>BSBN01000798.1:7322500-9722500 GCA_027924645.1 Cunninghamia lanceolata | reverse complement strand
AAACCCTAGCAATGCACAATGAAGCACAAGACAACATGAAAATCAAAATAACAAATGTAAATGCAAACCGATCTCCATGCTATGCTTGATTTATCTCCATTGCTCTTCTCCACCTCGCATGAGCATGCAAGATTTTGAAGGATTATTGTTGGAAGAATGTTGAGTGCTCACTTCTGCACCATAACATTAAGATGGAGATGATATGAGGATGATAGTTGAAGGATGCAAAGGCTCTAATGATATTTTGACAGAATAAGGGTACTTGAGGCTCAATGCATGCTATAGGATTATGAAGGGGTTGATTTATAGCAAAGGCTTGGTTCCAATGGATGACTGAGATTAAAAAGCTAATTGATTGATGTGGATGGCTAGGATTGATTCGGTTATCCCACTCTTCAAGGGAGTTGTAGTCATTTGACAAGTGTCAAGGAAAATAGGGCTCATGTATGCTTGTGTACATAAAAAGTACTACATATAAAAGATATTAAATAAAAGGCTGTAGTACCACTTATCTTTTTAAATGAAAGAAGCACACATGTTGGCTAAATGATAAGATAAATTAATTAAATAAATAAGATTTATTTAATTAATTGGAAAGTCGGCTTATGATGAGAACTTAATTCAAATAAAATATTTGAATTAGTTGGGATATGAGTTGGATATTAATTAAATAAATAAAATTTATTTAATTAATTGGATAGTGGGGAACTTAATTCAAATAAAATATTTGAATTGGTTGGGATATGAGTTGGATATTAATTAAATAAATAAAATTTATTTAATTAATTGGCTAAGTAGGATAAGAATGGGATTGAATGGGATTTTAATTAAATAAATAAAATTTATTTAATTAATTGGCTAATGGAATAAGTGGGATTAAGAGTGGGATTTACGACAAAATGCTACATGATGTTTAAGTGATGTTTTTATCAAGGTGTTGCAAGACATGGACAAAGTTAGGACAAATTTGGGTGTCTACAAACACAATACTTTTCTTTCTCTGCAACATCTCCTCAAAGAGCCACAGTTCAGGAGGGTCTTCATGTTCAGGCCACAAGAAGTTCATGAGGAATTGGTTGATACGCCAGAGATCAGGTGGAGGATCTTCTTCTAAAGCAAGCAACCTCTGCAATAGGTGAAGGTACAAAACCTCCTTCTAAAGATATGTAGGAATGTCTTGTGGCCAAAGGATATCTATGGGAATGGTTATCACCACATATAGAATGTGACTTTCATTTATATCTTGTACACACGCAGCTTTGAACTCAGTCTGTTAGGATAGGAAAATTTAAAATTTTCTTGTATTTTCACTTCTCCATATCTGACCAAATCATAAAACATTTCACCCAAAATCATAATTAAATTGATACATTCCATGAAAAAGTCCATGACAAAACAATGTAAAGGGCTTAAAATTCATACTATCAACAAGACTTTATGTTATTTATGCTGACCCATGAAAAACCAGTTGAAATGACTATCAGTGTGAAAACAAAGGTTGGAGAGAAGATTTCAAAAGTCACCGATGGATGAAATGTTACCGATGACCTTTTGTCGGGGAGAAAATTTATCAGTCACACCGATCGGTACAACCAAAGACTATCAGGTAACACTTCAACAACCTTCTCGATGGTATAGATCATACCGATGAAGTATTTTTGGCAAAACTCTCACCGAGCATCTCATGGAACCAAAAGAAATAGTGATCATCAGCAAGAAATGAACATCGGAGTGAAAAAATTATAAGTCTCTGATACTCAAATGTCTTAGCGAATAACAAAAGGTATTTCGGCATAGCTCACACCGATGTGTGTGATAAATAAGAACCATCGGTGAAGCTAAACAGGTCGAAACGAAATTTATGTCTTACCGACCCAAAAGTCACAATGATAAAAGTGTCGGTGACACGTTGTGAAGTTCTCTCTAATAAGGAATATAAAGGGGCTATCAGGGAGATAACCATGATCGGGTGACTTGAAGAATATTACTCCGATAACATATCTCACTCTGATAGAAATGAGGATTACATTCACTGATAAAAAGTCTTACTGAGAGTCATATCGGTAACACTTAGCATATCAGAGAAGAATATAAATCACACGGCAATGAAAGGAGTCATGCCGATGGCAACTATGCATACTTTCACATCGGATAAAGCATGGACACCTCTTGCCAATACGATTTAATGTAATGTTGAGGAGACAATTGAAGGGTTACAACGATTGATCGTTCATGCCATAAGGAGATATTAAAATCGCCCAGACATTATGAAAATCATGTCGATGAAAGGAGTTATGACGATGTGACATTTCACAATGATCAAGGAAATTGAACTACTCAAATAATTAAATGCAAACGACAAAGAAATCCTCTAAGATCATTACAATTAAAATAGACAGAGTTGTTTCAGAAGAACCTGCAGGGGGAAACTTGAAGCACAAACAAGGGAATTCAATCACAGCCACCAACAATAGGTACATACATACAAACCTCTGTTTTGTAGCCTATAATTTGATTTTCTGTCAAGAATTGAACATGGAGACTCCGGGAAAAGGAAAGGGCAGAAAATCACAAGGGGATACAAGTAAACCTACGAAACAGAAAATTGATAAAACCCCTGAGGAGAAAACAAAAGACAAAAAACTCAATCAAGATTTGATTGATCAATTACCAGGATCAACTCCCAAAGATCGAAGATCTGCTCAACTTAGGGCAGAAGTGGAGAAATTAGAAGACAAATGTAAATACCTAGGGAATATTTGGACCCCAATCAGAGGGTATGAACTTCTCAAATTCTACCACAATAGAAGATTTAGGAATTCTCCAGTATCAAACCCATGGCATTTGAATTTGGGTAAATTAGTTGTGCTTGATGTGTTCCTGAATGTTGAACTTCTCCAACTTCTTGCTAAATAGTATAACCCAAGTCTTAAGGCCATATGCAACCCACAAGGGGAGCCTATTATAAACTTGTCAAAGAATACCATCTGTGAAGTATTCGACTTGGATGATTTATGCACTGTCCCCATTGTTCATGAAGATTTAGAAAAAGAATACTAGAGAATGGATACAACTTACAATGGATAGAGGTTGCCTATTCATAGGCCCAGAGCTAAGGGAAACTTGGTGCCTCTTAATGAGGATGATGGTCCTCCTTTTCATGTATCAATATTTGAACCCTACATACAACATACCTATCATTCTGTTGGCCAGGTCCTAGGATCAAAGGTCCCTGAATTTATGACAATCCCTTTGATGGTCATAGCTACTGATATTCAATGCCACAATGCAAGGCAGTTTGATTATGCTGCTTATATTGTTAATAGAATTGACTCTGGTCTAGCTGCAATAAGAAACAATGCCCCAACAGTTTCTTTTGAACATTACTCACTTCTTATGCACATGGTGCTCTATTATGGCCAGGAAGTGGGGTTATGGCCAAATGAATTTAAGGTTGTTCTAGCATACCATAAGGGACATAAGTTACCAATACAGATATGGACCAGGATATGGGATAGCAGATATGCCCATTCTAGCTATGTACAATTTGAAGAATATTGTGTAAAAGTGTTGTATAGATATTTCAGTCACCCCTTTGAGTTTTCAATCTCAAATGAGATAAAGAGGTTCCTTAGACCAAAAGATTTTGGTGGTCCTCCTACTGTTATTCATAATTGGGGAGATTGGTACTGTTTTGAAGATGCTACTATGGTTAGAGTGTATGGTTTTGAGGTCACTCCCTTTATCTTACCTAAAATTGTCCCTGATAGAATTGCCTACCTAGAAATAGTTAGGCAAATGCATTGTTCAAATGTGATGCATCTGAGTTCCCATGACAAACAGTCTTTTATGCCTAGCACTTTGTGTTTTGGAGATTTCACTGTGGTTTCCAAGGAAGGTTATAACCTCATTTTGGATAAATTAATGCACTACAATATGAAATGTGTTGAGGTGAGAAAATGATTTGATCCTGAGGGTTTTATTGACTTTGCTCAGAGGAGGCAAAACCTCAACGGGTACACACACATCCCCTATCCACACGATGATGTTATTAGAAACCTGGAAGAGGCTGAGGTGGAATTGGTGGTGGAACAATATAACAGGGACCTAGATGAGAAAAGAAAACAGCTGGCAGAGATTGAGGTATTATCCTTTGGAGATGAAGAACTGGTAGGGCAAGAGGAACCACAGGAAAAAACAATAAAAATGTCTAAAAGAAAGATGCAACAATATTAGCCTCTTGTCATAGCATAGGATGAGGAGGGGTCTGCTGATGAAGACCCAAGACAAATAGCATATGATTCTTTTATTGTTGATGATGAATCCATTCATTCTAAAGAATTCAACTCATTTTTATATAAATGCAAAGGGAAAGAAATTAGAGATTCAGTTGATGATGTATCTACCAACAATGAGAGACAATTACTTGATATGTTAAAAGCAACAGTGGATAATGAGCTATAAGATATGACCCCTAGCAAAGGTAGACAATTGCTCAAAGAAGTAGGGGTAATGATCTTTCCTGGCCTTGATTTAAATTATGCTCTAGTCTTTGATAGTTTTTTGAATAATACAAATGATAGATATAAGTACACTCTAGAAGGTGTCAATGAAGTATATATGGGCACCAAGTATAATAATGACAAAAATTGATTAATGATATGGGCCCTATATCCTCCCCACAAAAAGACAGCTATTATAGACACTAAGAAAACTTTTGGCCATATCATGACTTTGAAGGCAGGGGAGACTAATCGCTTGATCACTGCAGACATTGGCATCAATGTTGCAAAGCTGAATAAGGCACAGGCTCAGATGTTAATTAAGGAAAGAGATGCGTACAAACTGAGCTGTGAGAGGTTGACAAGGGAGAATGATTATTTGACAGATGCTGTTAAGAGCACTTTCAGGGGATCAGTAAAGAAGTTAACCCAGGGTGAAAGTTCACAGAGTGCCCAAGCACTATCCACAGATCAAGTAGCACAAATTCAGATGGATACACTTGTTACAGTACTCCAGAGTAGGCATGCCAACATGGTGCATTGGTTGAACCAATTTTGGGATAATTATTCTCAAAATTATAAAGCAATTCAAGAACATGAAAGGATTGAATAAAGGTTACAGGAGAAACTAAATGAGAAGCAAGGTAAAGATACTTCTGACACTGCAGATGCCTCCAATACAAAGGAGTTGATCGAGCAACATCAAAATTACTATGATCAACTTAAGACCGATGCCAAAGAATGTGCTGAAGCTTCAAAAGCAGGAGTGGCCACATTATTCAAAAATGATAAGGAATTAAAAAGCAAAGAAGAATGGAGCAGTGACTGTCAAGCTATATTACATGATGCTTTGGGAGCTCTTAAGGAAAAAAGATTATGCATCCGAGGAGGCCTGCAAACATTTGGAGAAGATGGTTATGATGGATGTGATTACAAGGAATGCCATTGAATTTACTAATTCCCATCGCAGCTAGGAGTACTTAGACCACATTGCAAAACTTTACTTGTGGTTGAATAGAGCATAATTGTGGTTATTTTATGGTTGTTAAACTTTTTAATTCCCAAAAGACTTTTTTGGAGAGTTATGTCTCTTCATAAGAGTTTCTATATAAGTTCAAACATTTGATGCTGAAAGATCATGAGCAATAGAATATAATCTATACAGTTTACAATGTTTTCAAAAGACCATGTTGCAAGTATAATATTGAAGAAGTAAATTGGAGTTCTCTGATCTTGTGGTTTTATTTTGGCATCAATTATTTGTTGAAGTTACTCAATTGTGTGGCTATCTCTAGTTTTGTATTTCCTGGTTATTCAAATTAATATATCAAGTATATAGTTAATTTTTCAATGCACATTTGCTGCATCTATGTGATTGAGTAAATTGGTTTCCATTAGAGGAATTAAAAATCTTTTTGATCGGTCACAGTAACCTGGAAGTGTCAGTTTGGATTACTAAGAACTATACAATTAGGATTGTCATTCTATCTCCAAGTTAATATTATCCGTTATTCTTGCATATTTCATTCAATTGGTTCCTTCAAGAAAGGATTAAATTACCTTCTAGTGAAAAACAAGATATCTGATTATATTGGTTGGATTACTAAGAAGAGTTTGTCATTCACCTCCCTGCACGTTTATACAAGTTATAAGCTAAAATTGTGCCAAACAATTAGAATTACCATCCATTATAAGCCACTAGTCTTAGTCCTTCATTGACTCTATTTACCCAACAAGGCACTGGTCTTATTTCAATTCATCATTTAAATCCTTTTATTTACACAATCATAAAATTCACCTTGATATTGCTTATACAATTTCTACCAACTATTCATTAGATATTAGATATAGAATTAGCTAGCAAGCTTTCATCTATCCTACACCATTTGCCACTGTAGGAAGACTCGTTTACTTAGTCAAGACATTTACATTCATTCTGCTTTAATTTCCAAGGTTCACCCACCTAGGTGTAGCAGGACCTAAAGTGTAGGAAATCATCAAACCTTGAAGGTTGATTTTGTCAAGTTAGTTCAAAAATGTTGTGAATCTAAGCATAGAGCCTGGAATCCTCTTAGGATTAGCAACCTGCATTTTTGAGACCTAACATAGTCAACGCATCATCTTCTGAAAAAGGTCGAAGCTACTCATACACAATCCTCATTATTGATTCTTGGCTTACTGAATCCACAACTGTTATCATCAATTTATCTAGTGTTTCAGGTACTTTATCATCCTTAATGGTCATGTCTTCGTCCATCCATTCCTTAGGATTTGAATATGATAAATCATCGAGATCTAAATCTTCAAGCTCCTGATTATCATCAAAGTATACTTGCTGAATAACCTCTTCACCTGGTAGATCATTTTGCCATTCATTATTTTGAGTCTCATCAACCTCCATAGAGCAATCTTCTTCAATGTGGATATCTGGTAGCATCTCATTTTCAACAACCATGTTCCTTTCTTCTTTTGATAGGTAAGCAAGATCAAAGATAGATTCTTCTAAACTTTGTATTTCTTCTTCATCTGCTTGATCGATTTCACATACGGTGTATCTCACAAAACACTTGTCAAGGATTTCTGATTTCTCCAATTGATTCTCTTCAGTGACCAAGACTGAATATTCCATGAGCTTTTCTTCTCCATGAGCCTCTTTGTATGTTGCATTTTGTGTTGATTTTATCATATCTGTGATGTCTCTTTCTTGCACAAGTTCATGGATAACCTCTAAAAGTTTGGCATCATCTTCCTCACTAGTGTGTATGAAAACTTCTTTAGACAAAGATGAAGATGGGCTGAACTGTAAAAGAAAATTTACAGTATCCTCTACTAAAGAATCACTCTCCAAGTGATGTAGAAATTGTTGAGATCTAATGATGAATCTTCTATATGATCTCTAGTTTTGAGAAATTCCTCCAATGATGAATCATCTTTAAAATGAAGAAGATCTTGTTCTTTCTCCAATTGCAATGCTTCTTTGGTCTCTTCTCCTTTGAATGTATCTGACACAGGTTCTTCAAACCAACCTTCAAAAGATGAGAACAACCAATCTGATTCATCATTGCTCTTTGAAGCATATTTGATCTCTTCCTCGTAATTTTGTGAAGATTGTTGCACTTCATCTTCAAAGAAAGTATGCAAGTTGTGCATTTTTTAGGTTCTGCCATCAACGATCCTTCTTCATATTCGAAGAAATTATGCAAATTTTCAGCTTCCGATGAACATTCATGTTCCATATGCAAACACATGATGTCACTTGAAATAGAGTTAGGAAAATGATCCCTTTTAATATTTGATTTACACTGGTAAAATCCCTTCATAGAGCCGCCATCGGATTCGTCAAAGAGACATTAAGGATTATCTGAAAATCCTTGATTTTCATTTGATGCTTTTAGTATTTGCATGAATCTTCTCATCTCTGAGAAACTTTCTCCATCATGTTGGTTTGTTGCGTGGAACAAGTAGTAGATTTATATTGCAGAAGACACATTTGCCTCTTGACGCATAGGTGATACTTGATGCACAGGTGAAGTAGGTTGATCACTGACATAGTTAATGAAAGAATCTAGAATACTTGAAGGAGGTGGAACTTGTCAAAGTGGTACAACATTCAAGGGCACTAATGGCTTGATTGAATCTCTCTGGATCTTTCCTAAAGTGATCATATGATCTTCTAATTCAATAGCATACTCATGGGCTTCTTGCAGTTCCGTAGTGTGTCTTTACTTGAGGTAGAAAGAAATTTTTTAAGATTGTGCATTGGTGAAGCAACTTAGCAAAATTTCTGATGAAGGATTCAGGGTGTTTGCAATTTTTCCAGCCAAAACGGTTGAATCTGGCCACGAACTCTCGCATCGGCTCACTTTTGTCTTTCTTGATATTCGAGAGTTGCGCAAACAAGATGTGACTATCTTCTATAGGTTTGAAACAGGTGAGAAATTTCTCCCTCATCAACTCCCAACTTGTGATAGAGTTGGCAGCGAGGTGATTAAACCATTCAGCTGCTGAACTTTGCAATGATTCCACAAACAAACACACTGTAACATCTTCATGTGCAACGCCAAGAATTCCACAGGCGGTGGTGAAGGCAGAAATATGCTCATCATGATGTTGCTTGCCATCACCATGAAACTTTGGAAAACTTTTTCTTGATCCTTCAGGAAGCTCATGATATTCTACTAGTGCCAAAGGTCTAATGTTGTTACCCCAAGGTAATGGGGGTAGACGCCGTTGATTCTGATTATTGAGAGCATTATTATTAGCATCACCCATTGCTCTTGGTTGGATTACAAGTTCCTCTTGAGGTTCTTCCTGCTTGACTTCAAGAACTAACTAGATTTCAGGAACTATGTTGGATGCTTCCCCAACTCTTGTAGGAATAAGATCTTGGAAGAATGGTTCTATAGTATTGTCTCTCCCCCTTCTTGTATAAACCCTGTGAGCTAGGATTATCTATTGCCATGCGGGAGATGGTAATATAGGTCTTTCAGCCACAAGATCTACTTTGTTCTTCTTTGTCAAGAATAGTAGCCACGTTTGTCCACTGAGCAGGACTTTCCTTTTGCGTAAATATGAAACTCCTCAAACAACTAATGATGTCTGTTTGCTCTCCTTCCACACATACAAGATTTGGTTGAATAGCAGGTGGTGCGAGATTTGGTTGTCAAACTAGAGCAGAAGGATGCTAGAGAGTCATTCCCATGACATAAGCCTATGCTTGCTTGAAGTTTTATGCCTCGTGCCCCATGGTGGGCACTAGAAAACTTTTGGCATTTCAATTCACACCTCTGGAATGCGAGTTGGAAACAGAAAGCTATGCACAGATAAACTGCTCTCCTATTAGAAGGGGGAGTTCCCTTTCTTGCCGATGTTCACTAAAAAGATAAATAAAATGAAACTTTGCCTATCTTTTTTTTGATTCTCAGCTGCGAGCACAAGGTTATAAAACTCTAAATGCTGCAGAAGAGGTTTTTTCCTTTTTTAAAACTTCCACTACAACTAAGCATAGACTAATGACACTTTCAATCTCCTGAGTAAATTCAAAGCAAAGGAAATTAAAAGTGAACAAGGAATGATTGTTTTAACACAAAGACTTAAGCAATTTTCTCGCAGATTAACATCACAAGACTTATAGTACTTTAATGATGAAAGCTGAAATGAAAGCTACAAAAGCCACACATCTGACAATGAAAACTTGATGAATCGAGATAGAATATAAGAGAAAAATAGGCATGAGACTTCTATTCAATATCACAAAGTTTGCACAACTCCAGGACAACAATACTGTAGCAAAAGGCAGGCATACATCAAGCGATCAAACACGAGAGAACAGGTTACACAAAGTGAACAGACACTTGGAATATCAAGATTTGCAGGCTAGAATAGGCACAACAAACTTGCTATCATAATTACCATTACATACAATGGGCAAGGATGCCATTATTTATACTAAAATCAAAGGAGTAGATAACCCTAAAATCTCCTTGATTAACCCTAACTTGCCAACTCGCAAGCTTTATTACTATTCTAAGACAAAGATACAATAAAAAAAAGCTTTAAAGCAATTTTCTTTAAATCAAAGAAGATTCCAACTATCATAAGGTGATTTCTTTCTAAATATAGAATGGATGAGCTTTGGATGAAAGCAAATTCTTTAAAACAAAAAGCATATGTTTTAAAGCTGCTTTCTTTTGAAATGCATCCTCATCAACATTCTTGCTTTTTGATGATGTCATCCACTAGTATTTTTGGAAATAATATCTTCTAAAAAGATGATTTTGATTGAAAAAGCTGGCACTTGGGTTTTGTAGGCAATTTTGTTTCGAAGCAACCCAGATTGTCAAATTTTGAAAAAGTGGAGATTTTCCTGAAAAAGCAGGAAAAAAGTAGATTCCTGAAAAAAGAAAAACTCCTAATCTTTAAGAGGATGATATATTGGATGGACCCATCTCGATAAAAACTAAAAAAGCTTTGGTCAAATTTCTAAAAAATGATCCCCTTGAAACAAGGACCCTGAAAAAGTGAGCCTCCCTGCTTCCTCAACCCGAAACTATGAAGAACACTGAAAAAACACTTCATTGGGTTTTCAAATCTTTGTTGAAAGAAAAATAAAAATCTTTCCTCTGGATGCAACCTACATAAGATAATGAAATAAAGAAGCCAAAAACTTGTCTTTATAGATCTTTAGGGCAAAAAAGCAGCTTTATTTGTGTGAGAATAAAACTTCACTCTCATCCATGAAGAAAGCAACTTTTAAAGGACAAATCCAAGTGGATGTCTTCAAATAGGAAGAATCCCTATTTTGTAGCTGCCTATGGCTTCATGTGCAAGATGACGAAAAATATCTTCTTTTGATGATGTCATCAAACACGCGAGTTGAAAGAAGTGTTAGCCAATTTTTCTTTGTTTTTGACACTTCAACACTCATTTTGACTTAAATATGGCCTATCTCTGACTTCAACAAGGTGGTAAAATGTCATCATTAACTAAAAAAGATGACTGATCCTGACATTTTGGAGACCTATCAACTGAGATTCCATTTCCGGCCTCCAATTGACGATCTAGCATTGTTTGACCAAGTTTGACCTCCCGAAAACTACCAATAAACGAAGATTGGAAACAAAACTTTTGGAAAACACTGTGGACATGGAAATTTTCTAACACTGAGCAAGTTGGGCGCTCCAAGTCACCTGGGGTGCCTGGTTTCACCAGACTTAGCCATTTTTTCAATTTTTTCAATTTTTTCAATTTCTTCAATTTCTTGATTTGTGTTCGCATTCCGATGGCAAAGGACCCCTGTTCGACTATCAATTTCTGTCAACTAGGATAAAACTAAGTTTGATGATCTGGTAGATAGGAAGGCCTAATGAAAATTGAGTTGACTGTACTCTCTGTCTGCCTCAGGAAACATGCCAAACTGATCAACTCTGAACCGGACCAGGCTGACAGAGGGAGATTCACGTTTTTCAAGAAAAACTCAAAAAATTCTAACTCTGGTGAGTTTGGGCGCCCCAAGTCACCTAGGGCGCTTGGTTTGCCATGCCTTTGAAAATTTTCTAAAAATTTTCAATTTCTGCCGCAAATCTTGAATTTCGCCAAATTTCGAAGGTCCTGCCTGACGTATATTTCAAAATATATTTAAGTATATGTTTAGATATTGAATTTCCTATATTTTAAATATTTTGAAATATACTTTCAGGATGTTTGAGATAGGTCTTAGATCCATGAGATTTAACATGCAGATTCTAGATTCTTGAGGATCCACCAGATTTCAGACTTAGTCAAATTTTCAGGGCTTCAGGACATCAGACTTACTTAATTTTAGGATTCTAGGGACGTGACTGGATAGCTTGAGCATATTTGAGGTGAATCTCCTACTTTTATGGGCCTTTTGACTGAGTTTGACCAAGTTTGACCCACTAGAAACAGGCTTACGAAAGCATTTTCAACATTTCTTGAAAAACATGAAAAAAATCTAAAACTTGAAAGATTGGGTGCCCCAAGTCACCTGGGGCGCCTGGATTCTCAACACTGAAAACTGTTCGTCGGTTCTGCGTTGTTGGAACAACATTGAAAACCCGTCAACGAGCTTTGGCAGATGATCTTTCTCTATTGACGACTTGTGAACTCATGCTTTGCCTTCTGAAAAAGTAGAAATGACCCAGTAGAGAAAACTTGATCTTTTGAAGATTCTATCTGAACTGCGCCGATCGTGAAGCAAAATCGACCAATGAGAATCAAGCGCAACACCTAAGTCAGAAATTCTATTTTTAGAAAGTTTTTCCAGCATCCATATCTCAAGAAACCCAGAAAACCTAATCTGACGTCTATTTTTAGAAATTTTGCTTTTTTGACTTTTTGATGAAAAAATTTCTAGACTTGTTCAAAATGCCTTAATGAAGCAAAAAAATTTAATTGGGTACAATAGTTTTTAATTTTGAGACAAACAAAAAAAATGTATTTGTTATTATGAAAAGAGAAAATTAGAAGATGTTAAGTATTGGAAGAATTTATTAAATTGTATTTATTTCCTTCCTTTAAAAATGTGAATATTAATATTGCAATAAATTTGTAAGTGTAGAAGAAAAAAGAAAATTATAGTTGAAAATATAAATTATATATATATATATATATATATATATATATATATATATATATATATATATATATATACATACTATGAGTAGGGAATGAATGTATTCTTATGTATTTATAAGTTAAATTGATTTTAATACTCTGCCAACTAAAATAGAAAATACATTATATATACAATTATATATATATATATAGTTATATTTTATATTTATTAAAACTGTGAATTGAATGTAATGGTTCTTTGCTATGTATATAAATATATAAATAAATAAATAAATATGTATATATATATATATTATAAAAAAATATAAAAATGATCACTGTGTAAAATGAAATAGACCAAGGGTTCAAAATTACAGTGGCTGTTTCTATTTAAAAAAAAAATATTACATGTGGTGGGGGGTTCGAATCCCCCACCGTTTATTTTAATAAGGGTGTGGGGAGGGGGGGTGGAGCCCCCACCCACACCCCACTGTGTGGGATGTGGGTGGGGGCTCCGCCCCCCCTGCCCACACTCCCCACTACTCCAAACCCCCGCGTAGTTTGCCAAACACAACCGCGGTCACCGTATCTCCGCCGACCTGCGGTCTCTGCCCCTCCCGCCGTGGCTCCACCTTCGCAGCCCCCTCTCAGTGCGGCCACCACTCTACGGCCACTAGCTGTCCACCGCCAGACCTCCTCAATGTCACCGCTACTGCCATTGCTGCCCTAGCAGTACCCCTCCATAGACCCTCCTCTCTACCAACAAAACAAACATAAATTTAGGGTTTTAACACATTTACAAATGAAAATAATATATATATATATATATATATATATATATATATATATATATATATATATATATATATATATATATATATATATACATATTTTTATTAAAAGAAAATCTAGCTTATAAACTCAATAAAAATATATATATTTGTATTTATATTTATAAAAGCCATCATATGCATTTCATGTGGCCATTAAATTCGCAATCAAAACCAAGAAAACACAAAATGAGAGAGAAAGAGAAAGAAAGATAAAAGTGAAAAACAAAGAGGAGAAAATGAGAAAATAGGGCTAGGGTTTTTGCAATAAAGAAAATCATATTTTATTGTTAGAAGAAATTAGGGCAAGGTGGAAATAAAATCTATTTTAAAATTTACATTCCCCTCTTGTTATTATTTTTGTTCATTGTTTTAAGTTTGGAAATTATATAGAGAATTTGAGATAATTAATTAAAGGGTAAAACTTTATTCTTTTTAAAATATTATTATTTTTATTTGTTAGTGGATGTCAATAAATTGATTTAATTGTGATTAGATGGATTTATAATTTATTGATTTTTAATTTAAATTTTTTGGGAAAAAAGGATTTGTTTGTATCAATTAAAATTTATACAATTAAAATATTGAGAGGTAGTTATTTTAAACAATCGGGATAGGAAATCTAACTCTACAAGGATGATTTAAACCACACATTATTAACCAAAATTTAATATTCCTTTTAATCCTTTTGGGCCAATTTAATTAACGAAATTAAATTAGACGATTTAAACCCAGATCAGAAACCTAGTAAACTTTTTAAACGAAGTTAGTTAAACCTATTTCCAAGATCTGATCTACCAAGAAATTAGGAATAATGTAAATAATGTAAAGATAACTCTGATTGATAGAGAATGTGAAGGAGAACAAATTGTTCGAGTTTTGTTGAAAAACATTTAAAATTTTAGAAAATGTGAAGGAGAACAAATTGATCAGATTTTGTTGAAAAATGTTCTATTAACTTATTCAACTGATTTACAAATTCTACTAGTGAAACGTAGGTAATTTAACACCATATCAGTAAACCTTTTGATCAAATTAGTTTTAATACAATAAACCCTATTCACGCCCGTGAGGGGTTATGCTGCCGAATTTTTTTAGAATTTAGGGTTTAGCTAGATTAGTGAAGTTAACCCTATTTGGGATTATAATATTTTTTTTGACGAGTATTATCATTTTATTTTGGTATTTTATCATCCTCTCATGCATTTAATTTTTGGCTATTGATTTCGACTTACGTCACAATCCCTTCATTCACATAGGTTAACTTAGGGTTTTGATCGTTGATCCTAACCCTATTGGCGACATTAACTACATCGCGATGACCCCCTAGTTGGTCTTCATTGCGAATGGTATGTGCACATGTATGTATTACCCCACATTCAACTGTTATGTTTACACCTTAAGCGTAATGCCACCGAGCACGCTTACGCGTGCGAGGGGGTTTCTAGGGAAGCGTGAATTTTTTTTTATATTTCATGTCATGACTACATGACAAATGTGGACGTGACATGTGTGATGCATGTCATGACCGCATGGGAAATGTGGGCATGACATTTGGTATCAAAGCACAAGTTTAAATAGTGGGCGTATTTGGCCATGTTACTTATTCTACAACTTTGATTAATTAGTGCCTACCCTGTTTTGTAGGATGCCTCCCTGACGTGTTCGACGAGCGCGATCGCATAACATTGCATCCGCTGAGGTGCACAATGATTCCTCTACAGAGGGACAGGTACCTGTAGCCATAGAAGATCAGCCAGTATAGCAGGCACCACCAGTACTTGATATAGGACCTCAGATTTTATAGACATTATAGGCCATATTAGAGAGGTTACCACCAGTTATACCATCGCCACGTGACGAGCCTCGCGATGATCCATGAGAGGAGCCATGTGAGGAGCCGCGTGCTAAGTCATAAGCTCAGCCACGTGTAGAGCCCTACATCGATCCGCGAGAGGTACCACGTGTGGAGCCTTTTGTAGAGATACCTAATACTATAGTGGAGGAGGTAGGCTCAACTTACAGAGCACAGAGTAGGAGTCCTCGGTGACATGCGAGACGAGATGAGACTGTGAGGGTAGAGTAGGTACATCATGGACCTTATGAGTATGGTATGGATGAGTTGGTTATATGACATAGAGACAGAGGAGATCCCATTAGAGACCTACTTAGGCTTTATCCACCTACCTTCGCAGGAGCTACAGAGGGAGCCAAGGCTGAGGCTTGGCTCATCAGTTTAGATAGGTGCTTCACGTTGTGACCTTATGGGAGCAACACGAAAGCATGTGTGGCAATACAACTCTTGAGAGAAGGAGCAGCTACTTGGTGGTGCACTGAGGAGTGCAAGCACCGGTTATCATTAGACACACTCACATGGGACACTTTCATAGAGCTCTTTAATGCACATTACTTGTCAGATCATTATAGACATCATTAGATAGATGAGTTCCATGACTTACAACAAATAGGACTCACAGTTGCACAGTATGAGAGCTGGTTTATTGAGCTTTCACATTACGCAGAGTATCTCCACGATGAGAAACTTCTGGTGCACAAATTCATCAGGGGTTTGAATCATGGGATAGCAGGACTAGTGTATATGGCAGACCCCCAGACTATGAGTGAGGCTGCTAAGAGGGCCTATATTGCAGATGAGATTCAGGGATGAGGGAAGAATTCATGCCCACAATTTTAGGACCGTAATCATCAGCAGTAGTAGAACTTTCGTACACCATAACCAACACCACAGAGAGGAGGATTTAATTCTTCATCTTTACCTCCTAGGCCTCCACAGCAGCAACAACAGCATTAGTAGAGGTCTAGACCCCAATAGAGGGCTCAGGGAGGACAAAACCATAGTTGGCAGCAGCAGGGCTTACGTAGGGATTAGAGACAGTAAGGATCATCTACGGGACCCGCGAGGTCACAGTAGTCGTATAGAGGTTCACACGGGTCCATAGGACAGACTAGACAACAATAGTCAGGTAGGACTTAGTCAGGGTAGTTATAGGCTAGAGGCCCATGTTATGTATGTGGTGGGGCAAGGAATTTCACTAGAGAGTGTCCACAGGGTTTCACAGTAGGGGACTGTTGCAAGTATGAGGTGAACCAGTGTTGTCATTGATGTCAACATACTCATATTGCATTGATAAGAAGGATTGGATGAGCTGTGTGCTGAGGATATTGAGAAAATTAGTCTCAATCAGGAACAGTAAAGAATAGTGATGAGAAGAAGGCAAAAGTACTTAATAGGTTGAGGATCAGAGGATGCGGATTAAAGGGTTTGTATATATGAGTCTTGAGATGTTTCAGTTAAGATTTCAGAGGTCCGCATGAAGATGTGAAGAAGTTGTGATCGATCAAGTAGAACCGGTTCTGGGAAATGCTCCAGAGTGATGGAGTGTTACACAAAAGGTCTGGTGAGATCTGGAAGTGCATTGTCCTATTCTACGGATTGGATAGAGTGTTTGGGATGTCCTTGTGATGTATCATCTCAATTGGTATGTGGTTTGGAAGTTTAGAAGCACCTTTTGCAGTATGACAGTGGCGATAGACTATGTTCTTGTAGTTCTGGATGAGGAAGAGAAGAGATTCCAGTGAGTAGAGGAAGTGCGGATGTACCTAGTCATTTAGGCAAGCTTGTGAAGGTTCTTGGATCATGTTGAGGTTGTGTTGTTGGTCCGCATTGGTGGTAGAGCCCAGAATTGAAGATATTCTTCCGGATGAAGTTCTTGTTCAGACTAGCCAACCGAATGAGTTGTTCATCTTGCGAATGTTCTTGTGGTGGCTGACCGGATGTGTTATTCATCTTACAAATGTTCTTATGGTTGATTGCCGACTTAGATGATTGTTCCGAAGTCAATGTCTTGTATAAATAAAGGTTTGTGAATTTATTTCAAAGTGTGTTGTGGAGTGGATGAGTGTGGTATAGCAAAAGAGCGAAAGGCAGAGCAGGTGTGTCTAGAGCTTAAATGGAATTGATCCAGACATGGTGAAGATGTCATTCTCTAGTTCAAGTTTGCGATACTTATGATATTGTAGACAGTGTGTCTCTTGTAGGTAGTGTGCCTCTTTGTGAGCAGTGTGCTGAGGCAGTGAGCCCTAATTGGCATGTGCCATTCATTTTTCTTATTCTTCTAACAGAGAATAATCCTTGAGTTAATCACCCCATGGTTTTTCCCTTAACCAGGTTTTCCATGTCAAAAATCTTGGTGTCTATTGTGTTGATGTTTATCTGCTCTGGTGTTTATGCTTTGTGCTTTCATGAATGGTTAATTGATATGTTGTGTTTGAAGTAGAAGCAAGTTTTTGTACAACTGATTCACCCCCCCTCTCAGTTGTGTGCCCTAGATCTAACAATTGGTATTAGAGCTAAGTTCCTCTAAAAGGATCTTAACCACTTGAGGAGATCCAGGATGTCATCATACAAGAAGGATAGTCCGAAGTTCAATGGAACCAATTTCTCGCTCTAGAAAGGTCGCATGAAATGTCACTTGGAATGTATGGGAAAAGCATACCTATCCATGGTCACAAAACCATATGTACCTCCACAGGGTGGTCTGACAACTCTGAATGAAATCACAGATGCTGAAAACAATCTGCGAACCAAAGAAGCTCTTCTAAGCGCATTGAATGACTCAGAACTCTCAAATGTTATTGACCTACCAACTGCATATGAGATCTAGGTTAAACTAGAACTTCTACATGAAGGAGATGAGTTTGTTAAGAGTGCAAGGTTACAAAGTCTGAAAGGAAAATTTGAAATATTGAAGATGAGAGATGATGAAAATATCACTACCTTTATGCCAAGGCTAAATGAGCTAGTGTGTGAAATCAGGAATGCTAGTGGAGTTCTGGATGAAAATAAAATTATTTGCAAAATTCTCAGATCCCTTCCTATTGCCTTCAAAATCAAGGTTGTTGCCATTGATGAATTCAGAGCCCATACAACTGTCACAAGAGAGCAATTGGCTGGCAAATTGGCTGCATTTGAAATGATTGAGTTTGGAGATGATCACCCCAAGACAAAATCTGCATTCAAAGCCAATGCCTATGTGAAAGGCAAACAAAGATTTGATCTGGGAGAAAACTCTTCAAGGAAACTGTCATGGTATGATCAAGCAAGGAAAGACATGGAAGAGGAAGAAGCAGAAACAACTCAACTTGAAGCCCTCATTGCAAAGAGACTGCCAAGAGGATCCAGTAAGTATGAAGGAAAACTACCCTTTAAGTGTTTCAACTGCAATAAGATTGGTCATTTTGCTTCAAGATGTCTGGAAAGATCTGCAAGGTCAAATGCTAATAGACAAAGGTTTCAAAAGAACTGCTATTATGTTCATGAAGAAGATGATAATAAAGGAGTAACAGATGACGAATCAGAAATAGGAAGCAAATCCAGAAATGAATGGATGTTTATTGCCATCAAGGAAGAAGATTCAATATCCTTTGAATCTGTCAATCATAAGGTTGTAGAAAGAGCTTTGGCTGCCCAAGTTGAAGAAAAGGATGATTGGGTTATTGACAGTGGATGTTCTCACCATATGATAGGTGACAAGAACAAGTTCTTAGATTTGGAAAGGTATGAAGAAGGAATGGTAAAGTTTGGTGATAATTCTGCTGGCAGAATCAGAGGTAGGGGAACTATTTCTTTTGATGGAAAGAGGAAAACTGGTAATGTACTATATATTGAAGGATTGAAACACAATCTTCTTAGTGTTGGTCAGTTGGTGGACAAAGGCTATGATCTCTGGTTCAAGAATGGAAGATGCAGGATCTTTGAAAGCTCCAGAACTGAGATTACATTCAGTACTCAAATAAAAGGTAATATCTTCCATCTAGTTGGTTCTAATAAAAGTTGTCTGTTTGTTCAAGTTGATCAGAGTTGGTTATGGCATAGAAGGATGTGTCATGTGAATTTTGATAACATCATCAAGATAAGCAATACTCAGGCTGTAAGAGATCTTCCAAAATGGTGAAACCTACAAATAGTTTGTGCAAATAATGTCAGCTAGGTAAATAGAGCAGAGTCTCTTTCAAAAGCAAGGATCAGTCCTCTACCGGATTATTGGAATTAGTCCATACTGATCTTTGTGGTCCGACAAGAATCAAGAGTATGCAAGGTGATAGATATTTCATGTTACTAATTGATGATCATTCCCAGATGATGTGGGTTACCTTCCTAAAAGAGCAATCAGAAGCCCTTGAGAAGTTCAAAATCTTCAAAGCTATGGTAGAGAATCAAATCGGATTGAAACTGAAATGTCTGAGGTCTAATAGCGGTGGAGAATTCACATCTGGTGAATTCATAGACTTTTGTGAGAAGCATGGTATAAAGAGACAGTTGTATGCTCCTAGGACTCCACAATAGAATGGAATAGTTGAGAGAAAGAACCGGACCATCCAGGAAGCATCCAGGACAATGATGATGGAAGCAAATGTTTTGGAGAGAAGTTGTTAGCACTGCAGTCTACACTCTTAATCATGTTCAAATCAGAAGCAATACCAGTAAGACTCCTTATGAACTTCAGTTTGGTGTAACTCCTACTATGAGATATTTCAGAGTATTTGGTAGCAAGTGTTTTATCAAAAGAGATGAAGATATAGGAAAGTTTGATGCTAGAAGTGATGAAGGAATTTTCTTGGGTTACTCCACTCAAAGAAAAGCATACCGGTGTTACAATAAGAGATTGAGAAAGTTGATAGAAAGTACAAATGTGAAAGTTGATGAAGGAATTGAGAAGCCCTCAAGGTTTTATGAATATGATGAAGATGATCAGAATGATTCTTTGGTGCAAGGAGCTCAATCCTCCTCTAAAATTTAGATACAGACTGATCTAGTAAATCAGGAAGAAGAGGTTTGTCTAAATGAGCCTGATCAAGAAATAGTAGTGCAAGAAACTCCCAAAGTTCCAAGGTATGTAACTCTAAATCATTCTGAAGATCAGATCATAGGTGAAAAAAGCAAAGGGGTACAAACAGGGAGAAGAATTGCTCAAGATTCAAATGAATGTTGTCTGATTTCAAAGATTGAACCTAAGACAATTAATGAAGCTTGCAATGATGAAAACTGGACCAAAGCAATGGAGGAAGAGTTGATGAAAATTAAGAAAAATCATACTTGGGATCTTGTTCCCAGACCTAGAAACAAGAATGTGATTGGAACCAAATGGGTCTTTTGGAACAAACTAAATGAAGTTGGTGAAGTAATCAGAAACAAAGCTAGATTGGTCTGCAAAGGCTACTCTCAAATAGAAGGAATTGATTTTGAAGAAACCTTTGCTCCGGTGGCAAGAATTGAAGCAGTCAGATTATTTCTTGCATTTGCTGCTTTCAAAGACTTCAAGGTATATCAGATGGATGTCAAGTCTGCCTTCCTAAATGGTGATTTGGAAGAAGAAGTTTGCATTGAACAACTGGATGGATTTCAATTGTCTGATCATGATGATATGGTCTACAAGATGAAGAAAGCACTGTATGGTTTAAAGCAAGCTCCAAGAGCATGGTATGAAAGGTTGGATAAGCATCTTGTGTAGATTAGTTTCAACAAAGGTACTGCTGATAGTAATCTATATTTCCAAATAGATAAGGAAAATATCTTGATTGTTGAAGTATTTGTTGATGATATCATCTTTGGAGGAAAAGACAGTATGTGTAAAACCTTTGCAAATCAAATGAAAAGTGAATTTGAAATGTCAATGCTTGGTGAAATGAATTTCTTCTTGGGTCTACAAATTACTCAGATAGAGAAAGGCATCTTTATCTCTCAGACCAAATATGTGAAAGAATTGTTGAGGAAATTCGGTATGGAAGATTCAAAGCCAATGAACACTCCTATGGCAACCGAATGTAAGTTGAGCAAAGATGATGACTCTCCTAAGATAGATCAGACCAAGTATAGATCAATGATTGGAGGACTATTGTATCTCACTCAGACTAGACCAGATATAATGCAGGCTGTTGGTCTTGTGGCAAGATTTTAGGCTAATCCTAGAGAATCTCATATTATGGCAATCAAGAGGATTTTTAGATATCTAAAGGGGATAGTTGAGTATGGTGTATGGTATCTAGAGATCATGATTTCTCTCTTCATGCATATACAGATGTAGATTGGGCAGGAGATGTGGATGACCGGAAGAGTACAAGTGGAGGAGCATTCTTTTTGGGAAAAAGGTTGGTTTCTTGGCTAAGCAAGAAATAAGAGGCAATATCTCTGTCTACAACTAAAGCAGAATACATTGCAGCAGCAGGTAGTTGCACTCAAATCTTATGGATGAAGTAGATGTTAAGAGACATTAAAGTAGAATATGAGGAGCCTATCACAATTTTCTATGATAATTCAAGTGCAATAAATATTTCTAAGAATCCGGTGTTGCATTCTAAGACCAAGCACATATCTATCAAGTTCCACTTTCTGAGAGAGCAAGTGAACAAGGATGAAGTCAAATTGGAGTATGTACCCTCCAAGGATCAGATTGCAGATATTTTTACTAAACCTCTTCCCAAGGACTCTTTTGAGTATCTTCGGGAGAAGTTAGGGGTCATGGCCCCTCTGGTGATGAACTAGGATGCATTGATGTGGATCAGTCCGATGGATATCACAGTCATATCTTGTGATCCAGATTGATGATGGGGAGTTGCTACTAAGGGGGAGCAGCTGTTATGATTCTGATGTGTTAGAATTGCAAGTATGAGCCCTTTGCCATTGATGTCAAAGGGGGAAAGAAGACATGTGAAAAACAAGTGGTTGATGATCAAAGGGGGAGCAGTAAAGGAAGAGAAGACATGTGAAGAGTTGTTGTTGATAGGGGGAGCTGTGATAGAAAGGAGAAGTTCTTGTCTTGATGGTTTTTCATATCATATGTTGCCATCAATGACAAAGGGGGAGATTGTTGCAAGTATGAGGTGAACCAGTGTTGTCATTGATGTCAACATATTCATATTGCATTGATAAGAAGGATTGGATGAGCTGTGTTGCTGAGGATATTGAGAAAATTAGTCTTAATCAGGAACATTAAAGAACAGTGATGAGAAGAAGGCAAAAGTACGCAATAGGTTGAGGATCAGAGGATGTGGATTAAAGGGTTTGTATATATGAGCCTTGAGATGTTCCAGTTAAGATTTTAGAGGTCCGTATGAAGATGTGAAGAAGTTGTGATCGGTCAAGTAGAACCAGTTCTGGGAAATGCTCCGAAGTGACAGAGTGTTACAAAAAGGTCTGGTGAGATCTGGAAGTGCATTGTCCTATTCTGCGGATTGGGCAGAGTGTTTGGGATGTCCTTGTGATGTGTCATCTCAATTGGTATGTGGTTTGGAAGTCTGGAAGCACCTTTTGCAGTATGACAGTGGCGATAGACTATGTTCTTATCGTTCTGGATGAGGAAGAGAAGAGATTCCAGTGAGTAGAGGAAGTGCGGATGTACCTGGTCATTCAGGCAAGCCTGTGAAGGTTCTTGGATCATGTTGAGGTTGTGTTGTTGGTCTGCATTGGTGGTAGAGCCTGGAATTGAAGATATTCTTTCAGATGAAGTTCTTGTTCAGACTAGCCGACCGAATGAGTTGTTCATCTTGCAAATGTTCTTGTGGTGGCCGACCGGATGTGTTATTCATCTTGCGAATGTTCTTATGGTTGATTGCCGACTTAGATGATTGTTCCTAAGTTGATGTCTTGTATAAATAAAGGTTTGTGAATTTATTTCAAAGTGTATTGTGGAGCGGATGAGTATGGTATAGCGAAAGAACGAAAGGCAGAGTAGGTGTGTCTAGAGCTTAAATGGAACTGATCCAGACATGGTGAAGATGTCATTCTCCAGTTCAAGTTTGTGATACTTATGATCTTGTAGACAGTGTGTCTCTTGTAGGCAGTGTGCCTCTTTGTGAGAAGTGTGCTCAGGTAGTGAGCCCTAATTGGCATGTGCCATTCATTTTTCTTATTCTTCTAACAGAGAATAATCCTTGGGTTAATCACCCTGTGGTTTTTCCCTTAACTAGGTTTTCCACGTCAAAAATCTTGGTGTCTATTTTGTTGATGTTTATCTGCTTTGGTGTTTATGCTTTGTGCTTTCATGAATGGTTAATTGATATGCTGTGTTTGAAGTAGAAGCAAGTTTTTGTATAGCTGATTCACCCCCCCTCTCAGTTGTGTGCCCTAGATCTAATAGGGACAACCTCGTTCAGGAGGGTTAGAGCAGATTGTAGGTGATGTGGGCAAGTCCCATTGCATGTTTGTAGTGGTTGATAACCGCCAGGCTGACTATCAGGCATCCGTGATTGAGACCTCAGATACAATCAGGGGTGCCCCCATCTCTATTCTTTTTTACTCTAGAGCTACCGATTCTTTTCTGTCTACATCGTTAGTGGAACATTGCAGGCTGGTGGCTTCTAGGAAGGATATTAGGTGGGAGGTTGAGTTGGCCTCTGGAGCCAGGATGTCAGTAGATACCTTGGTTCAGGATTGTGAGATTTCCTTGGGTTCCTTCACTACATCTTGTGACCTTAGAGTTATGCCATTAGGATTCTATAGTGTAGTTTTGGGGATGGATTGGCTTGCAGCTCATAGAGCCAAGCTGGATTGTCACCGAAGGATGATTAGCTACTTAGATGATCATGATTCACCAGTTGAAATAGTGGGCATTCAAAAGCCCACGGCTGTTCATATGATATCCGCTCAGCAGCTTAAGCGATGCATGTGGAAGGGATGTCAGATGTTCGCTATCATGGTCAATAACAGATCAGAGGATGAGCCTGAGGCTTCATTGGATGATCACCCTATCTTAAGAGAGTTTGTTGATGTGTTTCTGCTGGAATTACCAGGTATGCCTCCATGCAAAGAGGTAGATTTTCACATCAATCTTGTGCCAGGTGTAGAGCCAGTGTCTTGTGCACCCTACATGATGACTACACATGAGCTTACAGAGCTCAAACTATAGTTAGAGGAGTTACTTGAGAAGGGGCACGTTTGACCTAGAGTTTCACCATGGGGCACACCGGTTATCTTCATAAAGAAGAAGGATGGGTCTCTTCGCTTGTGCATGGATTACAGGAAGTTGAACAAAGTGACAGTGAAGAACCATTATCCTCTACCTAAGACTGATGACCCTTTTGACCAAATGCAGGGAGCTAGAGTGTTTTCAAAAATTGATCTGAAATCTGGGTATCACCAATTGCGCATCATAGAGGCAGACATTCATAAGACTGCTTTTCAAATCAGATATGGCCATTATGAGTTCAGAGTGGTACCCTTCGGTTTGACGAATGCCCCTATAGTGTTCATGAGTCTCATGAATCAAGTGTTCTGCACCTACTTGGATCGGTTCATGATCATCTTTCTCGATGATATTTTGATCTATTCATGGACCGAGGAGGAGCATGTGGATCATTTGTGTCAAGTTTTGCAGTGCTTGTGAGAGCAGCAGCTGTATGGCAACCTGGCAAAGTGTGCCTTCTTTAGGAAAGAGGTGCAGTACTTGGGGCACATCCTATCAGGCGATGGCATCTCCATCGATCCATTGAAGATTAGGGCTATCTAGGATTGGCCAGCACCCACCAGTGTGATAGAGGTCAGGAGTTTCATTGGATTAGCTAGTTATTACCACAGATTCGTAGAGGGCTTTTCCAGGATAGTGTATTCCATCACTTCCCTTCAATGAGAGGGGAAGAGTTTCACTTGGACCAAGCAGTGTGAGAGGGCCTTTGGGGTCCTCAAGGAGCGTCTTATCAGCGCTCCCATCTTAGCGGTTTCAGATCCTATAGAGGATTTTATTGTTTGCACAAATGCATCACTTGAGGGTTTGGGAGCCGTTCTTATACGGGGTGGTAGGGCGATTGCATATGAGTCGCATAAGCTCAAGACACATGAGCTGAACTACCCTACTCATGATTTAGATCTTGCAGTAGTTGTACATGCTCTTGTTCATTGGACACACTTCCTTTTGGGTCATCGCATTGAGCTCCATTCAGATCACCATAGCTTGCAGTACATATTCACACAGCTAAATTTTAATGCCTACCAGCGGCATTGGATGGAGTTTTTATGCAAATACAATTTTGATGTCCACTACATCAAAGGGAAGGAGAATGTGGTCACAGATGCCTTGAATAAGAGGCGCCATGAGATCCTAACCTTGACATTGAGGGTGGACTTGAGAGAGCGTATCTTATAGCATCTACATGAGGACTAGTGGTTTCTTGAGGTGCAGTAGGAAATTCAGAAACAGAGGGCCCTTAAGGGTAGATTCGCAGGATATTCCCTTGAGTCTAATGGTTTGTTTAGACATTATCAGCACATCTATGTACCACTTGTAGGTGATTTTCGTGCAGTGATTCTTTCAGAGGGTCATAGAGCACCTTATGCAGCACACCCAGGGGTGAAGAAGATGCATGCCAACTTGCGACAGTTATACCATTGGGCAGGTATGAGAGGAGACATTACAGAATATGTTGCTCATTGCCTTGAGCACCAGAGGGTCAAGGCCGAGCATCAGTATCCAGCAGGACTGTTATACCCTCATGAAATACCTAAGTGGAAATGGGACACCATTTCCATGGATTTTATTGTTGGTCTTCTTATGTCATCATGCCACCATGATGCCATCATGGTGACAGTTGACCAAGGTGGCGCATTTCTCACCTGTACACATGATGTACAATGCACCATCTGTGGCGAGAGTGTTCTTGCATCAAATTGTTAGATTACATGGGGTACCTCGCCGAATCATTTCTGACAGAGACTTGGTATTCACTTCAACTTTTTGGAGAGCCTTATAGCAGGTGTTGGGCACACACATCAACTTTAGTACCGCTTACCATCCTGAGACCGATGGACAAATAGAGAGAGTTAATAAGGTGTTGGAGGACATGCTTTGTATGTATGTTATGGACCATCAGTCTAGATGGGAGGAGTATCTGTATCTGGTTGAGTTTGTCTACAATAATGGGCATCACAACTCGTTGGGTATGCCTCCTTTTGAGGCTTTATACGGCAGACCATGTAGGACACCATTGAGTTGCGATTGGATAGAGAACACAGTTGCCATTGGTCTAGAGATAGTTTAGGATATGGAGCAATAGGTCACTCTGATTAGATAGAGACTTCAAGAGGCACATGATAGACAGAAAAAGTATGTCGATGCTAAGAGAACTGATCGGAGCTTCTCAGTGGGTAAAAGAGTATTTTTGAGAGTGTGACCGCACAAGAGTCCAATCCATTATGGAAAGGGCTCTAAGCTTGTACCACGGTTTGTAGGACCTTTTGAGATCTTGGAGTGGATAGGACTTGTAGCCTATTGTCTAACCTTGCCACCTAGCCTGTCGCGTATCCACGATGTTTTCCATGTTTCAGTTTTACGACGTTACATATCTGATTTATCTCACGTATTGGATTGGAGTGCTCTTCAAGTAGAGGCAGACGGTCAGTTGGCTTTGGAGCTAATTTGCATATTGGCTCATTGGACGCTGGGCTTTTGAGGTCAAGAGGGGGATGAGGTTAGAGTCTGGTGGGACATGTACGATGAGGTCACATCGGCATGGGAGGATGGAGCGAGATTGAGGGCCCTTTATCCTCTCCTCTTTAATGACTTCTAGGAGGAAGTATAGTCTTAGGGGGGGAGGATGTGAGGCCTACTTTTTCATTCTTCTACATTTGACTATTACTTTACTGTTGATGATACATTTAGACTTGTGGGACTGTTGATCCCAAATTCCTAAACTATTATACTTTATGTTGTATGTGTAGTGTTATGCTTAGTATGTTTACGATGTGTTAGACCTGGATATTGCTTTACTAATGATGTTAGATAGATGCTTTATATTATGATGTTATGGGAAAATTAATTAGGTGATGTTAGATCAAAATTTGTTATGTGATTCAATCTTGGGAATGGATTTTTGAAATGCAGAAATTAGGATCTAAATTGTAATGTGACTTTCTTAATGCTTAAGTGAACTTGTGATATTTTATGCGAGTGTATGTTTTTAATTTGCTTAAGCTATTATATATATGTGGAATTAACTTTGCAATTCAGTGCGCAGGTATTTGTAACAAGCCACAAAAATTAGAGATCATTCCACACACGATATTGTTATCCCTTGTGAAGCCGATCTAGTTCCACGAGGAACCAAGATCAACTCTGTGTATGATAAAATTCTGTAATGTTGATTTCATGTTGTTAACTGGGCTATGTCTACCACTCTTTTAATTTGAATTTTAATTGGTGTTGTAAGAATTTTGTCTTTGAATTTCATTTTTAAAATTTTAAATTTTGAGACCCCTTTTCATGTGCTTTAACTTAACCCTAGGTGCTCAAAATGAGCTAAACTTGACCCTGGGTTGTAACCCTTGGGTCTAGGGACCTTTTTGACTTGGGTAACCCTTGGTAAACCTCCATATGGTCACCTTAACTTCACCCTGAAGTTAAGTGACGAAATTGGAGGCATGGGAGGGAGAGGATGAGTGGTCCCAACACTCAACCCCATCCTTACCACTTCCCAAGGTTGGAGATGTCTCCAAGAACCCCCAATTGAGGAGAACTTTACTCCAAGTCTCTCTCACAATTGGTGAGAGTACCTTGGAGTTGTGTGGTCCCTCTTGAGAGGAAAGGAATGGGACACATGTGTCACCCATTCTCTCTTAAGCTCCACTTTTCTCTCCCACATGTTTGAGAGAGGACAAGTGGAGGGGTGAGGGAGACTTGGGGATGGGTGAGTAACATGTGTCATCACCCATCCCATGGGTCTTGCTTGTAGTGGGGAGGAAGAGTGACGAGGTGAGAAGTGTCACCTCCCCATTCCTCAAAGCTCATGGGTTGAGCTTATTTTAATCCCACTTGGAGAAGGTTATGGGTTGTTGAATTTCTAGATAATTTTATTGTTTAAATTTTACTTTGGGGAAAAGATAGAGAGAGTTTTGTGGCTTATGTTGGAGGAGGATTTGGAGAAGCTCTACATAACCATCTACCATAATTGAGCTTTTAAAGGTTGGCTTCAAGGCTAAGGCCTTCCCTTTGTATTTTTGTTTGCTTGCATGATGCTATGTGTGAGATTTATTTTCTTGAGTTTTTATTGTTATTGTGGGGAAAATTTGTAGGGTGTTGTAAGAGCCTCTCCCACTTGGGAGAAGATGCTCAACAAGTGTGGGGTAGGGGAGGAGTGAACCTCCTGGGGGTCATTACCTTGTTTTTGTGGTGTTGTAAGCCTTGAGGGCATTGTAAGAGCCTCTCCCACTTGGGAGAAGATGCTCAACAAGTGTGGGGTAGGGGAGGAGTGAACCTCCTGGGGGTCATTACCTTGTTTTTGTGGTGTTGTAAGCCTTGAGTTTTTATTGTTATTGTGGGGAAAATTTGTAGGGTGTTGTAAGAGCCTCTCCCACTTGGGAGAAGATGCTCAACAAGTGTGGGGTAGGGGAGGAGTGAACCTCCTGGGGGTCATTACCTTATTTTTGTGGTGTTGTAAACCTTGAGGGCAATATATGAGATTTTGAAAAATATGTGAAATGGCTTGAGAGCCAAAATGGAAGCTTTGTGGAAATTGTGTTTAAATGTGTTGGCTAGAGGTCTTATGAGGTATTTTCTTTGGGATATTTGTAGGAGTGGAACTCTTGAGTTGAATGTGTCCACTCCCCTACCCTTTTGAACTCATCCTGGTTGAGGTCTTGTGATGTGTTATCCATGGGTGTAAAATTATGTTTGGTTGTTTGAGTGCCTTGTTGTGATGTGGAATGAGTTGCTAAGTGTGTGGATGACCTCCCTAGCTCAGGAGTGACCATCTTGGGGGTCTATGGTAGGGAGGAGAGCAAGATGTGTGGTTTTCTTTTCCCTTGTTGTGATATGAAGGTTCATTGGAGCTAAGTTGTGAAGTTAGATAAAACACCTTGTTTTTGGAGTTAGATATTTTATTTTCCTTTACTCTTTTAGCTCTTGAGAGATAGCTTGGCCTATTTAGGAGATTTTATATTTTACTAGTTGTCCAAGAGAAGAGCATTGTTCTCTCTCTTGTTGTAAAAATGTATATTTTTATTTTGTGTGTAGTCTATTTACATTTGAAATAGAAAGTTAAAATGGTTGATTTTAATTCTTATCATTCTAGAAAGGTTGAAGGAAGAAAATTTGTTTTATAAGTTAATTCATTTGTATGTAAATTTTAAGCATTTGTCAAATAGAAGAGTTGTGGTTTTTAATTTTGAGACAAACAAAAAAAATGTATTTGTTATTATGAAAAGAGAAAATTAGAAGATGTTAAGTATTGGAAGAATTTATTAAATTGTATTTATTTCCTTCCTTTAAAAATGTGAATATTAATATTGCAATAAATTTGTAAGTGTAGAAGAAAAAAGAAAATTATAGTTGAAAATATAAATTATATATATATATATATATATATATATATATATATATATATATATATATATAAACTATGAGTAGGGAATGAATGTATTCTTATGTATTTATAAGTTAAATTGATTTTAATATTCTGCCAACTAAAATAGAAAATACATTATATATACAATAATATATATATATATATATAATTATATATAATTATATTTTATATTTATTAAAACTGTGAATTGAATGTAATGGTGCTTTGTTGTGTATATATATATATATATTATAAAAAAACATATAAAAATTATCGCTGTGTAAAATGAAATAGACCGAGGGTTCAAAATTACAGTGGCTATTTCTGTTTTTAAAAAAGAAATATTACATGTGGTGGGGGGTTTGAACCCCCCACCATTTATTTTAATAAGGGTGTGGGGAGGGGGGTGGAGCCCCCACCCACACCCCATTGTGTGGGATGTGGGTGGGGGCTCCGCCCCCCCTCCCCACACTCTCCACTACTCCAAACCCCCGCACAATCTACCAAACACCACTACGGCCACCATATATCTGCCGACCTGCGGTCTCCTCCCCTCCCGCCGTGGGTCCACCTCCGTGGCCCCCTCTCAGTGCAGCCAGCACTCTGCGGCCACCAGATCTCCACTGCCAGACCTCCTCAATGCTGCCACTGCTGCCATAACTGCCCTAGCAACACCCCTCCATAGACCCTCCTCTCTGCCAACAAAACAAACATAAATTTAGGGTTTTAACACTTTTACAAATGAATATATATATATAAAAAAGAAAATCTAGTTTATAAACTCAATAAGAATATATCTATATATATATATATATCTCTATTTATATTTATAAAAGCCATCATATGCATTTCATATGTGGCCATTAAACCTGCAATCAAAACCATGAAAACACAAAATGAGAGAGAAAGAGAAAGAAAGATAAAAGTGAAAAACAAAGAGGAGAAAATGAGAAAATAGGGCTAGGGTTTTTGCAATAAAGAAAATCATATTTTATTGTTAGAAGAAATTAGGGAAAGGTGAAAATAAAATCCATTTTAAAATTTACATTCCCCTCTTGTTATTATTTTGTTCATTGTTTTAAGTTTGGAAATTATATAGAGAATTTGAGATAATTAATTAAAGGGTAAAACTTTAATCTTTTTAAAATATTATTATTTTTATTTGTTAGTGGATGTAGATAAATTGATTTAATCACAATTAGAGGGATTTATAAGTTATTGATTTTTAATTTAAATTTTCAAGGAAAAAGGATTTGTTTGTATCAATTAAATTTTATACAATTAAAATATTGAGAGGTAGTTATTTTAAACAATCGGGATAGGAAATCTAACTCTATGAGGATGATTTAAACCACACATTATTAACCAAAATTTAATATTCCTTTTAATCCTTTTGAGCCAATTTAATTAACAGAATTAAATTAGATGTCGATTTAAACCTAGATCAGAAGCCTAGTAAACTTTTTAAATGAAGTTAGTTAAACCTATTTCTAAGATCTGATCTACCAAGAAATTAGGAATAATGTAAATAATGCAGAGATAACTCTGATTGATAGAGAATGTGAAGGAGAACAAATTGTTCGAGTTTTGTTGAAAAACATTTAAAATTATAGAAAATTTGAAGGAGAACAAATTGATCAGACTTTGTTGAAAAATGTTCTATTAACTTATTCAACTGATTTACAAATTCTACTAATGAAACATAGGTAATTTAACACCATATCAGTAAACCTTTCAATCAAATTAGTTTTAATACAATAAACCCTATTCACACCCGTGAGGCATTATGTTGCCGAATTTTTCTAGAATTTAGGGTTTAGCTAGGTTAGTGAAGTTTAACCCTGTTTGGGATTATAATATTGTTTTTTGCCGAGTATTGTCATTTGATATTGGTATATTATCATCCTCTCATGCATTTGATTTTTGGCTATTGATTTCAACTTACATCACAATCCCTTCATTCACATAGGTAAACTTAGGGTTTCGATCATTGATCCTAACCCTATTGGCAACGTTAACCGCATCGCAATGACCCCCTAGTTGGCCTTCATTGCGATTGGTATGAGCATTTGTACATATTACCCCGCATTCAACTATTATATTTACACCTTAAGTGTAATGCCACCGAGCATGCTTACGTGTGCGAGGGGTTTCTAGGGAAGCGTGAATTTTTTTTTGATATTTTGTGTCATGACCACATGACAAATGTGGACATGACATATGTGATGTATGTCGTGACAACATGGGAAATGTAGCCATGACATTTGGTATCAAAGCCCAAGTTTAAACACTGGGCGTATTTGGGCACGTTACTTATTCCACAACTTTGATTAATTAGTGCCTACCCTATTTTGTAGGATGCCTCCCTGACGTGTTCGACGAGTGTGACCGCATAACACTACGTCCACTGAGGTGCACAATGATTCCTCTACAGGGGGATAGGTACCCGCAGCCATAGCAGATCAGCCAGTAGAGTAGGCACCACCAGTACTTGATATAGGACCTCATATTTTACAAACATTACAGGCCATGTAAGAGAGGTTACCGCCAGTTATACCAGATCCACGTGATGAGCCTCGCGATGATCCATGAGAGGAGCCACGTGAGGAGCCATGTGCTGAGTTGCGAGCTAAGGCACGTGTAGAGCCCTGCGTCGATCCATGAGAGGTGCCACGTGTGGAGCCTTTTATAGAGATACTTGATACTACAGTGGAGGAGGTAGGGTCAGCTTACAGAGCACAGAGTAGGAGTCATCTGTGACATGTGAGACGAGATGAGACTGTGAGGGTAGAGTAGGTACATGATGGACCTTATGAGTATGGTATGGATGAGCTGGTTATAGGACATAGAGACAGAGGAGATCCCATCAGAGACCTACATAGGCTTAATCCACCTACCTTCATAGGAGCTACAGAGGGAGCCAAGGCTGAGGCTTGGCTCATCAGTTTAGACAGGTGTTTCACGTTGCAACCTTATGGGAGCAACATGAAAGTGCATGTGGTAGTACACCTCCTGAGAGAAGCAACAGCTACTTGGTGGCGCACTAAGGAGTGCAAGCACCGGTTATCATTAGACACACTCACATGGGACACTTTCATAGAGCACTTTAATGCACGTTACTTGTTAGATCATTATAGATAGTGCCGAATAGATGAGTTCCATGACTTACAATAGATAGGACTCACAGTTGCATAGTATGAGAGCCAGTTTATTGAGATTTCACGTTACACAGAGTATCTCCATGATGAGAAATTTCTGGTGCACAAATTCATCAGGGGTTTAAATCATGGGATAGAAGGACTAGTGCATATGGCAGACCCCCAGACTATGAGTGAGGCTGCCTAGAAGGCTTATATTGTAGATGAGATTCAGGGACGAGGGCAGAATTCACACCCATAGTTTCAGGACCATAATCATCAGCAGCAACAGAAATTTTGTAGGCCACAACCAACACCATAGAGAGGAGGATTTAATTCTCCATCTTTACCTCCAAGGCCTCCACAGCAGTAGCATCAGCATCAGTAGAGGTCTAGACCCCAGCAGAGGGCTCAGGGAGGACAAAATTGTGGTTAGCAGCAGCAGGGCCTGCATAGGGTTCAAAGATAGTAGGGATCATCTACAGGACCCACGAGGTCACAGTAGTCATATAGAGGTTCACAGGGGTCCACAGGACGGACTGGATAGTAGTAGTCAGGTAGGACTTAGTTAGGGCAATTATAGGCTAGAGGCCCATGTTATGTATGTGGTGGGGCAGGGCATTTGGCCAGAGAGTGTCCATAGGGTTTCATAGCAAGGGACAACATCGTTCAGGAGGGTCAGAACAGACTATAGGTGATGTGGGCAAGTCCCACCACATGCTTGCAGTGGTTGATAACCACCAGGTCGACTATCAGGCATCTGTGATTGAGACCTTAGGTATGATCGAGGGTACCCCCATCTCTATTCTTTTTGACTCTGGAGCTACCAATTCTTTTCTGTCTACATCGTTAGTGGAACGTTGTAGGCTGGTGGCTTCTAGGGAGGACATTAGGTGGGAGGTTGAGTTGGCCTCTGGGGCCAGGATGTCAGTGGAAACCTTGGTTCAGGATTGTGAGATATCCTTGGGTTCCTTCAGTACATCTTGTGAGCTTAGAGTTATACCATTAGGATCCTACGGTGTAGTTTTGGGGATGGATTGGCTTATGACTCATAGAGCCAAGCTAGATTATCACCAAATGATGATTAGCTACTTAGATGATCATGGTTCACCAGTTGAGATAGTGGGCATTCAGAAGCCCACGACTGTTCGTATGATATCCGCTCAGTAGCTTAAGTGCTACATGCGGAAGGGATGTCAGATGTTTGCTATCACAGTCAGTGACAGATCAGAGGATGAGCCTAAGGCTTCATTGGATGATCACCCTATCCTGAGAGAGTTTGCCGACGTGTTCCTCCAGAATTACCAAGTATGCCTTCACACAGAGAGGTAGATTTCCACATCGATCTTGTGCCAGGTGCAGAGCCAGTGTCTCATGCACCCTACAGGATGACTACACATAAGCTTATGGAGCTCAAACTGTAGTTTGAGGAATTTCTTGAGAAGGGGCACATCTGACCTAGTTTTTCACCATGGGGCGCACCGGTTATCTTCGTAAAGAAGAAGGATGGGTCTCTTTGCTTGTGCATGGATTACAGGTAGTTGAACAAGGTGATGGTGAAGAACCATTATCCTCTACCTAGGATTGATAACCTTTTTGACCGAATGCAGGGAGCTAGAGTGTTCTCAAAAATTGATCTAAAATTTTGGTATCACCAATTGCGCATCACAGAGGCAGACATTCATAAGACTGCTTTTCAAACTAGATATGGCCATTATGAGTTCATAGTGGTACCCTTCAATTTGATGAATGCCCCTGTAGTATTCATGAGTCTCATGAACAGGGTGTTCTGCACTTACTTGGATCGGTTCATGATCATCTTTCTTGATAATATTTTAATCTATTTATGGACTGAGGAGAAGCATGTGGATTATTTGCGTCAGGTTTTGCAATGCTTGCGAGAACAGCAGCTGTATGGCAACCTGGCGAAGTGTGCCTTCTTCAGGAGAGAGGTGCAGTACTTGGGGCACATCCTATCAGGTGATGGCATCTCTGTAGATCCATCAAAGATTAGAGCTATCTAGGATTGGCCAACACCCACCAGTGTCATAGAGGTTAGGAGTTTCATGGGATTAGCTGGTTATTACCATAGATTTGTAGAGGGCTTTTCTAGGATAGCGCATCCCATCACTTCTCTTCAGTGAAAAGGGAAGAGTTTCACTTGGATCGAGCAGTACGAGAGGGCCTTTGGGGTCCTTGAGCATCTTATCAGTACTCCCATCTTAGTGGTTCTAGATCCTACAGAGGATTTTGTTGTTTGCACTGATGCATCACTTAAGGGTTTGGGAGCCGTGCTTATGCAGGGTGGTAGGGCGATTGCATATGAGTCGCGTAAGCTCAAGACACGTGAGCTGAACTACCCTACTCACAATTTAGAGCTTGCAGTAGTTGTACATGCTCTTGTTTGTTGGAGACACTTCCTTTTGGGTCGTCACTTTGAGCTCCATTTAGATCACCATAGCTTGTAGTACATATTCACACAGCCAAATTTGAATGCCCGCCAGCGGCATTGGATGGAGTTTTTGTACGAATATGATTTTTATGTCCACTACATCAAAGGGAAGGAGAATGTGGTCACCGACCCCTTGAGTCAGAGGCGCCACAAGATCCTGACCTTGACATTGAGGGTGGACTTGAGAGAGCATATCTTATAGCATCTACCTGAGGACAAGTGGTTTCTTGAGGTGCATCAAGAAATCCAGAAACAGAGGGCCCTTAAGGGCCGATTCGCAGGATATTCCATTAGAGTCTAATGTTTTGCTTAGACATCATCAGTGCATCTATATACCTGGTGTGGGTGATCTTCATGTAGTGATTCTTTCAAAGGGTCATATAGCACCTTATGTAGCACACCTAGGAGTGAAGAAGATGCATACTGACTTGCGATAGTTATACCATTGGGCAGGTATGAGACGAGACATTACATAATATGTTACTCATTGCCTTGAGTGCAAGAGGGTCAAGGCTGAGCATCAACATCCAGCAGGACTGTTATACCCTCATGAAATACCTAAATGGAAATAGGACACCATTTCCATGGTTTTTATTGTTGGTCTTCCTATGTTATCACACCGCCGTGATGCCATCATGGTGACAATTGACAAGTTGACCAAGATGGGGCATTTCTCACCTATACGCATGATGTACAATGCACCATTTGTGGTGAGAGTGTTCTTGGATCAGATTGTTAGATTACATGGGGTACCTCACCGAATCATTTCTGACAGAGACTCAGTATTCACTTCAGCTTTTTGGAGAGCCTTATAGCAGGCATTGGGCACATAGCTCAACTTTATTTCTGCTTACCATCCTAAGACTGATGGATAGACAGAGAGAGTTAATAAGGTGTTGGAGGACATACTTCGTATGTATGTTATGGACCATCAGTCTAGATGGAAGGAGTATCTGTATCTAGTTGAGTTTACCCACAATAATGGGCATCACAGCTCGTTGAGTATGCCTCCTTTTCAGGCTTTATACGACAGACCATGTAGGACACCATTGAGTTGGGATCAGATAGAGGATAGGGTTACCATTGGTCCAGAGATAGTTCAGGATATGGAGCAGCAGATCACACTGATTAGACAGAGACTTCAAGAGGCACATGATAGATAGAAAAAGTATGCCGATGCTAAGAGAACTGATCAGAGCTTCTCAGTGGGTGACAGAGTATTTTTGAGAGTGTGACCACACAAGAGTCCAATCCATTACGAAAAGGGCTCTAAGCTCCCACCATAGTTTGTAGGACCTTTTGAGTTCTTGGAGCGGATAGGACCTGTAGCCTATCATCTAGCCTTGCCACCTAGCCTATCACGTATCCATGATGTTTTCCATGTTTCAATTTTACGACGTGACATATTTGATTTATCTCACGTATTGAATTGGAGTACTCTTGAGGTAGAGGCAGAGGGTCAACTGGCTTTGGAGCCAATTTGCATATTGCCTCGTCAGACGCTAGACCTTCGAGGTCGAGAGGTGGACCAGGTTAGAGTCCAGTGGGACATGTATGATGAGGTCACATCGACATGGGAGGATGCAGCAAGATTGAAGGCCCTTTATCATCTCCTCTTCGATGACTTCCAGGAGGACGTATAGCCTTAAGGGGGAGGATGTGAGGCCTACTTTTTCATTCCCGTACATTTGACTATTACTTTATTGTTGATGATACATTTAGACTTGTGGGACTATTGACCCCAAATTCTTGAACTATTAGACTTGATGTTGTATGTGATTGTTATGCTTAGTATGTTTACGATCTGTTAGACCTGGATATTGCTTTACTGATGATGTTAGATAGATGCTTTATATTATGATGTTATGGGAAAACTAATTGGGTGATGTTAGATAGAAATTTGTTATGTGATTCAATCTTGGGAATGGATGTTTGAAATGCAGAAATTAGGATCTAAATTGCAATGTGACTTTCTTAATGCTTAAGTGAACTTGTGATATTTTATGCAAGTGTATGCTTTAATTTTTCTTGGCTATATATATATATATATGTGGAATTAACTTTGCAATTGAGTGCATAGGTATTTCTAACAAGCCCCAGAAATTGGAAATCATTCCACACACGATGTTGTTATCCCTTGTGAGGCCGATCTAGTTCCACGAGGAACCAAGATCAACTCTGTGTATGATGAAATTCTGTAATGTTGATTTCATGTTGTTAATCGGGCTTAGTCTACCGCTCTTTTAATTTGAATTCTAATTGGTGTTGTAAGAATTTTGTCTTTGAATTTCATTTTTAAAATTTTAAATTTTGAGACCCCTTTTCATGTGCTTTAACTTAACCCTAGGTGCTCAAAATGAGCTAAACTTGACCCTGGGTTGTAACCCTTGGGTTCTAGGGACCTTTTTGACTTGGGTAACCCTTGGTAAACCTCCATATGGGCACCTTAACTTCACCTTGAAGTTAAGTGACGAAATTGGAGGCATGGGAGGGAGAGGATGAGTGGTCCCAACACTCAACCCCATCCTTACCACTTCTCAAGGTTGGAGATGTCTCCAAGACTCCCCAATTGAGGAGGACTTTACTCCAAGTGTCTCTCACAATTGGTGAGAGTACCTTGGAGTTGTTTGGTCCCTCTTGGGAGGAAATGAATGGGACACATGTGTCACCCATTCCCTCTTAAGCTCCACTTTTCTCTCCCACATGTTTGAGAGAGGACAAGTGGAGGGGTGAGGGAGACTTGGGGATGGGTGAGTAACATGTGTCATCACCCATCCCATGGGTCTTGCTTGTATTGGGGAGGAAGAGTGACGAGGTGAAAAGTGTCACCTCCCCATTCCTCAAAGCTCATGGGTTGAGCTTATTTTAATCCCACTTGGAGAAGGTTATGGGTTGTTGAATTTTTAGATAATTTTATTGTTTGAATTTTACTTTGGGGAAAAGATAGAGAGAGTTTTGTGGCTTATGTTGGAGGAGGATTTGGAGAAGCTCTACATCAACCATCTACCATAATTGGGCTTTTAAAGGTTGGCTTCAAGGCTAAGGCCTTCCCTTTGTATTTTTGTTTGCTTGCATGATGCTATGTGTGAGATCTATTTTCTTGAGTTTTTATTGTTATTGTGGGGAAAATTTGTAGGGTGTTGTAAGAGCCTCTCCCACTTGGGAGAAGATGCTCAACAAGTGTGGGTTAGGGGAGGAGTGAACCTCCTGGGGGTCATTACCTTGTTTTTGTGGTGTTGTAAGCCTTGAGGGCAATATATGAGATTTTGAGAAATATGTGAAATGGCTTGAGAGCCAAAATGGAAGCTTTGTGGAAATTGTGTTTAAATGTGTTGGCTAGAGGCCTTATGAGGTATTTTCTTTGGGATATTTGTAGGAGTGGAACTCTTGAGTTGAGTGTGTCCACTCCCCTACCCCTTTGAACTCATCCTAGTTGAGTTCTTGTGATGTGTTATCCATGGGTGTAAAATTGTGTTTGGTTGTTTGAGTGCCTTGTTGTGATGTGGAATGAGTTCCTAAGTGTGTGGATGACCTCCCTAGCTCAGGAGTGACCCTCTTGGGAGTCTTTGATAGGGAGGAGAGCAAGATGTGTGGTTTTCTTTCCCCTTGTTGTGATATGCAGGTTCATTGGAGCTAAGTTGTGAAGTTGGAGAAAACACCTTGTTGTTGGAGTTGATATTTTATTTTCCTTTACTCTTTTATCTCTTGAGAGAGAGCTTGGCCTACTTAGGAGATTTTATATTTTATTAGTTGTCCAAGAGAAGAGCATTGTTCTCTCTCTTATTGTAAAAATGTATATTTTTATTTTGTGTGTAGTCTATTTACATTTGAAATAGAGTGTTAAAATGGTTGATTTTAATTCTTATCATTCAAGAAAGGTTGAAGGAAGCAAATTTGTTTTATAAGTTAATACATTTGTATGTAAATTTTAAGCATTTGTCAAATAGAAGAGTTGTGGTTTTTAATTTTGAGACAAATAAAAAAAATGTATTTGTTATTATGAAAAGAGAAAATTAGAAGATGTTAAGTATTGGAAGAATTTATTAAATTGTATTTATTTCCTTCCTTTAAAAATGTGAATATTAATATTGCAATAAATTTGTAAGTGTAGAAGAAAAAAAAAATTATAGTTGAAAATATAAATTATATATATAAATATATATATACAAATATATATATATATATATATATATATATATATATATATATATATATATATAATTATATAAACTATGAGTAGGGAATGAATGTATTCTTATGTATTTATTAGTTAAATTGATTTTAATATTCTGCCAACTAAAATAGAAAATACGTTATATATACAACAATATATATATATTATAAAAAAAACATATAAAAATGATCGATGTGTAAAATGAAATAGACCAAGGGTTTGAAATTACAGTGGTTGTTTCTGTTTAAAAAAAAGAAATATTACATGTGGTGGGGGTTCAAACCCCCCACCATTTATTTTAATAAGGGTGTGGGGAGGGGGGACGGAGCCCCCACCCACACCCTACTATGTGGGATGTGGGTGGGGGCTCTGCCCCCCCTCCCCACACTCCCCACTACTCCAAACCCTCGCATAGTCTTCCAAACACCACCGCGGCCACCGTATCTGCGCCGACCTGCGGTCTCAGCCCCTCCCGCCGTGGCCCCTCCTTCGTGGCCTCCTCTCAGTGTGGCCACCACTCTACGGCCACCAGATCTCCACTGCCGAACCTCCTCAATGCCACTACCACCGCCGTCGCTGCCCTGTCAGCACCTCTCCATAGACCCTCCTCTCTGCCAACAAAACAAACATAAATTTAGGGTTTTAACACTTTTACAAATGAAAACAAAAAAAAAATATAAATATTTATATTAAAAGAAAATCTAGTTTATAAACTCAATAAGAATATATATATGCCATCATATGCATTTCATATCTGGCCATTAAACCACACATTATTAACCAAAATTTAATATTCCTTTTAATCCTTTTGGGCCAATTTAATTAATGGAATTAAATTAGATGTCGATTTAAACCCAAATCAAAAACCTAGTAAACTTTTTAAATGAAGTTAGTTAAACCTATTTTCAAAATCTGATCTACCAAGAAATTAGGAATAATGTAAATAATGCAGAGATAACTCTGATTGATAGAGAATGTGAAGGAGAACAAATTGTTCGAGTTTTGTTGAAAAACATTTAAAATTTTAGAAAACGTGAAGGAGAACAAATTGATCAGACTTTGTTGAAAAATGTTCTATTAACTTATTCAACTGATTTACAAATTCTACTATTTAAACGTAGGTAATTTAACACCACATCAGTAAACCTTTCAATCAAATTAGTTTTAATACAATAAACCCTATTCACGCCCGTGAGGCGTTATGCTACTGAATTTTTCCAAAATTTAGGGTTTAGCTAGGTTAGTGAAGTTTAACCATGTTTGGGATTATAATATTATTTTTTGTCGAGTATTGTCATTTGATTTCGGTATTTTATCATCCTCTCATGCATTTGATTTTTGGCTATTGATTTCGACTTACATCACAATCCCTTCATTCACATAGGTTAACTTAGGGTTTTAATTGTTGATCCTAACCTTTTGGCAATGTTAACCACGTCGTGATGACCCCCTAGTTGGCCTTCATTGCGATTGGTATTCGCACGTGTATGTAATACCCCACATTCAACTGTTATGTTTATGCCGTAAGCTTAACACCACCGAGCACGCTTACACATGGGAGAGGGTTTCTAGGGAATCATGAATTTTTTTTTATATTTCGTGTCATGACTACATGACAAATGTGGACATGACACATGTGATGCATGTCGTGACCACATGGGACATGTGGGCATGACATTTTCTGAGATGTGTTGATAAAGAGCAGCAAAAGAAGTTATTGGAGACATTCCATAACGAAGCCTGTGGGGGACATTTTTTAGCCTTAGTAATTGCCTTTAAGATATTGCACCAATGTTTTTATTGGCCAGGAATGTTCAAAGATGCTTATAACTAGGTATCAAAGTGTGAGAAATGTTCAAGATTTGTGAGAAGACCTCAATTGGTTGCACTGCCTCTAAAACTAGTGGTAATGGATGAACCCTTTCAGTAATGGGGATTAGACTTCATTGGACCCATTAATCCTAATTCAAGTATCGGTCACACTCATATTTTGGTAGCTACAAATTAATTCACTAACTAGGTAGAAGCAATTCTTGTGAAACACACAACTTTTGAAGTTGTCTGTAGTTTTTTCAAGGAGAATATACTAGTTAGGTTCAGGGTACATAATAAACTTGTAGTTGACAATGCTTCTAGTTTCTCTTCTTCTAAGTTTACTCTTTTCTGCTATGATTATGGCATCAACTTAGCTCATTCTTCTAATTACTACCCGCAAGGCAACAGACAAGCTAAATTGAGCAATAAAAACCTCATCATGATTGTCAAGAAATTGATTGATGAAAATCATAGGACATGGCACAAAAGTCTATACGATGCTCTTTGGGCTGATAGAATAACCTACAAGAGAGCTATTGGCATGTCCCCATTCTAGTTAGTGTATGGTATTGATAGTGCTATTCCCATTCCCCTAGAGTTATCCGCACTAAATTTGCAGAAGGAAATCGTAGATGAACAATTCCACACAACTCTGGAGAAGATGGCAATGTACCTGAACTAGTTGGAAGAACATAGAGAAATAGTTGTGGATAGGATAGCCAAGAATTAGCAGTCTGTTAAAAGGATCTTTGATAAGAAGGCTAGGCAGAGAAGTTTTGTTGAAGGGGATTTTGTGCTTTTGTGGGATAAGAGAATGGAACCGAAAGGAGCTCATAAGAAGTTTGATTCATTATGGAGAGGACCTTTCAAGATCAAATAGGTTATTGGAGAAAATGCATATTTATTATCCTATCTAGATGGAACATCATTGCCTCTTGCTTATAATGGGCAAGACTTGAAGCTATTCAATTGGTAACTTCCTAGTGTCCTACCTTGTACCATAATTATTTTCTTTCCCTCCCTTCTTGTTTTGGTTGTGGTTATGTTTTTGGTTTGACTCTATCGCCCTTCTGGAATAAGGCTTTGTTGCCATGGTTTGTCTGGATTCTCTTCATCCCTCTTCATCCTCGTCCCCAATTAGAGCCTGTTGTTGCTTAGTATTTAAAGTTTTTGCTAAAGCATGTATCCTTCATCTTCATTACCACTTCCTTTTCCTTTCTTATTTTCCTTAGTCATTTCTCCTTTGTTTTCCTTGTCTGGTTGGCGATCTTACTTTTTTTGAACCATAGTCGGTGGGTTCGAAAGACATGAACTGCCTGACTTCCCCACTTGCTTTGGAGTCTAGCATCAAGTTTTTCTTATGTCAGTCTTAATCCTCTTTCCTATAGTCTAGTCAAAAGGTTGGAGATTTTTTGAACCTCCAAACTTCAAAGTCATCAGTTCAAAAGTTCTTTTCTTTCCTGACTTCCTGACTATAGTGGATCATATTTCCCAAGGTACTTTCATCCAAGCTGCTCTATGGTGTAGGGAAATGACATATGTCATGCCACATTTCAGCTGGAGTATGTGCAAACACCATGGCACATTTTCTGGAGATAACTTATGGCATTTTGTGGGCATTTTTGAAGATTGCCATGCTGCCAGAATTAATGCCATTTATGAACGTTTTGTGAGATGTGACATTACAAATTTAAACCAATTCACTATCTCATTTGAAGTGTTCATCTTTTCATCTAAGGAGAAGCATTGAAGAGCGAAGGGAAATAAGTCCACTACGTGCGAAGAGTGCACAAGATTCAAGGTTCACAGGTTAGCACATTCAACCATTATTTTTAGTTTCTTTTTTTCTGATATATATAAAGAATTACATTCTTTAGGAGGTAAAAATCACATAGCTTCATGAGTCTGTGTTGCGAAAACCCTGTAATTCCTTTGCATTTGTTTGTTTCACCTACTTTTCCCTTTGAGCTTCTTGTGAATTGGTTTATGAAGTTGGTAAAGATGAAGTTTAAGTTCTAAGGAATTCTCGTAGGCCCTGTAGTAGAAAACACTTTGTTTGGAGTGAAAGACACAGAGCTGGGACACATTGATTTTGATGACTTTTGGCTAAGAATGCAACCTAAAGGATAGAAAACCCTAGCTACCAAAATTGTGAAGAGTGGCCTAGACAGAGCCAGAGGTTTTCCACCTACAGTGCATTGTCCTGAGTTGGTGATTGCATGTGTAAATAGTTACTCTTCAGAGTCGTAGGAAATAAAAACTTTTGACGGTTCCATGGTTGCAAAGATTGATTCTATGCCAATTTCTCTTGCGTTGAATCTAGATGAGTATGAGGAGAATACAGATGTTCGTATGTAGTCAGCTTGGACTTATTACAATGAGAGGAGAGATTGGTGCTAGAATTACATTGCAAGAGGCTACTTGGAGATAGAGAGAAAGGGGAAGTCACGACTTCCTGCTAATCTCAAAAGAAGCCACTTTAAGGAGGAAATTTCAGACATGATTACACTATTGAACCACGTGGTGGGAAATTCACAATCTAATACTTTTACTTTCTAGATGTTTCGTTTCATTTTATTAATTTGTGGAGATCATCAGATTGATTGGGCCAAGATAATTAGAGATAGTATGCATGAGCAATTGGTAAATTTTTCAAGGAATAAGGAGTTCCACATGGGTTCACAGTTGATATATCTACTGGGTCACAGAGAGGTTGCTTGGCCTAGCTTAAGGTCCCAAGGGTTACCTACCATCAGCATGCCTATGTATGACACTTTCTTTCAACTTCGGAAAGAGGAAGTTGCTAAAGATTTTAAAAGAATCAATGATTCTTTTACAATGTGGTTGACAAAAAGAATTGATGGCACATTAGAACAGAGGTTCTCAGCAGTTGCAGCTGCACTTGTGATGAATTTTGGAAGTTTTTATGTGCAATTTGATCATTTTTCATACATAAGAATTAGGGGTTATGAAAATGCCCTGTTGAAATTGCAGCAATATCCATCTGACTACTCTCGTGTTTTTGGAGGTATGCAGACAAATGGCTTATGTGAATTTGAAATATCATGCTATGAAGAAAAAGGGGTATTCCTTCCCTGTGACCCTGTCATTTTATTCTTGTAAAAGTAATGATGTTGCAAGAAATGTAGATAAGGCTTTGTCTGAATTTGGTCTTCACAGTTTGTGGACTAGAGCATCTTTTGATAGTAAAATTTTTCTAAAGGAAAATATACATGGGGGTGGGACTTATCAGCAGAAGCCTCAACTGGAAGATTATTCGGAGGATTGTCTGAATGAAAGGGAAGTCCAAAGAAGTTGGATGAGACTAACAATTGATAAAATTCATGCCTTTGATCTCCCCATGCAAGCGCCTAATATTGTGGATGATGGTTTAGACATTTTGGATACCAGATTTCAAGAAGTTTCATTGCAACCTCTACCTCCTATGAGATGGTCAGAGAAAGAAGTCACTGACATTAAACTTCATTCTTTTGGTGTCATAAGGAGAATAGAGAAATGGATGAAGAAAAATTTTAGAGAGCAAGTTGGTTCAAATACAGCTAAAGAATCATCATCTTAGAACCAGGGTAAGTCCAAAGCTATGCATTCTCAGAGGAAGACATCTAGTTCAGACCCAACTATGCAAGGAGTTGGCTCACAATCAAGCAGAGATGGCGAAGGACCCCCTGAGGAGAATAATAAGTTGAAATCTGTGTGTGAGCTGGATGGTCAACCAGTGACAGATGATACTAGATTGGCTGCTTCTCTACAGAGAGTAGACCATGTGCCACTAGCGAATGACCCTGTTAATGATAATGATTCATTGATTTTTACACAGTTAGGAGAAGATAATATTTTTCAATCTTTGTTGAGTGCCCAAGATTCTCCTAGTTTGAATAATCCTCCTACACCTGATTCTTCATCAGTTTGGGTTGATGGTATTGCAAGTATGGTTAATGCCACTAGTGTTTCTGCCTCTTCTCCTTCTTTGTTGAAGAAAGTGGTCGAAAAGAAAAAGAGATATACTCTAATGGTGTATACTGGTATTGATACAATAGCTAAGTTGTTGTAGGAGACTCCAAAACCCAAGCGTGCCAAGAGAATGTCAAGAATGGTTACAAACCATACTAAAGGCAATCAATTCCTTGAGATTGCAAACCCTGTGGGAAATAAGAATGAGGGTGAAGTTACTGAAGCAGACTTTAAGGTGAGTAGGGTAGATATGAGACCTTCTGCCACTGAAGGGGATATTTATCATGCAGAATATTCAGTTAGCAACTTATCAAAGAGGGTCAAGAAAGAACAAGAGGAGAATCACAAACTGCACGCTCAAGTAAGTGTTTTATCTTCTTTTATTCAATCAGTTTTGTAGACACCCAAAATTGGCCCATGTCATTATTTAGGCATTTATCATATTTTTGCATATCTATTGCATTTCCGCATTGCATTCGTTGTGTCCCCTAACACACTTGTATCTAAAGATCACATTTTCCACTACATCTTCCTAATTAATTAAAGACATTTTTATTTATTTATTTAATCTTTTTTATTCCTCTATTTTCCATTCATAATTAAATAATTTTTAATTATTTAATTATCATTTTTCTTCTTCTATAAAAAATGAATAAAATCTATATTTTATTTATTTCTATCATTAAGTATATGAATTAAATAAATTCATTTTATTTTATTTATATTATTTCCTCTAATACAAAGTGTTCTCATATAATAAATTAAATAAACTTATTTATTTAATTTATTATTCACTTCCTCTATGCATATTCCTTCCAAAAATCCCTCCACTGTCGATCTTCCTCTTTCATCTCCCACCGTTGATCACTTACCTTGTGAGGTTTAAATACCTCTTTTTCCCTCATTTCAAAACCCTAATGCATTTTTATTTTCACTCTAGTTAGCTTTTTCATCTCTCTACATTTTGCAATAAAAAATAATAATCTCATCCATTCTTTGCATTTTAATCTTTGCATGCATGTTAATTTCTCATCAATCTCTTGCATAATCATGGCAGCTCGCTTCTATTTGGTTGCATGGAGAAGCAACCCACAAAACAAAGTAAGGAATCTAACAACCCAGGAGAAACTGTTTTGATTTACATGTCTTTATTCTGCTTTGGGTTCTAATTTCTTGAGTTTTGGGTTGAATCTGATCTTTTTTGTTTGATCTCGTTATTTTCCACCCATCATAAAATGGTACACCTGGTGGGACCAATTGTTTGGTTGGTTTTTTATTTCTAAAAATCATTTTTTTGAGTTCAGGTACGGGTAAAATCACATTTGGTTCAAAAAGTCACAATCGCACGACAAAAATTTGCATTTGAAGCTTGCAGGGTCACATTTGAATGGGGAAAAATCACATTTGGTCGATCCGAGGTTACATTTGGTTAACAAATAGTCGCTTTTGGTTGCATGTGTCTGCATCTGGTTTAAATATGGGTTTTATGGCTAATTTGGTTGACTTTGCAGGTTTGGCATCATTTAGAACATTAGATTTAGGTTGCATGTCACTCTAGATGACAACCCTAGGTCTTCTAAGTCATTTCTAAGTTGCCTTATTTGGAAATTTTTAACTTGCACTATCACAACCTAAAATCTTTCCTATTTTCACAAAATATAAGCATAAAATGGTAAAATTTTCTGTCCTTGGCTCCTTAGGGTTTTATTACTTGCATACAGAAACATGCATGATTTTTTTGTGTTAGGGTTTTATGGTTTTATAGGCTTCAAATGCATTTGATCAACAACTGATCACATCTGCACCACAAAAGCTAGCTTATGAATGATGGCACGTCGTCTTTGCACAACAGGTAATCACATCCGGTAAGATTTTCTGCGCATTTGAATTACATCTGATTGCTTTTGGTTATTGCCATGCACATTTAGTTTTATGCTTTGTAAACTTAGGGTTTTCTTGGAAATTGATGTTTTATTGGTGTGGCTTGTCTAAACTATTTGTCCAAGAATGGAGGAAAAGAAACTACTGACTTATGTTTTGCAGGATCGATCGGTTGAAGGATTCATTTTTATCACTAGAGTAGGTACATTTGGATTTGGTGTTTAAAATTAACTCTACTTTCTTTGTGCCTGCTTTCTCTCTTTGTTTGCTTGTCTCAAGTCTATGTGTAACCCAACTTAGCAACGAGAGTATCCTCTCCCCTCCCCTAACCAACAAATCTAGGGTGCAAGAGAAATTGTTGCTAACTCTAGAGGGCCTGCCTTCCCATTGTGAGAAGGGTATGACCCAAGCGAAAATAGGCTAAAGCCAAGCCCTTCCAAGCCACTATACAAAATAATGTGTTTGCATTGAAAGTCGCAAACAATGGGTGCTACTATGTCATACTGACGAATGTTCCCCATAGTAGCTTACGATGCATGAAACCCTGTAGAGCGTAACCTCTGCAGGCTGGGAGGCCTCCTTATCGGAGTGAATCATTGTATGTATGGCCACCTGAATAGAAGTCCTTACTAAAAACCTTGTTTAGTAGCTAAAAATCCTCTATCTACTGGCACAGGAGGTCAGACCTCTAAAGCCATCCCACACTTTTGCAATTTATAGTAGAGATGGCAAATTTCTGGAGGTCTTTGGATCTTTATAAATTTGAAGCCTGGTATGCCCGAGAAGTGAGTGCCGAGCAAGGGGGAGCCAGTACTACCATACTTCTAGGTCATTTGCTATAAATAGGTGCAGCTGGAGGAATCCAAGTGGGAACCCAGTAGATACAGTCGTTGCCTAGCCATAGGTTGTAATGTTTGTGCATGTTTTGAGTTTGAGTGTCTGTCATCATGTTTTCTTGTCACAAAAATGCCAAAAACCAAACCAATCACACCAAAAATCAAAACTCTGTCACAACAAATCACATATGAACAACAGCCTGTCACATTTGAATAGTAACCTATCACCTTTGGAAAATAGTCTTACACATTTGACCATCAGCTAGTAACGAACAATATCTCCTCGCATTTGGCCCTTAGTTGCATTTGAACCACAATAGCTCGCTTCTAGTTATGCTGTCATTTTCCTTCTATCACATCTCATAATCACATTTGAGACATTCTCTATCACATCTGAACAATAGCAAGTCACCTTTGGTCATCATGCAGTTGCCTCTCGATTATCCTTGGTCACTAATGGATTATTTCTAGTCACATTTGGTCCCTTCTTTGTCACCTTTGGTTAGTCTTAGATTTCCATCAATTTGCCAAGCCTTAAACCCTATTCTCTGATAATTTCCCTGGCTTCAAGACATCAATCAATCATTATACCATCCTACTTGGCCCTAGTCATATCAGCCTTGGACAATTTATGCCCTATATCCTTTTGAGACCCCAAAATCAATCATCCAAACAATCAAACCAAATCAGACCTTTTATCCTTTGGCTTTGGTCATCTTTACATTATCAACCATCCTTGTCTATCAACCCATCAATCAGACATTCAATCAAATCCTTGACTGAGCCAAAATCAAATTACCAACCATACCCAATCAATCTATTCAAATCAACAAGCCAACAAATCACCCTATCCAAACATCAATCCATCTAGGAGTTTCAACTTTATTGCATAAGTCCAAATATCATGCCTCAAACCAGAAGAAAGTATAAAGCAACCATTGAAGCTAACCTTAAACAATTTCAATCCACTCCCCTCAAAGATGCTTCGCAATTTACAACCTGCATGCCTCCTGATGTCTTTGTACCTGAGGATTATACTATTAGACCATCATCCTCATCAATCTTAGCCCAACAACAACATTTTGAGCCCTCATCTTCTACATTGATACCACAATCTCCACATGTTTATGATGATTCATCAGATGACCAAGAAGATCTGCAAGAACCCAAAGCTTTACAACACACAAATAAAATAATAAAAGCCAACCAAGAACAAATCCTTTTACAATTGATCCAAGTTGGAGTCAAACTACCTAGTGAATTTGATCTGTCCATAATCAATAAAGAGGATTCTACCATTATTACTACAGAAAACCCTATGGCTATTGTCACTATGTCTACCAAGTCCACCATACCTTCCACACCATCCTTGTCCAACCAACCCACTCATACCCCCCAAACATTATCTACACCTATGAGACCTAGTGTGTCACATGTTATCACATCCATTGAGCCATTATTGACCCGATCTTATGCTCTCACTTCCATGGTCTCTAATACGAGTGGACCCTCCATTCATGTGTTAACTCTCATTCCATCTACCTCCATGAATGTCATTTCCACTCAAGCCACTCAAGCCCTACCTGTGTCTAACCTGAATGTGTCACATGTCAGGCCATCCTGAATACCTAATACCTCTTCGCATACCACTATACCACCTAGTCAACCAATTTAGACCTCACATATCATTATACCAGTAGTCAACCAATTCAAACCTCACATATCATTATACCACATAGTCAACCAATTTAGACCCCACATGTTGCATCTAATCCAAACATGTCCCTTATAGATCAGCCTATCATATCAAATGCACACTCTAACATCTCATATGTTGATCAACTGCTCTCCCTTGGACAAAAACCACCTTATGTCACTCCGCTACCCATCTCCCAAGCTCCATTGATTTCCACACAACCCCCATCCTATACCAACACCACTTTTAGCTCACATGCAATACCTACCTATACTATCAACCCAATGCCAAATTCATACACACCCCCTCCACTTGGTAGTCATACCCAAAACACTTTTAGCCAACCTCAAAACACATACGGTCCATAGTATGATCCATCACAACAATATCCCTCAAATCAACAATCAACCTACCATATCGCTCCACCAGGCCACCAAAATCCTATACAACAACATCAATCACTTCTATCCAATTATGAACAATGATTCCATCAAATGGAACAAATAATGATAGACATGAGCATGAGCCAAAATAAGAAAATATTTTCCTTTGAGGAGGTATGCATGTACCCCTTCGATAAATCATTACAAATGATACCATTTCCCCCACACGTAGAAATACCACAATTCGATAAATATAAGGGGAAAGGAGACCCAAACGATCACCTTCAAACCTTCTATGTCGCTTGTCTCAATGTGGCCTAGAATGACACATATCTTTTATGACTCTTCCCTCAAAGTCTAGGGGGCAGGCCATGGAATGGTTTTCTCATTTGGCTCCGGGCATTAAGACCTTTAAAGAATTGGCAAGCAAATTTGTGTCTCACTTTGTGTTCAACGTAGAACATGAAATCACTATGAATGATCTTGTCAATAATAAGCAACAAAATGGTGAAACCTTTTTATCCTTCATTCAGTGATGGAGAAACATGGCCAGCAAACTCTCTTGGCACATGCCTAAAAAATAGCAAGTGAACATTTTTGTTCAAAACCTCCATCCTGAGTTGTCATTCCAACTACAAATGCACAGTACAACCTCCGATGAAATTATATATAAAGGAAACAACATCGAGAAATCCTTAATCACAAAGGGCCTTATCAAAATCTTTAAAGAAAATAAGGATAATCCACAATCTTGTAACGACAAATCTCATATCTAGAATAAGAATAGAAATGTCATAAATGATGGAGTTGTAGATGCAAAGAACGTACAAACTGTGCAAGCACCTATCCATGTCCAACCAACACCTAGCACACCACCTTTTGTTCCCCGTGACCAAATGAAAGCAAACCCACCACCAAGATGCAAATTCACCCCCTTGGGAGAACCATTTGAGGTTGTTCTTAGGAAGCTAGTGCAATTAGGAACTGTCACTTTACTTGAAGTCAGACCAAATGAAGAGCCACTATTCAAACCAAATTGGTATAAAGACAATGAGTATTGTGAATATCACAGGGTAAAGGGGCACAATACCACTAGCTGCATGAAACTTAAATACCTAGTTCAAAACCTCATCAACCAAGGACTTGTTAATGTTATGACACCACAACCAACATCCCACTATGACCTGGATGCTTATAAGAATCCACTCCCCTCACATGATAAAACAAGTGCTTCTAATACTAGGAAGAATATTAATTATACATATGAGTCCACCATCGGCCGTATTGAGCAATCCCAAATCTCCACTATTACCATAAGAGGAAAGCACCTAATTGTGCTATCACTACTTGTCGGAGCTGTGTAACCATCCAAGGAGCACCCTCACCTGCCATTCATCCTAATCTTGGCTATAATATTCTTGATCATCTTGGAAAAACCCCTGACCATATTGTGTATATGGAAAAATTGATTAAATCTAACTAAATAAAACCAAAGAACCCAATAACATAAAGGAAACCAATTTAAATAAAAGCCATAAATAATCACTCAATGAAATAAAAACTTTTACCGAAATCTGTGTTGTTTCCTTTGGATTGAATGTGGATTGCTCAATGTAGTTGCAAAGCCATGGCTGCAACAAGCAAGTATGTGCTCAAGAGATCAATGTCAAAAGATCGTGATAGTGCTCAATCGACACGTTTTGTATGCTCAAAGCTCTGTTAAGTGTGCCTGAGAATACGATCGAAGAGAGAGGCCAAATGAAGGAGATGAGGGGGGTTTATATAGATTTCAAGGAAAATCGATCAACGGTCCAGATAATTCAGAAGAATCAATGGAGGAGATAAGTTGAGGAATGTGCAACGAATGAGAAGAAGACAAGTGTCCTGCTTTCTTTTGCATGAGAGGAGCTATCAAGAATAGAAGAATAAGTTAATTGAAGAGATAAATCAATTAAAAGAATAAAGCAATTAGTTAAGTGATTTAAAACAAGAAGAAGAGATTTGCATGAGAATAGAAGATATTTTGCTTTATTAAATATAGAAATATTTAATTGATGAGCAAGAAAGCTTGAGTTATATTAGAGATAACTCAAATTAGAAGAAAAAGCAATTTAAATAAATAATTGATTTATTTAAATTTAGAGAAGATATTATTGGAAGAAGTAATTAAATAATTAGAATTATTTAATTTTAGAAGATTTGAAAGCAAATTAAATAAATAAATTTATTTAATTGTTGTGCATGATTTTGGAAGAGCAGAAGATTATAAATAAAATATTTGATTTTATTTATTTTTAGAGGATTGAGATAATTTAAATAAATTTGCATGATTTATTTAAATTTAGAAGAACAATTGATTTAATTAAATAATGTAAATTATTTAATTGTAGATAAGATAGAATTGTGATGAATTAAATAATGGGATATATTTAATTAATGTGGATGTGAATTTTGGAAGGAGGATAATGATCAAATTAAATAATTAAAATTATTTAATTGTGGAAGAATATAGAGGAATTTAATTTAATTAATTAAATAAAGAGGATTTATTTAATTAATGTTGAATTTAGGAGATTTAGAAGAATTTGATGATAATTAATTAAATAATTAGATTATTTAATTAACGTTTGCAATGCAAGTGATTAGACAGATAACGGAATGCAAGTGATTTGATGACACGGTCATTTTAGGGTGTCTACATTTTGCCCCTCTTTGATGCAATGCAGCATGTAGCGTTGCGTCAAAGAAAACAATTGTTGAAGATGTAATACAATTTTTTGATGCCCCAGTGTAGGTAGTTGCCCCAGCGTAGCTGGCGTAGGGTGCCCCCTTGAGAGGAAAGATAGGGAAGCGACAGAAGAACTGTGTTGACGCTCGACTAGAAGATTTGTTGGAGATAGATGAGGTTGGGTTGATGATAGATAGAAGAAAGGAGATAGGAGAGAACATAAGAGAAAGACTGTTGATTGATCTTTGCTGGAAAACTATATAAGGCCATGGAAAAATGGATGGTGTAAATGGATGAGCTTGTTGCAATGGTTTCACATTTGTTTATAAAGAGCAATCCTTATTTTTGATATAGCACATGGATAGTTTGCCACCAAGGTATAAAAGACCAAGGTGCTGTAATATCCGAGTGCGTGTACATTGACTCTGCAAGCAAGTGGTTTGAACTTATATCCCTTAGAGATAATATAACCTTGTAGGTATATGTGAATGAGCCATAGTCTTGAACATAAAATAAACTCCAATACATGTAAATGCAAGAAGAATATTAATATGTAAGATGCTAGGTCGTAACACACACAAGATAAATATGATGCTAAGAAAGATGCTAAAGATCATTCCTCAAACACGGCACACACAAGCAATGACTATGCCCCCAATCTGTACTGCATCGCAACATACCAAGAGTATAGATAAATCAAGGTAGTCTTGAATAGGTATTGGAAAAGGAACAAAAGATAAACCATAACACAAATTGACTGACTTACAAAGTAAACATACATCCAACATATTCTCTTGCCAAAGAGGTTGCTTAGGATAGATTGGATAGGAAAGATAACAGCCTTATCGTAGGAAATCTGTGTCCGTTAAAGGGTGCTATCTACCTAAAAAGACAATATCTCGCTACAAGAAATGCCACATATCGTAGGAGACGCGTGTGTTGGTCTCGACAATGGAACACTTCACAGAAGACAAGCTGGTGGATCTAGGGCTTGGTTAAGCGGTACTTAGCTGATGTTGGCAATTGGTATGCAGGATAGTAGATGACTCTGGAAGAAAGCTACTTTGCTTCAAGTTTGCTAAGGACTTTTTCTTTGAAAGGATGTGCTAGCTTGCTACTTGAGTTAGTCAAGTAGAGGCGAATGAATTTTGACAAACGGAAGACTAGAAGGATGGAATGCTAATGGATTGGGATGGGTGGAGAATGATGGATCGTGTGTGCCTGAGTACTAGATATATCCTTCGTATTCCAGACTGCCTACATACCTTGTATCCACGGGATCAAGGCACACTTACGACGAAAGATGAACATGATAAATATGTAGTTCTGGATAGAGTGATGAATGGGTCAAGGTGAAAGGAGGGGATCTTATGTACCTGAGTACTGGATACTTCCTTCGTATTCCAGACTGCCTACATACCCATATCCATGGGATCAAGGTACCTTAAGATTGAGAAGATGATAATATGTAGTTCTGGTTGATGTGATGCAGGGGGAAAAGTGCGGAGAAGAGGTGATCTTATGTACCTGAGTACTGGAAACGTCCTTCGTATTCCAGACTGCCTACATACCCATATCCATGGGATCAAGGTACTTTAAGACTGAGAAGATGATAGTATGTAGTTCTGGTGGTGTGATGATGTAGAAGGAGTGTTGAGAAGATAACAGCCTTATCATAGGAACTCTGTGTCCGTTAAAGGGTGTTACCTGTGGAAATGAGACAAGCTAAAGTATGTGCTGCGAACCACGAACAAGGAACCAATCCTAGACATAAGTTAAGGAAAGAGTTGCCCCCATTCCGGTAGAGGAAACTGTAGGGGTGACTGTCGAAGAAGACATGGAAAGACTTGACCTAGGACAGGACAGTGCTAACTATAGACACAGATCAAGACATGGGATGACGACGAGGGACATTGACAAATTTCCAAGCTATACTAGATAGGGAGATGGAAATGCAAACAAAGTCAATGGTTTTATTATGGATGGATGGAAAGTGCGTTGCGAATTGGACAAGGAGAAGACAGGACTCGATGGACGATGGATGCTGACTCTACACATAGTGCCTGTTTGCCAGGTTTTCACTATGGTACTTATCCAAGGCTCCTGTTTGCCAGGTTTTCACCAGAGGATGGATGTTTTTTGGATTTTTTGTTTTTTTTTTTTGATTTTTTTTTTTAATTTTTTTTTTTATATTTTATGGGAATACTCTGAGGATCAGGCATAAAAATTCTTGAGATGGACACTGTTAAGTGGCTCGTCCAGAGGAATGCCGTCAGGTGTAGCTAAAGTATAAGCTCCTGATCCATATGCTGCTGTGACAATGAAGGGACCTAACCAGTTAGGCTCAAACTTACCCTTCTTCTCTCGATCTGCTTGATTTCTCTGATTCTCTTTAAGTACAAGATCACCAACTTGAAACCGTCTTTCTTTGATCTTTTTGTTGTAATTACGCCGGAGGCAGTTTTGATAGACATGGAGATGATTAAGTGCAGCAAGGTGCCTTTCATCTAGTAGTTCAAGCTCAGCTAATCTGGAAGTGCGATACTCATCTCCGCCGATCAGGTCCTACATGGATACTCTGAGGGATGGGATCTCGACCTCTATAGGTAGGATGGCTTCAGAGCCAAAGACCAAGGCATATGGTGTGGCACCAGTTGGTGTTCTAATACTAGTGCGGTAGGCCCATAGGGCGGGATTGAGTTGCAAGTGCCAATCACGACCAGCTTCATTGACCGTTTTCTTGAGGATTTTGAGAATGGTTTTATTGGAGGCCTCAGCTTGGCCGTTACTCTGCGGATAGTAGGGAGTTGAAAAGCGATGTTGGATATTGTATTGTGTGCACAAGGCATGGACATCTTGGTTCTTGAATGGTCTCCCATTATCAGTGACAATGGCTTGGGGAATACCATACCGGCATATGAGGTAGTTTAGGATGAACTTGGCTATTTGCTTACCGGTGATATAGGTCATAGGAATGGCTTCCACCCACTTCGTGAAATACTCAGTGGCGGTAATGATAAACTTGTGGCCATTAGAGGAGGAAGGGTGGATTTGTTCTACGAGGTCGAGACCCCATTGAGAAAAAGGCCACGGAGTAGTCACAGGTTGTAACTCATGAGCTGGTGCGTGAATTGGATCTCCATGCTACTGGCATTGTAGACACTTCTTAGCAAACTGTGCAGCATCTTGCTCTATTGTAGGCCAGTAATAACCTGTTTTGAGTATCTTCTTAGCAAGATTAGGACCGGTAGAATGCACACCACAGACACCTTCGTGTATGTCTTGTAAGGTAGCTTCGGCTTCTTCCGCGTTAAGACATCGTAAGAGGATACCATTGAGACTCCGGCGATATAGTGTATCACCCAGAATGATGTAACGAGAGGATCGACGGATGAAGGTTTTGCATTGAGTGGATGATAGGTCAGGGGGAAAGGTTTTGTTCTTGAGGTATTCATAGATATCTTCATACCATGGGGAATTGGGACCAACAAGTTCGCAGATGATTTCAGTAACAGGAACATCGACGGCTGGTATCAACAATTGCTCGATCAAGAATTCACATTTCTGTGTATTTGCAGGCATGTCAATCAGTGACCCTACAGAAGCCATAGAATCTGCAGCTTTGTTATGCTCTCTTGGAATTTGCTCAAATGTGATGCTAGAAAAGTGTGGTTTGTAGGCATCCACTAGTTTCTTGTAGGGGACCAACTTTTCATCCTTTGTTTGGTATTCATCTGTGACTTGGCGAATGACTAACTGTGAGTCTCCATATACTTGTAATTCTGTGATGTCCCATTGAACTGCTGTATTGAGACCTATGAGGAGTGCTTCATACTCGGCTATGTTGTTGGTGCAAGGGAATGCTAGCCGATATGACTTTGGAATGTAGTCATTCTAAGGTGTAACAAATAAGATGCCGGCTCCTGATCCATGCTGTGTGTAAGAACCATCAAAGTACAACTTCCACATTATGGAGGTAGCAAGAGTGAAGAGATTCTTGTCAGGAAAGTCTGCTACCATAGGATGTGTATCTTTCATAGGTGCATCGGCTAGTTGATCCGCGAGGGCTTGTCCTTTGATTGCTTTACGATCTATGTACTCAATGTCGAACTCACTAAGGATCATAACCCATTTAGCTAGTCTGCCTGTGAGAGCTGCTTTTGCTAGTAGATACTTCAAGGGATCAATCTTGGCTATTAGATTTGTATGTTGGTTCAACATGTAATGTCACAATTTTTGGGAGGCGAACACTACTGCTAAACAAGCCCTTTCCATTGGTGAATAATTGAGCTCGTATCCCACCAAGGTTCTGCTGATGTAATAAATTGCATGCTCCTTTCCTCTGTCATCATTTTGTGCTAGAAGGGCCCCTAGGGCCGAATTGGTAGTGGAGATGTATAATATCAAAGGTTTGTCTACCACTGGTGGAAACAATACAGGAGGTGTAGCTAGATACTCTTTAAGTTGATCAAATGCTGCCTGACACTTGTTGTCCCATTGAAATGAGACATCCTTTCAGAGTAAGTGCTGAAAGGGTTGACATTTATCTGCTAGCTGCGATATGAAACACCGAATGGACTGCAACCTTCCCTGAAGGCTCCTTAGTGCTTTAAGGTTCTTGGGTGGAGGCATCTCCACTATAGCCTTTACTTTCACTGGGTCTACTTCGATGCCTCTACGAGATACAATGTATCCCAACAGCTTTCCTGATGTTACACCGAATACACACTTCTTTGGATTGAGTCTTACTTGGTATTTTTCAAACCTGTCAAAGATCTATCCTAGGACCTGTATGTGATCCGCCCTAGAAGATTTAGCCAGTATATCATCAACATAGTCTTCCATGATGTGATGAAAGAGGTCATGAAATATCACTGTCATTGCTCTCTGATAGGTTGCTCCTACATTCTTCAGACCAAACGGCATGACACACCAACAATAATTGCCCCAAGGACAAGTAAAGGTTGTTTTATGTTGGTCTTCTTCAGCTATCCTTATCTGATTGTAACCCAAGAATCCGTCCATGAGAGAAAGCATCTCGTGACCTGCTGTCAAGTCCACTATAATGTCAATGTTGGGTAGTGGAAAGTCGTCTTTAGGACATGCTTTATTGAGATCTATGAAATCATTACACATGTGGATGTGCCCATTAGGTTTAGACACAGGTACAATGTCTAAGACCCAATCTGAATAGTCAATTGGTCGTATGAACTTTGCGTCTAACAGCTTTTGTATTTCCACCTTCACCAAGAGAGATATCTGTGGATGCATTTTTCTCAACTTCTGTTTGACTGGTTTCACCTTGGGATCAACTGTGCGATAATGAACTACCAGCTTAGGGTCTAGCCCTGGCATATCTGCATAGGTCCATGCAAAGTTGATGGTTCATTGCAAGAAGAAGCTGTTAAGATTTCTGTGCTCTGTGTCAGATAAGGATGCTACTAGGAATGTTGTCTTTGGATTCTGTTTTGTACCCAGGTTGATCTCTGTAGAATCTTCCACCTGGAGAGCTGATTTCTCTTGATACTTAGATGGTAAGGGAAGGTCAAATCCTCCATCCTCAGGTGCCACAGTTGGGTTTTCACCTTTGGAAACGTCCTTTATTTTTACTATTTTATGATCAGGAGGTGCCACAGTGTGGTTTTCACCTAGAGATCTTTCTTTATTTGCACTTTTGCGACTGGAGGATTTGGCATTCTCACCAAAATAAGCCGTGGGTTCTAGTTCCATTACAAAACCTGCCTTGTGATCACCAAGAGGGATACCTTCCCGAAGTCCCATGAACTCAGCTAGAGCTTCGTCATTCTGAAATACATCTATAACGGGGGCCCCTTGTTGGTCCCAATCGATAAGTTCAGGGTAGACAAGCATGACATTCTGGGTGCTGGTGGTGGAAGTTAAGGATACGGAGGATAGTGTAAAAATAGAGGATTCTGTGAATAGATTGGTCATGTGGAGGGAAGAGTCATTGATGATATCCTCTGTAGACGTCGTATCGGCGGGAAAAGTGTCAGCTACCTCGTCGAGGATATACTCGATGTCTGAGGCGCGTGGTACCTTCTTACCAAATCCTAATCCTTTCTTGTCTAGCTTCTTTGTTACCACAATGGGCTCCATAGTGCCTTGATTCTGTTTCCCAAGGCCACCTTTGCCTTTATAGCCCATGTTTTTCACTATCCTTAAGCCATTGCCATATTGCTTGACTGGTATCGTGACTGGTTCTTTCTCCTTATAGAGCCAAGAAGAAATGTCCTCAATAGTTTCCTCTTCCAATAACCATCCATGTTGGAATTGGGTGAGGAATGTTGGGGGAGGAATATCTACTTTTTTGGTTACTTTGGCAATGGGTGGTTTGCCGTAAGATTTTGGAGATAAAGACATCTGCCCTACACAACCAGATTCTGAGATATCATAAGTGCCAAAGCCTATATCTCGAACGCGAGCTATGATTTTGGGGAGGGGTGTAGATTCACTTGTAGAGGCTTGCGCGAGAGCTTCAGGGTCAACATAGAGAGGGGATTCAAGGGCTTTGTCATTTTTAGGCACTTGGTTGCAATTCTTATAACTTCCTTGCAAGACACGGCAAAATTCAAAAGGATTAGGATCTCCTAGGATGGTGATCTCCATACCATTGTATGGGAACTTTAGGGACTGATGGTACATGGAGGGAACAACTTTCATTGCATGGATCCATGGGCGGCCAAGAATAATGTTGTAAGGCAGCTCAATATCAAGAACTTGGCACCTAGTTTCAAGCATGACTGGGCCCAGTTGTATAGGCAAGTGAATAACACCTTCTGAACAGCGTTCTGCATCATCATATCCCTTGATTGTAATACTATGATTAGTGTTGACGTGATCCTCAGAGTATCCCAATTGCTTTAGTAACTTTAAAGAACAGATGTTGAGACGAGCACCACAATCTATGAGTATGCATTTGATTTTGCGCTTATGGATGAGAACTTCAATATGTAGGGCATCATTGTGACAAGGATCATGGGAGGGGAGGTCTTTCTCAGAGAAAACCACATTGTAAGGCGAAGCAATATTACCCACTATAGCTTGGAAATCTGCGACTGCTATGTTGTTAGGAATGGAAGACTCCTGGAGGGCTTTTTCTAGCACCACTCTATGTGCAGGTGAGGACCGTAGAAGGTCCAAAATAGAGATCTGTGCTGGTGTTCTCCCTAGATGTTCAACAAGATTATAATCAGACTGAACCGGAAGCCTAGGTGTAGGTGCACGGATGGTGACATGACCTCGACGAGTAGTAATAGCACAATCCGTAGATTTGCCTTTGATGGTGAGGGTAGACACCCGACTGTCTTCAAAATGACCTACAATGGAATCAAAAGACGTGGAAGCATGATTGATACCTTTACCTCTATCCTAAGGAGGAGGTGGACCGTGATGAGGGAATGGTTCCTTGTACATATTGAGATCCTTGTTCGTGTGTTGCGCTAGTGATTCATCCTCAAAAGTGATTTGATTACCATCGATGAGGTTTTGGATGAGGTGCTTAAGTTTCATGCAAGATGCAGTTCGATGCCCTTTGCTCCTATGGAACTCACAATACTCATCGTCTCTGTAACGTGCCATTTTGTAGACAGGTTCTCCATATGGGGGAGCATCAGGTAAGGTGATGAGCCCTTTCTGCAAAGCTTGCTGTAAGATTGATTCAATCGGTACTCCCAAAGGAGTGAATTGACGTCGCGGAGGGTAATCTTGTTGGGGCCGCTCTCGTTGTCGTTGCTGTTGGTTGGGATAAGGCTGCCTTTGTTGCTGCTATTGTTGAGGTGGAGCTTGACTTGGTTTGGAGAGCTGCAGCGGTGTTTGCAACGTTTGGACATGCTTAGTATCGACCACCCCATCGTTGACCACGTTTTTGTTCTTGTTCCAATATTTGGGTTTATCGTTCGATTGTTGATGAGAAGTGCTATCTTTCATCTCCTTAAAGATTTTGACCACACCCTTAGCAATGAGGGCCTTCTCAATGTTGATACCCTTGTATGTGATTTCATCGAAGGTTGTAGCACTAAGAATTTGTAAATGGAAACCTAACTCTTGGTTGAGGTTCTGCACAAATATGCTAACAAGTTGCTTCTCCGGAATCTTGAAAGGGAATTTACTAGCCATTTGTCTCCATCGTTGAAAGAAAGAAATGAAAGTTTCACCATTTTGCTGTTTATTGTTGCATAGGTCCGTCATGGAAATCTCATGCTCTGTGTTGTAAGAAAAATGGGTGGCAAACTTCTCTGCTAGCTCGTTGAAAGACTTGATACCCGTGGGTAAGTGTGAGAACCATTCTATTGCTTGACCTCCAAGACTGCGAGGAAAAAGACGCATAAGATATGTGTCGTTGTGAGAGACCTCGAAGCAAGCAAGATAGAATTCCCTAAGATGGTCTTTAGGGTCACCTTTTCCTTTGTACTTATCGAACTTGGGAATAGTGAAATTTTGAGGAAAAGGGATCATTGGTAACGACCGATCAAAAGGATAAGGACACACTTCCTCTAAGGAGAAGGTCTTTTTGGTGTGGCCAAACGTAAGATCCAATAGCTGCTGTTGAACTTCTGCGATCTTTAGCTCCATAGTCGTGGGAGGGGTTGGTAATATCTCCTGTTGTCCAAAGAGTGGTTGGTGTTGCCCATATGGAAGATTATAATGTAAGCCATGCGCATTGGTATTATAAGGGTCATAAGATTGATTGGGAACATACGGGTTGTACGTTTGGTTCAGATTGGATTGGAATTGGAGGCCTTGATTAGGCAGAGGTGGAGGTGACGCTAGGTAAGAATGTTGGCTTTGCGATGGTTGAAGAAAAGAATTGGGTGGAGGAAAGCTAAAGTGCATTTGAATAGGTTGTGATGGTGGCACATAGCTTTGGGAAACCTGATGTTGGGAGTATTGAGAGTGGCTAGGCAATGTGTGAAAGAAGTTGAGCGAGGATGAACATTGTGGAGGAGGAACATAGGTAGAAGTGAATTGCGACGGTTGGGGTTGATTGAGGATGAGAGTAGAAGAATGTTGTGGTTGGGGCTGCTTGAGGACGAGAGTAGAAGAATGTTGTGGTTGGGGTTGCGTGACTCTAATTGGTTGAGAGACATGCAGGTGTGATGATATAGGAGGTGGCATTTGTTGAGACCCTTGTTGCATGGCTACATAAGTGTTCCCCGGATTGTAATTGGGTGGGAAACCTACGCGTGATGGGGTAACCAAGATTCCACTTGCGATTGGGGTGGACACTTTAGGAGGTGGTTGCACATTCGATCGAGCTAAGGTGGCTTGCTTAGCTAACTCTGCTTGACGTTGGAGAGTTTCTTGTTGGTTTTGATAGATCTCCATAGGAGTCAGAAGTGGTGATATGGGCCTTTCCCCTGTTGGGTTTTGAAAAAGGGGATTCCTATACTGCGAGCCTTGAGTAGGTAAGGGCGTAGTTACCGTGGACATGGTTTGCACTGCTTGTATGGCTTCTTGGGGGTTGTTACTCTCCTTGAGAGTGGACACATCAAAATCCTGAGGTAACTTGGCGCCTTGCTTTGCAAGCAAACGAAAGAAATGATCCTGGTTCTCACTAAGGATTTTATCAAAGGCAGCTATAACTCTAGGATCTTGTATCAATTCATCAAGATCTTGCCCATCTTCTTGAGAGGATTGACCTATTTCAAAGTGTCGTTCTTCTTGAGATGGGGTTTGATCTACGATATAACCTTGTGGGACAAAATCTGGAGGCAAGCCTGTGGTATACTGAGGTGCATTTATCAAAGGGGTTCTATCCTCATGAGGATTGCTTGGTTCATCTATGTGCGGCATGTTTGGAGAGCTGATTGGTTTTGCCGCGGGTGTACTAGGAGTCACCTTGGGAGTAATGTTGAGACGACCTGATTGTGGTGTGCGAGGGGGTGACTTGTGCTTCTTAGGGACAACTTGCCTAGATTTCATGGTTTGCTGTAGCCTAGTGGTGACCATGGGATACACTTAGGCACAATGTAATGCTGGGAATCTATGAGATGCTTTGAAGAAATGGACAAACTCTGATGCACAAAGTACTGGACCAAAAGCGCTATACTGTTTGACCAGAGGCGCAGGACTGTGCGACCAAAAGCGTACTACTGTGGGCCGGAGGCGACGGACTGAGCTACCAATAGCGAGTTACTGCTATGCCAAAGGTGAGCTACAGTGACCAAAAGCGAGCTACTGTTATACCAAGGGCGCTGAAGTAGAGTTTTGCCAGAGGCGGGTTACTGCTGACCAAAGGCGATCTACTGTATTACCAAAGGTGAGCTGTTGTAATACCAGGGGCGCTGAAGTAGTGTCTGATGTTTTTCAAAGGCAAGATTTTTCTGTTTCTGAGTGGATTGGTTTGGCAAGAGAAAACACAGCAAACAAGTGGTCAAGAAAAAAGGCACAAGGACTGACACAACAGATAGTGTATGTTCAAGGCTCCAAACAAGCCCAATGTTTCCACAGGTCTAATACAGTTGCAATCAATAACAAGCACTTTTTATCCCTAGAGACAAGGTTTCATTGCAGTAGATCAGCTCACAGCTTAATACTCCGTCGATAAAAATATCATTCCATAAAGGTGTCGGATATTTAGTATCTTTGCGAGAGACAATAGGTAGGGATATCTCACCCTCCCCTTGGAAAGCTCAAGTAGGTCACAAGAGCCTTATGTCCAAGGGAATACTATCTCTTCTCAAGGGAGCCAATGGTGAGTATCTTAAGGGTTTAAATCGATTTCCCTTGCATTGATGATTACCGCAATGTTCGGAGGTAGGTCAGGTAGTCTCTATCTAAATTGGTTCTTAGTGACTTTGAGGGACCAACGCCTTACGAGCAATGCGACAAGCTACTAAAAGCTTTAACCAATCCTACTAAGAGTTTCAAACACTTCGCTCAATGTGAAAATTGTTTCCACAAAGAGCTAGTACACCTCTTTTCAGTTTGGCACCACAAGGTAAGGCTGACGTCGGTTAGGACTTGGCTTTCGCCTTATCCCTTTTATATAGCGGTTCAAAGGAAAACTCTGCTTAGGGTCGTCCCTTTTGGATGAAGTGCAATCCAAAAGCAGGCCCTTCTAAAGGAAGTACAAAAAAGTAAAAGCAAGCACGTCAAACAAAGGTTCAATTGTCCCGTTACAAGAAAAATAAGGTGCAACTAAGCTATGCACACACACGATTGTAGTTGTAAATTGTCCCGTATGAAATGAAATGTTTGGCATTCATGTCCATTGTCCTTTAGAAAATTGAGGTGTTTGTTCATACATGTCCATTGTCCCTTAAGAAATGCAGTATATTCCTAAGACTTAGATTGCAAGAAAAGATTTGTTCAATTATCCTTTTAAGCATGCAATGTGTTTCTAAGACTTAGTGAGATAAATCAAAAAAAGAGGTCTTCAACGCTCGTCCTGCATGAACATATTAAGAAAACACCTATTGGCTCTGTGTGACTAATAAGAAGCTGCAACAAGTGAGTTAGTTCCACCAAAATTTCACAAGTTAGCAAAAAAACAAATCAACTTTACCAAAAAGCGCTGCACAATTTTACCAGAAGTGACTTACTGTATTCCAAGAGCGCTGTATTGCAGACTAGAAGCGCTGTAGAATATTACTAGAGGTGCAGCAAAATAACTGGAAGCGCTTCACTGTGTTTTCGAAGGTGTTGTGATGCAGACCAGAAGCGCTGAAGAATAGCCGAAAGCGTGGAACTGTGTTACCAAAAGCGCCAGATGATATAACCAAAAGCGCCAGACGATATAACCAAAAGCGCCGCGCTGTCTCAGATCACAAAGAGGGGAACTTTTTCAAAATAATCAGATCTAAAGAAAAATTCCATGATTGATTGACTGTTCTGAGAAGTGGTAGCTGAGAGATCTGTGTTCTGCAATCTTTAAAGAACTCAAAAAGCTATAACAACACCAAGGATTAACACAAAAGTCAAAGGTACTCCTAAATAAATCAGCTTAGGATGTCAAAAAAAAAAAAAAGGTTTGTCTGACAAATACAACAGCTTGTCATACAAAGTAATAAGATAGATGGCGTGAAAATCCTGTAAAACAGTGAACAAGGTCAGAAACCTAATCTAGTCCAAAAGCGCTGTAGAATACTGCCGAAAACGCTGTTCTGTAATGCCAGGAGCGCTGCTCTGCCGAAAGCACCGCAAAACCTCCAAAAGTGCCTAACTGTGCCTCCAGAAGCGCTCAAAGGTCCTTCCAGAAGTGCTGTGTGGTGTCGTGTACGCTGTGCCGTACTGTGACTTAAAAAAAACAAATTTCTCAAAGAAACAAAGGAATTAGTGGGTCCCACCGGGCGTGCCAGAATGTGTATATGGAAAAATTGATTAAATCTAACTAAATAAAACCAAAGAACCCAATAACATAAAGGAAACCAATTTAAATAAAAGCCATAAATAATCACTTAATGAAATAAAGACTTTTACCGAAATCTGTGTTGTTTCCTTTGGATTGAATGTGGATTGCTCAATGTAGTTGCAAAGCCATGGCTGCAACAAGCAAGTATGTGCTCAAGAGATCAATGTCAAAAGATCATGATAGTGCTCAATCGATGCGTTTTGTATGCTCAAAGCTCTGTTAAGTGTGCCTGAGAATACGATCGAAGAGAGGCCAAATGAAGGAGATGAGGGGGGTTTATATAGATTTCAAGGAAAATCGATCAACGGTCTAGATAATTCAGAAGAATCAATGGAGGAGATAAGTTGAGGAATGTGCAACGAATGAGAAGAAGACAAGTGTCCTGCTTTCTTTTGTATGAGAGGAGCTATCAAGAATAGAAGAATAAGTTAATTGAAGAGATAAATCAATTAAAAGAATAAAGCAATCAGTTAAGTGATTTAAAACAAGAAGAAGAGATTTGCATGAGAATAGAAGATATTTTTCTTTATTAAATATAGAAATATTTAATTGATGAGCAAGAAAGCTTGAGTTATATTAGAGATAACTCAAATTAGAAGAAAAAGCAATTTAAATAAATAATTGATTTATTTAAATTTAGAGAAGATATTATTGGAAGAAGTAATTAAATAATTAGAATTATTTAATTTTAGAAGATTTGAAAGCAAATTAAATAAATAAATTTATTTAATTGTTGTGCATGATTTTGGAAGAGCAAAAGATTATAAATAAAATATTTGATTTTATTTATTTTTAGAGGATTGAGATAATTTAAATAAATTTGCATGATTTATTTAAATTTAGAAGAACAATTGATTTAATTAAATAATGTAAATTATTTAATTGTAGATAAGATAGAATTGTGATGAATTAATTAAATAATGGGATATATTTAATTAATGTGGATGTGAATTTTGGAAGGAGGATAATGATCAAATTAAATAATTAAAATTATTTAATTGTGGAAGAATATAGAGGAATTTAATTTAATTAATTAAACAAAGAGGATTTATTTAATTAATGTTGAATTTAGGAGATTTAGAAGAATTTTATGATAATTAATTAAATAATTAGATTATTTAATTAACGTTTGCAATGCAAGTGATTAGACAGATAACGGAATGCAAGTGATTTGATGACACGGTCATTTTAGGGTGTCTACACATATTTCTATTCTAAAGTTGCTGTGTATATCACCCACTCATAAATCCATCTTAGATAAAGCCCTCCAAGAGTCATCGGTACCAAATGATATAGATACAACACAATTCCAAGCCATGATGGCAAGTATTACATCTCCCCATCACCTGACTTTCTCTGATCAAGATCTTACATCCTCCAATCCATCCCACCACAATACCCTCCATATTGAAGTATTTATCAACCAATGCCATGTTAAACAGGTACTAGTAGATGGTGGAGCTGGATTAAACATATATTCTTTGAAGTTAGTAAAACTATTGGGATACTTTGAGGATAGTATTGACACTACCAAAAGCATAACCATCAAGGCTTATGATGATGGAGAGATAGATTTAGAAGGGATCATCCCGCTGCCTATAAGGGTTGGTCCTACCACTACTGCTTCTAAATGCCAAGTCCTAAATGTTGAGTTGCCCTATAATATTATCCTCAACCATTCTTGGATACATGCTCTAAAGGCAGTTCCATCTACATACCATCAATGTTTAAAATTCCCATATAATGGTATGAAAATCATGATCCCTGCAAAACCAAAGAATTTGAATATTTTTGAGCCTTCCAAGCCACATATTAGAATCCTAATCGTGTACCTAGAAATACTGAGGCTCACCCGTCCACATCCTATTTTGACCCATCTGATTTAAACAAGCCCTCCACTAGTAAATCCTTTTCCAACATCGAGTTTAAGTATGAAGAAAGGGGACTTGATGAGTACAGCCTATAAGAATCTTGTTGTGTGGGAACCTTACCTTTGTCACCCAAATCTTATGGGAGATTATCAGTAGCTAAAGTTGCTTCATCCAAAGCCACTATCACTATGCATCCAACTATGTTTATCCAATCAAGACTCCTTGATGATGAAGATGTTGATAGTGAGATTTCATCCTGGGTTTTCTATGATGAAATGATCAAGTTTCTCTAGAAGTGGAATGATACAACAATGGATTCAGGATCATTAAGAACATGGGCTACAAAGGAAAAGGAGGACTGGGATCACATGAACAAGGCCCCCTAGAACCTATCATTATCACTAAGATGTTTAAAAAGTAAGGTCTAGGGTACCGAAAGGAGGGTCCGCCTTCCTCGGACACCAAGTCTACCCTTGATAAAGTAGCTGAGGCCTCTTTTGTGGAAGAGACCACTAGTGAGGATACCTTTGATGACTTCCTTCCATATCACCAAACTATTCCAAGAAGCTTCCATTTTCATGCTGCCATCTGCCTCATCATCCACACCCTCTGATCTTCAACTTGTCCACCCTAGCCTGATTGATTGGGACCAACAAGGGGCACCGGTCTTAGACGTATTTCAAAACAATGAGGTCATAGCAGAATTCATGGGACTAAGGAAAGGCTTACCTTTGGGAGACCACAAAGCAAGATTCACAATAGATCTCCCTCAATTAGCATATTTTGGTGGAATTGTCAAATCCTCTAGTCGTAAAAGTGAAATAAATAAAATAAAAAAGAAAAGGTCACTAGGTGAAAACCGCAAGATACCTCTTGACCAGGAAAAAATAAAAATAAAGGACGTATCCAAGGGTGAAAACCTCTCTGAGGTGCCTAAGGATGGAGGACTTGACCTTCCTTTGACCACAACACATCAAGAGCTGTTATCTTTGTTGATAGAAGATTCTAAGGAAATCAATTTGGGCACAACATAGAATCCAAAGCTCACATTCTTAGCAGCACCATTATCAGATGAAGAAGATGTTAATTTCATGGCATTTTTCATGAATAGAGCAATTAATTTTGCCTGGACCTATGCAGAGATGCCAGGCCTAGATCCTTCACTTGTAATGCATCATCTACCAGTATCTCCTAATGCCAAACCAGTCAAACAAAAGATGAGAAAAATGCATCCCCAAATAGCATCATTAGTCAAAGAAGAAATTCATAAGCTATTGGATGCCAAGTTCATTAATCCCGTTGATTATCCTGAGTGGATTTGCAATATGGTGCCCATCGCAAAGCTTGATGGGCGGATCCCTTGCTGCAATGATTTCAAAGATTTAAATAGAGCTTGTCCCAAAGATGACTTTCCATTACCAAGCATTGACACAATTGTTGACCTTACAGCTGGTCATGAAATGCTCTCACTGATGGATGGGTTCTCTAGATACAATCAGATTAGGATCCTAAAAGAGGACCAACATAAAAATTCTTTCATTTGTCCATGGGGCACCTACTGTTGGGTTGTAATGCCCTTTGGTCTCAAGAATTCTGATGAAACCTATCAAAAAGCCATGACCATTATTTTCCATGATCTCTTCTATACCATAATGGAGGATTATGTTGATGACATCCTGGGAAAATCAAAAACAAGAGAAGGCCATCTACAAGTATTAGAACAAATCTTTGACAGGCTAGAAAAATATCAAGTAAGATTGAATCCCAAGAAATGTCTTTTTGGTGTAACTTCTAGGAAATTATTGGGATACATAGTCTCTAGAAGATGTATTGAAGTTGATCCTGACAAGGTAAAAGCTCTAGTCACCATGCATCCTTCGTCAAATCTAAAGAAACTTTAAAGCCTTCAAGGTCGCTTACAATCTATCTGCAGGTTCATTGCATAGCTCGCAGATAAATGCCATCTTTTTCAGCACTTGCTCTAGAAGGGAGATACCTTTAAATGGGATGATAAATATCAACAAGCCTTTGATCAGATAAAAGATATCTTGCAACACCACTGGTATTGGTACCACCTGTCCCTGATTGACCTTTGCTCTTGTATACTTCCTCAATGGCAATTCCCCTATGTGCTCTATTGGCTCAGAATGATGACACTGGAAAAGAACATGCCATCTATTACATCAACAGGACTCTTGTGGGTTATGAGCTCAACTATACAATAGTGTAAAAAACATGCTTGGCCATGGTTTTTGCCTCTCAAAAATTGTGACACTACATGATGAACCAGTCAACAAAGCTCATATCTAGATTTGATCCACTTAAATATCTCCTTTCTAAAGTAGCACTTACAAGAAGGATAGAAAAATGGGTGATGATCCTCAGTGAGTTCAACATTCAATATGTTGACCAAAAAGCTATCAAAGGACAATTCATAGTTGATCAACTAGCAGAAGAACCAATAAAAGACACTCAACCTATCCATTCTACATTCCCTGATGAAGAAATATTCAGTGTCTCTTCTTCCGAAATGTGGCAGTTATGCTTTGACGGTTCCTACACCCAATGTGGATCCAAAGCTGGAATCCTTTTTATCACCCCTTAGGGGTGATTGTATTCCAAAATCTTACAGAATCACCTTTCCTTGCATGAATAACATAGAAGAGTACAAAGCCTTGATCATAGGCTTATGTATGGCTATTCAATGGGATATAAAAGAGCTACATGTATTTGGAGATTCTCAACTAGTAATCAAATAGGTCCAAGAAGAATACCCAAAAAAAAGATGAGAAGCTTCTCCCTTACAAGATAATGGTTGATGACTTTAGGAAATACTTCTCCAAGGTCACATTTGAGCAGATTCCCAGGAGCAACAATAAGGCAGTTGATGCTATGGCAACCATTGGTTCTCTTCTATACATGCCTGCCAATGCACAAAGGTGTGAATTCTTGGTTGAGCAGCTCCTAATCCCAGCCTTTGAAGTATCGCAATCAGAGCTCATCTATGAGATTGTTGGTCCCAATTCCCCCTAGTACAAAGACATTTATGAGTATCTAAGAAATGGTATTTTTCCTATTCAACTTTCCAACACCCAACGTAAAACCCTCCTTTGTCGAACTTCCTGTTATACTATCCTTGGTAAAACCCTTTACCGTAAGAGTCTCAATGGTATCCTCCTTAGGTGTCTCAACTTGGGAGAGTCTAACATTGCTTTACGAGAGGTACATGAGGGTGTTTGTGGTTCGCATTCTGTCAGTCCTAGTCTTATCAAAATACTTCTAAAAGCAGGATACTATTGGCCTACCATGGAGCAAGACGCTCAACAATTTGCCAGAAGATGTATTCAATGTTAGAAGCATGGAGACCTGATACATGCCCCAACACATGAACTTTAACCTCTTGCAGCTCCTTGGCCATTTTTGCAATGGGGACTTGACCTCATAGGGATAATTCATCCATCCTCCTCTAATGGCCACAATTTTATTATTACTGCTACAAAGTACTTTACCAAGTGGGTCTAAGCCATACCCATGACCTACATCACCGACAAACAGATCTCCAAGTTTATTCTTCATTATATCATTTGCAGATATGGCATCCCACAAACCATCATTACCAACAATGGGCACCCATTTAAGAAACAGGAGGTCCATGATTTGTGCAACAAATTCCATATCCAACATAGATTTTCCACCCCTACTATCCTCAAAATAATGGTCAAGCTGAGGCCTCTAATAAGACCATCATAAAAATCCTCAAGAAGATGATCAATGAGGGTGGCCATGATTGGTACCTCCAACTAAATCCCACATTGTGGGATTACCACACAATTGTTAGAACTCCTATTGGCACTACTCCCTATACCCTTGTCTATGGTACTGATGCCATCCTTCCTATTGAGGTCGAGATCCACTCATTGTGGGTCTCTCTCTAGCACATTATCTTTAATGAAGAGTATAGAACAACCTGACTCAATGAGTTAGAGATATTGGATGAAAGATGAATCACAACACTTAACGATCTATAGGTTTACCAGAATTGTCTTCATTGTAGCTATAACGAGAAGATAAAAGAAAGAAGGTTCCAAGTGGGCGATCTAGTCCTAAAAGAGAATCAGAGAAATCAGTAGCAATGAGAGAAACAGGGCAAATTTGAACCAAATTGGTGGGGGCCCTTTGTGATTACATTAGTATTTGGATCTGGAGCTTACACTCTTGCCACGCCTAAAGGCATCCCTCTAGATGAACCACTCAACAATGTTCATCTTAAAAAGTTTTATCCTTAATCTTTGCATCCCCTATCTACAAAAAATATAAAAAATAAAAAATAAAAAATCAATTTAATAGTGAAAACCACTTTGGTGACGCTTTGGGTTATCGTCCAATGGTGAAAATTTGGCAAACAAGCGCCTTGGATAGGTACCATAGTGAAAACCTGGCAAACAAGTGCTATGTGTAGTGTCATCTCTCATCATCTACTTGGTTATTTGTTTAGCACCCATTGCATCATATCACTCCATCCATCCCCTGACAACCACATCCATCCATGGCCAAATTGTTCCATCTAAGAGCACCATTGCAGTACTTTACTGCCATCATGGTTAGTAAATCGTTACAATTGATGTATCATTTGTTGCCACCAGCTAACATGTAGTAAATCAGCCACAACCATCCCTTTCCATTAGTAAGTTCATATCCCCTTGCCCATAGTCAAATTCTTCCCATACTGGGGGCACTTGCTTGTGCAATGACTTTTGGGGTGGATACTTTAAGCATTATCATTTGCGCATCATCACGGCAATAGCATATCAAAATCAAAATACCCAAAAAATCATAAAATGTCCTGAAAAAATACCAAAAAATTAAAAGAAAGCTAGGTGTGCGGAAATCGCTTCCTACACTAATCTAATGAGGAGAGGGCTATGCAAATTCAAATTTATCCTAACTAATATAGAAATGTTAAACTATTAACATGAGATATTGCAGCAAAACACAGGAACCAGAAAGTAGACAGAAGAAAAGAGACAAAGGTTTACGGTGGGGAAAACCCTTATCAGGTGAAAAACCCCACACTTAGAAACCTGCACAAAGTATTAACAAATCTGAAAGTTGTTTACAATACATTTGCAATGCAAGCTTCAATGGTCTTCGACACTCATGTCTAGAGTCAATCTGGCAGCATAACAATACCTGTAAACCTGTGATACAAACTCCATCTCGAAACACCTATTTATATAGGAAATACAAGGCAATATTGGACCTATCTTGGGATGGGCATCCAACATGGCTTCATGGACCAAAACCCATGCCTAAGGACACTTGGTCAACATTGTAGAATGTGCCTGACACTTGTCCATAGTTCCCATTCCAAAGAGGTCACCTATTTCCAAAATGGGCTATGACAGATGCTCTTATGACACTTACGACCGTCATAGAATCTGTCATAGCAGTTACAACTTATAGTTGTAAGAGAATATGTCATACACATGCTATAAATAGCATATTCTCTTACAACATGTTATATTCTACCTTGGGGCACCCAAATATTCCTTATTCAAAGATGCTTCATGACATATGTCATCACCTGTCTTACAGACTTCTATTTTCAACTCTTACATGTCATAGATTCATCATAGGAATCCGTCATAACTGTTTCGGTCAAACATTCCCTTACACAAAATGGATGATGCCAACACATGGAAAAATTCTCCTACCACAAAGTGGGATGCCTATCTCCTCATGTGAGGACAAAATTACAAGTTGTCATATTCCATGTAGGATTGACACATCACTGTGTCACATCCCACAATATGACAATATGGAATTTACAAATATTTACAACATAGGCAAGTAAATAATAAATGCAAACATTACAAATGTAAGGAATTACCAAGGTTGAGACACCTTAATTCCCAACATTCTCCCACTTGTCGAACACCTTGTAAGAGCTAATAGAAAAACATGATTTAACTGCTATAGGTCGAGAGGCCCATAGACTCCGAACACCATATGAACTTCTCTGTGCTCACTGGTTTCGTCAATGCATCAACAACATTCTTCAAAGTATCTACCTTCTCCAAATTTACCTTTCCATCCTCAACCATGTCTTGCACGAAGTCAAATTGAACATCAATGTGCTTGGTTCTAGCATGGAAAGTTGGATTCTTTGCAAGGCAAATCGTACTCTGACTGTCACAACTGATCGTTATCTATCCTGCATCAACACCAATATATGAACACAATCTCTTAAGCCAAATGGCTTCCTTACAAGCACTAGTTACTTCCATATACTCATCTTCTATTGTGGAAAAAGCAACCACAGATTGTTGCTTACCCATCCAACTAATAGCACCACCAAACAGTGTAAACACAAAAGCACTGGTGGATCTCCTGTTGTCAATGTCACCTACCCAATCTGAATCCACAAATCCATGAATATCAACAAAATGCAGAGGTCCTAAAACATTACCATAGCAAATAGAATACTCAGAAGTACCCCTCAAATATCTGAACACTCGCTTAACTACATCCCAATGAACTCATCCAGGATTAGCCATAAACTGACTAAGGACTCCCACTGCTTGGGCAATGTCTAGTCTTGTGCAGACCATAGCATACATCAAACTGCCAAGAACACTAGCATAAGGTACTCTGCTCATGTCCTCCACCTCACTAGGAGATTTTGGACAATCCTCAACAAACAACTTTGTCCCCAAAGAAATGGGAACACACAATGGTCTACAATCTGCCATGCTAAATCTGTCCAACATAGTCTTCACATACTTACTCTAGCTTAACCAAAGTTTTCTACTGGTTTTATCTCTTCTAATTTCCATTCCTAGAATGTACCTGGCTGCCCCTAAATCTTTCATTTCAAACTGTGCTGACAACTAAGATTTAAAATTAGAAATCATATTCCTACCCTTCCCAATGAGCAACATATCATCAACATATAGTGCAACAATGAGAATACAATCACCATCAAATTTATAATAGACACAGTGATCAGATTTTGATCTCACAAATCCAATTGACAACACAGGCATCAAACTTCAAGTACCATCTCCTAGGGGATTGCTTCAAACCATACAAAGACTTTTTAAGTTTGCAAACCAAATTTTCTTTACCTTTCACCATGTAATGCTCTAGCTGTGACATGTAGATTTCTTCCTCCAAGTCACCATCAAGGAAAGTTGTCTTCACATCCATCTGTTCTACCTCCAAATCATAAGCTGCTGTGAGAGACAACAGGAATCGAATGGATGTCAGCTTTGCAATGGGAGAGATCTCACCGTAATCTATACCCTCCACTTGTGAATACCCCTTCGCAATCAATCTAGCCTTATACTTCTCAACACTGCCATCTGCACCAATTTTCTTCTTGAACACCCATTTGCGTCCAACATGTTTTCATCTAGGAGGCAAAGGCACCAAGTCCCAAGTTTGATTCTTTTCCAAAGAAGCCATTTCTTCCTCCATGGCCTCCTTCTAGGAACCTACATCTTTCATATCCAAAGCCTCTGACATACTTCTAGGTTCATCACTGTTAGTGATTAAAGCATAAGCACAACTAGAATCAAACAATGTAAAACCAAACCTTTCAGGTTGCTTTCTTATCTATCTAGACCTCCTTAATGGCTGAGGTTGAGGTTTAGCTTCTTCATCTGAGATTTCAGAGCTGCCAGAGCTCTCCTCATCATCAGGCCCAACATTGTCTTTTTGTTCAATCTTCTCAGGGGTAGTAGGAAACTAAACAACATCCTCTTTCTTTACTATTTCTTCTAGTTGCAAAATAGTGGAAGAAGGTGTAAGCTCTCTGAAGATGACACTTCTGCTATACAACACGTTTTCAGCCACAGGGTCCCAAAGCTTGTATCCTTTCACATCGACACCATAGCCAATGAAGATACACTTAACAGCCTTGTTCTCCAATTTTGACCGCTTCTCACTAGGCACATGTGCATATGCCTCACAACCAAAAATACGAAGATGCCTTATTGAAGGCTTTCTACCAGACCACACCTCCATCATTGTCTTTCCAACAAGAGCTAATGTAGGAGTTATGTTTACCAGATACAAAGTAGTGGCAACAGGTTCAGCCCAAAACTTTTGTTCTAGGCCAGCTCCACTAAGCATACTCCTAGCCTTCTCCATCAGTGTCTTGTTCATCCTCTCTGCAACTCTATTTTGATGTGGGGTGTATGGAGTTGTCTTATGTCTTTCAATCCCAAGTTCCTTGCAATACTTATTGAATTCTGTAGAACAGAACTCACCACCGTTGTCAGTTCTCAAACATTTAATCTTTTTACTAGTCTAATTTTCAACAAAGGCCTTAAACTTGCTATAGACTTCAAATTTGCTTCTAAGAAAATAAATCCATGTCCTTCTACTATAATCATCTATAAAAGATACAAAATATACAAACTTTGATAACAAAGGAACATTAACATGACCAAACACATCAGAATGAATAAGATACAACACACTAGAAGACTTATGAGAACTCGAGTAAAACTAAACACGGTTTTGTTTTCCATAAATGCAATGTTCACAAAAGTTGAACTCAATATTACAATCATCTAACCCCTCAACGAGGTTCTTATTTTTCAAGGTACATAGACCCTTCTCACCAATGTGACCAAATCTCTTATGCCATAACATTGTCTTTTTAGTAGGAAGTTTAACTTCCAATGCACGATTACAACCATCAAGACTAGAAATAACAGATTTCTTCACTGCTCATTCAGATGGTGGGGATGAAGTGACTGCTACCCTCTTCCTTGAGTTAGAAGAACTATTGCATTCTAAAATACATGCCTCCAGCTGAAACAGAGTACCTCTCCTAGTACCCTTATCAAGCACCATAGCTCCTCTAGTCATCTTGCATCCTTCTTTTGAAAAGACAACCTGCACACCTGCATCATTCAAACTACTTATAGAAAGCAAGTTCTATGCTAAGCCTGGGATGTGCATAACCCCAGAGATCCCCTTCACTCAACCATCAGGGAATCAAATAGAGACTCTTCTACGACCAACAATCTTTCGATGAGAGTCATCACCCAAATACACCTTTCCACCATCAAATTCCTCATACTTAGTGAACTAGTCTCAATGCGAGGTCATGTGGAATGATGCACCAGAGTCGATTAGCCACACATCATCAGATGCATGGGTTTCCAGGGCTGTGATGAAAGCATTGTCGTCATCTTGTGACTTGTCAGAATCTGAATCATGAGTTTTCTTCTTCTTCTTCTCCTCCTCTTTGCATTCCTTTCAGAAATGCCTGATTTTGCCATAGTTCCAACAAAGAGCCTTGGACTTTCTAGGAGATTTGGATCTCCCATGGGATTTGGATCTACCCTTCTCAGCTTTCTTGTCCTTCTTCTTCTCTTTCTCCTTGGGTCTTCCATGAACTACAAGGGCCTCTTTGGCTGCCTCAAAAGACTTTCTCCGTATCTCTTCAGACAATAGCAAAGAAACCACTTCTTCCATTTTGAATGTAGATGTGGTGCTTCCAATTGCCATGACAAGATGATCCCATGAGTCCGACAGAGAACAAAGCAGGGTCATACACCGATCCTCCTCCATCTTCACACCAATAGATGTCAATTATGCAACCAACATGTTAAAGGTATTCATATGTTTAGCGACGGATCCTCCATCCTCCATTCAAAGAGAATACAACTTCTTTCTTAGGAAAATTTTATTAACTAGGGATTTGGCTTGATACACTTCCCCCAACTTCTTCCAAAGTAGTTTTGCAATAGTCTCCTCATGGACATTTAACAAAATAGAATCAGCAAGACTAAGTGTTATGAGACCCTTAGCCTTCTGATCCTTGAGATCCCACTCATCTTGTGACATTGCAGCTCGTTTAGTTCCATTAACACTTTCCCAAAGGTCTCAGTCTACAAGCATGTCTTCCATCTTGAGCTTCCACAACTCGAAATTAGTGCCATTGAATTTCTCTATTTCAAATCTTCTGGATGTGCCTGCCATCTCCTTTCTATAATAAGATACAAAATGCTCTGCATAGACTCCCACTCAACCTAAGGTTAGCTCAAAAAACCCCTACCCAACAACTAGGACCAAAGGTGATCAAGCTCTGATACCATCTGAAAGGAAGCTAGGTGTGTGAAAATTGCTTCCTACACTAATCTAATGAGGAGAGGGCTATGCAAATTCAAATTTATCCTAACTATTATAGCAATGTTAAACCATTAACATGAGATATTGCAGCAAAACACAAGAACCAGAAAGTAGACAGAAGAAGAGAGACAAAGATTTACAGTGGGGAAAAACCTTATCAGGTGAAAAACCCCACACTCAGAAACCTGCACAATGTATTAACAAATTTGAAAGTTGTTTACAATACACTTGCAATGCAAGCTTCAATGGTATTCAACACTCATGTCTGGAGTCAATCTGGTAGCATAACAATACTTGTAAACCTGTGATACAAACTCCATCTCCAAGCACTTGTTTATATAGGAAATACAAGGCAATATTGGAACTATCTTGGGATGGGCATCCAACATGGCTTCATGGACCAAAACCCATGCCTAAGGACACTTGGTCAACATTGTAGAATGTGCCTAACACTTGTCCATAGTTCCCATTCCAAAGAGGTCACCTATTTCCAAAATGGGCTATGACATATGCTCTTACGACACTTACGACTGTCATAGAATCTGTCATAGCGGTTACAACTTATAGCTGTAAGAGAATCTATCATACACATGCTATAAATAGCATATTCTCTTACAACATGTCATATTCCACCTTGGGGCACCCAAATATGCCTTATTCAAAGATGCTTCATGACAGATGTCATCACCTATCTTACAGACTTCTATTTTCGACTCTTACATGTCATAGATTCGTCATAGGAGTCTGTCATAACTATTTCAGTCAAACATTCCCTTACACAACATGGAAGATGCTGACACATGGTAAAATGCTCCTACCACAAAGTGGGACGCCTATCTCCTCGTGTGAGGACAAAATTACAAGTTGTCATATTCCATGTAGGATTGACACATCACCGTGCCACATCCCACAATATGACAATATGAAATTTACAAATATTTACAACATAGGCAATTAAATAATAAATGCAAACATTACAAATGTAAGGAATTACCAAGGTTGAGACACCTTAATTTGCAACAAAAATCATAAAATGTCTTGAAGAAATACCAAAAAAATCATAAAATGTCCTAAAACAATTCCAAAAAAATCATAAAATGTCTTGAAAAAATTCCAAAAACATCATAAAATATCCTGAAAAAATTCCAAAAAATCATAAAATATCCTGAAAAAAATCCAAAAAAATCCCAAAAATCCAAAAAATAAAATATTCCCCCCCAAAAAAATTCAAACAAAAAAAAATCAAATAACCAATCAAAAATCCAAGTAATAAAATCAATCCATCCAATCACTTTTTTCAAATCAATCACATTCATTTATATAAATCCAATGCATTCAAGTCATCACTGCACTAAATCCCATCAATCCATCCATCATCATCATCACTGTCAATTAAAACAAACAAGAAATACATACCATCTCTATCTTAAGTGCCTTGATCTCGTGGATACGGGTATGTAGGCAGTCTAGTGTATGAAGTAAATATCCAGATTCACGCACAAGATGATATACCTCCTCTATCTTCCATCCATCTTCTAAGAATCCTTGTCTTCATTTGTCTCACCTTCTTCTTTCATCATCCATCTCTCACATCATTAATAAATACCTAGAACTACATATCATCATGTCTCATCATCGTCGTATGGTGCTTTGATCCCATGTATATAGGGTATGTAGGTAGTCTAGAATATGAAGGAAGTATCCAATACTCAAGTACTGACTATTCAATCTTCCATCCTGCATCCATCTCCGATGTCTACAATCTTCTTCTCTTTGACTAACTCAAGCAGGAAGCAAATTATGCAACTCGCAACAACTCAAGCATTTATCAAATCAGGGATTAACCGAGGTCATTTGTCTGTGTGTCTTAAGCCAACATCTACTATGTCAACCAATCATCTTAGCCTTCAACATGATATATCTTTCCTTTTAACAAAGCACTATCTATCCAATCCATCAAAAAGCACCCTAAATTTGGCAAGAGAAGATGATGGCAATGTCTTTTATTTTCTTTTGATTTATCTTTTGTCCCTTTCTAATACCTAGTCAAGACTGCCTTGATCTATCATATCTTGGTAGGTTGTGATGAAGTATGGATTGGGGCATGGTCATTCACTTTCATATGTTGTATTTGTGGGATGATCTTATTCTCCTACTATGCCTAATGGTATCTTGTACGTGTTGGGATTAGCATCTTGTATATCAATATCTTTGACATCTGAGAAGCCAAACAATCTCTTATGCACTAAGACTATTCTATGCTAAGACTATTTCCCATACATATAACCAACAAGGTCTCATTATGTTTAGTGGAAATAAGTTCAAACCTTTTGCTTGCAGAGCCAAAGTCCATCTCCAAGCCAGCTAATATTCATATCTTATATCTTGACAAGGTTGTATTAGTTTGTACCACATTGGATACTCGACACCTTGGTCTTTATACCCTAGTGCATAATATCTGGTGCCATATAAAAAATAAGTATTGCAATTCTCTAATGTCATCTGCAACCATTAGAAGCCACCTTTCACCATCCATTCTACATTTTGACATGATCAACAATTTCATCATCATTCTTTTGTTCATCATCTTCTTGCTCTTCATCATCATCCTCTTCCTCCTACAAAATAAGTGTGTTAGGCATATCACTATCATCCATTTTCCATAATCAATCTCATTATAAGCATTTAGCATATAACCATCATTAATACATCTATGCATGTCATTTTATAAGCATTTAGCATATAACCATCATTTATACATACATGCATATTCTAAATCCATTATAAGCATTGCATAACACATTATTATAACATCAAATCATAATCATAAGCATCCATACATGTAGTTAATGTGCATCTCATCACCCATAGCATAACACATAAAAACATAATCAATATCCATAACATGTGTGCATCCATAACAATGGGAACCATAAATGAGAAACATCCAAATCAATCATCATATATAAGCCTCATGGGTCAATATATACAAGTGTCTGACATGTACAACAATATATACAAAATCTAGCTAGCTAAGAGCCATCAAAATATATATGCATCTAGCTCCTAGGCCTCAAAATGATACAATATATAAAATGTAGGCTAGTTCTGGTGTCAGGTGGCACTGCTCGACGAGGCCTCGCCTTGATCTCTGGTTTTGTCCCCTCCTGGCCCCTTGTGTCAAGAAAGCCCCATAATTGAACCCATTAATCAGGATCCCCCTGTGTGCCTAGAGGCTGAGGCATGTGACCTGCTCCAATAGCTAGGCTATCTTTGATCTTCTAGAACTACTCCATGGTATAGTCCATGATAGTACTCGGCCTCGCCATGCACCCTCCCAAGCTCTCCCTGTAATATGGTCAACTCTGTCACCATGAACAATGTCATTTGATCTGTCCCCATGGTAGCTATAGCTGCATCTCTCTCAGAAATCACCTGCTATGTCCTCTACATGGTTGTGTCCCTCTTAGTAGTGATGTCCTGCACTCTTTGTAGTGCCCCATCTCTCTCAACTGTGACCCTGGCTAGGGCCCCATCATTTGGCATGGCCTACGCTGCGTTCTATACCTATGCCTGCATCTGAGCTATCTACATCTGATAGGCCTGTACCTAGCCCTAGGCCTGCCTAATCACCACTATGGCCCTATCTCTATCTGCCTCTGTGAGCCTCAGTCTTGCATGTATCCGCACCCGCCTAGCCATCTCTCTATGTAGCTGACGTCTATATCTCATTGCTATGTCACCATCTCCTCCACCTCCCATGACCTATTGGGGCTGTAGTGGAACTTGTACATGTTGGGAGACCTGCCTAGGTATCTATCTTTGTCCCTAAGCCCCTCTAACTACTGCTACTACTACTATAAGTGCTTATATTAATCCCACCCATGGAGCTTGTCTTTGCCCTCTAACTCCTGCCAGCCTAGGTGCATGTTCAACCACCTCTCCCATCTCTCCCAATATAGTCAATCTAGTGGGCCTGTGTAATATCTAGTATGAATCATACTCAGGTGTAGTTCCTGCATCAGCTGGCCCTATATTCAATTCCATACAACTGGTTGTAATGCTTGTACCTCTGCCAAAGCTACATCAATAATGATCTCCAGCCCCCAATCTGGAATCTCCCGCCATGTATGTCCAAAGATGGCATCACCCACTGGTTCGGTCTAGGACAAACTGAACTGCTACAACAATCTCTTAGGAAAGTACCTCTCAATAACATAGATGCTGTGTCCAAACAGATACCCGGCCTATCGTGCAAACAATAACTCTGGGACATCATCATCCCAACTCTCGTAATCTTTCCGTGGCCACCAATCTAGAGTCAGTTACCAATATACAAGTGCATGAAGTTATTTGTATGTGGTTACCCCTCTGTAAATATGAGCATATGGTTGTCCAGGTAATCACTGTCTCAACCCCATTGGCCTCGTCACTGCAATGTGCTCAAAAGCCCAGACATGAAAAAGTGTAACTCCCGCTGACATGCTGGACCCAGACAAGTAAGCACAATCATGTAGGTAATGGTAGACCTATCCTAGCACACAAGGGGCCCATGCATATCTGACCCCATACTCAAACATGCTCTCTATGAGGTCCCCCATCCAACTGGAAATCTGTGGGCGTGACGATCTGGAACCAAAAATTTGATAATGGCAACAACTCTTTGTAGTCAATTGCATAACTCTCTCATCATTTGCATCGAAACCTCGTGATTATCATCCTCTATATCTGTCATCCTGAATAATGGATGAAAAGCTACAGGCTCATGATCAGGATCACAGTCAACTCGATCACCCTCAATTGGGATTTGTAAAATGCACCTCACATCCTCCAATGTGATCATGGCCTCCCCTATCAAAATAAGGAGCTATACTCACTGTACCAACACTCCACCAACATAGTCATCAATGTTGTATGGGCTCTAACCGGCGTGATATGTGCCATGTGATCTAGACCAACAATCTCTACGAACAACTGCTCCTTTGCATCCAGCTATTGTACTAACCTTAGGTCTGATGGGTGCACCTCTTGTGATCATAGGGGTCGCAGCACAATCTACAATCATCAAACAACTAACTCAATCTTTATCACATTTTAGGCAAAACCTTAAAAAGATGCTAAGTTTGACCAAAAGCAACACCTTTTTACCATAAGTGACTTAGCCCCTACCATACGCGATCTATTTTGTCATATGCAGCTTGTTGTTGCTCAAAAGCGATCAATTTTACCATATATAATTTTTAGTCAACCAATTGTGACTTTTTAAACTAAATGTGCATGCTCACATTAACAAACCCTAATTTGCACCAAATGCGACTCAATTTTCCATATGTGATTTTCTGTCTCTCAAATGTGACTTGATTGTTCATATGCAGTATTCTGTTACTCATATGTGACATTTTTAATCAAATGCACATACCCATGACCTAAAACCTAAATTTTGACCATATGCGCATCAAATTGACCAAATGCAACTAAACCGCATTCAAATACGATGCATTTTGCCAAATGCGATCCGTTGTCACTCAAATGCACTTTTCCTAGCCTTATGCGCCTTTGGTGGCATGAACCTATTTATTACACTTTTGACCAAAAATAAATACGCAAATGGTAAAATTTTTTACACATACCACTAGAGGAGTGTTTTGTGGTTACACAACACACCCCATTTTGTCTTAGTAAAATAGGGACCTGTTGATGGTGGTTTTAGCACACAACAATGCAGGTGCAATTGTTGGTTTCACACCTCTCTTGAAAAGTATCCTACCCTAGGTAAGAGTACTCTAAGGATAATACAGCTAGGTCTTAGCTTGTTTGGAATGACTTAGTGATATGTCTAGCTGTGTCGACAAGGGGTCTTACATAAAATGTAGGGTTTATGAAAAGATGGCAGCAATGCAAGTGCAGAAACCCTAGGTGGTTCAGACTGTGAAGTTTAAAATTTTAGCAAATGATCAATGTAATGCTTCTTATAACCTAACCTAACAAACTTAATATAAATAAAATGCAAAAGGAAACGGAGAGAGAGAGAAGAGATAAGAGATCCTAAGTGATAGTAACAATAGGGTAAAATGCTAAAAATAGACAAATACTTTCAATAAACCATTCCCTATTTCACCAGGATAGGAAAGCCACAAAGTTGCAAGAAATGATGCAATCTTCAAAGGATTTATGATTCTCAAGTTGCATTCACTCATTAAACACCAAGATAATGGCATAGCTTAACTAGTGGAGTGCAACCGAACTATATTCAAAGACAAGGCCCAGGCTAACTATACATAGCAACTTACCATCAGCAAGCACTAATAGTATGGACCAAAGCATTCATCAGATATCTTAACATTTACCCTTCATTGCAAAAGCACAACTAATTAAATTCAGATTGATATGAACCATAAAAACCAAAGAGGATAACACACGAACACAAATTCCCAGCAACCTGCAAAACTTGCTTTGTATTAATAACAATTTCACAGAGTCTCAGCAATTCAATATCTAATCTTACTTACAAATGAGAGAAAAGGATGGTCATTTTATAGACAAGGCACCATACCAAGTTTTCAATGGATGGTGGAGTTTAACTCAGCACCAGTGGACCAGATTACATGGCATTTAATGAGATACATCAATTTGTTACATTTTCAAATTTGCCTTTGTCTTGTAGGAAAAAGACAAAATACAGCTTGCAAATACATTGAATCTGGACAAAATGGATACCCATTTGGTTGTACATGATAAAAAGTCAACTTTCAAGGCCTAATAAAGCAAAAATAGAGTCACATAATACTTGAAAACTTGAGCTGATGTGGGTTCACGAGATCCCAAGTGTTGACTAGATCAAAAAGGAGTATTTTGGTGAAGGTATATGCAACTAGATGCTTGCTGGACTAATTCTTGATGAATGGATTACTGGAACAACTGTATGCAAGTCTTGGTGATCTAGTCCAAGGTCATTTGAGTGGTATTTTTGGGAAAATATCAAAATATAATTTTTGGTATTTTCTATATCATAGTAAATTATATTTTCGAAGGCCTTTGGAGTAGAATGGGGGCTCAAAACTTCTAAGTTACTTGGTGTTAAGCCTTAGCAGCCAAGTAGCTCAAACTAGATAATCAATTTATCTTTCCAATGAGTCCAAGAAGTTTAAATTCTAATCAAATAGCTAGGAGATATGACCCTCGGACTGGATCACTAGGACATTGGACTGGATCTGTAGGAATAACAGTGATGTAGGCATGATCTTTAGTGTCTTCAACCTCGAAGGGACTTATTTCCATCATCTCGGACATCATACTAACATCCTCTTGCAGGTGCAATAGCAATTTGGTTGATAAAATGTCAATTCTACATTTCTGGGTCAGCACTGCATATCTGTGTGTGCATCCTGTCAAGATGGCTCCAACAAGCTCCTATGCCCTCCAAGACCTGCAATTCACAATGCAAAGCATCAATTTCATCTTAACAAGTTATTTTGCATCATTTTAAATCAAAACATATCCATTTGTAGTCATGGATCAGTAAAAAAAGCTCATTGTCAATGTCACTTTTTGATAACCAACTTCTTAAATCTAGTGATTTTTGCATAATTTTCTACATTTTTTACCATTTTCAAGCACCCATTTGGCCAATATGATGACTAGGGGAGTTTTTGTGGTCATTTGAATCCATTTGGGGACTTTTATTTCATGTTTTTCTAGCTTTTTCTGAAAAAAGTGGGATTTTTGGGGGTCACAGCCTTTTCATGTGCAGTGGCATTAATTGTCATAAAACATGCCAAAAATCCATACAAACTTGGTAAAATGTTCATCATGATATGATAAATAGATATGCAATTCAAATCCATAAAAAAAATCTAGTTTGCTCCTTGAAAAACTCAATTTTTGGCCCAAAATGTCAAAAAATGTGGGTTTTGGGGGTCACTAACTTAGCGTTGATTTTGTTTCCAACTGACCTAGCGGGGATTTTGACTTCATCTGACCTTAGCATGGATTTTAGGTTCATCCAACCTTAGCGTGCATTTTAGGTTCATCCAACTTTAGCATGGATTTTAGGTCTGACCGACTAAAATGATGCTTCATGAGGTCAGTCGGTTCCATTTTTAACACAGGTTCGTTGGGTCTGTTTTTAGTGCAAAATGGTTTTGGTGAGGTTTTTCAAAGTGACCAACCTGCGTGAGTTTTAACACTGACTGACCTGCACAACTTAAGTCAGTGGAAGGCCATTTCAACGCAAGTCAGTAGAAGGCCATTTTAGCGCTTTTCTTTGAAAATGTCTCGGCAGGGATTTTTGGTCCGACTGATTTAGTGGTAGCTTGGAGGGAGGTCAGTCAGAAGAGAATTTAGAGAAAAAGTTGGTAGGAGGCATTTTTAGCACCTTTTGCAGTAGGAGGTATTTTTAGCACCAGATTTTGAATTGGCCAGGGTGAAAGTATATTTAAAAATATATTTAAGTATAAGTTTAGATATTTCTTATACTTTAAATATTTTTAAATATACTTTCAGGATGTTTGAGATAGGTTCCAGATCCATAGGATTTCATATGTAGATTCTAGAATTTTGAAGTTCTACTAGATTTCAAACTTAGTCATTTTTCAAGATTTTCAGGGTTTCAGACTTACCCAAATCAAGGCTTCATGACAATGTATCAGGGTATAAGCATATGGACCCCTTAGTGAAATCTAGTGGAATTTGACATGATTTTGCAACTCTAAGACCTGGAAACTAGGAATTTCAACATAACACATCCTACAATAGTAATTTCAAGGCCAATATCCAGTGACAAGATTTTTGAGTAAAGTGCAGTAACACCCCATTTTAGTGCAAAAGGCAACAAATGGCAATATTTTAAGCACAAGACCACTCAAGACACTTCCAAATCAATAATGTATAACATCAAATGTCTCAAAACATGCAAAATACTCAAATTTAGAACAAATCCTACACTCTAAACACAAATTCACTTTCTCATCACCACAAGGCAAAAAGATTGAGACTCCAAGCCAAAGCAAAAGAGGGGGGTCTCCATTTGGAAAAATGGGGCGTGTGTGCAAGGCATAACAAATGGTGACTCTACTGGAAAATGCTCCAGAGCATTTCAATGATAAACTTTTACTTCAAACCCAGAATCTCTATGTTTCCCACATGTTAGATGAGAAAGTATGATACCTTATCAAAGAATCAAAGACCACTAACCAATGCAACCATCCATACCCTGAAAACCTGAGTGTGTGTAATTGCATTCATTCCCATTACTTGGAAACAAAGTTCACCCAAGATTCTTTGTGCTAAGCTATGAAATTGGGATCATTTTTCCACCAAAAGAATACTTCGATGTTGAGATGTCATGAACCTTCAAATAGTAATCTTTCTGCAGTGATATCCTTCTTGATAATGCTTTTGATGATCTCTGATGCTAATAATATTTAGATAACAGTCATCGTGTGAGAGTATTCAAATGATAATCTTTATATTGATACTTTGTAGTGGGTCTGGTGTTGAAAAACATATTTTATTATTACCCAATAGGCTAGCAGTAGTTATTACCGCCTGCCACTATCATCTGTATCTGTAGAACTAGAGTTGGTGGTAAAATTGAGGATCCAAACTCTTCACTTAACACACGATCACCCAAACTTACTTGGCTACCTCAGGATTGTTTAAAGTGTGAGAGATATATGGTTAGAAAATACTTCAGGTGCATCAACTAACGACCCCTTTCCAATGAACAAACATTATACTCTTTGGTATAACAGTGGAACCCACAACAAGACCTAAGAAGAAACCTTGGCTTCTCAAAGAAATATTCCAAATTACTTACCCAACAAATAAGCACTTGAAGGTCTACACAATTGCCACCACATTCAAAAAATGAAGAATCCAAGAAAAGCAAGTGCAAAAGCAAAAACCAAAGCAAACTACTTTAACCAAAGCAAAATAGGCAGAAAGCAACAACTAACAACTAAAAACTAAAGAAAAGACAAAGCAGAAACTAAACTAGAAAAGTAGATTACTAACTAAAACCTAACTAGAAACAAGCAAGACTATGTACAAAAGCTTTGGACAACAAGTATTAACACTCCCTCGTGACTTATTTCTTAGGATATGTAGGAGTAACAAGGTGTAGGTCAATGTCCTAAGTCTGGCAAATTCATCCTTGTACTCTGAAAAGTGAGGTAGAGGCATGCTAGGTTCATGTTCAGAGTACCAATTATGCAGTATCAGTAATTGGGGAAGTTCATTAGGGCCATGATCAATCTAGATGTAGGTTATCCTACCTAAATCACCATAATCAAATTGATAACTACTGAAACTAATTGAGAAGAGGGAAGATACAACCTGATTTGTAGTACCATCAGTCAGAGATGGAAGTTCTTCACCTTGCTACGTTGTACTACTGACTTGTGCACCTTCAGGAGGTTTCATCTCATGCAGGGTCATATCATGTGCATCAGATAGTTCTGGATCATTGAATGCTACAGCCATCTCCCAAGCAAATAGGAAGTCTAGACAACCTTCTTCAGAATGTGGATCATCTAGATGAATTCGGCATGAGTTGACTAAATCAAAGTCTGACATATGTGGCAAATTCCCATGCAGCAACATATCCTTGCTCATTCTTGACACCAACTTGATGATCTGGTCAAGTGACTCAGATGAAAATGCTTCAAAGCCATCACTTTGTAGGACAGTTTGATTTTTATTCTCAGATTGCAGATTTCTACTTTCAGTTGTCATCAGTAGGTCAGTATCAACCCCGTGGGGCTCTTCCTTTATGCAAATATGAATCAATCTAATGAACATATGATATACTTGAATCCATTTAACCAAAATCAGTTATATGCTTTGAAGAAACTCCCTCTGCAATGATCATCAATCCTTGTATTTCAGTCGTTGGCTGATATGAAATTAAAAATTCATTATCTGCAGTAGCAGCACAATCTCCTTTTTCCTCTATAGGTAGATTCTTGATGTCAATGTTGCTTTGAAGTGGTGTACTATCCTGATTTTGTTCATCTAACTCAACTAGAGATCCTTCTGCAGTAATTATATCAACCTGATATGGCTGATCATGATGATTTACTAGGCTAATATAATCAAGAACTTGATCACTTTTCTCTGAATAATTCGATTGTAGCTCAGATATGTCAACTGAAATGATTTTATGTATTGCTATCCATGACTATCCTTTATCTAGAGGACTGATTTTCACATGTTCTTGCACACATCCGATTTGATCTAACTGTTGTTCCAACTCAAAATTATCATCCACCTGCAAGGGATTGCTGTTTTGTACCTTTGTAGCGGCAAATTCAGTCTTAGGATTTGATGTCTGTAAAAAATTTGATTATTGATCTGCATCTTCAACATGACTGTTCATCAAGTTTGATTTATCATCTACCTTGTCCACATTCTTTGTAGCAGAAATATGATCTTGTGCATTGCTCTATACACTACCCTGTGACTAAAAATTAGATTTTTTTCATGCTGGGACAGCACATTCTGTGATTGAATAGCCTAGATCCAGTGGTTGAAAACCAAGCTTTATCCAGGCAGGGACCACATCTTTATTAGTTGGGTGACCTAAAGACCACATGCATTGCCTGCTCTCATCATCTCGACATGTACTTTGATGAACAACTTGAGGGACTTCAATTTCTGTAATGTGTAGATTGCCTTGTTGACCGTGATCATTTATGAATGGAAGATTTGTAGCTCCTTGCAAGGTCTTGCTCTGTATATGTCTATCATATCCATATCTTGCTTCAGGCTTGTAAACTTCAAAAATAGGAAACAATCCATTCAAATGTAGATCCATTCTTTGGAGAAAAGTTAAACAGTCAAGTTTGTCATGCAGCTCTCCAGGATGTATAGTGCAGACCTGTGGTAAACTAAAATCAAGCAATGTGAATGGAGGATACTTCATCCTGATTTCCCTATCAGGCACTTCTTTGAAAAGTGGGATATCAACTTTGAAGTTCTCTTCATGATATGACTGCTAAGATGGTCCTCTGAAGAATGAAGGGATTTCATGACTGAAACCCTTATGCGTACCCATTGGAACTAACTCTCTTGAATAGTCAATTCATTTTAGCATGCGCAATGAACACCAACAAAATTGATAGCCTGCAAAAAAATCTGTCCAGCCCTCCTTCTAGCACCAATTCTATTGATGGTGGTTTTAGCACACAGCAATGCAGGTGCGATTGTTGGTTTCACACCTCTCTTGAAAAGTATCCTACCCTAGGTAAGATTAATCCAAGGATAATACAGCTAGGTCTTAGCTTCCTTGGAATGACTCAGTGATATGTCTAGTTGTGTCGACAAGGGGTCTTACATAAAATGCAGGGTTTATGAAAAGATTGCAGCAATGCAAGTGCAGAAACCCTAGGTGGTTCAGACTGTGAAGTCTGAAATTTTAGTAGATGATCAATGTAATGTTGCTTATAACCTAACCTAACAAACTTAATATAAATAAAATGCAAAAGAAAAAGGAGAGAGAGAGAGAGAAGGGATAAGAGATTCTAAGTGACAGTAACAATGGGGTAAAATGCTACAGATAGACAAATACTTTCAATAAACCATTCCCTGTTTCACCATGATAGGAAAGCCACAATGTTGCAAGAAATGATGCAATCTTCAAAGGATCCTTATGATTTTCAAGTTGCATTCACTCATTAAACACCCAGGTAATGGCACAGCTTAACTATTGGAGTGCAACCGAACTATATTCAAAGACAGGGCCCAGGCTAACTATACACAGCAACTTACCATTAACAAGCACTAATAGTATGGACCAAAGCATTCATCAGATATCTTAACATTTACCAATCATTGCAAAAGCACAACTAATTAAATTTAGATTGATATGAACCATGAAAACCAAAGAGGATAACACATGAACACAAATTCCTAGCAACCTGCAAAACTTGCTTTGTATTAATCACAATTTGGTAGAGTCTCAGCAATTCAATATCTAATCTTATGTACAAATGAGAGAAAAGGATGGTCCTTTTATAGACAAGGCACCATACTGAGTTTTCAATGGACGGTGGAGATTAACTCGACACCAGTGGTCCAGATTACATGGCATTTAATGAGATACATCAGTTTGTTACATTTTTAGATTTGCCTTTGTCTTGTAAGAAAAAGACAAAATACAGCTTGTCAATACATTGAATCTGGACAAAATGGATACCCATTTGGTTGTACATTGTAAAAAGTCAACTATAAAGGCCTAATAAAACTAAAATAGAGTCACATGATATTTGAAAACTTGAGCTAATGTGGATTCATGGGATCCCAAGTGTTGACTGGATCAAAAAAGAGTATTTTAGTGAAGGTATATGCAACTAGATGCTCGTTGGACTGATTCTTGATGACTGGACTACTAGAATAGCTGTATGCATGTCTTGGTGATCCAGTCCAAGGTCATTTGAGTGGTATTTTTGGGAAAATATCAAAATATAATTTTTGGTATTTTCTACATCATAGTAAATTATATTTTCAGAGGCCTTCGAAGCGGAATGGGAGCTTAAACCTTCTTGGTTGCTTGGTATTAAGCCTTAGCAGCTAGGTAGCTCAATCTAGATAATTAGTTTATCTTTCCAACGAGTCCAAGAAGTTTACATTCTGATAAAATAGGTAGGAGTTATGACTCCCAGACTGGATCACTAGGACATTGGACTGGATCTGTAGGAATAACAGTTATGTAGGTGTGATAGGTGAAAGTCAGGTTTAGCAGATCAGACATAGTCATGAAACCCTAACCCTACCATCATCAAGGAATCTAATCTAAATGAAATCAAAGAACAATGCAATTCAAGCATAACATCACCTAGACCGTGCGATTCCTTGTTTGAGAGATGTGGACTGCTTCTTCAACAATGAACAATTGCAATGCTGAAAGCTGCCATGATGGATGATAAAAGCTCAATGAATGCTCAGATGCTCAAGATGCTCAAGATGATAATGTAGGTGCTATATGATTGCTGGATCCCCCCCCCCTCTCATATGGAATGAGAGGGTGTTTATATAGGACTCAACCAAGATCAATCAACGGTGGAGATTCAGAGGCTATGTGAATGGCTAGGATTGAAAGATACTAAATTTAGGTTCCATTAGTTGTGCATGTGAAGGATATGAATGAAAGTTGTCTTACAACACATGATTGACTGGACAAGTGTTGGAATATGATAAAAGATGAGTATTTAATTCAAATAAAATATTTGAATTAGTTGGGATATGAGTTGGATATTAATTAAATAAATTAAATTTATTTAATTAATAGGATAAATGAATAAAATGGGATAAGATATGATGTGGAAATTAATTAAATAAATAAAATTTATTTAATTAATTGGGATGAGGATAGGATAAATGGGATTATGATGTGGAATTAATTAAATAAATAAAATTTAATTAATTAATTGGCTAAGTAGGATGAGAATGGGATTTTAATTAAATAAATAAAATTTATTTAATTAATTGGCTTGATGGATAATGATGATTTAACAAGGTGTTACTAGACATGGACAAAGTTGGGACAATTTTGGGTGTCTACATTTTGCCCCTCTTTGATACAATGTTCGATAGAGCGTTGTGTCAAAGAAGATACGATATGCGTTCGATAAACAAGTTATGCCCCAGTGTAATAGGCAGGTGATGCCCCCTCGAGAGGTAAGCCAGGCTAACTAGGAAGGGCTGGGTTGGCTCTCGATAGAAAAAAAAGGCTAAAAAGAAGGCAGACACGAAGAAAATGGAAATGAGTGATCTTGGCTGAGTATGATGGAATGAATAGATAGAATGAATAGATAGGATGATGATGGGCAGCTTTCAAATAATTGCTCAGAATGAAAAGAAATGCAGTCCTTATGTTTGATATAGCATATGGATGTTATGCACTAGGGTATAAGAGACCAAGGTATCGAGATATCCAATGCGCAATTAGCGTGTTACAATCTTGTCTGAACGCATGAGGTCAAGATGTTGAGCCAACATGCACAAGATATGAATAACAGCTAGTGTTGGACTTTGACGCTACAAGCAATGGTTTGAGCTTATCTCCACTACACATAATGATAGCTTGCTGGTTAGATGTATGGAGTTAGTATTAACATCGAATAGTCTCAAATGCATAAGAGACTGTTTAGCTTCTCAGATGCTAGAGATATTGATATGTAAGATGCTAATCCCAACACATACAAGATACCAATACGCATAGGAAGAGGATAAGATCATCCCGCAAATGCAAGATAAAATGATAACACACACAAGCAAGCAAGCAAGCATGCACAAATGATTCAAAAACAAACAAGGTATTGCCCCTGTCAAGCTGTAAACCAATGATTAATTGCTAATTGTTTTGTTGATGATAGTTGAGAGTGTTGTCATTGTGGGGAAAGCTATATCCCTAGATCAACACAAGGTTGTTTGCTAAGTTGGTTTGCTGATTGGCTGATTGATTTGGCTTACAACAAGGCTAGGATCAAGACCATTGATTGTGATTGGATAACTTGGCTTAACTTGATTGGTCTAGATTTAAGGATGGGCTTGCATTTGGATCTTTGCTTTGATTCTTTGGATTGAGTTGATTGGATGAATGATTGGATTGTGGGATGATATGTGGTGGATTGAGCTGCTTTTGATTTGCTAAAGTGATTGGATTTGTTCCGATTGGAGTTGATGTGATTGAGTTGATTTGCTTTGGTGTTGATGCTGATGATTGATAGGATTTGTCTTGATGTTTGGCTTGATGTGTTTTGGTTTTGATGTTTGCTATTGCTAGGTTGATTTGTTTGATGATTGGATTGTTTTGAATGATGATAGTGATGGTGTAATGATTGGAGTATCCACTCAATCTAAGCATAAGCAAGTGTTCGCAGTGTGCTCAAAGGATGGAAAACAAACAAGGTGTTGCCCTTGTCAAGTCATAAACCAATAATTGATTGTTTGATTCATTTGATAGATAGTGTTGTCATTGTGGGGAAAGCTATATCCCTAGAGCAACACAAAGATGTGGGAATGCTATATCCCATTGATGATGATGATAATTTGATTGATTGGTCTCATGACAAGATTAGGATCAAAACCTATTGATTTGGTTGGATAATGTTCCTTGATTCATTGGCTTGCTTGATATGGATTAATGCGACTTGGATTTAAGATCATTGCTTAGATTGATTAGATTGATATGATTGGAATAAGTGATTGATTGAAATGGATGAATGAATGTTATTGATAGGAAGAATTGATGATGATGATGATTTGATTGGATGTTGATGGAGTTGATTGATTTGGATGATGTGATTCATTTTATTGCTTGGCTTGTTCGTTGGATATTGATTTTTTTAGATTTTTTTTGACATATTTGATTTTTTTTGTATTTTTTTGAAATGTTTTGGGATGTCAATGGATTTACAATTTGGGTAGCCTTTGTGCTTGATACCAATGACAAGGGAAAAAACCAAGTCTAGGTGCAAGGGATGGATAAAAGGATTGGATGGATAAAATGATGGGCTCATAGCAAATGGGATGGAAGGCTCATGATAAATGGATAGGCCATATAGGGGATGGATGCATGCCTCGTGATAAACGGATAGGTAGGCTATAGTGGAAAGCTCATGATAAATAGATAGGGATAAGCTATAAGATGGAAAGCTCATGATAAGGGTACGTCATAGTGGATGGACCATAAGGGAGCTAGGATGTGATCTTCAAAGGCTATGTTGCATCGAAAGAACTTGCCCCATTCTAAGTGGTAATGCTTAGGATTTTTACATGACGAGGCTTATGACCAAGGGATGACATGATTAGATTAGTTTGGTTTAAATGGGATGGATAAATTGTCAATGGATAGGATTTGGTTTGGAAAGAAGGTATGTCAAGAAATATCCAAACATGTTTCAACATTTTTGCCCCTATGTCTTCATCAAAGTCAAATGATGGAAGGATGGATAAATGGGTTCAATAGGATAGGCATGTTTATGTAATGGCTAAGGATGGTAGGATGACAAGATAGGATAAGATAGGATGGAAAATGATATAATGGGATAGATAGTTGGGAAAGGGATAGGTTGGATGAGACAATGTGCCCCCAAGTGTAAGTGACATAGAAGATCAACCTACACATGACGCCTGTTTGCCAGGTTTTCATCATGGTACTTATCCAAGGCGCCTGTTTACTAGGTTTTCACCGTTGGATGAAGGGATTTCTCTTTACTTTTTTGATTTTTCTTTTTTCTTTTTTCTTTTTTCTTTTTTTTAGATGGGATGACAATTACACATGGCACCTGTTTGCCAGGTTTTCACCATGGTAATGGATAGGAGGGACTCAAGTGGCTAGTGCTATGAATGTTGGTAGTCCCGTTTAGAGATGGATGATGTCTTCGCATGGACCATGTCAAGTGTGCTCATAGATGTTGATAAGGGATTGCATGGATGGGAGATGGATTAGGTGGATAATAGATTATGATGTGGATTATGGAAGGTTCATGCAAGAATAGATGGATGGGGATAGTGGATTTATATAGGCTTATGGAATGAAGATGGATGAAAAGTTTATGCCAAAGCATGGGCCATAGGGATAGCATGGGGGAGATATGTAGGATAATGGATGGAAGATGGGGAGATGTAGTTATGTGGAGGTGTTGCGGAGTGGAATGGAATCATGACCAACAGTTGTACACACCATGACAAACATTGAAGCTTTTGATGAGATGGTGGTGTAGGAAGCAATGGAGATGTTTGCTTAGGAGATGGTTGATGAAGTGATTTAGGAACCCACATAGATTTAGTATTTTTAGTGCTTTTGTTTTTCTTGTGGGAGTTTTGAAAGGAATGGAAGTTTTGGAAGGAAATAGGCTCTTGGATGGATATAGGTGATTGGGATTCTTGAGATGTGGATGAGGATGCCTCATTTATTTTGCTAGCTATTTGCTTAGGAACCCAAACCATTTTGCTTTTGGGCTTTGCTTTTGGAGGTAAGGGTTTAGATAGTTGTTTAGATGAGCTTTGCTTTGAGTTTGATTATTTATGTCCTAAGGTATGAAGACCTTTAGGATTTTTGGTAGGATTTTTAGCTTTATAGGTAGAGGCATCAAAATTTTTGCTTTTGAATCCCATGGGGTGGGTGGAGTGGATGGAATGATTGGAAGCTTTATGCTTAAACGATGTGTGCATTTGTTGGCCATAATTAGGATTGTAAGGGTGCTTATGAATGATAGGTATGTTAGGTGTTGGAAGCAATGATGGCAAGGTGTATGGAGGGATATTTGGAGTTGGTAAAAGTGGAGGCAAAGTAGATGGAGGAAGGTGTACAGTCACATGCTTTTGACGATTATAGAATGATGGAGATGGAATGGCTACATATGTTTTGGGTAAATGATGGGGGGTGCGATGGAAAGTGGACTTAGGATGGATGGAGGAATTAGCAACATCTTGGCCTTGTTTACCTTGGGGTGTGTATCCAAGGCTAAATGAGCATGGAGGAACTTTGACATGGTTTGGCTCCAAAATACCTTGTTCATAAAGGCCTAGGCCTTTACCTTGGTAGTTCATGTTTTGGAGGATGCGATTGACTATGGGACTAGATGTGTTTTGGGAACTAGACTTGAGTTCTTTATTGGATGGAGAAGATGAAGTGGAGGACAAAGGTTGTTATTGTCCCAAGGAAGAACATTCATGGAGGAAGGTGGTAAGACCACTAGGACCTGATGGTGGACTTGAAATGGGATCGATGGTAGATGTGGAGGGAGGATCATTAGCATTGTGTTCACTAAGATCCAAGTTATTTGTTTGATCTTCTATGCTTATGTGTTCTTGAGAGGCACATGTCTCATTATGACAAGTGGATGTTTGCTCATTATGGATAGGGCTAGATGGAGGATGACTAGGAGCAATTTGGATATCTTGCTCATGGATGGTTATGGGATTATGGATAGGATCAAGGTACTTTTTAATAGGTTCTTCATCATAGATATCATCTTGATCATGAGATAGATAAAGTTTTGCCAAATGGATCATCATGGTTTTCAGGATCTTAGCTAGAACCTTGATCATAACTATGAGCAAAAATAGGATTAAGTGGGCTATAAAAGGGATAAATTTGCTCATGAATGAGGTCATGGTGATGGCTAATAGCTTGAGGGCAACCCATAAGTAGGTCATGGATAGGTGGAACTTAGAGGTGCTTTGATCTTGATTAAGATTAAGGTTCAATATTTCCACATGTTTAAGATTATGCTCTTGACATACCTCTTGACTTTGGATGGAAGTGGAAGGTTCTTGAGTGGACTTGATAGGCTCTTGATAGTTATCAACATGAAGGCATGATGGCTCTTGACTTAGGCTTGTGGTTGGAGACTCTTGAATAGACTTGTTGGCTTGTAGGTCACATGATGGGCTTAAAGGGCTAGGTATGTTAATGGAAGGCTCTTGAAGAGGCTCAAGGATATGTGAACCACATGATGAGATTATAGGATTGGACATGACCTTTGGAAGTTCATTGGTAGGCTCATGAATTGGTGTTTGACATGGGGGTAGTGTATTCCTAGCTAGTAGCCAATGGATCACATCCTTTGCAAGTGTATGGGTGGATGGGAAATATAATGGATGGATGATAATGGTAGATGGTGTTGGATTAGGATTAGGACAAGGATTAGGTTGAGAGATAATTGGATTGGATGGATTAGGATTTGGACTAGATGGGGGTGACACATAGGATGGGGATGATGTGGCACGATTTCCCATTATAGGTGGGTACACCTTGTAAACAATTGAGACAAATATTGGGCATTGATTTGTATTATGGCCTTTGGTCCTATGGTATGCACAATAATCATGTTCATCATATGGACTTTCTTCACATGGTTTGACTTTAGGAAGTTCAATGAGTTTTGCTTCAAGCATCCTTTGTAAAACTCTCTCAGTCGCATCCTTTGGTGAATGATTAGAATGACATGGTGATGAAGGTAATGAAGGGCTTGGTGGTTTGGAAGGTAAAGGGATCAATGGACTATGATTGGGATCACATGGTGGTGTTGGGATAGGACTTGTTGGTTCATGTGATGGCATGTGATTGGATGGTGGTGGCCACTCTAGATTGGTATCTCCCTTGTCTTGCATAAGATAACTTGGGCTTGTTTGATTTATGTACAAGGGGCCATTGGGATTTGGATATGATTCTTGTTGGAAAGGTGGATTTAGATCTATCAATGGTGCTTGGTAGTCTTGTTGAAAAGGTGTATTTGGACTTACTTGATTTATGTACAAAGAGCCATTGGTACTTGGATGTTGTTCTTGTAATATCACTTGATGGCTTTGTGGATGGGCTTGGTAGTGCATTGGAATGGTGGTATGAGGGATTGGATAAGCTTGAGGTGGATGTTCATAGGTTGATGTGGTATTGAATTGGTGGATAGGTGGATTAAGTTGATATGAAGTGGATGGATATGACATGTGGCTATGAGCTGGATTAGGTTGGTATGGAGTGGCTAAGGATTGTTGTACTTGTCGAGCTTGACTAGTGGCTAAAAGGTGTTGGACTTGGGTTATGGAGTGTTGTAGTTGAGGTGATTGGCTTGCATGGGGTTGAGCTCTTTGGAGGAAGAATTGTAATATTTCAATGGCATCTTGGTTGAGGGGTTGTGATCCTTGATAAAGATTTTGGAGGAATCTTTGGAATTTGATTTCTAGGTCCTCTAGTGTAGACATGTTGTCGCCAAGTGTTTGTCTTAAGTCCTTTTAGCAAGTGCTTGCTTAGGGATTTGGATGATGATGTGGAATGTTTAGATGATGTGTGTTGACTAGGATGAATGTTTAGATTGATTTGTTTATGTGTTTGGTGTTTATAGCTTGATTTGGCAATGTTCAAACAAATGATTATGCATATACACACATGAATCACTCACGCAAGACACATAAGCAAGTTGTTAGTTTGAAAGAATGTGATGATGGTTAAGAAAACACTGAAGACAATTCAACAAGTCCTAGTTAAGGCAAGGCCACTATCACAAGGAGGTTCTAGTGAAAATTTGGGGGACCGGCACCCCACGAGCATCCAACAAGCCACTTAAGACTTTAACTAACCCTACTAGGAGTTTTAATATACACAAAGGTACACCTCCTTTCGAGTTAGCACTGTATGGTGAGAGCTAATACCGATTAGACTTGGATTTCACCTTATCCTCTTATTTTTATAGCGGACCGGATGAAAGTACCGCTTGAGGTCATTCTCTTGGGATGGATACCAAGGCAGACCTCTCTAAGGCTAAACAAAAGCAACACGAGTAAATGTTTTTGATATCTAAGTTCATGTTGGGACACGAGGAGAGAGCATACACATTTACTAGGTCACACTCACATGGGGTTCATTAACATTAGAAATCAATGTGTGATCAAACAGTTCAAGCACTTTTTTGTTTTAGATCTAAATCCAAATGTGATGAAAGACACTTGTTCATTTTATCCCAATTTCTCGATGATGTGATAGCAAACAATGTTTGTTTTAATCCCAAAGTCCAAATGTGTGATCAAACAAGATTAAGAGATGAAAGATTAGAATGAGTGCACCTGATACAATCACTTTCCAATTTGCTGTAGATGTTGATGCCAATGCTGCTCCAGCTCCTTAGATGCCTCTACAAGTCACCAATTCCAAAAAGAAACAAGTAAACTTGCAAAGAAGATGATTACATGAAAAGGATGAAATCTAAAAATATTGATAAAAATGATCTGATACATAAAAATAGATTGCATAAATAGAAAGTTCAGGAGATTCTAAGCAATTTGAAAAAAATGTTTCGTTGAAAAATGATCAAAATTGCTCAAGTTATGCTCAAAATGAAGTTTGCAATGAACCTGAACTTTGACTAATAAAAAAGAGGGTAAAATTGATATAATCACCTGATAAAACTTGCTCCACTGTGTAGTTTGTCCTCTCAGCTTTCCAGCGAGTCCTTGTTTGTGCAATTTGGCCTCCGTATGTGAAAGTTATGATAGAAATACCAAGATGCACAATGATAGCAAGCAGATGCAAGTTACAGTTGCCAGATGCGACATACTGTTGATCAGAGGCGATCTATATTTTGCGATAGGTGGGATACTACAGATCAAATGTGACACGAAAAATACTAGATGCGGTTCCTGTTAGCTTGTAAGCGATGCGGATATACCCAGAAGCGACCGATTGCGGGCTAAAAGTGACTTGTACCTACAAAAACACAGTCAAAACCCTTCCCCGCATAGGCGATCACTATCAGTTCATAAGCGACGCCTATTAGTTTAAACGCAGCTTCTGTAGGATCATAAGCGATGCAAATCAGTTTGAAAGCGACCACTGTTCAATCAAAAGTGACGCACATAAACTCTTAAGCGGTCACTATTAGCATCAGGTTAAAAGAGACCACTGTTAGTTCATAAGTGAGCAACACATTTCAAAAGTGAAACTAACAGTGTAAAACATCATAAAGCACATAGGCAAAGTTTGTTGAAGCAAAAGCAATGCATTTCATACCTTAGGCGATCACTGTTGATGTAAAAGCGATCCATAAAATGATAGATGCGGCCGATCCCAGTGTAAAAGCGATGCAGATATCCAGAAAGTGGCAGATTTTTGCTCATAAGCGATGCAAAAATGGATGGAAGTGACAAGTAATAGCTTATATGCGACTAACAAAAGCCCAAAAGTGAGACATAATAGCCCAAAAGTGATCTAGAGAGTTTTAGGAGACAGAATGCAAATGTTAACCATAAGCGACCAATTTTACCATATGCGGTCTCTTTTTGTTCAAAAGCGAGCACTGTTTGTTTAAAAGCGGACCAAATTTGACCATAAGCGACTACTATTTGCCCAAAGGCAAGCTGATTTAGCCCAGGCGACTGCTGTTTGATCAGAAGCGACCTGAATTACTAGAAACACATTGTTGCAGTCCGGTTGTTGTTTTCTTCACCAAACGCTCTATTTTTCATCAAATTTAGGCAAATTTGTACTCAAAGTTTATGGAAATGGCATCCTGGATGCAATGGTGAGGTTAGATTTGGAATAAGAGATGATCTACATACATTTTTAGCCAAATATTTGCAAACTAGGGTTAGAAAAATATAAATTTTTGCTACAAAAGCTTGCAAAAATGAAAGATTGGCGCTCCAAGAGATCTAAACTTCATAAAAACAACTCAAACAAAAGAGGTTAATCAAGGACGTGAGTCCCACCGGGTGTGCCAAAATGTGATAGGTGAAAGTCAAGTTTAGCAGATCAGACATAGTCATGAAACCCTAACCCTACCATCATCAAGGAATCTAATCTAAATGAAATCAAAGAACAATGCAATTCAAGCATAACATCACCTAGACCGTGCGATTCCTTGTTTGAGAGATGTGGACTGCTTCTTCAACAATGAACAATTGCAATGCTAAAAGCTGCCATGATGGATGATAAAAGCTCAATGAATGCTCAGATGCTCAAGATGATAATGTAGGTGTTATATGATTGCTGGATCCCCCCCTCTCATATGGAATGAGAGGGTGTTTATATAGGACTCAACCAAGATCAATCAACGGTGGAGATTCAGAGGCTATGTGAATGGCTAGGATTGAAAGATACTAAATTTAGGTTCCATTAGTTGTGCATGTGAAGGATATGAATGAAAGTTGTCTTACAACACATGATTGACTGGACAAGTGTTGGAATATGATAAAAGATGAGTATTTAATTCAAATAAAATATTTGAATTAGTTGGGATATGAGTTGGATATTAATTAAATAAATTAAATTTATTTAATTAATAGGATAAATGAATAAAATGGGATAAGATATGATGTGGAAATTAATTAAATAAATAAAATTTATTTAATTAATTGGGATGAGGATAGAATAAATGGGATTATGATGTGGAATTAATTAAATAAATAAAATTTATTTAATTAATTGGCTAAGTAGGATGAGAATGGGATTTTAATTAAATAAATAAAATTTATTTAATTAATTGGCTTGATGGATAATGATGATTTAACAAGGTGTTACTAGACATGGACAAAGTTGGGACAATTTTGGGTGTCTACAGTGGGCATGATCTTTAGTGTCTTCAACCTCTGGGGACTTATTTCCATCATCTCAAACATCATACTAACATCCTCTTGTAGGTGCATTAGCAATTTGGTTGATAAAATGTCAATTCTGCATTTCTGGGTCAGCACTACATATCTGTGTGTGCATCCTTTCAAGATGGCTCCAACAAGCTCCTATGCCCTCCAAGACCTGGAATTCACAATGTAAAGCATCAATTTCATCTTAACAAGTTTTTTTCCATTATTTCAAATCAAAACATGTCCATTTGTAGTCATGGATCAGTCAAAACAACTCATTGTCAATGTCACTTTCTTATAACCAACCTCTTAAATCCAGTGATTTTTGCATGATTTTCTACATTTTTTACCATTTTCAAGCACCCATTTGGCCAATATGATTATTAGGAAAGTTTTTGTGGTCTTTTGAATCCATTTGGGGACTTTTATTTCATGTTTTTCTAGCCTTTTTTGCAAAAAGTGGGATTTTTGGGGGTCACGGACTTTTCATGTGTAGTGCCATTAATTGTCATAAAATGTGCCAAAAATCCATACAAACTTGGTAAAATGTTCATCATGATATGACAAATACATATGCAATTCAAATACATCAAGAAAATCTAATTTGCTCCTTGAAAAACTCTATTTTTGGCCCAAAATGTCAAAAAGCACAGGTTTTGGGGGCCATTGACTTAGTGCTGATTTTGCTTCCAACTGACCTAGTGAGGATTTTGAATTCATCCAAACTTAGTGCTGATTTTAGGTTCATCTGACCTTAGCACAGATTTTAGGTCTGACCGACTAAAATGGTGCTTCATGAGGTCAGTCAGTTCCATTTTTAGCACAGGTCCGTTGGGTCTGGTTTTAGTGCAAAATGGTTTTGGCGAGGTTTTTCAAAGTGACCGACCTGTGCGAGTTTTAGCATCGACTGACCTGCACAACTTAAGTCAGTGGAAGGCCATTTCAGCGCAAGTCAGTAGAAGGCCATTTTAGTGCTTTTCTTCAAAAATGTGTCAGCGGGGATTTTTGGTCTGACTGACTTAGTGGTAGCTTGGAGTGAGGTTGATCGGAGGCGAATTTAGCACAAAAGTGGGTAGGAGGCATTTTTAGCACTTTTTGCAATAGGAGGTGTTTTTAGCGCTAGATTTTGAATTGGCTAGGGTGAAAGTATATTTAAAAATATATTTAAGTATAAGAAATAAATTTCTTATACTTTAAATATTTTTAAATATACTTTTAGGATGTTTGAGATAGGTTCTAGTGATAAAAATATCCCTTTCACTGCACATCGGCTTGTATATCGGCATATACAAGCATTTTATATAACCCACGGACCTCAAATTATTATTTGTTGCATTTTATTCCTCCATCGTGTCTGGGTTGTATGTCCTCCTGCTTGCATATCCTAATGTATAATTGCATATACAAATGCCTCATACATACAAAGCAGATCTCAAATATTTATCCGCTGCATCTGACTTCTCCTTCGGGTCCAGAATACATATTTCTTCATTGTATGTTTTGCTTGCACATATGATTGTATATCGGACATACATTCACCCCTTGTTTGTCTGCGGGCCCCACCACATGCATCTCCCCGCTATACTGTAGCGAAAGTATCCTGGCACCTTTGTATGTCAAACATACAAACCTTCTCACATACAAATAGGGAATCTTCAAGGAATATTCTACCTTTGTATATTTTTCCTTGTATCTTTCAAATGCATGCAGCTGATGTATATTAGGATGTACAACAAAACACATACAAGCGAACCTGATATACAATAAATTTCTTATACTTTAAATATTTTTAAATATACTTTTAGGATGTTTGAGATAGGTTCTAGTGATGCAGAGTGGGACGCAACGGAGGCTAACTAACAGGAAGGAGCTGCCAATAATACAAACAACCTGATAAAAATGTCTATCGGCTGAACATCATCATCATATTTCCTAGAGACACCAACGGCATCATCACATTTCAACAGCATCATCATATTTCGGATGATCGCAAATATCCTCCTGTCGACTACTATTTACCTCCTCCGTTTGTCGCCTATCATCATCATCATGATAATCAACGGGCGCAAACATCCTCCGGTTGCACTGTTCATCGGGTGCCAAATACAAGCGGCATCATCATGATATTCAATATCACCTTCGTTAGCGGGATATCCAAATATCCGGTTGCTCCAAATATCCTGATGACGTTGTACTTCAACAACTTGCCTTCGATGCTCCACTGCCCGACGATACAAGCAACAGCATCATGATATTGTTCATCCGGTTCCTCGAAACCTCCTGATGATGCTAATACAACTTCCTGCCTACGCCGATACCTTACCACTTAGTGACAACAGGATAAACTCGCATTGAGGGATTTCTTAATATCCTGATGATGATGACGTCATATCCTGATGACGATGACGTCACACATCATCCTGATGAACTCTTCAACACTTAGCCAAAAAAACTTAACTTTCACACCCGCATCCGTTAGCGATATGCGGATGATGAACTTCCCCGAGAGATGATCCTGACTGCGATATATACACTGAGTATATATCCAACTCAAAACATCATGATGCACTTGCAACATGCAAACTTCAACAACTTCATGACCCGATCCTGATGGCGATGGATTCGCAGATGACAAAGCGGCTCGTTCTGACTGGAAACGCACATGCAGACTCCTGTGTATCCTTCCACTGCATGTAAGCACTCCGAACCACTCTATTTCACAAAGATCATGTGACGACCGGGCCGGATCACCTTCAAACCAAAATCTAACAACTTATCTTCTAGACCTAGCACATGAGGATGCTAGGCTGATTCACAACATGCTCCTAACTGATCTCCTGAACAATGCAATGCATAAACAGAAACCACAAATGCAACCTAAGCTATGATACAGGACCATTCCACCGATTTGCAGGATCAACCGGTGGAAGGGTTGAAAATACCCATCAACTTGCAAACGGAAAGGAAATCAACACAAATACAACTGATACTACCAGATACTGCAAAAGAGGAGATCTTATTCAATTGAAATTCAAAAGTCCTGAATACAGGTTCACAATGTCTGGACTGCTCTCAACTCAACACACCACCAATACATTTATCAACATCAATCTCAATATCAATATGAACTGTCAATATGAACTCAATATATCTAAACCCTAACAGATCGAAGGTATATATAACAAATCCTTCGAGTACTACTAACTTCACTTCCCAGCGGCTGGGAGCTTCCAAGCGGCTGGGAGAGAGGACAGCTTAGACTATCTTATCCCGATCTCTAACTGCCTACACATACTCCTAGGCTGAACTAATACATAGCATCGGTCCAATGGACCTTATTACATGATAAAGTCAAACATTCTAAAAATAGACTATCCTGTCATCATGCTGATCATTATCCTATATCCTGATCATGTATGTCATCATGCGGACCTATATCCTGATCATGTGCGAGTGCTCCTGCACCATACTCCCCAAAAGAAGAAATCTCAAGTCCACTTGAGATGAGAGTATCAAGGTCGGCACCATGTTTCTGTATCTGTTCTGCAGTCATCCATACTGCTTCAGAGTTCGGCTGTCCCTTCCAAGAGACGAGGTACTCCAAGTACTTCTTGTTCCTGGTCTGTTTGACCACTCTAGTGTCCAAAATCTGCTGTATCTGTGGAGGATCATGTTGAGGAATGTCTTCAGCAACTGTATCCTGTAGGATATCCTGATCTGCATCTGGATTAGCCTTGTATGGAGTTAAATCACATACATTGAAGATAGGAGATAAACCAAGATCAGGTGGGAGTTGGATCTCATAAGCATTCTGTCCATGCTTTTGCAAAATCTGACATGGTCCAACTTTCTTTTGCATGAGCTTAGTATACTTCCCCTTAGGAAGCCTGTCTTTCTTCAAGTGAACCCAAACCAAATCTCCAACAGCAAATTGAACATCCTTCTTCTTCTTATCAGCATACTCCTTATATTTCAAAGTGGTTTGCTGGAGTTGGGTCTTAACCTGATCATGAACTTCTTTGATTGCTTCAGCAAAAGCTTCTCCATCTGCACTAACAGGATCTGCTGGAGGTAGATCTCGCAACTCCAAAATACCTCTAGGATGCATGCCATACACTACCTGAAAAGGTGATTTTCCTGTGCTCTTGTTGACAGTATCATTATATGAAAACTCAGCTTGAGACAGAATATTGTCCCACTTCTCTCCATGCTGTTTTGTCAAGCATCTAAGTAGATTCCCCAAGGAACGGTTCACTACCTCAGTTTGTCCATCCGTTTGAGGATGATATGCAGAGGAAAAAGATAAATTGGTTCCCAGCTTCCTCCATAGGGTTCTCCAAAAGTGACCCACAAACTTCACATCTCTGTCTGAAACTATGCTCAAAGGCAATCCATGAATTCTGACAATTTCCCTGAAGAATAAATCTGCAATATATGAGGCATCTGCAGTGGTTTTGCATGGCAAGAAATGTGCCATTTTACTGAACCTATCCACTACAACAAAGACACTGTCAAATCCTCTCCTGGTCCTTGGTAAACCCAAAACAAAATCCATACTGATGCTTTCCCATGGTCTGGAAGGAATGGGTAAGGGCTGATATAACCCTGCATTAGTTGACCTGCCTTTAGCCTTCTGACATATCACACAGGTTTCTACAAATTTCCTGACATCTGACTGCAACTTAGGCCAGAAATAATGCCTCCTGACCAGATCAAGGGTCTTGTCTAGACCAAAATGACCTGCCATGGCTCCACAATGTTTCTCCTTGATTATATTCAACCTCATGGAACATCTTGGGATACACAACTGTCCACCCTTGAACAACAATCCATCCTGGATCAGGAATTCAGAGAACTCAGCATGGTATTTCTCCCCAAAAGAAGTACAGACCTGATATATCTCTCCAAAATCAGCATCAGACTCATACATGGTCTTGAGTGAATCAATACCAACACTCTCTAACTGAATCTGATTTACTGTGAGAACTCTCCTGCTCAAAGCATCTGCAACTTTGTTTTTAACCCCTTTCTTATGCTTCAAGGTAAAAGTGAAAGCCTGTAAGGTCTCTACCCACTTCATATGTCTGTGGTTCAGCTTCTCCTGACTGTTGATGAAACTCAAAGCCTGGTTGTCTGTGAAGACTATGAACTCCTTTGGCAGCAGGTAATGCCTCCATTTCTTTAGGGACTGAACTAAAGCATACATTTCCAGATCATATGATGAATACCTTTTCTTAGCATCATTGAGCTTTTCACTGAAAAATGCAATTGGTCTACCCTCTTGACTGAGTACTGCTCCAATGGCCATGTGACTGGCATCACACTCTACCTGAAAGATCTTGTTGAAATCTGGAAGTGCAAGGACTGGCTGCTGTGCCACCTTCCTCTTCAATGCCTCAAAGGAATCATCTGCTCCTTGAGTCCAAACAAACCTGCACTTCTGTCCTCCTTTGATGGTATCCAGCATGGGTGCACAAATATGACTAAACCCTCTTATAAACTTTCTGTAGAAGGTTGCTAACCCATGGAAACTTCTGACTTCATTCATGGTCTGTGGAGTTGGCCAATTCAATATGGCACTCACCTTCTCCTTATCCATCTGCAGCTTTCCTTGTGAGATGACAAAACCTAAATATGTGATCTCCTGTTTCATGAACAAACACTTGTCCAAGTTTATCATCAGCTTCTCTTCATGTAGCCTCTTGAGAACCAGATCTATATGCCTGAGATGTTCTTCTCTGGTGTTACTGAAAATCAGAATGTCATCTAAATAGACTATGACAAACTTACCAATGAATTCCTTCAGAACCTCATTCATCAGCCTCATGAAAGTACTAGGGGCATTAGACAAACCAAATGGCATAACCTTCCATTCATACAATCCTTCATTTGTTTTGAATGCTGTCTTCCACTCATCACCTGGTCTAATCCTGATCTGATGGTATCCACTCTTCAAGTCTATTTTTGTAAAGTACTTAGCATTTCCCAAACAATCAAGTAAATCCTCAATTCTGGGGATTGGAAACCTATACCTGATTGTGATCTTGTTGATGGCTCTGGAATCGGTGCAAAGCCTCCAAGTGCCTTCCTTCTTTGGTGCTAGTACAGCTGGTACTGCACATGGACTCAAACTCTTTCCAATCAGTCCTGAATTCATCAATTCTTCAATCTGCCTGGCTACTTCTGCATTCTGTTCTGGGGTAAGCTTATAAGCTGCTTTATTTGGAAGTGTAGACCCTGGAATCAAGTCTATGCAATGACTGATATCTCTGACAGGTGGTAGGGATCTTGGCATTCCCTCTGAGATAACACCTTTGTACTTATCCAATAACTCTTGGACAGCTGGGTCTATCAACCTTGGCTTCTTCTCTTTCTTGGCTTCTTGCTGTTGTTTCTTATTCACACTCAGACATGGGATTAGGGCATATGCAACTGCACCTTCTGCTGCTACTTCTTTCATGAACTGTTTGCCTTCCATCAGCATGACCTTCACTTCTTTGCCTTTAGACTTCTCCTCTTTCTCCTTCAATGGGAATAACGTTACTTCTTTACCATCTTTAGTGATTTTATAGGTGTTTTTAACACCATCATGCTGTGCCTTCAGATCATATTGCCATGGTCTACCAAACAAAAGGTTGCAAGCATCCATCTTGGTGATATCAAACAACAACTTATCCTTATATCCACCAATCTGAAACTCTACCCAAGCCTGCTCTTCTACAGTTGTCTGCTGACCTTGAGTAAGCCATGAGACTTTATATGGAGATGGGTGAGGCAATCTCCTAAGCTTCAGCTTTATCACCATTTCTTCAGACACAAAGTTCTTAGTAGAACCAGAATCAATCAAAACCTTACACGCCTTACCTCCTGCTTTGCAAGTGGTTCTGAAAAGGGACTTCCTTTGAGGGGCTTCTTTATCAGGTACCTTCATGGTAGTTACTGTTCTTCTCATCATCAGAGACTCTCCACTTTCTGGATATCCATAATTCTCAGGACCATTCACACTCTGAAAATCATTAGAGCTTGTCCTACTTTGATTATCAGGTTCATTGACCAGATTTGTCCTCCTTTCTCCTGCTGAGCTTGTGGCCTTGTCTGGACATCTGCTGGCTATATGGCCTTCTTTGTTACAGTTATAGCATCTGATGGATCCTCTGCCCTGGGATCTTCCTCTGTAAGGTCTTCTGCCTCTGAAGTTTCCTTGCTGACTGAAATTCTCTCTCTGATTCTGACCATTGTTGCCCTTGCTATTGTCTTGACTGGACTCTCCTTGATATCCCTGTCCATGTCCTCTGCCTCTGAAAGGACCTCTTCCACCTCTTTGTTGTCTTCCTCTTCCTCTGTTGTTCTGATCTTGTTTTCTCTTCAGGTTTTCTTCCACTTTCAATGCCAACTGAAAGCTTTTCTGCACTGTATCTGGGTTATACAGACTGAGATCTTCCTGAATATTAAACCTCAGTCCATTAAGGTATCTGGCTACCTTTTCTTCTTCACTTTCTTTCACCTTTGTCTTCATACAGAGTTTCATGAACTCTTCTGTATATGAGCTGACATCTAGCTCCTTCTGCTTCAGGTTCTACTTCCTCTGGTGTAACTGGATACTGTAATCCAAAGGAATATAAGCCTCCTTTACCAATTCCATCATCTTCTTCCATGTGGCAACTCTACGTTTTCCCTCCTGCACTCTATCATCCTGAACAAAGTTCCACCATGTCAAGGCAGCTTCTTTCATCTTTGACTGTGCTATCTTCACTCTCTGCTGTTCTGGTATCTCCTCTGTTACAAAGAAATTGTTCAAACAGTCTATCCATTCCATTACTGAATCAGGGTCCATCTTACCTGTAAACACTGGCAAATCCAGCTTCACATCCATGGTTCTCCTCTCCATGGCCTTGAGGGCGTTCAACAGCGGTCTCTGGTCTGCAGGAACGACCTCCTCGCTCCAATTAGGGATCTCTTCTTCTTCCCTATCATCTTCTCTACCAGAACCTACTCTGCTCCTCAACTTTGCTAACTCATCTTTCAACTCCTGATTCTGAGCCTTCACGGCCTTGCTTTCTGCAATCTGTTTCTTCACCAGAACTGCCAACTCAGCGTTGGTCATCCTTGCTGGAACCTCAGATGTTCCTTCTTCGTCTGACATCCTGCTTATCTTTTCCAGAAGATCCTAACCTTTGCTCTGATATCACTATGATGCAGAGTGGGATGCAACGGAGGCTAACTAACAGGAAGGAGCTGCCAATAATACAAACAACCTGATAAAAATGTCTATCGGCTGAACATCATCATCATATTTCCTAGAGACACCAACGGCATCATCACATTTCAACAGCATCATCATATTTCGGATGATCGCAAATATCCTCCTGTCGACTACTATTTACCTCCTCCGTTTGTCGCCTATCATCATCATCATGATAATCAACGGGCGCAAACATCCTCCGGTTGCACTGTTCATCGGGTGCCAAATACAAGCGGCATCATCATGATATTCAATATCACCTTCGTCAGCGGGATATCCAAATATCCGGTTGCTCCAAATATCCTGGTGACGTTGTACTTCAACAACTTGCCTTCGATGCTCCACTGCCCGACGATACAAGCAACAGCATCATGATATTGTTCATCCGGTTCCTCGAAACCTCCTGATGATGCTAATACAACTTCCTGCCTACGCCGATACCTTACCACTTAGTGACAACAGGATAAACTCGCATTGAGGGATTTCTTAATATCCTGATGATGATGACGTCATAACCTGATGACGATGACGTCACACATCATCCTGATGAACTCTTCAACACTTAGCCAAAAAAACTTAACTTTCACACCCGCATCCGTTAGCGATATGCGGATGATGAACTTCCCCGAGAGATGATCCTGACTGCGATATATACACTGAGTATATATCCAACTCAAAACATCATGATGCACTTGCAACATGCAAACTTCAACAACTTCATGACCCGATCCTGATGGCGATGGATTCGCAGATGACGAAGTGGCTCGTTCCGACTGGAAACGCACATGCAGACTCCTGTGTATCCTTCCACTGCATGTAAGCACTCCGAACCACTCTATTTCACAAAGATCATGTGACGACCGGGCCGGATCACCTTCAAACCAAAATCTAACAACTTATCTTCTAGACCTAGCACATGAGGATGCTAGGCTGATTCACAGCATGCTCCTAACTGATCTCCTGAACAATGCAATGCATAAACAGAAACCACAAATGCAACCTAAGCTATGATACAGGACCATTCCACCGATTTGCAGGATCAACCGGTGGAAGGGTTGAAAATACCCATCAACTTGCAAACGGAAAGGAAATCAACACAAATACAACTAATACTACCAGATACTGCAAAAGAGGAGATCTTATTCAATTGAAATTCAAAAGTCCTGAATACAGGTTCACAATGTCTGGACTGCTCTCAACTCAACACACCACCAATACATTTATCAACATCAATCTCAATATCAATATGAACTGTCAATATGAACTCAATATATCTAAACCCTAACAGATCGAAGGTATATATAACAAATCCTTCGAGTACTACTAACTTCACTTCCCAGCGGCTGGGAGCTTCCAAGCGGCTGGGAGAGAGGACAGCTCAGACTATCTTATCCCGATCTCTAACTGCCTACACATACTCCTAGGCTGAACTAATACATAGCATCGGTCCAATGGACCTTATTACATGATAAAGTCAAACATTCTAAAAATAGACTATCCTGTCATCATGCTGATCATTATCCTATATCCTGATCATGTATGTCATCATGCGGACCTATATCCTGATCATGTGCGGGTGCTCCTGCACCATCTAGATCCATAGGATTTCACATGCAAATTCTAGAATTTTGAGGTTCCATCAGATTTTTGACTATCATTTTTTAAGATTTTCAGGGTTTCAAACTTAGCCAAATCAGGGCTTCATGACCATGTATTTGTTAGACTTAGGGCACACAACTGAGAGGGGGGGTGAATCAGTTGTGCAAAACTTTCTCCAATTTACACACTTAAATCCTCTTAGTGATTAGCAGTACATTAAACATGAAACATAATGCATTCAAATCAAAAGCAAAAACTCATCAACACATAAGACACCAAGATTTTGATGTGGAAAACCCAGTTAAGGGAAAAAACACGAGGTGATTAACCCAAGAATGTATTCTCTATTAGAAGAATAGAAAGAACAAAATGACACATGCCAATTAGGGCTCACTGCCCAAGCACACTGCTCACAAGAGGCTCACTACCTACAAGAGACACAATGTCTACAAAGAAATAAGTATCACATACATGAACTAGAGAATAGCATCTTCACCATGCTTGAATTAGTTCCATTAAGCTTAATACTTTTGCTCTGCCTTTCGCTCTCCTCTTCGCTACAACACGCTCATCTCCACACAAAAAGACAAGATCAAACTGACTTCGCAATCCCTTATTTATACAAGGCATCAACTTAGGAATGATCATCTAAGTCAGCATTCATAAGATCATCCGACAGATGCATAACTCATCCAGTCAGCCTGTCTCAAGAAGAACACCATCATACAGAAGTCACTCTTCAATTGCGAGCTCTGACTTCAATGTGGACCACCAACATGAACTAGACACGATCCAAAGACCTCCACAAGCTTGCCTGAATCACCAAGAACATCCACACTTCTTCTTCTTACTGAAATCCTTCTCTCCTTATTCTGGAACCTCAAGAACACAGTCTGTCATAACTGTCACAAAGGAATAGATGCTTGCGGACTTTCAAACCACAAACCAATAGAGTTGATACACCACAAAGACTTCCTCAGCACTCCCTTAAATCTGCAGAACAAGAAACTTCATTTCTAGATCTCACTGGACCTTTCTTGTTACACTGTGTTACCTCTGAACACCTATCAGAATTAGTTTTACTTGAGTGACCACAACTTCTTCATATCTTTATGCAGACCTCTGAAATCTCTGCTGGACCACCTTAAGACACATATCTACAAACCCTTTAATCCACATCCTCTCATCCTCATCCTGTCTTGGACTTTTGCCTTACTGTCATCACTGTTCTTCACTGTTTCTGATTGAGACTAATTTTCTCAATATCCTCAGTTCATAGCTCATCAAATCCTTATCATTAATGCAACAGAAGTATGTTGACATCAATTACAACACCGGTTAGGCCCATACTTGCAACAATCTCCCCCTTTGTCATTGATGGCAACATATGATGTGAAAAACCATCAAGACAAGAACTTCTTCTTACTGTCACAACTCCCCCTATTAATAGTACTCATTCACATGTCTTCTCTCCCTTTATTGCTCCCCCTTTGATCAGCAACCACTTATTTTTCACGTCTTCTCTCCCCCTTTGAAATCAATGGCAAAGGGCATATACTTGCAATTTCACCACTTCAGAATCATACCTGCTGCTCCCCCTAAGTACCAGCTCCCCAACATCAATCTGGATCACAAGATGTGACTGTGATACCCACTGAACTGATGCACAATAGTGCACCTTAGTTCATCACCGGAGGGGCAATAACCCCTAACTTCTCCCTGAGATACTCAAAAGAGTCCTTAGGTAGAGGTTTAGTAAAGATATCTGCAATCTGATCCTTGGATGACACAAACTCCAATTTGACTTCATTCTTGTTCACTTGCTCTCTCAGAAAGTGAAACTTGATAGATATATGCTTAGTCTTTGAATGCAACACTAGATTCTTAGATATACTTATAGCACTTGAATTATCATAGAAGATTGTGATAGGTTCCTCATACTCCACTTTGATATCTCTTAGCATCTGCTTCATCCACAAAACTTAAGTGCAACTACCTACTGCTGCAATATATTTTGCTTCAATTGTAGACAAAGATATTGCCTCTTATTTCTTGCTTAGCCAAGAGACCAATCTCTTCCCCAAAAAGAATGCTCCACCATTGGTACTCTTCCGGTCATCCACATCTCCTACCCAATCAGCATCTGTATATGCATGAAGAGAGAAATCATGATCTCTAGGATACCACAGACCATACTCAACCATCCCTTTTAGATATCTAAAAATCCTCTTGATTTCCATGACATGGGATTCTCTAGGATCAGCTTGGAATCTAGCAACAAGACCAACAGCTTGCATAATATCTCGTCTAGTTTGAGTGAGATACAACAATCCTCCAATCATTGATCTGTACTTTGTCTGGTCTACCTTAGGAGAGTCATCATCTTTGCTCAGCTTACATCCAGTTGCCATGGGAGTATTCATTAGCTTCAAATCTTCAATCCCAATTTTTTTCAACAATTCTTTCACATATTTGGTCTGAGAAATGAAGATTCCTTTCTTTGTTTGAGTAATTTGCAGACCCGAGAAGAAATTTATTTCACCAAGCATAGACATCTCAAACTCACTTTTCATTTGATTTACAAAAGCTTTACACACACTATCTCTTCCTCCAAAGATGATATCATCAACAAATACTTCAACAATCAAGATGTTTTCATGATCAATTTTGAAATATAAGTTACTATCGGTAGTACCTTTATTGAAACCAATCTTCAAAAGATGCTTATCCAATCTTTCATACCAGGCTCTTGGGGCTTGCTTTAATCCATACAGTGCCTTCTTCAACTTGCAAACCATATCACCATGATTAGACAACTGAAATCCATCTGGTTGCTCTATATACACTTCTTCTTCCAAGTAACCGTTTAGAAAGGTAGACTTGACATCCATCTGATATACCTTGAAATCCTTGAAGGCAGCAAAGGCAAGAAATAATCTGACTGCTTCAATTCTTGCCACTGGAGAAAAAGTTTCTTCAAAATCAATTCCTTCTATTTGGGAGTAGCCCTTGCAGACCAATCTGGCTTTATTTGTGATTACTTCACCAAATTCATTTAGTTTGTTCTGGAAGACCCATTTGGTTCCAATCACATTCTTGTTTCTAGGTCTGGGAACAAGATCCCAAGTGTGATTTTTCTCAATTTGTATCAACTCTTCCTCCATTGCTTTGGTCCAGTTTTCATCATTACAGGCTTCACTTATTGTTTTAGGTTCAATCTTTGAAATCAGACAATATTCATCTGAATTTTGAGTAATTTTCCTTCTAGTTTGCACACCTTTGCTTTGTCACCTATGATCTAATCTTTAGAGTGGTTCAGTCTTACATACCTTGGAACTTTGGGAGTTTCTTGCACTTCTACTTCTTGATCATGCTCATTCAGACCTATCTCTTCTTTCTGATTTACTGGATCAGTTTGAATCTGAATTTCAGAGGAGGATTGAATTCCTTGAACCAGAACACCATTCTGATCATCTTCATCATATTCATAAAACCTTGAGGGTTTCTCTATTCCCTCATCAACCTTCACATTTGTACTTTCTATCATCTTTCTTAGTCTCTTGTTATAACATTGGTATGCTTTGCTTTGAGTAGAGTAACCCAAGAATATTCCTTCATCACTTCTATCATCAAACTTGCCTAGATCTTCATCTCTTTTGATGTAACATTTGCTACCAAAGACTTTGAAATATCTTACAGTAGGAGTAATGCCAAACCAAAGTTCATAAGGGGTCTTACTGGTATTGCTTTTGATTTGAACTCAATTGAGACTATAGACTGCAGTGCTGACAGCTTCTCTCCAATAGATCTAAGGAACATTTGCTTCCATCATCATGGTCCTAGATGCTTACTGGATGGTCCGATTCTTTCTCTCCACTACTCCATTCTACTGTGGAGTCTTAGGAGCAGACAACTATCTCTTAATTCCATGTTTCTTACAGAACTCTATGAACTCACCAGATGTGAATTCTCCACCTCTATCAGACCTTAGACATTTCAACTTTAATCTTGTTTCATTCTCTACCATAGCCTTGAATATTTTGAATTTCTCAAGAGCTTCTAATTTCTCCTTTAGAAAGGTTACCCACATCATCTGGAAATAGTCATCAATTAGCAGCATGAAGTATCTATCACCTTGAATACTCCTGATTATTGCCGGACCACAAAGATCAGTGTGAACTAAGTCCAATAATCCGGTAGAAGACAGTTCCTTGCTTTTGAATGTGACTCTGCTCAGCTTACCCAACTGACATTCCTTGCACAAGCTGTTAGTAGGTTTCACCAATTTTAGAAGATCTCTTACAACCTGAGTATTGCTTATCTTGATGATATTATCAAAATTCACATGACACATCCTTCTATGTCATAACCAACTTTGATCAACTTGAACAAATAAGCAACTTTTACCAGTACCAACCAAGTGAGATATTACCTTTAGTTTGAGTACCGGATGCAATCTCTATTCTGGAACTTTCAAAGATTTTGCATTTTCCATCCTTGAATCGGAGATCATAGCCTTTGTCCACCAACTGTCCAACACTGAGAAGATTGTGCTTCAAACCTTCAACATACAGTACATTACCAGTTTTGTTTCTTCCATCAAAAGAAATAGTTCCTCTTCCTCTGATTCTACCAGCAGAATTGTCACCAAACTTTACCACTCCTCCTTCATACCTTTCCAAATCTACAAACTTATTTTTGTCACCTGTCATATGATGAGAACATCCACTGTTAATGACCCAATCATCCTTCTCTTCAATTTGGGCAGCCATAGCTTTTTCCACAGTCTTAAGATTGACAGATACAGAGGACATTGGATCTTCTTCCTTGATGGCAATGAACACCCATTCATTTCCAGATTTGTTTCCTATCTCTGATTCATCATTTGTTACTCCTTCATTATCATCATCTTCATGTACATAGTAACAGTTCTTTTGGAACCTTGGCTTCTTAGGATTTTGCCTTGAAAATCTTTCCGGACACCTTGAGGCAAAATGACCAATCTTATTGCAGTTAAAGCACTTAAAAGGTAGTTTTCCTTCATACTTACTAGATCCTCTTGGTAGCCTTTTTGTAATAAAGGCTTCAAGTTGAACAGTTTCTACTTCTTCTTCTTCCAGATCTTTTCTTGCTTTTTCATACCATGACAATTTCCTTGAAGAATTCTCTCCCAGATCAAGCCTTTATTTACCTTTAATAGAGGCACTGGCTTTGAATGCAAATTTAGTCTTGGGAGGGTCGTCTCCAAACTCTATCATTTCAAATGTAGCCAATTTCCTAGCCAATTGATCTCTTGTGATAGTTGTGTGGGCTCTGAATTCTTCAATGGCAGCAGCCTTGATTTTGTAAGAAGCAGGAAGGGATCTGAGAATTTTACCAACAATCTCATTTTCATCCAAGACTCCACCAGTATTTCTAATTCCACAAACTAGCTCATTCACTCTTGGCATAAAAGTGGTAATATTTTCATCATCTCTCATCTTCAATTTTTCAAATTTCCCTTTTAGACTCTGTAACCTTGCACATTTAACATACTGGTCTCCTTCATGCAAAAGTTCTAGTTTATTCCAAATCTCAAAGGCAGTTGGTAGGTCAATAACATTTGAGAGCTCTGAGTCAGATAATGCACTTAGAAGAGCTTCTTTGGTCCGCAGATTGTTTTCAACATCTGTGATTTCATTTATGGTTGTCGGACCACCCTGTGGAGGTATATACGGTTTTATAACCATGGCCAATATGCCATTCCCATACACTGCAAGTGACATTTCATGTGACCTTTCCAAAGAGAAAAGTTAGTTCCATCAAACTGCGGACTATCCTTCTTGTAAGACAACATCCTAGATCTCCTCAAGAGGTTAAGCTCCTTTTAGAGGAACTTAGCTCTGATACCAATTATTAGACTTAGGGCACACAACTAAGGGGGGGTGAATCAGTTGTGCAAAACTTTCTCCAATTTACACACTTAAATCCTCTTAGTGATTAGTAGTACATTAAACATGAAACATAATGCATTCAAATCAAAAGTAGAAACTCATCAACACATAAGACAATATTTTGACGTGGAAAACCTGGTTAAGGGAAAAACCACGGGGTGATTAACCTAAGAATGTATTCTCTGTTAGAAGAATAGAAAGAACAAAATGACACATGCCACTTAGGGCTCACTGCCTGAGCACACTGCTCATAAGAGGCTCACTGCCTACAAAAGACACACTGTCTACAAAGAAATAAGTATCACATACATGAACTGGAGAATAGCATCTTCACCATGCTTGAATCAATTCCATTAAGCTCAATACTTCTGCTCTGCCTTTCACTCTCCTCTTTTCTACCACACTCTCATCTCCACACAAAAATATACAAGGCATCAACTTAGGAATGATCATCTAAGTCGGCATTCATAAGATCATCCGACAAATGCATAACTCATCCGGTCGACTTGTCTCAAGAAGAACACCATCATATAGAAGTCACTCTTCAATTGCAAGCTCCAACTTCAATGCGGACCACCAACATGAACTGGACACGATCCAAAGACCTCCACAAGCTTGCCTGAGTCACCAAGAACATCCACACTTCTTACTGAAATCCTTCTCTCCTTCATCTGGAACCTCAAGAACACAGTCTGTCATAACTGTCACAAAGGAATAGATGCTTGTGGACATTCAAACCATGAACCAATAGAGTTGATACACCACAAAGACTTCCTCGGCACTCCATTAAATCCACAGAATAGGAAACTTCATTTCCAGATCTCACCAGACCTTTCCTGTTACACTCTGTTACCTCTAAACACCTATCGAAACCAGTTTTACTTGAGCGGCCACAACTTCTTCATATCTCCATGCAAACCTCTGAAATCTCTGTTGGACCACCTTAAGATACATATCTACAAACCCTTTAATCTGCATCCTCTGATCCTCATCCTGTCTTGGACTTTTGCCTTACAGTCATCACTGTTCTTCACTGTTTTTGATTGAGACTAATTTTCTCAATATCCTCAGTTCACAGCTCATCAAATCCTTATTATTAATGCAACAAAAGTATGTTGACATCAATGAAAACACCGGTTAGGCCCATACTTGCAACAGTATCAGGGTGAAAGCATATGGACCCCTTAGTGAAATCTAGTGGAATTTGACATGATTTTGCAACTCTAAGACCTAGAAACTAGGAATTTCAACATAACACATCCTGCAGTAGTAATTTCAAGGCCAATATCCAGTGACATAGGATTTTTAAGCAAAGTGTAGTAACACCCCAATTTAGCGTAAAAGGTAACAAATGACAATCTTTTAAGCACAAGACCACTCAAGACACTTCCAAATCAATCATGCATAACATCAAATGTCTCCAAAAATGAAAAATACTCAAATTTGGAACAAATCCTGCACTCTAAACACAAATTCACTTTCTCATCACCATAAGGCAAAAAGGTTGAGACTCCAAGCCAAAGCAAAAGAGGGGGGTCTCCATTTGGCAAAATGGGGTGTGTGTGTGAGGCACAACAAATGGTGACTCTGCTAGGAATTGCTCCAGAGCATTTCAATGATAAAATTTTAGTTCAAACCCAGAATCTCTACGTTTCCCTCATGTTAGATGAGAAAGCATGATACCTTATCAAAGAATCAAAGACCACTAACCAGTGCAACCATCCATACCCTGAAAACCTGAGTGTGTGCAATTGCATTCATTCCCATCCCTTGGAAACAAAGTTCACCCAAGATCCTTTGTGCTAAGCTATGAAATTAGGATCATTTTACCACCAAAAGAATACTTCGATGTTGAGATGTGATGAACCTTCAAATAGTAATCTTTCTGCAGTGATATCCTTCTTGATAATGCTTTTTATGATCTCTGATGCTAATAATCTTTAGATAACAGACTTCGTGTGAGAGTCTTCAAATGATAATCTTTATATTGATACTTTGTAGTGGGTCTGGTGTTGAAAAACACATTTTATTTTTACCCAATAGGCTAGCAGTACTTAGTACTACCTGCCACTATCATCTGTATCTGCAGAACTCAAGTTGCAAGTAAAATTAGAGATCCAAACTCTTCACTTAACACGTGATCACCCAGACTTACTTGGCTACCTCAGGATTGTTTAAAGTGTGAGAGATATATGGTTAGAAAATACTTCAGGTGCACCAACTAATGACTCCTTTGCAATGAATGAATGTTATACTCTTTGGTATAATAGTGGAACCCACAGCAAGACCTAAGCAGAAACCTTGGCTTCTCAAAGAAATATTCCAAATTACTTACCCAGCAAAGAAGCACTTGCAGGTCTGCACAACTGCCACCACATTCGAAAAATGAAGAATCCAAGCAAAGCAAGCACAAAAGCAAAAACCAAAGCAAACTACTTTAACCAAAGAAAAACAGGCAGAAAGCAACAACTAACAACTAAAAACTAAAGAAAAGACAAAGCAGAAACTAAACTAGAAAAGTAGATTACTAACTAAAACCTAACTAGAAACAACAAGACTATGTACAAAAGCTTTGGACAGCAAGTATTAACACTCCCTCATGACTTATTTCTCAGGATATGCAGGAGTAACAGGGTGCAGGTCAGTGTCCTAAGTCGGGAAAATTCATCCTTGTACTCTGAAAAGTGAGGTAGAGGCATGCTAGGTTCATGTTTAGAGTACCAATTATGCAGTATCGGTAATTGGGGAAGTTCATTAGGGCCATGATCAATCTAGATGCAGGTTGTCTTACCTAAATCACCATAATCAAATTAATAACTGCTGAAACTAATTGAGAAGAGGGAAGATACAACCTGATTTGTAGTACCATCAGTCAGAGATGCAAATTCTTCACCTTGCTGCATTGTACTACTAACTTGTGCACCTTTAGGAGGTTTCATCTCATGCAGGGTCATATCATGTGCATTGGATAGTTCTGGATCATTGAATGCTGCAGCAATCTCCCAAGCAAATAGGAAGTCAAGACAACCTTCTTCAGAATGTGGATCATCTGGATGAATTCGGCATGAGTTGACTAAATCAAAGTCTGACATATGTGGCAAATTCCCATGCAGCAGCATATCCTTGCTCATTCTTGACACCAACTCGATGATCTGGTCAAGTGACTGAGATGAAAATGCTTCCAAGCTATCACTTTGTAGGACAATTTGATTTTTATTCTCAGATTACAGATTTCTACTTTCATTTGTCATCAGTAGGTCAGTATCAACCCCGTGGAGCTCTTCCTTTATGCAAATATGAATAAGATCAATCTGATGAACATATGATATACTTGAATCTATTTCACCAGAATTAGTCATATGCTCTGAAGCAACTCCCTCTGCAATGATCATCAATCATTGTATTTCAGTCGTTCTTTAATATGAAATTAAAAATTCATTATTTGCAGCAGTAACACAGTCTCCTTTTTCCTCTATAGGTAGATTCTTGATGTTAATGTTGCTTTGAAGTGGTGTACTATACTAACTTTGTTCATCTAACTGGGCTAGAGACCCTTCTATAGCAATTATATCAACCTGATATGGCTGATCATGATGATTTACTGGGCTGATACAGTCAATAACTTGATCACTTTTCTCTAAATAATTCAATTGTAGCTTAGATATGTCAACTAAAATGATTTTATGTATTGCTATCCATGACTATCCTTTATCTAGAGGACTGATTTTCACATGTTCTTGCACACATCCGGTCTGATCTAACTGTTGTTCCAACTTAAAATTATCATCCACCTGTAAGGGATTGTTGTTTTGTACCTTTGTAGCAGCAAATTCAGTCTTAGGATCTGATGTCTTTGAAACATTTGATTGTTGATCTGCATCTTCAACATGACTATTCATCAAGTTTGATTTATCATCTACCTTGTCCACATTCTTTGTAGCAAAAATTTTATCTTGTGCATTGCTCTATACTCTACCCTGTGACTAAAAATTAGATTTTTTCCATGCTAGGAGAGCACATTCTGTGACTGAATAGTCTGGATCCAGTGGTTGAAAACCAAGCTTTATCCAGGTAGGGACCTCATCTTTATTAGTTGGGTGACCTATAGACCACATGCATTGTCTGCCCTCATCATCTCGACATGTATTTTGATGAACAACTTGAGGGACTTCAATTTCTCCAATGTGTAGATTGCCCTGTAGACCATGATCATTTATGAATGGAAGATTTGTAGCTCCTTGCAAGGTCTTTCTTTGTATATGTCTATCATATCCATATCTTGCTTCAGGCTTGTAAACTTCAAAAATAGGAAACAATCCCTTCAAATGCAGATCCATTCTTTGGAGAAAAGTTAAACAGTCAATTTCATCATGCAGCTCTCCAGGATGTATAGTGTAGACTTGTGGTGAACTAAAATCAAGCAATGTGAATGGAGGATACTTCATCCTGATTTGCCTATCAAGCACTTCTTTGGAAAGTGGGATATCAACTTTGAAGTTCTCTTCATGATATGACTGCTGAGATGGTCCTCTGAAGAATGAAGGGATTTAATGAATGAAACCCTTATGCGTACCCATTGGAACTGACTCTCTTGAATTGTCAATTCATTTTAGCATGTGCAATGAACACCAACAAAACTGATAGCCTGCATAAAAATCTTTGTCCAGCACTCCTTCTAGCACCACTCTATTGATGGTGGTTTTAGCACACAGCAACGTAGGTGTGATTGCTGGTTTCACACCTCTCTTGAAAAGTATCCTACCCTAGGTAAGATTACTCCAAGGATAATACAGCTAGGTCTTAGCTTGCTTGGAATGACTCAGTGACATGTCTAGCTGTGTCGACAAGGGGTCTTACATAAAATGTAGGGTTTATGAAAAGATGGCAGCAATGCAAGTGCAGAAACCCTAGGTGGTTTAGACTGTGAAGTTTGAAATTTTAGCAGATGATCAATGTAATGCTTCTTATAACCTAACCTAACAAACTTAATATAAATAAAATGCAAAAGGAAAAGGAGAGAGAGAAGGGATAAGAGATCGTAAGTGGCAGTAACAATGGGGTAAAATGCTACAGATAAACAAATACTTTCAAAAAACCATTCCCTGTTTCACCATGATAGGAAAGCCACAATGTTGTAAGAAATGCTACAATCTTCAAAGGATCCTTATGATTTTCAAGTTGCATTCACTCATTAAACACCTAGATAATGGTGCAACTTAACTAGTGGAGTGCAACCGAAGTATATTCAAAGATAGGGCCCAGGCTAGCTATACACAGCAACTTACCATCAACAAGCACTAATAGTATGGACCAAAGCATTCATCAAATATCTTAACATTTACCCATCATTGCAAAAATACAACTAATTAAATTTAGATTGATATGAACCATGAAAACCAAAGAGGATAACACATGGACGCAAATTCTAAGCAACCTACAAAACTTGCTTTGTATTAATCACAATTTGGCAGAGTCTCAGCAATTCAGTATCTAATCTTACGTACAAATGAGAGAAAAGGATGGTGCTTTTATAGATAAGGCACCATACAGAGTTTTCAATGGACAGTGGAGATTAACTCGACACCAGCGGTCTAGATTACATGGCATTTAATGAGATACATCAGTTTGTTACATTTTCAAATTTGCCTTTGTCTTGTAGGAAAAAGATAAAATACAGCTTGCAAATACATTGAATCTGCACAAAATGGATACCCATTTGGTTGTACATTTAAAAAAGTCAAATTGAAAGGCCTAATAAAGCCAAAATAGAGTCACATGATACTTGAAAACTTGAGCTGATGTGGATTCATGGGATCCCAAGTGTTGACTGGATCAAAAAAAAGTATTTTAGTGAAGGTATATGCAACTAGTTGCTCATTGGACTAATTCTTGATGACTGGACTGCTAGAATAGCTATATGCATGTGTTGGTGATCCAGTCCAAGGTCATTTGAGTGGTATTTTTGGGAAAATATCAAAATATAATTTTTAGTATTTTCTACATCGTAGTAAATTATATTTTCAAAGGCCCTCGGAGTGGAATGGGGGCTCGAAACTTCTTGGTTGCTTGGTATTATGCCTTAGCATCTAGGTAGCTCAAACTAGATAATTAGTTTATCTTTCTAACAAGTCCAAGAAGTTTAAATTCTAATAAAATAGCTAGGAGTTATGACCCCCGGAACTGGATCACTAAGACATTGGACTGGATCTGTAGGAATAACTGTGATATAGGCATGATCTTTAGTGTCTTCAACCTCTAGGGACTTATTTCCATCATCTCAGAGATCATACTAACATCCTCTTGCAGGTGCAGCAGCAATTTGGTTGATAAAATATCAATTCTGCATTTCTGGGTCAGCACTACATATCTGTGTGTGCATCCTTTCAAGATGGCTCCAACAAGCTCCTATGCCCTCCAAGACCTACAATTCACAATGCAAAGGATCAATTTAATCTTAACAAGTTATTTTCCATCATTTTAAATCAAAACATGTCCATTTGTAGTCATGGATCAGTCAAAACAGCTCATTGTCAATGTCACTTTCTTATAACCAACCTCTTAAATCTAGTGATTTTTGCATGATTTTCTACATTTTTTACCATTTCCAAGCACCCATTTGGCCAATATGATGATTAGGGAAGTTTTTGTGTTCATTTGAATCCATTTGGGGACTTTTATTTCATGTTTTTCTATCCTTTTCTACAAAAGTTGGGATTTTTGGGGGTCACGGACTTTTCATGTGCAGTGCCATTAATTGTCATAAAACGTGCCAAAAATCTATACAAACTTTTTAAAATGTTCATCATGATATGACAAATAGATATGCAATTCAAATCCATCAAGAAAATCTAATTTGCTCCTTGAAAAACTCAATTTTTGGCCCAAAATGTCAAAAAGCGCAGGTTTTGGGGGTCATTGACTTAGCGCTAATTTTGCTTCCAATTGACCTAGTGGGGATTTTGACTTCATCTGACCTTAGCGCTGATTTTAGGTTCATCCGACCTTAGCTCAAATTTTAGGTCCGATTGACTAAAATAATGCTTCATGAGGTCAGTCGATTCCATTTTTAGTGCAGGTCTGTTGGGTCTGTTTTTAGTACAAAATGGTTTTGGCGGGGTTTTTCAAAGTGACCGACCTGCGCGAGTTTTAGCACCAACTGACCTGCACAACTTAAGTCAGTGGAAGGCCATTTCAATGCAAGTCAGTAGAAGGCATTTTAGTGCTTTTCTTCGAAAATGTCTCGGCGGGGATTTTTGGTCCGACTGACTTAGTGGTAGCTTGGAGTGAGGTCGATCAAAGGTGAATTTAGCACAAAAGTCGGTAAGAGGCATTTTTAGTGCTTTTTGCAATAGGAGGTGTTTTTAGTGCCAGATTTTGAATTGGCCAGGGTGAAAGTATATTTAAAAATATATTTAAGTATAAGAAATGAATTTCTTATACTTGAAATATTTTAAATATACTTTTAGGATGTTTGAGATAAGTTCCAGATCCATAGGATTTCATATGCAGATTCTAGAATTTTGAGGATCCATCAGATTTTAGACTTAGTCATTTTTTAGGATTTTCAGGGTTTCAGATTAGCCAAATCAGGGCTTCATGACCATGTATCAGGGTAAAAGCATATGGACCCCTTAGTGAAATCTAGTGGAATTTGACATGATTTTGCAACTCTAAGACCTGGAAACTAGGAATTTTAACATAACACATCCTACAGTAGTAATTTCAAGGCCAATATCCAATGACATAGGATTTTTGAGCAAAGTGCAGTAACACCCCATTTTAGTGCAAAAGGCAACAAATGGCAATCTTTTAAGCACAAGACCACTCAAGACACTTCCAAATCAATCATGCATAACATCAAATGTCTCCAAACATGCAAAATACTCAAATTTGGAACAAATCCTGCACTCTAAACATAAATTCACTTTCTCATCACCATAAGGCAAAAAGGTTGAGACTCCAAGCCAAAGAAAAAGAGGGGGGTCTCCATTTGGCAAAATGGGGCGTGTGTGCAAGGCACAACAGGACCCAACTTTTTTTGGCTTTTTTCCCTATTTTTTCTTTCTTTGGGCGGTATGGTAAAAGTTAAGTACCAGATGCAATGATAGGATATCATCCTGTGTATGCATAGACCTCATTAGAGGGAGGTTAAATACCAAAGTTAGATTCTGCAGTCATGAACCCCACCAAGTGAAAGAATACAAAATTTCAAGAAAGTTTGACTTTTGGATCACCCTGATATTCCCCAAGGATAAAAAGTTATGCTTAGTCAATGTTTGGTCAAACCAGTCACTTATGGATGATCATCACATTCACTAAGATACCTGATATTCGCCAATACCCTGGATACATGTTTTAACTTGGAAAAACCTGATATCCGCATATTCGCTAATATGCAAACGTCAATCTGCTCATCAATACCCGCGCACATTCCTGAAGGGTCATATTTCTTAATATGCCTGATATTCACTAATGTGTGAGCTTACCTCAGATATAATGAAAACACCTAATATCGGCATATTTCTTAATATTCATCATATTAGCTAAGATCCTTGATCTTCGTTAATGTGATGATGACGTCATCTTGTTCCATTTCAAAGAACACCTGAAATGACGATGATGTCATCATACCCTTGACATCAAAAGGAGTCATCTATTTCTTAAAATCCCAAATATTTGTTAAATATCCTGATCCAATGCAATATGAAGGTGAGCCTTAATATCTTGCACATTATCTAAGATACCTTATCTTCATCAATATAACGATGACATCACCTCCTAAACATATTTGAAGTATTAATAAAAAGCTGACGTCATCCTCATCTTCCCCCGGGAAGGGGATATTCTACGTAAGTGAACATCTAGATATTTCTTAATATCCCCTTATCCCCTCTTGAGACATATAACACGTAGATTTTCTGTGAACCAATGGGGCGTTGCCACGTGGCACATTGACCAAACCATGTTAGCGTATTCCAATGTCATGATACTAAATGAAGGAAAGGTGACCTGATATTTTGATTGTTGGTCAACAGTTGACCAACTTCATGTTGACGTCATGGGTATATTCAGAAGAATGTGCATATTTCTTAATATCCCTGACCTTTATGAATGTGATGATATCGTATTAAATGCTATTCCAACAATGGGTGAACCTTCAAAATTTCAAATAATATCGTGCCACCTGTTAACATCTCTAGTGCTTAGGTGTCGATCAATGGATATCAACAAATTAGCATTAATCACACCCTAATTCGATAATGTTTTTTGATTAAAAACAAAGATTTGAGCTCATTTTAAACTTATCACGTATTTGAGGAGTTACAGAGCTATTGTGCAATTAAGGTGACATTACAATAACCTGTGAATGCAATGGAATGGGGTGTGGATTCAAATAGTAAACAGAGGAAAGTAATTGCAAGGTGAACGTGCATAGTCAGATATCAATCGAATAGTTAAAAGGTAGCAGATATCAGGTATGTAACAATGAAACCCTATTTTGTCATTTATGGATAAGTAAATAGGTAAATTTTGTTTTTACCATAGTAAATCAATATGATGATGTATGAATTGTGTTGAATAAGGATTAAAATATCATGATATTCATATAATCATTAATCTGCACGTGCACTTGATATGTTAGGGTAAGAAATACATGTGTTTTATCATAGGATACCATGGCAGTCTGAAAAAATAGGTCAGACACACAATTCTTAAAACCTTTGGGTATACAACTCGAAGGGATATCATTCAAATATGGCTAGATAAATGACACTCATTTAGGAAAAACTGATCTAGATGCATGGATGACATGGTCTAAACAGGGGAGCAGGAAACCATTACTCATGAGCATATATAGTTCAGGCATGTGGCATGCCGGAGGATTCCCTTATGCAGCCAAGGCCATCAAGCTGGTAGTTGAATGTGCTCATAATTACAATCTCAACAATAGGAAGGTAGAAAAGCATGGTCGGGTATATGTAGACTTCTTGATTGAGGGTATCACTTCAGCTTTTAATTTACCAAGAGGACCTAATGTGTGCAAAATAAACTTGGAGAAGTTAGAAAATAAATACAGCAGCACCCAAAAGGATTGCAGAAAGATCATGTTCTCATGGAGGACCAGTGATATCACATATAAAGCTTCTGCAAAGCTACCTGTATATTTATATAAATTTGATTTCGCCCCTGAATATCAGTACATGATGGTGATGCTTAGCCAAATGAGGGGAAGACCGAATGCGGGATATTTCGAAGATTGGATGTATGGTCTCATAAGAATGGTAGAGGCTACTGATGAAAAACCCCAGTGGGTAAAGATCATAAGTGACAGTCTGGATGAAGGTACGAGAAATCTGGGAGGATAGACCAATATGTTTCATATGACCTCGTATGTGGTTTATGCATGTGAATTCAAGGGGACATTCAATGGTTTGCAAACAGTTGGTAGGGTTCAAAGTAACCCTGGAGATGTGAACATATGGGATCATTACCCACAGTTGAAACAAAGAGAATCTCTCCAACACTATCAGAGAGTGAATGATTTATTTTCCATGCATTTAGTGAGGACGATGGAAGAAGATAGGGCAAAGAGGTTGAGCATGGAAGCTCAAGCCGTGATATACAAGCATGGGGCTTGGTTCATCCAATTCCCCACATTCACATATATAAGAATAGAAAGTTTCATTGGGCAGCCTCTCATGTTGCCAAGATACCCAACTAATAAAGTCATCCTGATAGAGATGGCTAGGTAGATATTGCCTTCATTCAAGGCCTTTGTTGAGAGAAACAAGATATAAAATGTCCTGTTTCCACTCATGATTGGGTGGTATATGTGTCCTGATAAGGAAAGTGGCAAAGAAGCAACAAGGGGATTACAGTTGATGTCCTTACAACCTTTTTCACTATCCAGGCAATATGACCCATATGATAGGATGCAAACATTGTATAAGAAATTGATGCATGTCCTTACAGCCTTTTTCACTATCAGAGCAATATGACCCATATGATAGTATGTAGACATTGTATAAGAAATTGATGCATCAGGTGCATCTTGAGGATTATTGGGTTGATTGTGACGATGAAATGGAAGTGATAAACAGAAGCTATCAAAGGCTTACTCTAAAACAAATCCACACATTGGACTGCATGTTAGTGCCAATGCAATTGCATGAGGATGATGGAGTGGTCATGTCACAAGAATATGAAGACAAGAAAATATATAATGAGACAATATCATCCTCTGACTGGAATCAACTAGAAGAGACATCATTAGAAAATATAACACAAAATTTCATACAACTAACCAAAGAATGGGTGGATGGAGAGGTTGCCAAACTAAGGAATAAAGGGGTAGCTCTCACCATAGACAAGAAGAGAAAGAGACAAGAGTTGACAGATGAGGAATATGATGATTTCCTCCAAGAGAAGAGAGCATCCAAAGGGGAAAGGCAACAAGAAAGATCCAAGAAGGGGACCCAAGCTTTAGGTGTGAGAATCATTCATTATCCCCCACCTAAGAGGGACTTGGAGTCAACCTCTACTAACACAACATCTCAAGCACCTATAGAGCAGCATAAGCCCATTGCAAAGCCCGCTACTACTTATGAGGATGTAGAAGAAAGCACAGATGAAGATGATCTCCTCATAAGCAGGAAGAAAAAGAAAACCCAGGGGACACCTCTAAAGAAGAATCAAGCATCTACAATGAGAGGGTTAGTAGAGGTGAACCCTACCATCATATTGAAAGGAAAGGGTGGTAAAGGCATCAAGATAAATTTGTAGCATGATGTGCCCATTCCCACCATAGTGCAATTCAAAAATGAAATGGTAGAAGAGTAGAGAAAGGAAAAGAAGAGTAAGGGAGTTGATCAACCTCTTCCCTTAGATGAAATAGTTGAGCTCTCAGATGATGATGTGGTGAGAGAAGTGTCTACCAGTTCCATGGAGACACCTGTAAAGAATACAAAGATGACTCCTCGTGGTACTCCCATTGTTAGGGTTAACTGGTAGAAGATATCAATTAAATGCAAATAATGATTAGATAGAGGAATGGAAAAATACACAGAAATAATAACAGCAAGAGACAAGTTTTAACATGGTTCACCCAAACTCAAGCTACATCCACCAACAGAGAGTCTAATATTATTATCCAGTAAATCAAACTGATTACAACCAGCAATCCCTGCAACTCAATACCGTTGCAAATGCTACAATACAATATATCAAAAAACCCTAACCCTTAGCCACTTTTATCAAGCCTTATGTCAGTTACAAAATAGTTTTTTTAATGTCAGTCCAAAAAAAAAATTTGGGGGCTGAGCCCCCAAACCCCCGCTCAGGGCCCGGCCCGGCCCCAAACCCTGGTGAGGATACATGGCTAGTGTATAGTACTTTCCTGATCAGTCGCCACCTACCAACAATCTCCCACTTGGAGACTGATCAAGCTCCACACCAAACAATCTCCCACTTGGAGACTGATCCTGGATGACACCGATGCGCATGCAGCTCCCACTGGAAATAAGCACCCTAGACTCTGTTGTTCTAATTTCATTGTTTCAGTCTTGAAGACCAATCGAAGCTGAAGAGGAGCTCATCTTCTCCCTTGTCACTACCTTTGTAAACATATCCACTGGATTTTGATCAGTATGTATCTTTTCTAGCCTTAACTATCCATTATCCAACATTGACTGAATAAAGTGATACCTCAACTGTATGTGTTTGGTCTTTGAATGTAAGGCAGAATTCTTTGCAAGATGTATGGCACTCTGACTATCTGTATACAAAGAACTATTAGCCTGTTGTTTGCCTAATTCTTCCATGAAAGATTGAAGCCATATCATCTCCTTGCTTGCCTCTGTTGTAGCTACATACTCTGCCTCTGTGGTGGATAAAGCAACCACCTTTTGCAACCATGAGATCCAACTCACTGTTGTCCCACTACAATAAAGACATAACCTGTAGTACTTCGCCTAGTATCAATATCCCCTGCCAAATTTGAGTCTACATAACCTGTTAAATTAGTATTAGAGCCCCCAAAATATAAGTGTTTATTGGATGTACCTCTCAAATATTTGAGAATCCATTTTACCACATTCCAATGCTCCAATCCAAGATGACTCATATACTGGCTGACGACTCCTACAACATGTGCAATATCCAGTCTCATGCATACCATGGCATACATTAAACTTCCTACAGCTGAAGCATATGGTACCTTGGACATTTTTTCTTCCTCCTCTTGTGTCTTTGGACACATCTCCTTAATCAATTTCAAATCACTAGACAAAGGTGTGCTGACAACTTTTGCATTCCCCATATAGAATCTCTGCAACACCTTTTCAACATAAGTAGCCTCAGATAGAGTCAATTTTCTATTCTTCCTATCTCTAGAAATTTTCATACCAAGGATTTGTTTTTCTGCCCCCAAATCCTTCATATCAAATGACTATGCTAACTATTGCTTTAACTCTCTTATGTGATTCATGTTAGACCTAGCTACAAGCATGTCATCAACATATAAACATAAAATAATGTAGCTGTCATTATCCAACCTCTTAAAATAAACACAATGGTCAGAATTACACCGGTTGTAGCCTTGCTCAGCCATAAAACTATCAAATTTTAAATACTATTGCCGAAGTGCTTGTTTTAGGCTATACAAACTCTTCTTCAATCTGCACACCAGTTTCTCCTTACCTTTGACCTCAAATCCTTGGATTTGTTCCATGTATATCTCCTCCTCCAAATCACCATGGAGAAAGGTAGTTTTCACATCTATCTATTCCAAACACAAATCTTCAATAGCCACAATACTTAAAACAGTACGAATAGAAGCCATCTTGACAACTGGAGAAAATATCTCACCAAAATCAATGCCTTTTTTTTGTGCAAATCCTTTTACAACTAACTTGGCTTTAAATCTTTTCTTACCTCTATCTTCCTCTTTCAACCTATAAATCCATTTGTTTGGTAAAGCCTTTTTACCTGCAGACAACTTACATAATTCCCAAGTCTAATTTTTCAACAAGGAGTCCATTTCTTCTTTCATTGCAACCTCCCACTAAACTTGTGTATCCACCTACACAGCTTCATCATACCCTTCTAGTTCACCAGCATCTGTTAACAAAATAGAATACAAAGAGGGAGAGAACCTTTCAGGAGGTCTACTTAGCCTTGTTGACCGTCTAACATTCACTAGATTTTGTGGTATTTCTAGTTGTTGTTGCGGAGCATGAGGAACCACTGGAACATCACTATTTGGAGTATCATCTAGCACCACATAATCCTTTTCTTTCTTCTCATGCTATTGCAACTAATCTTTGTACAACACTTTCTCATTGAATATAACATCACTGCTTCTCACAATTTTCTAATTTTCAAAATTCCAAAGCCTATAACCAAATTCATCAATGCCATATCCAACGAAGGTACACTTTTTTGATTTTGTATCCAACTTGGTTCTATTTTCAGAATGTATATATGCAAATGCTTCACATCCAAAGGTTTTGAGAAACGAATATCTCACCTTCTTGCCTATCCATGCTTCCTCTGGAATACCACAACCCAAAGGAACTAAAGGACCTCTATTAATTAAATATACATCAGTGTTGACAACTTCTGCCCACATGTTTAAAGGCAGCCCAACATGCAATCTCATGGTCCTTGCACACTCTATTATTGTCCCATTCATTCATTTAGCCACTCCATTTTCCTATGGAGTCCCTGGAACCATTTTCTACCTAGGAATTCCATTAAAGGAACAATAATCCTCAAATTCTTTGCTGCAATACTCACCACCATTATCAGATCTGAGACATTTTAATCTTTTACCCATCTCATTCTCGACCAAGCTTCTCCATTTCTTAAATGTTTCAAATACATCAGATTTTTGCTTAAGGAAATAAATCCATACCTTCCTAGTTGCATCATCTATGAATGTAGCATAATATCGAGAGCCACCGAGAGAAGATACCTATGCTGGTCCCCATACATCTGTATGCACAAGCTCCAACTTTTCATCTTTCTTTTGCTTCCCATCTCTAAGAAAACTGACTCTCTTTTGTTTTCCATACACACAGCTTTCACAGAAATCCATATTAATACATTTTAGACCTGGTAAAACTTTCTTAGAATGAAGTACCTTCATACCTTTTTCACTCATATGCCCAAGTTTGTTATGCCACAATGTTGTCTCAAAACCTGCAACAACCGTTTCAGTCTCTTCCTGCAAACCTACGACAACTATTCGTAAACCTGTTTATTTTTTCTCTGCAACAGCAAAAGTAGAAGGAACAGTATGACATATACAAAGATATAGGGTGCCTACTTTCACACTTTTTGCTACTATTAAGGCACCTTTTGAAACCTTCCAATTTTTATCAGTAAATGTAACAATGCAACCTTTTTCAGCTAGCTACCCTACTGAAATTAAATTCCTACTAAGCCTTGGAATGTGCCTTACCTCTTGTAGTAGCCAATGATTCCCATTCTGCAACTTAATATTGATTCTTCCCTTTCCAACAATTTGACAAGGTTCATTATCTCCCAAATAAACTAGCCCAAAATCCCCTTGGACATAATCAAGAAAATAACTTCTATGGGGCGTAGCATGAAATGAGGCCCCTAAATCTAAAACCCATGAATCATCAGCATTATCTAGGGAAAGAATCAAAGCATCATCTTTAGACTTATTACTTACCACATTTGCCTCCTTATTGCCTTCTTGTTTGTCTCCTTTATTTTTCTGAGACCAACAATCTTTCTTCAGATGACCTAGTTTCCCACAGTACCAGCAGTCCTTCTGTCCTCTAGATTGGGATCTCTTATCCTTTGATTTTCCTCATGACTTCCCATGACCTCCAAAACCTTTTCCTCTCTCCTTTGATCTGCCCCTACTTTTTGCATTCAAAACACTGCCTGATGTGGATCCACCAAAACTTTTCCTATGAATTTCCTCACTTAGAATAACACCAACAACATCATCAAATTCCAAGGTATTTGAACCAGAAATAGAGTTACTAACCGCCATTACCAAACTATTCTAGCTTTCAGGCAATGAACATAATATCAAGAGAGCTCTAACTTCATCAAATTTTACATTTATAGAAGTCAATTGACTGACAATCGTATTAAATTCATTTAAATGATCTGTCACAGATCCACCTTCAATGATTTTCAGATTAAACAAACGCTTCATGAGAAATACCTTATTTGAGGATGAGGGTTTTCATACAATTTAGCCAAAGCTTTCATCAAACCATCTATTGTCTTCGCTTCCATTATATTGAATGCCACCGATGGTGTCAGGCACAACTGAGTGGTTCCCAGTGCCTTTCTGTCAAGAAGATTCCAATCCTCATCACTCATTGTTGTTGGTTTCTTGGCTACTCCTTCCAATAGCATCCATAAATCCTTTTGATAGAGGTAATCCTCCATCTGCATCTTCCATAACTGTTAGTTCTGCCCATTAAATTTATCAACCTTCAATTTACCCTCATCTACCATTGCTCCCACTCAAGCGTGAGACCTTCCTATAGATGATAATCGAACACAACCCACTTTGATACCACTTGTTAGGGTTAGCTGGTAGAATATATCAATTAAATGCAAATAACGATTCGACAAAGGAATGAAAAAATACACAGAAATAATAACAACGAGAGACAAGTTTTAACGTGGTTCACCCAAACTCGGGCTACATCCACCAACAGAGAGTCCAATATTATTGTCTAGTAAATCAAACCGATTACAACTAGCAATCCCTGCAACTCAATACCATTGCAAATGCTACAATACAATATATCAAAAAACCCTAACCCTTAGCCGCTTTTATCAAGCCTTATGTCGGTTACAAAATAGGGTTCTTTTATGTTGGTCCAAAAAACTCTTTTAGGGGCTGTGCCCTCAAACCCCTGCTTCTCGAGGGCTGCCGCCCCCGAACCCCAGTGAGGATACATGGATAGTGTACAGTACTTTCTTGATCAGTCGCTACCTACCAACACCCATAGCACAAAAGGAGGTAAAAGAAGAAGAAATGAAAGAAGGCAATCCTAAAATTATAGCACAGTAAAAAGGCTTAGCAGGATTAGTAGATCAAGTTACTGGCCCAGCAACAATAGACTTGGCATATCAGGGCAAGGATGACAAAAGAAAAGGTGAGGACCTACCTCCAGAAAAAACTAAACTAGAAGTTAATGTATCTATCGAGGAGGATGCAGAGGCACTTGATCAGGATGACAATCCTGATAATGAACAAATACCTAAGATGGGCACAAAGAAAGTAAAGATAATTGAACCCCAAGCTCCTAAAGAGGTAGATATACCAAAAGATGGAGAACAAGGCCCTCAAGTAGATGGAAATCAAGAAAAGAAAGAGAATGTGAATGAAGATAGTCAGAACGATCATCAGGGTATGTCGGGTCAGAGCAATCCAAACACTCATGTGAATCCACCCCCATCACAAGATGAGCAAGACAAGAATGAAAAGGTAACACAAAATGTCCCTACACATGAGGATGAAAATGATGAGGAGTAGTCGACACCAAGAGTAGAACATGATACATAGTCACAAGATGTTCACATTGAACACACAAGCTAGGAAGGGCCTAAAGATGATGTGCCATATTGGCTACAGCACGAGGTAAACCCTCCTCCATCAAGTGTTGTATCAAATTTTGATATCTCTACATTATTTTCAGCCAATATAGCCAAGCCAAAGAGAAGGGCTAGGGCTACATCAGCCATACAAGAGATTCAACAATAGGTAGGAGAATATTTGAAGTAGCTATACCTGTGGTGGACAAAGCCAAGGGAGAGATAAGTGCCAGTGAGTTCCAAGTAACCATTGTTGACTTAAGCTTTGCCAAATAACAACAAGAGGGCCAAGAGGCCAAAGATATAATTGATTCTTTATTGAATAGAGTAGAGAAAGAGAAGAGTAAAAATAAGGTGTACAAAGAGCACATTGCTCAGTTGCACACATTCATAAAGGGATTGGTGGACCCTACTAATATCCCTATTAGCACATCCACCCCACTGACCATCATATCACAGGATGAGATAACAAGATTGGACATCATGAAGTACAAAACACATATGATAGACAAGTGGTTTATTCAATTCATCACAGAGGTGGAGAAGGTAAAAAAACCTCCCTTAATAATTGGGACATGCTTAGCACATTAAAGAGCACGGTAGATAAATTGCAAAAGGAATTTGGACAAAGATTAATCAAGATTGAGAAACATTTGATCGCCCTGACAAAAATGAAACATATAGATGTAAATGTTCTAGTTTACAACAAGATATTGAATAACTAGACATCAAAGCTATTGAGCATATGGTATGAGGATAACAAATTTGAAGGTGATATTCTCAAGAAGTGCAATACAAAACTCGAGGATACCAGTCTTAAATTTCACAAACTTTTGTCCTATGAAGTAGAGATCCTGGAAGCACTTGAGGAAAAGGTGGAGGGGAAAATTGAAAATTAGGATGCAAATTTTGTAGTCAAAGCCTTCCAAGACAATTTCAAGCTTGCTGTAGATGACCCCCTCAATCATTTATCAGAGGATATAATCAACAAGGGCATGAGGATGAAGGCAAAGGTGGTAAAATATAATGAAGTGTTGAATAGCAGAAAGAAGAAGTGGTCTGCATTGCAAGCAGTTCAATTCATAAGAACATGCAGTTACCAAAGTCAAAGTCCAAGATGGAGGAGAAGTTGAACATATAGTGCAAGCATATGAGCCCATCAGAGGGGTGATCAGTGTGCACATAGAAGAAGAAGACTCATCCACTGATGAAGAAGATAAAGAATAGGCATGATGCAACGAGACAAAGTCATGTATATGATATGCTACTAGATGGTTGCCAGTTGGTGACCTGTGCCACGTGTCTACCTATTGACTTGGTCAAGGAATGCTATGGACTATTGATCCTAATTGATAAATTTTGATTATAGGATCATTTTGTAACCACTTCCTCCCCTTGTTCTATAAAAGGGAGATGGAATGCACTTTGTAATCATTTGAAACTTAATTGAGATTAGATTGTTGAAGCATCAGGACTAATTCTCAAGGTTAATTATAAATGTGCATCTCTTTTGTATACATAATTAAGAAGAAGCCCTAGATTACATATCGTAAACTTTGAGTAATCTATGAATGGATTCTTGACTTGTACTTTGATTTGTTGTGTCCCTTGGAGTGCATTTTATGTTGTTCATATTGCTTTCATTCCTTTTCCATCGAAGTTAGCATCAATCATATCTAGCTATGGAACATCTTGGTGAACATATGGTTTGATTTACTTCTCTTCATGACAGTATCAGGAATGTATATGGATCAATGGCTAAAGATTCACTCATTTTAGTAAAATTTAGCAAGCATTCATTCAAATTTATTTGATCTCATTTTAAAATCACTATCACAATTGCAAATTCACAGAAAATCTCAAGGAAATATAGTAAAATATGCTGATATCAAGTAGATAATTGAATATTCATAGCATATTTGAACCAAACAGCATGTTGAAATGATAAATATCATACAAGTAAACATAAATAATAACAATAATCATGTAAATATTTGCCTACAGGCACATCATTAGATAAATTTACAATGCAGAGGTGCAATCTAGCTTATATTAGTGGAGGAACAAAAGAATTGATCAAACTTAGAAAATATTTGCATCATTTGTTTATATATAGTTGGATTAACCTTGTTTGTTGAGAATTTCATAGAAAGTAGGTAAAATTCAGGATGTCTAGACATCAATTCCTGGAATTAAAATGTAAGGCCCCTTGAATGAAAACAACAAGGCACATCAAACCAGTGAGCAACATCAGTAGATTATGAACTAATCCACAGAGACTTGGGATCATGAATTATTTGAATTGATTGTATCTTTCAAGATGATAAAGGTTTGATTTGCATTTCTTTATCTATGTTTGTTTATGCATAACATCATAACCAACAGGGAGCTCCTACTGGTCATCCGTATGTCCTCACCTTCTCGACCCAATGATCTGCACATGGAATCAACATCTTGGAAGCTCTATATGACTCTAAAACACTCAAGAAGCTTAAAGCACAAGATTTCTAGAAGCAAATGGCACAAATGACTTAGAATTAACCATTGGAACATACTTATAGGGCTAACCCTAATTAGTTCTTTTGAGCCAACAACCCTAATTTTTCTGCTACATTCCCATGGTTGACCATCTAAACCCTAATTATCCATGCCAATTTAACCTAGCCTATCCTTCTATTGTTTTCTCGTCGCGAGTCAACCCAGCCTTTGTCCTATAGCTTGGTTTTCCTCTTAAGGGGGCATCATCTACCAGTTTCACTAGGACATAGCATGTTATCCAATGCATCATATCTTCTTTGAAACAACACCCTAGCAGACATTGTCTCAAAGAGGGGCAAAATGTAGACACCCAAAATTGACCCATGTCATTATTTAGGCATTTATCATATTTTCACATATCTATTGCATTTCTGCATTGCATTCGTCGTGTACCTAACACACTTGTATCTAAAGATCACATTTTCCACTACATCTTCCTAATTAATTAAAGAAATTTTTATTTATTTAATTAATCTTTTTTATTCCTCTATTTTCCATTCATAATTAAATAATTTTTAATTATTTAATTATCATTTTCTTCTTTTATAAAAAATGAATAAAATCTATATTTTATTTATTTCTATCATTAAGTATATGAATTAAATAAATTCATTTTATTTAATTTATATTATTTCCTCTAATCCAAAATGTTCTCATATAATAAATTAGATAAACTTATTTATTTAATTTATTATTCACTTCCTCTATGCATATTCCTTCCAAAAATCCCTCCACTGTCTATCTTCCTCTTTCATCTCCCACCATTGATCACTTACCTTGTGAGGTTTAAATGCCTCTTTTTCCCTCATTTCAAACCCCTAATGCATTTTTATTTTCACTCTAGTTAGCTTTTTTATCTCTCTGCATTTTGTACTCTCACGTCAATGACATTTTGCAATAAAATAATAATAATCTCATCCATTCTCTGCATTTTGGTCTTTGCATGCATGCTAGTTTCTCATCAATGTCTTACATAATCGTGGTAGCTCTCTTCTATTTGGTTGCATGGAGAGGCAACCCACAAAACAAAGCAAGGAATCTAACAACCCAGGAGAAACTGTTTTGATTTGCATGTCTTTATTTTTCTTTGGGTTTTGATTTCTTGAGTTTTGGGTTAAATTTGATCTCTTTTGTTTGATCTAGTTATTTTCCACCCATCACAAGTTCTAAGTATTACAACGTCCTCATCAGATGCAATGCCAGATTTAAGTATAAGTGTGCCAAATCCTGGTATTTTGCAACAAATAAAATAGTTCAGGGCTTTGAATGATATTGTAAATCAATGTGTAGAAAAGGTAGTCTTTGATGGCCTCCTATTTGTTGAAGAAGCTGTTAAATTGTTTAATTCTATTTCCAGTAAAAGAGAGGTCTTAATTACAGAGTTTCAAAAGGCTAGGAGTGATCATAATAGCCTCTCTTTAGCCTTAATGGAAATTAAATAAATGGCCAAAATGAATGTCAAGGTCCTAATAGCTAAACAGATTATAAATGCCCCAAATGAGTTTGATGCACCAGCTTGGATAGATGTCCTCGAATGGAGAATAATTGTGTTGACATCAGCTGAGGATGATATGAGGGATGCAATAACAACTTACTATGCTGAAATGAGAAATATCAAGGTTAATTTTGCTATCTTGGAAATCAAAGTGACTAGGGAAAATGAGGATAAATTATTGGATGTTAAAGAAATAAAGAAAAAATTTAGGAAATTGGTGACAGAGGAGATAATGGACTATAATGTCATAACTAGTGAATCACTTGAGAAGATGGCAAGGACTGCCACCTACATCAAAACTATCAAGAATGGGCTAGATGAGATCCATCAAAAGATTGATGATATAGATAGGGCAGTTTGCAAGAAGAAGCACAAGATTAGCATGACTAGCACTCCAAGTGGCATGTCCCTCTCCCCTTTTCTCACTAGGTACCGAGCATACAAGGCTAGACAAAGGGCACAAGTAGCTCAAGCAACGTAAGAGGACATGAGTAAGGAAATTGAATAGGTAGAAGATGAAGATATGACACAAATTAATGATGATGTTGGTGATGAGGATGTGGCAATCCTCAATTAATTATCTTTTCATGTTTTAGAAAAAAAAATATACATGCTCTTAAACTATTGGCTCTAGAGGGCCCTTTAAATATTTATTGTTTAAACTCTCTTTTAAATTGGCTGTCAGCAAGAAGCAATTAGGGTTAAAGATAGTTATCATGTGGCTTGCTTTAAATTTGATGGGCAAGTCTATGTATGGATCTTTTGGCAAACTTTGTTTTGGCGATAGAGAATTTTGATACTTCATATTTTCAATTACTTTGTGGATATAATGAGAATCAATGTAGTGGAGATTTAAGTGATCATAGACTCTATGTTATGGTTATTTGAATTTATGTTCTTCCTATGTTGAATGTATTACTACTGGTGTTGGTAGCATTTGTGTTGAAGTTGATAATTAACTCGAAACACCAAAATCATCAGCAAGATTTACCTTCCACAAGAGAAAAAGCAAAGAGGAATAATTTGCACAATAAGGATGAATTAATGAAATGGATTTTTGAATTACATGTGAGAACTTGCTTTTATATTTGCAAGTTAGAGAAAAACCCTAATATGACTTAAGAATAACCTAAGACTAAAATTAGCCCTAAGTAAAGTTTGTTGGAATTAGGTTGGACAACTGAGGGGGGGTGAATTAGTTGTCAACAGTTTTAACCTTTTCTACTTTTAATCTTCTTTCACAACTTATTAACTGATTAATTATGTAAACATTAAAGCATGAATTAACAACACATGAGCAGAAACAAAATGAACACACATAACACTAGAATTTTTTATGTGGAAACTCAGTTAAGGGAAAACCATGGTGGGGGTTAACCCACAAGATTCATACTCTATTAAAAGTACTTAAAAGAAATGGGAAGACACTTGCCTTCAGGTGCACTGCCTAGAGCTCACTGCTCAAAGAGGCTCACTGCCTACAAGATTTTATGTTTAACACAAAAAGAATGAACTGAGAAATAGCATCTTCTTCATGCCTGGTTCAATCCCATTGAAGGCTCACAAAACCTCTGCTCTACTCCAAACACTTCTTTGTTAACTCTTCATCCCTTACTACTCTTGTTCTTCTACTTCTCCTCTTCTCTACTCTGCCTCTATACCTTTCTTAGGATTTTATCATTTTTACACAAGGACAAGTTTCCACAACTCATCCACAAGTATTTATATGCTTCATCAACCTTGGAATGAACATCAAGGTCAACTTGACTCAATGTGAATCACTGTACTATCGACCAAACATAGCTGGGACTTGAATCTTCTTTGATCAACATGCTATGCTCCAAAGAATTGCTCTTAGATCATCCACAACACACTTGAAACATCCGGTCGACCAAGACTGGGAAGAACAATAACACCAAGGAGGAAATATTCAACAACAAGCTCAATCTTCAATGTGGACCTCCAATATAGTAGGCACACGATCCAAAGACCTCCATAAACACATTGAATTCAACAATAACATCTGTACTACTCCAAATCATCAGAATCACTTGCATCTTCATCCGGTACCTCAAGAACATTATCTGCCATGACTATCACACTAGAAAGATTGCTTGCGGATCTCCAAACCACAAACCACTTGAGTTGAGGATACACACTGACTTTCCAAACATGCCTCTAGATTTGTAGATCATAATTTTACATTTCAGAGCAATCCAAACCAATTTCCTGTCACTCTATCTCTTCTGAATACTGCAAAACTTAGTTCTACTCAAATGGCCATAGCTTCTTCAAATCTTCATGCGGACCTCTCAAATCTTAATTGGAGCTAACTTAGACAATCCTCTACACAAGCATATGGTCTGTGTACTTTGATCTTCATTCCTCTAGAAATGTGGAACAATCTACTTCACTGATCTGCATTGTTTCCCCTATTTCTGACAAAGAGATATGTTGACATCAATGACAACACATCATAGACACATATTTGTAACAAACTTAATAAAGTGTAATTAAATATTTAATTAGACCAACACCCCCCCTTAAATGCAACTTAGGGAGAAATGAAAAACATGCAACTAATGCAAGAATGGGTCCCAGCTACAAGGCCATGTTAGGTACCCATGAACAACAAGAATCTCTCATAAAGTGGAGAGAAAGGAGAAAAACCTACTGGGAGAAAACTCCTCTCCAAAAGAGAGAAAATACAACAAGTACATGAACAAGTGATGGAAGAAAGGCTAACACTAAGACCCCCCCAAGAACTGAATCCATCACAAAAGTACAATCACAAATACCCCCAATAAGAGAGGAAGAAGAGAGAAGGTTTGATGACCCCCCAGAAGTGAGAAGGATGAAATCCCATGTGAGGAAATGCTCCCTCCCAAAATAGAGATGAGAAGAGAGACCATGTAGCCACTCCTCAAGATGACTCCTATAGTACTAGAAGATGCTCGACACAGAATAAAGGTGAAGACCCATGAACGTTGAACAACATTCCTCCCCTTGGGAAGAAATAGAACAACAGATGTGTGCATAATATCTTCCCATTCTAGATAGGAATATACAAGAAGAAGGATAAATGTCTTTGAACTCTGCACATGATCCAAAGACAACAATGATGCTCTTGAAAACTGCTCAAATGTCTCCAATCCACTACAAAATTATGACTGAATAGGAGGATGAAGAACAATCTCAGAAAAGGATAATGGTGAGGCAACTCCATCAAAGTTGTCATCAAAGAGAAGACAAATGTCCTCAATGTGGTTCTCCAAATCTGCAAGGTGGGACTCTACAAACAACAATGATATGTCTGGAAGATATGTGTCCCAATGAGCTATCTTTGGAAGACTAATAATGTCCTGTTGTAAAGAATTTGATGTAGCAACAGGTAATAAAGATGTGATCTCAATAAGAGGAGAAGGAGAAGCAAGAGAAGTCTCTATGTCACTTGAACTAGCAAGACCTATCAAATATGCAAGCTCCTCAACTGTATCAACATCAAAAGGTATGCAATATGCATCATCAAGGGTTATGTGGCAATCCATAGCAAGATCATCTAGGAATGGAGAGATATGTGGGTCTCCATAGATCTCCCAAATGCTAGTCCAAAGAGCGCGTGGGCACTCAATATGTGAGATAGAACACATAGTGTCATAATCAACACTAGAACTAATCAATCCTACAATATGATCAATATAATTTTCCTATACATATTTCCTCCCAGGTGTATCTGGTTGAGGTATGAGTCCATAAAGATAAGGCAAAAGATTAAGCCACCTGAGATGTGTCAAGATGCCTTTTTGCCAAGACTCATAATTATCCTTACCCAATGTAACCACAAAAGGGTGAATAGCAAAACCCATGATATCTCCTCAAATAAATCAGATCAGAGATCAACAATCTGAATATGTAATAATGTTGATAAATGAATCCCAACAAAACAAAGATAACTTCTCCAGGTACAAAAATGTCCAGAATATCAAATAGAATCTATAAAACTGACAAATTGAATAAAGAATACATGGGACTGAATCTAGAAAAAGTGTATGGATGGCTGTGTAGAGCTACTTAATACATTTACAATGCCACAAGAATCGCTAAAATTAGATATTGTGGCAAAAAGATACGAGCTCGAAGGCCAAAAAGGTGATCTAGACTTCAAACAGAAATAAATTATACTAGTATCAAAATCTGGAAAAAATACTAGCACTAATGGATTCTGCTCGAAACCAGCTTTTCGACACCTATTTGTTTGTGAAAATCTAACTCCATTTGCCCAAGTTATGGCGAAGAGAAAACCAATACCTCTGTAGGGCAAAATTAGGGCAAAAAAGACCCCCTTCCTACTAAAAGTGGCGATCTGTCACCAAGTTTGAAGAAGAAATGCCAAATCTGGTGGAGTTACTAAAATGCCCACTAAATATTTTGTAGGCCCAAGTGGGAGGATTCACTTGGGAAGAGAGTTTTTTTTATTTATTTTTTTTTGGCAAAGTTTTTTTATTTACAATCAATGAAGGCCTTTTAGGCCGAATTACATGGGGGATGGGGGGCCACACAAGCCTTACCCCAAATCTTGGACGTGCAACCCAAGAAATAGCTGACATAGGTGTGCCCTAGGGTACCCTGTGCATGTACCTTGTACAAGCCTGCGCATGGGTAAATCCCATTGATTTGTTTTTCACAAAAAACTTTGCACAAAAAACTTTTATAATAAAAAATGCTACTTATAATTTTTTTTGATTGATTTTTTTGATCAAATATTTAATATCACAGAAAAAAAGATTTTTTTTTTAAAAAAGTACCTCGTACTGCATGCTAGGCAGGTCGTACAACTTGCTTGGCAATTTTTTTTGCCCTAGATGATCCCGAGGCTGATTTCAATGATTTGACAGTCAATCTTAAGGTTTTTGGGCCTTCTGAGCACGATGGTGAGGTCCGTTTGGGCCTAAACCACTCCAAAAAATGGATTTCCTTCGGATCCCAAAAAAAGCACCCACTGAAACCCTCACAGATCTAGCCTCCCGAGACCAAATTCAGCCAAAGAAAAGACAAATCCACCTTTTCTAGCTACTCTGAATCCACTGGAATACTCCATTTTACATAGAAACACACCCAAAAAATGGCTCTTGCTTGAATTTTTCTCCAAATCTAAGAAAGGGCTTGCAAATCTGCCCAGATACCATGTTGAAGTTGATAATTAACTTGAAACACCAGGATCACCTGCAAAACCTAAGATTTACCTTCCACAAGAGAAAAAAGTAAAGAGGAATAATTTGTACAATAAGGATGAATTAATGAAATAGATTTTTGAATTACATGTGAGAACTTGCTTTTATATTTGCAAGTTAGAGAAAAACCCTAATATGACTTAAGAATAACCTAAGACTAAAAATAGCCCTAAGTAAACTTAATAAAGTGTAATTAAATATTTAATTACACCAACAATTTGTGCATTGAAGTGGTTGGATATCTTTAGTTTGGCTCACTGCTGTGGATGGTTTATCTATTGATATATTGTTTAGAGAAATGATTATATGGTGTATGATATCATGTTTATTTGAGTTTTTGAATATCGTAGTGGTGGAAGTCTTTGTACTTTTGATTATTTGAAAAACAAATTTATGCCTTTATTGCTTTCTGGTTAAAAGCAATCTTAGTTTTCATTCATAAGAATATCTATCAAAGGTAGTTGCACCTTTTAAAATAAGTAGAGAGCCTTTATAAAATACCAATATAGTAGGCTCAACTGTTGATTACATTTTTCATCTGTCTGGGCATGAGAATATAGAGTTAGGTGACAAATCTGTTAACCAACAGAAGTGGAGACTTGGCTGGCCTTGCAACCTTGTGTGATTTAGTTGGTTAGAATTTTTTCATGTTGTTGCATTCATTTTAGATTATTGGGAGTGGCCCTAAGCACTATATGCTCTCACCTTTCCCACTCTACGATATGAGTGATCAGATGGTGATAAGGACATTGAATTGTAGATTTACTTCAAATGCAAAAATCAAACAAGAAAATAGGGGTGTTTATTACAGTGGTATTAGAGGTGGTGATATTGCCAACCTGTGAATCTAATCTTTTCATGGAGCTTATTCTCTATGCATGACAGTGAAAGAGAGAAAATATATTATGAGAGAGATTAGAGAAAGTAGTATCAGTTTCCAAAAACTCTAGAAGAGAAAACATTTTTAGAATTTGTAGTTGCACATTAGATTCCTGTAGTTGTTATAGAAGTTGCATTAGAAAACATGGCAGAAAAAAGATAAAGGTACTAATGCTCCAGAAAGCCCACATGAAAGAATAGAAAGGAATTTTAATGTCATGTTACACATCATGGACCAAATTCTCCACAAGATGAATCAAAATCCAAATGTGCCCCAAAATCAAAATGAAGAAGCAAGTACTTCAAATGGTAATATTCATCAAGGCAACAACAATTGTTCTACTAGAACTATTATTGGTTCTGCTTCCAGACCCTTCCAACCTACATTTACATGTACAAAGGAGGCACCACCTAAACTAGAAAATTAAGTTCCCATGGAAGAAGAATTCATGAAAAGTTATGTTGAGTATAAGACTCTTCCAAATGAAATTTGAAACATCCAATCTCTTGACCGATTCATGAACCAAAAGAAGAAAAGAGGTGGAGGTAGATGAGAATAGAGGCTAAGCATATTAGAAAAAATATTAGCATGCCCTAGGAAAGGTAACACTTTCTCCTTTTGATGGGAGTGACAAAAGTACAACATGTGCATGGATCTATAAGTTGGACACCTATTTGTCTCTACATGCTATGCCTAAAGAAGAAGCCATAAAATTTGCCACTCTTCACCTAGAAGGAGATACTCATGAATGGTGGTACCATGAGTTGGTAACTCAAGGCCACAATCTTATTAACACTTACATTGAATTCACTAGTAGACTCATCAAGATATTTGACAAGAAGGACCCAGAACTATAGTTCAGAGAATTTCCATAGTTGAGGTGGCATGGGTCAGTTGATGCTTACATAGTTGATTTCCAAAGAATCTCTGGGATGGTTCTTGATATTTTTGAGAGAAGATTTGTTATTTTTTTTATGGAAGGACTAACTAAACCTCTCATGGGGTGGGTTTAATCCTTTGAATTTCCTACATTACAAGATAGATCAAGGAACATGGAGTTTACTACCCCAAAAAGTAAATTTCAGTCCAAGACCTATCCACATATAAAAGATAAGAAACATTTTTTAGAAGGATTCAAATCAGTCCAAGAGTTTCCCTTCAACAATGGATTATGACCTCAAAAATGAGTTAAGGAGGAAGAAACTCTGTTTCACATGCAAAGAATCTTGGGCTCTAGGTCATAAGTTCCCTAGGAAAGTTTAATTTCATCGCATAGAAGTGTATTCAGCCGATGAGTCAGAATCAAAAAATTTAGAACAACAAGTTGATTTGGAGGAAAATGAAGTAGAAGAAGTTCTAGAAGAGATTGAATAAGAAAATTATAATGATGACACCTTTGTCCAACTTTCAAGCCATTAAAAGAATGATCTTTTGAGGGTCTATGGTATGCTATGTGGATAGTGAATTATTGCACTAATTGGTACTAGTGCTACACACAACTTCATTGATGGAGTTGTAGAATGAAGAGGCCTTAAGGATGAAGAATTTGAAGGCTTCAATGTCCTAGTGGTAGACAGATTCACCCTTTTATGTTAAAGGAGAATCCCAAAAATGAGTCTCCAATTAGGTAATTATAAGGTAAAAGATTATTTTTAATGGTGAGTATTGGAGACACTGATGTTGTTCTTGGAATCCAATGGCTCCGTTCTTTGGGGGAGATCATCCTGAATCTACAAACAATGGAAATGAGGTTCCAAGATGATGGTAGGAAGGTGGTGTTGAGAGGAATGTTAAATGGAGGGCATCATGTTGTCACAACAAAAAGGATGGAAAGAATGCTCCGCTAAGGGCTAGTTGAATGGGCAGCCTAGTGCATCATCATGCCTACTACTTCTCATGAAGGAAAAAGAGAATATCATCCAGATGTACAAGCATTTTTAACCAAGCATAGCAAAACTTTTAGTGTCATTCCACCTAGAAGGCCTCCAGAAAGAGGGATCGAGCATGTGATAGAGTTGGAAGAGGGTACAAATCTCATTATCACCACTCCCTATAGATGCCATAAGAGACACAAGGATGAGATTGAAAAATCTATTAGGGAGCTCCTAGAAATGGGACATATACATCATAGAAAGAGTCCTTTTGCATCTTATGTGGTGTTAGTCAAATAGGACATGACTATGCACATGCACATGTGCATGGATTATCAAGCCCTCAACAAAAAGATCATCAAGAATCAATACCCCATACCGAGGATTGATGACCTCATTGATGAATTGCATGGAGGCATCTATTTTTCAAAAATAGACTTGAGGTTTGGCTATCACCAAATAAGGGTTTGAGAAGAAAACATCCAAAAACTACTTTCAGATGCCATTTTGGGCATTATGAGTTCCTAGTTATGCCTTTTGTCTTAATAAATGCTCCAACAACCTTTCAATCTTGCATGAACCAAGTCTTCAACAAACAATTTAGAAAGTTTATTTTGGTCTTTTTTGATGATATCCTAATCTATATTAAGACTTGGGAGGAACACATGTGGCACTTTGATGATGTTTTGGGAATTCTTGAGACACAAGCATTGTTTGCAAAAGAATCCAAGTGCGAATTTGACATGATAAAAATCTTGTATCTTGGTCATGTGATCATCTCTAAGGATGTTAGAGCTGACCAAGAGAAAATCATGGACATATTGAATTAGCCCCCACCAAAGATTCTCACTCATTTGAAGGGTTTCTTTGGCCTCTACAGCTTCTATCAAAGATTTGTGAAGGGATTTTCACAGTTAGTTGTCTCACTTACTGATCTCACCAAAAAGGGGGGGCATTTGCCTAGTCTCTAGTAGTAAAACAATGTTTTGATTAGTTCAAGAAAATCATGAGTACTTATCTTGTTTTGGCCATACCAAACTTTTCCAAACCCTTCGAGCTTGAGTGTGATGCATCCGGATAAGGAATTGGTGCAGTACTAATAAAACAAGCATCCAATTGCCTTTGAAAGTAGAAAGTTGAGAGGAGGAGAAAAGAGCTACTCCATCTATGATAAGGAGATTCTTGTTGTAGACGTCTAAAAATGGTCACAACCACTTTCATCCACTTACGCAATTCAAATCTAATCTCCTACACCACTCTATCCAACTCAAATATTAATTAAATAATTTTTAATTATTTAATTAATTTATCCTTCACCTTCCCCCTTTCACAAAAATCAAATTCCTCTATTATAGTTTAAGAACTAAATATTTTTGCAACTATAGTTCATAATTCATACTCCAAAAATTAAATAAATTTTCATATTTATTTAACTCCTATTTTGTCCACTTTTGATTACTTTTTGTAATCGTCATTATCTTCTTCTAAAACATGTGCACATGAATTAATATAATTAATTCTTGATTACAAACCCCCATGTTTCTAGAAGTCCACTTGGCATTCCATGTACATGTATGTACATGACAAGTGGTACTTTGGAAGCATGGCCAAATCTTCCAAAATGTGTACACTTGTCCTATTTCTTTCATCCCACTCCAAGTGTCACTATTCATGCAAATTTAAAATTACATGTGGCACTATTCATGCACTATTCCTCTAATTTTTAATTCCACTTGTCCTTTCCATGTAATCTAAAATTCCTCACTAAATCCAAGATTTTCCTTTTCATAAATGAGACCTTACATGTCATACATTTACCCAATCCTAGCTATCCATCCCTTCAAACTTGCATTCTCATCCATTGATTATCTCTTGAATCTTGGACCAAAATTTTGATCCATTCTCATCATGCCATTTGTCCAATTCTCCTTTCTTAAGGATCCTCAAGAAATCTCCACCCTTGATCTCTCAATTTGATCCTAGCCCTCCATTTTCATCCCTAAAAATCTATAAACTGAGGCCTCCACCTCCATTTTTCACAAGCCATCATATGAAAAGATATTATGCCATTTTGAGTACTCAACATCACTTAGTTTAGAGAAATCATAATTTAGTATAGCATAAAATCATATCAAATAGGGTAAATCATTGCTTATTGTGCTTAGATAGGGTGCAAGATAGATAGTTTAGTGCATTAGCAATTAGGCCTAATCTTGAGGTCCTTTGGACTTGGGATTGGGAGCAATCTAGGATAGTTTTTACTCAATTAGGTATCCTACTTCCATCATTGATATTTTTGGAATGCCCAATGGGACCCCACTCCCCTTTTCACTAACTTTTGCATAGCATTTTGCATGTTTTGTACATTGACAGGTCAGATCAATGTCGGATTCCTTTAAAGTAGCACCCAGTTTGGACATATTAGCATTGGTTTAAGAATTAATGCCCAATTTCCTATGAGGTATAAGTAGCATTTGTGTATGAATTTTTCATCATTTAACAATCTACCTTCATACATTGTGCTTTAGATTGCTTCCTACTAACTTTTTGGGTCTTTTAGCTCTCTATTTTGTAGCACAAAACATAGAGACAAGGAGGAAATGTTGTCAATTGTGCAGTAGCACCTATTATTTACAGAACAATGCTTATTTCTTAGATCAGCACCTATAACTTATATTGGTGCTTGCACTTTGTTTTCATAGAATAGGGGTTTTATCCTGTTTTACTAACTCCTGATGGCTGAAAGAGTGTGTTTAGGCTTCTAACCAGTGTTTCTTGTAGGTATAGCTCTCTGTTTTGCAAGAATTAACAATTTTACAAGGAGACTCTACTATTTCATTCCAGTGCCCATCCAAAACATAGTCGCACCCAGTCAATAGGTATACAACTTTCATATTTTAGCACCTGCTTCCCTTAAATTCACATCTATATCTGAAGTAGAACGTGTTTCTACAAGTTAGCACCTGCTTTCTGTATTAGCACCTATTTCCTACAAATTAGTGCCTATTTTCTTTAGGTGTTAAAATTTATTTTTTATCATTTTGTTTGGGGCTAACCTTAGTTTTTGCAGCTCCACACGACCGTCCAAGATAGGATAGAAAACTACTAATGCATTTGGTGTAGCCATGTCATCAGAGACTTAGTTTTTCATACTAATATTAGTTGCACTAAAGTTAAATTAGGGGTGAATTAATTTTGCTTGTTGTGTCTTTGGTTTGTGAATTGGTGTATGCTATCCCCTTGCATCTTAGGGTGATCTTGGGGATCAAAAATCCATTTACAAACATCTTTACAGGTTAAGTGAGCTCAGAGGGATAATTGTCCCTAAGTTAGAGGCCATGCATGAGGCCATAAAAGAAGCTCAAATCACAGCTTAGACAAATGATCCAACTGATCTAAAAAGGGCAGATGCATTTTCTTTTCTATTAAGTGGTCATATATCAATTTTGGATAGAATGAAGCAAAGTTGGGCTACTAAATTCATTCAACTGAAAACAACTTTTGCAGACATACTACAGTATATGTAAGTATTCCATATGTATATACTTATGTAGCTAAGTATAGTAAAATTTTTGAAAATTTTGGTATGCGGACCCTACCCTTTGCCATTGATGTCAAAGGGGAGTGAGGAGTAGTGAAAAATGAGGAATACAACTAAGGGGGAGCTCTAGAAAATGTATATAAAGATAGAGCATCAGCCAAGGGGGAGCATAGTGTAAACACTTAGTCATTTTTCACTAAGTGTTGCTATCAATGCCAAAGGGGGAGATTGTTGGCAAGAGACACTATATGGATTCATGATTGTTGTCATTGATGGCAACAAAGTTCATCCCACACATCTGTAGGACATGGTGTGTCTCTACCGGAAGTCAGAGTGAAGAATATTATGGTCTGGTAAACAAGAACAGAGCATGTGGCAAGGTCCGACAGACAGGTCCGGATCTCTCAGAGGAAGTATCTTGGTGAAGTACAGATTTGGGGAAGTCAAGAGGACTACCTTGAGTGATAGATTCCAAGGATTTAGCCTCCAGTGATAGATGAGGAAAAAGATATGAATACTTGAGTACCGATTTCCTAAGTGATAGTGTGAATAGAGGAAGAACTGACTGACATAACATTAGACTATTTTTCGGATGTGTTACTAATGGTGGTAAAGGTTATGAAGGCATGAATTATGTTTGGCCGACATGATTAATGATTTCTACATGTATATGCTTGATCTGCATTACTTGGTGTGCAAGGATTTAGCCGATAGATCAGAGTTTGTGAAAAGATTGACTATTCCTGGTGCCGACTAGAAAGATGATGAAATCACTTGTGCAGATATATATACATGATGGATTTAGTTGTGAGATGTGTTGTTTTAAGTGAGTGATGTGCGAATAAAAGCAGAGGAGTAGAGCAGAAGCAGTAAGGAAGGTCTGGTATGTGAAAGAAAGCAGCTTAAGGAAAGAGGAAAGATGAAGTGTAGCAGATCAGTGTACTGAGCCTAATTAGAACTGAACTCCAACATTTACAGATGCTTCCAATCAATTCAAGTATTGTATAACACTCTTTTTGTAGACAGTGAGTCTCTTGTAGGTAGTGTGCCTCTTGTGAGCAGTGTGCTCGGGCAGTGAGCCCTAATTGGCAAGTGCCATTTTGTATTTCCTTATTCTTCTAACAGAGAATAATCTTTCAGTTAATCACCCCATGGTTTTCTCCCTTAACAAGGTTTCCACGTCAAAAATATTGTGTCATGTGTATCTCCATTTCATGGTTATGATTGCTTGTTTGAATTAATCCTGCATTGATTAATAAGAAAGTTTAGAAAGAAGAAATAATTAGGATAACTGATTCACCCCCCCTCTCAGTTATCAATAATTGGTATCAGAGCCAAGGTCACGGGTTCAAACCCTGCGCTTGTGCTGGGGGGGATTGTTGCAAGGTGTGACCCTTGGTCTTCTTGTTCAGCGCTGTGCTACGGTGGTTTGTGACAAGGGCTTAACCGCCTCCCGTGCTTGTTAAGTCAAGTGGTTGTATTAGGCATTAAAAGGTCGATCTTTTGGTGCAATGGCAACTAACAACTTCTTCATGTATGCTCTCCCCTTGCACTTCGTATGATCTTGGGTGATCAAAAGTGGGAAGTGGTTTCTTCTTAGGAGGCCTGCTTGGGGATTTCATCCCCCCAAGGGATGACCTCAATCATGTGTTCCAGCACGATATATAAATATTGTGAGAATCAAAAGACTCCTTTAAAGGAAGGACCCTCTCACCTCCAATAAATAGACCTCTGAGACCCTTGGTCCACCAAGACTTGAGTGGTTGAGTATCAGTCGATTGGGACACCCCCATTCATGGACTTGGGCCTCAAGTACCTTGAGTACATTAAAGGACACCCCTAGAAGCCTTGTTAAGCCTAGATAAGACCTTTTAGCTATCATATCTTATGGTGCACCATTGCAAAGGAGGGGAAGATGCTCACCATACCACTATACTTGAGATAGGATATGCTTTGGGCAAGACAAAAGTCTCCAAGATGAGGGGGTAAGGTGGTCCAAGACCTTATTTTCCCTATCTATCCAATCTATAGAATCAAAGGTATTAGTGGGGGTGGGAATCTTAGTTCACTTTGAGTTGAGATTGACCCATGACCACTTCATGAGATCGAAATGATATGTCACTCCCACTTGAATAGTTTTAGGTTGTATACAAGTGCTTGATGTGTCTCCAATTGTGCAAAACCTGTGAAAGCCATTTGAAAAACCGCAAAGGCTAATCACTTCTCGCAACCACTTCCGAAGTTAGTCTAATAGCCATTGTGATTTTTGTGTGTGAAATCTTGCCAAAAAAAATCCAAACAAACATCATGAAACCCGCAACTATCAACACTGTCCCAAATTAACGCTTGTTTACTACAAAGCCAGGCCTAGTTTCTATGAATCAGTGCCTATTTCCTATTTTAGTGCCCATTTTATAGAGGCTTACAAAAATTAGTTTTCCATGCTCTTGGTTGTTAGAATCATTTCTTTCACATTATCCCTTGACATTGCAAGACACATCAGCCTTACTCATGTCCATTTATCTCTCTTAGCTTGTGATCTGGCCTTAGCCATTATCCAATGTCCTCATCATCATCATCCTTAATTGGTCATTATCCTTGTTAATCCATAGTCAATCCAAACCTTATCACCCATAGCCAATTGTTCATAATCCTCCATTATCCTTATGATCTATGATCAATTATCCTTTTTAATATTTGCTATCTACCATTAATCACCATCCCTAATCCATGGTCAATTATAATAGTTGATTATCCATCCTTTCTAGTCCATAGTCAATCCCATTTTCCTTAATCAATTCAATCCTTATCCATAATCCATCATTGTCGTTGTAATCCTTGATCAATCATCATACTTAATCCATCATTATTATAATGAAACAACTTGCACAATATCTAAATATAATAGTAAATATGCTACAAATACTTGATAATAATATGCCACTTTGAGGGGGCAACCTCCTAATCCACTTCGAGGGGGATACCTCCAATAGTCTTCAATAAGAACACAATACTCAATATGATGAAACAAGACTCACTACCTCCTATATATACCTATTTATGCCTAGGATATCACCCAGGCTAACTTAGATAGCCCTATATAAGCCTTAGGCTAACCTAAACAACTAAATAACAATATACTAATTATAATATGACCTAATTAAGAGTTAAGATAGCCACAGGCTGACTATTCATAACCATATACACTATGAAAGTAAGGGCATAACATGTCCCCCACCTTTACAAAAGCATTGTCCTCAACATTTAACAATTGTGGTAGTTTCTTCATATAATCTTCATCATCCCATGTGGTAACTTCAACTAGAAAATATTTCCTTATAATGAGTTAACATGGAACTATTGATGTCCTCAGCTTCTTCATGCGTGTCTAGAAAATTAACTTCAGCTCCAAGATGTGTCTTCCCTTTGCATCTAGCTCTTGATGGTGATGAATATGTTCTTCCTTTACTTGAACCTTCTGATGTGCCATAGTGTAAGATGTGAGGAATAATACATGGTACCCTTTCATTGGTTTCATAGCTTGATTAGCAACTTCTTCTTCTTTCACTTCTTCTTCTTCTTCATTGTCCTTTTCTTTTTCTTTTGTTTCATCATCATCATCATCATCATCATCATCATCATCACCATCTTCTTCTTCTTCTTCTTTTGGTTCTTCTTCTGCTTCTTCTTCTCCTTCTTCTACTTCTTCTTATGCTTCTTCTTCTTCTTCTTCTTCTTCTTCTTCTTCTTGGTTGCTTGAGACCTCCTTTCTTGGTTCATTCATAAAAGCACTTAACATGCTTTGTATGTCTAATATATCTCCTCTTAGGCCATCCATCTCCATCCTTATTGAGTAAATATCTTCCTTGACCTTACTTACTTCCTCACTAGGATTAATATCATGTGTGACGATATTCTTTTTACCTCTTGTTGTAGGCCCCGTCATGATGGAAACCAATATTTTTGAAATAAATCACACAAATGAAATGTAAATTCTTTGAAATTTTTATTGTAACTTACTAGGGCTAAGATACCACTTACCCATAAAAAACTCCAAAACATTAGCAAATTTGCAGCCTTGAGAGAGAACTTGTTGGAAACCCTAATTTTGCAATAACTCACTTATTTCTACTTCAATTTCTCCAATTTTTAGACTGTAGGCTCCTCTATTATGTCTTCCAAAACTCACTAAAAATCAGCTACCAATTCGGCAGAATTTGAGAGATATACACCTTCCAAATAAATTGTGTGGAAATCCTAATTTTGCAATAATTCACTCAATTCTACTCCAATTCCTTTGAAATCTAGACCGTAGCTTCTTTAATATGGTCTTTGAAAACCCTTTAAAAATCACAAAATTTTTTTGCCAAAATCTTAAAGATATGCTCTTCCCAAAATCACCTCCATTATTGAGAAAAAATCTTGCCTCTACGGTGCCAAGATCATGCTCTGATACCACTTGTAATGAAACAACTTGCACAATATATGAATATAATAGTAAATATGCTGAAAATACTTGATAATAATATGCCACTTTGAGGGGGATACCTCCAATAATCTTCAATAAGAATGCAATACTCAATATGATGAAATACGACTCATTGCCTCCTATATATACCTATTTATGCTTAGGATATCACCTAGGCTAACTTAGATAGCCCTATATAAGCCTTAAGATGACCTAAATAACTAAATAACAATATACTAATGATAATATGACTTAATTAAGAGTTAAGATAGCCACAAGCCAACTATTCATAACCATATACACTATGGAAGTAAGGGCATAACAATTATCCAAATCCTTGTTCATTATCCATTATCATCCATAATCAATCATTATCCCAAAATAAATCAAATCCTCATCCAACCATATCATTATTATCCAAATTTAAAATCAATCCCCTATTAGATTTGGGATAGACAACTGAGAGGGGGGGTGAATCAGTTGTCTAAAACTTTCTTCCAATTAATCACTTAAATCCTTTTCTTAACTCAGTAGCATAATAATAAATCAATCATGGAAACATAATGCAACAATTCAAGAGCAGAAACACATTAACACATATGACACCAAGATTTTTGACATGGAAAACATGATTAAAGGAAAAAAACATGAGGTGACTAACCCAAGATTGTATCCTCTGTTAAAAGAATAGAAAGAACAAAATGACACATGCCAATTAGGGCTCACTGCCTAAGCACACTGCTCACAAGAGGCCCACTACCTACAGGAGACACACTCTCTACAGAATAATAAGTATTACATACTTGAACTGAAGAATAGCATCTTCACCATGCTTGAGTCAGTTCTATTTAAGCCCACTACTTCTGCTCTACCTTTCACTCTACTCCTCTCTACCACACTTTCATCTCCACAAGATACCTTTAAAATGACTTTACAACTCCTTATTTATACAAGACATTGACTTAGAGATAATCATCCAAGTTGGTATACATTATAGAGTAAATACATAAATACAACATGACTAATTACAAAAAGACTTCACGTGGATCAATACACTATCGGCCACAGAGATCTGAGACTTCAATCTTCCTTAGGAACATGCCATTCTTCACAAAACATCTCCAAGATCATTTTTAGGATGTGTAACTCATCTGGTCAGCCAGACTTAGGAAGAAAATCATCATCCAGAAATAATTCTTTAATTACAAGCTCAATCTTCAATGCGGACCACCAACACAAATTGGACACAATCCAAAGACCTCCACAAGCTTGCCGAAATCACTAGGAACATCCACACTACTTCTTACTGAAATAATTCTCTCCTTCATCTAGAACCTCAAGAACATAGTCTGTCATCACTACCATATTGGAATAGATGATTGTGGACCTCCAGACCATGAACCAATTGAGTTGTCATTTCACATTGACTTCCTAAACACTCCACCAAATCCACAGAACAAGATATTGCATTTTTGGATCTCACCAGACCTATCTGTGTCACTCTGTCACTTCTGAACATCTGCCAGAACCAGTTTTACTTAAGTGGCCATAACTTCTTTAGATCTTCATGTGAACCACTAAAATCTTTACTGGATCATCTTAAGACACATATCTACAAACCCTTTGATACGCATCCTCTGATCTTCATCTTAGCTAGGATCTTTACCTCATTGTCTTCACTATTATTCTCTGTTCCTGATAGGACTAATTTTCTCAATATCCTCAGCATACAACTCATCTAATCCTTATCATCAATGCAATAGGAGTATGTTGACATCAATGACAACACCAGTTAGGCCCATACTTGCAACAATCTCCCCCTTTGTCATTAATGGCAACATATGATGTGAAAAATTGTTTCAACCATCAAGACAAGAACTTCTCCTCACTGACATAACTCCCCCTATCAACAACTACCATTCACATGTCTTCTTTTCCTTTACTACTCCCCCATTGATCAACAACTACTTGTTTTTCACGTCTTCTCTCCCCCTTTGACATGAATGGCAAAGGACACATACTTCCATCACTTGAGAATCATATCAGTTGCTCCCCTTGAGTAACAACTTCCCATCATCAATCTAGACCACAAAATATGACTGTGAGATCCACCAGATTGATGCACATCAGTGCATCTTAATTCAGAACCGGAGGGGTAATAACCCCTAACTTCTCCCTGAGATAATCAAAAGAGTCCTTAGGTATAGGTTTAGTAAAAATATCTACAATCTGATCCTTGGAGGGCACAAACTCCAATCTGACTTCATTTTTGTTCACTTGCTCTCTCAAAAAGTAAAACTTGATGGATATATGTTTAGTCTTTGAATGCAACACCAGATTTTTTGATATGTTAATTACACTTGAATTATCACAGAAGATTGTGATAGGTTCTTCATACTCCACTCTGATATCTCTTAGCATTTGCTTGATCCACAATACTTGAGTGCAACTACCTACTGCTGCAATATATTCTGCTTCTACAGTGGATAGATATATTGCCTCTTGTTTCTTGTTCAGCCAAGAAACCAATCTCTTCCCCAAAAAGAATGCTCCACCACTGGTACTCTCCCGGTCATCTACATCTCTTGCCCAATCCACATCTGTATATGCATGAAGAGAAAAATCATGATCTATGGGATACCACAATCCATACTCAACTATCCCTTTTAGATATCTAAAAATCCTCTTGATTTCCATGACATGAGATTCTCTAGGATCAACTTGGAATCTAGCAACAAGACCAACAACATCATAATGTCAGGTCTAGTTTGAGTGAGATACAATAATCCTCCAATCATTGACCTATACTTTTTCTGATCAGCCTTAGGAGAGTCATCATCTTTGCTTAATTTACATCTGGTTGCCATGGGAGTACTCATTGGTTTTGAGTCTTCCATCCCAAATTTCTTCAACAATTCTTTCACATATTTAGTCTGAGAAATGAAGATTCCTTTCTTTGTTTGAATGATTTGCAAACCCAAGAAGAAATTCATTTCCCCAAACATGGACATTTCAAATTCACTTATCATTTGATTTGCAAAAGTTTTGCACATACTATCTCTTCCTCCAAAAATGAAATCATCAACAAACACTTCAACAATCAAGATATTTTCATGATCAAGTTTGAAGTACAAGTTATTGTCAACAGTACCTTTGTTGAAACCAATCTTCAAAAGATGCTTATCCAATCTTTCATACCAGGCTCTTGGGGCTTGCTTGAGTCCATACAGTGCTTTCTTCAACTTGTAGACCATATCACCATGATCAGACAATTGAAATCCATTTGGTTGCTCAATGTAAACTTCTTTTTCCAAGTCACCATTCAAGAAGGCATACTTGACATCCATCTGATATACTTTGAAGTCCTTGAAGGTAAAAAAGGCAAGAAATAACCTAACTACTTCAATTCTTGCCACTGGAGCAAAAGTTTCTTCAAAATCAACTCCTTGTACTTGAGAGTAACCCTTGCAGACCAATCTGGCTTTGTTTCTGACTACTTCACCATATTCATTTAGTTTATTCTGGAATACCCATTTGGTTCCAATCACATTCTTGTTTCTAGGTCTGGGAACAAGCTCCCAAGTGTGATTTTTCTCAATTTGCATCAACTCTTCCTCCAATGCTTTAGTCTAGCTTTCATCATTGCATGCTTCATTTACTGACTTTGGTTCAATCTTTGAAATCAGACAATACTCTTCTAAGTCTTGAGCAATCTTTCTTCTTGTTTGAACATCTTTGCTTTTATCACCTATGATCTAATCTTCAGAGTGATTCACTCTTACATACTTGGGAATTTTGAGACTTTCTTGCACTTCTATTTCTTGAGCAGGTTCATTCAAAGTCATCTCTTCTTCCTGATTCACCGGGTCAGTTTGAATCTAAATTTTAGATGGGGCTTGGACTCCTTGGATCAAAATATCATTCTGATCATCTTCATCATATTCATAAAACCTTGAGGGTTTTTCAATACCTTCATCAAAATTCACATTTGTACTTTCTATAATCTTTCTCAATCTCTTGTTATAACACTGATATGCTTTGCTTTGAGTAGAATAACCCAAGAATATTCCTTCATCACTTCTACCATCAAATTTGCCTAGATCTTCATCTCTTTTAATGTAACATTTTCTACCAAAGACTCTGAAATACTTTACAATGGGAGTGATGCCAAACTAGAGTTCATAAGGAGTCTTACCAGTATTGCTTTTGATTTGTACTCAATTAAGAGTATAGACTGCAGTGGTTACAACTTCTCTCCAGTAGATCTGAGGAACATTTGCTTCCATCATCATGGTTCTAGATGCTTCCTGGATGGTCTAGCTCTTTCTCTCCATTACTCCATTCTGCTATGGAGTCCTTGGAGTAGACAACTGTCTTTTTATTCCATGTTTCTCACAGAATTCTATGAACTCACCGGATGTGAATTCTCCACCTCTATTAGACCTCAAACATTTTATTTTCAATCTAGTTTCATTTTCTATCATAGCCTTGAATATTTTGAATTTATCAAGAGATTTTGATTTCTCTTTCAGAAAAGTCACCCACATCATCTGGGATTAGTCATCAATTAATAGCATGAAGTATCTATCACCTTGCATATTCCTGATTCTTGCCGGACCACATAGATCAGTATGAACTAAGTCTAATAATCTAGTAGAAGACTGTTCCTTACTTTTGAATGTGACTCTGCTCTGCTTACCAAACTGACATTCTTTGCACAAACTATTAGTAGGTTTCACCAGTCTTGGAAGATCTCTCACAGCCTGGGTGTTACTTATATTGATGATATTATCAAAATTCACATGACACATTCTTCTATGCCACAACTAGCTCTGATCAATTTGAACAAATAAACAACTTTTACCAGTACCAACCAAGTGGAAGATATTACCTTTTGTTTGAGTACCGGATGGAATCTCTATTCCAAAACTTTCAAAGATCTTGCATTTTCCATTCTTAAATCAGAGATCATAGCCTTTGTCCACCAACTATCCAACACTGAGAAGATTGTGCTTCAAACCTTCAACATACAGTACATTATTGGTTTTGTTCTTTCCATCAAAAGAAATGGTTCCTCTACCTCTGATTCTGCCAGCAAAATTATCACCAAATTTTATCACTCCTCCTTCATACCTTTCCAAATCTATGAACTTATTTTTGTCATCTATCATATTGTGAGAGCATCCATTGTCAATGACCCAATCATCCTTCTCTTCAACTTGGGCAGCCAGAGTTCTTTCTACAATTTTATGATTGACAAATTCAGAGGGCATTGGATCTTCTTCCTTGATGGCAATAAACATCTAGTTACTTCTAGATTTGTTTCCTGTCTCTGATTCATCATCTTCATGAACATAGTAACATTTCTTTTGGAACCTTGATCTATTAGGATTTGGCCTTGAAAATCTTTCCGGACACCTTGAGGCAAAATGACCAATCATATTGCAGTTAAAACATTTAAAAGGCAATTTCCCCTAATACTTACCGGATCCTCTTGGTAGTCTTTTTGCAATAAGGGCTTCAAGTTGAGAAGCTTCTGCTTCATCTTCTTCTAGGTCTTTTCTTGCTTTTTCATATCATGATAGTTTCTTTGAAGAGTTCTCTCCCAGATCAAACTTTGGTTTTTCTTTTACAGAGGCACTAGCTTTGAATGCAGATTCAGTCTTGGGGGACATCTCCAAACTTAGTCAATTCAAATGCAGCCAATTTACCAACCAATTGATCTCTTGTGATACCTTAATAGGATCTAAATTCTTCAATAGCAACAATCTTGTATTTGTAAGAATCAGGGAGGGATCTGAGAACTTTGCCAACAATCTAATCTTCATCTAAGATTCCACTAGCACATCTAATGCCACAAACAAGCTCATTTACTCTTGGCATAGATGTAGTGATATTTTCATCTTCTCTCATCTTCAGGTTTTTAAATTTTCCTTTCAGACTCTATAGCTTGGCACATTTAACATACTTGTCTCCTTCATGCAGAAGTTCTAGTTTTTACCAAATCTCATATGTAGTTTTTAGATCAATAACATTTGTCAGCTCTGAATCAGATAAGGCACTTAGAAGAGCTTCTTTAATCCACAGATTATTTTCAGCATTTCTGATTTCATCTACTGTACTTGGACCATTCTGTGGAGGAACATACTTCTTTGAATCCATGATCCAATACTAAATTCCCATACATTGAAAGTCGCATTCCATGCGACTTTTCCAAAGAGTGAAATTGGTTCCATCAAACCTTGGACTATCTTTCTGACAGGATGACATCCTAGATCTCCTCAAGCGGTTAAGCTCTTTTTAGAGGAACTTAGCTCTGATACCAATTGTTAGATTTAGGATAGATAACTAAGAGGGGGGGTGAATCAGTTGTCTAAAACTTTCTCCCAATTAATCACTTAAATCCTTTTCTTAATTTAGCAACATAATAATAAATCAATCATGGATACATAATGCAACAATTCAAGAGTAGAAACACATTAACACATATGACACCAAGATTTTTGATGTGGAAAACCCGGTTAAGGGGAAAACCACGGGGTGACTAACCCAAGATTGTATTCTCTATTAAAAGAATAGAAAGAACAAAATGACACATGCCAATTAGGGCTCACTACCCTAGCACACTGCTCACAAGAGGCCCACTGCCTACAGGAGACACACTGTCTATAGAATAATAAGTATTACATACTTGAACTGAAGAATAGCATCTTCACCATGCTTGAGTTAGTTCCATTTAAGTCCACTACTTCTGCTCTGCCTTTCGCTCTGCTCCTCTCTACCACACTTTCATCTCCACAAGATACCTTTGAAATGACTTTACAACTCCTTATTTATACAAGACAATGACTTAGGGATAATCATCTAAGTCGGCATACATTATAGAGCAAATACATAAATACAACATGACTAATTTCAAAAAGACTTCACGCGGATCAACACATTGTCAGCCACACAAATCTGAGACTTCAATCTTCCTTAGGAACACACCATTCTTCACAGAACATCTCTAAGATCATCCGCAGGATGTGTAACTCATCCGGTTGGCCAGACTTAGGAAGAACATCATCATCCGGAAGTAATTCTTTAATTATAAGCTCAATCTTCAATGTGGACCACCAACACAAATTGGACACAATCTAAAGACCTCCACAAGCTTACCTAAATCACCAGGAACATCCACACTACTTCTGCTTACTAAAATCATTCTCTCCTTCATTTAAAACCTCAAGAACACAGTCTATCATCACTGTCATATTGGAATAGATGCTTGCATATCTCCAAACCATGAACCAATTGAGTTGTCATATCACATTGACTTCCTAAACACTCCACCAAATCCATAAAATAAGATATTGCATTTCTGGATCTCACCGGACCTATCTGTGTCACTTTGTCACTTCTGAACATGTGCCAGAACTAGTTTTACTTAAGTGGCCATAACTTGTTCAGATCTTCATGTGGACCACTGGAATCTTTACTAGCTCATCTTAAGACACATATATACAAACCCTTTGATGTACAACCTCTGATCTTCATCTTAGCTGGGATCTTTACCTCACTGTCTTCACTATTCTTCTCTATTCTTGATAGGACTAATTTTCTCAATATCCTTAGCATACAACTCATCCAATCCTTATCATCAATGCTAAAGGAGTATGTTGACATCAATGACAACACTTGTTAGGCCCATACTTACAACATCCCCATCCTAAAATCAATCAAAATCATATCCAAATTCTAAGGTTAGGGTCTAGATCAATCATCCCCTTGTCTATGATTAAGCTTAAGACTTTGTCTACCTTAAGTTTAGTATAAACTAGAAATCATCAACCCTCTTGGATACATTAGCTTGGGAACTTAGACAACTCCTAAGTTAGTGGACTTCAAGAAATCTCATCTTCTTGGTGTGTCTTGTCTACCCCAAGTAAGATAATCCTTTTGTCCTTTTGCTTAGGCTCTTTGTCCACCCTAAGTATATAGGGATAATCCTTGATCCTTAATCATCTTCATCTAGATTTTGAACTTAGGAAAGTCCACATTCATAATCATTGGTACCTCATCATCTAAATTCTATCCAAATTCACCTTTTATGCCTCCCATCATGCGATCACAACCTAGGACAAGAATGGACTCCCGTTATCAACCCCTCTCTCTTCATGACTCTACCATGAGTAGTATGGAGGGATATGTCAACCAACCTGAAATGGGTGAAGCATCCACACACCATCAACACATGTACTCCCCCACCTTCATTGAATTCCTTAATGAAAGAGGATTACATGACAAATTCAACCAATTCCTTGACAACCATAAGGATGAGTTCCATGAGCGCCTTAGTGAACATGGCACACGTCTCCACTACTCATACGACCATGACAAACTTAAAACCATTTTCCATGACAAACCACCATCACCCATTCATGATAAACCATGGGGACATGTCCCTAATCGAAATGAACCCATCTATGATAATCCATGGGCTATCTATTCTTCCAACACCAACACAATTCACACCATAGGACAAAATGTGAGAGATAGAAATGCATCACAACAAGGATCAAATCTCCCTTTTGGACTACCATATAGTATGCTACCCTCTGATGTGACTATTTCCATGATTCCATCCAACATCAACATACCCACAGTACCACCTCCACCTTGTAATCAACAAGACACCTCCACAATCATTCCACAAGCTCTCCCTCCTTTGAACATACCTCAAAGGACAATTGTCACCCAAACTCCATTGGTACCCACGGTACCTTCACAAACACCCTGCAAAATAAATAATCTATTCACACAACCACAAAACCCTTTAATGGGTCATGCCATCCCCACGCAAACATACCAATCATCCATGCATCAACAACCTCCCCATGGGTCATCCATGCAATACCAACATGTCACACAATATCAACACCCACCATATTAAAACTAGCAAGCCATTCCCCAACAACAAATGTTTGGGTATCATGTCTATACACAATCTATAGTCCTACCACCATATGTCCACCAACAACACATTGTTCCCCAACAACAACAATCATCATCACAACAACTGTCACTCCAACACATGTCACAACTACCTCTTGCTAATCCTTTTGATCAAGAATGGAAAGAGATGAAAAATGCACTCAAAAACATCCAATTAGGGACCCAAAAGAAATATTATAAGTTTGAAGACTTATGTCCCTATCTATTTGATAGAAACATTGCCATCACACCTTTTCCCCAACACTTTGAAATGCCAAAGTTTGACAAGTACAAGGGAAAGGGAGACCCTCGCAATCACATTACAGAATTCTTCACGGCATGCCAAGAAGTAGCCTATGATGATCAATTCCTCCTTTGTCTTTTTCCACGAAGCCTAGGAGGACAAGCCCTCAAATGGTTTATGCACTTGCCTTATGGTTCCATCTTGAATTTCACCAATCTTTCAGAGAAATTTGTTTCCCATTTCTTATACAATGTAGAGCATGAAATCACTATGCTCGACCTTTTTGATACCAAACAATGAAGTGGTGAAAGTTTCGCTACTTACCTACAAAGATGGAGAGCCATTGCTAGTAGGTTACCTTGGACAACCGCCCAAAAATAACTTGTCCATATATTCATTCAAAACTTAAACCAAGAATTGGCCTTCCATTTACAAGTGCATTGTGCATCTACTTTTGATGAAATCATAGATAAGGGGGTCACCATTGAAAAGACCCTTATTGCGAAAGGTTTGGTCAAGATCTACAACAAAAATGACAATGGAAAAACCATCCAATGACAAACCTGAGTTTTGGGCTAAAAACAAGAACACAATAGGAGATGGTGCTACTGATTCTAACAATATCCAAATCTCTGCTCCTAAACCTAAAGAGACTAACATAGTCCAAAATTTGTCAAACAATGTCTCAGTCCCATCTGCTCCTCTAAAGTAGAATCCCCCTAATAATCCAAAACACAAGTATACTCCCTTGGGTGAGCCACTCGAGGTTGTGTTCCAAAAATTAGTCCAAGAAAACATGGTTGAGTTCCCTATGACAAAAACTAACCTAAACCCACGTGATATAAAGAAAATGAATATTGCAACTATCATTGCATCAAGGGACATGCCACGAGTAAATGGATGAAATTGCAAAATTACATCCAAGACCTCATCAATCGCGGTGACATCCAAGTAGAAGGGAATAACAACTCACCTAACTATGGACTAGGAGTCTACCAAGACCCTCTTCCCCACTACAACAATAACCAAACCGCATCCAAACCATCATCCTCCAACACTAATCCCAACAACCAAGACAACAACATCAATTACAACAACATTCCACTGAGAGGAACCTCCTGCAACAATATAACGAAAAATGCATGAAATAACAGAAATGGCAGAACACAAAAGGAATTTATTGATTGTAGGCCAGTTCAAGGGGACAACCTCCTTTGAGAAAGCTCAATACAATAAACTCGTGGATGCCTTCATTGGCCTCAACACATACTTATATACTAAGTCTAATCTAAACAACTATTACTCCCAATGAATGTGGGATAATACAATATACTCATGGGATGACTTACAAAGCATATGCATCCAACAACAATATACTAACAAAGTAAAGAGAAGGGTTAAACATGGGTTCCTAACATCCCCTCCCTCTTAGAAAATCTTTGTCCTCAAAGCGTAAGATGTGGAAATTGTTGCTGAATCTGAAGGAGTGGTTCCCTGGTAGCAATCTCTGAGTGCATTCCATACCATGGAATTAATACCTCTGTGATGGATTGGGAGTGAAAAGGATGAGTGCCCTGTCAAGGATTACCTCTAGTGCCAAAATGATGGATCCTTCATTATCCAGTTGTGGTAAAATAGTTTGTGCTCTGTCATTGGCGCCAAGAAATTTCTTTAGACAAGAGACATGAAATATTGGATGAACGCGAGAAGAAGGAGCTGGCATATGATCCCCAATCTAATCTTGGGTGTAGAGAACCATGTCGACTGCCTAAACTCATGAACTTCTAGGGGAGTATGGAAGGAGTGCTGGCGGTGCCTAACCATAAATTGATTCATATGGAGTCATGTTAGATGTAGTGTGGTAGGAGGTATTGTACCACCATTCAGTAAGAGGGAGCTACTTTGCCCACTAATACTATTGTTCTAAGGTATCACATGCAACCACAATCTGTTGAATTGTCTTGTTTAGTCCCTTCCAAAAGAAGTGATGCCATGCCCGCTCATAAGTTTTGAGGAACCTAGAGTGCCTTACCAATGGAGAAACATAGAGTTTATAGAAGATAGCCTATGGGATAGATTCCAACCAATTTGGAACAAATATAGAAATAGCTGAAAGAGAAGCTTGGTCATCACATGTGTGAGAAAGAGAATCCGCCACAATATTGTCCTTACCCTTCTTGTAAGTGATCTCATAGTCATAACCCATGAGTTTACTGATCCATTTCTATTATGCTGGGGAGGAGACCCATTGTTCTAGGAAATATTTCAGGCTCTAGTGAGAAGTCCTGATGCAAAAATGATTCCCTAGTAGCTATGGTTGCCACTTCTGTACTGCATGCAAAATAGCCATCATTCGTTGTAGAGCCGAAGGAGTAGTGGAGACCACGGATGGTTGCATCTGAATGGAGTGAAGCTGAGCGATGACACCATGTGAATTCTTCTTAAGAAGATTTTCTAGGCAATGTGAACATATGATGCTGAGAGACCCCAGTTGTAAGCCATTCAATGTGTGTTTGTGCCCATTGTCTAAAAACTGCATCCAAAGTTTAGCAAAATCCCATAAGATGGGTCCAAGTGTGTGTAACCATTGGGCACCCAAAACCACATCACATCTGCCTAAGGGCAAGGAAAACATGTTAGAGCATAGGCACAGGTTATAATCTCTAATAGAGATATGCACATTGCGACACTTCCCTTTGCAAGGTAATGTGCCCCCATTGGCAATCATGACTTCAAATTTTGAGCAAGGATGAACAAAACAATCAGCATGTTTGGCTATTCAAGGGTCAACCAAGTTATGAGTACTACCAGAATCAATGAGTATTGTAAGAGGGAGCTTCTTGAAGTAACCCTTGACCTGCATGGTTTGTGGGGTGGTGACTCCTACTATGGCATGGAGAGAGATCTCTGGGTGGTCTTCCTGAGAAGTAGGGTCAACAGGCGACTGCTGAGTTTCAACCTAAGCAGCTACTATATCTTGAGCATCTGCATAAACTTTAGTTTCAGGTGGAGAATCCACATCCAAGAGATAGAGCTTTTGCTCAACACATCTATGTCCTTGAGTGAATTTGTCATCACAATTATAACAAAGCCCTTTTTCTCTAGGTGTCCGTATCTCTGCTTCAGTCAAATGCTTGATAGGAGTTTTTCTAGGAGCTGACATTATTTGAGGGCTTTGGGGATCCATATTTCTGAATGGAACAAAATTGGATTTGGAGCATTGTTGAGCTGTGATCTTATCCTCCACCAACTTAGCCAACCCTAAGGCTTCCATCATTGTGCTTGGACATAACATTTTAACCTTATAGCGAATTGCATCCTTCAAACTACTGACAAAACAACTCTTGAAAAATTCATCAGACAATTCCTCTGTGTGATTGGCTAGTTTTTCAAATTCTATTTGATATTCTCTCATAGTGCCTATTTGGTGCAGTTTTGTGAGTGCTCCTGTGAAGTCATCAAAAGCACTAGGGCTAAATCGTTGCAAAATGAGTTTGCAAAAATCTATCCATTTTGGCTCTTCATGAGCTTTGATGTACCAATGAAACCATTGAAGGGCTTTATGTTCCAAATGAAAGGAGGCAAGTGGGAATTGTTGACATCAAAAGTATTATGTAGATTGAAATATTGTTCTACCCAGTATATCCATCCAGTCGGATTATCACCACTGAAGCGAGGAAAATCAAGCTTTGGTCCAGGAAAATTGCTGGAAGAAGAAAACCCTATATCTGCAGAAGACTTTGGCTACCATCTGTTGTTCATGGCTAAATGATGAAGATTGAGCCCAAGAATTTTTCATCCAAATCTTGGAGATTTGGTCTTGATGGTTGCAAGTTCCTCCTCCATGTTTTTTGCTCATGCGTGGGTGACAACCATAACCAGGATTTTTTTTTTGGAATGGGTAGAAAAACAAAAATAGAAACTTTTTTAGTAAAGGAAAATTTGGATTTGGGAAAAACTCTGATGGGTAATTGGGGTTTGACTAGGTTTTGGACACTTTCTGAGGGACAGGGAAGAAAAAAATGGGGATTTTAGAAGCGGGGTGAAAGAATGGGAAAATTTGTCCAAGAGGGACAAAGGAGCAAAAATAGGAAATGAACACTATGGAAAAATTTGAAGGTGATTGGGTGAGAATCGAAGAAGTTATGGAAAACCCTAAAAATAGACAAATGTGGGATTTCTGGCTTTGATAAGTGGAATTTGGGATAGGGTCCTCAAGGAACAAAATATGTAGAATGGAATTTTTTAAATTTTTTTTTTGGAAACGATTTGCAACAAGATCTGCAAACAGATCTGGATAGATTTAATCTGTGATTTGTTAGCTGGTAATAGATATGGACCCCAGGTATGTTCAGCTTCCTAAAGGTTTAGGGGATTCACTCAGCTACCAATGCTATCTAACGGCTTGCATATTGGGGTAGTACCCCTCACTCCACGGCTCAGGTAAAACTGATAATCCATTTTCCACAAACGACAGCTCTTGGTTTACCTCACGAATGGGAACTAGTTGTAGACACCAAATTTGTCCCAAACTTTGTCCATGTCCTACAACACCTTGTTAAACATTATCCTAGACATCATGTAGCATTTTGTCCTAAACCCACTCTTAAGCCAATTAATTAAATAAATTTTATTTATTTAATTAAATCCCATTCAATCCCATCCTCATCCTACTTAGCCAATTAATTAAATAAATTTTATTTATTTAATTAATTTCACATGCATAATCCCATTTATCTTATCCCCATCCCAATTAATTAAATAAAAAATTTATTTAATTAATTTCTACACCATATCTTATCCCATGTTATTCATCTACCCAATTAATTAAATAAATTTTATTTATTTAATTAATTTCCACATCATATCTTATCCCATCCTATTCATTTATCCAATTAATTAAATAAATTTTATTTATTTAATTAATATCCAACTCATATTTCAACTAATTCAAATATTTTATTTGAATTAAGTCACGTGATCTTTCATCACATTCCAACACTTGTCCAGTCAATCATGTGTTGTAATACAACTTTCATCCAAATCCTTCACATGCACAACTATTGGGACCTAATTTTAGTATTTATCTACACAAGCACACCTAAGCCTTATCTTCCCTTGCCACATGTCAATTGATTACAATTTATTGATGTGCAAGAAAACCTAACTTAATCCTATCCATCCATTTCATCTAAAGCGCTAATTGATCCTAGCCATCCATTTGAACTAAGCCAAGCCTATAAATCAAACCCCTCACAAGCCATTAGCAATGCATTGAGCCTCAAGTACCCTTATTCTGCCAAATTTTCTAAGATGCATTGATCCTCAAGTATCCACATGATGTTGAAATATCATTAGAGCCTTTGCATCCTTCATCTATCAGTCATTCTAGCATCTTCATCTTAATGTTATGCTGCAGAAGTGAGCACCCAACATTCTTCCAACAATAATCCTTCAAAATATTGCATGCTCATGCGAGGTGGAGAAGAGCAATGGAGATAAATCAAGCATAATGTGGAGATCGGTTTGCATTCACATTTGTTATTTTGATTTTCATGTTGTCTTGTGCTTCATTGTGCATTGCTAGGGTTTTTATCATTGATGTTTATTCATTTGCCCTGATTTGCAATTTTACCCTAAATACATTTGGCACGCCCGGTGGGACTCACTTTGCTTGATCTTTTTTGCAGGTTTTGTAGTAAAAATTTGCATTCATATAACCCCCATTGTTGAGTTTTGCAGGTTTAATTAACTTTTTGTTGCAGATCTGCTACTTTTTGGACAAAACCCTAGGTTTTAAAGATTTCATCATATCTTCCAAACGGCTATGAATTTTTCTACAAGATTTTAGAAAACATTTTTCTATGATATAAGGAAGCTACAGAAGAAAAATTTTAGGTTTATCACGATTTTTGCGGGATTTATCATGTTTTTATATTTTTTCATAAAATTGCAATTCTAGGCGCAAATCAATGAATTTTTCAGAAATTTTTACATTTCTGAAAAGTGCTTGAAATTCTAATGGGGGTCTATGTTTTATAGATTTAATTTGGAGGTTGTTTACAGTACAAAAAAATTAGATCTTTGCCGACTATAACTTTTTCATAAATCCGTATTTTTGGGCGCAAATCATGGAATTTCTCTGATTTCTTTACATTTTCGAAAAGCTCTCTGAAAATTAATTAGGGTCTCTTCTTTGATTTTTTAATTTTCAAACAAAAAATGTATCAAAATAATCAAATCTAATTCGGCTATGCATTTAAAATTACAATTTTCCTTGCCTGATGAGCCTATTTTTTATGCCTGCATTATAATATCATTTTTTTTATGTTGTAGGTGATCATAAGGAGCTTTAGCAGCAGCAATATCAATTATCTACAACAACTTGGAAAGAAAAAATAATCAGGTGCACTCATTCTAATCTTTCATCTTAATCATTGTTTGAATCACACATTTCGATTTGGGCATAAAACGAACATTGTTTGCTATCACATATCGAAAGTGGGCATAAAATGAACAAGTGTTTTCCATCATATTTGGATTTAGATCTAAAACAAACAAGTGCTTGAATTGTCTTCCACACATCTCATTTCTAAAGGGGAAATTAATAACTGCGAGTGTGAATCAAGTGATATCTCACTTGGTTTCTTTTGTAAACCTTATCTAGGAGGCCTTCTTAGAGACACACCACTCCAAGGGACAACCTCAATCAAGGCTGAATCAAAAGACACCCTCATTGGAAGTTGTAAATCTTATCACTCTTGGCTAAGCCCCAAAGAACTTTATACCTTTGGGAAGTGAAGGTGAAGGGTGGGTTACCCCTTTCTCCCGGCTGTGTGGCAGGATTTCACTTTCAATTCCATAGTCAACCTTGTGCAATAGATAGCCTAAGACCTAATTGGCTATACCCACTTGACTAGACATTAGGCTTGTTGATGTGTCTTCCTTGTGTGCTTGCATAATCATCACATTTTATTTTCAAAGTCAACAATTGCTTATGTGTCTTGCATGAGTGATTCATGTGTGTATATGCATAATCATTTGTTTGAACATTGCCAAATCAAGCTATAAACACCAAACACATAAACAATTCATCCTACATTTGATCCACATCACCCAATTTTGTCATTCCACATCATATCCTAATCATACCCAAATCAATTTCATTCTAAACATATCCTAGTCACATCCATACTCATTCCAAATCATCTCCACATCATCATCAACCTAGTCCTAGTCAACACTTTTCAAGATGGTCCTAATCATTCAAGGGGGCTATTCCTCTAATCATGAGACAAATCACAAGCCTAAGGTAACAATTCAAGGGGGCTATCCCTCGAATCATGAGACAAATCCCAAGCCTAAGGTGACAATTCAAAGGGGTTATCCCTCTAATCATGAGACAAATCACAAGCCTAAGGTGACAATTCAAGGGGGCTATCCCTCTAATCATGAGACAAATCCCAAGTCTAAGGTGACAATTCAAGGGGGCTATTCCTCTAATCATGAGACAAATCCCAAGCCTAAGGTGACAATTCAAGGGGGTTATCCTTATAATCATGAGACAAGACCTAAGCCTATAATCACAATTCAAGGAGGCTACCCCTCTAATTCAAACAATGCAATAAAACCAAAGCCCAAGATCACAATTAGAGGAGCCCCTCTTCCTAATCCAAATCATGAGAAGAAACCAATCACAATTAAAGGTGGCTATCTTCCCAATCAAAATCATGAGAAGAAACCAATCACAATTAAAGGTGGCTATCCTGCTAATCCAAATCATGAAAGTGAACCAAAGCCCAAGATCACAATTAAAGGAGCCTCTCCTCCTAAGACCAAGTTTATACTTCGAGGAGGCTATCTCTTTATTGATGAGGATGAGACAAGTCCAAAATCCCCATCCACTTCATATCAACCAAATTCATCCACATGTCATATCAACCCTTCATCAACCTATCACAACCCTTATCCATATCAATCCATATCACAACAATCATTATCCTATGCAACCCCTCCATCATCATCACATCAACACATTTACCAACGTCAACAACAAATCATATCACAACAAGAAGTCCAAACACCATCCCAACCTCAACAAATTCCGCATCAACCTTACGTATCATCTTCAACTTCACACCAACCTAATTCATCCACCTATCATGTCAATGTCACATCAACAAATCAACCTTCACTCCAACATTATCCAATTTCTCATTCTAACATTCCAACATACCACCAAACCCGTTCACAAGGCAATCAAGTGATATCACATGAACAACAATCAAGTCAAAATGGCCTTTTGTATATAAATCAAGTGAGCACAAGTCAACCTTGCCAACAAGATCAAATGCCCTCAACTTTGAGTCCACCTCAAGATCTTTTGTCTACATATCCTACCATTACATCTAGCTGCCAAAACTATGAATGGCCTCCACAACAAGCACAAATGAGCCCAAATCCACCTTTGCAACAAGAAGCACATGCAAGTCCAAGTGGTCCCTTATACATAAACCAAATGAGCCTAATTTATCCTATGCAAGATCTAATAACCTTTGACAAGAGAGATACCAATCTAGAGTGGCCACCACCACCCAATCACCCACCAACACATGAACCAACTAGTCCTATCCCAACACCACCATGTGATCCTACTCCTAGTCCATTGGTCTATCAATCTTCCAAACCACCAAGCCCTCCATTACCTTCATCACCATGTCATTCTAATCCTTCACCAAAGGATGCGGCTGAGATAGTTTTACAAAGAATGCTTGAAGCAAAACTCATTGAACTTCCTGAAGTCAAACCATGTGAAGAAAGTCCATATGATGAACATGATTATTGTGCATACCATAGGACCAAAGGCCATAATACAAATCAATGCCCAATATTTGTCTCAATTGTTTACAAGGTGTACCTACCTACAATAAGAAATCATGTCACATCATCCCAATCCCATGTATCACCCCCATCCAATCCAAATTTTAGCTTATCAAACTCCATTATCCTTCCATCCAATCAAAGTCCTAATCATAAGCCTACAACACCATCTACTATTATCATCCATCCATTATATTGCCCATCCACTCATACCCTTGCAAAGGATGTGATCCATTGGCTACTAGCTAGGAATAAACTACCTCCATGTCAAACATCTATTTATGAGCCTACCAATGAACTTGCAAAGGTCATGTCCTATCATATAATCCCATCATGTGGTTCACATATCCATGAGCCTCTTCAAGAGCCTTCCATTAACATACCTAGCCCTTTAAGCCCATCATGTGACCTACAAGCCATCAAGCCTATTCAAGAGTCATCATGTTCTCATGTTGTTGACCAAGAGCCTATCCAAGAGCCTTCCACTTCCATTAAAGCAACTCAAGAGGTATGTCAAAGGTTTAATCCTAAGCATGTGGAAACATTAAGCCCTAGTCCAACTCAAGATCAAAACACTTTTATGCAACCCATCCATAACATGTATCTTTTCCATGATCAAGATGATAGCCATAATGATGCATCTATCCACAAGCCACTTGATCCTATCCATCTCCCAACAACTATTTAGGAGAAAGCTATCCAAATCCAACCCATCAATAACATTTACCTTCTTTATGATCAAGATGATACCTATGAAGAAGCTATATATGAGCACCTTGATCCTATCCATAATCCTATAATCCATGAGCAAGATATCCACATTTCTCCTAGTCATATGCCATCTAGTCCTATCCATAATGAGCAAACATCCACTTGTCATAATGAGACACTTGTCCCCCAAGTATGCATAAAAGATTAAACAAATAGCTTGGATCTTAGTGAACACAATGTTAATGATCCCCCTTGCACATCCATCATCGATCCCATTTCAAATCCATCATGTCCTATTGGTCTATCCACCCTTATACATGAGCGTTCTTCCTTAGGACAACAACGACCTTTATCCACTTCATCTTCTCCATCCAATAAAGAGCTCAAGTCTAGTTCTCAAAACACATCTAGTCCCATAGTCAATCGCATCCTCCAAAACATGAACTCCCAAGGCAAAGGCCTAGGCCTTCACAAACAAGTTATTTTGGAGCCAAACCATGTCAATGTTCCTCCATGCTCATATGGCCTTGGATACACACCCCAAGGTAAACAAGCTAAAGATGTTGGTAATCCCTTCATGCATCTTAAACCTACCATTTTCCATCGCACCCCCCATCTACCCAAAACATATGTAGCCATTCCACCTCCATCATCCTATAAATGTCAAAAGCATGTGACTATACACCTTCCACCATCCACTTTGCCTCCATTACTTCCAACTCCAAATATCCCTCCATCCACCTTGCCACCATTGCTTCCAACACCTAACATATCTATCATTCATAAGTATCCTTACATCCCTAATCATGGCCAACAAAAGCACACATTGCCTAAACATGAAGCTTCCAATCATTCCATCCACTCCACCCACTCCATGGGATTCAAAAGCAAAAATTTTGATGCCTCTACCTATAAAGCTAAAAATCTAACTAAAAATCCTAAGGACCCTCATGCCTTAGGGTATCAATGTGAAAAGTCTCTAAATCATCCATCTCCTAAGCAAAGTACATTCAAAAAGCTATCCAAGCCCATACCTCTAAAAGCAAAGCCCGAAAGCAAAATGGTTTGGGTTCCTAAGCAAATATCTAGCAAGTCAAATGAGGCATCCTCATCCACATCTCAAGAATCCCAACAACCTATATCCATCCAAAAGCCTGCTTCCATCCAAAACTTCCATTCCCTTCAAAAATCCCACAAGCAAAGCAAAAGCACTAAAAATACTAAATCTATGTGGGTTCCTAAATCACTTCATCAACTATCTCCTAAGCAAACAACCCCATTGCTTCCTACACCACCATCTAATCAAAAGCTTCAATGTTTATCATGGTGTGTGCAACCGTTGGTCATGGTTCCCTTCCACTCTGCAGCACCTCCACATAACTACATCTCCCCATCCTCCATCCATTATCCTACATATCTCCCCCATGCTATCCATATGGTCCATGCTTTGGCATAAACTTTTCATCCATCTTCATTCCATAAGCCTTTTATCCATCTATCCTTGCATGAACCTTCCATAATTCCACATTATAATCCATTATCCACTTAATCCATCTCCCATCCATACAATCCCTTATCAACATCTATGAGCATAATGACATGGTCCATACGAAGACATCATCCATCTCTAAAGGGACACTATCAAACTTCATAGCACTAGCCACTTGAGTCCCTCCTATCCATTACCATGGTGAAAACCTGGCAAACAGGCGCCATGTGTAATTGTCAACCCATCTAAAAGCAAAAAAGAAAAAAAAGAAAAAGAAGAAAAAAAAATCAAAAAAGTAAAGAGAAATCCCTTCGTCCAATGGTGAAAACTTGGTAAACAGGCGCCTTGGATAAGTACCATGATGAAAACCTGGCAAACAGGCGTCATGTGTAGGTTGATCTTCTATGTTACTTACACTTGGGGGCATAGTGTCTCATCCAACCTATCCATTTCTAAACTATCTATCCTATTATATCATTTACCATCCTACCATCCTTAGCTATTACATAAACATGCCTATCCTATTGAACCCATTTACCCATCCATCCTCCTTTTGACTTTGATGAAGACGTAGGGGCAAAATGTTGAAACATGTTTGGATATTTCTTGACATACCTTCTTTCCAACCCAAGTCCTATCCATTGACCATTTATCCATCCCATTCAAACCAATGCATCATGTCATCCCTTGGTCATGAACATTGTCATGTAAAAATCCTAAGCATTACCACCTAGAATGGGGCAAGTTCCTCCTATGCACCATAGCCTTTGGAGATCACATCCTAGCTCCCTTATGATCCATCCACTATGGCATATCCTTATTATGAGCTTTCCATCTTATAGCTTATCCCCATCTATTTATCATGAGCTTTTCACTATAGCCTACCTATCCATTTATCATGAGGCATGCATCCATCCCTTATATGGCCTATCCTCTTAAATATCCATCCAACTCTCATGAACCTTCCATCCCATCCAACTCTCATGATCTTTCCATCACATTCACTATGAGCCCATCCTTTTATCCATCCAATCCCATTCATCCCTCCTTGCACCTAGACATGGTTTTCCCTTGTCATTGGTATCTAGCACAAAGGCTACCCAATTGTAAATCCATTGGCATGTTCCAAAACATTCAAAAATCTAAAAAAATCAAAATATGTAAAAAAAAATCCAAAAAATCAACTACCCAATGAAAAATCCAAGTAATAAAACCAATCACATCACAATCCACTCCATCAACATTCAATCAAAATCAAATCATTCATCCATTTCAATTAATCACTTCTTCCAATCATAGCAATCAAATCAATCTAAGAAATGATCTTAAATCCAAGCCACACTAATCCATATCAAGCAAGCTAATGAATCAAGGAACATTATCCAATCAAATCAACAGGTTTTGATCCTAATCTTGTCATGAGCCTAATCAATCATTATCAATCATCATCAATGGGATATAGCGTTCCCACATCCTTGTGTTGATCTAGGGATATAGCTTTCCCCGCAATGACAACACTATCATCATCAATCAAACAATCAATCATTGGTTTATGACTTAACAAGGGCAATAACCTTATTTGTTTTACATCCTTTGAGCATACTGAGAACACTTGCTTATGCTTAGATTGAATCGACACTCTAATCATCACACCATCACTATCATCATTCAAAACAATCAACCCAGCAACAACAAACATCACAACCAAAGCACATCAAGCCAACCATCAAAACAAATCCTATCAATCATCAACATTAACACTAAAGCAAATCAACTCAAGCACATCAAGCTAGCCATTAAAACAAATCCAATCACTTCAGCAAGTCAAAAGAAGCTCAATCCACCACAAATCATCCATCCTTCATCAAATCAATCTAATCAGCATTTCATCATCTTCCAACCATTCCAAACAAAGATCCAAATGCAAGCCCATCCTTAATCCATACCAATCATGTTAATTAATCAAGCCAATTTATCCAAACGCAATCCATGGTCTTGATCCTAGCCTTGTTGTAATCCAAATCAATCAATCAACTAGCCAACCAACTCAGCAAACAACCTTGTGTTGATCTAGGGATATAGCTTTCCTCGCAATGACAACACTCTCAACTATCAATAATTAGCAATTAATCATTGGTTTACAGCTTGACAGGGGCAATACCTTGTTTGTTTTTGAATCATTTGTGCATGCTTGCTTGCTTGCTTGTGTGTGTTATCTTTTTATCTTGCATTTGTATCACATCTATATCATTCTAGCTAATATTCATATCTTGTGTATGTTGGAATAGCTTTTTGCACTATCCTTTGCATCTAAGGTCATATCATACCTTTTGCGCATTAGGACTTCAATGCTCTAAGTTTACTTCCTCATACGTTAGACAAGGTTGTATTATGCTGGGGCACAAGACACATCGTCACCCTGGTCCTTATACCTTGGTGCATAACGTCTAGTGCTATATCAAACATCATGGTTGCTCACATTCATTGCAGCATAATGCATCCTTCATTTCTTCTATCCATTTCCTTATCTTTCTTAACCAAGCCATTTCTTTTCGCGAGCATACCCGTGTTTGTCCAACCCGCCTATCCTCTCGAGGGGGCATCACCAACCTATCCTTTCCATCATCATCATCATCCTCATCATATCCTTATATCATCATCACTATCCTTTTCCTCTATCCATACCTTAACTTCTTTGAAATGATGTTACTCGACACAAATCTTATCATCTTGAACATCATCTCAAAGAGGGGCAAAATGTAGACACCCAAATTTGTCCCAAACTTTGTCCATGTCCTACAACACCTTGTTAAACATTATCCTAGACATCATGTAGCATTTTGTCCTAAACTCACTCTTAAGCCAATTAATTAAATAAATTTTATTTATTTAATTATATCCCATTCAATCCCATCCTCATCCTACTTAGCCAATTAATTAAATAAATTTTATTTATTTAATTAATTTCTACACCATATCTTATCCCATCTTATTCATCTACCCAATTAATTAAATAAATTTTATTTATTTAATTAATTTCCACATCATATCTTATCCCATCCTATTCATTTATCCAATTAATTAAATAAATTTTATTTATTTAATTAATATGCAACTCATATTTCAACTAATTCAAATATTTTATTTGAATTAAGTCACATGATCTTTCATCACATTCCAACACTTGTCTAGTCAATCATGTGTTGTAATACAACTTTCATCCAAATCCTTCACATGCACAACTATTGGGACCTAATTTTAGTATTTATCTACACAAGCACACCTAAGCCTTATCTTCCCTTGCCACATGTCAATTGACTACAATTTCTTGATGTGCAAGGAAACCTAACTTAATCCTATCCATCCATTTCATCTAAAGCCCTAATTGATCCTAGCCATCCATTTGAACTAAGCCAAGCCTATAAATCAAACCCCTCACAAGCCATTAGCAATGCATTGAGCCTCAAGTACTCTTATTCTGCCAAATTTTCTAAGATGCATTGATCTTCAAGTATCCACATGATGTTGAAATATCATTAGAGCCTTTGCATCCTTCATCTATCAGTCATTCTAGCATCTTCATCTTAATGTTATGCTGCATAAGTGAGCACCCAACATTCTTCCAACAATAATCCTTCAAAATCTTGCATGCTCATGCGAGGTGGAGAAGAGCAATGGAGATAAATCAAGCATAGTGTGGAGATCGGTTTGCATTCACATTTGTTATTTTGATTTTCATGTTGTCTTGTGCTTCATTGTGCATTGCTAGGGTTTTTATCATTGATGTTTATTCATTTGCCCTGATTTGCAATTTTACCCTAACTACACTAGTAAATTAGGTAGGGGTCATTGCCCTTTTCGTTGGCAGGTCCTCTCAATGGGCTAGCTACTTCAGGGTTCCTGTGGTACTCCTCACAATGAGTTTTAGGGCTATGCCTAGGCACTTCCCATAGTTAAGCGGATAAAGATTATTCCCTAATCCAAACTTGCAATTGAAATGAACAATACAAATGCAAAGAAAAAATAACTACTGCAATAATCACAGCACCTGGAGGCCACTATGGAATTTTTTTTTTTGTAGAAATTCCACCTAACGAGCCCAAGAAAGCACTCTGATACCAGATGAGAGGAACCTCTTGCAACAATATAATGAAAAATGCATGAAATAATAGAAATAGCAGAACATAGAAGGAATTGATTGATCGCAGGCCACTTCGAGGGGGCAACCTCCTTTGAGCAAGCTCAATACAATAAACTCATGGATGCCTTCATTGGCCTCAACACGTACTTATATACTAAGTCTAATCTAAACAACTATTGCTCCCAATGAATGTGGGATAATACAATATACTCACGCGATGACTTACAAAGCATATGTGTCCAACAACAATATACTAACAAAGTAAAGAGAAGGGTTAAACACAGGTTCCTAACATCCACCTCCTTACGACAATGTAGTAGGTCGAATAAATATCAATTCTACTCGTGTCACCACCATCAAACTCAAAAATACCACCACTGAAGGTGTCGTTACTACTTGCCATGGGTGTGTAACCATAAAAGGACCATCTTCATCCGCCAACACTACCACTTCCAGATACAACCTCCTTGACCATATTGGCAAGACCCCTGCACAAATCTCCATCGTGGAGCTCCTTAAGACATCTACCATCCATCATGAAATCCTTGATAAGGCTCTCTAAGAATCCCATGTCCCCACCGACGTACCTCCCACTCAATTCCAAAACCTAGTGGCTCAATTGTTTTCATCCTACCATCTCACTTTTAGTCACACCAACATGCCACCCATCAATCCCACTCATAATAAAGCACTCCATATCGAAGTCCAAATCACCAACCACAAAATCAAGAGGGTCCTCTTAGATAATGGATCCAGTTTGAATATATGTACATTGAAATTCATAAAGTTCATGGGCTATTCAGTAGCTGACTTAGAGTCTTTGGTCATTTCCATCAAGGCATACAACAACACAGAAAGATAATCTGAAGGTACGGTTACTAAATTATATTCAAACCTAATTTAGCAAGGCCTAAATATCGGTTGTTTAGAGGGGGTACAAATTATTTTTCTTATGCAGGATTACCCAGTCAATGTCTGATGTCTTGACAGAAGACAATTGCAAAATCACTTATCAAAATTAGGTAACAGCTCAAGCTGAGCTGTTACATCATCCTGGTAAGAGAAATCATCTACAGTCAAGAAAAAAGACATTCAAAGAATGAACAGAATTGATAGATTTCATCTTTCAGTTGTTGATTATTCATTATGTTTTAGTGCAAGTAAAAGAAGTATTTATAAACTGTCAAATTATATGTCATGTTTTATACATATGTTTTAAATAAAGATCAATTGTTTTATGCTATGTATCTAATTCAGAAAGTGAAATATACATAAGTCATTGCATAAAATGAAATAGCTGATTGTATTCAAAAGAATGTATAAAAGTGTCCCACACAAGCCGTGGGAGTAACTGAAGTATGCAACAAAAAAGGAAATTTTACTTTTGCAGAGCAAGAAATGCATAGGAAAAGAAGAGGGACCCGTCATTGCCTGTGGATGATGAATCCCATGGTTGAGTTGGTTTCTATCTCCCTCCATCTGGTTGAACTCCAAAACACCTGCAAAAAAGTTTTGTTAGAAGCTCTGGGTTCCAAAACTTTTCATACACATAATTAGGTCAAAAATAAAGTACCATCTACTCTTAGGGAGCAGCAATAATCATTAATCAAATATCAGCATAAGAGAAGTCAGAATAAGTAGATACAAGTGCCATATCAGAAAGAGGTAAATCCATGCAAGTGCCCACACATCATGAATCAAAGGTACATTTTATATCTAGCATGTGTGTTTCCTGTGCAGGTACAGGTAAATATTTATTGCAGATCTTAATAGCATGTGGAGGAAATGTGGTTCCCACAAGGGTTGAGCCCAGCATGCTACCTTCTTGATGTTTTTAGAGGGAAAGAGACATAACAATTTGGTCATATACATGCGAGAATGGAGTAGTAGAGACACCTATACTTTCATTCATTTCAAGAGGTAGCAGTCAAATTGTAATATTTACTTCATAAGATTGGAGACAATCTCATATGACAAGAAGACAACATGAAATCACCATAACAACAATAGGGCTGTCATCTGACAAGTCATAATAGTCATCTAGGAAGAGCAATACCTCAAAGAAATCAAAAGGGGTAGTTATCTAACATAAGATGATAGTCATAATGGAACAATTGACTTCTATTGGTTTATATATAGTATGCAAAGATATTACACTCAACAATAAAGAGTGAAGGATACAACCCATGAAATACGTGAAGACTCTTTGCAAAGCATGTTGAGATGGGTGTAACAGTCATGAATGAAGCTCTATGGAAGTGTGCAAAGAAAAGGTAGTGATATCAATAGAGATATTGGTAAAGGCAATAATGCAAAAATATATAAGAATAGAGCCTTGACAAAGGTAACAAACAAAGGGAGAATGCAGAGATCCTGGCAAGAATAGAAGTTTGTATCGTCAATGTGAAGGTTTATCAGAAGTTTCCAAAAGGTCTGAGACAACATAGTTGTTACAATGTATGATGATTTCCATTACCATGGATGCCTTGAGGAGTGACAAAGACTGGTAGTAAGATATACATTGGTAATCATAGATAGATAAGACAAAGGAATAGAGATGTATGGATCTAAAATTAAATAAAGTATGCAAGAATGAACAGCAAGTTGTTTAAGGATTTGTTCATAGTCTTGATGGCTTCATTTGAACAATGAATGTCTCAGACCTACAGATTCATTGTTCAAAACAATAAGACTATCAAAAGAACAACATTTGTAATAAGGCATAGCTATATCAAGAAGTCATCTAGGAGTTAGCTGTTGTGCCTTGCACACATGCCCCATTTTGCCAAATGGAGACCCCCTCTTTTGCTTTGGGTTGGAGTCTCAACCTTTTTGCCTTATGATGATGAGAAAGTGAATTTGTGCTTAGAGTGTAGGATTTGTTCCAGATTTGAGTATTTTGCATGTTTGGAGTCATTTGATGTTATGCATGATTGATTTGGAAGTGTCTTGAGTGGTCTTGTGCTTAAAAGATTTCCATTTGTTGCCTTTTGTGCTAAAATGGGGTGTTATTGCACTTTGCTCAAAAATCCTGTCACTGGATATTGGCCTTGAAATTGTTACTGCAGGATGTGTTATGTTGAAATTCCTAGTTTCTAAGTCTCAAAGTTGTAAAATCATGTCAAATTCCACAAGATTTCACTAATGGGTTCTTATACTTTCATTCCAACGCATGGTCCTGAAGCCCTGATTTGGCTAAGTCTGAAACCCTAAAAATCTTGAAAAATGGCTAAGTCTGAAATCTGGTGGAACCTCAAAATTCTAGAATCTGATTATGAAATCCTATGTTCATATACTTAAATATATTTTTAAATATACTTTCACCTTGGCCAATTCAAAATCTGGTGCTAAAAACACCTCCTACTGCAAAAAAGTGCTAAAAATGCCTTCTACCAACTTTTACGCTAAATTTGCCTCCCACCGACCTCCCTCCAATCTACTGCTAAGTCAGTCGAAACAAAAATCCCCGCCGAGACAATTTTAAAGAAAAGTGCTAAAATTGCCCTCTACTAACTTGCGCTGAAATGGTCTTCCACTGACTTAAGTTGCGCAGTTCAGTCGGTGCTAAAAGTCGCGCAGGTCGGTTGCATTGAAAATCCCCGCCAATGAAGTTAGTGCTAAAAATAGGCCTCACGGACCTGCGCTGAAAACCACCTTCACTGACTTTATTCGGTTGGACCTAAAATCTGTGCTAAGGTCAATTGGATGCCAAATCAGTGCCAAAACCATTTTGTGCTAGAATTGCACCTCAAGGACCTGAGCTAAATTTGACCTCCATCGACTTTTAGTCCATGACACCCAAAACCTGCACTTTTTGGTAATTTGGCTCAAAAACTAAGTTTTTGAAGGAGCAAATTAGATTTTCTTGATGGATTTGAAATGCATATCTATTTGTCACATCATGATGAACATTTTACCAAGTTTGTGTGGATTTTTGGTATGTTTTACGATAATTAATGTCACTGCACATGAAAGTCCGTGACCCCCAAAAATCTCATTTTTTACAAAAAAGGCTAGAAAAATATGAAATTAAAGTCTGCAAATGGATCCTAATTACCACAAAAACTTCCTTAATCATCATATTGGCCAAATGGGTGCTTGAAAATGGTAAAAAATGTAGAAAATTATGCAAAAATCACTAGATTTCTGAAGTTGTCTATAAGGAAACAACATTGACAATGAGCTGTTTTTGACTGATCCATGACTGCAAATGGACATGTTTTGATCCAAATTGATGAAAAATGACTTTTTAAGATGAAATTGATGCTTTTCATTGTGAATTGTAGGTCTAAGAGCACAAAGGAGCTAACTGGAGTTGTCTTGGAAGGATGAACATATAGAGGTACCCTTCTGATCTAGAGATGTAGAATCGACATTCTATCAACCAAATTGTTGTTGCACATGCAAAAGGAAGTCAACATAATGTCCAAGGTGATAAAGATGAGTCTTAGGAGTTGAAAGACATAGAAGATCATGCCACCAAATCACTGTTGTTTATGTAGATCCAGTCCAATGTCTAAGTGATCTAGTCCGGGGGTCATAACTCTTAGTTATTTTATCAGAATTTAAACTTCTTGGACTCATTGGAAAGATAAACTAATTATCTAGGTTGAGCTACCTGGCTACTAAGGCTTAACATCACACAACCATGAAGTTTCAAGCCCCCATTCCGCTCCAAAGGCCTCTGAAAATGCAATTTACTACGATGTAGAAAATACCAAAAATAATATTTTTGATATTTTCCCAAAAATACCACTCAAATGACCTTGGACTGGATCACCAAGACATGCATATATCTATCCCAGCAGTCCAGTCATCAAGAATCAGTCCAGCAAGCATCTAGTTGCATATACCTTCACCAAAATACTCCTTTTTTATCCAGTCAACACTTGGAATCCCGTGAATCCACGTCAGCTCAAGTTTTCAAGCATCATGTGACTCTATTTTGGCTTTATTAGGCATTGAAAACTGACTTTCATCATGTATAACCAAATGGGTATCCATTTTATCCAGATTCAATGTATTTGCAAGCTGTATTTTGTCTTTTTCCTATAAGACAAAGGCAAATCCAAAAATGTAACAAACTAATGTATCTCATTAAATGCCATGTAACCTGGACCGTTGGTGCTGAGTTAATCTCCACCATCCATTGAAAAACTTGATATGGTGCCTTGTCTATAAAAGAACCATCCTTTTCTCTCATTTGTAAGAGAGATTTTGATGCCAAATTGTTGACTCTATGCCATTTGAAGTAATGCAAAGCAAGTTTTTGCAATAATTCTAAGAATTTGTGTCTTGTATTGGTTCATTTTAGTTTTCATGGTTCTCTTCTTGCTCTCCCATAGTTAGTTAGTTGTGCTTTTATAATGTTTGTGGTTTCCTAAAGTATCTGATGAATACTCTAAGTCCATACTTTTAGTTATTTGCTGATGGTAAATAGCTGTGTAAAGTTAGTCTGGGCTGACTGTTTGTGCTAAAGTTCAATTACATTTCACAAGCTAAGTTGCACCATTTATTGGGTATTTAACAAATGAATGTAATCTAAAAATCTATTGACTTTCATTGAAGATAGCACCATTTTCTGTAGTACTGTAACACCTATTTTAGTTTGGTAACTTAGGAAATTGGTTAAAAGTTTTAGAGTATTTGTCTACTAAAGGTAACCTATACATTGTGGATGTCACTTAGGATTCTTCTAAGACCCTAACCTTTTGCATTTTCTTTAAAACCATTGTTAGTCATTAGATTAGGAATTTTAGCAGCATTTTACATTGTTTTATCAACTGAAAACCATAAAGGGTTTATGTGTGTTTACTACCCCTAACTTGAAAATCTATAGATTGCATGTAAGACCCCTTGTAGGCACAGCTAGAACATACCAACTGAGAGATTCTAAGCAAGCTAGGACCTAGTTGTATTATCCTTGGAGTAGTCTTACCTAGGGTAGGATACTTTTCAAGAGAGATGTGAAACCAACAATCACACCTGCGTTGTTGCATGCTAAAACCACCATCAATAGAATTGGCACTAGAAGGAAGGTAGAATGGAGATTATTATGTAGGCTTTCAGTTTTATCAATTCATGTACATGCCTAAATGAAGTGCATGTATAGGAAATTCTGATCCAATGGACACATAGAAGGGTTTCAGTCATGAGACTCCTTTGTTCTTCAAAACACTGTCATAGCAGTCATATCATGAAGAGAACTTTCAAGTGAACATCCCACTTTTTAAAGAAGTGTTAGATAGGCAGATCAGAGTGAAGTATCCTCCACTAACATTGCTTGATTTTAGTTCACCTCAGGTCTGCACTATACATCCTGGAGAATTGCATGACAAGATTGATTGTTTGACCTTCCTCCAAAGGTAGGACCTGCATCTAAAGGGATTTCTTCCTATTTTTGAAGTTTATAAGCCTGAAGAAAGATGTGGTTATGACAGACATATTTAGAGAAAGACTTTGTAGGGAGTTGCAAAATGGATGGATGCATATGCATGTGATCATGTCTCAGTTTGGAAAACTCAAAGAGTTGAGGCTGCAGAGGCTATAAATCCACCATTCAGAATTGATCATAGTCAAAAGGATAGCTTGCATGTTGGAGAAATTGAAGTCCCTCAAGTTGTTCATCAAAATACATGTCAAGATGATGAGAGCATGCAATGCATGTGGTCTGCAAGTCACCCAACTAATAAAGATGAGGTCCCTGCCTAGATAAAGCTTGGTTTTCAACCACTGGATCTAGACTATTTAGTCACAGAATATGTTGTCCCAGCATGGCAAAAATCTAATTTTCAGTCACAAGACAATGAACAGAACAATGTACAAGGTCAAATTTCTGGTGCTAAGAATGTGGACAAGGTAGATGATATCAAACTTGATGAACAGTCATGTTGAAGATGCAGATTAGCAATCAAATGTTTCACAGACATTAGGTCCTAAGCCTAAATTTGCTGCTACAGAGGTACAAAATAGCAGTCCCTTGCAGGTGGATGATAATTCTGAGTTGGAATAGCAGTTAGATCAGATCGGATGTGTGTAAGAACATGTGAAAATAAGTCCTCCAGATGAAGGACAGTCATGGACAACAATGTAGAAAATCATTTTAGTTGACATATCTAAGCTACAATCGAATTATTCAAAAAAAAGTGATCAAGTTCTTGACTATATCAGCCTAGTAAATCATCATGATCAGCCATATCAAGTTGATATAATTGATGCAGAAGGGTCTCTAGCTGAGTTAGATGAACAAAATCAGAATAGTACACCACTTCAAATCAACATTGACATCAAGAATCTACCTATAGAGGAAAAAGGAGACCATGAAAAAGGAGACTGTGTTGCTGCTGCAAACAATGAATTTTTAATTTCATATCAACCAATGACTGAAATACAAGGATTGATGTTCATTGTAGAGGGAGTTGCTTCGGAGCATATGACTGATTTTGGTGAAATGGATTCAAGTTTATCATATGTTCATCAGATTGATCCTATTCATACTTGCATAAAGGAAGGGCCCCACATGGCTGATGCTGGCCTGCTGATGACAACTGAAAGTAGAAATCTGCAATCTAAGAATAAAAATCAAACTATCCTACAAAGTGATGGCTTGGAAGCATTTTCATGTCAATCACTTGATCACATCATTGAGTTGGTGTCAACAATGAGAAAGGATATGTTATTGCATGGAAATTCACCACACATGTTAGACTTTGCTTCGACTGATTCATGCAGATTTCATCCCGATGACACAATCTGAAGGAGGTTGTCCAGACTTCCTATTTGCTTGGGAGATTGCTATAGCATTTAGTGATCTAGAGGTACCTGATGCACAAGACATGATCCACCACAAGCTTAGTCCCCCTGAAGATGAGAAGGTATTTGGTGCAATGCAAGAAGGTGTTGAACTCACATCTCTGATCATCAATATTGCAAATCAGGTTGTATCTTCCCTTTCTCCACTCAGTTCCAATTATCAATTTGATTATGGTTATTTAGGTAAGACAATTTGCATCTAGATTGATCATGGCCCTAATGAGCTACCCCAATTGCTGAACCTGCATAATTGGTACTTTGAACATGAACCTAGCATGCCTCTACCTCACTTTTTAGAGTACAAAGATGAATTTGCTAGACTTAGGACACTGAACTGCACCTTGTTACTTCTGCATGTCCTGAGAAATAAGTCATAGGGTAGTGTACATACTTGTTGCCTAAATCTTTTGTACATAGTCTTACTTGTTTCTAGTAGTCTGCTTTTCTAGTTTAGTTTATGTTGTCTTTTCTTTAGTTTTTAGTTGTTAGTTGTTGCTTTATGCCTATTTTGCTTTGGTTAGAGTAGTTCACTTTGTTTAGGTTAGTTGCTTGTTTGCTTTGCTTTTCACTTCTGCGCTTGCTTTGCTTGGATCTCCATTTCTCAAATGTGGTGGTAGTTGTACAAACCTGCAAGTGCTTCTTTGTTGGGTAAGTAATTTGGGATATTTCTTTGAGAAGCCAAGGTCTTTGCTTGGGTCTTACTATGGGTTCTGTTGTTGTACTAGGAGGTATGATGTTTGTTCATTGAAAAGGAGTCATTAGTTGGTACACCTGAAGTATTTTCTAACCATATATCTCTCACACTTTAAACAATCTTGAGGTAGCTAAGTAAGTCCAGGTGATCGCATGTTAAGTGAAGAGTTTGGATCTCCAATTTTACCACCAACTCCAGTTCTGCCAATACATATGAGAGTGGCAGGTGGTACTAAGTACTACTAGCCTACTGGGTAGAAAAAAGGTGTTTTTCAACACCAGGCCCACTACAAAGTATCAATATAAAGATTATCATTCGAAGACACTCACATGAAGACTATTATCTGAAGATTATTAGCATCAGAGATCATTAAAGGCATTATCAAAAAAGATATCATTGTAGAAGGATTACTACTTGAAAGTTCATTATATCTCCATGTTGGAGCATTCTTTTGGTGGTAAAATGATCTAACCTTTATAGCTTAGCATGAAGGATCTTGGGTGAACTTAGTCGCCAAAGGATGGGAATGAATGCAATTGCACACAATCAAGTTTTCAGGCTATGGATGGTTGCGCTGGTTAGTGGTCTTTGATTCTTTGATAAGGTATCATGCTTTCTCATCTAACATGTGGGAAACACAAAGATTCTAGGTTCAAAACTGATGTTTATCTTTGAAATGTTCTAGAGCATTTCCCAGTAGAGTTGCCATTTGTTGTGCCTTGCACACATGCCCCATTTTGCCAAATGGAGACCCCCTCTTTTGCTTTGGGTTGGAGTCTCAACCTTTTTGCCTTATGATGATGAGAAAGTGAATTTGTGCTTAGAGTGTAGGATTTGTTCCAGATTTGAGTATTTTGCATGTTTGGAGTCATTTGATGCTATGCATGATTGATTTGGAAGTGTCTTGAGTGGTCTTGTGCTTAAAAGATTTCCATTTGTTGCCTTTTGCGCTAAAATGGGGTGTTACTACACTTTGCTCAAAAATCCTATGTCACTGGATATTGGCCTTGAAATTGCTACTGCAGGATGTGTTATGTTGAAATTCCTAGTTTCTAGGTCTCAGAGTTGCAAAATCATGTCAAATTCCACAAGATTTCACTAAGGGGTTCTTATACTTTCATTCCGACGCATGGTCCTGAAGCCCTGATTTGGCTAAGTCTGAAACCCTAAAAATCCTGAAAAATGGCTGAGTCTAAAATCTGGTGGAACCTCAAAATTCTAGAATCTACATATGAAATCCTACGGATCTGGAACCTATCTCAAACATCCTAAAAGTATAATTAAATTTTTTTAAAGTATAACCATATCTAAACTTATACTTAAATATATTTTTAAATATACTTTCACCTTGGCCAATTCAAAATCTAGTGCTAAAACACCTCCTATTGCAAAAAAGTGCTAAAAATTCCTTCTACTGACTTTTGCGTTAAATTTGCCTCCCACCGACGTCCCGCCAATCTACTGCTAAGTCAGTCGGAACAAAAATCCCCACTGTGACAATTTTGAAGAAAAGTGCTAAAATTGCCCTCTACTGACTTGTGCTGAAATGGTCTTCCACCGACTTAAGTTGCGCAGGTCGGTCGGTGCTAAAAGTCACGCAGGTCGGTTACATTGAAAATCCCCGCCAATGAAGTTAGCACTAAAAATAGGCCTCACAAACCCACGCTGAAAACTGCCTTCACTGACTTTAGTCGGTCGGACCTAAAATTCGTGCCAAGGTCAGTTGGACCCCAAATCAGCACCAAAACCATTTTGTGCTAGAATTGCACCTCACGGACCTGCGCTAAATTTGACCTCCACCGACTTTTAGTCTGTGACACCCAAAACCCGTGTTTTTTGGTATTTTAGCCCAAAAATTGAGTTTTTCAAGGAGCAAATTGGTTTTCTTGATGGATTTGAATTGCATATCTATTTGTCACATCATGATGAACATTTTACCAAGTTTGTGTGGATTTTTTGTATGTTTTACGACAATTAATGCCACTGCACATGAAAGTTCGTGACCCCTAAAAATCTCGCTTTTTACAGAAAATGCTAGAAAAACATGAAATTAAAGTCTGTAAATGGATCCTAATGACCACAAAAAATTTCCTAATCATCATATTGGCCAAATGGGTGCTTGAAAATGGTAAAAAATGCAGAAAATTATGCAAAAATCACTAGATTTATGAAGTTGTCTATAAGGAAGCAACATTGACAATGGGTTGTTTTTGACTGATCCATGACTGCAAATAGACATGTTTTGATCCAAATTGATGAAAAATGACTTGTTAAGATGAAATTGATGCTTTGCATTGTGAATTGTAGGTCTAAGAGTACAAAGGAGCTAACTGGAGCTGTCTTGGAAGGATGAACATATAGAGGTACCCTACTGATCCAGAGATGCAGAATCGACATTCTATCAACCAAATTGCTGTTGCACATGCAAAAGGAAGTCAGCATAATGTCTAAGATGATAAAGATGAGTCTCAAGAGCTAAAAGACATAGAAGAACATGTCACCAAATCACTGTTGTTTCTGTAGATCCAGTCCAATGTCTAAGTGATCTAGTTCGGGGGTCATAACTCTTAGCTATTTTATCAGAATTCAAACTTCTTGGAGTCGTTGGAAAGATAAACTAATTATCTAGTTTGAGCTGCTGGCTGCTAAGGCTTAATTCCATGCAACTGAGAAGTTTCAAGTCCCCATTCCACTTTGAAGGCCTCCGAAAATGCAATTTACTACGATGTAGAAAATACCAAAAATTATATTTTTGATATTTTCCCAAAAATACCACTCAAATGACCCTGGATTGGATCACCAAGACATGCATACATCTTTCCCAACAGTCCAATCATTAAGAATCAGTCTAGCAAGCATCTAGTTGCATATACCTTCACCAAAATACTCCTTTTTGATCCAGTCAACACTTGGAATCCTATGAATCCACATCAGCTCAAGTTTTCAAGCATCATGTGACTCTATTTTCGCTTTATTAGGCATTGAAAATTGACTTTCATCATGTATAACCAAATGGGTATCCATTTTGTCTAGATTCAATGTATTTGCAAGCTATATTTTGTCTTTTTCCTACAAGACAAAGGCAAATTTGAAAATGTAACAAACTGATGTATCTCATTAAATGCCATGTAACCTAGATCGTTGGTGCCGAGTTAATCTCCACCATCCATTGAAAAACTCTGTATGGTGCCTTGTCTATAAAAGGGCCATCCTTTTCTCTCTTTTGTAAGAGATTTTGATGCCGAATTGTTGACTCTATGCCATTTGAAGTAATGCAAAGCAAGTTTTTGCAGTAATTCTGAGAATTTGTGTCTTGTATTGGCTCATTTTGGTTTTCATGATTCACTTCTTACTCTCCCATAGTCATTTAGTTGTGCTTTTATAATGTTTGTGGTTTGCTGAAGTATTTGATGAATACTCTAAGTCCATACTTTTAGTTATTTGCTGATGGTAATTAGTTGTGTAAAGTTAGTTTGGGTTGACTATTTGTGCTAAAGTTCAATTGCATTTCACAAGTTAAGTTGTGCCGTTTATTGGGTATTTAACAAATGAATGCAATTTAAAAATATGTTGACTTCCATTGAAGATAGCACCATTTTCTGCAATACTATAACACCTCTTTTAGTTTGGTAACTCAGGAAATTGGTTAAAAGTTTTAGAGTATTTGTCTACCAAAGGTAACCTATACATTGTGGATGTCACTTAGGATTATTCTAAAACCCTAACCTTTTGGATTTTCTTTAAAATCATTGTTAGTTGTTAGATTAGGAATTTCAGCAGTATTTTACATTGTTTTATCAGCTAAAAACCATAAAGGGTTTATGTGTGTTTGCTGCCCCTAACTTGAAAATCTATAGATTGCATGTAAGACCCCTTGTAGGCACAGCTAGAACATACTAACTGAGAGATTCCAAGCAAGCTAAGACCTAGCTATATTATCCTTGGAGTAGTCTTACCTAGGGTAGGATACTTTTCAAGAGAGGTGTGAAACCAGCAATCACACCTGCATTGTTGCGTGCTAAAACCACCATCAACACTAGCAAGAAGAACAACCAAGTGAAGATAAGTGCATTCATTTAGAAATCTGTAGGAGCATGAAGACCTAGTAGGGGTCATGGAAGCACAATCATACAGATCATATAGAGAGCATCTTGACAGTCCTATAATACACAAAGATCCTCAAAAAAGTTGTCTTGTAGCTCCCAAAGACAGTAAAAGGAAGGGCTTACCATACATAATCAAAAGAAGCTACAATCAAAACAATACACAAGCATGCATAACAACTGAAGGAAGTAGCATGTATTGATGAAGAATAACATACTATAGAGTAGACCTTTTCAGAAGAGCCTCAAAGGAAGCATTCAAATGTGCAAAACAACTAACATTGTGATGAAAGCTTGTATCTAATTGGAATACAAAGAGTGTGGTATGAAAGGTAACACAAGTGCCTACAAGCATCAACAAAATAAAGTTATTCTTTGCAAGGAATGAACAAGAATTATCAATACATAGCCATGAGTATACAGAGATAGAAAGATAAAAAGAAAACTCTTACAGTCCCCTTCAAACAATATATAGAGATAGAAAAGGGGTCTTTTCATAGTCCCATGTATGTAAAAATAATACAAATGAAACATAGCAGCAGACTATAAAGTATGAAGGCAATATCATAAGGTCTGCCAAACACAAAAGTGCAAGAAATCATAAGCAATAGTGAACAGAGGGAGATTCAGAGTATGTTGATGCAGAGGTATGGACAAAATGCTGGAGAATGCCAAATGAAAGATAAGACTATACCTACAGTGCAAACAGGACTATCACCAAGTGAACAAGGCTATCATGGAAGGTAGAGAACAGTCACAACCATCATAGGATGGAGTCAGCTTTACAAGAAAGAATAGTCACCAAGATAAATAAACTTCCATATGATAGATACAATCCTAGGAAAAGCCTTCCAAGAAGAGCTCTATAGCTTCAAACAAACTCAGACATAGATACACCATATAACAAGGAGATGTAGAGGCCTTCAAATAGAACAAAATACTTACCACTTTTTGTTGTGGATAAGGTGAAATTGCATGTTATTTGTTCATATTGCTATAGAGGATATACCAAGAAGTGGTCATCAATGAAAAGGAACAGACATACGAGATTGAACGGACAGTTCTATAAGGATTATGAGATGAATAACAGTCCAATATATGAAAGCACAACTAGCAAAGAACAAAACTAGCCAAATGAAGTAGATTCCCGACTATTCTTGCTCATCATAGAAGCAAATACAAAACATTATCTTCTCAAAGGAACAACATTGATCCTTATGAAACTACAAAAGAGTTACACTGTTATGAGTAAGGGAAATGCAAATAGAGTAAGATTTTTCATGACAGAGAGGTTATAGCATGGCAGAGGAATAGATTTATTTTTCATTATTTTCTCCTCAAGAGAACATAGACATCAAAAGAGGAAGGATAGATACAGATTATTTGAAACCCTAGTGGATTTTCATCACAACACATCACAAAACCAAGCCATAATGATGAAACCCCAGGTTCTATTCATGGTGAACTTGTATGTAGCAAACCCTTGTTTTATTGCAGATCCAAAATAAAATATGGTCGTAGATTAAAGCCTGTAGGAAGGTTTTATTTTATCTTTGCAAAGTAAAAGAGAACAATGAATTATTTCCAGTTTCTTGGGCTTGTGATAAGCATATGTCAAGGAGAAAAAATGAGCAGTCATAAGGAATTTCTTAAATATCATCCACTCCAACAGTAAAATGTCATCTTTTTGGCAGACCCAAAATGAGATATGGTTGCAGCTATGTAGGGTTTCATAACCTAGTGTCAAATATAGCTCAAACAACCTCTGAAGATGCCTTTGAAACCCTAGCAATGCTCTTGCATGGCGGCAACCTTGGAGGAGCAACAAAAGTTACAAATGAAAATGATTAAATTTTTTTTGGTTTTTCCCTTTTGCTGTTTGCCCTAGCTCGAGCACCGAGCTCTCTTTTTACTCTTTTAGACTTCAAAAAACAAATTATTGTTATTCATATTCCTTTCGTGGTCAAGACTTCAAGTCAACAAACCTAATAATGCCACAGGGGCCTGAAAAGGCTATCATTACCTTTCTTTTGAGTTCCTTCAAAGTCCACAAAGCCAAAATGATTTGAAGGTAAGGTAAGGTATGATTGGATATAATGCATGGGAGTTATAAAGTGTCTTATTAAATATGCAAAGATAATAAAGCAAATATAAATAAAGGTATGATGATGCATGTATTGCACATAGGGAGTCATAAATTTTTTTATGATGCAAATGCAATAATGCATGATGCATATAATTTGAATGGGAGTCATAAGGGCTTTACAAATGTAAAAGAAATATGCAAATGCATAATGTATTTTTGCATGGTGAGATTACCATAGTGCATGGGAGACATAAGGGAGTAAAATAGGGATATTTTGTAACTTTTGCATGCATGGAGGTTATTTATTTTGGCAGCATCATTGGATGCATTAATGTAATTGTGAAAATCCAAAGGGAGATATAAGGAGTTGTTATTTGCTTTAAATCTTTTGAAGATAAATACACCCATTTTTGCATGACCTTACAACTTAAAACAATGTAAACAAATAATAAAGTAATATAATTATAAATTACTTTATTATTTTGTCATAAAGTTGTAAAGTCAAAAATAGAACAAATTCGTAACACATAGTAAAGTAAATCATCCTGATTACTTTATTCCTTGGTCACATTGTTTTCTCATCCCAAAATCATGCAAAATCAGAGGACGAAGTTAACTGAGCTATTTTGAGAGCTCTTGCATGATTTTTGGTCAAAATTGAAAGAGTTTGGTCCACCACTTGGTCAAACTAATAGAGAGGGGCAGCTTGGAGCTAATTTAGCTCAAATTGGACCAGTTATAGCCCTTCTTTTTAGGGATTTTCATGCTTTCTCGTGGATCAGTTTTGGGGAGATTATTTTTAGAGGCAGTTGACTGCAGTTGACCTTTCTAGGTCTTTTTGAGAGTAGATTATATATTGTGAGAAAAACTTATGTTTTTCTAGTTCTTGCCTTTTGCTCTCTTGTACACAATAGAGAGAAAGAGTGTTTGTAACTCATATTTTTGCCAATTTTATAGATTACAACAGGTTACAAGTTTTATTCTTTGTCTTCTTATGCAAGTGTTCCTTTATTTTTCAATAGAATCAAGTATCTACCTTCTCATTAGTGTTGTTTTTATGAATGATTTGATGAGAATTTATTGTGTTTAATATTGAAACCTTTAAAATCATTGTCTCATTTGTACTTGCATATATTGAATAGCAGTAAAATCATAGGTCTTAGATTGTGCAATTGGAATAGTTTTCTTTCATGTTGTGAGAACCCTATTTTCCTTCAAGAAAAAAGTTATTTCCAGCCTCCCTTAGAATCTTTTTTTGTGATCATATTACCAAGGTGAATTGTGTGGATAGATTTTTCTGAGATTCATTGTGAATTAGATTTGTAGTTTTTCCATCAAATTAGGTGCATCAACACACTTTAAGTTTTAGTTTTAGTGATTTTAGTAGGTCTTTTTAACCCTTTTCCTGTAAAGTTATTAGTTTTTAAGGGAACCAACCCATAACATGGAGGTTTACTTTCACCATAAGGTACCCACAACCTAAAAGTATCCCAATGTTGTGGAGGATTGCTGAGCTTAACAGCTTTGCATCACGAGTGCAATCCTAATCGATAACAATTTTTGGCACACCTGGTGGGACCGTTTGGACTCTCCTAGGCTAAACATTTTCCACATAATTCCTATTTTTGGTGTGAAAATCAATATTTACAACCTTTGGAGGTAGGATCTACACACACACACCTGGCGACTCAAGGTACAATTCTATTGGTTTCAAGTAGACAAAGTTTTGGTTTTCATGAAAAGGGCATGTTTCCACCTCTGTTTCATGAAAATCCTACTCATCCACATCTTTATTAGTCATATCAAGTTGAGCATGCAGCTGGTTTTAGCCAAAATTCCATGGTTTTTCAAGGAAACTAGCAAGTTCAGTACTCTTACCTCCCACCCACCCCAGTTCAGCCTTGTTGGCAGCCTATACATAAACTAAATCAGCTTCAAGAAGCCTATTTTCTTCAAAACCAGTAGTATATCTTTCCCAACCAGCTCCAAGTAAGTGAAAAGGAGGAGATTGCAAGCATAAAGAGTATGTCACTTGATCTCAATAACACATTGCTAGAAATCAATAAATAGTTGAATGAGGTCAAAAGACAACAAGAGCTTGATTTGCAGCAATAGGAGTTAGATTATCAGGCATATCTTCATAAGCAGGAGTTGGAGGCACAAAGGATACAATTTGAGAGGGAGATGCTTTCAAAAGAGAAGCAGATGAGACTTATGCTCACTCAGACACAAAGGCATGAGATCAAAACAACTCCTTTCATTTCAGATTAGTTCTTTCATAATGAGGTTAGTAGGTATGAAATTCCAAGTTCCGAGCATAGTGAGCCTCCTAATCCTCCTAAGGTCAAGATTCCTAGTTTTAAACAAGTTCATCCTACAAACCAAAGAAAACCTATGAAAGAGCCTCAAGCTTTTCTGCCATGGTAGCCTTCTTGGACCAAACATCCTAGTTACAAGATGCCAAACCTTGTTAAGGCTACTCCTCTTATACCAATCCAAGATCAAGAAAAGAAAAGGGTTATAGAACCTAAGACAAGCATAATTCCAAGTTTTAGGAGTGTTTCTTCAATTCCAAAGCCAATTTACAACCAAGAGCAGTCCATAATGCTTCATACTTAGCTTAGCAATAAAAATGATGAAAAAATAGTTGTTTGCAGCCCTTTTTGTGATACCCAATCAGAAAAATCAGATTTGTTGCAAGAGGATGACAAGCGTGACCAATTGGGGCAGTAGGTTGGAAAGCAAGTAAGAGGTTTTGAACATGAATCTTTGACTAATTTATTTAATGAGCTTCCATTCTTTGTTGAAGAGGAGAATTTATTAAGGCCTATATCAACAGCAGTAACAAGTTTGCAACAACAGGGGGTGTAAATCATGTTGATAGGGTGATGGTCTACCAAGAGCAAAATGAGAACAACCTTGTTTTAGAAGATGCAAAGATTGATTTGCATGAAGAGATGATTCTATGCTTCTTATTGAGAATATTAATGCTTTTTCAAAACAACAAGAGACGTGTCATAAAACCCACCTTATGTAGAAAAGTAAAGAAGATGTTGATGATGACCTCTTTTGGGATGAGTTTGATGCAGAGGAAAAGATCAAAACTCAGTCTCTCAATCTCATTCCTTCATAGATTGTTCTTCGTGTGCAATTATGGCACTCATACTATAACCAACCAATAATAAACTTGTTCAATACATAACCCAAACAAGGTCTCTGACCCAATAACTTCATTCTACACCTTCCAAGATGCCCAACTCCATATAACATCCCTTCAACACCTCTACACAGGACTATAGGACAACAATATTCATTTTGCCTTTCTAAGACAGTCACAACATCCAAATTGGGATGATCTCCCTTTGCATAAACACAATCCCAATGCCACTTGCCAAACCTATAACATGCATTTACCCTAATGCCTTCATAGGTAAAACAATAGCTTATCAGACATACCTAGTTGCTGTTGTCCTTCATGAACTTCTTAAACATGGTTCTGCAGGGTCTCTTTCATGGTAAACTCCATCCTACACCTCCTCCTTCCCTTGCAACCTTCACAAGCCTAAGGACCAACTACTTTACATCCCCTTCCATTGACTGGTGAGGTCTTATATCAATAAAATGATTGTAGAAGTGAGAAGTTCAACCAAAACCTAAGCTAGGGTTTTATCAAGCCAAATTCTAAGGAAATCCTTATTACTTCCTCCTATTTGAGTTTCATAGCCTCAAATCAACTTCATTAGAAATCTAACATCTCAATCTTACTAATTAACTCATGAAATGAAGGAATCAATTCTTTACCTCTATACAGTACGGACTGTCATAATGGCAGATTCAGAAAACAGTCACTCCCAAAGATAGTATGAGGGAAAACATGAATATCTCTCCTTATCTCTACTGTCATGACCTCAAATAACCTGCACAAGATAGATAACACTCCCTACTAACCTACCATCATTAGCAACCTCCATCTCCAGGCCATATAGGTATGGAATAGTGCATAAAATAGCGAATTTTCTTGACTGTAACAGCAGATTTAAAAATAGTTTAAGGTTTCATAGTGATTTCTCCCACCCAGGTCATTGTCAAGACCCCAATTAAGATCCATTACAAAGATACTTCAGTACTCTATCCATCCATTACAAAAATATGCTATGACTATTCCGTACAAAATCAGGTACGGGCTGTAAAAAGTAGAAAAACTTAGAAAAAATAGGAAAATAGTTGTGCTTTTCTATTTCTTTCCTCTCCACTGGATAGTCTGATAACAAATGATCCTCTTTGGCTTCAAATAAGCCTTCTACAATGCTTGGAGTGGTTGGGGGTCGATACAACTGCCCAACCATCGGGATTCTCTTGACTTGTAACTGCTGTCTTAAAAGACTGTTTTAGAAATTGACTTCTTCCACCGACTATTTTGGTGTTTAGAATGCTTTTAACAAGTGGTCTAACCTTGGACAAGGTATTAACAAACTTCTAAACCTTAGACATGCCTTTATAGGCTTACAAACATGGAGAACTTTAAATGACTCCCCTTACAAACATTAAAACTTAAATGACTCCCTATGACTACCTTTTTGACACAAGATTGTCCTCTTGAGGACAACATGGAGTAGATTCTTTTAGACATTTGGACATAGTCTAATTACAAACATGGCATTAAGCCTCATTACAACATTTAAATGGTCTCAAAGACCTTATCAAACAAACAAACTACTTGAAGATCAAGCAAAACCCTGATGTCCTAGTGCTCCTGCACCATACAACCAACCAACAAAGATTTCCAAGTCCCTTGGAAATGTATTAGCAACAAAAAATATTTTCTGCATCTCCTCTATCTTTATTTTCAGTCTTCTCAGCTACAATCTTCCAATCTATAGAAATGGTGACCAACCAACCAACAGAACAAATTGCCATCTTCACAAAGCATCCTCAGGCTCCTTCTACTCCCATCAGTGGAGTATTCTTCAGGCTATAACATCAAATGCTTCTTCAGGTATCCATCTCTCTCACTGCTTCACAACACCAACTCACCAAACCATCCATCTCACCCAACAGCAGATCCTAGTGAAGCACCTACCACTCTCTCCTCAATGGTTTCTCTCTGCATCCTTCTCTAGCCAAATCTCTATTAGAGAATGGTCATGATAGACCTCATCTTGTCTGCCCACACACACAACCTCAGAAAACATCCTCCTGCAGCTAGATGGATAAGCACCTGCAACCAAACAACTTAGCAATAAAAACAAAGGTCACCAACAAACTCTTCAGCTTTACCTTCCTTCTCGGTGACAGGAATAAATACAACATCTCCTCCTAGAGCTTTTGCTAGCTCTAATACCAATATGATGTAGAGGAAAAGATCAAAACTCAGTCTCTCAATCTCATTCCTTCATAGACTGTTCTTCATGTGCAATTATGGCACTCATACTATAACCAACCAACAATAAACTTATTCAATACATAACCCAAACAAGGTCTCTGACCCAATAACTTCATTCTACACCTTCCAAGATGCCCAACTACATCTAACATCCCTTCAACACCTCTACACAGGACTGCAGGACAGCAATATTCATTCTACCTTTCTAAGACAGTCACAACATCCACCTTGGGATGATCTCCCTCTGCACAAACACAATCCCAATGCCACTTGCCAAACCTATAACATGCATTTACCCTAATGCCTTCATAGGTAAAACAATAGCTTATCAAACATACATAGTTGCTGATGTCCTTCATGAACTTCTTACACATGGTTCTACAGGGTCTCTTTCATGGTAAACTCCATCCTACGCCTCCTCCTACCCCTACAACCTTCACAAGCCTAAGGACCAACTACTTTACATCCCCTTCCATTGACTGGTGAGGTCTTATATCAATAAAATGATGGTAGAAGTGAGAAGTTCAACCAAAACCTAAGCTAGGGTTTTATCAAGCCAAATTCTAAGGAAATCCTTATTACTTCCTCCTATTTGAGTTTCATAGCCTCAAATCAACTTCATTAGAAAGCTAACATCTCAATCTTACTGATTAACTCATGCAATGAAGGAATCAATTCTTTACCTCTATACAGTATGGACTGTCACAATGGCAGATTCAGAAAACAGTCACTCCCAAACATAGTCTGAGGGAAAACATGAATATCTCTCCTTATCTCTATTGTCAAGACCTCAAATAACTTGCACAAGATAGATAACACTCCCTACTAACCTACCATCATCAGCAACCTCCATCTCCAGGCCATACAGGTACGGAACAGTGCATAAAACAATGAATTTTCTTGACTGTAACAACAGATTTAAAAGCAGTTTAAGGTTTCATAGTGATTTCTCCCACCTAGGTCATTGTCAAGACCCCAATTAAGATCAATTACAAAGCTACTTCAGTACTCTATCCATCCATTACAAAAATATTCTATGACTATTCCATACAAAATCAGGTACGGGCTGTAAATAGTAAAAAAACTCAAAAAAAATAGGAAAACAGTTGTTCTTTTCTATTTCTTTCCTCTCCACTGGATACTCTAATAACAAATGATCCTCTTTGGCTTCAAATAAGCCTTCTACAATGCTTGGAGTGGTTGGGGGTTGATACAAATGCCCAACCATCGGGATTCTCTTGATTTATAACTGCTGTCTTAAAAGACTGTTTTAGAAACTAACTTCTTCCACCGGCTGTTTTGGTGTTTAGAATGCTTTTAACAAGTGGTCTAACCTTGGACAAGGTATTAACTAACTTCTAAACCTTAGACATGCCTTTATAGGCTTACAAACATGGAGAATTTTAAATGACTCCCCTTACAAACATTAAAACTTAAATGACTCCCTATGACTGCCTTTTTGACACAAGACTGTCCTCTTGAGGACTACAACATGGAGTAGATTCTTTTAGACATTTGGACATAGTCCAATTATAAACATGGCATTAAGCCTCATTACAACATTTAAATGGTCTCAAAGACCTTATCAAACAAATAAACTACTTGAAAATCAAGCAAAACCCTGATGTCCTGGTGCTCCTGCACCATACAACCAACCAACAAAGATTTCCAAGTCCCTTGGAAATGTATCAGCAATAAAAACCTCTTTCTGCATCTCCTTTGTCTTTATCTTCAGTCTTCTCAGCTACAATCTTCCAATCTATAGAAATGGTGACCAACCAACCAACAAAACAAACTGCCATCTTCACAGAGCATCCTCAGGCTCCTTCTACTCCCATCAATGGAGTATTCTTCAGGCTATAACATCAAGTGCTTCTTCAAGTATCCATCTCTCTCACTGTTTCACAACACCAATTCACCAAACCATCCATCTCACCCAACAACAGATCCTGGTGATGCACCTACTACTCTCTCCTCAATGGTTTCTCTTTGCATCCTTCTCCAGCCAAATCTCTATTGGAGAATGGTCATGACAGACCTCATCTTGTCTGCCCACACACACAACCTCAGAAAACATCCTCCTACAGCTAGATGGATAAGCACCTGCAACCAAACAACTTAGCAACAAAAATAAAGGTCACCAACAAACTCTTCAGCTTTACTTGCCTTCTCGGTGATAGGAATAAATACAACATCTCCTCCCAGAGCTTTTGCTAGCTCTGATACCAATATGATGCAGAGGAAAAGATCAAAACTCAGTCTCTCAATCTCATTCCTTCATAGACTATTCTTCATGTGCAATTATGGCACTCATACTATAACCAACCAACAATAAACTTGTTCAATACATAACCCAAACAAGGTCTCTGACCCAATAACTTCATTCTACACCTTCCAAGATGCCCAACTCCATCTAACATCCCTTCAACACCTCTACACAGGACTGCAGGATAGCAATATTCATTCTGCCTTTCTAAGACAATCACAACATCCACCTTGGGATGATCTCCCTCTACACAAACACAATCCCAATGCCACTTGCCAAACCTATAACATGCATTTACCCTAATGCCTTCATAGGTAAAACAATAGCTTATCAAACATACCTAGTTGTTGTTGTCCTTCATGAACTCCTTACACATGGTTCTGCAAGGTCTCTTTCATGGTAAACTCCATCCTACACCTCTTCCTACCCCTGTAACCTTCACAAGACTAAGGACCAACTACTTTACATCCCCTTCCATTGACTGGTGAGGTCTTATATCAATAAAATGATGGTAGAAGTGAGAAGTTCAACCAAAACCTAAGCTAGGGTTTTATCAAGACAAATTCTAAGGAAATCCTTATTACTTCCTCCTATTTGAGTTTCATAGCCTCAAATCAACTTCATTAGAAAGATAACATCTCAATCTTACTGATTAACTCATGCAATGAAGGAATCAATTCTTTACCTCTATACAGTACGGACTGTCACAATGGCAGATTCAGAAAACAGTCACTCCCAAAGATAGTCTGAGGGAAAACATGAATATCTCTCCTTATCTCTACTGTCAAGACCTCAAATAACCTGCACAAGATAGATAACATTCCCTACTAACCTACCATCATCAGTAACCTCCATCTTCAGGTCGTACAGGTATGGAATAGTGCATAAAACAATGAATTTTCTTGACTGTAACAGTAGATTTAAAAGCAGTTTAAGGTTTCATAGTGATTTCTCCCACCTAGGTCATTATCAAGACCCCAATTAAGATCCATTACAAAGCTACTTTAGTACTCTATCCATCCATTACAAAAATATGCTATGACTATTCCGTACAAATTCAGGTACGGGCTGTAAAAAGTAGAAAAACTAAAAAAAAATAGGAAAACAATTGTTCTTTTCTATTTCTTTCCTCTCCACTGGATAGTCTGATAACAAATGATCCTCTTTGGCTTCAAATAATTCTTCTACAATGCTTGGAGTGGTTGGAGGTTGATTCAACTACCCAACCATCGGGATTCTCTTGATTTGTAACTGCTGTCTTAAAAGACTGTTTTAGAAACTGACTTCTTCCACCAGTTGTTTTGGTGTTTAGAATGCTTTTAACAAGTGGTCTAACCTTGGACAAGGTATTAACAAACTTCTAAACCTTAGACATGCCTTTATAGGCTTACAAACATGGAGAACTTTAAATGACTCCCCTTACAAACATTAAAACTTAAATGACTCCCTATGACTGCCTTTTTGACACAAGACTATCCTCTTGAGGACTACAACATGGAGTAGATTCTTTTAGACATTTGGACATAGTCTAATTACAAACATGGCATTAAGCTTCATTACAACATTTAAATGGTCTCAAAGACCTTATGAAACAAACAAACTACTTGAAGATCAAGCAAAACTCTGATGCCCTGGTGCTCCTGCACCAGAGTTGGAACATTTTTTTTCAATCATGGACAACATAACAACATCTCCTGAAGATGGAAATCATGATCAACAAGGACAAAAGGTAGGGGAAGCCAGGATTCTAGATGAGTCACAAGATCTAACATTGATTGTGCAAGTTGATAGAGCAACTAAACATGAAGATCAAACTAGCTTTGATTGTTTACACATTGGGTTATCAAAAGGATGTTGTATTAGACATCTAGCATAGTTAGAAAAAAACAAGGACTCATTACATACCATGATTAATCTAGAACAAGAGTTTGAGCATCAAGAAGGACAAGAGCAACTTTCTTATCCACCTCAAAACAATTGTATATATAGTCAAAACAAGTGGGTATATGATACTATTTTCATTCTTGAAGAGGTACTTAATGAGTTCATTGAATGCCCACCCTTCCACCACCCCTCATTGGTTGCTCAGAGGCATGAAGAACATTCCAGATTGATCAGGAAAGGAACCTATTTTGAAAAACCAGTCAATGGTTTTGTGTGAGTGGTCTTTATTGACTATTTAGATTAGGTAGAGTAGATGTTGTAGCCAATAATTGCTTTTAGCACATTTATTTCAGTTCAGTTTTGTTTTCCAAGAAGTGCACATGCACATTTTGTTGGCCATGTCCTAAACAAGGTTAGATTAGTTTAAATTTTAGTATTGTTTTGCCACTGTTATTTTCTAGCAACTGAGTTGCGGTGAAGGTTTTCAAGGTTTTAGGCAAGAAAAGACTTATTTGCCCAATGGATTTACAAGGCTACTAGTACTATTTCACTTACCAAGCAAACACCCCTGAGAGGTCACCAAAAATGTTAATAAATTATGTTCACACCAAATTTAGCAAGGTCTAAATATCAGTTGTTGAGAGGGGGTACAAAACTTTTTGCTTATGCAGGATTATCCAGTCAATGTCTGATGTCTTAATAGAAGACAAGTGCAAAATCACTTATCAAAATTAGGTAACAGCTCAAGCTGAGTTGTTACATCATCTTGGGAAGGGAAATCATCTATAGTCAAGAAAAAAGACATTCAAAGAATGAAGAGAATTGAATGATTTCATGTTTTTGTTGTTGATTATTCATTATGTTTCAATGCAAGTAAAAGAGGTATTTATAAACTGTCAAATTATATGTCATTTTTATACATATGTTTCAAATAAAGATTTGTTGTTTTATGCTATGTATCTGATTCAGAAAGTGAAATATACATAAGTCATTGCATAGAATGAAATAGCTGATTGTATTAGAAATAATGTATAAAAGTGTCCCACACAAGCAGTGGGAGTAACTGAAGTATGCAACATAAAAGTAAATTTTACTTTTGAAGAACAAGAAATGCATAGGAAAAGAGGAGGGACCTGTCATTGCCTATGAATGACGAATCTCGTGGTTGAGCTGGTTTCTATCTCCCTCCATCCAATTGAGCTCCAGAACACCTGCAAAAAATTTTGTTAGAAGCTCTAGGTTCCAAAACTTTTCATACAAATAATTAGGTCAAACAAAAAGTACCATCTACTCTTATGGAGTAGCAGTAATCAGTAATTAGATATCAGCATAAGAGAAGTCAGAATAAGCAGATACAAGTGCCATATTAGAAAGAGATAAATCCATACAAGTGCCCCCACATCATGAATCAAAGGTACATTTTATATCTAACATGTGTGTTTCTTGTGCACATATAGGTAAATAATTATTACAGATCTTAATAGCATGTGGCTCCCACAAGGGTTGAGCCTAGCATGCTACCTTCTTGACATTTTCAAAGGGAAAAAGACATGACAATCTGGTCATATACATGTTAGAATGGAGCAGCATAGACACCTATACTTTCATTCATTTCAAGAGGTAGCAATCAAATTGTAATATTTACTTCATAAGATTGGAGACAATCTCATATGACAAGAAGACAACATGAAATCACCATAACAACAATGGGACTATCATATGATAGTTCATAATAGTCATCTAGGAAGAGAAGTACCTTAAAGAAATCAAAAGGGCTAGTTATCTAGCATAAGACAATAGTCACAATGGAACAACTAACTTCTATTAGTTTATATATAGTATGGAAAGACATTACAGTAAAAAATAAAGAGTGAAGGATACAACCCATGAAAGACTTGAAGACTCTTTGTAAATCATGTTGAGATGGGTGTAGTAGTCATGAATGAATCTCTATGGTAGTGTGCAGAGAAAAGGTAGTGATATCAATAGAGAGATTGGTAAAGGAAATAATGTAGAAATATATAAGAACATAACCTTGACAAAAGTAACAAACAGAGGGAGAATGCAGAGATCTTGGCAAGAATAGAAGTTTTTATCATCAATGTGAAGGTTTATCAAAAGTTTCCAAAAGGTTTGAGACAACAAAGTTGTTACACTGTATGATGATTGCCATTACCATGGATTCCTTAAGGAGTGACAAAGACTAGAAGTAAGATATACATTGGTAATCATAGTTAGATAAGACAAAGGAATAGTGATGTATGGGAGATGTATGGGTCTAAAAGTAAATAGAGTATGCACGAATGAACAAGCAAGTTGTTTAAGGATTTGTTCACAATCTTGATGGCTTCATTTGAACAATGAATGTCTCAGACCTACAGAGTCATTGTTCAAAACAATAAGACTGTCAAAAGAACAACATTCGTAATAAGGCACAGGTATATCAAGAAGTCATCCAGGAGCTAGCAAGAAGAACAACCACGTGAAGATAAGTGCATTCATTTGGAAATCTATAGGCGCATGAAGACCTAGTAGGGGTCATGGAAGCATAATCATATAGATCATATAGAGAGCATTTTGATAGTCCTATAATACATAGAGATCTTCAACAAAGTTATCTTGCAGCACCCAAAGACAGTAAAAGGAAAGGCTTACCATACATAATAAAAAGAAGCTACAATCACAACAATACACAAGCATGCATAACAACTGAAGGAAGTAGCATGTACTGATGAAGAACAACATACTGTAGAGTAGACCTTTTTAGAAAAGCCTCAAAGGAAGCATTCAAATGTGCAAAACAACTAACATTGTGATTAAAGCCTATATCTAATTGGAATACAGAGAGTGTGGTATGAAAGGCAGCACAGGTGCCTACAAGCATCAATAGAATAAAGTTATTATTTGCAAGGAATGAACAAGAATTATCAATACATAGCCATGACTATATAGATATAGAAAGATAAAAAGAAAACTCTTACAGTCCTCCTCAAACAACATATAGAGACAGAAAAGGGGTCTTTTCATAGTCCCATGTATGTAAAAATAATACAAATGAAAGAGAGGAGCATACTATAAAGTATGAAGGCAATATCATAATGTGTGCCAGACACAAAAGTGCAAGAAATCATAAGCAATAGTGAACAAAGGGAGATTTAGAGTATGTTGATACAGAGGTATGGACAAAATGTTGGAGAATGCCAAATGAAAGATAAGATTGTACCTACAGTGTAAATAGGACTATCACCAAGTAAACAAAGCTGTCATGAAAGGTAGAGAATAGTCACAACCCTCATAGGATGGAGTCAGCTTTACAAGAAAGAATAGTCACCAAGATAAATAAACTGCCATATGATAGATACAGTCATAGGAAAAGCCTTTTGAGAAGAGCTCTATTGCTTCAAACAAAATTGGACAGAGATACACCATATAACAAAGAGATGCAAAGGACTTCAAATAGAACAAATTACTTACCACTTTTTGTTGTGGATAAGGCAAAATTGCATGTTATTTGTTCACATTGCTACAGAGGATATACCAGGAAGCAGTCATCAATGAAAAGGAATAGCCATACTGGTGTAGTCACGCTAGGAGGGTTCACGGAATGAACTGTTCAGACCATGCAGCAAGAGTAAACACAATGGAAACAACTCAAAGAAATGGAACAAATGCAAATTCAGTCATTCAGTCTATCATAGAATTCAAATAGAGATCGGATGACAACATACAGGCTTACAATTAGGGCTCATAGGCTTGATTACATACATGCGCAAGATAAAGATTTGAAGCTCCTTGCAGAAATCTAAACTATCAGATACTACTATGTGAATTGCTACTTGACAATTGCTTTCCTAAGGATCTATTAAATCAATATATATCAAGTTTGGATCATAAGATTCCTCTGTGTCAGCCAAAGAAGGTCACAAACTCCAATGAAGAGCTATAACATGTGTACACAGATAGGTCAGACCTAAATGCATAGAACATCTCCATTAAATGAATGGAATGATGTGTGGATCTTTGGGGAAAGTTGGTCATGAACCAAAGATCATTGAATGATGTCTCATTAGGCTTCACAGATCAGGAAATGCTTCCATAGGTCTCTCCTTCAGCTGGTTGTCTGAGATTATTAGGATGCTCTATTCTAAAAAACAATTGATCTTTTAATAGTGATATCTTTCTGGTAATGATGTGTGGATCTCTGAATTCTAGATATGATGTAGATGAATGAATGTAGATGCTAAGTCTAGCTTTACAAGGACTACAATACAACTGGACCAAAAATAAAGAAACTACTTCTGACTGAACTACCTGAACTGAACTGGAAAATAAAAAGAAACAAACTGAAATGCAAATGTTTTTGGTTGATGCAAGATTGCTCTTGAACTAGGGATGTTGACAAGGGTTGTTACAGTCCTCATCATTTAATTTTAATAAATATCAATCCAAGGCAGTGTCCATGGCTGTATGCAAAAGGGAGAAGGAATAACTTGCATGGCAGTCTTTTCTACAGAAGGGATTTGACAACAATTGCATGAAACAAACTAGGTTTAACTCTGCTGAAAAAGATAATTTAATCTAAGGAAAACAATAACTTGAGCAGCTGATCTAATTCTAGAATAAAGGAATAGCTAAAGGAATTCTAAATAAACAAACTGCATAACAGCAAAGCAACTAAACAAACTAAGAAATGTAATCTCTGCCCTTTGGTTAGAGTGGGCCCTTACTCCTTCCTCCAGAGAGACTAATCAATTCCAGCAATCAGCAAATGGGTAGAACAACTTTCTTTATTCAAAAATCTTCAAGATCCAAATTACATGCTGCTGTAAAAAAATAGAGTTATTTTTCTTCAAAAAATAATTCTTTTACAACCTTTTTCCTATTCTATGCCATAGTTCTCTATATATAACTATGGTTATTAAATTCTAATTGAGAGTCTCTCTAGAGTAGAGAATTTATTTATGCAGCTAACTAAACTTATTTATCTAGTTAACTAAACTTATTCATTTAGTTAACTAATTATACAATTGCTGATTACAAGGCAAAACATGCAGTCTTTTAGAAAGACATGCAATGACACTAAGTGTGTATTCTTTGAATGGAATAATTACTCATAATTAGATCCATTAATTTAGGAGTAATTATAGTCAATCTATCCTTCAGAAAATCTCAGAGTGTGTGTTGGTAGATTGGAAGAATCCGCAGCAACTTCATAAATTATTTTTGGAACATCTCCAGAGCTTACAAAATAGTCAACTTTTGTCATAAAATGCTCATTTGTTTTACCCGATCTCCTCAAATGATTTTTGGGTTTTGTTTCTCTAACTTCCAGATTTCTAGATCATTTTGAATTTTTAAATTTCATTAATAAATGAGAGAGATATTACAATTTTACTGAAACTAGTTTTCTTGACTTTTCTATTATGCATCTTCGCGCTCTATAACAGTCAACTTATATCATTAACCGTTTATTCATTTTAATAAATCTCTTCAAAATGCCTTCATAGATTTATTCCTCTCTCTTTAATCTTTCTATATCATTTTGAATTTCTAAATTTCATTAAGAAATGAGAGGTATTGCAGTTTTACTAAAATTGCCTTTTTGACTTCTGCATCTTCGGCGCTCTGTGCATCTCTGACACTCTATAACAGTCAACTTTTGTCATACATTACTCATTTGTTTTACTAGATCTCCTCAAATGATTTCTAGGTTTTGTTCCTCTAACTTCAAGATTTCTAGATCATTTTGAATTTTTAAATTTCATTAAGAAATGAGAGAGATATTGCAATTTTACTGAAACTGGTTTTCTTGACTTTTCTATTCTGCATCTTCGTGCTCTATAACAGTCAACTTATATCATTAACCATTTATTCATTTTAATGAATTTCTTCAAAATGCCTTCATAGATTTGTTCCTCTCTTTAATCTTTCTATATCATTTTAAATTTCTAAATTTTATTAAGAAATGAGAGATATCGTAGTTTTACTAAAACTACCTTTTTGACTTCTACATCTCTGGCACTTTGTGCATCTCCGACGCTCTATAACAGTCAACTTCTGTCATAAATTACTCATTTGTTTTACTAGATCTCCTCAAATAATTTCTGAGTTTTGTTCCTCTACCTTCCAACATTCCAAATCATTTTGAATTTCTAAATTTCATTAAGAAATAAGAGAGATATCATAGTTTTACTGAAACTACTTTTTTGACTTCTGCATCTCTGGCACTCTATGCATCTCTGACGCTCTATAATAATCAACTTCTATCATAAATTTATCATTTGTTTTACCAGATCTCCTCAAATGATTTATGGGTTTTGTTCCTCTAACTTCCAACTTTCTAGATCATTTTGAATTTCTAAATTTCATAAGAAATGAGAGAGATATCATAATTTTATTGAAACTACCTTTTTGACTTCTACATCTTCGACGCTCTATGCATCTCTAGTGCTCTGTGCATCTCCAGAGCTCTGTCCATCTCTGAGGCTCTATGCATCTCTAGAGCTCAATGTATCTCCAAAGCTCTGTCCATCTCCAGAGATCTGTGCATCTCCGGAGCTCTGCAACTCTAAAACTCTACAACTTATCATAAAATAGACTTTCTTTTCACTTTATTGATAAAATAATTGCTGATCTCAAGGTGAACATGTAATATCAAGATAAACTCATGCATGACATTGATTGTTGCATTTAGACAAGTTTATTTGATACTTAGCTAAAAATCTTCAAACCCATACTCAAGTCCACTTCAAAAACTGATTTAATGAAGAGAAAATATATGTTTTTATTTGACTAAAGATGAGACACTTTATGGTCTCATCAGATGCTCCTACATCAAACATCCAGGTTTATTGAAAAAGTGAGTCCCTCACTTTCCTGGGGCTAGAGGGAAATCAAGATGGTCCACCTCAGCCTGAGAAATCCATGATAAATCTTCTTCCGGTCTGCCTTTCCACTTCACAAGATATTCTTTGTATTCCCTTCCTCTAGTGTTGCATCCAACTCTGTTGTCCAAAATGTCTTCAATTTGCTCCAGTACTTGTTGTGGTAATTGCTTCTTCAAGTCTTCTTCCATGTTGTCATTGAACTCTGCTTCATGATACTGATAAAGCTCTACAATGTTGAAAATAGGTGATATATCCAATGTCTCCGGTAATTCCACTTCATATGCATTCCTAAATCAAATTTTTTGAGTATCTTACAAGGTCCAGACTTCTTCATCTTCAACTTGTTATATGTCCCAACTATAAATCTTTCTTTTCTTAGGTACACCATCACTTCATCTCCAACTTTAAATTCCTTATGTCTTCTCTTCTCATCTACCTTTTCCTTATACTTACTATTCATATTCTCCAAATGCTTCTTCACCTGATTATGCACTGTCTTCATGTGATTTACAAATTCTTCTACTTCTGCACTTCTCTTTTCTTCCATACTAACATCTCTTAATTCTGCTACTCCTCTAGGATTCACTCTGGTCACAATCTCAAATGGTGTTCTTCCGGTACTCCTATTTACTGAATTATTGTATGGAAACTTTGCTTGTGAAAGAATCAAATCCCAACTTCCTGTCTTCTCTCCAACCAAACATCTCAACAAGTTTCCCAAACTCCTATTCACTACCTCTATCTGTCCATCAGTCTGTGGATGAAAAGTTGAACTGAACTTCAAATCTATCTTCATCTTCTTCCAAAATGTCTTTCAAAAGTATCCAACAAACTTTGTATCTCTATCTAAAACTATACTCTTAGGTAATCCATGCAATCTCACAATCTCCTTGAAAAATAGGTTAGCTACATGCACTGCATCTGTTGTCTTCTTACAAGGTATGAAATGAGCCATCTTTGAAACTTTGTCAACCACTAAAAATATTGAATCATGTCCTCTCTGTGTCTTAGGTAGTCCCATTACAAAATCCATACTTATGTCTTCCCAAGGTCTCTCTGGTACTGTCGAAGGTTTGTACAATCTAGTATTTTGACTACTCCCTTTTGTAACTTGAAAAACTCTTCAATTTTGCACAAATCTCTGAACATCCTTATGTATTTGAGGCCAAAATTAGTTTTCACTTACCAAAGCCACTATCTTATCAATGCCAAAATGTCCTGTCAATCCACCACTATGCTTCTCCTTGATCAAATTATCTCTCATTGAACTTCTAGGTATGCACAACTGATTTCCTTTGAACAACATATCTTCTTGAATGAAATAGTCCAACCACTTACTCCTATCTATCACAATAGGTTCTTTACATTCTTTCCAAGGTTCTACAAAATTAGTGTCTCCCTCATACATGTTCTTCAATTCATCAAAAGCCAACACTTCAACTCTAATCTCTATCAACAAGTTTCTTCTTCTACTCAATGCATCAACAACTTTGTTTGGTTTCCCACTCCTATGCTTTAACACAAAAGTATAACTCTACATGAACTCTACCCATCTCATATGTCTCTGATTCAACTTACTTTGACTATTCAAATATTGCAAAGCTTGATGATCTGTATACAACACAAACTCCTTAGGAAACAAGTAATGTCTCCACTTCTTCAAGGCTTGAATTATGGCATAGAACTCTTGATCATAAACTAAATATATCCTCCTTGCATCATTTAACTTCTCATTAAAATATGCTACAAATCTACCTTCTTGACTTAACACTGCTCCAATCGCATTTCCACTTACATCACAATCAACTTGAAATACCTTATTGAAATCTTGTAATGCCAAAACAGGTTTCTCTATCACTTTCTGTTTCAACAACTCAAAATTTTTATCTTCTCCTGATGTCCATTTAAAATCCTTTCTATCACCTCTCATTGTCCATGTCATAGGGTTACAAACTAAACTGAAATTTCTAATGAACTCATGGTAGAAACTAGCCAATCCATAAAATGATCTAACCTCTCCAATGCTCTCCAATGTAGGCCATTCAACAACTGCTTTCACTTTCTCGAGATCCATCTTCATGCTGCAAGTATGGGCCTAATCAGTGTTGTCATTGATGTCAACATACTCCTGTTGCATTGATGATAAGGATTGGATGAGTTGTATGCTAAGGATATTGAGAAAATTAGTCCTATCAAGAATAAAGAAGAATAATGAAGACGGTGAGGTAGAGATCCCAGCTAAGATGAAGATCAGAGTATACACATCAAAGGGTTTTTAGATGTGTCTTAAAAGGGTCCAGTAAAGATTTGAGAGGTCCGTATGAAGATTTGAAGAAGTTATGTCCACTTGAGTAAAACTGGTTCTGGCAGATGTTCAGAGGTGACAGAGTGACACAGATAGGTCCGGTGAGATCCAGAAATGAAATATCTTGTTCTGTGGATTTGGTGGAGTGTTTAGGAAGTCAATGTGAATTGACAACTCAATTGGTTCATGGTCTAGAGGTCCGCAAGCATCTATTCCAATATGACATTGATGACAGACTGTGTTCTTGAGGTTCTGGATGAAGGAAAGGAAGATTTCAATAAGTAGAAATAGTGTGGATGTTCTTGGTGATTCAAGAAAGCTTGTGGAGGTCTTTGGATTGTGTCCAGTTCATGTTGGTGTTCCACATTGAAGATTGATCTTGTAATTGAAGAATTACTTCCGGATGATGATGTTCTTCCTAAGTTTGGCTGACCAGATGAGTTACACACCCTATGGATGATCTTGAAGATGTTTTGAAGAATGGCATGTTCTTAAAGGAAGATTGAAGTCTCAGATCTGTGTGGCCGACAACGTGTTGATCTGCGTGAAGTCTTTTTGTAATTAGTCATGTTGTATTTATGTATTTTCTCTATAATGTATGTCGACTTGGATGATTATCCCAAAGTTAAATGTCTTGTATAAATAAGAAGTTGTGAAGTCATTTCAAAGGCATCTTGGTGGAGATGAGTGTGTGGTAGAGAGGAGCAAAGTGAAAGGCAGAGCAAAAATATTGAGCTTAAATGGAACTGACTCAAGCATGGTGAAGATGCTATTCTTCAGCTCAAGTATGTAATATTTATTATTCTGTAGATAGTGTGTCTCTTGTAGGCAGTGGGCCTCTTGTGAATAGTGTGCTCGGGTGGTGAGCCCTAATTGGCATGTACCATTTGTTTTTCTTATTATTTTAACAGAGAATACAATCTTGGGTTAGTCACCCCATGGTTTTTCCCTTAACTGAGTTTTCCACGTTAAAATCTTGGTGTCCTATGTGTTAATGTGTTTCTGCTCTTGAATTGTTGAATTAAGTTTCCATGATTGATTTATTATTATGTTGCTGAATTACAAGGATTAAAGTGATTAATAGGAAGAAAGTTTTGGGACAACTGATTCACCCCCCCTCTCAGTTGTCTGTCTTGATTCTAACAATTGGTATTAGAGCTAAGTTTCTCTAAAAGAGCTTAACCACTTGAGGAGATCCAGGATGTTGTCCTACAAGAAGGATAGTCTAAGGTTTGATGGAACCAATTTCAGTCTTTGGAAAAGTTGCATGGAATGTCACTTACAATGTATGGGAATGCAATATTGGATCATGGCTACAAAGAAGTATGTTCCTCCATAGAATGGTCCAAGAACTGTAGATGAAATCAGAGATGCTGAAAACAATATTTGGGCTTAAGAAGCTCTATTAAGTGCCTTATCTAATTCAGAGCTAACAAATGTTGTAGATCTAAAAACTGCATATGAGATTTGGGAAAAACTAGAACTTCTACATGAAGGAGACAAGTATGTCAAATGTGCCAAGCTACAGAGTTTGAAAGGACAATTCAAAAACCTAAAGATGAGTGAAGATGAAAATATCACTACATTTATGCCAAGAGTAAATGAGCTTGTTTATGGCATTAGATGTGCTGGTGCAGTCTTGGATGAAGATGAGATTGTTGCCAAAGTTCTTAGATCCCTACCTGCTTCTTACAAATACAAGGTTGATGCTATTGCAGAATTTAGATCTTTTTCAAATATCACAAGAGATCAATTGGTTGGTAAATTAGCTACATTTGAATTGGCTAAGTTTGGAGATGCCCCCCCAAGACTAAATCTGCTTTCAAAGCTAGTGCCTTTGTAAAAGGAAAACAAAAGTTTGATCCGAGAGAGAACTCTTCAAAGAAAATATCATAGTATGAAAAAGAAAGAAAAGATCTGGAAGAAGATGAAGCCGAAGCTACTCAACTTGAAGCCCTTATTGCAAAAATACTGCCAAGAGGATTCGGTAAGTATGAAGAAAAATTGCCCTTCAAATTTTTTAACTGCAATAAGATTGGTCATTTTGCCTCAAGGTGTTTAGAAAGATTTTCAAGAGAAAATCCAAACAGATCAAGATTCCAAAAGAAATGTTACTATGTTCATGATGATGATGATGGAGTAATAGATGATGAATCAGAGATAGGAAACAAATCCGGAAGTGATTGGGTGTTTATTGTCATCAAGGAAGAAGATCCAATGTCCTATGAATCTGCCAATCATAAAATAGAAAGAGCTCTAGCTGCCCAAATTAAAGAAAAGGATGACTGGGTCATTGATAGTGGATGCTCTCACCATATGACAGGTGACAAAAATAAGTTCTTAGATTTGGAAAGATATGAAGGAGGAGTGGTAAAATTTGGTGATAATTTTGCTGGCAAGATCAGAGGTAGAGGAACTATTTCTTTTGATGGAAAGAACAAAACCAGCAATGTACTGTATGTTGAAGGTCTGAAGCACAATCTTCTCAGTGTTGGATAGTTGGTGGACAAAGGGTATAATCTGTGATTCAAAAATGGAAAATGTAAGATCTTTGAAAATTTCAGAATAGAGATTCCATCTGATACTCAAACAAAAGGTAATATCTTCCACTTGGTTGGTAATAGTAAAAGTTGTTTATTTGTTCAAATTGATCAGAGTTGGTTGTGGCATAGGAGAATGTGTCATGTGAATTTTGATAATATCATCAAGATAAGCAACACTCAGGCTATAAGAGATCTTCCAAGACTGGTGAAACCTACTAATAGTTTGTGCAAAGAATGCCAGTTGGGTAAGCAAAGCAAAGTCACATTCAAAAGTAAGGAAAAATCTTCTACCAGATTATTGGACTTAGTTCATACTGATCTATGTGGTCTGGCAAGAATCAGGAGTGTGCAAGGTGATAGATACTTCATGTTATTAATTGATGATCACTCCCAGATGATGTGGGTGACTTTTCTAAAAGAGAAATCTGAGGCTCTTGAGAAATTTAAAATATTCAAAGCTATGGTAGAGAATGAAACTGGATTAAACATAAAATGTCTTAGGTCTGATAGAGGTGAAGAATTTACATCCGAAGAGTTCATAGAATTCTATGAGAAACATGGGATAAAAAGATAGTTGTCTACTCCAAGGACTCCACAGTAGAATGGAGTAGTGGAGAGAAAGAATCGGACCATCTAAGAAGCATCTAGAAACATGATGATGGAAGAAAATGTTCCTCAGATCTACTGGAGAGAAGCTATAAGCACTGCTGTCTATACTCTTAATCGAGTATAAATCAAAAGCAATACTGGTAAGACCCCTTATGAACCTTGGTTTGGCATCACTCCCACTGTGAAGTATTTCATAGTCTTTGGTAGAAAATGTTACATTAAAAGAGATGAAGATCTTGGCAAATTTGATGCTAGAAGTGATGAAGGAATATTCTTGGGTTATTCTACTCAAAGCAAAGCTTATCAGTGTTATAACAAGAGATTGAGAAAGATTATAGAAAGTACAAATGTGAAGGTTGATGAAGGTATTGAAAAACCCTCAAGGTTTTATGAATATGATGAAGATGATCATAATGATGTTTTGGTCCAAGAAGTCCAAGCCCCTTCTGAAATTCAGATTCAGACTGATTCGGTGAATCAAGAAGAAGAGATAAGTTTGAATGAACCTATTCAAGAAATAGAAGTGCAAGAGATTCCCAAAATTCCTAGGTATGTAAGACTGAATCACTCTGAAGATCATATCATAGGTGATAAAAGCAAAGGTGTTCAAACAAGAAGAAAGATTGCTCAAGACACATAAGAGTATTGTCTGATTTCAAATATTGAACCAAAGTTAGTGAATGAAGCATGCAATGATGAAAGTTGGACTAAAGCAATGGAGGAAGAGCTGATGCAAATTGAGAAAAATCACACTTGGGATCTTGCTCCAGGACCTAGAAAGAAGAATGTGATTGGAACCAAATGGGTCTTCTAGAATAAACTGAATGAAGATGGTGAAGTAGTCAGAAACAAAACCAGATTGGTCTACAAGGGTTACTCTCAAGTAGAAGGAGTTGATTTTGAAGAAACTTTTGCTTCGGTGGCAAGAATTAAAGAAGTCATATTATTTCTTGCCTTTGCTGCCTTTAAGGACTTCAAAGTATATCAGATGGATGTCAAGTCTACCTTCCTGAATGGTGACTTGGAAGAAGAAGTATACATTGAGCAACTAGATGGATTTCAATTGTCTAATCATGATGATATGGTCTGCAAGTTGAAGAAAGCACCGTATGGACTCAAACAAGCCCTAAGAGCCTGGTATGAAAGATTGGATAAGCATATTTTGAAGATTGTTTTCAACAAAGGTACTGCTGATAGTAACTTGTACTTCAAAATTGATCATGAAAACATCTTAATTGTTGAAGTGTTTGTTGATGATATCATTTTTGGAGGAAGTGATAGTATGTGCAAAACTTTTGCAAATCAAATGAAAAGTGAATTTGAGATGTCCATGTTTGGGGAAATGAATTTCTTTTTGGGTTTGCAAATCATTCAAACAAAGAAAGGAATCTTCATTTCACAAACCAAATATGTGAAAGAATTGTTGAAGAAATTTGGGATGGAAGACTCAAAACCAATGAGTACTCCCATGGCAACTGGATGTAAATTGAGCAAAGATGATGACTCTCCTAAGGCTGATCAGAAAAAGTATAGGTTAATGATTGGAGGACTATTGTATCTTACTCAAACTAGACCTGACATTATGAATGTTGTTGGTCTTGTTTCTAGATTCCAAGCTGATCCTAGAGAATCTCATGTCATGGCAATCAAGAGGATTCTTAGATATCTAAAAGGAACAATTGAGTATGGTTTATGGTATCCTAGAGATCATGATTTCTCTCTTCATGCATATACAGATGTGGATTGAGTAGGAGATGTGGATGACCAGAAGAGTACTAGTGGTGGAGCATTCTTTTTGGGGAAAAGGTTGGTTTCTTGGCTAAGAAAGAAACAAGAGGCAATATCTCTGTCCACTACAGAAATAGAATATATTGCAGCAGCAAGTAGTTGCACTCAAGTATTGTGGATGAAGCAAATGCTAAGAGACATCAGAGTGGAGTATGAGGAACCTATCACAATCTTCTGTGATAATTCAAGTGCAATAAATATATCAAAAAATCTGGTGTTGCATTCAAAGACAAAACATATATCCATCAAGTTTCACTTTTTGAGAGAGCAAGTGAAAAAGAATGAAGTTAGATTGGAGTTTGTAACTTCCAAGGATCAGATTGCAGACATTTTTAATAAACCTCTACCTAAGGACTCTTTTGAGTATCTCAGGGAGAACTTAGGGGTTATTACTCCTTCGATTCTAAATTAAGGTGCACTAATGTGCATTAGTCTAGTGGATCTCATAGTCATATCTTGTAGTCTGGATTGATGATGGGAAACTGCTACTCAGGGGGAGCAGTTGGTATGATTCTGAATGATGCAAGTATGTGCCCTTTGCCATTGATGTCAAAGGGGGAGAGAAAACATGTGAGAAACAAAAAGTGGTTGCTGATCAAAGGGGGAGCAATAAAGGAAGAGAATAAATGTGAATGGCTATTGTTGATAGGGGGAGTTATGTCAGTCAGTGAGGAGAAGTTCTTATTTTGATGGTTAAAACAACTTTTCACATCATATGTTGCCATCAATGACAAAGGGGGAGATTGTTGCAAGTATGGGCCTAACCGGTGTTGTCATTGATGTCAACATACTCTTGTTGCATTGATGATAAGGATTGGATGAGTTGTATGCTGAGGATATTGAGAAAATTAGTCCTATTATGAATAGAGAAGAACAGTGAAGACAGTGAAGTAGAGATCCTAGTTAAGATGAAGATTAGAGTATGTGCATCAAAGAGTTTTTAGATATGTGTCTTAAGAGGATCCAGTAAAGATTTGAGAGGTCTGCATGAAGATTTGAAGAAGTTATGGCCACTTGAGTAAAATTGGTTCTGCTAGATGTTCAGAGATGACAGAGTGACACAGATAGGTCTGGTGAGATCTGGAAATGAAATATCTTGTTCTGTGGATTTGGTGGAGTGTTTAGGAAGTCAATGTGAATTGACAACTCAATTGGTTCGTGGTCTGGAGGTCTGTAAGCATCTATTCCAATATGACAGTGATGACAGACTATGTTCTTGAGGTTCCAGATGAAGGAAAGGAAGATTTCAGTAAGTAGAAGTAGTGTGGATGTTCTTGGTGATTCAGGCAAGCTTATGGAGGTCTTTGGATTGTGTCCAGTTTGTTTCGGTGGTTTGCATTAAACATTGAGCTCATAATTGAAGAATTACTTCTAGATGATGATGTTCTTCCTAAGTTTGGCCGATCGGATGAGTTACACAACCTATAGATGATCTTGAAGATGTTCTGTGAAGAATGGCATGTTCCTAAAGGAAGATTGAAGTCTCAGATCTGTGTGGCCAACAACGTGTTGATCTGCATGAAGTCTTTTTGTAATTAGTCATGTTGTATTTATGTATTTGCTCTGTAATATTTGCCGACTTGGATGATTATCCCAAAGTCAAATGTTTTGTATAAATAAGAAGTTGTGAAGTCATTTCAAAGGCATCTTGGCAGAGATGAGTGTGTGGTAGAGAGGAGCAGAGTGAAAGGTAGAGTAGAAGTATTGAGCTTAAATGGAACTGACTCAAGCATGGTGAAGATGCTATTCTTCAGTTCAAGTATGTAATATTTATTATTCTATAGATAGTGTGTCTCATGTAGGGAGTGAGCCCTAATTAGCATGTGCCATTTGTTCTTCTTATTCTTTTAATAGAGAATACAATCTTGGGTTAGTCACCTAGGGGTTTTTCCCTTAACCGGGTTTTCCACATTAAAATCTTGGTGTCATATGTGTTAATATGTTTCTCCTCTTGAATTGTTGCATTAAGATTCCATGATTGATTTATTATTATGTTGTTGAATTACAAGAAGGATTAAAGTGATTAATAGGAAGAAAGTTTTGGGACAACTGATTCACCCCCCCCCCTCTCAGTTGTCTATCTTGATTCTAACACTTCAATCCTTCCACAGAAATCACAAATCCTAGATATACCAACTCTTCTTTCATGAAACCACACTTCTTGATGTTTATCAGCAATTTCTCTTCTCTTAGTCTCTATAAAACTTGTCTAATATGCCACAAATGTTCCTCCTTTGTCTTACTAAAAATTAGAATGTCATCCAAGTATACAATCACAAACTTACCCAAGAATTTCTTTAAGACTTCATTTATCAATCTCATGAAAGTACTCGGTGCATTTGTCAATCCAAAGGGAATCACTAACCATTCATACAATCCTTCATTTGTCTTAAAAGTAGTCTTCCACTCATCTCCTTCTCTAATTCTAATATGATGGTATCCACTCTTCAAATCTATCTTTGTGAAATATCTCGCTCCACTCAAACAATCCTTGATATCATTCATCCTAGGTAAAGGAAATCTAGACTTAACTGTGATCTTATTTATAGCTCTAGAGTTAGTACACATTCTCCATCTTTCTTAGGTGCAAGCATTGCAGGTACTGCACAAGGACTCAAACTTTCTCTGATCAAGCCTTTTTCCTCAACAACTCTTGTATGTGTCTATTCAATTCTTCATTCGCTTCTAGTGTCATTCTATGTGCTACTTTGTTAGGCAAACTTGCTCCTGGTATAAGATCCATGTGATGACTAATACTCCTTATAGGTGGCAATACTTTAGGTACATTATCTGATATGATGTCTTCATATTCTATTAGCTACTTTCTTATCTCCTCCAGTTGTGTCTCTTCAGTCTGCTTCTTCAATATTTTAGGCTTCTTAGGAATCAAGGCATAACGCATATTCTCATGTCTCAAACCATCCAAAAAATTTCTTCCATCTACCAAATAAATTCTAGCATTTCCACATACTTCACTCTTAAGATCATCCTCCAAAGGAATCAAAGTAATTCTCTTTGCATTTGATGTTATAGTATATGTATTCTTTCTCCCATCATGTATAGCTTTTCTATCATACTGCCAAGGTCTAACCAACAAGATATGACATACATCCATAGGTATAATATCACACAAGACTTCATCATGATAAGATCCAATATGAAATTTCACCAAACATTGTTCACTCACTAGTACCTTATGATCATCCTAAATCCATGCTATCTGATAGGGCTTAGGGTGTTTCAATCTTTCCAACTTCAGCTTAGTTACCATCTCCTCTGAAACTAGCTTATCTGAACTACCACTATCAATTACAACTTTACAACACTTACCTCATGATTTGCATCTAATTGTGAACAAACTCTTCCTCTGCAGTGGTTCCTAATTTGTTTCAACTTGAAATAGTGGTCTCCTCATTACAAGTGATTCTCCTTTCTCAAGTTTGCCAACTGAATAGGGGTCACCTAGTTCAACAAGTTCTTCAACATAGGCTGCTCTTCCACTATTTTCCATCCTCTTACTTGTACTACCCTGATTACATTCAAATGCTCTATGTCCTTCACCTCCACACTTGAAACAAGTACCTCTGAATCTTCTTTGATCGAATCCTCTTCCTTCTCTTCTATATCCTTCATTCCAGTATGCACTAGGGTTTCCTCTCTGGTAAAACTTTATGTCATCTCTCTGGTAAGCATTGTTATGTTTGTCATCCTTCTTAAATGGGTTGTCAAACTTATTCTACTCCAGATGTGATCTATCTCCTCCATAAAATGTTCTACTTCTCTAAAATTTACCTCCTCCACCTCTCTATCTCTGATCATGCCTCGTATTCAGCTTCTCTTCAACTTTCAGAGCAAACTAATATGCTTCTTCCAAAGATGTTATCCTTACCAAGCTTAGTTCCTCTTGAATGTTCAATCTCAGTCCATTGATGTATCTAGCCAGTTTCTCCTTGTTTGCTTCACGATGTCTTGTCCTTATGGTCATTCTATGGAATTCTTCAGTGTACTCCTTCACAGGTTTCTCCTTCTGCCTCAGGTTTTGCAATCTTTTCAACAACTCTAACTCATAGTCAAAAGGTATAAATTAATTCTTCAACTTTGTCTCCATCCTATCCCATTTTGTAATCTTTTATTTTCCTCTCCTGTTTCTTTCCAACTGAACTTCTTTCCACCATATAGCAGCATGTCCTTTCAACTTTGTCTTTGCAAATTTCACCTTCTCCAGATCTTCAATTTCCTCATATTCAAAGTATTCTTGCATGTCATTTATCCAGTCAATCAATTCTTCAGGGTTAAAATTACCAGTATAGTTCGAAACATCAACTCTAGGTCTCTTCCCAATCTTTGAAATAGCTCACAACTTCTTTACTTGATCTGATTCTTCTTATTCATCACCTCCTAGGGTTTTGCTAGTTTGTTTAACAAATTGAAATTCTTCTCCATCATTGATTTCAACATTAGGTCTCTATGTCAATCCTCTTTGCCTATCTTCTTCAACAACATCCAAACAAATTCACATTATTTTCATCATCTCCATCATCTCATCCATTCTTCCAGTCATTGTTCCAATAGCAGTAACTCTCTACAGCGGCATTCTTCATAGGATCAAGTGCAAATTGCCTCAAGTTTGGTGATCGAGCTACAAGGTGACAACTGCCTCTCAATCAGTGATTGGTTGTGACACAAGTAACCTGCCTCAATTTAGCAATCTGTCCATAGCAAGATCTTAAAGAATTCCTTTGCCAACTTTGCTCAATTCACTCCCAAAGATTCAAACTTTTGCTCTAATACCACTTGGTGCAGTCACGGTAGGAGGGTTCACAGAATGAACTATTTGGACTATGCAACAAGAGTAAACACAATGGAAATAACTCAAAGAAATGGAACAAATTCATATTCAGTCATTCAGTATATCATAGAATTCAAATAGAGATCAGTCAGCAACATGTGGGCTTACAATTAGGGCTCACAGGCCTGATTACATACATGTGCAAGATAAAGCTTTGAAGCTCCTTGCAGAAATCTAAACTATCAGATACCACTATGTGAATTGCTACTTGATAACTACTTTCCTAAGGATCTATTACATCAATATATATCAAGTCCAAATCATAAGATTCCTCCACGTCAGCCAAAGAAGGTCACAAACTCCAATGAAGAGTTGTAACGTGTGTACACAGATAGGTCAAACCTAAATGCATAGAACACCTTTGAAAAATGAATAGAATGATGTGTGGATCTTTGGGGAAGGTCAGGAATGAACAAACGATCATTGAATGATGTGTCGTTAGGCTTCACATATCAGGAAATGCTTCAACATGTCTCTCCTTCAGCTGGTTGTCTGAGATTACTAGGGTGCTCTGTTATGAAAAATAGTTAATCTTCTAATAGCGATATATTTCTGGTAATGATGTGCGGATCTCTAAATTTTGGATATGATGTAGATGAATGAATGTAGATGCTAAGTCTATCTCTGTAATGACTACAATGCAACTGGACCAAAAATATAGAAACTACTTCTGACTGAACTGCCTAAACTAAACTAGAAAATAAAAAGAAACAAACTGAACTACAAACAAACTGAAATGCAAATGTTTTTGGTTGATGCAAGACTGCTCTTGAAACAAGGATGCTCCTGCATCACATACAAGACTAAATGGATAGTTCTATAAGGATTATGAGATGAATAACAATCCAATATATGAAAGCACAACTAGCAAAGAATAGAACTAGCCAAATGAAGCAGATTCCCTACTATTCTTGCTCATCATAGAAGCAAATACAAAACATTACCTTCTCAAAGGAACAACAGTGATCCTTATGAAACTACAAAAGAGTTACACTATTATGAGTAAGGGAAATGCAAATAGAGAAAGATTTTTCATGACAGAGAGGTTATAGCATGGTAAAGGAATAGATTTCTTTTTCATTATTTTGTCCTCAAGAGAATGTAGATATCAAAAGAGGAAGGACAAATACAGATTATTTGAAGCCCTAGTGGATTTTTTTCACAACACATCACATAACCAAGCCATAATGATGAAACCCCAGGTTCTATTCATGGTGAACTTGTATGCAGCAAACCCTTGTTTTATTGCAGATCTAGAATGAAATATGGTCATAGATTAAAGCCTGTAGGAAGGTTTTATATTATCTTTGCAGAATAAAAGAGAATAGTGAATTATTTCTAGTTTCCTAGGCTTGTGATAAGCATATGTCAAGGAGAAACAATGAGTAGTCATAAGGCATTTCTTAAATATCATCCAATCCAATAGTAAAACCTCATCTTTTTGACAGACCCAGAATGAGATATGGTTGCGGCTATGTAGGGTTTCAAAACTCAGTGTTCTTTTCACAAAAGCTTACAATAATATTCAAGCTTGAATTGAGCTATTTTCACTCAAAACAAAATGGGTCAAGCTCTTTTGCACGAGGAGTGAGCAGACATGAGATTTGGTTGCAGCCTGAAGGCCTATAGAAGGTTTCATATTGACTTTGTAGAATGTAAAGAATCAAAAATGCATTCATCTTTAGTTTCCTGAGCTCGTATTGAGCATTATATCACACAAAAAGGAGGAAAGAATACACAAAACTAGAGAGTATTATAAGAACCAGTACAAAACCCTCATTCTTCCTGGCCTCTATTATAAAAGTGCAATAAAAAGATGGAGAATATGTAGAGAAGTCATTTTCATCATGCCAGAGTAGCAAGAGTAATAGAAAGAAACAACTAGAGGAGCAACGAATGCTGCAATTTTTTCCATTCTTTTACAAAGAGAAACAACAATATGAAGAAAGAGAACTCACGTGTGGAGTATGGTGTCAAATATAGCTCAGATAACCTCTGAAGATGCCTTTGAAACCCTAGCAATTCCCTTGCATGGCAATGGCCTTGGAGGAGAAACAAAAATTACAAATGAAAATGATAAAAAACTTTTTGGTTTTTCCCTTTTGCTATTTTCCCTAGCTCGAGCACTGAGCTCTCTTTTTGCTCTGTTTGACTTCAAAAAATAAATTATTGTTATCCATTTTCCTTTCAGGGTCAAGACTTCAAGTCAACAAACCTAATAATGCAACAGGGGCCCAAAAAGGCCATCATTGCCTTTCTTTTGAGTTCCTTCAAAGTCAACAAAGCCAAAATGATTCAAAGGTAAGGTAAGGTATGATTGGATATAATGCATGGGAGTTATAAAGTGTCTTATTAAATATGCAAAGATAAATAAAGGTATGATGATGCATGTATTCCACATAGGGAGTCATAAGGATTTTTATGATGCAAAGGCAATAATGCATGATGCATATAATTTGCATGGGAGTCATAATGGCGAGATTACCATAGTGCATGGGAGACATAAGGGAGTAAAATACGGATATTTTGTAACTTTTGCATGCATGGAAGTTATTTATTTTGGCAGCATCAATAGGTGCATTAATGTAATTGTGCAAATCCAAAGGGAGATATAAGGAGTTGTTATTTTCTTTAAATCTTTTGAAGATAAATACATCCATTTTTGCATGACCTTGCAACTTAAAACAATGTAAACAAATAATAAAGTAATATAATTATAAATTACTTTATTATTTTTTCACAAAGTTGTAAAGTCAAAAATAGAACAAATTTGTAACACATAGTAAAGTAAATAATCCTGATTACTTTATTCCTTACATTGTTTTCTCATCCCAAAATCAAAATTAGAAGACGAAGTTAACTGAGCTATTTTGAGAGCTCTTGCATGATTTTTGGTCAAAATTGAAAGAGTTTGGTCCACCACTTGGTCAAACTAATACATAGGGGTAGTTTGGAGCTATTTTAGCTCAAAATGGATCAGTTATAGCCCTTCTGTTTTGGGATTTTTATGCTTACTCATGGATCAATTTTGGGGAGATTATTTTTAGAGGTAGTTGATTACAGTTGACCTTTCTAGGTCTTTTTGAGAGCAGATTATATATTGTGAGAAAAACTTATGTTTTTCTAGTTCTTGCCTTTTACTCTCTTGTACACAACAAAGAGAGAGTGTTTGTAACTCATATTTTTGCAGATTTTATAGATTACAATAGTTATTCTTTGTCTTCTTATGTAAGTGTCCTTTATTTTCAGTAGAATCAAGTATCTACCTTCTCATTAGTGTTGTTTTATGAATGATTTGATGAGATTTTATTGTGTTTAATATCAAAACCTTTAAAATCATTCTCATTTGTACTTGTATGTATTGAATAGCAGTGAAATCACAAATCTTAGGTTGTGCAATTGGAATAGTTTTCTTTCATGTTGTGAGAACCCTATTTTCCTTCAAGAAAAATGTTATTTCCAGCCTCCCTTAGAATCTCTTTTGTGATCATATTGCTAAGGTGAATTGTGTGGATAGATTTTTTTGAGATTCATTGTGAATTAGGTTTATAGTTTTTCCATCAAATTAGGTGCATCACCACACTTTAAGTTTCAGTTTTAGTGATTTTAGAAGGTCTTTTTAACTCTTTTCCTACAAAGTTATTAGTTTTTAAGGGAACCAACCCATAATCTGGATGTTTACTTTCACCATAGTGTACCCACAAGCTTAAAGTATCCCAATGTTGTGGAGGATTGCCGAACTTAACAACATTGCATCACGGGTGCAATCCTAATCGACAACAAGTACCATATGCCTCCCTATCAAGGTGAGTCTACTCACACTACCCACCCTATGTCATGTGGTTGATCTTGACTTTCCATATAATCTTCTCCTAGGCTAACCATGGTTACATGACATACAAGCCATTCCATCCACCTATCACCAATGCCTTAAGTTCCCTCATAATGGTGTGGAAGTCACTATTCTCACCGATCAACAACCATTTGAATATTGCAAAGCCTTAGAGGTTGTTTATGACCAACAATTCCATTGTCCAAGCACCTATGGGGAACATGTCAAGGACCCCTCATCCATTCCGTCCATGTTATCATCCACTCCACAAGTCACCATTGATCCATCACAAGCTTCTACCTCATCTTCCACCTCAACATGTCAAAAGATCAAGATGATAGACAAAGGGTGTGGTAAATATGAGCTTCATAATGCCTTCCAAGTGGGACAATTGCCTTTGTCCCCCTGCTCTCATGGTCAGCATCTCTAAAAGAAAGAACAAGAACAACAACACAGGATCAATGATAAAATTTCCTTTGTCCTAGCATAGATCTCTAAAGAAGAAGTCAAAGAAACATCTTTGAGTGATTGGTTAAACCGTGATGAAATCCCTTCGACACTAGAAAATGTTGAATACTTCAAAGAAAAATATCTAGTACCTTTCCAAATTTGTGCTAAGATGCCCTACCATGGAAAAGGGCTTGGTGTCAATGAACAAGGTACTACGGAGCCTATCCTGGTTGATCCCACATCTCCTAAGAAATATGCTCAATACTTCAATTTAGGATATGCTCCACCAACTGTGACAATCCGTGAGCCTACTGAAGCTTCAGTAGAGGTGACCAAATCCTCTTCTCTCATAAAAAACATTACTCTGAGTGTCATCATAGCTTCATGCAAAGATCTTGATCTTTCATGCATCTTCCTTGACAACGCCATCTTCATCATCGACCTCCCTCTCGTTCATCCTGAACTTATTTCTTAGGATTATCAAGGACCCCTGACACTTGACATGTTTCCACATGATGAGGCTCTCTCTGTATTCCTAGAACTTCATGACACCTCACAGTATGACATATTCTTGCACACCCATGCCTACTTTGGGAAAGAGGAGATCCTTTGTACAAAAAAGTAAAAATCAAAAAATAGAAAATCATCCCCTAGTGAAAACCTCTCTAAGGCACTTTCAGACACAAAAGAGAAAAATAAAGATGTAACTCCTAGTGAAAACCTCTCTGATGTGCTAGAAGATGAGGATCTCCATCTTCCCCCCATGCCATCCTACTTGCAAGAACGTTCTAACATTCTGATTGAAGGCACCCAAGCAATCAATCTCAGAACACAAGAATTACCCAAGATTACACACCTAGCAAAAAATCTTGGTACTGAAGAAAATGCCAACCTCTCAATCGTGTTTCATGAAGCACCCAATATATTTTCTTGGTCCTGCATTGACATGCCAAGATTTGATCCATCCTTGGTCGTTCACCATCTGGGGTTACATCTAGAAGCAAGACCTGTTAAACAGAAACTCCACAAGATGCATCCTCAAGTCACCTTTCTTGTCATAGAAGAATTACATAAATTATTGAATGTCAGCTTCATCCACCCTATTGACTATCTAGAATGGGTCTCTAATATTGTCCTAGTTGCTAAGAAGCCTAGGGGCATCAGAGTTTGTACAAATTTTTGAAACCTCAACAAAGCATGTCTGAAAGATGATTTTCTACTCCCTAACATTGACATAATTATAGACCTCACAGTAGGACATGAGATGCTCTCTCTCATGGATGGTTTCTCTGAGTTTAACCAAATTAAAATCACCCTTGAAGATCAACAAAAAACTTCTTTTACCTATCCTTGGGGTACATATTGCTAGCAAGTCATGCCCTTTGGTCTAAAGAATGCTAGGGCCACCTATCAACGTGCAATGACTACTATCTTCCACAACATGCTACACAAAATCATGGAGGACTATGTAGATGATCTCCTAGGGAAGTCTAAAACAAGAGAGGAGCACCTTGAGATCCTGAGATGGATATTTGTATGCCTCTAAGAATACAAGCTTTACCTAAATCCCAAGAAATGTGTCTTCGGTGTAACATCAAGAAAACTCTTGGGGTTTATTGTTTCCTGTAGAGGCATTGAGGTGGATCCTGCTAAAGTCACTTCTATAATAGAAATACCACCTCCTAAAATGATCAAATAGCTCTAAAGTCTCCAAGGAAAGCTCTAGGCTATACAGAGATTCATTACCCCACTCACAGACAAGTGTCCACCCTTCGCCCATTTGCTTTGCAAAGATGTACATTTCAAATGGGAGAAAAATTATCAATAGGCATTTGACCACATCAAGGAATATTTATCTTCACTATTGGTCCTAATGACACTTATCCTTGGAAAGCCCCTATTATTGTATATATCAGCAATGCCAATAGCACTGGGGGCACATTTAGCACAACATGATGATACTGGCCATGAAAGGGCTATATACTATATCAACTAAACCCTAGTTGACTATGAGCTCAATTACACCTTCATGGAATGTGCATGTCTAGTTGTCATTTTCTATTCCCAAAAGTTGCAACACTACATGCTAAGTCATTCTATCAATCTCATCTCTAAAGTCAAGCCTCTCAAGTAGCTGCTTTCCAAGACCTCACTTACAAGAAGAATGGAAAAATGGGTTATGTTGTTGAGCGAATTTGACATTGAATATGTTGACTAAAGAGCAATCGAAGGACAAGTTATCACAGATCAGTTGGCCAAAGCACCTCTCATGGATTATCAGTCATTATCCATTGATTTTCTAGATGAATCCATTCTAACCATGATAGAATCAGTAAATTGGAAACTATATTTTTATGGATCCTTCACTAACCATGGTTCAGGAGCTGAAATACTATTAGTAACCCCACAAGGAGACTACTAAATCTCACATGCTTTCTTTTCCATGCACAAACATTGTGGTTGAATAATAAGATTTGATTATTGGCCTTAAGACTGCATTTCAATGGAACATCTAATAGCTACAAGCTTATGGTGACTGTTAGTTAATTATCAAATAGGTCAATGATGAATACCTCACTAAGGATGACAAACTAGTACCCTACAAGCAAATGGTTGATGAATACAAGCTATTCTTCACCTACATCTAATTTGAACATGTATCCCATCTTCACAATAAAGTAGATGATGCTATGGCCACTATTGGTTCTCTCCTGGATATGCCTCATGACAGCCATCAGTGTGAGTTTCTTGTGGAATAGCTCCTTATGCCAGCATATCGCGTCGCTAAGTCAGAATTAATTTGTGAGATTGTTGGTTTAGAAAATCCTTGGTATCATGACATCTACACCTACGTCTAACATCACACCTTCCCACTTGAATCCACTTGCAAACAACAAAGACCCGTCATCTACCAATCCACTCGCTACACTATCCTCGCTGACACCCTCTATTGCTGAAGCTATGATGGCACTCTTCTTCAATGTTTAAACATGGAAGAAGCTTCCCTTACCCTACATGAAGTCCATGTAGGTATCTATGGAGCACACACAAGTGGTATTGTCCTAGCCAAGAAGCTGTTGCATACTAGATATTATTGGCCTACAATGGAACATGATGCATGTGAGTATGTGAAGAAGTGTAAGCCCTATCAATAACATGGAGATCTCATTCATGCTCCCTCTTAAGTGTTGTAACCCATCACCACACCATGGCCTTTCTCTTAGTGGAGCTTAGATCTCATTGGCAAAATCCATCCATCCTCCTTCGATGGACACAAATTCATTATCACTGCCATAGAATAATTCACTAAGTGGGTTGAAGCAATTCCCCTCACTTTCAACACTAGAAACCAAATCTCCAAGTTCATGCTTTACCATATCATCTGTCATTATGGTATCCCATATGCTATTGTTATAGACAATGGTAAACCTTTTAAAAACCATGATGTTCGTGACCTTTGTGAAAAATTCCACATACAACATCATTGGTCCACTCCATATTATCCCCAAGGTAATGGCCAGGCTGAGGAAACTAACAAAACCTTGCTCAAAATTCTCAAGAAAGTTGTCAATGAAACTGGTCATGATTGGCACCTCCACAGCCATCCTGCCCTTTGGGCCTATTACACTAGCATCCACACTCCTACAAGAGCCACCCCATATTCCCTAGTCTTCAAAACCACATCTATCCTACCAATAGAGATCGCATTTCCATCATTACACATTTCTTTGCGTAATGTTATCACTAATGAAGAATACCGTGTTGCATGCCTCCAAGAGCTAGAGCTATTGGATGAATGACACCTCAACACCCTCAATCACCTCCAAGCATACCAAAATCAGCTTCGTAGATCCTACAACAGGAAAATCTATGCTAGAGAATTTGCAGTAGGAGACTTGGTCCTGAAATAAAACCAAAGAAATCTGTCAAAGTGAGAAAAGAAAGGGAAATTTGAGCCTAATTGTCTAGGCCCCTACATTGTCACTACTAAGTATGGTTTTGAGGCATATCTCCTCTCTACCCTTGAAGGAGAAGAACTGGACAAGCCTATGAACATCATCCATCTAAAGTAGTTCTACGGTTAGTCTGTTGTCTACGCCATGTCAGAAATACCAAAAAACAAAAAAATCAAAATTCAAAAATCAAAAAAGTAAAGAGAAATAATCTGTCCTATGGTGAAAACCACTTCTTGTGGTGCCTTGGATAAGTACCATGATGAAAACCTACTTGTAGGCGTCATGTGTAGATTCAATCTAGATCCATTATTCAAACCACCTTCTTATCGTCATCCACACCATTCGTCATATCCCATTATTCCATCACCTAAGCTTTAGAACAAACCCATCACCTCAGTTTCCATTATCCATCATTCCCAAATTATTTCACATCTCCCCATATGTTGTTTTGAAAGAGAAAAAAAGAAAAACAACATTCCCCATCATCAACCTACATTTTCTCCATCCGTCCATTTCATAGCCATCCTTTCCCATTCATTTTTTTGATAGAAACTAGTAATAAAAAAGTAGAACTCCCACTTATGCTAACACCCAAGCTTCACCTATTTGCATCCCTGATCTTAGTGGTGTCTACATAAACATCACGTCTATGCACCACCACTTCACCTTGCCTATCACCAACTACTGACCTTGGGTCCTTCCCGTGATTTTTTCGTAGACATCACGTCTTTGCACTGCCATGTCACTCATCTAATCCCTCATCCACTACAATCCTAGGTCCCTTTAGTGGTTTTTGCATAAACATCATGTCTATGCACTGCCTCTCTACTTTGTCTAGTCTCATCACCAGCATACCATCCTGCTTATCCCTTTTCATCTCTACCATGTGGTTGGGATACATGGTACAGTCTAAAAACTAACAGTTGCCCCACATCGTCACCATAGTATAGTCTAAAAATTGACACTCACCTCATCTACACACTATCCCATCCAGTCATTTGGGCATATCATCATCCTTACATCATCAAGTCACCTAGAACTACATATCATCATCACCCACATTGTAATGTGCCTTAATCCCATGGATACAAGGTATGTGGAATATGAAGGAAGTATCCAGTATGTAGGTACATATGATGCACCCATCCAACCCGCTTGGATGGTCCCACTCTCCTGAGCTTGTTGATTACACTTGATCTACAAATGATACACTTGTTAAGCATCTTATCAAAGCATAACACCTTCACAAAAATTCCTCCACCATCAAAATGTCTTTTCCATAACTAACAACATGTATCCCCCTGCCTATCTTTTAGTTTATCTTAATCACCCATTGATTCTTGTCCTAGGATGAATCCTTCCTACAATGGGAAAAATTACCAGTCCATCTATTTTTGGCAAGAGATACAATGGCTGTGTATTATGGGCTAGTCAATCTTTTAGTTTTTTAATTTTTATCTTGTGCATCATTCTTGGATTACTTCAAATTTGTCTTGATCTCATTATATCATGGCATGTGGCGAACAATCCAGAATGGTGCATAGTCATTGCTTTCGTGTGTTGTGCTTGTGGGAGGTTCTCATTACTCCATCTTAGTATTCATATCTTGTGAATTGTAGGGTCAGTTCTAGCATATTATCCCCCTTTTGCATCTAAGGTTCCTCATACCTTTGGTGTACTAAGGGCTTATGCCTTAGATCCCCCTCGTTTGTCTAGACAAGGTTGTACTATTATGGGCATGTATGGGTTCATCCTATTGTTTACAATGTCAAGTCCTATGCATGGATACCTTGTCACCTTGGTTCCACATACTCTGGTGCATAACATCCTATGCTATATCAATAGTAGTACTCAATATTAATTGGCAAAATTTCTTAATATATGATATCATCCATTTATCCTGCATATCCGCACCTACCCTCACCACCCCATCCCACTGCTATTGCTCCAAGTTTCATCAAGACACATTCCCTTCTTCCCACCTAATTTCTTCTATCCATTATGCCACCATCTTGTGACCGTTTTAGAGACCCTTTTTGTATCATGATCAATCAAAACAATCCCAACCCATCATTATCATCCCATTCTCTTAATCATGTCATTCATAGTGCATTACCATTATTATATGTTTATTAATTTGAATGCATCTTATTCATATGCCTTAGTCCATATGTTTATTAATTTAAACATAAATTCTTCACTTTGCATTATCATCAATCCATAATATATATTTATTAATCTAAATATATATTGTCCATTGCATTTCCATCCCTAGTATATGTTTATTAATCTAAGCATATATTATTCACTACAACATCATTACATAATTTTACATTACTAACCATTCATTTACATTATCCATCACACATCATTACATTACATCCATATACATGCAACCCATTCACATCATTATACCACATTACATCACATATGCATAAAATCCATACATCAATCATACACTACAAAAGGATTTGATTTAAAGTGGCTCAAATAACTTCTGTACAGAATACACAAAATAAACAACACAATATCATACGTGTTGGACATAAGTTCACTACAACATCCATCCATAACATCATAAACATGCCCACATCATGCTAGTCCATCATCATCCATCACATAACATCCAAATATCCTACAATAACAAAGATTTGATACAACTAACTTCTATACAAAATGCCAACCTGTGCCATGAGTAAATCATATCCTACCACACATTAGTCAAAATCCATATAAATGACTATTGTACAAAACACCATTTTACATCATATCATGTTAGTCTCACAAGGCATATTATCACATAAATATCCATCATATATCCCTACAACAGTACATCATATACATCATGCATCACATCATACATAAGCATAAATCCACATCACATCCTATAGAACACATAAGTCAGTCCATCATAAGCATGTCACCATAAAATACATCACAACATCATCATGATATGAATATATGCATAAAACATCATAAAAATCCATGCATGTATCCATCAATAACACATAGTACACAATCCATCAATCCAAATGTTTGTCTCATATATACACATCAAAAAATGGTCATGATACAAAAATATGGTCCTTAGACCTATCCAAAATAACGTATACATAATGCCCCTAGGTTGAGTTGCCCCTACTTGATGCCTCTGAATGGGTTGGTCTTGAGCCCTTCTAAGGAGGTGGCCCCATCCTCTGCTGTCTCATCTATCCTAGTGCCTATGGAGGTGGCCTCTACCTTGCTACTAATACATGTGAGGGGGATGGCTGCTGGATAGACCTCTCTAACCATCTTAACCTCTTGGATCCAAAAGTTGTTGATAGGCTTTGATAACTCACTCTCTGTCCTTCTAGGACTAGCCCGTCATAAAGAGTCATGTAGTGTTGGGCCTCCCTAGCACTCTTAGCCATTTGGTACTACATCATCCTCATCACATCCCCCATCCCTAGGCCCAATGCCTGGCAGGCCTAGTCTCTCTCCTACACATATCACTACACTAGCCCATGTGCCTATGTCACAGGCCCCTGTAAATGGACCACCTGTGCCTACAAAGCCGTGATATGTACCTATAAGGCACCCACCTGTCCCCACTACCCCTATAGCTGGGCTATTTGGGCTTGTTGCTACTGGATCAAAGCCTATGCTCTTGCCAACTCTACAGAATCCCCATCTTTGCCCTGCCCCTATCCCTGGGCCACCTGGACCTACTACTGTTATATGATACCCTATGCTCTCACCATCTCTACTCCATCACCTCTGTTGTCACCTCCACCATCGCCCTCATCCACATCCATCTCCTCTACCCAAACCTCCTCCACATCCTCCACATCCTCCTCCTCATCATCATTATCATCCTCCCTCTCTTCTATTGTTTGCCTCACTTGGTGCTACATACCCCATTGGAATCATGAGTCTCACTAGCCTCTGCTGGGCCAACCACTGATCATAACCCAGGGTAGTCCCTGCATCCTCGACCTATTGTCTGGCATGCCATGCCTATGCCTAGAGTCTGACAAACTCCGCTATCACCAACTATGCCTCCACCATCTGAACCAATGAAGATACTGCCTCTCCCTGTTGTACATCCTGCACCAAGCCAAACTACCTCTGCACTCGATCGGGTAGGTACCAATTGATAATCATCTATGTATGCCCCCTCAGATATCAGGGCTACAAAATGTAACTAAGCTAATCCCTTTCCTCTGACCATCTCTCCACCTCCCTCTATGGCTGCCACACAAACACCACTATGTCGTCTAAATCTCACCTCTAGTATCACAGGTCCCTAGCATGATGGTGAATCAAATGTCCCCTATATGCAAACACAAATGGCTGGTGGCTCGACCTATCCTGCATAGTGACTAGCTAGGTAATAGCTATGTGCTCCAACACCTAGATGTGCAACAATTTCACACCGCACCCCAGGCTTCCTGACCATCTATACATAATGGCATCCATGTCATGGTACAAGTGTACCAGTACACATTGGCCCCATGCATACACCACACCATCTCTGATCATCCATAATAGAACCAATCCCTAGAAAACTGGGAATCCACTCAACCTCTTATCATGGACCAACGTCCCTGCTATCAATCCTGCTAGAAATAGGGGCAATCGATATAGGCCCCTATCTATCGTCTGCCTGTGTATCATCTTTGATTGACTAGTGCCATATGGTAGCCATCCTGGGGCAAATACCTAATCCACATACACCACCCCTCACCTATGATCATAGACTACTCTCTCACCATGTATGGGGATCCAAAGGATCCTCCACACATCCTCTAATGTAATGGCAGCCTCACATGTGGGCAACTAGAAGGCACATCACTCCATCTACCATCTCTCTACCAGAGTAGTCATTATCGCTTGATCTGCCCGTATCTGTGGCATCTCCACTATAAATCATAGTCCAACCATCCACAGGAAAAATCTATATGTGGCATCGAGCCAATATTATAGTACAAAAGTTGGTGGTCACCTCCCATGAGACTAAAGAATGTCCTTGTCATCCTGCACAGTCACCAACACACTTCATTAGCCTTAATTTTAGAACTAGGCACTACTTCTGCCCAACTAGGTGCTAAAACCCTAGGCATCCCTATTTTCATAATAGGTGCTACTTCTCCAAAATGGGTGCAAAAATCTAGACTAGGCACTTAAATCTAGAGTAGGCACTAAACTACCCATTTTGTGTGTTGAAACCCCCCAAACTAGGCACTAATCGCCAAACTAGGTGTCGAAATCTAGGTGCCATTATTTTCATAATGGGCACTAAAATTTTTCTCAAACCTAGGCACTACTTTTAGCTGCTAGGCACTAATCACTAGAGCAGGCACCACTATGCAGAGTGGGTGCTAAACCCTTTAACTGGGCTCTAAAATAATCCTAGCACCTAGTTTTCCTCAGTTCTTGCCCCATGTTTTACACATCTAAACTACTCAACCCCAAAATCACAAGAAAAGTAAGAAACCCTACTAGATCTCCTATTGCTGCCAGTCGTAGGTACTCCCTCACATGCTCCGTATGGTGCTTCTCTCATGGAATGCTTGCCATCACTTCGTTCTTGCTCTTCTCTCTTCTAATCGCATGTGGCTAGCAAATGAAGACAAATGAGGATTATGGGCCCCTCTAGCCTATATATCACCCCCCAACCCTAATTTTTCCTTTTCTCACCCCATTTTTTCTCCCCTTCCCTATTTTTTCTCCCTTTCCAGCATTTTCCTCCTGTCTTCAGTCTCAGGATTCCACCTGTTCCCTCTTTTCTATCACTTTTCTCCTTTTTCAAGACATCGCCGAAAAAATTATTTTTTCCACTAATCTCTTAAGGGGGCATCACCTGGTCACCCATTCCTCTCCTATCCACCCACTAGGGCATATTTATCAAAAAAATTATATTCTTTGATATCTCGTCAATCACGACAACAATGACACCATATCAAAGAGGGGCAAAATGTAGACGTCTCAAAATGGTCACAACCACTTTCATCCACTTATGCAATTCAAATATAATCTCCTACACCACTCTATTTGACCCAAATATTAATTAAATAATTTTTAATTATTTAATTAATTTATCCTTCACCTTCCCCCTTTCACAAAAATCAAATTCTGAGCTACTATAGTTCAAGAATTAAATATTTTTGCAACTATAGTTCATTATTCATACTCCAAAAATTAAATAAATGTCCATATTTATTTAATTCCTATTTTGTCCACTTTTGATTACTTTTTGTAATCATCATTATCTTTTTCTAAAACAGGTGCACGTGAATTAATTTAATTAATTCTCAATTACAAACCCCCATGTTTCTAGAAGTCCATTTGTCATTCCATGTACATTTTGCAAGTATGTGCTAACCGGTGTTGTCATTGATGTCAACATGCTTAGGTTGTCATTGGTGTCAATTGTGTCATCTAATATTGCTGATTATTGCTTGATTGAGTTGTCATGTTAAAGTGATTTGAATGCCTTCTAGAAGTACTAATGAATTTCCAATTGCTTTTGAGAAAATTTGCTCTCTAGAGGAAACAATGTGTTGCAGAGTATTTTGGCTTGCAGAATACTGTCTGAGTTTTTTCTTCGCATTTCTTCTATGTTGAAGGCTGAAGTGTGATATTTGGATATGTATTAGAGAAGATATTGAAGATGCTAAATCTAGAATTTTATGGTCTGGATCAGTGCTTAGTAGAAGTTATGTTCACCAGTTTGAATATTGTAATTGACAGAGTTTTTGGGTTGTGCAAAGGTGCCTGGGAGAAAGTATTTTTCTCCACATTTCTCCATAGAGTAGTTTCAAGTGATACAGTTTTAGACATATGTTTATAAGGTCCTTGGCTATCTTAATTCCAAAGGATTTGTGATTTGGTTCTCCAGAAAGCAAGTTATTGAGTAGGAGAGCTTAGCAGTGTTGATTATAAGTTGTCTTCAAGTGAGATTTTATATCTTCAAGTGAAACTTATTGTAGCTAGATTTGTTGTCTCCCAGGTGATTTTATATTGTTTGTGGATGTCTCCAAATCATGTTGAAGGCTTCTTCTTGGTCCACAAGTTATGATTGTGTTCTTGGAAGCGTGTGCCTAAAGATCCTAGTGCTAACAATAGTTTTTGCCAACCTGGTTGTTTACACTCTTTACGAATGTGCTTCATGAATTGTGGAAGCATGTTAGAGTGTGTGAAGATTTATTTAGGTTTGAACTAAGTTATGAAATGTTCTACCTTCATTCTTTTTCTTTGCAAGAATGTTTAGGTACAGACCTAATTTGAATTATGTATGTTTTTCGACCTTGAAGACTATTCCAGAGGTTATAGAATGTATTTCTAACCTTGATGTATATTCCAAGGTTGATGACTGATATAAATAAGTGAAAATTATTAGTATGTTTATGAGAAGAGTGTGAAGATGCGAAGATAAAGATGTTTGTGTTGTAAGGCAACGAAGGTGATATGTATTGTGCTTCATTAGAACTGAACTCAGGCATGTGGTATATGCTATCATATGAATTCATGGCAGTGAGCCACCTCTCTTGGCAGTGAGCCACCTCTTTTGAGAGTAAGCCCTCTTGGTAGTAATCCACCTTATTGGGCAGTGAGCCCCTTTGGCAGTGAGCCTCTTTGTAATTCAGTATTGATACTACTATATATTGTGAGCTAATCCTTACAGTGGTTTTTCCCTTTTAGGGTTTTGCATGTAAATCTGGTGCTCTGTTATGCATGGTGTTGTTGACATTAAGTTTCTATTGTCTATTTTTCATGTTTAAATCATCATAATAGAATTAAGGTTTATGTGAATTGATGTGGATGTAATTATGTTTATGAAGGCTTAAAGTTTTTGATATAATCGATTTACCCCCCCTTCTCAGTTGTCTTGTGCATTCAACAATTGGTATGAGAACAAGGGTTCCTTGAAAGAAAGATGATACAGGAGCATCCTTGGTTCTAGAGTAATCTTGCATCAACCAAAAACATTTGCATTTTAATTCTTTCATTTTCTAGTTTAGTCTAGGCAGTATAGTCAGAAGCAGTTTCATCTTATGGTCTAGTTTTGGTATTTCACATCTTGTGGATCTATACTTAGCATCTACATTCATTCATCTACATCATATCAAGAATTTAGAGCATTTGGATAAGTTACCAGAAAGATATCACTATCAGAAGATCAACTATTTTCTCATAACAGAGCATCTTGACAGTCTCAGATAATTAGCTAAAGGAGAAGGCTTATAGATCATTCCTTGACTTGCAGATCCTAATGACACATCATTCAATGATCCTTGGTTCATGTCCAACCTTCCCCGAAGGTCCACACATTGTTCCATTCATTTGAGGAAGTGTTCTATGTATTTAGGTCTAACCTATCTATGAACATGTTACAACTCTTCGTTGGAGTTTGTCACCTTCCTTGGCAGACGCGGAGGAATCTATTGGTTTAGAAATGATATATATTGATGTAATAGATCCTTAGGAAGATAAATATTCACATAAAAAAGATCTGATAGTTTAGTTTTGTGCGAAGGGAGCTTCAAAGCCTTATCTTGTGCATGTATGTAATCAAGCCTTTGAGCCCTAGTTGTAAGCTCACATATTGCTGGCAGATCTCTATTTTGAATTATATGATATATTGAATGACTGAATCTGCATATGTTCTATATTCCTATGTTGTTTCCATTGTGTTTACTCTTGCGTTATGATCTAGACTATTCATTCTGCGAACCCTCCTACCATGACTGCACGAAGTGGTATCAGAGTGAAAATTTGATTCTTTGGAGCGAAATTGGTGAAGGGAATTCTGTAAGATCTTGTTGTAAGAAGATTTCCAATCCAAGGTAGGTTACATGTGCACAACCAATTGCCGATTGAGAGGCAGTTGTCACTTGTAGCCTGATCACCGACCCTAAGGTAGTTTGCACTTGATCCTAGGAAGATGCCACCATGGAGAGTTCCTCCTATTGGTACAATGGCTAATAAAATGGATGAGATGATCGAATTGATGAGAACAATGTGAATTCATTTAGACATTGTTGAGGAAGATAGGAAAAGAGGATTGACACCTAGACCTAATGTTGAGAGTGATGATGAAGAGGAATTTCAATCTGCTGAACAAATTGGAGAAACCCTAGAAGGTAATGAAGAAGAAGAATTAGATCAGATAAAGATGTTGTGAGATTTTTCAAAGATTAGAAAAAGACCTAGAGTTGATGTACCGAACTATACTAGTAATTTGAATCCTAAAGAATTGATTGACTAGATAAACAACATGGAAGAATAATTTGAATATGAGGAGATTGAAGATCTGGAGAAGGTGAAATTTGCAAAGACAAAGTTGAAAGGACATGCTGCTATATGGTGGAAAGAAGTTTAGTTGGAAAGAAATAGAAGAGGAAAATAAAAGATTACAAAGTGGGACCAGATGGTGACAAAGTTGAAGAATCAATTTATACCTACTGACTATGAGTTGGAATTGTTGAAAAGATTACAAAACTTAAGATAGAAGGAGAAATTTGTGAAGGAGCATACTGAAGAATTTCATAAGATGATCATAAGGATAGGACATAGTGAAGCAAGCAAGGAGAAAGTGGCTAGATACATCAATGGACTGAGATTAAACATTCAAGAAGAAATAAGTTTGGTAAGGATTACATCTTTGGAAGAAGCATATCAGTTTGCCCTAAAGTTGAAGAGAAGCTGAATAAGAAGCATGATCAAAGATAAAGAGGCAGAGGAGGTAAATTTCAAAGAGGAAGAACATTTTTTAGATATGATAGATCATGTGTGGAGCACAACAAGTTTGATAGCCCATTGAAGGAGGATAGAGATAACAATGCTTACCAGAGAGATGACAAAAATTTTTACCAGAGAGGAAACTGATGCAGAGGTATAGGTAGTGGTTGTAGAAGTTCACTCAATGAACTTAAGTCACTCAACTTCCTCCACGAGGTTTACAAAGGTGTTTGTGAATACAAATCCTACACAAGGCTATTCCTGAGATTGATCTAGCCTAGGACCACTATCTAGTGTCCTCCTCACAGGCTACCCATCCCTCACCTTGGAGAGTCACTGCTTAATCCAACCTATTTACACAATCCACCTTTTAAGAACTCACAACTTCCTACCCACACCTCTACCAACAACATCCACATATGACAATTAACACATACTTGTCATGACTATAATGAGGTCTCTGACCAAAAAGACTGATTTCAGTATTCCCCAGGCAATGGATAGTAACAACAGTAAGACTATCCAAGGACAATGTTTGAAGAAGGTTTGAATCTTATAGAATTGATTCAAATAACTTCTCAAGGGCCTCAATGACCATTAGCACTCAATACACACTAAACATTCAATGGGAACAAGCAACCATTTACTCACATGCATTAGCCATACTATGTTATATAGGACAGAGGACAATAGATTGTAGTAAGACTGTTCTAGGATAGTGTTAAGGTGACAGTTTATGTCTTGTAGCCTTTTTGTTTTGAATGACTAACCTAGCATTAACTCCCCTCTACAAGCATGGATCTTCAAACAACATACACCTGCCAAGGCTGGATCACAATGAAATCACAGACCAACACATCACTACTGTTATTTGCTCTGATAGAAAACAACAATTGTCTTATAATTGTCTTAAGGAAACAGTCTTAAAAAGGAGGTTAACTTTGTAAACAAAGAGAACATTTACACAACACTAAACACTCATAATTCTCAATGGCCACCACTTCTCAATATATGATCCAAATACTCAACATGAATATGTAATCCAACCCACACATGCAGAACTGTATTGGCTGTTGGAGTTCAGAGACAACAAATTATCTTTTTCTTGAGAACAAAGCCTAAATGGAGAGCAATGTGAAGGAAAATGCATACAATATGCATGTCTAAGGTCCACCAATGTCCTGCACTAGTCAATTTCCACCTGCAAACATAAACTCCACCATATATTTGTTAAAACAAACTGACTGTCTTTACTGTCCTAATACAATCCACCATCAATTTCTTAACTAGTCACTGGTAAGACTAGCTAAATGCATGCCAAGAGACCTAGAGATTGGAGTGTAGACCTAATCAACAGCAAAAAACATGAAATGAAAGCCTTCTCCTTCCATCCTACTGAAGAATAATGGTATCTTTCAGAGGACAGAGGAGAAACTATACATCTTTCCTCAAAACCTAGCTTTTGGAGGGTTTAAAGTAGTTTTTCCAAATTGATTGGATACTCCCTCTACAAAAAATGTCAAGAAGGAAAACTAGACTCCAAAGAAAGGTTATTCAATGCATAAATAGATTTCACAACCTTCAAACCCTGTACTGACCGTACCACGCCGTACCAGATGACTGTCTTCCTCAAAAAGCAGAAAAACACTATTTGCACTCCAAAAAAACTATCTTTTTTCATTCTTGTCGGCATGTTTATACAAACAAAAGTTTTTGGAAAGTTTTCTGACCTTTCCACTTCCCATTCTATCTATACAACTGCCATGAGAGGCAGTGAAACAATGGGAAAAGCTTATTTTCTTAAAAAACTCCAAGTTTCTAAAAGAGAAATCCTAGAAAATAGGTCTTATCAAACACACTAGTGGACTAGTCAAATAAAATGGACTAAGTCCTTATTACAAAGTATGAAAATGGCTTTCAAAGCCTTAGGGATAGCCAAAATAACATGAAGACAATTAAATAGCCAACAAAATGACTAAACTGGGGAGCTCCTGCACCATACTCCCCCTATAGGAAGAACTCAAGTCCCTTGAGTTGCCAATTGTTGAAGTGTAATGCCATGCTTCAAGATATCTACTTCAGTTATCCAGGTGGCCTTGAAGTTAGGGAGATCCTTCCATTTCACCAAGTAGTCCTTATAGACATCTCTTTGAGTCTTCTTGATAACTTTAGAATCTAGAATGTACTTCAACTGGAAAGGTTTTCTTGGAGGCAAATCCTTGATCCAATCAGCATCTTTAGCCGCCACATCTAATCCACTTTCACTAGGTAATGGAGGTCTGAAAGGAAAAAGATCACAAACATTGAAAATTGGAGAGATACCAAGGCCATCTGGTAGCTCAATCTCATATGCATTTGGACCGAATTTGTGCACTATTTTACATGGCCCAATCTTCTTCATCAGGAGTTTAGTTGGCTAACCCTTTGGCAACCTTTCTTTCCTTAGATATGCCATAACTAAGTCACCAACTTTGAACTATACTTCTCTTTTCTTCAAATCTGCCTTTTCCTTGTACTTTGTGACTAATGTTTCTAGTTGCAACTTGACTTGATCATGAACTATTTTCATGGAGGCAGCAAACTCTTCACCAAGTGCACTCCTTCTATCCCAACCTTGGAGATCCTTCAGCTCAAGTGGCCCTCTTGGATGAAAGCCATAAACTATCTCAAAAGGACTTTTACCAGTGCTCCTATTCCTTGAATCATTGTAGGCATATTTAGCCTAGCTGATAACCAAGTCCCATGCCAAACCATGCTGCTTTGTAAGGCACCTTAGAAGGTTTCCAAGTGATCTATTAACCACCTTAGTCTGACCATTAGTTTGTGGATGGTAGGCTGATGAAAAGGACAACTGTGTGCCCAGCTTCTTCCACAAGGTCCTCCAGAAGTGACCTACAAACTTAGAATCTCTGTCAATTACAATGGACAATGGTAAACCATGTATCCTTACTACCTCTCTGAAAAATAGACCTATAACATGAGATGCATCATTTGTGCATTTACATGGCACAAAATGAGGCATCTTGCCGAACCTATCAACAATGACAAACACACTATCCACCCCTCTGGTTGTCCTGGGTAACCCAAGCACAAATTCCATGCTGATACTCTCCCAAGGTCTGTTGGGAATGGAAAGGGTCTGGTATAGACCTGCATTTAAAGACACACCTTTGGCTCTTTGATAGATTGCACAACTAGCTACATACTTCCTCACATCTGATTGCACCTTTGGCCAAAAATAGAACCTTGTGACTTGTTCTAGTGTCTTGTCTAAGCCAAAATGTCCTCCTAAAGAACCATTATGCTTCTCCTTGATTATGTTGTCCTGCATGGAACACTTAGGGACACACAACAAATTGCCCTTAAACAAGAGGCCTTCCTGCAAAACAAAATCTGCATACTCTCCATGGAATGTGTTAGCCAAGTTCACACAAACATCATAAGCCTCTTTGAAATCAGAATCTTCTTTATACAACTCCTTTAAACAGTCAATACCCATGATTTCTAACTGAATTTCATGAATAAGAAGTAACCTCCTACTCAATGCATTAGCCACCTTATTAGAGACACCTCTTTTGTGCTTAATTGTGAAGGTATAAACTTGTAGCTGTTCCATCCATTTAACATGTCTATGGTTCAATTTTTCTTGACTGTTTAGAAAGCTTAAAGCATGATTGTCAGTAAACACAATAAATTCTTTGGGCAGCAAATAATGTCTCCATTTCTTAAGAGCTTGCACCATTGCATAGAGTTCTAAGTCATAGGTAGAATAACTTTGCTTGGCTTCATTCAACCTTTCTGAGAAGAATGCCACTGGATGTCCTTCTTGGCTAAGAACAGCACCAATAGCTTGCTGACTTGCATCACACTCAACAACAAACACCTTATCAAAATCAGGGAGTACTAAGGTAGGTAACTCAGCCACCTTTGTTTTCAACAACTCAAAACTATCATTAGCTTCCTTTGTCCACTGGAATCTACATTTGACTCCACCCTTGATGGTGTTGAGGATGGGAGCACTAATGTGACTGAAACCTCTAATAAACTTCCTATAGAAAGTCGCCAATCCATGGAAACTTCTCACATCTCCCACTACTTTTGGGGTAGGCCAACTGAGAATAGCCTCAACCTTAGAGGGATCCATCTTCAAACAACCCTTAGAAATGACAAATCCCAGGTATACAAGTTCAATTTTTATGAACTCACATTTGTCTAAGTTGATCATCAACTTGTGCTCATGCAGCTTCTCCAACACCTGACCAACATGCTTCACATAGTCTTCCCTTGTCCTGCTGAAGATTAGTATGTCATCAAGGTAAACAATAACAAATTTAGCAATGAATTCAACCAATACCTCATTCATCAAGTGCATAAATGTACTTGGCGCATTGCTAAGACCAAATGGCATAACAAGCCATTCATAAAGACCTTCATTGGTCTTGAAAGTAGTCTTCCATTCATCTCCCTGTCTGATCCGGATTTGATGATATCCAGATTTCAAATCAATCTTTGAGTAATAGCATGATCCTCCCAGGTAATCCAAGAGATCTTCAATCCTTGGCATTGGGAATCTGTACCTTATGGTGATCTTGTTTATGGCCCTAGAATCTATGCATAGCCTCCACTTTCCATCCTTCTTAGGAGCAAGTACACTTGGAACTACACAAGGACTTAGACTCTTCCTAATCAGCCCTTTCTCCAGGAGATCTTGAATTTGCCTTGCCACCTCTTCATTTTGCTGTGGAGTCAGCTTGTATGCAGCCTTGTTAGGCAATGTAGCACCAGGTATTAAGTCAATTTGATGACTAATATCCCTCATGGGTGGTAAGGAGTTGGGAACTTCCTCTACCACAAGGTCTTGATACTTATCCAGAAGTTGATGTACTTCCAATGGAATCTCCTATTTTTGATCTTGCTGATCTAATCCACTCTTGGGCTTCATGACCAAGGCATACCCCTGGTTGTCATTCTCCTTCAAGATGTTTAGGAACTCATTGCCATTCACCAACATGACACTGCTATTATTTTCCTTCCCCCTGGGCTGCTCCAACAAAGGATCCATTTTGAATGGCCTTCCATTCTTGGTGATGACATAAGTGTTCTTTTCACCATCATGCTGAGCTTTAACATCATACTGCCATGGGCGGCCAAGAAGCAGGTGACATTCATCCATAGGGATGATTTCACATAGCACATTGTCCTTGTAGTCACCAATTGCAAATTCAACCCAAGTTTGTTCCTCCACCATGAAACTTTGGTTCTTATTTAACCAGGAGATCTTGTGAGGACTGATATGAGGCAGCCTCTTCAACTTGCACTTCTCAACCATCTCAGTGGATACCACATTCTCAGTAGACCCTGAATCCACTATGATTTTACAAAGTTTCCCATAGGCTAGGCCTTGGGTTCTAAAAAGATTCTTTCTCTGAGGTGGCTCTTGCTTCAATGGCATCTTCAACATAGACCTTTTTATCATCATATTCTCTCCATCTAAAACAGGTGTAGCACTTCCCATTGGTGAATTCACACTTTCACAGTCATCATCTTTCACTAACTAATTTCTCTTCCCACTGTCATGAGAGTTGCTGGCTTTCCCTGGGCATTTGTTCATTGTATCGCCAACTTGGTTGCAGCCATAACATCTTCCAGTGAAGACTCCTGGTCCTCTACCTCCTCCACCATTTCTGCCTCTGCCATTATGACTTCTACCACTGCTAAAACCTCCTCTATGCTTTGTTGTTGATTGTATTTCTTGCTAACTATTATTTTTAGTTTTGTTGAATTGTCCACGGCCAAAATTGCCTCTACCTCTTTGGTTTCTGCCACCTCTACCTCTGGCACTTTGTTCACCCTTCCTTCTCATCTTTTCCTCTGCTCTGGAGGCCAATAAGAAATATTCATCCACTGTCTTTGGTAACACCAAGCTTATCTCATCTTGAAGATTATATTTCAATCCATTCAGGTACCTAGTCACCATCCCTTTTTCATCTTCATTATGATTGGTCCTCATACTGAGTCTATGAAATTCTTCTATGTAGGCAGCCACATCCATGTCTTTTTGTCTCAAATTCTGAAACCTCCTTATGATTTGAATCTCATAGTCAGGTGGCATGAACTTGCTTCTAAGCATAGCCACCATTCTACTCCATTTAGTGATGGGACTCTTCCCAACCTTCTCCCTCTCACTCTGTATATAGTTCCACCATACCAGTGTAGAACCTCTTAGCCTTGTCTTGGCAAACTTAACCTTTTTGCTGTCATTGAACTCCTTGTAATCAAAGAAGTTGCACATAGCTTCTATCCAGTCAGTGAGAACATCTCCATCCAACTTGCCTCGAAAGGTAGGCACATCCATCTTGGGATCACCACTGTCTCCATGAGCACCCTAAGTGCATTCAAGAAGGCTTTCTGATCTGCAAACATATCCTGCTCCAGAGGATCCTCTTCTGCCTCTATTTCTTCATTTGTGTCTAAAGAACTTCCCTCTTTTTTGGTCTTGCCCTTAGACTTCTTCTCTTCTTGCAATTTTGATTCTTGCAATCTTGCTTCAACCATCTCTTCCACCAACTTCTTGATGGCATCTTGACTCATTGTCTTGGGAGGCATTGTACTAGCCTTTGTTTCAATTTCCTCTTCTGACATACACTTGCTTCCAATCAGAATATTGGCTCTGATACCAATATGATGCAGAGGTATAGGTAGTGGTTGTAGAAGTTCACTCAATGAACTTAAGTCACTCAACTTCCTCCATGAGGTTTACAAAGGTGTTTGTGAAGACAAATCCTACACAAGGCTATTCCTGAGATTGATCTAGCCTAGGACCACTATCTAGTGTCCTCCTCACAGGCTACCCATCCCTCACCTTGGAGAGTCACTGCTCAATCCAACCTATTTGCACAATCCACCTTTTAAAAACTCACAACTTCCTACCCACACCTCTACCAACAATGTCCACATATGACAATTAACACATACTTGTCATGACTATCATGAGGTCTTTGACCAAAAAGACTGATTTCAGTATTCCCCCGGCAATGGACAGTAACAACAGTAAGACTATCCTAGGACAGTGTTTGAAGAAGGTTTGAATCTTATAGAATTGATTCAAATAACTTCTCAAGGGCCTTAATGACCATCAGCACTCAATACACACTAAACATTCAATGGGAACAAGCAACCATTTACTCACATGCATCAGCCATACTGTGTTATACAGAACAGAGGATAGCAGATTGTAGTAAGACTATTCTAGGACAGTGTTAAGGTGACAGTTTATGTCTTGTAGCCTTTTTGTTTTGAACGACTAACCTAGCATTAACTCCCCTCTACAAGCATGGATCTTCAAACAACATACACCTGCCAAGGCTGGATCATCATGAAATCACATACCAACACATCACTACTGTTATTTGCTCTAATAGAAAACAACAACTGTCTTATAACTGTCTTAAGGAAACAGTCTTAAAAAGGAGGTTAACTTTGTAAACGAAGAGAACATTTACACAACACTAAACACTCATAACTCTCAATGTATGATCCAAATACTCAACATGAATATGTAATCCAACCCACACATGCAGAACCGTACTGGCTGTTGGAGTTCAGAGACAGCAAATTATCTTTTTCTTGAGAACAAAGCCTAAATGGAGAGCAATGTGAAGGAAAATGCATACAATATGCATGTATAAGGTCCACCAATGTCCTGCACTAGTCAATTTCCACCTGCAAACATAAACTCCACCATATATTTGTTAAAACAAACTGACTGTCTTTACTGTCCTAATACAGTCCACCATCAATTTCTTAACTAGTCACTGGTAAGACTAGCTAAATGCATGCCAAGAGACCTAGAGATTGGAGTGTAGACCTAATCAACAACAAAAACATGAAATGAAAGCCTTCTCCTTCCATCCTACTAAAGAATAATGGTATATTTTAGAGGACAGAGGAGAAACTATACATCTTTCCTCAAAACCTAGCTTTTGGAGGGTTTAGAGTAGTTTTTCCAAATCGATTGGATACTCCCTCTACAAAAAATGTCAAGAAGGCAAACTAGACTCCAAAGAAAGGTTATTCAATGCATAAATAGATTTCACAACCTTCAAACCCTGTACTAACCGTACCACGCCGTACCAGATGACTGTCTTCCTCAAAAAGTAGAAAAACACTGTTTGCACTCCAAAAAAAATATCTTTTTTCATTCTTCTGGCATGTTTATACAAACAAAAGTTTTTGGAAAGTTTTCTGACCTTTCCACTTCCCATTCTATTCGTACAACTACCATGAGAGGCAGTGAAACGATGGGAGAAGCTCATTTTCTTAAAAAACTCCAAGTTTCTAAAAGAGAAATCCTAGAAAATAGGTCTTATCAAACATTCTAGTGGACTAGTCAAATAAAATGGACTAAGTCCTTATTACAAAGTATGAAAATGGCTTTCAAAGCCTTAGAGATAACCAAAATAACATGAAGACAATTAAATAGCCAACAAAATGACTAAACTAGGGAGCTCCTGCACCAGAAACCCTAGTGCGTACCAGAATGAAGGATACAAAAGCGAAGGAAGAGGATTTGATAAGAGGACATTCAGAGGTACTTGTTTCAAGTGTGGAGGTGAAGGACATAGAGCATGTGAATGTAATCAGGGTAGTACAAGCAAGAAGATAGAAAATAGTGGGAGAGTAGCCTATGTTGAAGAAGAACCTGTTGGATCACCTAGTTCAGTTGGCAAACTTGAGAAAGGAGAATCCTTGGTGATGAGGAGAGCACTATTTCAAGTAGAGACAAATGAGGAATGATCAAAGAGGAAAATTCTATTCAGAACCAGATGCCAATCTAGAGGTAAGTGTTGTAAAGTTGTGATTGATAGTGGTAGTTCAGATAACCTAATTTCAGAGGAGATGGTGACTACGCTGAAGCTGGAATGATTAAAACACTCTAAGCCCTATTAGATAGCATGGATTTAGGATGATCATAAGGTACTAGTGAGTGAACAATGTTTGGTGAAATTTCATATTGGATCTTATCATGATAGAGTCTTGTGTGATATTATGCCTATGGATTTTGTCATATCTTGTTGGGTAGACCTTGGCAATATGATAAAAAGAGCTATACATGATAGAAGAAAGAATACATATACTATAACAACCAATGGGAAAAAAATTACTTTGATTCCTTTGGAAGATGATCCTAAAGATGTAGTATGTGGGAATGCTAGAATCTATTTAGTAGGTGGAAGGAAAATTTTGGATGGTTTGAAACAAGAAAGTATGTGTTATGCCTTGATTCCTAAAATGCCTGAAGTAGTGAAGAGAGAAACTAAACTAGATGAGATAAGAAAGTTGATGACAGAGTATGAAGACATCATATCAGACAATGTACCTGAAGGATTACACCCATAAGGAGTATCAATCATCACATGGATCTTATATCGAAAGCAAGTTTGCCTAACAAAGCAGCACACTAGATGACACCGACAGAGAATAAAGAATTGAATAGACATATACAAGAGTTGTTGAGGATGTTGGAAATAAGGTAGATAACTGAGAGGGGGGTGAATTAGTTATCTTAAATATTTTAACTTTCTGTTCTTCTTTAACAATTAGTGTAGCATCAAAACATATAAGCATACATAATCATGAGAGCAGAAATAAAATCAACACACATAACACAATGATTTTGATGTGGAAAACCCTGTTAAGGGAAAAACCACAGGGTGACTAACCCAAGATTATATTCTCTATTAAAATAATAAGTACAAAATGGCACTTGCCAATTAGGGCTCACTGCTCACAAGAGGCACACTACCTACAAGAGACTCGCTATCTACAAGGATATAGAATGTAACTAGATGCTTGAACTGAAGAGAGGCATCCACATATGCTGAGATTTAGTTTTGGTTAGGCTCAATACACTGATCTACTACACTCCATTCTTCCTCTGCTTTAGTGTTGCTATTCTGTCACATACCAGACTTGTATTGCTACTTCCACACTTCTCTCTGCTCCTTTTCACACTTTTTCACCACACACACCTTCATACCAAAATCCATCTAGTATATATATCCACACCAAGGATTTCAACATCTTTCTAGTCGGCAATCAGAATACTCAAGATATTTACTAAACCCTGATCTGTCAACTGAATCCATGCTCAAAATGTGATGCATATCCAAGACATAGAGTTAGAAGTCATCAATCAAGTCAGCCAACCATGTATGATCTCTTAAATAACTTGACCATCATCAATTTCTCATCCAGATTAAAGTCTGATGCTCTGCCAGTCAGTTCTTCCTCAGTCTACTCTACCTGTCAGGAACCCAACACTTAGATGCTCATATCTTTTCACTCTTTCATCACCGGAGGCTCAATCTTTGGAATGTAGTAGTCATGGTACTCCTCTTGACTTCCCCAAGTCTATACTTTGCTAAGATACATCCTCTGAGAGATCCAGACTTTATTGTCAGACCTTGCTGCATGCTCTATTCTTGTTCACTGGACCAAAACATTCTTCAATCTTACTTCCGATATGGTCATACTGTACTTTGTGGATGTGTGGGAAAGACTTTGTTACCATCAATGACAACAATCATGAAGCCACACAGTGTCTCTTGCCAACAATCTCCCCCTTTGGCATTGATGGCAACACTTAGTGAAAAATGACTAAGTGTCATAGAAAACTCCCCCTTGGCTGATGCTCTATCTTATGTACATTTTACCAGGGCTCCCCCTTAGCTAGATTCCACATTTTTCACTACTCCTCACTCCCCCTTTGACATCAATGGCAAAGGGTGATATCCACACACCAAAATTTGCAAAAATCAATCTATACACAACCGCATAAATATATATACATGTTATATTTACATATAATTGAGTATATCTGCAAAAGTGGTTTTCAACTGGACAAATTCTATTGCCCAACTCTATTTCATCCTGTTCAAAATTGAGATGTGACCACTTAACAAAAATGCAAAAGCTTCTGCCCTTTTGAAGTCTGTCGGATCACTGATCCAGGCTGTAGTCTGAGCATCAATTAGGGCTTCATGCATTGCCTCTAACTTAGGGATAATTATCCCTCTTAGTTCACTCATTCTTCTAATTCTATTCTTCTTCTCCTTCTCAAGCCTCTTTATCTCATTTATAGTGGCAATAGCCTGGCACTCTTGATTCATTATGGATGAGGTGAGAAAATCAAAACTCTGAGATAAACTTGATAGTTTACCCTCTTGTTCTTCCACCTTCTTTGCAATGTCTGTTGTCACTGTGGACCAAGATAAACAAAATTTGTATAATTCTCCACCATCTTTAAGGGCATTTTCTAGGCTCTTTATCCCAATATCCAGATTTCTCCTATCATTTGCTATGAGTCCTTGTACTTTGGAGAATCTCTTTCCCAAAATCTCTTTCCAGACTTTCTCTTCTGCTGATTTCTCTAGTGAATCAAAATGAGTGTTGACAGAGTTTATCAAAGATTTGAGGTTACCAGGTGGAGAGGCCGAAGGATCCTTTTGGAAGGATGGCATGATCTTCTCCAACATTCCTAATGCAATTTCTATTAGCTCATAATCTTCCATGTGAGACTTCAGAAGCTTCTCTTTTGCTTTGGCTTGGGCAAAGGATGCAATCTTCATTGTCTAGACTAGGGAAAGAGAATCAAAATTGAGTGGTACTTGGAATAGTTTTGATTCATCTATCTCCATCAATTCCTTGGTCAAGAAATTCTTCACTGCTTCTACAGTGTCTCTTTCCAGAGACTTCTTTCCTTTAGTAGCCTCAAAGATGTCATCAGAGATCTTCTTTGTTTGTTCTTCTTCTCTTCCCTTTTTCTCCTCTTCTTGACTTACTTTCTCCTCTTTTCTTGCTTCTTCTTCAGTTCTGGAGTCTGCAGGGGGATTCAGAAGAGAGATATTTTCTTCTTCATGGACTTCCTCTTCCAGAACAGAGGAATCCAAGGTCTTAGTCCTCTCCTCACCTATCTCCTTTGACTCTTATGCAATTTTCTCAGTAGAATCTTCCTTTGATGCACTTAATCCTTCAACATCCATGGTAGAAGGTTCTTCATCTATTTCCTCTATGATAGGAAGATTGAATCTCTTGTAGGCATTCCAAAGGATGTCTTCTATCTCTTTTTCTACTTGATCTGTCTCTCCAAGCATAAGTTTGTTCATTCTTGCTTTGCTCCGGAACTCATCCTTGCAGTCCTTGAAGATCATGTTCATTTGTTTTGGAATAATGGAAGGATAGAGATAAATAGATATCTATTCCCGGATCTCCAAATCCTTTTCCTTGGCATTGTCTTTTCTAAGTTCAAGTAGCTTCTCTAAACTTTTGGGAATTAGAGAGATGATTTCAATGAATGCTTTATTATAAATGTTTAGGTACTTAATTGTAGCTTCTTCCAAGATCCTTTTGTCTGTGTCACTATACTCATCACAGAATTCTGTCATTGGTTGCAGATTCCCATCCACTATGACTGCCTTGATGATATCATCAATAGAGAGAGTAGGCCTTTCAAAAAATTCTTCTGCCTCTTCTTCTTTGTTTGCACCGATAGAGGATTCACCTGATGTTTTCTTCTTCTTCCTCATTTTCTTAATTTCCTCATCGGTCTCTGTTTCTTCATCATCCTTCTGACTTATGTAGGACCTTGTGGCCTTGGTTTTTGTTCTCTTTTCTCCTTTACCAGATGTTTTGGTTTCCAGTTTAGAGGATCTTGAGCTCTTAGAGGTGGTAGGTGTAGAGCTCTTGGAGGATCTGGTCTGGGAGGAGGCTTGCACTAGATCACTTTCTTTTTTTGCTTCTTGCCTCTCTTTCTCTACTCTTTCTACTTTCTCTCTATTTGTATCAACTGCCTCTTTTGAAATGCCATATCTTTTGGCAACTTCCTCTACTTCCCTTCTCACTTTTCTTTTCATCTCTGGTTGTCTTAGCTCAACATGAATTTTCACACTTAATTCTTGAAAGGTTCCAAACCTTTCTGCCTCAGGGTCCTTAGGCTGACTCGGCAGGTGTTGGACATGCAGTTCCAAGATTTTCTCATCCAAATCCAGACTATTCTGGGCTCCACTTCCTCCATTAGGCATTGATCAGTGTCTACCATGAAGCACACTATATCCTTATATTTTTCAACTATAGATTGGGGGATTCTTTCTCTGGTCTGCATCATACTTTGAAAGTTTTTGAAGTATCCCTAGAGTGTTGTACTTTGAGCCTTGGTATCACCAAGCCCATACATATAATCTCTTATTTGTATGGCAATTGGTTTGTCATTTTTCCATACCCAACCACTTGATCCAGGTAGCTCATTCATATAGTAAAAGAAGAGACATAGTATTAGGCCACCAAACTTAAATGAGTTTTTATCCTTCTTTATTTTCTGCAAATTTTCTAACAGTTGGCTCAAAAGTTTGCATAGATCATACTCTGCATTTTCCCTTAACATTTGATATGTAGTATAAATTACAGTTCTGGATACATAGTTCTCCCTGCTGGAATAATATATTTGTTGGAAACAAGGGAGGTAACTGAGGGGGGGGTGAATCAGTTATCTTAAACTTCTTAACTCTCTTGTCTTCTTGAACAATAGTGCAGTATTAAAACATATAAGTATAAATGAACATGAAATAATAAATGAAATCAACACACATAACACAAGGATTTTTACGTGGAAAACCCTGTTAAGGGAAAAACCACGGGGTGACTAACCCAAGAATGTATTGCCAATTAGAGCTCACTACCTGAGCACACTGCTTACAAGAGGCTCACTGCCTACAAGAGACTCACTGTCTACAAGGTATATAGAATGTAACCAGGTGTTTCAATTGATGAGAAGCATCCACATATGTTGAGGTTTAGTACCGGTTAGGCTCAATACACTAATCTACTAGACTTCATTCTTCCTCTTCTTTGGTGCTATTGTCCTGTCACATACCAGACCTGTATTGCTACTTCCACACTACTCTCTACTTTTCTTTACACAACACAACACACCACACACACCTTCATACCAAAATCAATCTGGTATATATATCCACATCAAGGATTTCAACATCTTTCTAGTCAGCATCCAGAAAACTCAAGATATTTCCAAACTCTGATTTGTCGGCTGAATCCATGCTTGCCAAGTGATGTGTATCAAAAAGATAGTTATAGGAGTCATCAATCATGTTGGCCAACCATGAATGATCCCTTAAGAAACTTGATCACCATCAATTACTCATCTGGATTAAGGTCTGATGCTTTGTTGGTCAGTTCTTTCTCAGTCTACTCTGCCAAACAGGAACCCAACACTTAGGTGCTCATATCTTTTCACTCTTTCATCACTGGAGGCTCAATCTCTGGAATGTTTCAATCATGATACTCCTCTTGACTTCTCCATGTCCTCACTTTTCTGAGATACTTCCTCTGAGAGATCTAGACCTGATTGTCAGATCTTGCTGCATGCTTTGTTCTTGCTCACCGGACCAAAATACTCTTCAATCTAACTTCCGGTATAGTCATACCATATCCTACGGATGTGTGGGATGGACTTTGTTTCCATCAATGACAACACTCATGAAGCCACATAGTGTCTCTTGCCAACAATCTCCCCCTTTGGCATTGATGGCAACACTTAGTGAAAAATGACTAAGTGTCACACTACACTCCCCCTTGGCTGATGCTCTGTTCTAATGTACACTTTTTCAGAGCTCCCCTTTAGCTAGATTCCACATTTTTCACTGCTCCTCACTCCCCTTTTGACATCAATGGCAAAGGGTAGAATCCGCACACCAAAATTTCCAAAAATCAACCTATACTTAGCCACATAAGTACATATACATGTTATACTTACATATACTGAAGTATATCTACAAAGGTGGTCTTCAACTATACCACTTCTGTTGCCCAACTCTTCTTCATCTTGTCCAAAATTGAAATGTGACCACTTAGCAAAAATGCAAAAGCTTATGCCCTCTTTAGGTCTACCAGATCACTGGTCTAGGCTATGGTCTAGGCATTAGTTAGGACCTCATGCATTGCCTCTAACTTGGGGATAATTATCCCTCTTAGTTCACTTAGCCTACTTATTCTATTCTTCTTTTCCTTTTCAAGCCTCTCTATTTCATTTATAGTGGCAATAGTTTGACACTCTTGATTCATTATGGAAGAGGTGAGAGGATCAAAATTTTGAGATAAACTTGATAGTTTGCTCTCTTGTTCTTCCACCTTCTTGGCAATGTCTGCTATTACGGTGGACCAAGATAGACAAAATTTGTATAAATCTTTGCCATCTTTAAGAGCATTTTCTAAGCTCTTTATCCCAATATCCAAATTTCTCCTATCATTTGTTATTAGTCCCTACACTTCAGAGAATCTCTTTCCCAAAAATTCTTTCTAGACTTTCTCTTCTGCTGACTTTTCCAAAGAGTCAAACTGTGTGCTAATAGAATTAACAAGAGATTTCAAGTTACCGAATGAAGAGGCTGAAAGATCCTTCTGAAAGGATGGCATGATCTTCTCTAATGCACTGGATGCAATCTCTATTAGCTCACAGTCTTCCATGTGAGACTTCAGAAGCTTTTCTTTTGCCTTTGCTTGGGCAAAGGATGCTATCTTTATTGTCTGAATGGGGGAGAGGGAATCAAAATTGAATGGTCCTTGAAATAGCTTCGGTTCATCTAATTCCATCATTTCTTTGCTCAAGAAATCATTAACTATTTTTACAATGTCTCTTGCCAGAGACAGAGTCTTCTTTCCTTCTACAGCTTTAGAACTATCACCAGGGTTCTTCTATAATTGATCTTCTTCTCTTCCCTTTACCTCTTCTTCTTGACTAATTCTCTCTTCTTTTCTTGCTTCTCCTTCAATGCCAGAGTTTGTTGGGGAATCTAGAAGAGAGATATTTACTTCTTCATGAGATTCCTCTTCCGAAACAAAGGAATCTAGGTCCTTAGTCTTCTCCTCGCCTATCTCCTTTGATTCTTCTGCATTTTTCTTTGTAGAGTCTTCCTTTGATGCACTTAATCCTTCAACATCAGAAGGTTCATCACTTATGTCCTCTATAATAGGAATATTGAATCTTTTGTATGTATTTCAGATGATGTCTTCAGTTTCTTTTGCCACCTGATCAGTCTCTCCGAGCATAAGCTTGTTCATTCTGGCTTTTCTCTAGAACTCATCCTTGCAATCCTTGAAGATCATGTTCATTTGTTTAGGAGTGATGGAAGGATAGAGCTGAATGGCTATCTATTCCCAGATCTCCATATCCTTTTCCTTGGCATTGTTTTTCCTCATCTCAAGTTGCTTTTCTAGACTTTTGGGGATTAGAGAGATGATTTCAATGAATGCTTTGTTATAGATGTTTAGATACCTGACTGTGGCATCTTGCAAGATCTTCTGATCAGCTTCATTATATTCATCATAAAATTTAGTCATTGGTTGCAGGTTCCCATCCATAGTGACTGATTTGATGACATCATCAATGGAGAGAGTAGGCCTTTCAACAAATTTTTCTACCTCTTCTTCCTTGTTATGACCGGTAGAGGATTCACCAGATGTTTTCTTCTTCTTCTTCATTTTCTTGATCTCCTCATCAGATTCTGTCTCTTCATCATCCTTCTGGCTGGTGTAAGACCTTTTGGCCTTTGTCTTAGTTCTCTTCTCTCCCTTTCTGGATGTCCTAGATTCTAGTTTTGAGGCTTTTTGACTCTTAGAGGTGGCTGGTGCAGAGCTTTTGGAGGATCTGGTCCGGGAGGGGGCTTGCACCAAAACACTTTCTTTTTCTACTTCTTGTCTCTCTTTTTCTACTCTTTCTACCTTCTCTCTGTTGGCATCAACTGCCTCCTTTGATAATCCATATTTCTTTGCAAATTCTTCTACTTCCTTTCTGACTTTTCTCTTTATTTCAAGTTGCCTTAGTTCAACATGAATTTTCACACTTAACTCTTGAAAGGTTCCAAACCTTTCTGTCTCAGGGTCCTTGGGCTGACTCAACAGGTGTTGGATATACAACTCTATGATTTTCACATCAACCTCATACCCCATTGGCATAATCCAGACTATTCTTGGCTCCACTGCCTCCATTAGGCATTGATTAGTGTCTACCATAAAGCACACTGTATCCTTGTATTTCTCAACCAAAGATTGCGGGATTCTTTCTCTGGCTTGCATCATACTTTGAAAGTTCTTGAAGTATCCCTAGAGTGCTGTACTTTGAGCCTTGGCATCACCAAGCCCATACATGTAATCTCTGATTTGTATGGCAACCAGTCTATCATTTTGCCATACCCAACCACTAGATCCAGGGAGCTCATTCATGTAGTAAAAGAAGAGACATAATATCAGGCCACCATATTTGAATGAGTTCTTCTTGTCCTTCTTGATCTTTTGTAAGTTTTCCAACAGTTGGCTCAGAAGAAGCTCACAAAGATCATAATCTGCATTCTCCCTTAGCATTTGATAAGTAGTATAAATTGCAATTTTAGATACAGAATTCTCCCTGCTGGAGTGATATATCTTATAGCCAATTATCATAGAGGCAAACTTGATATCTAGATCACTGATATCTTCTATAGTCATTGCTCTCTTGTCAAATTTTGATCTGATAGCTCACTTATAGTTTGGTTTTTGACTGATTTGAGAGTAGGCAACCCACTGGATGAGTGCAATCTGGTTACCACCCTAATGACATCTTTTGTGATCTTAAATGGCCTTATCAACCACATGAAGTTGTCATGCACTCTGCTCAGAACATACCAAACCCATTCATCTTCTGCAAAATAAGGGAAATGGATGCAATGTCCAAAATGCTTATCTCGGATGGCATTGTATTGAGGTTTGAGTTCAAATGATTCATCTATTAACTGCTTGTGATAGATATCCATCAACTTGGATTCCCCAAATTCCTTAATATTTGCATGAATGTATGCCCTAACATCTTCTACATGCAAAACCCCATGCAGAATGCTAGAGAAGGCGCCTAAAGGATCAACTTCTAGAGATTTGTAAGGGTGTTTCTTCAACTTAGGGTGCGGCCTATCAGTGATTTTGACAACATTTGGAGTAGCCATCTTTCAAAGATTCAGAGAGAGATATTCAAGACCAGAAATACCTTTTTACGCTTCTAGGGTTCACAATGAGAGTCAAAAAGATCGCTGGTTGAATTGAATTCTACGGTTGATCCTTGAGAGGGTTGAGGCAATCTTGTTGCAGAGTTCCTTCTTTCTTCTTCTTGGATGCAAATGTACAAATGATGAACAAAAGAACCTTTTTATTTCAGCGCATGCCCTAATTCCATTTTGCAATAAATGCACAACTTAAGTTATTCTGGTTGCCTTGTTCTTCTTGTTCTGAGAGAGATCTTTCTGGATCACTGAGATGCACTTAGAGTTATTCTCGGTGATTATTGACAATCTATTTTCCTTTCTCCAATAATTCTAACTCACCATAGATCAAAGATATTTCAATTTAGAGTCATACCAGATCTAACTGTGAGAGTCCTACTTTTACCAGATGACTGTCAAACCAGATCAATCTTGGATGATTAACCTCCTCAAAACCTCTTGTGGATCTTTCATATTTTTACCAAGGGTTAATTAGATATTTCTTTGAGAACCCTTTTATCCGCAACTTTCCATGTGCCAATCTTAAGCACCAATTGACTGGCTGGGGGAATTTATTTTCCTTTGTGACTCCCCCTAAGCTAGAGCTCATCTATTTAGTTTTTGGAAGGAATATCAGCACCAGATTCTGGTGCGGATCCATCCTCAACATTTTATGTGCTTCTCTTCACCCAAATCTTGTTCATTTCCCTTTGAATTTCATCTGCATTCACTTTTCCTTTTCCTTTGTCTCGGTTCTGGTTATGAAGCACCGAACCCCTTTTGTCCTGATTCTTACTTTTGCAAAATTTAGCAATATGACCGGATCTATTGTAGTTGTAGCAAACAACATTTCTTTGCATATTTGACTAGTATCCTCTTGATCTACATTGATTAGCCATATGTCCCATTCTATTACATGCAAAGCATCTACTGTTGAATGAATTGTTTATTTGCATATTTCTACATTCATGAGATTTGTGACCATACCTTTTGCAGTTAAAGCACTATCCGGAGAAGGATGAATCAGTCTGATTCATTCTTCTTCTGCACTAATTTGCTTTATGACCGAAGTTATTGCAATTGTAGCAGTATCCATTGAAGGATGGATATCTTTTAGCATTTGGTTGCCTTATCGAAGGTCTTCTAGGTCCGTTCCTTGGATTTCTTGATCTAGAGTTCTTCTGACTGGATCCGGAGCTTTCACATTTCTCATACCGCAAGCCATGCTTGTCATCTACCCTCTTTTGGCTTTCAAGAAGAACTTCAAGTTGAGAAGAGCTTATCTTGAATTTCTCTTTGTATTCATTTGTAGTTTGAAGATCCCTTTTAAGAGTATCTATCTAATTATCAAGTTGTTCTTCATTGTCTCTAGCTTCTTCAAGATCAGATTCCAGATGCCTAATTATTTTGTCCATTTTGTGGTAGTCTTCTAACTTTTCTTTGAGAGATTATTTTAGATTATCTTCAATTTTTCTTTTCTCTTCAATTTCTTGGGTGAATTTCATAACTCCTAATTCCATTTCATGTCTTACCATAATGACTTCTTTTGATAGCTTCTCACATAACTTGTTTTTATCATTCAGATCTTCATTAGTATCATTGGCTTCACTTTGACTTGCTAATTGTTGAAGTAGTTCCTTTCTTTTCTTCACTGAGATACTTGGTTTTTATTTGAGTTCATTTATGAAAGCATCATCTTGTTTGAGTCTTTCCATCAAGTTATTGACTTCAGAGTGAGATTGCTCAAGATCATCTAGGGTAGATTGAAGTTGTTCCCTCATTCCATATATATCCATTAAGATTCCCAGATCTTCCTCAAGATGTTAGGCTCAATCTAGAGGAACTTAGCTCTGATACCAATTGTTGGAAACAAGGTAGATAACTGAGAGGGGGGTGAATCAGTTATCTTAAACTTCTTAACTTTCTTGTCTTCTTGAACAATAGTGCAGTATTAAAACATATAAGCATAAATGAACATGAAAGCAGAAATGAAATCAACACACATAACACAAGGATTTTTACGTGGAAAACCCTGTTAAGGGAAAAACCATAAGGTGACTAACCCAAGAATGTATTCTTTGTTAAAAGAATAGAAGTAAAAAATGGCACTTGCCAATTAGGGCTCACTGCCTGAGCACACTGCTCACAAGAGGCTCACCGCCTATAAGAGACTCACTGTCTACAAGGTATATAGAATGTAACCAAGTGTTTGAACTAATGAGAAGCATCGATATATGCTAAGGTTTAGTTCTGGTTAGGCTCAATACACTGATCTACTGCACTTCATTCATCCTCTTCTTTGGTGCTGCTGTCCTGTCACATACTGGACCTGTATTGCTGCTTCCACACTACTCTCTGCTTTTCTTCACACAACACAACACATCACACACACCTTCATACCAAAATCAATCTGGTTTATATATCCGCATCAAGGATTTCAACATCTTTCTAGTCAACATCCAAAAAACTCAAGATATTTCCAAACTCAAGTCTGTCAGCTGAATCCATACTTACCAAGTGAGGCATATCAAAAAGATAGTTATAGGAGTCATCAATCATGTCAGACAACAATGAATGATCCCTTAAGAAACTTGATCACCATCAATTACTCATCCAGATTAAGGTCTGATGCTCTATCAGTCAGTTCTTTCTCAGTCTACTCTGCCAAACAGGAACCCAACACTTAGGTGCTCATATCTTTTCACTCTTTCATCACCGGAGGCTCAATCTCTAGAATGTATCAGTCATGATAATCCTCTTGACTTCCCCAAGTCCACACTTTATTGAGATACTTCCTGTTGTGATGTTCACAACACGCCCCATTATGCTCCTTAGCAAAATGGGGACCCCTGCTGATGTTTTGCTTTTTGCTTCTGCTTGTGTTTTTCTGCTTTCTGGCGGTTTGGTAAAATGAAGGTCAGGTGCATCATCATCATGATATTGAATGAGGTAGGTCATCATCATGAGGTCAGTTTGTCAAAGTTCATATTTTATTGCTGTGACCTCATATTTAAAAAGAGCTTGAAATTCCATGCAGGTTTGCCTTTTACTTCACTTGAAAATTCGTCCATATGTGGAAGTTATGCACGGTCAAAGTTTTGGTCAAACCTGATATTCGCAGGAGGATCATCATTTTTTTTCATGTTGACAAGGTCATCATGATCTTGGTCTATCACCTGATAAAAATCATGCAGTCGCAATATCCGGACGTCAATTTTAGGTGGTAGCGCCCTTTACCCGTCAAATGGCCTTATGCACATTATGCAGCATCATGATATTTTTTAGGAGGGTCATATGTTATAAACTCGGTTTTGGTTACATGAAGAACAACATCATCATCATATTTGAACCCCCCCCCCCTGATAATATCCTGAGGTTCAAATATCATGATGATATCAACTTTAAGTCAAGGTAAGTTCCCCGTCGAGCGGTCTTTGTATAGCGAGCATCATCATGATATTTCAACATTACCTGATCTTATAATATCATGCTGATCACCCTTAGAAAATCCACCTTCGGCATATTTGCATGTGCATGTTATAATCCTATCGCAAGGTCATCATCATGATATTTGCTGAAGTTCGAATTATGATGATGACGACTTCATATCCTCCTGATCTCCTGATGATCATCATCCTGATCTTTCACGAGGGTCATTCACTGAAATTCGCTAAGTGATGGAGACATCATCATCATAATTTGATAAAGAGGATCATCGTCTTCATATCCTCCTAATCTCCGGTTAGCGAAATATCATAATGATCACCCTATCTATTCAGAAGAGGGCGATATTTCATTCCTCAAACAGCATGATCATATTTTACAATATCACCCTAGCACAAATATCATGATGACCTCAACTCATCCTTGTGCTCCGAAAACGAAATATGATGATGACGTCATCATGATAAATCGATGAGGATCATCATTATCATATTTTTATCCTATCCTATTGTCAAGATCATCATGATCTTGTTTGTTCACCTGATATTTCGTAAAGTCCTCCTGCCGATGAAGTAAGACCTTTTGCAAATATCCTAATGATCCTCATCATCCTGATTTCCCTTCGGCAGGATATTTTCCAAAGCATGATCCGGTTAGCGAAATATCATGATGACGTCATGTTCTAAGTTTAACAAAGGCTCCAGATATCATGATGACGTCATCCCGATCTGATAAACGAAGAAGCAAATATCCTGATGATCATCATCATCACATTTTCCCTTCGGCAGGATATTTTCCAAAGCACGATGCGGTTCCCGAATATGATGATGACGTCTTATTCTAAGTTCGACAGAAGCAAATATCCTGATGATCATCATCCTCCTGATCTTACGAGAGGGTTACCTTGGCCTCAAAAAGGGTCATATTACATTCATCATCCTGATCATGCTCCTTAGGTGACCCGATATCACAATTAGCCCCCTGATCTTAACCGAATATGACGATGACGTCATCCTTAGCATTTCAATGAAGCCCGAATATCATGATGACGTCACCATCATTTTCCTTTCCTCGGCAGCATGATCATATTCATATCCTCCTATTCTTCTTCAACATGATGATGATGATGATGTTGTTCTTTTCTCCAATATGCAGAAGCGGAATATCATGATGACGTCATCTGGACTTTCAGGAAGGAGAGCATCATATTTCCAGAATATCATGATGATGAAGTGAATGTCGGCCAACATGTTTTTTTTTACACGTCGATAGCGATAGTCATGCCGATGGGCAGGAAATGAAGCGGTGGAATTTTAAAGTGTTTTTTTTTGCGCCTGTGGCATTTTCCCGGTCAGCGATGGTTGACCCGATGAATTTTGAGCAGTCTGAGCGCATTTTGGACGCATTTGAGGAGTATTCTGGATCCGATTTCCACAATCTTGCACAGTCACCTGGGTTTAAACGCTTATTTTAATTTCCTGCTGTTTATGTGATAAATGAAATACTTATTGCTTGTCTTGTCTTGCAGGCTTGCAGTTGAGGAAGCAGCTGGAAAGTCAACAGAGTGACCTCATAGAGGCAAAAGATCTGATCTCAGGAGCAAGAAGATAAGGATGAAGTGCGAAAAGTGAAAGCCATTCAAGTAAAGAACAAGGTTGCAGCTGAGGGTATTACTGCAACAGACAAACATAAGTTATTACCCAGCTGCCGGAACTTCTCAGAAGGGGCAATATTTCGCCCAGATTTGACACTGCTCAGAGATTTTTTTTTTGAGAACTGGTTCACCTGCATTTATTGCTGTAACCAGGGGTTTGAACCAGGGGTTCAGTTAGGTTTTTGCTGTAGTGAGGACAATCAGAATGTCTTTATATTGTGCCTCTCTACACTGTAATACTTTACAACAGGGATTTTAGGGCCTACAACAGGGATTTTAGGAAAACAACAGAGGCACACAGTGAGTTAGGTTAGCATAGTTTAGAGTAGAAGAAGGAGGTCGCCTGTTTGTCTACAGTAAGGTGCGCGTGGAATGTCTGGCTGCCTTACTGTATCTGTAAAGCTTGTAAGTTCTCTGTAGTATGATCAATGAAACTAAGAGTCATTCCTACATTGTAAATCATGTATGACTATTCGTTTCTGATACAATAGAATCTGGAGTTCTGCATCTATCTTCTGAGTGTTCTCCTGCTCTTCTATGTATTTTGAAATATCTTCTTTGAGAGCTTGCAATTTTAAATGTATGTTTGTGAAAATGCTCAGAACTTACATTTAGGGTTTTTACTGTGGATTTGATCAAATTACTGTGGTATTTACATAGTGCATAACAGAAACAATTAGATCCTTCGGTAGATTAAATGAGGTATAGATTAGATCTTTCTAACTTTTCCCAACCCATCTGAAATATTTAGCTGAAAACGTAGAAATCTAAAGAAAATTGTCTCAAATTTGAAGAAGCATGCATAACAGAGCTATAAGTAGACAGTTTTCATAAACAGATAAAGAAGAAAGCTGCAAAAATTTAAGAAAACCCTCTGAAACTTGCAGCCCAGTAACACTTGTATGCAAATGAACAGAATACTTGTTGAAATCTATGACCTTTTTGCATATTCTTAGTCCAGTAAGCCATCAAACAAACCTAAACTACGTAAGGCCCCTTGAACATTACAGCTTCACATTGACCAACTGAACTTGACCAACCGAACCATTGTAGACTTGGGATTAGTTGAATCTCAAATGATTCCTTCTTATCTTTCAAGTATAGTTTCAGTTCATTATATGTGAATTTTAACTTATTGTTATGATTGCATCAAAACAGTCATCAACAGTTTTCTGGCGCTAGAAGGAGGACCGAAAGGCTGTATATTGTAATCATCAACAGTTTTCTGGCACTAGAAGGAGGGCCTGATTTGGTTTAGGGTTAAAATTTTGAGTTTTAAATGTTATATTCTGAGATATGTTAGATCTCATAAAATTTCAAAGGGCTAAAAAAGTTGAATGAGGGTCCCATTTTTAATGGACACATATAGGGACAGTTTTCAAGTTGACATTCCTTCATTTCAGAAAGCTTTGAATAACCAGCTTTATCCTAAAAATTTATATAGCTATGGTTTATTTGGAAGGTGTAGGATACATAAGTCCACAGAGCATGGTGAGCTTAATTGTCTAGCTTTCCTTACAAGATTAGATTTATATTTGAAAGGACTAATCTCTCTCTCAGATGTGTATAAGGCTGAAAGTTGGCAGGGAAGTGAGGAGATTATTGAGTGATAGAAGGATGCAGCATCAACGGCCATTAAATGTGCAGAGGATACAAAGATGGAACCAATGCTAGGAATAAAGGATAATAAGATCTCTTGGCAGGAATCATGTGATGGTAAGAAAAAAAATCTGTCTTTTTGTCAGGATCCGGCTGTGATTAAAGTTAGTGAAAAGTATAAATATCCCAAAAAATGCAGAGAAGAAATCACAGCTCATGTCCCTTTTCTAGATAATAAGCAAAAAGGATTTAATGAAAAAGAAAAGGAAAGTGGGGTTCATCTTGATACATTTGATAAATATATAGAACTACTAAGGAATATTTGTCAAGAAGAAGCCTTTGGATCTAACCTGAAAAGTTTTAACGAACATGATTTGGCAAAGAAATGTAAACAAGCATTGGCAAACTTAAAATGCACTAAAATTGATAAGATCCCTACTGTAGAAACTAGTGAAGTCATAGAAAAGAAAGTAAATCCTAGTGTTACGACTGACTTCTTTGAATTAAATGATCAAAATCAAGATTGTTGCAGGTCAATAAGATTAGACTCTTCACTGAATGATAAATATGAGTCATCTGATGAACAAATCTTGAAAGAAGAGGATACAGAGGATCATGGAGCTGCTGTACACAATCAGACATCCCCCCCATGCCATGTTGAAAATAAAACAGGGGAGTACTCCTGTCAATCAAAAGATGTTGTCCCACCTTTACTCTCAAGTGATTTAGAAATGATTAATTTTTGTATGTTAGATTATGATGATGAAGATACTTACTTAAGTACTGATGTGCAGGAAACTAATGAGAACATTGAGAGGTTTGCTGAATTTGAGGATAAACTGAACATCCAGAATGAAGGAACAAAGCTAGATGAAGATGAAGAAATGATACATCTAGAGTCATTCATCTTTCAACTTGAAAAAGGACTAGACATAGAGCTGGGCAATGAAAATGTAGAGCTAAATGAAGAGCCAGCTATCAATAAACAAGTGTGTTCCACAGAGCTAAAGGCACATCAGGTTGTCTCTTTCCTTTCCTTAGTAAACAATGATAAAGGCTATTTTGATTATGGAAATTCAAGAGATAGGACATGCATGTGGATTAATCATAAACCTGATGAGCAGCCTCAGTTATTAGTCATTAAGAGCTATTCTGATAAACACAATGAATCTAAAATACCAGAATTTTTTTCAGAATTCAAAGATAAATCTGCTATGATGAGGACCATAACTAGTACCCTGTTACTCCTGCACGACCTAAAGAAATATGCAAGTAGGGGTGTTTTTGGGTCTTTTTCCTGGGTTTCTAATTGCCTTGTAGAGGCTTGTATATAGTCTGATAGGGTAGTTGTTTTTGTTTTTGTGTTCTTCTTTTGCTGTTTTCTTTTTTGGCTGTTTGTATAGCTTGTCCTCTGTTTGTTTTGCTTTTTATTTCTTTCTGTTTGTACAGTTTTCTCTTTTGTTGTGTTGTTTGTACAGCCTGTTTGTTTGGTTTGTTTGTTGTCTCCTCAGCAGGGATCTTTATTTTACTGTAGAGTATTAAGGAGCAAAACTAGCAACCATTCAAAACAGTATATAATTTAGGATATTCAGGTTAACCATTTGCAATTTACACATAACCTGTCACTGTCATGAATGTAGAGAGTTGTTCATCTTCTGAAGTTTTGTATTCAATAAATGTGATTGAGAATTCGAAGCAGGTTTCTCACGATGACACACCTAAAATCCTTGGGTTTGTTGAACATACCAGTGTAGATATTAGGTGAAAAATCAGAGGTCACCCTTGCTACCATTACAATTCTAAGCTTAATTTCAGCAAGTGTCCACTCCTTGCATCATGAAGTTACAAATTTCTATATCTTATGAAATCTTTCAAAATTAGAAAACAAAAAAATAATAATAATAAATAAATGAATAAAGCGGATTATACTGAAAATCCAGATTAAGCCATCTAAGTAACTCTACCGGGGCTATGGACGCTCGCTGGCAGTGGGGCTCTACTTAGGAGAATTGTAACGATAACCTTGCCGGGGCTATAGACACTCGCTGGCAGCAAGGCTCTATCCGGTCGGCTATGAGGGAATATCCTCACCTACGTAGGCTAATATTAGTCACTGGTTTGTTCAACCGATCTTCAAGATGAGGATAATTAATCACATGCACACAACTAAACTGAAAATGGAAGTTCATGCATCTTTATTGAATACTTTGAGTCTCAAGCTGAATAGCAATTTGCAGGAAAGATAGTTGGAAGTTATGAGTTCATTTCATCTAGTTTCCTTGAACACTCTGAATTTAATTGTTTTGTTTTGGTTGCTAGTTGTTGTGATGTTCACAACACGCCCCATTATGCTCCTTAGCAAAATGGGGACCCCTGCTGATGTTTTGCTTTTTGCTTCTGCTTGTGTTTTTCTGCTTTCTGGCGGTTTGGTAAAATGAAGGTCAGGTGCATCATCATCATGATATTGAATGAGGTAGGTCATCATCATGAGGTCAGTTTGTCAAAGTTCATATTTTATTGTTGTGACCTCATATTTAAAAAGAGCTTGAAATTCCATGCAGGTTTGCCTTTTACTTCACTTGAAAATTCGTCCATATGTGGAAGTTATGCACGGTCAAAGTTTTGGTCAAACCTGATATTTACAGGAGGATCATCATTTTTTTTCATGTTGACAAGGTCATCATGATCTTGGTCTATCACCTGATAAAAATCATGCAGTCGCAATATCCGGACGTCAATTTTAGGTGGTAGCGCCCTTTACCCGTCAAATGGCCTTATGCGCATTATGTAGCATCATGATATTTTTTAGGAGGGTCATATGTTATAAACTTGGTTTTGGTTACATGAAGAACAACATCATCATCATATTTGAACCCCCCCGATAATATCCTGAGGTTCAAATATCATGATGATATCAACTTTAAGTCAAGGTAAGTTCCCTGTCGCGCGGTCTTTGTATAGCGAGCATCATCATGATATTTCAACATTACCTGATCTTATAATATCATGCTGATCACCCTTAGAAAATCCACCTTCGGCATATTTGCATGCGCATGTTATAATCCTATCGCAAGGTCATCATCATGATATTTGCTGAAGTTCGAATTATGATGATGACGACTTCATATCCTCCTGATCTCCTGATGATCATCATCCTGATCTTTCACGAGGGTCATTCGCTGAAATTCGCTAAGTGATGGAGACATCATCATCATAATTCGATAAAGAGGATCATCATCTTCATATCCTCCTGATCTCCGGTTAGCGAAATATCATAATGATCACCCTATCTATTCAGAAGAGGGCGATATTTCATTCCTCAAACAGCATGATCATATTTTACAATATCACCCTAGCGCAAATATCATGATGACCTCAACTCATCCTTGTGCTCCGAAAACGAAATATGATGATGACGTCATCATGATAAATCGATGAGGATCATCATTATCATATTTTTATCCTATCCTGTTGTCAAGATCATCATGATCTTGTTTGTTCACCTGATATTTTGTAAAGTCCTCCTGTCGATGAAGTAAGACCTTTTGCAAATATCCTAATGATCCTCATCATCCTGATTTCCCTTCGGCAGGATATTTTCCAAAGCATGATCCGGTTAGCGAAATATCATGATGACGTCATGTTCTAAGTTTAACAAAGGCTCCAGATATCATGATGACATCATCCCGATCTGATAAACGAAGAAGCAAATATCCTGATGATCATCATCATCACATTTTCCCTTCGGCAGGATATTTTCCAAAGCACGATGCGGTTCCCGAATATGATGATGACGTCTTATTCTAAGTTCAACAGAAGCAAATATCCTGATGATCATCATCCTCCTGATCTTATGAGAGGGTTACCTTGGCCGCAAAAAGGGTCATATTACATTCATCATCCTGATCATGCTCCTTAGGTGACCCGATATCACAATTAGCCCCCTGATCTTAACCGAATATGACGATGACGTCATCCTTAGCATTTCAATGAAGCCCGAATATCATGATGACGTCACCATCATTTTCCTTTCCTCGGCAGCATGATCATATTCATATCCTCCTATTCTTCTTCAACATGATGATGATGATGATGTTGTTCTTTTCTCCAATATGCAGAAGCGGAATATCATGATGACGTCATCTGGACTTTCAGGAAGGAGAGCATCATATTTCCAGAATATCATGATGATGAAGTGAATGTCGGCCAACATGTTTTTTTTACACGCCGATAGCGATAGTCATGCCGATGGGCGGGAAATGAAGCGGTGGAATTTTAAAGTGTTTTTTTTGGCGCCTGTGGCATTTTCCTGGTCAGCGATGGTTGACCCGATGAATTTTGAGCAGTCTGAGCGCATTTTGGACGCGTTTGAGGAGTATTCTGGATCTGATTTCCACAATCTTGCACAGTCACCTGGGTTTAAACGCTTATTTTAATTTCTTGCTGTTTATGTGATAAATGAAATACTTATTGCTTGTCTTGTCTTGTAGGCTTGCAGTTGAGGAAGCAGTTGGAAAGTCAACACAGTGACCTCATAGAGGCAAAAGATCTGATCTCAGGAGCAAGAAGATAAGGATGAAGTGCGAAAAGTCAAATCCATTCAAGTAAAGAACAAGGTTGTAGCTGAGGGTATTACTGCAACAGACAAACAGAAGTTATTACCCAGCTGCCGGAACTTCTCAGAAGGGGCAATATTTCGCCCAGATTTGACACTGCTTAGAGATATTTTTTTTGAGAACTGATTCACCTGCATTTATTGCTGTAACCAAGGGTTTGAACCAGGGGTTCAGTTAGGTTTTTGCTGTAGTGAGGACAATCAGAATGTCTTTATATTGTGCCTCTCTACACTGTAATACTTTACAACAGGGATTTTAGGGCCTACAACAGGGATTTTAGGGCCTACAATAGGGATTTTAGGAAAACAACAGAGGCACACAGTGAGTTAGGTTAGCATAGTTTAGAGTAGAAGAAGGAGGTCGCCTGTTTGTCTGCAGTAAGGTGTGCGTGGAATGTCTAGCTGCCTTACTGTATCTGTAAAGCTTGTAAGTTCTCTGTAGTATGATCAATGAAACTAAGAGTCATTCCTACATTGTAAATCATGTATGACTATTCGTTTCTGATACAATAGAATCTGGAGTTCTGCATCTATCTTCTGAGTGTTCTCCTGCTCTTCTATGTATTTTGAAATATCTTCTTTGAGAGCTTGCAATTTTAAATGTATGTTTGTGAAAATGCTCAGAACTTACATTTAGGGTTTTTACTGTGGATTTGATCAAATTACTGTGGTATTTACATAGTGCATAACAGAAACAATTAGATCCTTCGGTAGATTAAATGAGGTATAGATTAGATCTTTCTAACTTTTCCTAACCCATCTGAAATATTTAGCTGAAAACGTAGAAATCTAAAGGAAATTGTCTCAAATTTGAAGAAGCATGCATAACAGAGCTATAAGTAGACAGTTTTCATAAACAGATAAAGAAGAAAGCTGCAAAAATTCAAGAAAACCCTCTGAAACTTGCAGCCCAGTAACACTTGTATGCAAATGAACAGAATACTTGTTGAAATCTATGACCTTTTTGCATATTCTTAGTCCAGTAAGCCATCAAACAAACCTAAACTATGTAAGGCCCCTTGAACATTACAGCTTCACATTGACCAACTGAACTTGACCAACCGAACCATTGTAGACTTGGGATTAGTTGAATCTCAAATGATTCCTTCTTATCTTTCAAGTATAGTTTCAGTTCATTATATGTGAATTTTAACTTATTGTTATGATTGCATCAAAACAGTCATCAACACTTCCTCTAAGAGATCCGAACGTGATTGTCAGACCTTGTTGCATGCTCTGTTCTTGTACACTAGACTAAAATACTCTTCAATTTGACTTCCGGTATAGTCATACCATATCCTGCAGATGTGTGGGATGGACTTTGTTGCCATCAATGATAACACTCATGAAGCCACATAGTGTCTCTTGCCAACAATATTTTGTAGCCAATTATCATAGAGGCAAATTTGATATCTGGATCTGTGATATCTTCAATTGTCATTGCTCTCTTGTCAAACTTTGATCTGGTAGCCTCACTTATAGTTTGGTTCTTGACTAATTTGAGAGTAGAAAACACACCGGATGAGTGCAAACCAGTTACTGCCCTAATGGCATCTTTTGTTATCTTGAATGGCCACATCAACCACATGAAGTTGTCATGTATTCTGCTAAGAACATATCATACCCATTCATCATCTACAAAATAGGGAAAGTGGATGCAATGTCCAAAATGCTTATCCCGGATGGCCTTATATTGAGGTTTAAGTTCAAATGTTTCATCTATTAATTACTTGTGATAGATATCCATCAGCTTGGATTCCCCAAATTCCTCAATATTGGCGTGTATGTATACCCTGACATCTTCTACATGTAGAACCCCATGCGGAATGCTAGAGAATGCCCCTAAGGGATCAACTTCTAGGGATTTGTAAGGATGTTTCTTGAACTTAGGGTGCATACTATTAGTGATATTAACAACATTTGGAGTACCATCTTGCAAAAGATTCAGAGAGAGATATTCAAGAATGGAAATACCTTTTTACGCTTCTAGGGTTCACGATATAACTCAGAAAAGATTGCTAGTTGAATCAGATTCTGCAGTTAATCTTTGAGAGGGTTTAAGCAATCTTGTTTGTAGAGCCTTTTCTTTCTTCTTCTCAAGTGTAAATGTGAAAATGATGAATAAAAGAACCCTTATATCTCTGCGCAAACCCTAATTTCTAATTGCAATAAATGCACACCTTAAGTCATTCCGGTTCACTTGTTCTAACCTTGTTCTGAGAGAGATCCTTCTGAATCACTGAGATGCACTTAGAATTATTCTTGGTGATAATTGACAATGTATCCCCCTTTCTCCAATCATTCCATTCATCCGTAGATCCAAATATTTCAATTTTGAATCATACCAGATCTAACTGTGAAAATCCTACTTTTGCCGGATGACTATCAAACCGGATTAATCTTGGATGATTAACCTCTTCAAACTCCTTACGGATCTTTCATATTTTTACCAAGGGTTATTTAGATATTTCTCTGAGAACCCTTTAATCCGCAACTTTCCATGTGCCAATTTTAGGCACCAATTGACTGGCTAGGGGAATTTATTTTCCTTGGAGACTCCCCCTAAGCCAAAGCTCATCTATTTAGTTTCTAGAAGGAATATTAGCACCAGATTCTAGTGCGGATCCATCCCCAACATTTTATGTACTTCTCTTCACCCAAATCTTGTTCATCTCCCTTTGAACTTCATTTGCATTCACTTTTCCTTTTCCTTTGTCTTGATTCTGATTATGATGCATGGGACCCCTTTTTATCCTGATTCTTACTTCTACAAAATTTGGCAATATGATCGGATCTATTGCAATTGTAGCAAACAATATTTCTCTGCATATTTGACTGGTATCCTCTTGATCTACATTGATTAGCCATGTGCCCCATTCTATTGCATGCAAAGCATCTACCATTGAATGAATTGTTTATTTGCATATTTCTACATTCATGAGATTTGTGACCATACCTTTTGGTTAAAACATTGTCCGGAGAAGGATGAATTAGTTTGATTCATTCTTCTTCTGCACTGATTTGCTTTATGATCAAAGTTATTGCAATTGTAGCAGTATCCATTGAAGGATGGATATCTTTGAGCATTTGGTTGCCTTACCAGAGGTCTTCTAGGCTTGTTCCTTGGATTTCCTAATCCAAAGTTCTTCTGGCTGGATCTGGAGCTTTCACCTTTCTCATATCCCAAGCCATGCTTGTCATCTACCCTCTTTTGGCTTTCAAGAAGAACTTCAAGTTGAGCAAAGCTTATCTTGAATTCTCTTTGTATTCATTTGTTGTTTGAAGATCCCTTTTAAGAGTGTTTATTTGATTCTCAAGTTGTTCTTCATTATCTCTAGCTTCTTCAAGATCAGATTCCATATGTCTGATTGTTATATCCATTTTGTGGCAGTCTTCTAGCTTCTCCTTGAGAGATTGTTTTAGATTATCTTCAATTTTTCTTTTCTCTTCAATTTCTTGGGTGAATTTCATAACCCCTGATTCCATTTCATGTCTCACCATAATGACCTCTTTTGATAGCTTCTCACATAACTTGTTTTTCTCATTCAGATCTTCATTAGTATCATTGGCTTCAGTTTGACTTGCTAATTGTTGAAGTATTCTTTTCTCTTTTTCATAGAGATACTCAGTTTTTCTTTGAGTTCATTTATGAAATCATCAGCTTGTTTGAGTCTTTCCCTCAGGTTATTGACTTCAGAGTGAGATTGCTCAATATCATCTAGGGCAGACTAAAGTTGTTCCCTCATACCATACATATCCATTGAGATTCCCAGATCTTCCTCAAGCTGTTAGGCTTTGTTTAGAGGAACTTAGCTCTGATACCAATTGTTGGAAACAAGGTAGATAACTGAGAGGGGGGTGAATCACTTATCTTAAATATTTTAACTTTCTATTCTTCTTTAACAATTAGTGCAGCATCAAAACATATAAGCATACATAATCATGAGAGAAAAAATAAAATCAACACACATAACACAATGATTTTGATGTGGAAAACCCTGTTAAGGGAAAAAACACGGGGTGACTAACCCAAGATTCTATTCTCTATTAAAAGAATAAGAAGTACAAAATGGCACTTGCTAATTAGGGCTCACTGCCTAAGCACACTGCTCACAAGAGGCACACTGCCTACAAGAGACTCACTATCTACAAGGATATAGAATGTAACCAGATGTTTGAACTGGAGAGAGACATCGACATATGCTGAGATTCAATTCTGGTTAGGCTCAATACACTGATCTACTGCACTTCATTCTTCCTCTACTTTAGTGGTGTTGTTCTGTCACATACCAGACTTGTATTGTTGCTTCCACACTTCTCTCTACTCCTTTTCACACACTTTTTCACCACACACACACCTTCATACCAAAATCCATCTGGTATATATATCCGCACCAAGAATTTCAATATCTTTCTAGTTGGCAATAGAAGTACTCAAGATATTTACTAAACCCTGATCTTTCTATTGAATCCATGCTCAGAATGTGATGAGTATCCAAGACATAGAGTTAGAATTCATCAATCAAGTTGGCCAACCATGTATGATATCTTAAATAACTTTACCATCATCAAGTTCTCATCCGGATTAAAGTCTGATGCTCTACCGGTCAATTCTTCCTCAGTCTACTCTGCATGTTAGGAACCCAACACTTAGATGCTCATATCTTTTCACTATTTCATCAACAGAGGCTCATTCTCTAGAATGTAGTAGTCATGGTACTCCTCTTGACTTCCCCAAGTCTGTACTTTGTTGAGATACATCCTCTAAGAGATCCTGACCTAATTGTCAGACCTTGCTACATGCTTTGTTTTTGTTCACTGGACCAAAACATTCTTCAATCTTACATCCGGTATGGTCATACTATACTCTGCAGATGTGTGGGATAGACTTTTTTGCCATCAATGACAACAATCATGAAGCCACACAGTGTCTCTTGCCAATAGAGGAAAGGTTTGATCAGAGAAAGTTTGAGTCCTTGTGTAGTACCTGCAGTGCTTGCACCATAGAAGGATGGAGAATGGAGAATGTGTACTAATTCCAGAGCGATAAACAAGGTCACAGTTAAGTATAGATTTCCTTTACCTAGGATGGATGATATCATGGATTGTTTAAGTGGAGCAAGATATTTCACAAAGATAGATTTAAAGAGTGGATACCATTAGATCAAAATCAAAGAAGGTGATGAATGGAAGACTTCTTTGAAGACAAATGAAGGATTGTATGAGTGGTTAGTGATGCCTTTTGGATTGACAAATGCACCAAGTACTTTCATGAGATTGATGAATGAAGTCTTGAAGAAATTCTTGGGTAAGTTTGTTATTGTATACCTAGATGACATTCTGACTTTCAGTAAAACAAAAGAACACTTGTGGCATATTAGACAAGTTTTACAGAGGTTGAGAGAAGAGAAATTGTTGATAAACATCAAGAAGTGTAGTTTCATGAAGGAAGAGTTAGTATACTTGGGATTTGTGATTTGTACAGAAGGATTGAAGATGGACCCTGAGAAAGTGAGAGAAATTGTTGAATGGCCTACACCAGAGAGCATTGGAGAAGTTAGATCATTTCATGGATTGGCTAGTTTCTACCGGAAGTTCATCAGAAATTTTAGTTCAATTTGTAACCCTATGACAGAGACAATGAGAGATGATAGAGGATTTCAAGTGGACATCAGGAGCAGATAAAAGTTTTGAGTTGTTGAAGTAGAAAGTGATAGAGCAACCTATTTTGGTGTTGCTAGATTTCAATAAGGTATTTCAAGTTTATTGTGATGCAAGTGACAATGCAATTGGAGAAGTGTTAAGTCAAGAAGGTAGACCTGTAGCATATTTTATTAAAAAGTTGAATGATGCAAGGAGAAGATATTTGGTTTATGATCAAGAATTCTATGCCATAATTCAATCCTTGAAGAAGTGGAGACATTACTTGTTGCCTAAGGAGTTTGTGTTGTATACAAATCATCAAGCTTTGCAGTATTTGAACAGTTAAGGTAAGTTGAATCAGAGACATATGAGATGGGTAGAGTTCATGTAGAGTTATACTTTTGTGTTGAAGCATAGGAGTGGAAAATCAAACAAAGTTGCTGATGCCTTGAGTAGAAGAAGAAACTTGTTGACAGAGATGAGAGTTGGAGTGTTGGGTTTTGATGAATTGAAGAACATGTATGAGGGAGACACTGATTTTGTAGAACCTTGGAGAACATGTAAGGAACCTATTGTTATAGATAGAAGTAAGTGGTTGGACTATTTCATTCAAGAAGATATGTTATTCAAAGGAAGTCAGTTGTGCATACCTAGAAGTTCAATGAGGGATACTTTGATCAAAGAGAAGCATAGTGGTGGATTGGTAGGACATTTTGGCATTGATAAGAAAGTGGCTTTGGTTATGAAAATTACTATTGGCCTTAGATACATAAGGATGTTTAGATATTTGTACAGAGTTGTAGAGTTTGTCAAGTTGTAAAAGGGAGTAGTCAGAACACTGGATTGTATAAACCTTTGACAGTACCAGAGAGACCTTGGGAAGACATAAGCATGGATTTTATAATGGGATTGCCTAAGACATAGAGGGGATATGATTTAATATTTGTATTGGTTGAAGATTTTCAAAGATGGCTCATTTCATACCTTGTAAGAAGGCAACTGATGTAGTGCATGTAGCTGACTTATTTTTTAAGGAGATTGTGAGATTACATGTATTACCTAAGAGTATAGTTTCAGACAGAGACACAAAATTTGTTGGGTACTTTTGGAAGACTCTTTGGAAGAAGATGAAGACAAATTTGAAGTTCAGTTCAAATTTTCATCCACAGATAGATGGACAGATAGAGGTAGTGAATAGGAGTTTGGGAAACTTGTTGAGATGTTTGGTTGGAGAGAAAACTGGAAGTTGGGACTTGATTCTTTCACAAGCAGAGTTTGCATACAACAATTTAGTCAATAGGAGTACCGAAAGAACACCTTTTGAGATTATTACTGGAGTGAAACCTAGAGGAGTTACAGAATTGAGAGATATCAGTACAGAATAAAAGAGGAGTGTGGAAGCTGAAGAATTTGCAGATCATGTGAAGACAGTGCATAATCAGGTGAAGAAGCATTTGGCAGACATGAATAGTAAGTACAAAGAGAAGGTAGATGAGAAGAGAAGACACAAAGAATTTGAAGAGGGTGATGAAGTAATGGTACATTTGAGAAAAGAAAGATTTCCAGTTGGGACATATAACAAGTTGAAGATGAAGAAGTTTCAACCTTGTAAGATACTCATGAAATTTGATTCAGGAAATGCATATGAAGTGGAGTTACCAGAGGCATTAGGTATATCACCTATTTTCAATAGTGCAGATCTTTATTAGTATCACGGAGAAGATTTTAGTGATAGGATGGAAGAAGACTTGAAGAAGTAGTTACCACACAAATCACTGGAACAAATTGAAGACATTTTGGACAACAGAGTTGGACACAACACTAGAGGAAGACAATACAAAGAATATATTGTGAAGTGAAAAGGCAGACCGGAAGAAGATTCATTATGGATTTCTTAGGTTGAGGTGGATCATCTTGGTTCTCCCCTAGCCCTAGCAAAGTGAGGGACTCACTTTTTCAATAACCCCGGATGTCTACTGCAGGAGCATCCTTGGTTCTAGAGTAATATTGCATCAACCAAAAATATTTACATTTTAGTTCTTTCATTTTCCAGTTTAGTCTAGGCAGTACAGACAGAAGCAATTTCAACTTGTGGTCTAGTTTTGGTATTTCACATCTTGCAAATCTAGATTTAGCATCTACATTTATTCATCTACATCATATCAAGAATTCAGAGCATTTGGATAAGTTACCAGAAAGATATTGTTATTAGAAGATCAACTATTTTCTCAGAACAGAGCATCCTGACAGTCTCAGATAATCAGCTAAAGGAGAAGGCTTGCAGATCATTCCTTGACCTGCAGATCCTAATGACACATCATTCAATGATCCTTGGTTCATGGCCAACTTTCTCTAGAGGTCCGTACATTATTCCATTCATTTGAGGAAGTGTTCTATGCATTTAGGTCTAACCTATCTATGAACACGTTACAACTCTTCATTGGAGTTTGTCACCTTCCTTGGCTAACGTGAAGGAATCTATTGGTCTAGAAATGATATATATTGATGTAATAGATCTTTAGGAATATATCTATTCACATAAGAAAGATCTAATAGTTTATTTTTGTGTGAAGTGATCTTTAAAGCCTTATCTTGTGCATGTATGTAATTAGGCCTTTGAGCCCTAGTTGTAAGCCCACATATTGCCGATGGATCTCTATTTTGAATTATATGATATATTGAATGACTAAATCTACATATGTTCTATATTCCTGTGTTGTTTCCGTTGTGTTTACTCTTGCTACATGGTCTAGACTGTTCATTCTATGAACCCTCCTACCGTGACTGTACCAAAAGCCTAATAGCTTAAGGTAGATCTGGGATGGTGCACAAGAAATACATTCCTCACTTTGATGGAACTGATTATGCCTTCTGGAAGGTACGAATGCAAATTTATCTTATTTCTCTTGGTTATCATGTGTGGAAAATGGTTGAAAATAAATACACTATACCTAAAGATGATCCAAAGACTACAAGTGAGATAAGGGATTATGAGACAAATGGAAAAGCTAGAAATGCCTTACTAAATGCTCTATCTAACATAAAATGGCAAAAGTTTTGGATCTAGAAACTACACATGAGATCCAAGAAAAATTGAAGAGTATCTATGAAGGTGATAAATCTGTTAAGAAAGCCAAGATGTAGAACTTGAATTTAAGATATGAAACTATGCAGCTATCTAAAGATGAGAACATAACAAGCTATATGTAGAAGGTTGATGAAGTTGTCAATGGGATCAAAGGTCTTGGTGGAACGCTAAATGATGAAGAAGTTATGAATAAGGTATTTAGAACACTTCCCAAATCTTATAGTCATAAATTATCTTCCATTGAAGAATTTCTAGATACAAGCAAGCTTTCAAAAGATCAATTTCTTGGTAAACTGACTGCTTTTGAGATGAGAGAATTTGGTACTATTGATGGTCCTATGAAAGTTGAGACTGCTTTTAAAGCTAAATCAGAAAATGTTATTAGATTAGATAAGTATACTGTGGAATCAGATGATGAAGACTTTGATGAAATTAAGGCAAACTTTGTAAATAGAATGAAGAAGGGAACTGGAAAGTTCAGAGGTAAGTTACCTTTCAAATGTTTCAGTTGTGGTAAGATTGGCCATTATGCTTCAAGATGCCCTAATAGAACTTTGAAGATCAAGAATAGAGAAGGTAGAGGTAAGATGGAAAGGAAAAGTTACTATGTTAAAGATGATGAAAGTGTAACTAATGATGAATTTGATTTTGGAGATAGTAATGCAGTGAATGCTTGTTTATTGCTATAAAAGTAGAACCTGTTTCTACTAACCTTGCAAGCTGTGTGAAGGAAGGAAGTTTGGAAGAAGAGAAAGAGATGTCTACATTTTATGCTAGAAAGGAAAAAGATGAATGGGTCATTAACAATGGATTTTCAAATCGCATGATAGGAGATAAGAGTAAGTTTGTTAAATTGGAAAAGTATGACGGAGGACTAATTAGATTTGGTGATGATGCAGCTAGTAAGATTTGTGGAAAAGGGTCAATTACTTTTGATGACAAGCATAATACACATGATGTTCTTTATGTCAAAGGCTTTGTTGGTGCCTACATAAACATTCAGGTTTCAGACTTTCACCTACAAGCACCTTTCATAAAAAATCCAAAAATTGCTAAGTCTATCGGCCTCCATTTTCACGCATGTATCTTTGTATATGCATTGGTGTTTGTATGTACATTTAAATGTACAAGTGTAGATATACATTGGCTGGACCTGAAAGTAGGTTCAATCGACCTTTGAAAAATGGAAAAACTTGATTGTATGCATCTTTTCTTGCATATCGGGCTTGTATGTGTTATTCGGGTGCATTTTAAACATACAAAGGTGGAATATACATTGCAGGTATCAAAATGTTTGCATGTATATTGTGTTGTATGTTTGACATACAATAAGTAGATACATTGGTGGGCCCAAAAAAAGAGTTAAATTAGCTTCAAAAGGCACAAAAGGTAGTTGTATGCATTTTGTATGCATATCGGGTTATACATTGCAGGTATATTCCATCAAAGATTCCTACTTGTATATAGGGGTTTGTATGTTGTTGTTGTATATTTGGCTGTACAACAGGTTTATACAAGCGGTGAACATCAAAAAGATTCAGATCGGGTTGAATGGTGATCGGGTCCGTAGGTATGTGCAAAGGATTGTGTGTATATTTTGTTTGTATATTCAAATATACATTTGCAATATGAAATGTCCATATACAATAGAAAATATACAAAATATACAAGGCCGACATGTAATGGAGACATACAAGGCAGAATGTACATTGCAATGTACAAGGGTGAATGTATCTCCGATATACAAGTCAACATACAAGCACAAGATACAAGTGAAACATACAAGCAAGAGTGGTCAAAAAAGTCAACAGTTTCAAATGCATGGTGGGGTTTGCAGCTTGCATGTATATGGCATTGTATATGCCAATATACAAAAGAATGAGATACAAGGCCCGGATTTGAAACCTGTTCCAATCTATTTTATAAAATTTGAAATCCATAGGTTGTATATAGTGCATTGTATGTGCGATATACAAATGAGATGTGCAAGCGAATAGATGCAAAGCCCAGACGTGAAGGAGAGTGTGTTTTGGCAGATTTCAAGTTGAAGTCTATGGCTTGTATGCGTATGTGCTTGTATATGCCGACATCCAACAAAAACACACAATTAATGAGATACAAGTTGGATTTCAAGGGTTCTTCCAATCCATCTCATAATAACATGGAGTCTGCGCCTTGTATGTATATCTGCGTTGTATGTTCACGATATACATGGTGATATACAAGGAGTGAAGATACAAAGTGGAACCTGATGGTGATTTCAAAGTGTTTTATAAAGTCTTGGGGTCCGCCTTGTATATGTGCAGTTGTGTTTTAGGTAGGAAAACCATAGAATACGTAGATTGCTACATTTTCTGAAGCTATGAGTAGGTTGGCATTAATGGTGAAGTTGCAAAAGCATGGTCAAAGACATGGACGGGCCACCTACCATTTTGAGGGAAAAAATCTTGAGCGGTTGCACAATTCCCAATCTCACCTGCTCCCTTCCTTCTTTCTGCCTGGAACATTCAATGATTTGAGTGTCATTCTGTGGTGTGTTGTATCTGGCAAAATTTTGAAATGCCATGTAATTAATGCTGAGTACACATCTTTTCTGTATAAGAGGGTTGTTGAAGACTTGGGCATTTTTGGGGGAAAAATAACAAAGATAGAGCATTTTCCTAGCTGTTTTATCTCTGTTGGAGTTTATGAGTTGATTTGAGTACACCTTGCACATATGTTTAGTTTCCTATCATTTTATATGAAAAATGCATTATTGCATGTGTTTATCTGTCTGTCTCCATGTGTTGTATGTATTCTCTTCTTTCGAATCTAGTTGCTAAGGGTTTCTCAGATTCTAGGGTATGGATTTCTATATCACATGCTTAATCTTTAACTTCCATTCAAGGAGTGGATTAAATTGTTTTAGGTTGAGTATGGAGAAGATTGTATGCCAGCTGGGATGTATGTAAGTAGAGACAGTTAAATACTTATCCTTAGGTGGTGTTTGTAAGGAAAATACCAGTCCTAACCCCTTGAAACTTGAATGCTAGTTGCAAGCCACTCTCTTGTATACGTCTAGTTGACTCCTTACCCTGAGATAGGCACTGATTTGCTTCTGGATTAGTAGTTATGATCCAAATCCCCTGGCTTGCATCCAAACATTAATACAAATCATTCCATTTTTCCAACCTATTAGTTGTAGGAGTAGGAATAGGACTCCTGCATACTCTCATCCTCAACCAGTTAGATATGTCTAAGAACATTGCCAGCCTTGTGATTTATCATGAAAATCTAAGTCGAAACATGAGAGTATTCTACCTGTTATTGTAAATCTAAATCTTTTTTATAATTGGGTGAGTCAAGGTCAAATCTTTAGCTATGGGGATACCCTCCTTGGTGCGGCAGAACCAAAAGTGAAGGGGAGGTAGCTCACACAACCTCCTGTATTAGTTGGCCGAATCTACCTGTGCATAAGAACTGGTAAACCCTCTGTCGATTCGGACACCAACAGACTTAAAGCATAATCTTCCAAGTGTTGGATAGATGTGTAACAAAGGATACAATCTAATGCTTATGGACAAAGGATGTGAGATAAGGAAAAGATTCAAAACAATAATTTCTACTGGTAAGAAGACTCATGGTAATGTTTATCATTTGAAAGGTACTAACAATTGTTGCTTGTTGGTTCAAACAAATGAAAGTTGGTTATGGCATAGGAGAATGTGTCATATTAACTTTGATAATCTAGTGAGAATAAGCTTAGTTCAAGCTATAAGAGACCTTCCTAAGATTGTGAGCCTGCTAATACCATTTGCAAAGAATGTCAATTTGGGAAGCAAACAAAGACAAGTTTCAAGAGCAAAGAACAAACTTATACTGGCCTGTTGGAGTTGATGTTTAGAGACTTATGTGGTCCTATAAGAATAAGAAGTCTTCAAGGTGACATGTATTTCATGCTACTCATTGATGATTATTCAAGAATGACTTGGGTTACTTTTCTTAAAGAAAAATCAAAAGCCCTAGACAAGTTCAAGGCATTTAAAGAAATGGTTGAAAATGAAATGGATCTGAGGATCAAGTGTCTGAGGTTTGATAGAGGTGATGAGTTTACTTCAAATGAATTCAATGTTTTTTTTTAAGAACATGGGAGAAAGAGACAATTGTCTACCCCAGAACTCCTCAGCAAAATGGAGTAGTTGAAAGAAAGAATAGAACAGTTCAGGAAGCTTCTAGAACAATGATCAAAGAAGCTAAGCTTCTGGAAGTATACTAGAAAGAAGCTATTCATATTGTTGTCTACATTCAGAACAAAGTGCAAGTCAAAGCAAATGGAACAAAGACACCTTATGAGTTGTGGTGAGGAAGAACTCCTACTGTCAGGTATTTCAAAGTTTTTGGAAGCAAATTCTATATCACAAGAGATGAAGAGTTGGGAAAGTTTGATGCTAGATGTGATGAAGGCATATTTCTTGGGTACTCTGCTAAAAGAAAAGCTTACTGGTGTTACAACAAAAGGTTGAGGAAGATCATTGAAAGTGGAAATGTAAAGGTAGATGAAGATATTTAGAAAGTCTCAGAGCCTGATGGATATGAGTCAAATGAGTCTACCGATACAAAAATAGTTGAGGAAGATAAAGACAAGGAAGTTTAGATTGATGATAAAAACAAAGGAGTTCTGTAAGAAGAAGAGTTGTAGAAGAATAAGTAAATATCTACTTAATTTCAAAGGTTGAACCTAACATTATCTTTGAATCATGTAAAGATGAATATTGGGTCAAGGCAATGAATGAAGAGCTAATGAATGTTGAGAAGAACAAGACTTGGGAACTTGTCCTTAGGCCTGGAGATAAGAATGTGATTGTAACAAAGTGGGTTTTCAGGAATAAGTTGAATGAGAATGGAGAAGAGGTAAGAAACAATGCTGGACTTGTATGCAAAGGCTAGTCACAAGTGGAAGGAATAGACTATGAGGAAAATTTTGCTTCGGTGGAAAGATTGGAAGCTATTAGGTTGTTTTTGGCTTATGCAACACATAAATATTTCAAGGTATATCAAATGGATGTAAAGTCTACTTTCCTGAATGGTGAGTTGGAAGAAGAATTATATATAGAGCAACTAGATGGATTTCAATTATCAGACAAACTAGACATGGTATGTAGATTGCAGAAGGCATTGTATGGACTGAAGCAAGCTCATAGAGTTTGGTATGCCAAATTGGACAGGTATTTGTTGCAGCAGGGATTCAATAAATGGTTTACAGATAGTAATTTGTATATTGAGGTAAGAAAAGATCAAATTCTAATTATTAAATTCTATGTAGATGATATAATATTTGGTGGAAATGAAGGTATGTGTAAGAACTTTGTAGATGAGATGCAAATAGAATTTGAGATGTCAATGTGTGATGAGATGAACTTCTTTCTTGGACTGTAAATTAATTAGATAGATAAGGGCATTTTCATTTCACAATCAAAGTATGTCAAGGCTTTTTTGAAGAAGTTTGGAATAGAAGAATCTAAACTAGTTTGTACTCCCATGACAACTAGTTGCAAGCTGAGTAAAGATGATGAATCTTCTAAGGCTGAGTAAAGATGATGAATCTCCTAAGGTTGATAAGAGCAAATATAGATCAATGATTGGAGGGCTGCTATACCTAAATGCTACCAGAATGGATATCATGCATTAAGTCTATCTTGTGGCAAGATTTCAAGTAGATCCTAGAGAGTCACATGTCATGGAAGTAAAGAAAATATTCAGGTATTTGAAGGGAACTCTAGATCATGGTTTGTGGTATCCTAAGAACAATGACTTCAACCTAAGTGCCTACACAGATGTAGATTGGGTTGGATGTGTAGATGAAAGGAAAAGTACAAGTGGTGGTGTGTTCTTTCTTAGAGATAGAGTTGTATCATGGCAAAGCAAGAAGCAGGATTCCGTATCCTTATCTACTGCTGAGGCAAAATACATTGCAGCAACATCATGTTGCACACAAGTGCTATGGATGAGACAAACTCTGAAGGATACCAAACTTGAGCATGATGATCCAATTTCTATTTTTTGTGATAACTCCAGTGTCATTAACATTTCAAAGAACCCGGTGATGCATTCAAGGACAAAGCATATTTCTATCAGATATCACTTTCTCAAAGAGAATGTTGTAGAGAAAGAAATGAATCTTGAGTATGTATCTACAAAAGATTAGGTTGCTGACATATTCACCAAAGCTCTTCCTAAACATATTTGAGTATCTTCTGGAGAAGTTAGGGGTTATTGCCCCTCCTTTGTTGAACTAGATGCATAAGGAAGTGCATCAATCCAGGGTGAGTTAGGGGTCATTCTTTTCTGGATTGATGATGGAGGTTACCTCTCAGGGAGAGCAAGTAGTGACATTACAAAGTGTTGTAGTCAGAAGGAAGTATTCAGAGTAGTTAAGAGCAAGAGCAAGTGCAAGTATAAGCAATATCATATTTAGGGGGAGAAAGTTTGAAGAAGGTGTGTCACCCTTTGCCATTTATGTCAAAGGGGGAGAGATTTCATGTGAAAAACATAGAGAGAATAAAAGAAAGGGGGAGAATGAGATTAGTACAAAATTGTGTCATGATGGTTTTTTACATCATATGTTGCCATCAATGACAAAGGGGGAGATTGTTGCAAGTATGTGCTAATCGTTGTTGTCATTGATGTCAACATGCTTAGGTTGTCATTGGTGACAATTGTGTCTTCTGATATTGCTGATTGTTGCCTGATTGAGTTGTCATGTTAAAGTGATTTGAATGTCTTACAGAAGTGCTAATGATTTTCCACGTACTTTTGAGAAAATTTGCTCTCCAAAGGAAATAGTGTGTTGTAGAGTATTCTGGCTTGCAAAATACTGTTTGAGGTTTTGCTTCACATTTCTTCTATGTTGAAGACCAGAGTGTGAGATTTGGATATGTTTTAGAGAAGTGTTTGAAGGTGCTAAATCCAAAATTTTATGGCCTAAATTGTTGTTCAGTAGAAGTTATGTTCACCAGTATGAAGATTGTAATTGACAGAGTTTCTAGTTGTGCATATGTGTCTAGGAGAAAGTATTTTTCTCCGCATTTCTCCATAGAGTGGTTTCAAGTGATGTGGTTCTGGACATATGTTTCTAAGGTCCTTAGCTATCTTAAGTCTAAAGTATTTATGATTTGGTGCTCCGGAAAGCAAGTTATTGAGTAGCAGAGTGTAGTAGTGTTGATTGTAAGTTGTCTTCAAGTGAGATTTGTTGTCTTCAAGTGAAACTTGTTGTAGTTGGATTTGTTGGCTCCCAGTTGATTTCATGTTGTTCGTGGATGTCTCCAGATCATTTTGAAGGCTTGTGCTTATTCTACAAGTTATGATTATGTTCTTGAAAATGTGTGCCTAAAGATCCTAGTGTTAACACCAGTTTTGGCAAACTTGGTTGTTTACACTCTTTGCGGATGTGCTTCGTGAATTGTGGAAGCATGTTGGACTGTGTGAATTTGTATTTAGGTCCAAACTAAGCTATGAAATTTTCTACCTTCATTCCTTTGCTTCATAAGAATGTTTAGGTCTAGACCTAATTTGAATTGTGTATGTTTACCAACCTTGAAGACTGTTCCAGAGGTTGTAGAATGTATTGATGACCTTGATGTATATTCCAAGGTTGATGATTGATATAAATAAGTGAAAAGGATTTGTGTGTTTGTGAGAAGAGTACGAAGATAGGAAGGTAAAGATGTTTGTGTTGTAAGGCAACGAAGGTGATAAGTATTGTGCTTCATTGGAACTGAACTCAGGCAGGTGGTAGATGCTATCATATTGGTTCATGGTAGTGAGCCACCTCTCTTGGAAGTGAGCCACCTCTTTTGGCAATGAGCCCTCTTGGAAGTGAGACACCTCTTTGGGCAGTGAGCCCCTTTGGCAGTGAGCCTCTTTGTAATTCAGTATTGATACTACTATATATTATGAGCTAATCCTCACCATGGTTTTTCCCTTTTAGGGTTTTCCATGTAAATTTGGTGCTCTCTTGTGCATGGTGTTGTTGAGATTAAGTTTCTGTTATCTGTTTTTCATGTTTAAATCATCATAATAGAATTAATGTTTACGTGAATTAACATGGATGTAATTATGTTTGTGAAGGCTTAAAGTTTTTGATACAACTGATTCACCCCCTCTCAATTGTCTTGTGCATCAATAGTACAAGCATGTACATGACAAGTGGTACTTTGGAAGCATGGTCAAATCTTCCAAAATGTGTACACTTGTCCTATTTCTTCCATCCCACTCCAAGTGTCACTATTCATGCAAATTTAAAACTACATATGACACTATTCATGCACTATTCCTCTAATTTTTAATTCCACTTGTCCTCTCCATGTAATCTAAAATTCCTCACTAAATCTAATCTTTTCCTTTTCATAAATGAGGCCTCACATGTCACACCTACTCAATCCTAGCCATCCATCCATTCAAACTTGCATTCTCATCCATTGATCATCCCTTGAATCTTGGAGTAAACTTCTCATCCATTCTCATCATGCCATTTCTCCAATTCTCCTTTCATGAGGATCCTCAAGAAATCTCCACTATTGATCTCTCAATTTGATCCTAGACCTCCATTTCCATCCCCAAAAGTCTATAAATTGCGGCCTCCACCTTCATTTTTCACAAGCCATCATATGCAAAGATATTTTGCCATTTTGAGTACTTAACATCACTTAGTTTAGAGTAACTATAAGTTAGAATAGAATAGAATCATATCAAATAGGGTAAATTATTGCTAATTGTGCTTAGATAGTGTGCACCATAGATAGTTTAGTGCATTAGAAATTAGGCCTAATCTTGAGGTCCTTTGGACTTGGGATTGGGAGCAATCTAGGATATTTTGCACTAAATTAGGCATCCCACTTCCATCGTTGACACTTGCTATTATGCACACCTTTGCCAAGTTTAGGCAATATTTGTTTGGAGACAAATTCATTGTCAAACAATCCATAATAGTCTAAAATACTCCCTCAACTAGAAGGACCTCAATGAAATACAACAGAAATGGGTGAGTAAGTTGCAATCTTACTATTTTGATATAGAATATCTAAGAGGGAAGAAGAATTTTGTGGATGATGCTTTGTCAAGGAGACCACATTTTATTTCCATGTTAGAGATAACCACTGATTGGAAGGAACAAATTCTTGTTGAGTATGCAAAAAATTCATTTTCCATTAGTATTTTGGAGGGATCATTACAAGATGAGAAGTACAAAGTGGTGAATGAACCGATCCTTATAATGATAGAATATTCCTATTGCCTAAATCCAAACTCAAAGAGAAGATTTTGAGGACTTTCCATGATGCTCCCTTTTCTAGTCACCAAGGATTTTTCAAGACATACAAGTAGATTCGTGAACTATTTTCTTGGAAAGGGCTTAAGGGCAATGTTGTTAAGTATATAAGCGAATGTAAAGTGTGTCAACAAAACAAAAAGGAACACACTTTCCCTATTGGTTTGCTGCAGCCCTTACCCATTCCAAACCAAAAGTGAGAAAGCATTTCAATGGATTTCATCATCAAGTTACCAAGGGTGCAAGGTAACTTGGATTGTATTTATGTTGTTGTTGACCGGTTGACAAAATTTGCACACTTCTTTTCTATTATCACAAATTTTAGAGCATCCCAAGTGGATGAATTGTTATTTAAAGAATTTTTTAGACTGCATGGATTGCCAAAGAACATTGTAAGTGATAGGGACAGCAGTTTCCTAAGTCTATTTTGGCAAGAACTTTTCAGTTTAAGTGGGACAAAACTCACTCCCAGTACTAGTTATCACCCACAAACCAATGTGCAAACAGAGATTGTCAACAGGTGGGTTGAAAGTTATTTAAGAAACTATGTTTTAGGATAGAAAAAAAGCTTGGGTGAGATGGCTCCATTTAGGAGAGTATTGTTATGACTCTACTTATCACATATGAATAAAAATGTCTCCGTTCATGGCACTATATGGGTATAAATTTGGTGATAGCAAAGTTCCCCAAGCCAAGGATTTATTGCAGAAAATTCAAGACATCCTGAAATCATTGAAAGGCAACCTACAACATGCACAAAATCAGCAAAAGTTGTATGTTGATTAGTATCAAATTGATCACACTTTAAAGTGGAAGACATGGTGTATCTAAGTTTGTAGCCCTATAGGGAATCTACTCTCGAAAAGAGTGGATATGAGAAGTTGAAGCCACAATTATATGGGCCATTCAAGATTAAAGGTAGAATTGGAGAAGTGGCCTATGAGTTGGAATTGCCTGAAGATGGCAAAGTGCATAATGGCTTCCATGTATCATGCCTCAAGAAAGAACTTGGGCATAATGTGGTTGCTTCTATAGAGTTACCACCCTTGGACGAAGAAGGGAAACTCATCCTAATTCTTGAATCAGTTATTGATTTTAGGGAGAGCATTTTGAGGAAGAGGAGCATCAAAGAGTATTTGGCTAAGTGGAAGAATCTCCCAATTGAATATGCTACATGAGAGAGTGAGTGGATTTTGAAACATCTGATTTGTAATTGCTTGGGGACAAGCAATTTTGGGGAGGGAGGATTGTAATGTCCCCTTCTTGTGCATAATTAGTTTGAGAATAGTTATCCTATTGTCTATGTTTTCTCATAGGCTAATTGGTTGGGTAAGGGTGAACTCCAACTTTCTTGGAGAGCACGTGTGTGAACAAGCAATGGTTTTAGTTATGGCAATGAGTTTAGGAGATCTTAGTGAGCCCCATGGCACTTTCTGAATACAATTCCATATTTCTAGGAGCACTCCACACTTCTTGGAGAAGCATGCTATTTTTGGAAAGTGCCAAGTTACATAATTTTCATCACCCTAAGTCTTAGGGGTATCTTTGGTATGATTAAAAATTCATATTTGATTCATTTTACTACTTTTTGCAACATTGGATGATAATTAAAATTATTAAATAGTTATTGCTTAAGTTGTCAAAAGTGAATAAATTAAAAAGACCTTGTGTAATTATTTAATAAAAAGGTCTTTAAGTTGTCCAGTTAATTAACACTAGGCCCAAGGGGACATAAGGGGACATCTATACATAATAACATGAAATATTTAATTATTTTTGAGGAGAATATGGAGGGATCAAGGAAATTAATATTTTATTCCCTCAAGAAAAGTTATAAAAGGAGTTGTTGAGCTCATTGTTGGGGTTAGACTTGATGTGATATTTTGCCACTACATTTGAGTGAACTTGTGTTCAACTCTGATTTTCTTGAGGACAAAAACCCTCTTGAAAATACTAGTTTTAGGGACAAAAATCCTCCTAGCTAGTTTTGGTAATTTCATCTAGAAATAACAATGAGCTGCAATGGAGAAAATTGTTTAGGTGTTTGTTTCTTCACTAATTATTTATGTGTTTTGAAGTGTGGAATAGAGTTTTGGTAGTGAAAGTGTTGTTTGATAGAAATTTTAGGCTTTATTGACAAGAAAAAATAGGAACATAGTCTGAATATTTGAGCCTAAGTTTATTCTTTAAGTTTGTTTATACCCTAGACATAATAGTGATAGAATAAAAGATAAATGTGGTAAAGTATAACATAGTGCAGTAAGATAGAATCCTATATACAACATCACACACAACATAAACAATTAAAATATTACTCTGTCAATCCTTATATCTCCATATTATATATATTAGACATGTATTACAATAGCAGGTCTAAGTCTATGCTCTACATTATCCTTCTATATATTCTATTATCATATCCCTCTTCTTATTTCTTCTATCATACTATCTATTACATATACATGATATTAGGGACATGTCCCTTATAGAGAAAACTAGGGATCATCTTGTATGTCAGTCTTATCCTTCACACTTCTTTTCCAATGAGTTACGATAGGTTCTGGTCGATGCTCTGCCTCCTACCAACATCATCCCCCCTTTTTGAAACTATATCTTATCCTCAAGACATATAGTAGTAATTGTTGGGTAAGATGTTCTTGTAGACTATTTTGAGCTAAGTGAGTGTAGTGTCCCAATACTTTTTAGCCTGTTGTAATAGTTTTATGTACCCTTCCATCTGAATATGTGTTGTTTCTACTTCCATAAGAGTAAAAGGAATTTGAATCTTTTGAGCCATCTCCCTGGCCTCTCCTACTATCCCTATTAAGTGAGCCAACCTTAAGCTGACCACTTCCCTCAACTACTTTATTTGTGACTTTAAATTTGTTCCCTCTGGTCTTGGAGTTGTTGTAGTTGGGTGTGTATAGCCTCAATCTGTGCTCTTACTACTCCATTCATATCTTTTAGTGGGTCATATGTTGCTGTAGATTGTACTACGTATGCCTCTAGGTTGTCAATTTAGTCTTTTATACTTTTCTTAGTTGTGGGCCACTATAAACAAAATTTATATAGTACATTACCTCCTTTATAGCTTGTTGGAGGTTCTTTATTTGTGTCTCCAGCTGAGTGTTTATTGTTGCACACTTCTTAGTAATGTCAGTCATTATGTTCTTGGTCATTTCTTCTTTCACTTGTTGTTTGATCTTAATCTCTTGGTGTTATAGTTATGCTTGCATGCTATTTACTAATTCTTTTCACTATTGTGTTAGAGGCAGTGATGTGTCTCTTTGTGCATTTGGCAATTGATTTTGTATTGTACCTATAGCCTCCTACAGTTGCTTAGTACTATCTACATGTTGTGCAAGATTTCTTCCCTTGTTGTATTATGGAAGATGTCCCTGACAAGATGTCGTGAGGTCCCAACACCTTACTTGAAAAATATCAGTTTATCGACCAAGGTAGTGTCCGAGGCTATATGCAATAGGGAGTTTGGATCTCATTGAGAAACAATTTTCTAGTTCCTTTAAAAGATTTGAACAACATATGAAACTAAAAAGAAGTTATATCCTACTACAGAAAGCATTTGAATTCTATACTAAAAAGCATAAAAACTCTATACTAGAAAGCATATAAACTCTACACTAGAAAACATATAAAATCTATAGTAGAAATCCATAAATGCAACTTTACTTTGATCTTGAACAATGATAAATTCTATACTACACAAAACATTCTAACTTTCAACTATCAGTAAACAATAGTTCAACTAAAGTAGATGTGATGGAAACATTTAAACAACACAAAGTTCTAAAACAGCAGTAAACAATAGTTTAACTAAAGCAGATGCTCCAAAAACATTTAAACAACACACCCTATAGGTTCACAATAGAAAACTAAATATAAAAGAAGTTCAGTTGAAACAAAACATCCACAGAAACAAAAGTACTTATCTACTCTACAGTCCCGCGAGTGGCCAGCTCTTGGGAGAAATTTGTCTTGAACTCAGGTCACATTTAATCATTTCCACAACAACATGGTAACTCTATTCAAATCTTTATATTTCAAAAGAAATTACTCAGAACAACACTATTTGCATTCATGGAGAAAATTGCAGTACATAGCTCTAATTATTTTAAAAAAAAACTAAGAGATTGATTTTATAGTATGATATTTATATCCATGTTTTGAGCAACCAACTAAAACTGAACTACATTCAAACTCCTAAATTTTAGATGGCAATAAAATGCCCTTTGAAAAGGTCTTATAACTAAAAAATAGAATCTTTAACTATTGATGTCTTTTAAAACATAGAAAAGGCTCTAAGTGGAGCCATAATATTTTGGGTAAACAATAGAAATAATAGAACTTTAAAAAGAGTCTTCAATTAATGCACGCCTAAAATTTTTGGCACCCTCAACTTCCAGCACACTCGACCTCAGTTGCATGAAGTCCACTTCTGTTGTAGGAAATGCATTAACCCTGCACAATTACCCAACTCTACATACCATTATATCAACATTTAAAAGCTAATTTCAATCAATTTAGGAAATAAAGATTTGTACAACATTTTATTAAAAATAGATAAATATTGCTTATAAAAACAAACAAATTGACAAGGCTAGGGAATTGGGCAATGCAAAAAGGGTTATTTGTTTCATCAACGAAATGAGGTTGTTTATACCTCATTAGTCCCCTTGGTTGTAACTTTTGAATTGGGGAGATTTTGGAGAGGCTGACTTGTGATCCAATTAGAGGAAGTTGTAGTAATTGAGGGGTGACCAGCGATTGAATTTTATTTTGTTGCACTAGGAAATCTTTGATTGATTGTATAGGGGAGGTGGAAGTAGAGACCTCTAGAGTATCTATTTGCCCTATTTGTTGTGATCCTTCTCCTTGTTTACTCTCTTGTGTGTTCTGCAGAGGTGATTCCACTTGTTCTTGTTCCTTTATTTCTTCTCCTCTTAGTGTATCATATGCTTTCTTTGTAATGTCCTCTATTTCCTTATCCACTTTCTATCTTTCTTCCTCTAATAGGCTCATCAGGGTATCCACCCGCTATTTTGTTCTTAATTATTTTTCTTGCATCTCTATTAATTTTTGTTTTTGTTTAGTAGAGATGGTTGGGTCCACCTCATCTATTGCTTTTTGTCATTTTTCTTCTTCCATTTCTAGGGCTTATTCCCTTCTCTTCCTCATTGCCTCTGTCAACTCTTGAGGGAAGTCTTCCATTATGTCCTCTAGTGTTTGGTCACATTTTAGGATGTGGATAATGACTGCTCTTTCTATTATTTTCTTATTCTCCTTGAAGGCTTCATTATATAGTTCTATTGTATTCTTTAGCATACCATGGTGTTAGATGATATTTAGCAATGCATTCAAATCTAGTGTGGCCTCTTCTTGTGTTGATTTCTCTTGTGATTTTTTTGTTATCTTCACTGTTGATACTTTTGTTTTCTTATTTTGTGGTAATTTTCCTGGTTCTACTACCTCATGTTCTTCTATTGCTACTCCTCCTGGCTGAATTATGTTCCTTTTTACCCCTTTCTTTTGCCTTTTCTTTTTCTTCTGAGCTTAGTTGTATCAACTCATTTGAGATCTCTTCTATTTCTGGGTCTTTCCCTATTTTTTTCTGATGTTGATATGGTTTGTGATGAGGCTTCTAGTTCTAGCATAGATTGGGTACTCAAGGTACTAGATTGCAGCCTTTTAGACCTCCTAGTTTGTGGGGTTGTTGATGTACTACTCTGCGATAGTTGTACGATAGTTGGTGGTGCGGAGGAGCTAGTTTGCAGTGGAATCCCCCATATTTTTAATGTAATTTCTCCTTATTCTTCTCTACTTTTTCCTTTGCATATTTCTTTTTTTGCCTATCCATAAACTCCCTATACATTCCAAATCTCTCTATATTCGGTTCTTTTGGTTTGATCAATAGGTTTTGTACATAATCTTGTATGTCTTCCTTTTTAACTTCGTAGGGTAGTTTAGGTATCCAGGATCTCTTAGGTTCTACCACTTCCATGTATGTGAAGTATTTATCCACCATAAATGTTATTGAGTTTATGTATTGCTTAACTGATTCATAAGGGGTTCTTTCCCTAGCTTGCATATTTTCTTGGAGCGCATTGAAAAATCCCTAGTATGTGGCAGTAAATGATGGGTTGTCTTTGAAACTTTTACCATATTGAGTAATCTATTCAGCAACTATTGTGTCTACTTTCCATATTTTTCCTCCATAATTGGGTAAAGTAGTCATGAAGTAAAAATGAGGCATATGATCAATGTTCCATACCTAAAATATAATTTGAGGTCTTCATTTTCTATAGATTCTCCATCAATTGCTCCCTCAACACTTCGAATAGGTCAAAATCTTTTCCATCTACTACCATATGATACATCATATGAATGGTTGTCCTGATGGCTGACCCTTCGTGGTTTGCATAATAAATTTTGTAGGCAATTCCCATGGTTGCATATCTTACCACAAGGTTGGAAATTTCATTTACATTCAATCTCCAACCATCTAGTGTTGCGCTGATGAGTTATGTGACCTTGTCATTTTTATCACCTTTTTGGATGGTACTTCCCCTACTGCACTTAGCCCCATGACTACTTGGATTGTTTGTTTGGTTATGTGGTATGGCCTATCCAAGTATATGAATTCATTATGTATACAACTTAGTATAATTCTTACCCATTCAACACAAAATTCTAGGTAGTCCTTCCATATATCTAATGTCTTCTTTCCTATCTTTGTACTATGGAAAATAGTTTGTTTGTTCTAGCTGGAGGAGTGTGCTGCGTAACTCCTCAAATTTGGTATGATATATCTTTGAGATTGACGTATATATATATATATATATATTTCCTTATATCCTTCGTATAGATGACATCCGATGGAACCCTTAAAAATGTGTCATCTTTGTCTACCTCCATTGCTTTGTATGGGTACTTTTTGTATTTTGGCCTTGGATTCTATGAGATATCTATCAATATCGAGGTGGCCTTTTTCTACAGCTATTATTAGGGTTTTTGCTACTTTCTCTACTTGTTTTCTCACTCTTAGTTCTTTTAATCTCGTATTAGATGGAATTGTATTTAGGTTTGGTCAGCTTTAAGGTTATATATAGGTCCAACAGTGCTTTGGTGCATTAATTGTAGTTTCCCATTTCTCTTTTGGTGAGCTTTTGTAGCTACTAAGTGTAATCCGTGACTTAGCTTCTAATGGTCCTATTTATATTTACTATGTTACCTTATAATACATATGATACATTTCTGAATTTATCGCATTTATTTCTTACTCCATAGGTTAATGGTAATATTTTAATCTCGTGCCATTGACATACCCTGTTACTATGTTTCTATCAATTTGCCTTCTAGTCTTACCGCTCCTGATTCTGCAATCTTTTGTATGTGATAGGGTCTGAGCTAATGGACTTTTATCTTCCCCTTCTTTTTAAATTTACTATCATAGAGAAAAACTTGGCTACCTTCTTTAAATGTTTTCAATTGTATATTTCTATCATGACATACCTTCTGGTGTTTCTGTTCCAAATTTTGATTATATACCATGATGGCTTTGTTTTCATCTATTTTAACTAGTTTTTCAGTTCTTTCTACTAGGGAGTCATCTTCATTCAAATGCAAAGTGAGAACAATGCATAGATTTGGAATTATAAAGTTCATTGCTAATGTTGCATCTATTCCATACTCTAGTTCAAATGGTGTGAAATTAGTACTTCTTTTATATGATGTGCGGTAAGCCCATAGTACTATAGGTACTTTCAAGTCCTAATCTTCTCTTTTATTGTCACACATATTGGTTAGTGTGGTTCCTATAATCTTGTTCAGAGCTTCATTTTCCCCATTTACTTGCAGATGATAAAGTGAACTCTTGTTATGGGTAATCATGAAACTGTGTAGTAACTCCACAATCATGTTATTCACAAAATATTTACCCTGATCACTGCTATATTGAGTGGACATCTATATCTTGTGATTATATTCTCATATATGAACTTGGAGGTAGTCTTTGTGGTGCAATCCCTAGTAGATTCGACTTCCACCCATTTGGTTAAATATTCAACCCCTGTAATTATGAATCTCACTTTGGAATGTTCGGATGGGAGGTCTATTGGTCTAATAAAGTCAATTGCCCATTTGTCAAATGAGATTTAGGCTAATACTAGTTTGAGTGGCATTTCATCTCATGTAGTTGGTCTCCCTAACTACTGATAGATGTCACATTGTTTTACATATGTCTTAGCATCTTTGATGCAACACACAACATACACTCAATAGAATTGTACCATTAAACATATGACAGACAAAGATTTGGAAGCTAGAACATAAAAAAAACTTCTATTCATCAACTCTGCTACTACAATGAGAGGAAACTCTCTTATATCCAAGAAAACAAAAAAACAAAAAAATTACCTTTTTTGGCAAATTTTGACAATTGTCAGATTTTGCCATTTTAGGTAATTTTACAATCATATCTTGAGAATCCAGTTTTTTCCCAAAAGCTTCCTAAAAATAAGGTAGGACAAAAGGCCAACTAATATTCTAAATTTGAAACATGAGTTTCGAGTTATTACAAAAGCAACTTTTTAAAAATCTAGAAAAAAACACTAAATTGCCATTTTGAGGGCCAAGATGAAAGTTTCAAGCCCTGAAAAAGTGCCAAGATGGGGTCCAACCCACTAAGGCAAGTTGGGAAATCACTGGCCACCTCATAATGCATCCACCTATAAAATTTCATAGAAAAACCACATCCGAGTCAAAAGTTATGACCTTGGGAAGTCCCTGCATCAATCTTAGTGCAATGTAGGCCACCATAACTTGACCAATTTTACCCTTTTTGTGGTTATTTCTCCTAAACTATGGCCCCCTGATATTCTCTCATGTGCTTTTCATAGTATGGCTTCTCTTTCATGTTCATACACCACTCTCCTTATGATGTCATCTTTTCCTATTCTATGTAATTATTCTTCTATTAATGCATACGATAAAGCTTTCCACATTAATGTTTGCCTATCTTGCAGTGGCATGTCTTCTAGATATTTTCTTGTGGATAATAGGATTGCTATGTCATGTAATTCTTATGTTACCATGGTTATTCTAAATAGATTTGCATCAGGTAGGTCTTCCTCCTGACTATCTGGTTCTTCCCCTGTCTCAATTATAGATAGATAGTCTGGACTTTGGTTATTCTTATTGGGTTTCATGATTATCTTGAAGTCATACTCCTAGAATAGGAGTAGCCACTGACATATCCTTCCTTGGGTGATTGGTTTATTCAACAAATATTTTAAAGGTTAATGCTTAGTATAGAAGGTGAATGGTCTAGATAACAAGTAGTGTCTAAACTTTTGTAATGCATACACCATATCTAAAGCTTCTCTTTTTGTTGTTGTATAGTTCCACTCTGCTTTGGATAATTTCTAGCTAGCAAAGGCTATAGGGTGGTCTTTATTACCTTTGGGTTGTGCTAGCACTGCCCTTATAACAATCCCCAATGTGTCAACATGCACATGGAATGGAATGTTCCAATCTGGAAATATCAGTATAGGTGCCTCAACAATCTTTTATTTCAACGTGTCAAAATAATTCTGGAATTGTTCATTCCACTCAATATTCTTACCACATTTCTTCTTTATAATGTCTTTACTTCTGGTGTTGTTTTTGGTACAATAAGTGTCATTATTAGTGTGACTTTTAGTGGGTCAACCATTAGACCTTCTTTACATATGATATGTCCTATTAAGGTACCAAAAGGTACCACAAGCATGCATTTCTTCAAGTTTAATGATATTTGTAATCTTTTGCATCTGTTTAGCATCGTTCTTAGTGCTTGTACATATCTTTCTAGAGTCCATATATTGTCCAATCATCTAAGTATACCACCAAAAATTATGGATGAATTCTTGGAATGTGTTTACCATTATTCTACTGAATACCACAAGTGCATTCTTTAGGCCAAATGGCATAACAATATACATGAAGGATCCAACCTTGGATGTAAAAGTAGTTTTTGGTTGATCCTCTTCTCTTATATTAACTTGGTGATAACTGGAAAATCCATTGGTAAAATAATAGATTTCCCTATCGGCTATTGATTCCAGTATTTGCTCAGTATAGGGGGTTGGAAATGGCTCATGTATGCATGCTTTGTTCAGTTCTCTATAGTCAACACATATCCTTCACCAGTTTTCTTATTTTACAATACCATGGGACTTATCCATTCTGTATCTTCTACTGGTTTAATGATTCCTACCGCAATCATTTTGTCTAGTTCTATTTTAACCTTATTCTTCATGTTAGGGTTCATTCTATACAATATTTTTATTTGCAGTTTAACACCCTATTTCAATTGTATTTTCATTACCCTAACTTCCTCTTTTATTCCTTTGAGGTCTATAAATGTTCTAGGAAATAAATCTTCAAACTTTGACAGTATCTATGCAACTTGTGCTACTAACCTTTCATCCTAATAGTCTCTTATTTTAGCTAATTTAGGACCTCCCTCTTTAGCAATGTTCTCTTCTCTAAGTTTAACCAGTTGGTTATAGTACATTTTGGGTACTATTACTACTTCAATCTCTCTTTCTCCTTGGTGTACTTCAATGTCCAAGTTGTGTTCTTCCTCATCGTTTTGTTGCATTCTATGACATCTTCATTCAGTATGTTTGATTTCATTATCCATCCATTGTATTAGTTTCCAAATACCTTCATTTTTTGGTGGTGGAGGGATTTCTTGCAGTATTTTTCTTCTTCAGTTGTTTTGAATATTATTTATTTTATTTTCCCAAGTGTGGTGTGGATATGTTTGTTAGTATTATAGAATAAGAACATGTGTAGAAGGTCTTCTTGTAGTTTTTTCCATTCTCTTGTTTCAACCCTATGTTCTTGGTTTATGTACCAAGTTTGTGTCACTCGTGATAATGTCCAGTAGAATAGTTAGATGTATAATGTTGTTTTATACTCATTTCTTCCTTTCTAGACCAATATGCACATCTCTAAGTGCTCTTGTAGTGTGACTTTCCCCTGGTATTGTGGTATAAATTCATACTCTCCTTCTGGTAGGTATCTAGTTTTTATCAGGGTCTTGAAAACTGACCAATATTGGATTGTGTGTTTGTGTGTATTTCATCAACTTGCAACATTGCATATTAATGTGTGTTGTATAGAATCTACTCTAGATTGTTCATCATGAAAAGTTTTCTCCATCTCTATAAGATAACTATCCAAGTTTCCCACTCATAAATTTTTTGGAAGTTTTATATGGGATATTCCACTTGATATGGGGTTAATTCATCAGGATACTTGGGATGTGTTATGTAGTTGATGTTCTGAATTATAGTGTGTTTTACGGTGTGATGTCGTTTAATGTGGTGGTTTGTAGTAAGAATCTATCTGTAATTTTGGCCATAAAGACCTTACAGAACCTTGCTACTCTCTGGGTTTTAGTTTCTAGTTCATCTTGTAGCCATGCTGTGAGCACATCTTCACTACCTGTGTTGTTGTTATCACTTTCTATTTGTATCTCTCTAAATTTGATTCTTCTAACATGTCATATTTGGGTAGTTTTTCTATGGAGTATAATTTTTTGAGTCTTCGTCTATGTGATTTTCTTGGTTAATTTCCTCTATATAAGCTTCATCAATACTTCTTCCTAAGGGAATATGATTATTTTAGTGTCATCCATGAAAGATATTTCTTCTTTCCTTGAATCCACAATTCCATTTGCATTAACAAACCATTGGAAATCTATTAGTGCATTGAAAAAATCAAATGGTTGAACCTTCATTTCTACTATTTCAAAATCTACCAATTATTTGACCCCCATTATGTTGACATCTACCTTTTTCTAGATTTCTAGTGTATGCATTGCTGACCCATCTACTAGGATAATATTATAGGGTGTTTCTGTCAATTCTAGTCTTCCTAAGTATTCCCATACTCTTTTTGGTAACATATTTACATCTATGCCCAAGTTGACCATAACTCGTTTGATTTTATGATGGTTTATGTGGGCATTTATCGTTAGTGGTCTTGTCTTCCATTGTCTATAAGTTTTTTTCATTTTTCTAATTTTTGGTTTGTGACCATTTTCTTTATTCTAGTACTTGTAGAATTGTTTCAATTTGATTATAAGGTTCCATTTTGGTGTTATTTGTGTTAGTTGTTTGAGTGCCCTTGCTTCTTCTGAAAAGAAGTGTGTTTGTTGTTGTTTCTTATGTTGTTCTTTTTCTATTAACTATTTTGATTGTTCAACAATTATTTCATGTTGTTTTCTATTAGGTAAGAAGTTATCTTCTTCCTTTTCTTCCTCTTCTATCTTAGTATGATTTTTTTCTAGTCTTACGGTATTTTTACCTTGTCTAGTGACTACTACATCTTTGGTTTTATTATTCTTTTTCTTTATGTTTGTTTGTTTATGATTTGAATTATTAGTGTAATGTTGCTCCTCCGTTGTTTCCTCCTCTATGTTATCAGAGTCATACTTGTTTTCCTTATGACACCTTCAAGTTGTCTATGTTGTATCCTTAGGTGTTATTATTATAATGCATGCTCCCTTTTGTGAATTGAATCCCTATAGATATTCACTTCTAAATTTGGGAGATGCATTTATAAAATATTGTTGGGCTTTATCAAAAGAGAATAGATCATGATTGGATCTACTGTAGAATGTGCATTGTTTCTTCCTATCTCCCCAACATTTGTTAGCAAAATGCCCTTGCTTACCACATTTATAAAAAGATGCATCATCTCTCCTTCCTCTTCCTTGATTGTGACCTTTCCCTCCTCTATATCTGTTATTTTGGCCCCTTTCCTCATTATTGTAATTTTTCATGTATGGTGCTAAGTTAGGGTTTGTGTTTTGTAGTGTATTAATATTTCTTTGACTAGCCCAACTATGGGTTTATATCCATGATTCTAGATGTATAAGGGTCTTGTTGGTTATGATGTTAGGCATAAACACACATAGATAAAGAAATGCAAATCAAACCTTTATCGTCTTGAAAGATATGATGAATTCAAATAATTCATGATCCCAAGCCTTTGTGGATTAGTTCATAATCTACTGACGTTGCTCATTGGTTTGATGTGCCTTGTTGTTTTCCATGCAAGGGGCCTTATGTATCTAGTTCCAAGAATTGATGTCTGCATAGACTTGCTTTCTACAAATTCTTTAACAAACAAGGTTAATACTACTGCATCTAACAGATGATGAGAATATTTTATAAGTTTGATCAATTCTTCTGCTCATTAATTGTTATCAGTGAAATTTCACCTCTACATTGTAAATTCACCTAAATGAAGTGCTTATAGGCAGATATTCACATGATTGAACTGGCATTATTTATATGTATTTGCATGATATTTTCAATTATGCATGCTATTTAACTCAAATATGCTATGAATGTTAGTTATGTATGAGATATCAACATATTTCTCTGTATTTGCTTTAGATTTTTTGTGAATTTGCATTTATGATGATGATTTTAAATGAAATCAAACAAGTTTTAATGAATGCTTGCTAAACTTTATTGAAATGATTGAATATTTAGCTATTGATCCACATACACTCCTGATACTATCATGAAGAGAAGGAAATCAAACCATAAGGTTAGCAGGATGTTCCACAGCTAAGTATGGTTGATGCTAACTTTGGTGGAAATGGAATGAAAACAACATGCACAACATGAATTGCACTCCAAGGGACGTAGAAAATCAAAGTACAAGTTAGGAATCCATTTTATCTATAGATTATTTTTTATTAGATTTGATGTGGCTCTAAGATTCAGGTTATAGTGTGATGCATCCATGATATCTTGCACCGCAATTGAAAGATCATGTGATGCATTTGTCATATCCTAAGTCATAGTCATGAGATCTTGAGACACATCTATAAGATCTTGTGACGCATTCACTAGATCATGCACTGCATTTGATCCATTCTACACCACATTCGACTGTCAAGTAAAAAAGGGGTATAAATCTATGATTTTCATCATTTTAATCTTTTTTTGCATTCACTAGGGAAGACATTTTTCTATTACTAATATCTGATTTCCAGTGGTGTGGTGATCGTTGGGATAATACCTTTTGAATCAAACTACTAATCCAATTTCTTGCAGGGTTCCATTGTGTGTTTGCAATTTTTAATTTAGGAACATTTGGATTTGGTGCTTAAAAATAACAAGTGTCTTCTATGTCTTGTGCACTTGCACACATGTGAGTCAGTTACTGAAAGCATGTTTTCCTAAAGTATCCTCTCCCCTTGTGCTATGCGTGATTCCTAGGTGATGAGAAATAGTAGCACCATGTTGTTTTGAGTATCCTCTCCCCTTGCACTATGTGTGATTCCTGGTGATGAGAAAGAGCAATACACAAGCTTTCCCTTTTTTATTTTAGTAGGTGGCCTATTTGGGAGTTCACCCTAGGGTTCAACCACAAGCACGTATCTCTAGTGGGCTATATAAAGGGGCAAAAACTAAAAGGTGAGCTCAATCCACTTGTGCTATAGGGGGTGGGCCTTTGCAGTCCTGGGTGATTCTGGATGTAGGTTAGAGATTTTAGTCTTCCATTGCTACTATGCCGTGGTGTTCTTAGGAGTTCCTCCACTACAAACCATTATTTTTAGAATCCTAAGACCTTTTGGCCATCTACTATGGTAGTACAAGGAATGTAGATAGTACCCTAAAGTTACTTACCATGTATGGTTCTTAGTTGAGGTGACACGGTTCCTTGTTTGGACTCATCCTTTCAAGGCGAGAGGTGTCAAGATGGTCTAGGACCTTGGCATACTCTAGTTACCCACTCCATTTTCTCATATCTAAAAATATTGAAAGGTGTGGTAAGCCCACCGTAGTAGACAACTCTTTACTACTATCTAGGTTGTGCTTGTTTGAATTGTTTGTGAACCAAGGCCTAGTGATTTTTGTGGAAGAAAACTTGCAAAATACCTCTTTTCCCAAGAGTCAAAGAGTCAAAATAGCCAAAGATTTATATTTCAAGTGTTTTCTATGTTTTCTAATCACCTAAACAAACTTCTCAAAATTAAAAATCATTTAGAAACCTTTGATTTTAGGTTACAGAAAATAGTACACAGCAATTGTCTGATCTTGAAATGCAACTGTTACATCTTGAACTGCAACTGTCACATTTGAAACCGCATTTGTCAAATAGAAAACTACAACCATAGCATCTTGAGTCGTAATTGTTAATTCTTGCAATGCATTTGTATCTTACCACATCGCATCTGTTAGAATCAAAAAATTTGGGGAAATCCATGAATATCCACATTCTTGATCTATTTTAGACAGTGACCATATGTTCAGACCTGAGACCTATTCAGTTTATCTAGTCCATCCATTGCATTCACCTAGTTTAGCTTGCATTGTCTAGTTAGCCTTTGTCATCCTAGCTCATTCATAGTCATAGTCATCTTTGAGAGTTGAAATTAGGAAGCTTGTCATACTTGATCACACCATTGTCACATACTTGGATTGTCTAGACCTTGTTATTATCTATCTACAATCATCATCAAGTTGAGCCTTAAACTCATGTGTCTAGTCTGGGTTCACTTCATACAATCATCATCAAGTTTAGCCTTAAAATCTTGTGTCTAGATTAGGTTCACTTTATCCAATAACAATCATTTTAGCACTTGTCCTTTTGAGGTCTTGACATTTCGATTTGTTACCTTAGTCCATCATAGTTTGGTTTAGCATCCTTTTCAAAGCCTAGAGTTGCATATCCAAAAACTCCAAACATTATCATAGTCATAGCTTCATTGTTACTTTGCATCCCATACCTTGGTCATAGTGGTATTATCAATTGGCATCCCTATATTCAAAACAACCCCAAAGCATAGCTTAGTTGCATACCCATCTTGCATTGTCATCTCTAGTTTGCATTGTCATCCCAAAATCCATAAGTCTTTATGGTCCAAACAAGGTCACAAAGGAAATGAATGGAAGTGGACTACTCAAATCACCCCAACAATAATCCCGCTAGCACCATGAAGTTTGGATCATCCTCAAATGAACCACTGAAGTCTAAATTTGACATTGTAAATCCTTTTGAAAATCTCACCTTACATGAGGTAGAATAGGGTGTGACCCAACAAGAAATTGATGAGGCTACCGAAGATCCTAGGCTATTGTGCATTCTAGATGAAATGATAGCCGTGGACTGACAAACATATCTTATGAGACTTCTTCAAAATGGAACCAAACTCCCTCTTGGTGTTGACATCAACATGCTTCTAGGGTCATCTTCAAACAATGTGATACAAAACCAAAGTCATACAACACCTTCGTCAAGTCACACTAATTCATGACAAGAGCACACTAGCTTACGATTGGGACAAACTACACATAACACAATGACCATCAATGTGCTTCCCATTCCACCATTTGGAGAAAACAACACAAATTCCACGTCTCAACCACTAAACTTCACAAATCCATTTGCCTCATCGTCATCTCAAACTACTACACCATCAACCAATACCATACCTATGGGGAAAAACACAATGAATTCAAATGCATCAAAGAGACCATGAAGGATACACATAGTTACTCCACAAACACAATCCCAAAACACCAATGCCATACCAAACACAAACATGAACTTTGGGTCTAATAAGAACAATAATTTGACTCATCAAGACATCAATCCATCACATCAAAATATTAATGTGTCTCATCAGAAAACTAATCCATCCCAACATAACATCAACTCAAATCCCATTCAACAACAAATCAATCCAAACTTTCAAACAAACTTCAGCCCACTTCAATATCAATTCAATACAAATATCCCATCACACTTTTAACACACTAACCAAAACATACCAAACACCAACCCAAATACCACATTCATACCAAACATCCAAAATCAAAACCCATCTTCATCGCATAATTACTTTAACACTGACACCAACCCTTCCACTATGAATATGGGATTTCAAAACACATTCATGTCAAACATGGGTTCTCAATATCACAATGCACTTATAAACACTGCAGACACAACATTGTCCTTCATGGAAGTTTTAGCACATAAAATGTACTCATTACAACAACAAATCTCTAACATGTAAGTATTCAGGATAAAGAAGGCTTACTCCATGGAAGACATATGTCCATTTTCTTTTGATCAGAGTATATATATGCCTCCTTTTCCTCAAAACTATAACGTGCCAAATTTTAACAAATATAGAGGAAAGGGGAGTCCGATAGAATATGTGTGAGAGTTTCACACCACTTGCCTTGAACTTTCATTTGACCATACATATCTAATTGTTTAGTGGAAAATTGAATTCATTAAACTTTTGTTGTTTAGGTGTTTAAATCTGCCTCTCCACTATACATTGAAGGATCTAGGGTCAAGTGTTGAGCACTATCATACCCTAGAGTCACTTTCAAACGTAGGGAAACTTGGATTAGGGAATTAGTTATCAATTTTTCCTTCTCCTATGCTCAATTGACCATTAAAACCCTAATTATGCAAATACGATAACAAATTAAAGAATTACGAAAAAAGATCTTGGAGACGGGAGTAAAATACCAAATTACAGAATACCTATTTTCAAGGTTCTGAAGCGGAATAGTCAAGGACATTGGAGTGGGTGCCCAAGTCCAAGGTACCTACTTTTTCAGGGAATCTGGACCTCCTTCGGACACTGATCATCCCTATAACTTCTATTTTCTAAAATATATCTATGGAGGACACTAGAGCGAGTACCCTAGTCCTGAAAGTGCTCCTTTGTTCGTCTTTGCTTCAGATCCTGAATCCCTGATGTCTTCCCAGCCTTCTTCCAACTCCACTTTTTCTGGATGCGACACCTGTAACTTGCAATCACAAGACTTGGTTTGGGGGTTGCGGTGTTTAGAGGTTTAACTCAGTCAAACCCCGGAGGACACTTAAGTCTCTGAACACCATTGTCAGATAAAGAGGGTGTGCCCTTGTGAGGCAGAGGCTAAAAACCAAAGGAATCAATGATAACATCACAATGATATGTCACCTTGTAGTGAAGAGTTCATGGAGGAAGATGCTCTTCATGCCATGAAGGAATTTATGCTCAAATCTGTAAATATCAACACACAAAACACACAAGTCTGCTCTTGCAACACAATAGAAAGCCTTGAATCACCTTGAGAACACAATAGCTTGCTAGTAATCATCTAGTTTACAAATGGATGCCTACACATGCTTATATATGCATCTACAAGCACTCCCGCCAAGATATTTGAAATTCAAACTTACCGTGTCGGCAAAGGGACCTAATAACGGTCACTAACCGACACCCAAAAATTAGGGCTACCCTAAAATAGGGCAGGACTAGGGCACGGGTGCCCAAGTCCTCCCCCCTATTTTAGGCAGGGTATGGCTCAAGGGGTCCTCCTAGGTCCTATTTTCCATGGGGCTTAGGTCTCATTCCATTGGGATGCTAAAATATGAACTAAAATGTCCTAAATGCACTCTAAAGAACCGAGAGCTAAACCTTATGAGGGAAAAGCCCCCAAGGGGACATTTTCCAATGTTACATTTAGCCCCCACTTTAATGCATATATGAACATGAGGCCCATACATGCATTAAAATAAGGTTACAAACATAGCAAACACACCAAGCACGAAGAAGACATGCCAATCACATAGAAAATAGTAACAAGGATGGAAAACACAAAGAAGATAGTTACAGTCATGGAGAACACGAAGCAGATAATTAATGCATAGAAGACACATTAATGCATGGAAAATAGAAATGATATCTTTTCTTTTCTTTTTCTCATATATGTGAAATGCAAATGCAAGTACTAGAAAGTAAACAAACCTCCCATAATACATGATGCACCACTTAAGGGTGCAAGTCTTTGTATATGGGGCAACACACACACAAGACACCCAAAACCTCCCAAAATGCATGAAGAACTCCCCAAGAGCGCTAGTCACTGTATATGGGGCAACAAAAATGCCAAACAAAACAAGCATGCCAAAACACACACACCTGAAGACACAAAGAAAACATGGTAGACAAGCGATGGTGTGTTCCCTATTTCTAGGCTCATCACCATCTTAGGCACATTATAGGCACACACTGACAATTGGGCTTCACCACAACAATTACCAAAGACATGCTTAAGGGTTGAGTTAGTCACAAAACTACTCCCCGCCTCCACAGAGGACTTTTGAAAATGACAGGATGATGCAATCTACTTTGAGAAATACACCATCCCCACCTCCATAGATGGCTTAAGAAAAAGGATATGCTCGATATCCCACCTCTGTAGAGGGCTTACATGATTGATTGATTGATTGATTGTAAACAAACTCAGGATGCAAGATGCACTACTCTAGGGCACAAGTATTTGCATCTAAGGTCAAACACATTGCTAACATCTATAACAAACAGCTTACCTTATATGCCCCCACCTTAAGGTGGTTGATATCATTTATCGATATCAAGCACGTTAAGGTAGGAAGAAAACACACAACGGAACATCAGCTTTCACAAAGCCCAACCCCCTGGAGGTGACATGTACTTTATGATTGCCAAATGTTCCCACAAACACATCCCAGAAAGAAACATGTTAGTATCTACAAAATCATGATAAACAACAACATCAATGCATATGATTAAACACACAAAGAGCTAAGGTTATACAATGAATTCAGAGTTCGAGGATAACCGGGGGCTATATCATGAAGCTCTCTGAATCGTGTACCGCCAAGGCTAGATTCAAAGGAAAATAAAGGTGCATAGAGTAGCAGTATTGTTAAGGTTTGTAAATGTGATAGAAACATCATAGAATTCACTATGAGTGCTTCCACTAGCCAAGCGTCAGATAAAATATACAACTCCATCGTCATATTAGGAACTATAGTCCATTTTTTGATTGCTCTCGAAAGCAACACTAGGTCCGCATTAGTGTAAATGGTTGTCGTCATTCGCCTAATAGATGGAAACATTAGAGGAAGGGAAATAATAAACAGGAGAGGAGAAACAAGTGTCTTAGGGACAGTCACATAGGAGGGTGCCCCCAAGTCACCAACCATGACACTATGTTTGTAAGACACAACACAACCATAAAATTAGAGAGAGGAAATTTAGAAGAATGATTATACAAATAGAAGAAGGTCACAACAGAGGTGGTCCCCCGGTATCCTAAACCTTATGGGAGAATATGAGGTCATCCCAGGAGACATAAACAACATATAACATATCACAGGGGAAGCACATCATGAAAGCGATAAAGGGTCAGAGATACTTACCTGTAGGGCCCCTTTTGGGCTAGAAATTGTCTATAAGCAAATTATCGTCATCATCGTCCCATTCCCTAATGATGGAGGATAGTGGGACATATGGTACCATAGCCAAATTCATATCTTGTTCATTATAATGTTCATCATTAGGAATGTCTTCATTTGGTTGAATGTTAGGATCGATGTTTTCTTTTTGAGAGGCAAGGTTTATAGCATATTCTTGTCTTCTCCTTCTTTCTCTTGCTTTTCTATTTCATTTTGTTTTACCATTTATGTTTTGTAAGATAGGGCTATTCTCTTTCATAGGCTTGTGCAAATTACTAGAAGATGAAGCACTGGGATCAAACCTCATTTGTCATGGTGGAACATTTTGTTGTGGATAATGGTCTCCCAATCTTTGTAAGGATTTCGGGGGAGGAACCTTAGCATAGGGACTTTGTCCTTTTGGTCTAAAGTTCTCTTCACATGCGGGTTGTTTCTCTTTTGTCATTTCTTGTGTAGGAGGACTAGGTACTTCAGTTTTATCCCAAAAGTAATTCAATTTGTAATGTTTTTCCTAAACCAAAGGTTTATACTTGTTCTAAGGGATGGTGATTATACAGCCATCCAGAGGGAATTTCAAACAATGGTGTATTGTTGAAGGGGTCACTTTCATTTCTTTTAGCCATGGATGTCCCAATTTAATGTGAAAGAGGTCAGAAATGGGGACAACATCGAACCATTGTTTGATATGTTTTCCAGATAATGTTACTAACAAAGATATCTTACCCAAAGGCTTGATAAAGGTTCCATTATGCATCTTAATCATCATGCTCAAGAGATCTTAAGAACCTTGCATTAGTTGATGTGAAAAGAGGAACTCCTCAGTGGAAATATTAGTCATGCAATTAGGATTGATAAGAGTTCCATTCACAAGGTTTTCCATTATTTTCACAGTAATGTAAAGAGGTCCTTTTTTTCTAGTTGTTCTATCATGAGGAGTAAAGACAATTTCAGGTTTAGGAACCTTTCTTTTCATGTAAGGTATAGGAGGGAACCTATTGTTTCTGTTATGAATAGAGGGCACGCTATTATGCTTAAACTAATGCCAAATCAGATTTTGAAAGATTTTCAAAATTGGTGCAAAAGGGAAGAGCAAAAGTAGCCAAAAATGCTTGATTTTCGATGCTTTTCAAATGCAAATGAATGAAACAAATGATGATATGAGGATTTAATTAAATGGAAGAAGGTTATATGACTGATATCAGTCCAAAACATCAGTATAATCAATCTCAACACACTCTTGATGCTAATCCAAGATAATGCCAAGTCAAAATATAACGAAAATATGTCGAGATAGGCACTTTTTTCACCAAAATTTAATGTAAGATAGTGTAACAAAGGGTGTTGTGAGGAAAATGATGATGGAAAGAAAATAATATTAGTAATAACAGCCACTTGGTGCCAAAATACTCAACACAACACAATTTTAGTGCAATTTAAGGTCAAACCCTAGTGAAAATATAGCAAAAAATAGGTTTTTTTCATGGTTTTTCAACTCCAAGACCTAGAAAAAGAGGTGTTGTAAGAAATTTTAGGAGGGAAAGAAAATAATATCAATAATATCAGTCACATAAATCCATAAAATTGATTACAACATGCTTGGAGTGCAAACTAGGTCAAACCCTAGGGCCAAAATAGCCAAAATGTGTAGTCTTTTGCAAAATTTTCACTACAAGGGCCCGTTAAAAGGGTGTTGTGAAGATTTTTATGAGGGGAATAAAATTATTACCCTGATAACATAAAATTAATGTGAAAATATCTTTCACAACACTCTTGTGGTGCAAGTTTGGAGAGTCGATAAGGCCAATTTTAGTGAAAATTGTCGTTTTTGAAGCCCTACGTTTGAAGTTTTGGAACAGATGCTATGTGAATGATTTAATGTCTGATTTATGATGGAAATTAAATACTCTCATATTTGAAAATTATTTTCAATCTTAATCGTGCAAAATTCCCATGTAAATTTAATGAAATTACACCAAAATTGTTAGTTTTTGTTGAAATTTTCAAAGCAAAAATGCAAATAATTTAAATTCAAATGCAAATTCACACTAAAATACAAGACTATAGCAAATTAAAATTTGAATGGGCCTCTAAAATTAGTATAAATATCTGATAAAAGATTTTGCCTACAAACCCTAGATTTTGGAATTACTAGGTTATCTAAAAATTGTCAAAATTTCCACAAAACCCTAGCAATTAAATGATAAAAATGCAAAGAAATATTTTGAATTTTTGTATTTTTCTGTATTTTATATCAAATCTAATGAAAAAATCATGAATTAGGAAAATTTAGGAAGAATTGACACAATTTAGTAAGCCCAACAATGCAATTTTTTTGTATTTTTCTAAATTTTCAATTTTTTTGAAATTTTCTCAATGCAATAAATTAAATGACCAAATGAATGAATGAAATCACACCAAATATGTAGACAAACACTCAAAAAGTTGCAATTTAAGTTCAAATACACAGGTTCACCAAAATGTTTAGTGGAAAATTGGATTCATTAATCTTTTGTTGTTTAGGTGTTTAAATCTGCCTCTCCACTATACATTGAAGGATCTAGGGTCAAGTGGAGAGCACTATCATACCCTAGAGTCACTTTTAGATGTAGGGAAACTTGGATTAGGGAATTAATTATCAATTTTTCCTTCTCCTATGCTCAATTAACCATTAAAACCCTAATTATGCAAATACGATAACAAATTAAAGAATTACAGAAAAAACTCTTGCAGACAGGAGTAAAATACCAAATTACAAAATACCTATTTTCAGGGTTCCAAAGCGGAATAGTCAAGGACACTGGAGTGGGTGCCCAAGTCCAAGGTACTTGCTTTTTCAGGGAATCTGGACCTCCTTGGGACACTGATCAGCCCTGTAACTTCTAATTTCTAGAATCTATCTGTGGAGGACACTAGAGCGAGCACCCTAGTCCTAGAAGTGCTCCTTTGTCCATCTTTCCTTCAGATCCTGAATCCCTAATGTCTTCCCAGCCTTCCTGCAACTCCACTTTTTTCGAATGCGACACCTATAACCTGCAATCACAAGACTTGGTTTGGGGGTTGTGGTGTTTAGAGGTTTGCCTCAGTCAAACCTTAGAGGACACTTAAGTCTCCAAACACTGTTGTCAGATAAAGAGGGCATGCCCTTGTAAGGCAGAGGCCAAAAACCAAAGGAATCAATGATATGTCACCTTGTAGTGAAGCTTTCATGGAGGAAGATGCTCTTCATGCCATGAAGGAATTGATGCTCAAATCTACAAATATCAACACACAAAACACACAAGTCTACTCTTGCAACACAATAGAAAGCCTTGAATCACCTTGAGAACACAATAGCTTGCTAGTAATCATCTAGTTTACAAATAGATGCCTACACATGCTTATATATGCATCTACAAGCACTCCCACCAAGATATTTGAAATTCAAACTTACCGTGTCAGCAAAGGGACCTAATAACAGTCACTAATTGACACCTAGAAATTGGGGATGCCCTAAAATAGGGTAGGACTAGGGTGCGGGCACCCAAGTCCTCCCCCCTATTTTAGGTAGGGTACAGCTCAAGGGGTCCTCCTAGGTTCTATTTGCCATGGGACTTAGGTCTTATTCCATTGGGATGCTAAAATATGAACTAAAATGTCTTAAATGCACTCTAAAGACCTGAGAACTAAACCTTATGAGGGAAAAGCCCCCAAGGGGACATTTTCTGATGTTACACTAATGGGATTGTTCCCACAAAGTCTCACTAGACAAGCACTTGAGTGGTTTGCACATCTACCTCCTAGGATTAGGACATGGAATGAACTGGCTGACAAATTCATAGGATATTTGTCCTATAATATTGAGATTGACATGACAGTTGCATCATTGTGTCACACAAAGCTAGATGATGGAGAATCAATCCTCTCTTTCTTCTAAAGATGGAGAAGCATGGCTAGTAAGTGCCCATGTCACATACCCAAGAACCATCTGGTCCCTATGTTTGTTGAAAATCTAAACGTCAAATTGATGCACCAACTTCAAATTCATTATTGTACTACCTTACAGATGTTGTTGAAAAGGAGTAGTCATTGAAAAAAAACTTATTGCAAAGGGATTGATCAAAATTTTCAATAAGAACCAAAACACTGTTGGAATGCAGAAGAAAACTGAGAGGGGGGGTGAATCGGTTGTATCAAAAACTTCAAACCCTCATAAACATAAACACACCCACATTAATTCACTTAAAACCTTTTTCTGTTATGAAGATTAAACATGAAAAATAGATAACAAAAGATTAATCACATCAACAACATGAACAAGAGAACACAATATTTTTACATGGAAAACCCTAAAAGGGAAAAACCATGGTGAGGATTATCTCACAATATAAAGTAGTATCAATACCGAATTATAAAGAGGCTCACTGCCCAGGGCTCACTACCCAAAAGAATGCTCACTACAATAGGCTCACTACCAAAAGGGCTCATTGTCAAAAGGGGTAGCTCACTTCCATGAGCTAATATGATAGCATCAACCACATGCCTGAGTTTAGTTCCAATGAAGCACAACAAACATCACCTTCGCAACCTCTCTAAAAATTGTAGATGAATTATGCTCACTACATTAGGTCTTCTACCACATGAAAAGTCCTTGCTTCCTTTGATTCAAATTCACAACACACACATCATTATCTTCACACTTCCCAAATACACACGAATCCTTTACATTTATTTATATCAATCATTAACCTTGAAACATTCATCAAGGTCAGCAACACACTTTACAACTTTTGAAATGATCTTCTAGGTTGGCAAACATACATAATTCAAATTAGGTCTTTCCCTAAACAATCTTGCAAAGAAAAGGAATGAAGATAAAACATTTCATATCTTATCTTGGACCTAAAAATATCTTCACATGTTTCAACATGCTTACACAATCCATGAAGCACATTCATAATTAGTGTTAGCACCCAAGTTAGCTAAACTTGTGCAAACACCAAGAACACTTAGGCACACGCTTCCAAGAACCCAACCATAGCTTGTGAACCAAGAATGAGACATTAAAATAATCTGGAGACATCCATGAACAACATGAAATCACTTGGAAGCCAACAAATCTAGCTACAACAAATCTCACTTGAAGACAATTCACAGACTACTCACAACCAACACTACCAAGCTCTACTACTCAAGAAAACTACATTTTGAATCACCAAATCACATGTCCTTTGGATAGAACATAGATATGGGCATTATGGACACTCATCCAGAATCGCAAGACCAAAAACCAAACTGCAAAGAAATGCGGAGCAAAATACTTTCTCCCAGTCATACTGTAGACATTGCCAAGCATAGTTTTCAAACTGGTGAATATAAATTTTAGGCCACAACTTTTCGAACAACCAAATTCTAGATCTAGCATCTTCAATTACTTCTTTAAAACATATCCAAACCTCACACTCCAGTCTTCAATACAAGGGAAATGCGGAGCAAAAACTCAGACAGTATCTTGTAAGCTAGAATACTTCTTCACAACACTATCTTCAGTATTCATCAAATTTTCTCAAAAGCACTTGGAAACTCAGTAGCAAGAGTAATATACTGACATCATCAGCACTTCTACAAGTCATTCAAATAACCTTAACACAATAACTTAATCAACCAACAATAGCAACATTAGAAGATACAAATGATACTAATGACAACACAAACATGTTGACATCAATGACAACACTGATTAGCACATACTTGCAACAATCTCCCCATTTGTCGTTGATGGAAACATATGATGTGAAAAACCATCATGACATAATTCTACACTAATCTCACTCTCCCCCTTTCTTTTATACATCTTACACTCTCTTTGTTTTTCACATGAACTCTCTCCCCCTTTGACATCAATGGCAAATGGTGACACACCTTCTACAAGCTTTCTCCCCCTGAGTATGACACTGCACATACTTGTACTAATATCAACTTCTCTAAACCATCCTATACCAACTCTTACCCCACTTGACTATAACACTCTTCAATACCACTACCTGCTCCCCCTAAGAGGTAGCCTCCATCATCAGTCCAAAAAAGAATGAATCTTGAATCACACTAGACTGATGCATTTCCTTATGCATCTAGTTCAAAGAAGGAGGCACAATAACCCCTAACTTCTCCCAGAGATACTCAAATGTATCCTTAGGAAGAGCCTTGGTGAATATGTCAGCAATCTAATCTTTTGTAGGCACATATTCAAGCTTCATTTCTTTCTTTACAACCTTCTCTCTAAAAATGTGATACCTGATAGAAATATGATTTGTCCTTGAATGCATCACTAAATTCTTTGAAATGTTAATGGCAATGGTATTATCATAGAAAATAGGAATTGGATCGTCATACTAAACTTTGATATCCTTGAGAGTTTGTCTCATCCATAGCACCTATGTACAACATGATGCTGTTGCAATGCACTTTTCTTCTGTAGTAGATAATGATACTAAATCCCGCTTCTTGCTTTGCCATGACACAACTCTGTCTCCAAGAAAGAACACACCACCACTTGTACTTCTCCTGTCATCTACACATCCAGCCCAATCTACATCTGTGTAGGCACTGATGATGAATTCATTATTCTTAGGCTACTACAAACCATGGTCTAGAGTACCCTTCAAATACCTAAATATCCTCGTTATTGCCATGACATGTGACTCTTTAGGATCTACTTGAAATCTAGCCACAAGACATACTGCATGCATGATAACTTGTCTGGTAGTACTTAGGTATAGCAGTCCTCCAATCATTGATCTATATTTGCTTTGATTTTCCTTAAGGGATTCATCATTTTTGCTCAGCTTGTAACTAGTTGTCATGGGAGTACAAACTAGTTTAGAATCTTCCATTACAAACTTCATCAATAATTCCTTGAGGTATTTTGATTGTGAAATGAAAATGCCTTTATCTGTCTAATTAATTTGCAGCCCAAGGAAGAAGTTCATCTCACCACACATTGACATCTCAAATTCTTTTTGCATCTCATCTATAAAGTTCTTACACATACCTTCATTTCCACCGAAGATTATATCATCTACATAGACTTCAATAATCAGGATTTGATCTTTGCTTACCCTTATGTACAAATTACTCTCTCCAGACCATTTATTGAATCCCTGCTACAATAAAGACATGTCTAACCTAGCATACCAAGTGCTAGGAGCTTGCTTCAGTCCATACAATGTCTTCTTCAATATGCATACCATATCTAGTTTGTCTGATAACTAAAATCCATCCGATTGCTCTACGTATACTTCCTCTTCCAACTAACCATTCAGAAAGGCTGATTTCACATCCATTTGATATACCTTGAAATCCTTGTGAGTTGTACAAGCCAGAAACAACCTAATATCCTCCAGTCTTGCTGGAGCAAAAGTTTCTTGATAGTCTATTCCTTCCACTTGTGAGTAGCCTTTATATATAAGTCTGGCTTTGTTTCTTACCACTTCTCCATTCTCATTCAACTTATTTCTGAAAACCCATTTTGTTCCAATCACATTCTTATCTACAGGCCTAGGGACAAGTTCCCATGTTTTGTTCTTTTCAATTTGCATCAATTCTTCTTCCATTTCCTTGAACCAATGTTCATCTTTACACGCTTCAGTAACTGTCTTAGGTTTAACCTATGAAAGTAAATAGAGATTTACCTATTCTTTTGTAATTCTTCTTCTTGTCATGAATCCTTTGCTTTTGTCACCAACGATTTGATCCTCTAAATGATTCTTTTGCACATACTTGGGGGTTTTAAGAACTCTTTCCAGAGCTTCTTCTTCATCAATCTAAACTTCCTTGTCTTTTTCTTCTTCAATTACTTTTGTGTCAGCAGATTCATTTGATTCATATCCATTAGGTTCTGAGATTCTCTGAATATCTTCATCTACCTTCACATTTGCACTTTCAATAATCTTTCTCAATCTTTTGTTATAGCATTGGTAAGCTTTTCTTTTAGTAGAATACCCAAGGAATATGCCTTCATCACATCTAGCATCAAACTTTCCTAACTCTTCATCTCTTCTAATATAGCATTTACTTCCAAAAAATTTCAAATATTTGACAATAGGAGCTCTTCCATACCATAGCTCATAAGGTGTCTTTGTTCCATTTTCTTTGATTTGCACTCTGTTCTAAATGTAGACAACAGTGTGAATTTCTTCTTTCCAATATACTTCTGGTAGGTCTGCTTCCTTGATCATTGTTCTAGTAGCTTCCTGAACTGTTCTATTCTTCCTTTCAACTACTCCATTTTGCTAAGGAGTTTGGGTGGTATACAATTGTCTTTTTATCCCATGTTCTTCACAAAAAGCATTGAATTCATTTGAAGTAAATTCTATAGACACCTGAAATTGACTTTCTCTGCAAACCAATTTCCTGTATCTCTACACCACCAATTATCCCTCCTATTAATTAAATAAATTCATTTTATTTAAATTAATTTATCCCTAGTCATTCAATCCATCCTTTGTGATCAATTAATTCATCTAATTTATCATTAAACCTTACAACACTATATCCTCATTGATTAAATAAATATTCCCAATATTTATTTAGTTAATTTCCCCATCTCTCTAATCCTAATTAATTAGATAAATCATGCTTATCTAATTAATCTACCATACTAATCAACCTAAACCTAGCCTAGTTAATTAAATAGCAAATATTTAATTAGCTACCCTAGCCTACCTATCCCCTAGACCTAAATTAATTAAGCTAAACACTTAATTAAGCCTTGCTTAACTCATTCTCCCACACACTTTGAATAAAAATCAATCTTTTATTCAAAGGATCACATCTCCCTCTTACACATGTAAGTGTACATATGTCCTCACCCCTTACACATGTCATAGCTCATTAATGGAACTCTTCCCCATGAATGAAGCTCTTCCCCATGAATGAATTTTTAATTCATTTCTAATCCTCCTCTCTTCCCAATGTGAATTTTTAATTCACAAATAATGAGAGCCATCCAATCTTATTGACCAAACCTCAACCCTTGATCTCTCTCATCCACTCCTCTTGTGACACTTGTCACAAGGCTATGACTCCAATCCAAACCCTAACTCTCAAGCATTTTTAGCCCTTGATCTAAACTTTTAATCGTCACCCTCCATCCTTTTATCAAAAATATATAAATAAGACCCTCCTCTAAGCCATTGTCATCACTTCTTCTTGCATCCTTACTATGTCAAAATCTCTCCAAAATCTCATCATCCTAACACCATAATGCCAAAATCATTCTAGCATATGTATCCTCATCTCTATCTCTATTCAAAATCCAAATCCTTTCATCTACAATTGTGTTGAAAGCAATAGAGTAATCCATATTTCTACATTCATCTACTTGGGTAAAGCTAAGGAGTTTGGGTGCAACTCCTTCAACCTTATCTTGAGTTTGTGAATCATCTTAGAAGGTATAACACTTGTTTCTTTGCATTTGTTTTATGTTTTTTCTTTCATTTTGATTTCCACTAACAACATTGGCACGCTTGGTGGGACCCACAAGGTCTCTAACTAATGTTTTTGTGAGTTTTTTATGCTTTTAGAGGTGTTTTTGTAGGTCCAGCACCTTTTCTTCGTGCAGTGGTGCTATTTCCCCATGTCACAGTGCTATTTCCATACATATTAGTGCCATCTTTGACCATTGTGGTACTATTTCTGGATGACAAGCTGACTCACCTTAGCCTTAAACCTTTTCTTCTTCTTCTTCTTCTTCTTATTTTTGGCACTTTTAGCATTTTTAACTCTCAATTTTTACAGAAAACACATAGAAACAAGGGGAAACTATGGCAACATTTTCCTAAAATCTACCCAACATCTTATTTTCTAACTCTTATTTGGTTGGTTTGTTTAAGGCATCATTTGCAACATTGTTTGTGGTATTTTGAAGGTCTTTGGGCTAATAAACAACCACTAACCTTGTTTGAACAAATATCTTGCAACTAAACTTGTCTTTTTTGCAACATTGACCAACACTGCGTCATTTTAGCGCTATCCAAGCCCAAATCGACGCTATCCTACCACACTAACAAGGTAAAAGTAGCAAGGGCATTCTAGTGCCTTCTTGACATTCTATGGCACCATCCTCTTCTATAGCACTATTTCTCTGTATATTGGTGCCTTTATGTATTTTAGCACTCTTTCTATTTGTATTGGTGCTATCTTGTATTCCAACGTGATCTTTCAATATTGTAGCACCTTTTGTATTTATGGCACCATTTGTAAATCATTGTAACGCTATTTGTAGGATAGTTGGTCTCTATTATGTCAACTATCGGTAGCACCATTTTTGGTCATTATGGCATGATTTTAGGTTTCTGTGGTGCCATCTGTATCTTTTTTAGCACTATTTTTTGTGCTAGCTCAGGGATCTGTGTAAGGTTGGGTCTCTATTCTGCAGGATATTTCAGACCATCCAAGACCACCATCTCGAAACTACTAACATCTTTTGCAAGGATTTAGTAGCTTAGACACATCTTTTGGTGCACTAAAAAGAATCATTTGTGTGCCTAGAATAGACAACATTTAACTTGGGTGCAATAAAATTAATCATTGCTTGCAACAAACAACTTTAGGCACATTTCGATTTGGGTTTAAAAAGAACATTAGTGAGTGTTTGTTGTGCTTGGTGCACTTGCATATTTTGTCACCCAAGAGTTAGAATCAAAGTATTCTCTCCCCTCACCTTCAAAAGGATCTTGGGTGAAGAGAAATGGTTTTATCCTCTTTTTTCTAGAAAGTGGGTCTGCCCTTGAGACACATCCATATGGAGAACTCACTAGCGACCCCAAGCAGTACTTTCATCTAGTCCACTATATATAAAATAGGATAAGGTGAAAGCCAAGTCCAAATCGGTATGAGCACTTGCCATACGATGTTAGCTTGAAAGGAAGTAGTACCTTTGTGTATATGAAACTCCTAGTAGAGCTAGTCAAAACCTTAAGTGGTTTAATGGATGCTCATAAGGTGTTGATCCCCCCGATGTACCCCCATACAAACCATTGTTCTAGAAGCCAAAATCCCTCTACTAGTTCAACAAGTATTGTCCTTGCCTCACCTTAGGTTGTGCATGCTTGATAAATCTTTTACAAACAAAACCTTTGGCCATTGTGTTTTCTTGCTTGATTGTTATCGAAAATTAGTTTACAGAGCAAGTCAATTTTAGGTGTCTACAAATTCACCACCTCTGGCAGACCTTAAACACCTGATTCTCAAATTCATTTCATTCTCAACCATTTATTTAAATGCCTTGAACTTGTCTAGGGCTTCTGATTTTTCTTTAAGAAAAGTAACCCAAGTCATTCTTGAATATTCATCAATAAGTAGCATGAAATACCCATCACCTTGTAGACTTCTTGTTCTTGTGGGGCCACACAAGTCTGTATGCACCAACTCAAATAAATCAGTAGAGGATTGTTCTTTTCTCTTGAAACTAGGCTTTGTTTGCTTCCCAAATTGACATTCCTTGCAAATGGCATTAGCAGGCTTCACAATCTTAGGTGGTTTCTTATAGCTTGAACTGATCTTATTCTCACCAGATTATCAAAATTAATATAACACATTTTCCTATGTCATAGCCAGCTTTCATTTATCTAAGCCAACAAACAACAATTATCAGTACCTTTCAATTGATAAACATTACCATGAGTCTTCTTATCGGCAACAATTATTGTTCTAGAGCTCTTCCTTCTCTCACACCCATTGTCCTTAAACATCAGATTGTATCCTTTTTCACACATTTTTCCAACACTCAGAAGATTATGCTTTAATCCTTTGACATAAAGAACATCATTTGTATTATGCTTGCCATCAAAAGTAATTGACCCTTTTCCACAAAGCTTACTAGTTGCATCATCACCAAATCTAACTAGTCCTCCATCATACTTTTCCAATTTAACAAACTTACTCTTATCTCATGTGATGTGATTTGAACATCCACTGTCAATGATCCATTCATCCTTTTCCTTTCTACCATGAAATGCATACATCACTTTCTTTTCTTCTAGACATCCTTCCTTCACATAGCTTGCAAGGTTAGTAGGAACATGTTCTTCTTTTAGGGCAATAAACAAGCATTCACTAGAATTACTGTCCTCAAAATCAGATTCATCATCATTCATACCATCATTTTCTTCAACATAGTAACTTTTCCTTACCATCTTACATTTAGCTTCTTTGTTCTCAATGTTCAAATCTCTATTAGAACATCTTGAAGCATAATGACCAATCTTACCACAACTGAAACATTTGAAAGGTAACTTACCTCTGAAGTTTTTGGTTCCCTTTTTCATTCTTCTTACAAATTTTGTCTCAATCACATCAAAGTCTACCTCATCTGACTCCACAACATACTTATCTGATTTAGTAGTCTTTCACAGGACCATCATTAGTATCAAATTCTTTCATCTCAAAAGTAGTCAATTTACCAAGCAATTGATCTCTTGAAAGCTTGTCCATATCTTGCAATTCTTCAATGGCAGACACTTTGTGACTATAAGATTTGGGAAGTGTCCTAATTATATTATTTACAACTTCTTTATCATCCATGTCTCCTCCAAGGCCTTTGATGCCATTGAATACTTCATCAATCTTCTACATATAACTTGTTATGTTCTCATCTTCAGACATTCACAGAGTTTCATATTTGAACTTCAAATTTTGCAACTTGGCTTTCTTAACAGATTCATCACCTTCATAGATATTTTTCAACTTTTCCTAGATCTCATGTGCAATTTTCAGATCAAAAAATTTCACCAGTTCAGTGTTAGATAGAGAATTTAGTAAGGCATTTCTAGCTTTACCATTAGTCTCATAAGTTCTAATATTAGCTGCAATCTCTGGACCATTTTCTGGTATAGTGTTTTGAACCATTTTCCAAACATCATAACCAAGAGAAATTAGTTAACTTTGCATTCTTACCTTCCAAAATGCATAGTCAATTCCATTAAACTAAGGAATGTCTTTCTTGTGTGCCATCTTGGATCTACCTTAAGTTTTTAGGCTTTCTTCCAAGGAACCCTCTCTTTGATACCAATTGTTGGAATGCACAAGACAAGTGAGAGGGGGAGGGTGTGAATCAATTGTATCAAAAACTTCAAACCCTCACAAACATAAACACATCCACATTAATTCACTTAAACCCTTTTTCTATTATGAAGATTAAACATGAAAAACATATAACAAAAGCTTAATCACATCAACACCATGCACAAGAGAGCACAACTTTTTTACATGGAAAACCCTAAAAGGGAAAAACCATGGTGAGGATTATCTCACAATATAAAGTAGTATAAATACTAAATTACAAAGAGGCTCACTGCCAAAGGGCTCACTACCCAAAAGAATGCTCATTGCAATAGGCTCACTACCAAAAGGGCTCACTACCAAAAGGGGTGGTTCACTTCCAAAAGGGGTGGCTCATTGCCATGAACTACAATGACAGCATCGACCACATACTTGAGTTTAGTTCTAATGAAGCACAACAAACATCACCTCCGTAGCCTCTCTAAAATTTGTAGATGACTTCTGCTCACTGCATTAGGTATTCTACCACATGAAAAGTTCTCACTGCCTTTGATTCAAATTCACAACACACACATAATCATCTTCAAACTTCCCACCTACACATGAATCCTTCACACTTATTTATATCAATCATCAACCTTAAAACATTCATCAAGGTCGGCAAAACACTTTACAACTTTTGAAACAATCTTCTAGGTCGACAAACATACAAAATTCAAATTAGGTCTTTCCCTAAACAATCCTATAGAGAAAAGGACTAAAGATAAAACATTTCATAGCTTATCTTAGACCTACAAACATCTTCACACATTTCAACATACTTCCACAATCCATGAAGCATATTCGCAATTAGTGTTAGTACCCAAGTCAGCTAAACTTGTTCCAAACACCAAGAACACTTAGGCAAATGCTTTGAAGAACCCAACCATAGTTTGTGGACCAAAGAACAAGCCTTTAACATAATATGGAGACATCCATGAACAACATGAAATCACCTAGGAGCCAAAAAATCTAGCTACAACAAATATCACTTGAAGACATTTTACAGACTGCTCACAATCAACACTGCCAAGCTCTCCTACTCAAGAAAATTACATTCTAGAGTACCAAATCACAAGTCCTTTAAGTAGAATATATATATGGGCCTTATGAACACTCATCCAGAACTACAAGACCAAAAACCAAACTGCGGAGAAATGTGGAGCAAAATACTTTCTCCAAGACATACTGCAGACCTTGCTAGGCACAAATTTCAAACTGGTGAATATAAATTTCAAGCCACAGTGTTTTGGACCACCAAATTCTAGATATAACATCTTAAACCACTTTTTAAAAACATATCCAAACCTCACACTTTGATCTTCAATACAGGAGAAATGCGGAGCAAAAACTCAGACAATATCCTATAAGCTAGAATACTTCTTCACAACATGTCTTCAGTATTCATCAATTTTTCTCAAAAGCACTTGGAAACTCAGCAGCAAGAGTAATATACTAACATCATCAACACTTCTACAATTCATTCAAATCACCTTAACACAATAACTTAATCAACCAACAACAACAACATTAGAAGATACAGTTGACACCAATGACAACATCGATTAGCACATACTTGCAACAATCTCCCCCTTTGTCATTGATGGAAATATATGATGTGAAAAACCATCATGACATAATTTTAAACTAATCTCACTCTCCCCCTTAATTTTATACATCTTACACTCTCTTTATTTTTCACATGAACTCTCTCCCCCTTTGACATCAATGGCAAAGGGTGACACACCTTCGTCAATCTTTTTCCCTTGAGTATGATACTACACATACTTGCACTAATCTTAACTACACTAAACCATCCTATACCAACTCTTACTCCCCCTCACTGTAACACTCTTCAATGCCACTACCTAGTCCCCCTGAGAGGTAGCCTCCATCATCATTCCTGAAAATAATGAATCCTAAATCACACTAGTCAATTGATGCACTTCTTTATGCATCTAGTTCAAAGGAGGGGAAATAACCCCTAACTTCTCTCAGAGATACTCAAATGTATCCTTAGGAAGAGCCTTGGTGAATATGTTAGCAACCTGATCTTTTGTAGGCACATATTCAAGCTTCATTTCTTTCTCTACAACCTTCTTTCTCAAAAAGTGATACCTGATAAAAATATGCTTTGTCCTTGAATGCATCACTGGATTCTTTGAAATGTTAATGGCACTGGTATTATCACACAAAATAGGAATTGGATCATCATACTCAATTTTGATATCCTTCAGAGTTTGTCTCATACATAGCACCTGTGTGCAACATAATGCTACTGCAATGTACTCTACCTCTGCAGTAGATAAGGATACTAGATCTTACTTCTTGCTTTTCCATGACACAACTTTGTCTCCAAGAAAGAACACACCACCACTTGTACATTTCCTATCATGTACACATCTAACCCAATATGCATCTATGTAGGCACTTAGGGTGAATTCATTGTTCTTAGGATACCACAAACCATGGTCTTGAGTGCCCTTCAAATACCTAAATATCCTCTTTACTACCATGACATGTGACTCTCTAGGATCTTCTTGAAATCTAGCCACAAGACATACTACATGCATGATATCTAGTCTGGTAGCAATTAGGTATAGAAGTCCTGCAATCATTGATCTATATTTGATCTAATCTGCCTTAGGGGATTCATCATTTTTGCTCAACATGCAACTAGTTGTCATGGGAGTACAAACTGGTTTAGATTCTTCCATTCCAAACTTCTTCAAAAATTCCTTGAGGTATTTTGATTGTGAAATGAAAATGCCTTTATCTATCTAATTAATTTACAATCCAAGGAAGAAGTTCATCTCACCACACATTGACATCTCAAATTCTTTTTGCCTCTCATCTACAAATTTCTTACACATACCTTCATTCCCACTGAAGATTATATCATCTACATAGACTTCAATAATCAGGATTTGATCTTTGCAAGTACCCTTATGTACAAATTACTATTTGTAGACCCTTTATTGAATCCCTACTACAACAAATACCTATCTAACCAAGCATACCAAGCTCTAGGATCTTGCTTCAGTCAATATAATGCCTTCTTCAATCTACATACCATATCTAGTTTGTCTGATAACTGAAATCTATCTTGTTTCTCTATGTATACTTGCTCTTCCAACTCACCATTCAAAAAGGCTGACTTCACATCCATTTGATATACCTTGAAATCCTTGTGATCTGGATAAGCCAAAAACAACCTAATAGCCTCCAGTCCTGCCATCAGAGTAAAAATTTCCTCATAGTCTATTCCTTCCACTTGTGAGTAGCCTTTACATACAAGTCTAGCTTTGTTTCTTACCACTTCTCCTTTCTCATTCAACTTATTTATGAAAACCCATTTTGTTCCAATCACATTTTTATCTATAGGATTGGGGACAAGTTTCCAAGTTTTGTTCTTTTCAATTTGCATCAATTCTTCTTCCATTGCCTTGACCCAATGTTCATCTTTATATGCTTCAGTAACTGTCTTAGGTTCAACCTATGAAAGTAAATAGAGATTTACTTGTTCTTTTGCAATTCTTCTTCTTGACATGAATCCTTTTCTTTTGTCACCAATGATTTGATCTTTTGAATGAATCTTTTGCACATACTTGGGGGTTTTAGGAACTCTTTCCAAAGCTTCTTCTTCATCAATATGAACTTCCTTGTCTTTGTCTGCTTCAACTTCTTCTATATCAGCAGACTCATTTGATTCATATCCATTAGGTTCTGACATTCTCTGAATATCTTCATCTAACTTCACATTTGCACTTTCAATAATCTTTCTCAATCTTTTGTTGTAGCACCAGTAAGCTTTTCTTTTAGTAGAATACCCAAGGAATATGCCTTCATCACATATAGCATCAAACTTTCATAACTCTTTATCTCTTCTAATATAGCATTCGCTTCCAAAAACTTTGAAATATTTGACAGTAGGAGTTCTTCTAGACCATAGCTCATAAGGTGTCTTTGTTCCATTTTCTTTGATTTGCACTATGTTTTGAATGTAGACAATAGTGTGAATTGCTTCTTTCCAATATACTTCTGGTAGCTCTACTTCCTTGATCATTATTCTAGCAGCTTCCTGAACTATTCTATTCTTACTTTCAACTACTTCATTTTGCTAAGGAGTTCAGGGGGCAGATAATTGTCTTTTTATCCCATGTTCTTCACAAAAAGCATTGAATTCATTTGAAGTAAATTCACCACCTTTGTCAGACATTAAACACCTGATTCTCAAATCTATTTCATTCTCAACCATTGCTTTAAATGCCTTGAACTTGTCTAGGGCTTCTGATTTTTCTTTAAGAAAGGTAACCCAAGTCATTCTTGAATAATCATCAATAAGTAGCATGAAATACTTGTCACCTTGTATACTTCTTGTTCTTCTGGGATCACACAGGTCTATATGCACCAACTCCAATAGATCAGTAGAGGATTGTTCTTTGCTCTTGAAACTAGTCTTTATTTGCTTCCCAAATTGACATTCTTTGCAAATGGCATTAGTAAGCTTCACAATCTTAGGTAGGTCTCTTATAGCTTGAACTGAGCTTATCCTCACCAGATTATCAAAATTAATATGACACATTCTCTTATGTCATAACTAGCTTTCATTTCTCTGAGCCAACAAACAACAATTATCAGTACCTTTCAATTGATAAGCATTACCATGAGTCTTCTTACCGGCAACAATTATTGTTCTGGAGCTCTTCCTTATCTCACACCCATTGTCCTTAAACATCAGATTGTATCCTTTTTCACACATTTGTCCAACACTCAGAAGATTATTCTTTAAGCCTTTGACATAAAGAACATAATTTGTATTATGCTTGCCATCAAAAGTAATTGACCCTTTTCCACAAATCTTACCAACTGCATCATCACCAAATATAACTAGTCCTCCATCATACTTTTACAATTTAAAAAACTTACCCTTATCTCATGCCATGTGATTTGAACATCTACTATCAATGATCCATTCATCCTTTTCCTTTCTGGCATGAAATGCAAACATCACTTTCTCTTCTTCCAAACTTCCTTCCTTCACACAGCTTGCAAGGTTAGTAGAAACATGTTCTTCTTTTAGGGCAATAAACAAGCATTCACTAGAATTATCATCCTCAAAATTAGATTCATCATCAGTCACACCATCATTTTCTTCAACATATTAACTTTTCCTTACCATCTTACCTTTACCTTATTTGTTCTTAATATTCAAAGCTCTATCAGGACATCTTGAAGCATAATGACCAACCTTACCACAACTAAAACATTTGAAAGGTAACTTACCTATGCACTTTCTGGTTCCCTTTTTCATTCTATTTACAAAGTTTGCCTCAATCACATCAAAGTCTTCCTCATCTGACTCCACATCATACTTATCTGATTTAGCAGTCTTTTCTAATTTGTCCTTAAAAGAAGTCTCAACTTTTGCAGGACCATGATTAGTACCAAATTCTCTCATCTCAAAAGCAGTCAGTTTACCAAGAAATTGATCTCTTGAAAGTTTGTCCATATCTTCCAATTCTTCAAAGTGTTCTGATTATCTTATTTACAATTTCTTTATCATCCATGTGTCCTCCAATGCCTTTGATGTCATTGACAACTTCATCAATCTTCTTCATATAACTTGTTATGTTCTAATCTTCAGACATCCACAGAGTTTCAAATTTAAACTTCAAATTAAGCAACTTGGCTTTCTTAACAGATTCATCACTTTCATAGATATTTTTTAATTTTTCCCAGATCTCATGTGTAGTTTCTAGATCCAAAACTTTTACCAATTTAGTGTTAGATAGAGGATTTAGTAGGGCATAGCTAGCTTTACCATTAGTCTTATAAGTTCTAATCTCAGTTGTAGACTCTGGACCATTTTCAAGTATAGTGTATTCCTTTTGAACCATTCACCAAACATCATAACCAAGAAAAATTAGATAACTTTGTATTCTTACCTTCCAGAAGGCATAGTCAGTTTCATCAAACTGACGAATGTCTTTCTTGTGCACCATCCCAGATCTACCTTAAGCTATTAGGATTTCTTCCAAGGAACCCTCACTCTAATACTAATTGTTGGAATGCACAAGACAACTAAGATAGGGAGGGGGTGAATTAGTTGTATCAAAAACTTCAAACCCTCACAAACATAAACACATCCACATTAATTCACTTAAACCCTTTTTCTGTTATGAAGATTAAACATGAAAAATAGATAACAAAAGATTAATCACATCAACACCATGCATAAGAGAACACAAGATTTTTATGTGGAAAACCCTAAAAGGGAAAAACCATAGTGAGGATTAGCTCACAATATAAAGTATTATCAATACTAAATTACAAAGAGGCTCACTACCAAAAAGAATGTTCCCTGTAATAGGCTCACTGCCAAAAGGGGTGGCTCATTTCCATTAACTAATATGATAGCATCAACCACATGCCTGAGTTCAGTTCCAACAAAGCACAACAAACATCACCTTTGTAGCCTCTCTGAAAATTGTAGATGACTTCTACTCACTACATTAAGTCTTCTACCACATGAAAAGCTCTCACTGCCTTTGATTCAAATTCAAAACACACACATCATCATCTTCACACTTCCCACCTACACAAAAATCCTTTACACTTATTTATATCAATCATCAACCTTGAAACATTCATCAAGGTTGGAAACACACTTTACAACTTTTGAAACAATCTTCTAGGTTGGAAAACATACAAAATTCAAATTAGGTCTTACCCTAAACAATCCTACGGAGCAAAGGAATGAAGATAAAACATTTCATAGATTATCTTGGACCTAAAAAAATCTTCACACACTTCAACACACTTCCACAATCCATGAAGCACATCCGCAATTAGTGTTAGCACCCAAGTTGGAAAAACTTATGCAAACACCAAGAACACTTAGGCACACACTTCCAAGAACCCAACCATAGCTTGCATACCAAGCATGAGCCTTTAACATAATTTGGAGACATCCATGAAAAGCATGAAATCACTTGGGAGCCAATAAATCTAGCTACAACAAATCTCACTTGAAGACAGTTCACAGACTACTCACAACCAACACTACCAAGCTCTGCTACTCAAGAAAAATACATTCTAGAGTACCAAATCACAAGTCATTTGGATAGAACATAGATATGGACCTTATGAACACTCATCCAAAATTGCAAGACCAAAAACCAAACTGCAGAGAAATGCAAATCAAAATACTTTCTCCCAGTCATACTGCAAATACTGCCAGGCACAGTTTTCAAACTAGTGAATATAAATTTCAAGCCATGACATTCTGGATCACCAAATTTTGGATCTAATATCTTCAACCACTTCTTTAAAACATATCCAAATGTCATACTCTAGTCTTCAATATAGGATAAATGTGGAGCAAAAAATTGCACAGTATCTTGTAAGCCAGAATACTTCTTCACAACATTGTCTTCAGTATTCATCAAATTTTCTCAAAAGCACTTGGAAACTCAGCATCAAGAGTATTGTACTAACATCATTAGTACTTTTGTAAGTCATTCAAATAACCTTAACACAATAACTTAATCAACCAATAATAACAACATTAGAAGATACAGTTCACACAAATGACAACACAAACATCTTGACATCAATGACAACACTGATTAGCACATACTTGCAACAAACACTTCCCAGGACAAGAGTAAATTTTTTTCTAGAAACAAGAATGTCATGAATGATGGGGTTGTTGATGCAAAAGTGATAAACAAAGCTAGTCCCGCCCTTACTCTCAAAGGACCAACTATATCAAACAATCCACCGCCAATACACCAACAAACAACAAATTTGGTTCAAAACAATCAATGACGAGGTCCTCCAAGAAACAATCCTCCAAGATGATTACACCCTTTATCTGAACCTATTGAATTAATCCTAAAGAAACTATTACAATCAAACCTCATCCAACTTCTAGAAATAAGACAGTATGACCCAACTTTCAAACTAACTTTGTGGAATGATAATGACTTTTGTGAATACCATCAAATGAAAGGACATAAGACATGAAATTGTTACAAACTGAAGAACACAATTCAAGACCTTGTTGAACAAGGTGACATAGTACTAGATGGTCCACAAGGGTCCTCAAACAATGATCATACCATCTTCAATAATCCCTTACAAGATCATGGGTCGGGAAAAACCTCCACTTCAAGGACAAAAACAAATGACCAATCTAATTATAACCATGTTGCCTATAAATATACTATTAATAATATCTAAATATTTGACAAGATTGTCTCCACAATCACTATTAAAGGCCATCCATAATGTGTTGTTAGCACCCGAAGATCCAAGTTGGCCTTGCAAAGTGCTCCTTCCAATCCCCAGCCGAAATCTCAATATAATATCCTAGATCATATGGGGAAGACTCCTGCCCAAATATCCATCATAGAGTTGCTTCGCATATCCTCTAAACCTAAATCCATCTTGTACAAAGCCTTGTAAGAAGCATCCATCCCCATAGACCTTAATGTTAATCAATTTCAATCCATGGTGGGATATTTAGCTACCACTCACCACATCACATTTACCAAACATGACCTTCCTTTGCAAAATCCTAATCATAATGATCCTTTGCACCTTGAGGTATTCATTAATAAGCATAAGATTAGATGAGTTTTGGTAGATGGTGGAGCAAGTCTAAACATATGTACCTTAAAATTGGACACAACATCGGGATTCTCTGAGGCTTGTGTAGATGCATCTAGGAAGATTGTTATAAAGGCTTATGATGATGCAAAGCATTCTTCCAAGGGCATGATTCCACTTCCAGTAAGAGTTAGACCTACTATTCTAGATACTATATTCCAATTCTTGGATCTAGACCTTCAGTCATCCATGGGTTCATGCCATGAAGGTTGTTCCATCCACATACCATCAATGCCTAAAATTTCCCTATAATGGCACCAAAATCACAATAGCTAGTGATCCAAATCCCTTCCAATATTGTAGCCACCTAAAAGGAACACCTAAACACCAAGTGCTTGTTAACAGGGGATTTTCACCTTCCACTTCATCTCATTACATTGATCCTTCCACGTTATCCACATCTTCCACTACATTCATTCCCTCTTCCAAACCTAAGTTCTAGATTCATGATGCAGGGTGTGGGGAATATAACATGGAGAGTTCATATTGCATTGGCAAGCAACCTATGTCACTAAAGTCTCATAGAAAAATGTGTCCTATCAAATCTAAAGTCACTATTTGTGCTTCCCCTACTACTTTTACCAAGTGGAGTGAATTGAGCAAAGACAACATAGATGAGGATGTTTCTACATGGATCTATAAGAATGAAGAAGAACTTGAACCTGCACAATTACTAGTTGAACAATATGGAAAGGGTTTTGAGTTCATAAAGCAACAAGGTTATGATGGATGTGGTGGACTTGGTCCACATAAGAATGGAAGGACAAAACGTTTACAAATGAGTAGGATACCAAAGAATAAAGGGTTGGGGTATGCACCATTAAAAGTGAATTCTCCTCATACTAAGTTACTATTGGGTAAAGACGCTAACATTTTTTAAGATGTCAAGACATCTGAGGAAAATCTTGAAATTGATCCCCCTAAAACAGAACAACCTGAGGGTTTTTCCTGGATTGATATCTCTTGGGACCCCGATGACACCTCAATATGCACCGTATCCTCCCTATCCTTGAGTTACACAAACATTGATGATGATCTACCCCTAGTTCATCCACACTTGATAGATTGGGACCAACAAGGACCTCCGAGCTTAGACACATTCAAAAATGATGAAGCAATCACTAAGTTTATGGGACTTCGAGAGGGAATACCTAGTTGGAATCATAAAGTTGGATTCATCATAGATCTTGACAGTATATCTTACTTTGGGGGGTCTACTCTTCCCTCTAGTCACAAAAGTGAAAATAATAAAACAAAAAAAGATAGGTCTCTAGGTGAAAACCAAAAGGTGCCTTTAGATCATGAAAAAGTAAAAAGAAAGGATGTATCTGAGGGTGAAAACTTGCCTAAGACACCTAAGGATGGAGGGTTGAATGTTCTCCCTATGACTCACAAGAGATCACCATTTCTAGTAGAAAAATTAGTGGAAATAAATATCAGCACCGATGACAGTCCTAGGATTGTTCACTTTGCAGCATGTCCTTGACAGAGACCAAAAAAATAGAGTTTACGACCTTTTCTGCAAGACAAATAAACTTTTCTTGGTGATATGTTGATATGACTACATTAGATCCTAACTTAGTTTTGTATCATTTTCCATTATTTCCAAATACAAAACTAGTTAAAACAAAAATTGAGTAAGATGCACCCCCAGATTGCACTTTTTGGTAAAGCAAATTTGAAGAAGTTTTTGGACATTGGTTTCATTCAACCTATAGACTATGTAGAATGGATTTCCAATCTTGTACCAGTAACTAAACCAAATGGAGACATCAGAATTTTTGAAGACTTTAGAGACTTAAGCAAAGCTTGTACTAAGGATGATTTCCTATTTCTTAACATTGATATCATAGTAGGCCTCACGACGGGATATGAAATGATATCACTCATGGATGGCTTCTCAAGGTATACCTAGATAAAATTTGCACCTAAAGATCAACATAAGATAGCTTTGACTTGCCCCTGGGGGACCTATTGTTGGAATGACATTCCCTTTGACATTAAAAACACTGGAGCAACATATCAAAGGGCTATGACCACAATTTTCCATGACTACATGCATACACTCATGGAGGACTATGTTGATGATTTGTTAACCAAATCCATCACAAGAGATAGTCATCTAGACATATTAGACAAGGTTTTCACAAGGTTGGAAAATACAAGGTTAGATTAAATCCAAAGAAGTGTATTTTTGGAGTAACCTCTGGTAAACTATTGGGGTACATCATGTCTTGCAGAGGTATTGAAGTTGATCTCAAAAAAGTGAGAGCTATCATGGATGTGCCTCCCCCAGCAAATCTCAAGCAGTTACTCAATCTTCAAAGAAATCTACAATCAATTTGAAGTTTCATAGCACAGTTGGATGATAAGTGTCATCCATTTTAGCATTTTCTTTCCAAAGGAGTTCCATTCATATGGTCTGATCATTGTCAAGAAGCTTTACAACAAATCAGGGATTATCTAGTGTCTCCTCTAGTTCTCATGCCACCTATCGATGGAAAACCCCTAATATTGTATATATCAACAACCTCATCAGCATTGGGAGCCCTCTTGGCACAAAGTGATGAAGAAGGAAAGGAAAGAGCCATATATTACGTTAGTCAAACACTTGTGATGTATGATCTTAATTACAATTCCATTGAATGAGCATGCCTTGCAGTGGTCTTTGTCACTCAGAAACTCTAGCACTACATGTTAAATCATCAGACAAATCTTGTACAGAAGATAAATCCATTGAAGTATTTACTTAACAAAGTAGCTAGGTCAGCTAGAAAAATGGGTCATGATCCTTAGTGAATCCGATATAGAATATGTTGATCGAAAGGAAATGAAAGGACAAGTGGTAGCCAATCAACTTGCAGATGCTCTAATAGTAGTAGATCATCCATCGGTTTCTTATTTTCCTAATGAGTCAATTTTTATGGCAGAAACTTCAAATACATGGAAGCTTTATTTTGATGGCTCTTGTACAAATTATGGTTTAGGGATTGGAATCCTCTTTTTCACACCTCAAGGAGATACAATACCTAAATCATTTAGAATAGCATTCTCTTGCACCAACAACATAGCTGAATATGAAGCATTGCTCATAGGACTTCGCATGGCTATTAAATGGAAAATCAAAAATCTTCAAGTCTATGGTGATTCACAATTGGTAATTCATCATGTCAATGATGATTATGATACAAAGGATGAAAATCTTACACCATACAAGAGAATGATTGATAGTTTCAAGCTATATTTTGATGCCATCATCTTCAATCAAATTCCTAGGATTCAGAATAAAGTAGCCAATGCAATGGCCACCATAGGATCTCTCTTGGATATACCTAGCAATGTACCTTAGTGTGAATTCTTGGTGGAACAACTTTTGATCCCTGCTTTCAATATTCCTGAATCAAAGCTTGTGTGCAAAATTGTTGGTCTTGACTCCCCTTGGTATAGAGATATTTACAACTGCATGCATGACCAAATCATTCTCGCTGACTTGTCTGCCAACCAACAAAAATCCTTTATCCATTGAGCATCTAGATATGTTATCACCAGTGATACCCTCTATCGTCAAAGCCTAGATAGTACCCTTCTTAGATGTCTTGATTTTTATGAAGTACAAATGGCTTTACATAAAGTACACAATGGTATATGTGGAGCTCATTCTAGTGGTCCTACCTTGGCTAAGAAGATCATGTGAACTGGATACTATTGGCGTACTATGGAACATGATGCATATAATTTTTTTATGAAATGTCAACAATGCCAAATACACAGGGATCTGTTACATGCACCGACTCAGGAGCTTCATCCAATCACATCACTATGGCCTTTTTCTCAATGGTGACTCGACCTTGTAGGAAAGATTCATCCTATTTCTGCCAATGGACATAAGTTCATTATCACTGTAACTGAATACTTCATGAAATGGATTGAAGCCATTTCCATGACATATATTACTGGCAAGCAAATATCCAAGTTCATCCTTAATTACATCATATGGCGGTATGGTGTTCCCTAATCCATCATCATAGATAATGGTCATCCATTCAAAAATTAGGATGTCCAAGAACTATGCGATAAATTCCATATCCACCATAATTTTACCACTCCATATTACCCCCAAGGTAATAGTCAAGATGAGGTGTATAACAAAATGATCATTAAAATCCTAAAGAAGATTATCAATGACATTGGCCATGATTGGCATATCCAACTTAATCCAGCCTTATTGGCTTATCGAACTAGCATTCGTACCCTAACAGGAGCCACTCCTTACTCCCTTGTCTTTAGTTCCAAAGCTATTCTTCCCATTGAGGTCGAGCTAGCCTCCTTGAGAGTATCTATGCAACAGTTCATTGATGACAAAGAGTATCACATATCTAGATCGCATGAGATAGAAATGTTGGATGAGAGATGACAAAATGCATTGGTCCATTTACAAGCCTATCAAAATCATCTTCATCGCAGCTATAACAAGAAAGTCTAGGTTTGACATTTTAACATTGGGGACTTGGTTTTAAAAGAGAATCTAAAGAATCAGTTGGACCAAGAGAAGCCTAGAAAGTTTGAGCCTAATTGGTTGGGTCCTTACATCATAACTGCAGTATATGGATCTGATGCTTATCAACTTGCTACTCCTAAAGGTGAACCGCTACCAAAGCTAATCAATACCATGCACCTTTGCAAGTACTATACCTGATCCTTAGAGAATCCCAATAAAAAAAAGAAGTCCAATGGTGAAAACCATTTCTATGGTGCTTTAGATGACAAAAAAATAGTAAAGAGAAATAATTTGTCTAATAGTGAAAACCACTTTGGGGGCACTTTGGATAAGTACCATGGTGAAAACCTAGCAAAAAGGTGCCATGTGTAGTCAGTCTATGCTCTATCATCTACCATCATTCTATCTGATCTTTTACTTTACCTTACATAATCCACATAGACCTTCACTTATAATAAAATTCCACTTTTCCATACATAATCCACAATAAGGCTTTGTTGTCCTTCTCATGGCCTGAGAATAGTTGGCATTTTACATCTCTCACTTTCCATATCAGTCCATAATAAATATTACCCCATCTATAACATGCCATCACACATTACCCAAAAATAACCTTAATTAACCATCTTAACTAAGAGTAAGAATACATCATGATTAATATAATCATAGTTAAGCAAGAATAAATTTATATCATCAAGATAATTAAGCATGTTATTCTTTTCTAGAATATAACAAAACTTAGATTTACAATATACAAGGATAACTCATTCGTGAATGATCTTCACTATACATGTATAAAGCTATGCTCAAGGCATTAGATATAGAAATATACATAATTACTAACTATCAAGTAATATAAAGAAAAGCACTGTATCTGGAACTTTGACATAAGTCTTCATAAGACTCAGCTTGTCTTCTACTTGGGAAGGAGACCATCATCCGAGTACTTTTCCTCCAACCACAAACCGGTGGTCCCCCGCACAACTTCCTACCTAGAAGTGGCCCTACCCTTCACAGAAGGTATAGATATAAGGAACCATTAGGTTTTCCATCTGATTATCTAGTGTTGTGTCCTTCATAATGTCTCACAGTCACACAACTATAGATCCACTCTAACTATGTATGACCCACCTAGAAACATTATGCCATCTGGAGCACAGTGGACCGACAATGCATGCAAAGATGGATGCATTACTTTGGCCAAAGATTTACATAAATAAATGTTTCACAATGAACATTGTCATATGTCTACCAACTCGACTTGAATTAGAAGCTGTCTTATCCTACAGTAAACATAATTCAACCTTTCTCAGTCTTGGATAAATAATTTCAATACTATCTTAGTCCATTCCTTGGACATTTGACTCCTATCTAAGGAGAACATTCAATAATGTCTTATTGCTTTTGTAATATTGAACCTGTGACTCCACGTCACTCTATTCATGTACTTTTATAATGACATAAGATCAATCATGTTTTCAACTCATGACCTTACCCAATTGATGATTTCATTGTTTTCCTTATCCCAAGGTTTACTCTCAATTCATATCATCTAGAAGGGTACTTTCAAAGGTCCAACTGGTCAATCCTATTAAAAAGATTTTATCTCAAGGACTCTACGTGAGTTCCTAATACCTTATACTTTGTTTAAGAAATGCTTCCATTCACAAAAAGATGGCATTCATTTGCATTTAAACACAAGTTCATATAGACATAGTGTTTACTCTTATAAAATGATAAGTGTCAAGGAAGTATAACTTCCCAAAAAGATCATGGCATGCATATATTGTTGCCAAGATATCATTACAAATTACCTTAAAACAAACCTTCCTTATTCCACAAGGAGTCCATATGTTGTTTACATGTATTGCATGCATCAACATTATCATAACATCCATTATAACCAGTCGAGGACTATCATTTGTTGACCTCGAGTTTAATATACATATTAAGTGCACTCAGCACATAAAGGATTTACAACTATTAATAGGGTTGTCATTAGTCATATACAACCCTCGGCCATATCTATTCACAATTTCAAGGTATGATAACACATATAATGTGTCGATACCCCTTCTCAGACTCTAACACAGTCATCATAAAACAATAATAGGGAAGCTTCGAAGGCATACAATATAGTTTATATTTTTGCCAAACAACATACAGTAGTTCTTGCATGCACAACACACATGGGCTATGGCCTCAAAGTTGGTCAAGTAACACCATATAACAATGGTTGCATATGATAACACAAAGAAGGCACTTAGAGCCTCAAAAGCCATTAATAATAGTTTAAAACCACACTATTGTCACAGTAATAAACATTATACTCATATACAGCCTCGAAGGACATTAACAATAACTTATAACAGTTATGAGTCAACACCGTCAATGTACTTTTGATAGAAGAGATATATCCAAATACACTATCGAATTCAATTTGATATGCCATAGATTTCATACCTAAATGGTAGACATAGTCGTGTATTGGTTGTTGATTATCTTCTATACATACACAATGGCTGAGCTCACTTGCTTTCTATTCTACTGTTGTAGTAGTGTTATCACCTTAGGCTCTCAAAACTGCAACTTCTCTGCCTTTGATACACACAAAAAATACCAAAGAAAAGCCTTTCCAAGACTGGTATCAACCGATACCTTTGCATGCATTCACAATTCCATTTGCATGTCCAATGAGTCTGCCACCTTGTGAGATCCAAAGGATCCACTTAGCCCATCATGGGGAGAGGTCCATGAAATGAGCTCAAGTCTCACTATCACTCAACCTCCACTCTCTCCCCACTCCTCGCGGGTGGTGGCTAGTTGAGTGCTAATAGAAAAACATGGGTAAATATATAATATTAATATATACTTTAAATACCAAAGTGCTCAATTTCAAAGGAGGTTAATAAAAATAAAGCACATATCATTTCCCTTACATGATATTAAGGGTTATCAAATAAACCAAAATGTTATCAAATGTTAACACCATTAGAAAGATGACACATTCTTAAAATATGATTTTGGGGTCAAGTACCACTCCACCTTATTTCCATGATCACCACAAGTAAAATATAAAAAAATATAATAATCACAAATATTAATATGGAAATGGATAAGGAATCAAGGGAGTTCTCGACAACTTGATGTGATTGACAAGCAAATCAAAAGGATGTTCAAAGAACATCATTTAGCCCAATTGACATAGATGACGTCGAGATAGATCAAATTGTCATACCAACACAGAAAAGAAAATGACTAACAAGGAAAGATGTTACTCACTCTAACTTGCAAGGATTCTTAAAGACTAGATTCGATAATTAGATGGCAATTCCAATCATTTCCCAACACCTATCTCTTCCTCCCAGATGATACTCTCCTTCCATCTTCGAAGGAAGATTCTTTTCCTAATCACACTCATCATCATAAAATCATGATTAGTGTATCATCATTTGATTTGCAAATCATAATAATTAAATAATCAAATCAACATGTAATCTCATGTCTAACTAACATTAGTCAGTATTCATATAATCAATGATTAAATCTAATATTTTCCACAAACATCTAATCATTAAACTATGATTAATCATCATGATTACCACATGAAAGCAAGATTAAGCTAAATCATAAGTTGGGGATGTAACATATCTCCCCTCATAAGAATCATTGTCCCCAATGATTAAATGTCTTCTGAATCAATCAACATAATAAGAAAAGTGTTGTATGAGTATAGTAAACAATTTTTCAAAAGAGATGTGGAAATCTCACATGAATATCCTCATAGTTTTCCCAGGTGGCATTTTCCTCTGCATATTGGTCCCACTAGACCTTCCATTGAGTTGTCTCTTTGTTACATAAGCATAGATTACGCATTTCGAGCACCTTGATGGGCTTGATCACTACCACCCCTAGGTCCTTCACCTGTATAGCATTCCAATCAAGAATAGGGATATGATTATCTCCTAAATTAAAATTTTTCAAATAAGAAACATGGAAAACATTATGCATCATGGCAAGAGCTAGCGTTAGAGCAATTATGTATGCAACTGGGTTGACGTCTTCAAGAACTTCGAAGGGACCCACATATCTAGGAGCCATTTTGGATGTCTTCTTAAATTTAATGGAGCTCTTTTTGAGGGTTTACACTCAGAAGGACTTTTTCTCCCACTAAGAAATGCCTTTCTATGCATTTAGCATCTGCATAACTTTTCTGCCTATTATTGGCTTCTGCTAGCCTTTTCTTAATCAGATGGACTCGCTCTTCCATTTTTTATAGAATTTCTAGTTCAAGGCTAACCCTATCTTCTAGATTATCACATCTTATACGGGTTTGACACCTTTTACCATATAGCACTTCAAATGGAGCCATCTTAATAGTAGAATGATAGAAATTATTATAGGTGAATTCCACCAAAGGAAGATAATCTTCCCATTTGTATTTCTGGTCCATGTAATACATCCTCAATAAATCCTCCAGAACTTGGTTTACCCTTTTGGTTTGGCCATCCATCTTAGGATGATAAGCAAAGTTTGTATTAAACTGGGTTCTAAGTGAGGAAAACAAGGTTTGCTAAAACCTCGATGTCATTCGAGCATCTGTATCTGAGATAATCTTTTCAAGAATGCCATGTAATCTAAAAATCTCTTGAACAAATTTACAGTCTATGACGGGTGCCCCATATGTCAAGTTCCCACGTATAAAATGTGTAGCTTTGGTGAGTCTTTCCACCACAACCAAAATAGCATTGTGCATGTTCCTTGACATAGGAAGTCCTTGCACAAATTCCATGCTTATGATTTGTCATTTTCATTCTAGAATTTCATGAGGGTATAAAAGTATTTTTGGGTGATGGTGTTCTTCCTTCACCCTCTGGCATTCTATATACATAGCTACAAAACTTGCAGGATCCCTCTTTATTCCTTTCTAGAAATATAAGGGTTTCACATCGGCAAGTAACTTTGTTACTCCAGGATGTCTAGAATATGGTGCAGAATGAACCTCCTTCCACACCATATTCCTTAACTCCATAGAGTTAGGTACATACATCCTTCCTTTATACATTAATAACCCATCTAGTTCAAGGTAAAATCCATCATATTTTTGATTTTGGGGGTTTTCCAAAAGGGCTTGTTTTACTTGCTCATAAAACTCATCTCCCTTAGACTTTTGTAAAACTTGATTCTTAAAATTAGAATGTATGGAGATCATTAAGAAGATATGTCTTCTCCTACTCAAGGCATCTACCACCTAGTTTTCCTTTCCTTGAATATATTTAATCTTGAAATCATAATCCGAGATGAACTCCAACCATCTTCTTTGGAGAGCATTTAGATGTGGTTGAGTGAACAAATATTTGAGCCCTTGATGGTTTGTTTTCAAATCAAAGGGTTTTTCGAGCAAGTAGTGTCTCCACATTTGTAGTGCATGAATGACTGTTGCAAGCTCCAAATCATGAAGGGCATAGTTTTGTTCATAAATTTTTAGTTTTCAGGATTCATATGCAATGACTTGTCCATCTTGGACTACTACACCACTTAAGTTGTCCCCTGAGGCATCAGTAATGACTACAAATTGACCTTTTGGGTTAGGTACTTTCAAAATTGGTGTTGAAGGCAATTTTTCCTTCAGTTGGTTGAAGGCCTCTTGGCACTTGTCTGACCACTCAAACTTCTTACCTTTCCTCTGTAAAGAAGTTGTAATATAAGCAATTTTTGAGAAGGTCTTCACAAATTTCTTGTAGTACCCTGCAAGGCCCATGAAACTTCGAACCTCATGTACATTCCTTGGTATCAGCCATTCCAAAATAGACTTAATTTTAGCTAGGTCCATAGCTATTCCCTTAGCTGAAATTATGTGGCCCAAATACTGTACTTCCCTTTGAAAGAAAGTACATTTAGAGATCTTGCTATACAATTTATGCTCTCTCAACCTCTGGAGAAAAATCCCTAAATGCTAAAGGTGTTCTTCATTCTTAGAGTAGATTAGGATGTAATCAAGGAAAACTAAGACAAACTTGTCCAAACAGTCCCTGAATACACTATTCATTAGGTTCATAAACATTGCAGGTGTGTTCATTAATCCATAAGGTAGGACAGTAAACTTGTAGTATCCATACCTTGTTTTGAAGGTTGTTTTGTGGATTTCGTCATCCTTTAACCTCAATTGATGGTACCCAGACTGAAGATCGATCTTGGAAAACATAGTTGCTTCCCTCATTTGATCGAAAAGATCATCAATGCAGGGCAATGGGTATTTATTCTTAATTGTTGCCTTATTTAACATGTGGTAATATATGCATAACCGCAAAGTACCATCTTTCTTTTTTACAAATATGACTGGTGCTCCCTAGGGTGACACATTGGGTCTTATCAATCCTTTATCCAATAATTCCTGCAATTGAGCCTTTAGCTCCATTAATTCTATAGTAGTCATTCTGTATGGGGCTTTAGATATAGGTTTTGATCTTAGAATTATATCTATAGAGGAATAAAAATCTCTTTTAGGAGGTAATCTCGATAGCTCATCTGAAAATACATCCTTAAAATCTATAAGAAAGGGGTACTTGTCCATATATGATCTCTCCTGATCTATGGACTCCTTCCCAACTCCATTGAGTTTTTGAGATTCATAAAACATTAAATCATCTTGGAAATTGGTTTCCTCAAATCCGTTTAGTTTTCTCATTTTGACAGTAAAAAGATGGCATCCTTTTCTTTGAGCTCTTTTCATTTGTAGGTCAGAAATTTGTATTAGTTTGACTTCACTAGGGTTCCCTTATAGAAAGACTTTGTTTCCTAAGTCATCTAAACATTCTATTGTATTGGCATAACAGTCCACTTTGGATCGATGTCTCCATAACCAATTTATCCCAAGGTTAACATCATATAAACATAGTGGGGCTACATAAAGGTTCACTTTGGTGGAGAAACTTCGAAGTTCAACCTTAGCCTCAAACAAGAATTTTTCTACCTGAGCCTTGGTCTGATTTACATACTCAACTAACCAAGTATTCTCCATGTATCCATCCCTTCTAGAAATTTTGCTTAAAATTTATGGGGAAATATAACATTCGGTAGCACCAGTATCTATCAAAACTAAAATTGAAAGACTAGATAAAATACCTGTATTTTCAATGGAAGTAATTTCGTATACATCATGCCTATTGTCCAAGGCTACATGAATGCATTGTTGGAATGCCACCTGTTGAGAGGGCAGAGGGTTTCCTCATGGATGTGCTCCTTGTGTCTTTTTAGGACACTAGTTGGTGTAATGATCTCCGCCACATGTATAGTACCCTCCCACAAGTCCTCACCTCTCTTGAGGTTTCCCAGAATTGTCTCCATTTTTCTTGGAGTGGTTATTACCCCTCTTCTCCCCCTTGAATTCAATTTGCTTATTCTTGGCCCCTTTATCATTTTTCTCAGTAAAATCTTACTTTTCCCCTTTTTCTTAGGAGATTGGGAGGATTGGGACCAATAATCCAATTATACCTCTTTCGGTTCCTTTCCCTGTAAGCAAACATAGCTTTCAATTTTTGTTCCTATTTGATGGCCTTCTCATAGACCTGGTCCATTGAAGTGGGACCATGCACATCAACCTCACCCCCAATCTAGGTGTCTAATCCCATTATAAACATTCAGATGCGAAATCTCTCATCCTATTGGTATTACGACACATACTTAAGTAGGTGAGTGAACTTTTCCTAGTATTCGTTCATAGATAATTCACCCTGTTTTAGATTCTAAAAATCTATAAGCTTTTGGTCATAGAATAGTTGAGGCAACCATCTTTACCTAAAGAGTTCCATGAACCTATCCTAGGTTAGACTTGTAGACCTCAAGCCTAACTCCATCTTTTTGTTCATCCACCATGTGGATACTGTTTAGTGGAAAAATTGTAGCTTTGCCTTAACTTGGTTAAGTACTACTATTTCACCAAACTAAACATTGGGAGGACAAGGATTGAGTGCGAGGTCAATCTATGAGTTGCTTTTCTATCACTTATGCTCGCGGTATCTGATTTCAAGAGCCTAACTAAGGTTTTGTTAAGTGTTTTTGCCCATAAACCATGTAAAACCCAAATTATGCCTTAAATCAGAGATATTCAGAAGTCCATAATGAAACAGACAAAACTAATCATAGAAATGTAGAGAAAGAGTTTTAGAGACTATGCACCTGAATTTTGAGGGCTGACTACACTAGCGCACCCGCTCCTTAGTCCTGAAAGTTTCTGACATGAAAAGTCCTCTGCACAGGCTATCTGGTACTCCCAAATGGCTTCCAAATCTTAGAAATTTCCCCCAGTTGGACTAGGCACCCACTCTTTAGTCCCGCAAGTGTTAGAATATGAAAACTCAAAAGTTTGTGATGACTGTACCCACAATATCCTCCTTCCTATAGCTTCTTTCCGCCAAAACTTGCAAAATACAATCTGCACCTACAAAAGAAGGAGAAAGATGTTGCGGCTATATAGGAGCTTGCCTCAATCAAGCCCCGTCTTTGGTATTTCTACCTCAACAATAGCTAGAGATAAAGATTTGTAGAAGTGTGTGCAAACCTAACAATGTGTATGCAAAAATATCAAACCCTAGATGTCTGAATCAAGGGAAGATCAACAACTTGATTTGAATCAATAAACACATTCAAAATCATTGCAGTTGTTTTCATTTCATTCCATAATTAGTGTTTCTGGTTCCATAATCTCTTGAATAATGATGTAGGACTTTCAATTTTTCCAAACTACTAAAAATAGCAACCTGCCTGTTTTGGAAAGTTTAACTGCCATTTTAGGAAAGTTTGCATTTGGGCATGGATTGAAGTGAAAACTTATAGAAAGCTTCATAACTAAAATATAAGACCTTTGGAAAAGGAATCAGGCAAAAATTATTTGTGAGCTGAAAGATATTAAAGTTTCTATTTTCTGAAAAACCCCTAAAATTTTTTGAAACAAGATATGAGGCACTAAAATATCCCATAATGTCCCAAAAAATTGACAGAAATCTATTTATGAATTCCTAGCTTGATAGTTCACATCGTGAGATTTTTCGGTGCTTAAAACAGTTTGTCAATCAGACACCTGGATCAAAAGTTATGCTTCCCAGAAGTTGACCTACTTTTGGAGGGAGTTGCAAATTTCAAAATTTAGTTGGAGGCTACAAAAAAGTGCTATTTATGGCTATTTTGGGAACCTAGGTAGTAGTAGAGATAAGGGGGAAAGTGTAGAGTCAAGAATAGATGAGAAAACATAAACCCTAGCTGATTTGGGGTTACAGAAGGAAGAAGATTCCAAAGCCTGGTGATGTGTAGTTGTAGTGCGTTGCATCTTGTGGAGGATTGATTCCTCTTATTGTAATTGAGCTTCTGTAATGTAATGAGTTGTTCAAATAAATAAAACAAAGTTCTATTTTCTATGTGCAATTTCTGTTGTTGTGTGTTTTATGATTTACCCCCTTCATCAAGTGGTATCAAAGCAAGGGTTCCTAAGTGTGTAGACAGATCACCGACCGTGAGGCAGTTTGCACCAGGACCTAAGGTTGTGGGTTTGCTGTGGATATCAAGATGCCTCCACAAAGAAATCGTATTGGGAGGAATGCTTTGATAGAAAAGGGTTTTAGAGCCCTACAAAGGCAAATCGATGCATTGCAAGAGGAGCTACGAAGAGGGTTTGACTTGAGAACAAGAGAAGAAAGAGAAGATGAAGCTGAAGAAGAGCTATCTGAGGAAGAACAAGAAGTTGCAGGAGGTCCTGCAGAAGTTAGGTTGTTGAGGGCCATTTCAAAGATCAGAAAGAGGCCCAGGATCAAAGTTTCTACATATTCTAGAGATTTGAATCCAGAACAGCTTATTGATTGGATCAATGACATGGAGGAGTATTTTGAGTATGAAGATGTGGAGGACCCCAATCGGGTCAAGTTTGCAAAAAAAAAGTTGAAGGGCCATGCTAGTATTTTGTGGAAGAAGGTCCAATTAGAGAAGAGCAAAAAAGGAAAAGGAAAGATCACTAGATGGGATTAGATGGTGGAGAAAATGAAGAAGCAGTTCATTCCTGTGGACTATGAGATGGAGCTACTGAAGAAGCTACAAGGACTGAAGCAAGGTAACAAGGCTGTTAAGGAGTATACAGAAGAGTTTTATAAAATTACTATTAGGATAGGCCATGTAGAGCCCAACAAGGAGAAGGTAGTCTGTTACATTAACGAGTTGAGGCCAAGTATTCAAGAGGAGTTGAGCCTAGTCAGAATAACCACCATAGAAGATGCGTACCAATTTTCCCTGAAGGTGGAAGAGAAGCTAAATAAAAGATTCAATAGCAAGAAAAGGGGAAGAGGTCAAGGCAAAAGGATTAGTGGAAGGCCCTATGGAGGTTGTAATGAAGATCAAAAGAAAAGTGAAGAATCTGGCACTGGGTTGAAATCAAAGAGAAGATAATGCCTATTGTCCTCATGACCAGAACAATGGTGAGCAAAGAGGAAGAGGAAGAGGCAGACCTGGGAAAGGACCTAGAAGAGGAGGTTTCAGAGGAACATGTTTCCAATGTGAAGAATAGCATCGAGCATACAAGTGTCCACAACATCAAGGAAGGATGAATCGAAGACATGAAGGTAATGCATGAGTTGCACATGTAGACGAAGATGCATAATCTGAGCACTCTGAAGATGCTGAAAGGGGAGAAACCCTAGTTTTCATAAGAACTTTGTTGAATGAGGAGAAAGAACCCAATCAGAGGAAGAGTTTATTTTGCACAAGGTGCAAATGTGAAGGTAAGTGTTGTGATATTATTATTGATAGTGGTAGCACTGATAATCTTGTTTTAGAGGAGATGGTTGACAAGTTGAAGTTGACAAGAAGAAAGCATCCAGATCCCATATTGGATTGAATGGTTGCAGAAGGACCATAGAGCTTTGGTCAATGAGCAGTGTTTAGTGAAGTTCAAGATTGGAGAATACCATGATGAGGTGTTGTGTGATATCATATCGATGGATGCATGTCATATGCTATTGGGGAGGCCATAGCAGTATGATAGGAGTGCTATCCATGATGGCCATGCAAACACATTCCCTAACAAAGGATGGAGTTCGTCATAAGTTGAAGCCCTTGAAGGAGGTGGAAGAAAAGGTATGTAGTACTGCCACAATTCGCTTGGTAGATGGTAGGAAATTTTTGGAGGTTATGAAGCATGAACGTCATTGCTTTGCATTGATTCTTAAGATTAGTCAAGATGTACTAATAGAAGTTTCAGAAATGTTGGAAGAATTTTAGGACATTATCTCTAATAATGTACCAGAAGGTTTACCACTGGTGAGGAAGATAAGTCATCAAATGTATTTGATACCAGGTGCCAATTTGCTGAATAAGGCAGCCCATAGAATGACCCCTGCAAAGAGTGAAGAGCTGAATAGACAAGTTCGATAGCTGTTAAGGAAGGGACTGATAAGAGAGAGCCTAAGTCCATGTGCGGTACCTGCAGTACTAGCACCAAAGAAAGATGGAGAATGGAGAATGTGTACAAATTCTCAGGCCATCAATAAGATCACGATCAAGTACAAGTTTCCATTGTCAAGAATGGATGACATAATGGACTGTTTGATTGGAGCCAACTACATGAAAATTGACCTAAAGAGTGGGTACCACCAGATCTATATCAGGGAAGGAGACGAATGGAAGATAGCCTTCAAGACCAAGGAAGGTTTGTATGAGTGGTTAGTCATGCCATTTGGGCTAACCAACGCTTCAAGCCAATTCATGCGGCTCATGAACGAGGTACTGAAAGAATTTTTGGGAAGTTTTGTTATTATTTATTTGGATGATATTTTAATTTTTAGTAAGACTTGGGATGAGCATCTAATGCATATCGAAAGAGTTTTAGAGAAGCTAAGGGAGGAGAAGTTGCTAATTAATCTGAAGAAATGTAGTTTTTTAAAGAAGGAGTTGGTATACCTAGGATTTGTTGTCTCAGAGGAAGGTCTTAAGATGGACCCAGAAAAAGTAAGGGCTATCATTGAATGGCCTACACCAAGGAGTGCTATGGAGGTACGATCTTTTAATGGTTTGGCAGGTTTTGTAGAAAGTTTATCAAGAATTTTAGTAACATTTGTGCACCCCTAATTGAGACAATGAGAGGGATAGAAAAAGAGTTTAAATGGACTAAAGAGGCAGACAAAAGCTTTGATACATTAAAGCAGAAAGTCACAGAGCAACCTGTTTTGGTACTTCCAGATTTCAATAAGGTGTTTCAGGTAGATTGTGATGCTAGTGGTAGTGCTATAGGAGTTGTTTTGAGTCAAGAAGGTAAGCCCATTGCCTATTTTAGTGAGAAGCTTAATGATGCCAAGAAAAAGTATTTTGTTTATGATCAAGAATTTTATGCTATAGTTCAGGCTTTGAAGAAATGGAGACATTATTTGTTGCCAAAGGAGTTTATTTTATATACTGATCATCAGGCTTTACAGTATCTTAATAGTCAAGGAAAGTTGAATCAAAGGCACTTAAAATGGGTTGAGTTTTTACAGAGTTATACTTTTGTTTTGAAGCACAGGAGTGGGAAGTCCACTACAGTTGTAGATGCCTTGAGCAGAAGGCAAAATTTGTTGATAGAAATGAAGAGAGAGGTTGTTGGGTTCGATGAGCTCAAAAATATGTATCCTAAAGATCCAGATTTTGTAGAGGCCTGGAAAGCTTGTTTGAACCTATTACTTTGGACAGGACAGAATGGTTGGATTTCATAATCCAAGATGGCATGTTGTTTAGAGGAAGCCAGTTGTGCATTCCAAGGAGTTCGATGAGAGAGAACCTGATTAAGGAGAAGCATAGTAGAGGATTGGCTGGACACTTTGGTCGAGATAAGACTATTGCTATTGTTGGTGAAAATTATTATTGGCCATAGTTGCAACAAGATGTGAGGAAATTTGTGTAGAGTATGTCAGATGGCGAAAGGAGCAAGTGAGAATACAGGTCTATATCAGCCACTACATGTACCAGAGAAGCCATGGGATGATATTAGTATAGATTTTGTTCTTGGTTTACCAAGGACATAGAGAGGACATGATTCCATTTCTGTGGTGGTGGACAAATTCTCAAAGATGGCACATTTTATTCCTTGTAAGAAGACTAATGATGTTGTTCATATTGCAGAGTTATTTTTCAGAGAGGTGGTAAGACTACATGGTCTACCAAAGAGCATAGTTTTAGATTAGGATACTAAGTTTGTTGATTATTTCTGGTGGACATTGTGGAAGAAGTTGAGGCATATTTGAAGTTCAGTTCTGCACACCATCCACAGACTGATCGATAGATGAAAATGGTGAATAGGAGTTTGGGTAAATTGCTATGATGCTTAGTAGGAGATAAGCCCAAGGGATGAGATTTGATTTTACCACATGCAGAATTTGCTTACAACAATTCTGTCAATAGCAGTACTGGTAAATCACCATTCTAGATTGTATATGGTAATAGCCCAAGAAATGCTTCTAAGTTAAGGAAGCTGGACAAAGGAGAAAAGACAAGTGCCGAAGACAAAGACTTTGCAGAACATCTAAAGAATTTGTATGAAGAGGTGAGAAAGCACATTAATAGATGAATATTCAGTACAAGGCTAAGGCAGATCAGAAGAGGAGATATAAGGAGTTCCAGGAAGGAGATGAAGTCATGGTTGACTTGAGAAAAGAAAGGTTCCCAATTGGAACTTATAATAAGTTGAAAATGAAGAAATTTAGACCATGCAGAATCCTAAAGAAGCATGATTCAGGAAATGCATATGAGGTAGAGCTACCGAGTGGGATCAATATTTCCCTTGTTTTCAACATTGTTGATTTATCAAAATATCATGAAGGTGGAACAGAGGATGGATCAACAAAAGAGCAATAGAGTATTATGGCATCTACTTCAACAAAGGAGATAGATGAGATCTTGGATAGCCATGTGGGAAGAAGTACTGGGAATAGGCAATATGAAGAATATCTAGTGAATGGAAAGGAAGGCTTGTTAAAGATTCTTCTTGGTTGTCTAAGGCAGAGGTTGACTATTTGGGTTTTCCTCAAACAAACACCTAAGACGTGACAGGGTCACTTCTCAAATTACCCTGGGTGTCTGATGCAGGAGCACCCAGTGGTGTAAGGACAATATTCCATCACCCAAAAAGAAGTTAATTCAAAATCATTGTAGTTGTTTTCATTTCATTCCATAATTAGTGTTTTTGGTTCCATAATCTCTTGAATAATGATGTAGGACTTTCAGTTTTTCCAAACTGCTAAAAATAGCAACCTACCTATTTTGGAAAGTTTAATTACCATTTTAGGAAAGTTTGCATTTGGGCATGGATTGAAGCAAAAACTTACAGAAAGTTTCATAACTGAAATATAAGACCGTTGGCAAAGGAATTAGGCAAAGATCATTTGTGAGCTGAAAGATATTAAAGTTTTTGTTTTCTGAAAAACCCCTGAAATTTTTTGAAATGAGATATGAGGCACTAAAACATCCCATAATGTCCCAAAAATTTGATGGAAATCTATTTATGAATTTCCCGCATGATAGTTCACATCGCGAGCTTTCTGGCATTTAAAACGGTTAGTCAATTAGACACCTGAATCAAAAGTTATACTTCTTGGAAGTTGACCTACTTTTGGAGGGAGTTGCAAATTTTAAAATTTAGTTGGAGGCCACCAAAAAGTGCTATTTATGGATATTTTGGGAACCATGGGCAGTAGTAGAGATAAGGGGGAAAGTGTAGAGTCAAGAATAGGTGGGAAAACATAAACCCTAGCTAATTTGGGGTTATAGAAGGAAGAAGATTCCAGAGCCTGGTGATGTGTAGCCGTAGTGTGTTGCAGCTTGTGGAGGATTGATTCCTCTGTAATTGAGCTTCTGTAATGTAATGAGTTGTCCAAATAAATAAAAGAAAGATCTATTTTTTGTGTGCAATTTTTTTTGTTGTGTGTTTTATGATTTACCCCCTTCATCATCATTCCTTTCAAAAATCCATCTAAGTGTTTCAGGCGTCGGTGGTCAAGAATTCCTTCTTCTTCCTTCCCTTTGGAAGGCAAAACATGGAAGGTCTAAAGCCTGACTTCCACTGAACCTTTTTTAATCAGCTAAGTCACTCAACAATTTGAGCTTAGGGGTTTCACCTTTTTTTCTTTTCTTGCAAAAGATCAAATGTGGAAGGCTTGAGGCCCGAAGTCCGCCAAACTCATAAATTTTTCTAAGTGTTGCAGATCTCGAGAAGAGGGGTTCTCTTATTCTTCCTTTTCTTTTGGAAGGTGTAAGGTTGAAGGCCTGAGGCTCGATCTCCAATAGTTTCTCAGAATCTTCTAAGGTAAAGGCATGCCTTAGTTGGTGACTTAGAATTTCTGAACCAAAAGCTCACCGATCAGTGAAATCGCCAACTAAGTGAAAGGGAGAAGCCAAAAAATGACACATGCAAAAAAGGACAAAGCTAGCCAAGTTCATGAAATTGAAAAATCACCGACTGAAGGGAAGAAAGGAGAGGAATGAAGAAAAGAGAAGATAGAAGTAGTTCACAAAAGCAAGAAATTACCAACAAAGGAAGAAATAGGCTTAGTTTGTGAAAGTCAATTTTTGCTAACTAAAGAGAGAAAGAAAAAGATAGAGGCAAGCCATAGTTTTTGAAGAAGAGATTTTGTCGATAAGGCAAAATAGAAGTCAGAATTTGATGTAAAGTGAAAATTAGTGAAAATAAAGTTTGTAAAATAATGTAAAGCTTTAAAATATTTTAAAGTGTTATAGAAGCTTTGCACATGAAGTTTTGGTAAGAATATATATTTTGAAATGCTTATCTTCTCCTCTACACCATGAATATAGAATCTGTTGCAAATATGAGTCTAAGTAGTGTTGTCATTGATGTCAACATATTCTTGTTGCCATTGGTGTCAACTATATCTTATTTTGTTGTCTATATAGAAGACCAGATTGTTGAGGATATTGAGAAAATTAATGGCAATCAATGCATTGGACCATATGGTTGTGTAGAGGATTGTCAAAGGTTGCTCCAGTTAAGAATTGAGAAATCTGCATGACAATTTGAAGAAATTATGGCCATCTGAGTAGAACTAGATTTTGTAGTATTCAGAAGAGACAGAGTGACAGTAAGTTGGTCTGGATTGCTCAACAGTGAAATATTTCAGTCTATAGATCTGAAGGCATGTTTGGGAAGTCAGTGTGTATCATCAACTCCAGTGGTTCATGGTTTGGAGGTCTGCAAGCTATCTTTCTAGTTTGACAGTCATGGCAGATAGTGTTCTTGAGGTTCTGGAGGAAGATACAAATGTTTCTGGTAATATGGTTTAGAGTGAATGTTATTGGTGATTTCAATATGCTTGTGGAGGTCACTGGATTGTGTGGCTACTATGTTGGAGGTCTGCATTGAAGTTTGAGCTTGTTGATTGAAGATTTCTTCTTTGAGGTTGATGTTCTTCTTAGTCTTGGCTGATTAGATGATCCTAGCATGTTGCGGATGATTTAAGAGCATTTTTATGAAGCGTGGAGTGGTTGTAGAAGTAGATTCAAGTCTTAGTTGTGTTTGGCCAACAGTGTGATGATCCACATTAAGTTTAGCCAACCTTGTTGATCATTCCAAGGTTGATGAAGCATATAAATACTTGTTGAAAAATTATTGAAAAGTATCCTTGTATACAATGAATTAAATCTGAAGAAAGGACCAAAAAGTAGAGCAGAGAAGAAGAGAAGCGAAGGAAGTATCGAGTGAAGAGTCTATGAAGAAGAATTTCAAGATAAGAGCAAAAGTTTTTGAGCCTTCAAAGGGACTGATTTAGGCATGAATATAGATGCTATTTCTCAGTTCATTATTTCTGTATAAATCATAATTTCTTATAGGCAATGAGCCTCTTCTTGAGCAGTGAGCTCTGGGCAGTACACCTGAAGGCATGTGCCTTCTATTTTCTTAAATACTTTTAACAAGGTACACATTTTTTGAAAGGAAGCTAGGTGTGCAGAAATCACTTCCTACACTAATCTAATGAGGGGAGGAGATTGAAAATTCAATTTAATCCTTACAACTACAATGACATAGAACATCTAACAGAGATGTTGTAGAAATACACATGAACCAGAAAGAAGATAGAAGAAGAGAGACAAAGATATATGGTGGGGAAAACTCTTATCGGGTGAAAAACCCCACACTCAAAAACCTGCACAATGTATTAACAAAACTAAATGTTGTTTACAATACAATTGCAATGCAAGCTTCAAAGGTCTTCGACACTCATGTCTGGAGTCAATCCGGTAGCATAACAGTACCTATAAAACCTGTAATACATCTCCTCGTCCAAGCACCTATTTATATAGAATATACAAGGTAGAATTCGTTGTATCTTGAGATGGGCATCCAACTTGGCCTCATGGCCTAAAACCCATGTCTAAGGACACTTGGTCAACATTGTAGAATGTGCCTGACACTTGTCCATAGATCCCATCCCAAAGAGGTCCCCTATTTCCAAAACAGGCTATGACAGATGCTCTTACAACTCTTACGACCATCATAGAATCTATCATAGTGGTTACAGCTTACAGCAGTAAGAGAATATGTCATACATAGGCTATAAATAGCATATTCTCTTACAACATGTCAAATTCCACCTTGGGGAGCCCAAATATGCCTTTTTTAAAGATGCTTCATGGCACATATCTTCACCTATCTTACAACCTTCTATTTCTGACACTTACATGTCATAACTTCATCATAGGAATCCTTCATAACCGTTTCAGTCAACATTCCTTTACACAACATCTAAGATGCTGACACATGGAAAAATTCTCCTACCACTAAGTGGTACGCCTATCTCCTCATGCGAGGACAAAATTACAAGTTGTCATCTTCCATGTAGGATGACACATCACCACACCACATCCCACAACATGACAATATGGAATTTACAATTATTTACAACATAGGCAATGAATTAATAAGTACAAACATAAATAATGCAAGAAATTACCAAGGTTGAGACACCTTAATTCCCAACATTCTCCCACTTGTCGAACACCTTGTAAGAGCCAATAGAATAACAGGATTTAACTGCTATAGGCCGAGAGGCCTATAGACTTTGAACACCATCTGAACTTCTCTGTGCTTACTAGTTTCGTCAATGCATCTGCAACATTCTTTAAAGTGTCTACCTTCTCCAAATTTACCTTCCCATCCTCTACCATGTCTCACATGAAGTGAAACTAAACATCAATATGCTTTGTTCTGGCATGGAAAGTTGGATTCTTCGCAAGGCAAATCGCACTCTTACTGTCACAACTGATCGTAATCTGACCTGCATCAACACCAATATCTAAACACAATCTCTTAAGCCAAATGGCTTCCTTAGAAGCATGAGTTGCTACCATATAATTAGCTTCTATCGTGGACAAAGAAACCACAGGTTGTCACTTACTCATCCAACTAATAGCATGACCAAACAATGTAAACACATAAGCACTGGTGGATCTCCTATCAATGTCACCTGCCCAATCTGAATCCACAAATCCATGAATATCAATAGAATGTGGAGGTCCTGAAACATTACCATGATAGCATATGGAATACTCAGAAGTACCCCTTAAATATCTAAACACTCACTTAACTGTATCCCAATGAACCTTTCCAGGATTATCCATCAATCGACTAAGGAATCCCACTGCTTGGGAAATGTTTGGTCTTGTGCAGACCATGGTATACATCAAACTGCCAACAACACTAACATAAGGTACTCTGCTCATGTCCTCCACCTCACTAGGAGATTTTGGACAATCCTCAATAGACAACTTTGTCCCCAAAGAAACAAGAACACACAATGGTCTACAATCTGCCATGCTGAACCTATCCAACATGGTCTTCACATACTTACTTTGTCTTAACCAAAGTTTTTTGTTAGTTCTATCTCTTCTGATTTCCATTCCTAGAATGTACCCGGTTACCCCTAAATCTTTCATTTCAAACTGTGCTGACAACTGAGATTTGAAATCAAAAATCTTATTATTACCCTTCCTAATGAGCAACATATCATCAACATACAGTGCAACAATGAGAATACAATCACCATCAAACTTACAATACACATAGTGATCTGATTTTGATCTCACAAATCCAATAGACAAACAAAGGCATCAAACTTCAAGTACCATCTCCTAGGGGACTGCTTCAAACAATACAAAGGCTTCTTTAATTTGCAAACCAAATTTTCTTTACCTTTCACCATGTAATGCTCTGGCTGTGACATGTAGATTTCTTCCTCCAAATCACCATGAAGGAGAGATGTCTTCACATCCATCTGTTCTACCTCTAAGTCATAAGTTGTTGCAAGAGACAATAGGAATTGAATGGATGTTAGCTTTGCAATGGGAGAGAAGATATCACCATAATCTATACCCTCCACTTGTGAATACCCGTTCACAACCAATCTGGCCTTATACTTCTCAACACTACCATCTACACCAAATTTCTTCTTGAACACCCATTTGCATCCAACAGGTTTCCATCTAGGAGGCAAAGGCACCAAGTCCCAAGTTTGATTCTTTTCCAAATAAGCCATTTCATCCTCCATGGCCTCCTTCCAGGAACCTGCATCTTTCATGTCCATAGTCTCTGATACAGTTCTATGTTCATCATTGTTAGTAATCAAAGCATAAGCACAACTAGAATCAAGCAATGTAAAATCAAACCTTTCAGGTTGCTTTCTTATCCATGTAGACCTCCTCAAGAGCTGAGGTTGAGGTTTAGCTTCTTCATCTAAGCTTTCAGAGATGCAAGAGCTCTCCTCATCATCAGGTCCAACATTGTCTTTATGTTTAGTCTTCTTAGGGGTAGGAGGAAACTGAACAACATCCTCTCTCTTTTCTTTTTCTTCTGGCTATAAAATAGTGGAAGAAGGTGTAAGCTCTCTAAAGATCACACATTTTATATACAACACTTTTTCAGCCACAGGGTCCCAAAGCTTGTATCCTTTCACACTGCCACCATAGCCAATGAAGATACACTTAACAGCCTTGTTCTCCAATTTTGACCGCTTCTCCCTAGGCACATGTGCATATGCCTCACAACCAAAAACATGAAGATCCCTTATTGAAGGCTTTCTACCAGATCACACCTCCATGGGTGTCTTTCCAACAAGAGCTGATGTAGGAGATCTATTTACAAGATAGCAAGTAGTGGCAACAGCTTCAGTCCAAAACTTTTGTTCTAAGCTAGCTCCACTAAGCATACTCCTAGCCTTCTCCATCAGTGTCCTGTTCATCCTCTCTGCAACTCCATTTTATTGTAAGGTGTATGGAGTTGTCTTGTATCTTTCAATCCCAAGTTCCTTGCAATATTTATCGAATTCTGTAGAATAAAACTCACCACTGTTGTCAGTTCTCAAACATTTAATCTTTTTTCCAGTCTAATTTTCAGCAAAGGCCTTAAACTCCTTAAACTTACTATAGACTTCAGATTTGCTTATGAGAAAATAAATCCATGTCCTTCTACTGTAGTCATCTATAAAAGATAAAAAAGTATACAGATTTTGATAATGAAGGAACATTAACAGGACCAAACACATCAGAATGAATAAGGTCCAACACACCAGAAGACTTATGAGAACTTGAATAAAACTGAACACGGTTTTATTTTCCATTTATGCAATGTTCACAAAAGTTGAACTCAAGATTACAATCATCTAACCCCTCAATGAGGTTCTTATTTTTTAGGGTACATAGACCCTTCTCACCAATGTAGCCAAATCTCTTATGCCATAACATTGTCTTTTCAACATGAAGCTTAACTTCCAATGCACAGTTACAACCATTAGGACTAGATACAACATATTTCTTCACCGCTCGTTTAGATGGGGGGGATGAAGTGACTACTTCCCTCTTCCTTGAGTCAGAAGAACTATTGCATTGTGAAATGCATGCCTCCAGCTGAAACAGAGTACCTCTCCTAGTACCCTTAGCAAGCACCATAGCTCCTCTAGTCATCTTGCATCCTTCTTTCAAAAAGACAACTTGCACACCTGCATCATTCAACATACTTACAGAAAGCAGGTTCCATGCTAAGCCTGGGATATGCACAACCCTAAAGATCCCTTCACTTGTCCATCAGGGAATCAGATAGAGACTCTTCCACGACCAACAATCTTTAGATGAGAGTCGTCACCCATGTACACCTTTCTACCATCAAACTCCTCATACTTAGTAAACCAGTCTTGATGTGAGGTCATGTGGAATGATGCACCAGAATCAATTAGCCACACATCATCAGATGCATGGGTTGTCAGGGCTGCGATGAAGGCATCACCATCATCTTGTGACTTGTCAAAATCTGAATCTGGGTTTTTCTTCTTCTTTTTCTTTTCCTCTTTGCATTCCTTTTGGAAATGCCTAGATTTACCATAGTTCCAACAGAGAGCCTTGGACTTTCTAGGAGATTTGGATCTCCCACGGGATTTGGATCTACCCTTCTTAGCTTTCTTGTCCTTCTGTTTCCCTTTCTCCTTGGGTCTTCCATGAACTTGCAAGAGCTTCTTTAGCTGCCTCAAAAGACTTTCTCTGGATCTCTTCAGACAACAGCGAAGAAACCACTTCATCCATTTTGAATGTGGATGTGGTGCTTCCAATAGCCATGACAAGATGATCCCACGAGTCTAGAAAAGAACAAATCAAGGTCATACAGCGATACTCCTCCATCTTTACACCAATGGATGTCAATTGTGCAACCAACATGTTGAAAGCATTCATATATTTAGCAACGGATCCTCCATCCTCCATTTGAAGAGAATACAACTTCTCTCTTAGAAAAAGTTTGTTAACCAAGGATTTGGCTTGATATGCATCTCCCAACTTCTTCCAAAGCAAGTTTGCAGTGGCCTCCTCATGGACATTTAATAGAACAGAATCAATAAGACTAAGTCTTATGAGACCCTTAGCCTTCCAATCCTTAAGATCCCAATCAACTTGTGACATTGTAGCTAGTTTAGTGCCACTTATAGTTTCCCAGAGGTCTTGGCCTACAAGCATGTCTTCCATCTTGAGATTCCACAGCTCAAAATTAGTGCCATTGAATTTCTCCACCTCTATCCTTCCGGATGTGCTTGCCATCTCCTTGCTGCAATAAGATTCAAAAATACTCTACACAAGCTCCCACTTAACTTAAGATCATCTCAAAAAACCCCTACCCAACAACTAGAACCAAAGGTGATCAAGCTCTGATACCAAGTGAAAGGAAGCTAGATGTGCAAAAATTGCTTCCTACACTAATCTAATGAGGGGAGGAGAGTGCAAATATAATTTAATCCTTACAAATACAGCAACATAGAACATCTAATAGAGATATTACAGCAATACACATGAACCAGAAAGAAGACAGAAGAAGAGAGACAAAGATATACGGTGGGGAAAACCCTTATCAGATGAAAAACCCCACACTCAGAAACCTACACAATGTATTAACAAAACTAAATGTTGTTTACAATACACTTGCAATACAAGCTTCAAAGGTCTTTGACACTCATTTCTGGAGTCAATCTGGCAGCATAATAGTACCTATAAAACATCTAATACATCTCCTCCTCCAAGCACCTATTTATATAGAATATACAAGGCAAAATTGGTCCTATCTTGAGATGGGCATCCAACTTGGCCTCATGGCCCAAAACCCATGCCTAAGGAAACTTGGTCAAAATTGTAGAATGTTCCTAACACTTGTCCACAACTCCCATCCCAAAGATGTTGCCTATTTCCAAAATAGGCTATGATAGATGCTCTTACGACTCTTATGACCGTCATAGAATATGTCATAGTGGTTACAACTTACAGCTATAAGAGAAACTATCATACACAGGCTATAAATAGTATATTCTCTTATAACATGTCATAGTCCACCTTGAGAAACCTAAATATGCCTTTTTCAAAGATGCTTCATGACATATGTCGTCACCTATCTTACAACCTTCTATTTCCAACTCTTACATGTCATAACTTTGTCATAAGAATCTGTCATAACCATTTTGGTCAACATTCCCTTACACAACATTCAAGATGCCAACACATGGAAGAATTCTCCTACCACTAAGTGGGATGCCTATCTTGTCATACAAGGACAAAATTACAAGTTGTCATCTTCCATGTAGGATGACATGTCACCGTGCCACATCCCACAACATGACAATATGGAATTTACAATTATTTACAACATAGGCAATGAATTAATAAATACAAACATAAATAATGCAAGGAATTACCAAAGTTGAGACACCTTAATTCGCAACATTTTTGTGGGTTAACCCCCACCATAGTTTTTCCCTTAACTGGGTTTTCCATGTCAAAATTATGGTGTTATGTGTTCATGTTGTTTCTGCTCATATGTTGATTTATGCTTAAATGTCTTCATCATTAGTCTGAAGAAGATTTAAAAGGTTCATAAAAGGTTAAAATTTAGGGACAACTGATTCACCCCCCTCTCAGTTGTGCAGACTATTTCTAACAATTGGTATCAGAGCCAGATCCTCTTGTAAAAGCCTGACCACTTGAGGAGATCCAAGATGTTGACCTAGAAGAAGGATAGTCTGAGATTTGATGGAACAAATTATCCTATTTGGAAGAATCGTATGGAGTGCCATTTGCAATGCATGGGCGATGTCTATTGGGCAATAACCAGTGTTGATTATAAACCTCTAGAAAAATGTCCTTCAACTCCAGATCAAGTCAAAGATGTTGAAAATAACCTTCGAGCTAAAGAAGCCTTGTTGAGTGCCTTGACTGATTCAGAAATGACAAATGTCTTTGGTCTAAAAACTGCTTATGAAATCTGGAAAAAGTTGGAGTATCTGTATGAAGGTGATAAATATGTCAAATGTGCCAAGCTACAAAGTCTGAGAGGAAAGTTTGAAACTATGAGGATGAGTGAAGATGAAAACATCACAATCTACATGCAAAAGATAAATGAACTTGTCTGTGGTATTAGGTGTGCTAGTGGAACTTTGGAAGAATCAAAGATTGTATCAAAAGTGCTCAGATCTTTACCTGATTCATGATGAGTGTCAAATTGCACTCATAAAATACACTCTTTTTGCCTCTCTTTTCCTCTATTTAGTTCATCTTCCTTGTGTCTGCACTCAAATTAGTTAAGCAAGATTGTTCTAATTAGTGATTAATTAAGATAGATTACTTGAGATTAGAATTTCTGATTAAGTGGCTAATATGCGTGGGATTAATGGAAAAATACAGAATTTCTCTTTCTTTTTGAATCAGCAGGTGTACATATCAGAAACAACGGTTTTGTGCATCTCCAGAGATCGCCTTCAATGATCTCCGGAGACCATAACAAAGAACAGTGACACCTGGGTTTTGAAGATTTGGGGAATATCTCCAGAGCTCTGCAAGTGTCTGGAATATCTACGGAGCTCTGCAATATCTCCGGAGCTGTAGACAGGAACAGCTATCCTTGGAACCTCCTGAGAACAGGGCATGTTCCAGTCAGAGCTACCAATCAGACACTTCAGCAGCAATCCTAACACCCCCCTTACTTCACTCAAATCATCACCTGAGTAATGAAGGGTCAACTATCAGTTAAACTGCTGAAGTTTTATCTTTCCAAAGATTTTGGATAAGTTACGAATTGAACTAAATCTAATATTCTTATTTTCAGGGCTTTGATGCCCAAATGTATTAAGATCTAAACTTAGACCTCTAAGTGGACTTCTGTTCCACTCAAGTCTACCCCTTTTGCATGATCTTTCATAAGTTAGATAGTTAAGTACAAATAAGAGATGGTGTCATCTCCTAGAAAGACTAATAGATAAGTTCAGTGATATATCATCACTCTTTTTATATATACTTTCAGAAATAGTAATGAAAAAAATGATAAGATTATTCTGATTTTCGGAGATTTTAGTTCTATTATAGCCATACATTTCTCATGAACATAAAAATGAATGAATTGGATTGAATTTGGTTAGATCATCTTTAGTGCTGATTTCCTGCAATAGCCTTCAGCCTCAAAGGTGCGGAGCAAGGGCCCACTTTCACCAATTAGGCAGGAGGCTAGTATCTCTATTTTACTGTTTCAAGTTTCTTTTATAAAAGTATTTCCTGTTTTAGTAGATAGATGCATGTTATCATTCTTTGCTTTGAGTACATTTCATGTTTTATTCTGTTTTACAGCATTCATTACATTTATTCAACAAGCAGGTAGATTAGTCATTCTTTTAAGCTTTAGGATTAGCTATAAACTAGTCACTTAGAATCCCTAGTTGCAGACAGCCATGGACACAGCCCTAGTTCTTTGACATCTAAAAATAGATTAAATGATGAGGTACAGCGACAACCCGTCATTTTTGGTGCCGTTGCCGGGGACTTAGTTTGTGTTAATTAGGGACACTGAGTTAAAAACAGTTTTTAGAATAGATCTATATGGTTAGAGCTAGAGATCTTAAAGGAAGATATATTAAGTAGACACCCCAACAACACACCATAGGGGAAAGCAGTGAGGTGGTACAAAATCCTGTTGAAGAAGGAAACCTAGATCTTAATTTGGAACCTGCACTTCAAAACAACAATCCCTTCGATCCTACAGATATTCCACTTGCCAATTATATCCAGGAATTACAACAAAAAGTTGAGGCAGATCCTTTGGTAGAACCTAATTTCCTAGAACCTTAGGAAGAAGAACTAGTATTAAACATGGAGAATGACAATCATGAGGAAGAGGAAAATTAGGCCCCAAGAACCTTCTCATATCCTATTGTTTTGGCTGCTGGAGACAATGCTCCCATGAAAAATATCTCACCAGCACATCTACCAAATTTCAGAGGACTTTCCTCTGAGGATCCAGATTAGTTCTTGTTTGAATTCAAAGTAGTCTGCCAAACTTATGATTATGGATCAGATAACCAGAAACTCAAACTGTTCCCTTCCACCCTGAAAGATTCTGCGATGAGATGGTTTATGGGTTTACCCCAGGGTTCTATCTGTTCTTGGGATCAAATGGAAACAGAGTTTTTGGAAAAATACCAAGATTATTACAGATCTAGTAATAAAAATGAAGAACTGTTTAAAATTAGGCAGGGGGAGGAAGAATCCTTAGAAGACTATGTGGATAGGTTTAATTTTACCTTGAGAAGGTATGGCAATCCGGTAAACCACTCCTTGGCCAGAACCCTATTTATAAAAGGATTGGATAAAGAATCAAAACAAGCACTGGACCTAATGGGAAAAGAGAACATTAACAAAATAGAAATACCTGACATAGAGGAACTCTACAGGAATTATTCCAGAACTCAAGATGGAGTAAGGTCATCCAAAACTTTTAAGGGGAAGAATGAGATAGGATAGTTGATGGAGGAAATTACAAATCTAAAAATAGATATTCTGGTCCAACTAAATACCACATTGGATGTGATTCAAGCAAAAACCAGGACAACTGATCAAAACAGAGCAACTGAATCGCTTTCCATTTATTGTCCTAGGTGTAGAAACAAACACCTGTTGAGAGAATGTCCCTTGGACAAGTCAGAGATCTATCAAATCTGTGATAGGGAGCATCCTACCAGTCAGTGTAGTCAGCTTCCAGCCTTGAAAAGATTAAGTAAAAAGAATGCTGTGATAGAGGAGGAGTTGAACTATGTGGGACAAAAACAACCTGGAAATTTCCCTTATAATCAGTACCCAAGCCAGTCTTCTTACAGGGGTCCTACTAATTGGGGAAATAATCAGTGGAACCCAGCTTGGTATGGCCCTCAAAATAATCCTCCTTAGGGACAGCAGGATTGGCAAAACCAAAATTGGCAAAACCAAAACTGGCAAAATCAGCCTTGGGGAAATCAACAATGGCCACCACAGTTTGGGTCACAAGGCATGCAACCACAGTGGGGTCCTCAACAGGGATATCATCAACAATACCAAGGACAACCTAGACGTTTCCAACCTCAATAGTAGGCTTTACTAACTGGATCCTCCAACACATAGGGTCAAACTCATAATGAACTAGTTAGTCAACCACCTTTACCAGCTCAGCCTATACCAAACCCACGGAATAAAGAGGGAGTAGCTGTCTATATGACAGAGCAAGAAAATTTGGCTGGAATTAATGCTATATATTCAAATAATCTCCAGCTGCATTCTGGGAAAGCATTCCCAAGACCTTCTCCTCCAACTATAGTTGAAATAACCAATGATGAGGAACCTGAAAATCCATCCAATCAACCCCTAGAGGAGATTACTAACGCAAAGGTGCTAGAAAAATCAACCACAGACAACTCCAGAGTTACTCCTAAAAAGCCAGCTCTGGAGAATAGTCTAGAACATAATTCTGATAAGAGCTCCAGAGATAGAAAAACTAGCACCCTACCAGAACGACTTAAACAAAATGCTCCCCAGAGAAAGGTTTTACAAAAACAAATCCAACCCAATCAGGAATCAGAACTTTTACAAGAACTCAAGCAGCTAAACATTGAAATTCCTCTCCTCCAGGCCATTAGAGATGTACCAGAACTAAACCAATTCATCAAACAATATTGCATCAAAACACAGGGCAGAAAGAAAAGTTTTCCCTCCACAATATAGGTGGAAGGAAAGGTAATGGATCTATTGATGGGAGAAATTCTCCTCCCAAAATATGGAGACCCTGGGAACCCTGTCATAACTATTTTCATCTCAGGGGTAGAAATTTTAAATGTTCTGGTTGACTTAGGGGTAGCAATTAATGTGATGACAGCTCATACAATGGACAAGTTAGCTCTGTCAGGTATCCAATCCACGACTACAATTCTTCAACTTGCTGATCAGTCAGCAGCTGTTCCAAAGGGAGTGATCACTGATGTACCGGTTGTAATAGATTCATGGGAATTTCTAGTGGATTTCTTAATACTGGAACCTAGAAACCAAAGGAATGCTTATCCGCTGATTTTAGGAAGGCCATGGTTGGCTACTGCAGCAGCATCTATTGATTGTCGAACTGGAGATATGGTCATTTCTAATGGGATAGATTTAAAGAAAATATCTCTGTATCCTCCAGCTAAACCATCAGTGCATTACACAGGAAGAGTATGGGTGGATGAACCAGATAACATGAACAACAGTGCCTCATTAACTATGGTAACCATTAGGGAACATCTGGGAGAATTAGGAGAAGAAGTATACTATGATACAATGGAAGACTTCACTCACATCCTAATCAACAAAGATGTGATGGAACTCGCCCAAGACCCTCAGAGAAAACTTCTCATTTCTTCTCATTGTACCCTTGCCAACATTATTCCTTGTGGGGAAACCTTTTACAGGGACTTAGCCACTTTCCACATGTTACTCCCACATTCTTGTCCTCTCAATGCCATGACACCAATGTATGGACCCACCACATCTATGGATCAAATTACAAAATAGGTCATGATTTTGCCAGGGAAGACACTTAATATAAATACTCAGTTAACAGCAAGTCAGGAAGAAAAGCTTATTCAGTTTTTGGTTTCCCACTCAGCATCTTTTGCCTGGGAATACCAAGATATGAAAGGCATACCTCCTGAAATCTGTACCCATCATATCTACACTGAGGATACTAAACCTGTCAGACAACCACAAAGAAGATTGAATCCTGCCTTAAAGGACATTGTCAAAACTGAAATAGAAAAATTACTCCAGGCAGGGTTCATATATCCAATCTCAGACAGTCAATGGGTCTCACCCCTTGTCATTGTGCCTAAAAAGAATGGGAAATGGAGGGTGTGTATTGATTATAGAGAACTCAACAAGGCCACAAAAAAGGACTACTTTCCCTTACCATTTATTGACCAAGTTCTGGACAACCTTGCTGGGAGAAAGTATTTTTCTTTTTTAGATGGATTCAGTGGGTATAATCAAATTCAAGTAGCACCTGAGGACCAAGACAAAACAACCTTCACATGCTCTTGGGGAACCTTTGCTTACAAAGTTCTTCCTTTTGGGCTGTGCAATGCCCCAGCTACATTTCAGAGACTGGTTCTAGCTATTTTTGCTGAACTGGCTAATGAATGCATGGAAGTCTACATGGATGACTTTACTGTGTATGGGAATAACTTCGAGGAAGCTCTCACAAACCTTGGAAAAGTACTAAAATGTTGTAATAAAAATCGACTGTCCCTTAGCCATGAGAAATGTTTTATGATGGTGGAGGAAGGAATTGTTTTGGGACACCATATTTCAGAAAAAGGGATTAGAGTGGATCAGAACAAGATAGAAGTAATCACACAGTTGCCTTCACCCAAAAATTAGACTGATGTCAGAAGTTTTCTAGGTCATGCAGGCTACTATAGGAGGTTCATAGAAAACTTTAGCAGAATAGTTGCCCCCCTGTTTACCCTGCTTAACAAGGAAACAGAATTTCTCTGGACAGTAGACTGTCAATCAGCATTTGAAACTTTAAAGGAGAAGCTTACTGTGACACTAGTTTTAAGGGGACCTAATTGGACTTTACCATTCCACATACAAACTGATGCTTCAAATGAATCCATTGGGGCTATTTTAGGACAGAAAGAGGAAGGAGAAAGTATGCATGCCATTTATTACATCAACAAGAACCTTACCTCTGCAGAAAGAAATTATACAACAACTGAGAAGGAATTCTTGGCAGTTATCTATGCTATAAACAAATTTAGACATTATACTACCAGATATAAAATGTTTGTGCACACTGATCATGCAGCCATCAAGTACCTAATGAATAAACCAGTAGTAGGTGCAAGGATCATCAGGTGGTTATTGCTCTTGCAAGAATTTGATATTACCATAGTTGATAATCCAGGAAAGTTTAATTTGGTTGCTAATTTTCTATCAAGATTGCATACAGGAGGAGAAGATCAACCAGTGGAGGACAAATTTCCAGATGAACATCTTTTTGCCATATCCACTGCTACACCTTGGTTTGCTGACATAGCTAATCTGTTAGCTACAGGCTTGTATCCATCCCATTTTACTTCAAAACAAAGAAAACGTTTGCTTAAAGAAAGCTTATCCTACAAATGGTTGAATGGTTTACTATTTAAATGTGGTCCTGATTTCATTCTACGCAGTTGCTTGAAGGCTGATGAGACTTTTGATGTGTTGAGAGCATGTCATGATGAGCCATCTGGTGGCCACTACTCTTTTCACAGGACAGTCCACAAGATCCTTGGAGCTGGTTACTACTGGCCTTCTCTTCATAAAGACACAAAGAAGTATGTGCAGCACTGTGACCAGTGCCAAAGGATGGGGTAGCCCACCTTTACCCAGGAAATGCTGCTACATCCTCAAGTCATGATGGAACCCTTTGAGCAATGGGGTCTAGACTTTGTAGGACCAATATCACCGCCATCATCAGGCAAGGAGTATATTCTAGTATGCACAGACTATGTTACTAAGTGGGCTGAGGTTCAAGCATTACATTTTGCAAGAGAAGAAAAAGTTGCTGATTTCCTTTACAATAGAATTTTCTTGAGGTTTGGCGCCCCAAAATCAATAGTTTCAGACAGAGGACCTCAATTTACTTCACAGGTAATCAAGGCATTCACAGATTTGTACCAAGTCAAGCACAGAAAGCTTCACCTTACCATCCTCAAGCAAATAGGTAGGTAGAAGTAACCAACAGAGAACTTGAGAATATCCTAACAAAGACAGTGGCAATGAACAGGAAGGATTGGGCTAATAGACTACCTGAAGCAGTTTGGGCTTACAACACAACTTGGAAGTCCACAACAAAGTTTTCACCATATGAACTAGTTTATGAGAAAAAGCCTATACTATCTATAGAATTTGAACTCCAGACACTTAAAACTATATTGGATGTTGGTCCGCCGCTGTCTACAATTCAGCAGAATAGAATTGTTCAGCTCAATGAGTTGGATGAGATTCAGACAGAAGCCATTCAGCAAACAGAACTGGTTCAGTACCAAAGGAAACAATGGCATGACCAACATATCAAGAGGAGGACATTTCAATAAGGAGATTGGGTTCTTCTCTATGATTCTAAGTTCAAAGAATTTAAAGGGAAATTACAGACTCACTGGCTGGGTCCTTATCAAATAAAAGAAGTGTTTGAAAATGGAACTGTATTATTGCAACCAATTGATGGGACCACAAACACATTTCTAGTAAATGGTCACCAGATCAAGCTCTACAAAAGACTGTCTACTAAAGAAGAGTTTCTTGATAATCTGAGTTTTGATACAGGGGATACTACCTCTATCACGGTGTTGGAATAATATAAAAAATAAAAAATAAATAAAAAATTAAAAAAAAAAGAAGGTTGAAAACCAGCAATGGCTGCCTTCTGAAAAAAAAAAAAAAATTAGAGAAAGATGGAAAACCAGCAAATGGCTATCTTCTCGACCAAGGGAGTTGAAAACCAGTAAAATGGTAGTTCCCTTATCCAGGACAGTTGTAATAATTAAGCTCTGTATATGATCAGTTGCCAAAAATTAGCCCAATGCATCTCCGGCGCTTTCCAATGCATCTCTGACACTTCAAATGCATCTCCGGCACTTTCCAATAAGGAGCACCTCCGGCGCTTTCCAATGCATCTCCAGCGCTTCCAATTAGGAGCACCTCCGGTGCTCTGTTAATAATGTCGGCAGTGTCCATAATAAAGGCGGGACCTACCTCGCCAGGTGGTAAAGTAGACAACTCACATGTTGAGGTCATCAAGACTCATCTTCTACTTTATCACACAGCATAAACAAATTAAGATACTAATAATTGCAGGAGTGACCCCAAGCCGGTGCTGACATCACTGTGGGCATGGATCTTAGTGCCACTCAATGCAATGATTGCAGGTTGCGTGCAAGTCGGAAGCGGATGTCATTTCGGCCGCTGTTTAAATGCCACGACGCGTGCAGTTTCCAAAACGGCGCAACATTTCTCCCGCATACGTTGCCTCATCATTAAAACTGATCCAGGTAAATCTATTTTTCATTAATCATTAATTAGTAACTATCCTGTCTTTCTATTTTGACTGCTGTTGTGATGACACGTCCCTCCACCGTCATTTCCTTTTTCACATCCAAGCATGCCGCCATCTGTGCCTTAATGCCACCTTACCTCCGGAGCGCCCTGTCAGTCCGTTACAATTATGACTGATTTGATCCCTTAACCCATCTGCTTAAACCCAGCCTGAAAACAATAGCATCCCTCATTCAAACCTCCAGAATAGACTGAAGCATAAGATAAATAACTCTCCGGAGCCTACAGAGTAATTTGAACAGCACTCTGGAGCCCATAGAGATCAGAGGGATAGATAGACTGCAGATCGCAGAAGAAAAGAATAAAACACAGAAACTGCCATCAATTCAGGTATGGGGGTCAAGAAAAAGTCTGAGCTAGAAAGTACTGCGAGTCTTCTAAAGGATGCAGCTGCAGCAAATATTTTAAGGACTGCTGGATGGCTTGATTTCCTAGACAAGTTCGAGGGGTTTCAGGAGGACATTATGGACGAATTCCTTAGGAATTTAAGAGACGACCAGACCACTGTAAGAGGGAACCAAATTAGTCTTTCCTCCACAATTATCAGCCACATCTCCGGACTCCCCAAACAAGGTGAGAGGTTCCACCACCTAAAAACCTTGTATACAGAGTTAATTAAAAATTTTTCTGTTTGTGGTGAGCCTGCCATTCAATTGCATATGAATAAAAATGAGGTCAAAGGAATTTTGAGATCCACTCTCCCAAACCCTTGGGCAACTGTTGCCACCTAGTTAATGAAATATTTTACCTGTGATGGCCAATTCTCCATAGTCTTAGGGCCCATAATGAAAATGCTCATTTTTCTCAGACATGGAAATAGGCACCCTGAATATAACATAAATATCCCAAATTTCCTCTATTCTGCCATCAGGGCAACTACAGAAAAATACCAGCAGGGTAAGGGACCCATGAAGCATCATGGCCTCATCTTCCTAATAGTCAAGCACCATTTCTTATCTCAGGCCAATGGGGACGAACTATTACAGAACTTTCTTGAGCATAACCCTCAGGTCAGAGCACCAGAGATAACACAAATAGAGGATGAGAGTTCTCCCTCTCACCATGGTGAAGAAACCGAGTCTACAGCCTCCTCCACAGCTTCTCACAAAAGAACATCACCCTCACAGGAGGCTACATCATCTGCAGCCCCTGTTCCTAACAAGAAAAGAAAAGGCAAACAAATTGCAGAGCCTACTCCTACACGGCCTCTATATATGACTCGGTCAGTTAGGTGACAAATGACTTCACCTGAGGGATCTAGGCCTAGGGAATTAACAGAAGAAAAAGTAGGGCAGGGAATTGAAGGGAGATGGTGGGTTGAAGAACCATCCCATGACTCCGATGAGGTACCTCTGGTATGAAAGAGGAAACAAAGTGAAAATTCTCCAACACCCTCTATTTAGTTGAAGTCAAGTCTAGTCTCAACACCACAATGTGCTCCGGAGACAGGAAGCTTACCAACTATTACTATCTCCTCAGATTTTGAGGAAGGAAATCCTACTCCATAGGTACTAGTTCCACCTGTGCTCCGGAGAAGCAAAAGAAAGAGACATCTCTCACAGGCTGAGAAGGATACTGCCCTGCTCGCTGAGGCACTCCTAGAATTGAGCACATATGAGGACAAGGCAGGACCTTCAGTTGTGCCAGCAGCAGTAGAGGATCCTCAGAACAAGGGCATAGCAGAAGAAGAAACAGGGCACACAGATACATTGGGAGAAGCAGAGCAAGTGGCCATGGATAATCTTGATAATCAGCCACCAGCCACAGAAACAGAGGCAGAAACTCTATCACATCCCTATGACCAAGAAGATATAGAGATCTCAATAGAGCAACAATTAATGGAAGAAATTAAGAATTTAAAAAGGATGCTCTGGGGCAAGAATTTAATTATTACTGACCTTAAGAAGGTCAGGGTAGAAATGGAGATGGAACTGAAGCAAACTATTGTAGAAATCAAAACAGACCTCCAAAACAAGGATAGAATCATCCAGGAGAAGGAGGCAGAGTTAGAAACATGGAAGAGTGAAGCAGCAAAAGTGGTGGAAGAAAAAGAAAAAGAAGCAGCACAAAAGGTTTCTGAGCTCACTATGGCCAGAGACAATGGCCTCACAGTAATGGCAGCACTGATTGAGAAAGTACAGAACCAGGATAAGCAATTAACTTGGGCCAACAACAGACTGGATGACCAAGAAGAATACATTCAAGAACTGTCTGGCCCAAGGGCAACTAATGAACAGGAGATTCAAATAGATGCTTATGTGGGACCAATCCCCATTGACATTCCTAAAGCCCTGTTTCATTGGGAGGAAAGGTGTAGAGCATTTGAAGCCTCCAAGCCAATGTTGCAACTACAAAGGGCAGTCACTGCCAGAACAGAAAGAATAGCAACTTTGGAGAGCAAAATTATTCAAATGGCATCCCTCTCCTCAGAAATTCTATCTTGCAGACCTCCCAGTGCCAGCTATTCAATGTTCCTACAAGAAAGGATACTGCAAAGGAAGTTTTCCTTAGTCTTATCTGACATGAATGAGGATACAGAAATAGCAGAAGGTTTCATGACAGCTTACACCAGAAGCAATGATGAAGACAAAAACTTCCTCTGTGAATTGTACTTACATGGGTTCTGCATTAATTATATAGCTTTCATGATTAATCACTTTGTGGGAGAATGCCAGCTTAAGGCATTCATGTCCCTCATGAGAAACCACCAGATTTGGGATGAGAGGATGGAAGATCATCTTCAAAAGGATGCAAAAACAGATCTCCTCCTCAGAAAAGAATGTCCCAATCCTTTTGCCTTTCAGACCCAATTCAGGTCCATCATCTATCATCCTGCAAGTGCAACCAGCATCTTGCCAGTATACTTGAAAAATTTGTAGGAGTGCTCCATTGATTTTGGTCTCTTTATGATTAATTCAGCAAATCCTGTCCTTGCTGTAGCAAAGAAGAGATGGAGTATTTTAACACCAGAGCAAAAAATTAGAGAGGTGGTCACCCCTGCAAACCTGAGACTATTCATGAGGAAGGCAAAGATGATATCTAAATTGATGGATAAACATAAACAGGAATGGATAGGAGGGCAGTTCAGACCTCCTCTGATAATTGAACCACTCCCTATATGGATAGAGCAGCTGGAAGATGAGAAATTGCAAGATTGGATGAAGCAAGTTGACAAGTATAGGGGGAATGGTAACACCAATAAAACTACTTGGACAACCTATCTCCAGGAGTATAGTCTGACTGACAGATTGCTTCGTCAAAACAAATCCAGAATGTGAAAAGAAGGAGGACCTGCCAAGCCTTAGGTATGGGGGGCATGATGAGTGTCAAATTGCACTCATAAAATACACTCTTTTTGCCTCTCTTTTCCTCTATTCAGTTCATCTTCCTTGTGTCTGCACTCAAATTAGTTAAGCAAGATTGTTCTAATTAATGATTAATTAAGATAGATTACTTGAGATTAGAATTTCTAATTAAGTGGCTAATATGCGTGGGATTAATGGAAAAATGTAGAATTTCTCTTTCTTTTTGAATCAGTAGGTGTACATATCAGAAACAACGGTTTTGTGCATCTCCGGAGATCGCCTTCAATGATCTCCGGAGACCATAACAAAGAACAGTGACACCTGGGTTTTGGAGATTTGGGGAATATCTCCGGAGCTCTGCGAGTGTCTGGAATATCTCTGGAGCTGCAGACAGGAACAGCTATCCTCAGAACCTCCTAAGAACAGGGCATGTTCCAATCAGAGCCGCCAATCAGACACTTCAGCAGCAATCCTAACACCCCCCTTACTTCACTCAAATCATCACCTGAGTAATGAAGGGTCAACTATCAGTTAAACTGCTGAAGTTTTATCTTTCCAAAGATTTTGCATAAGTTACGAATTGAACTAAATATAATATTCTTATTTTCAGGGCTTTGATGCCCAAATGTATTAAGATCTAAACTTAGACCTCTGAGTGGACTTCTGTTCCACTCAAGTCTACCCCTTTTGCATGATGATCTTTCATAAGTTAGACAGTTAAGTACAAATAAGAGATGGTGTCATCTCCTAGAAAGACTGATAGATAAGTTTAGTGATATATCATCACTCTTTTTATATATACTTTCAGAAATAGTAATGAAAAAAAATGATAAGATTATTCTGATTTTCAAAGATTTCAGTTCTGTTATAGCCATACATTTCTCGTGAACATAAAAATGAATGAATTGGATTGAATTTGGTTAGATCATCTTTAGTGCTGATTTGCTGCAATAGCCTTCAGCCTCAAAGGTGCGGAGCAAGGGCCCACTCTCACCAATTAGGCAGGAGGCTAGTATCTCTGTTTTATTGTTTCAAGTTTCTTTTATAAAAGTATTTCCTATTTTAATAGATAGATGCATGTTATCATTCTTTGCTTTGAGTACATTTCCTATTTTATTCTGTTTTACAGCATTCATTACATTTATTCAACAAGCAGGTAGATTAGTCATTCTTTTAAGCTTTAGGATTAGCTATAAACTGGTCACTTAGAATCCCTAGTTGCAGACAGCCATGGACATAGCCCTGGTTCTTTGACATCTAAAAATAGATTAAATGATGAGGTACAGTGACAACCTGTCAATTCATACAAACATAAGGTTACAGCTATAGAGGAGATCAGGACTGTCTCAGATGTTACAAATGATCATCTGGCTGGAAAAATTTTAGCTTTTGAATTAAGCGAGTTTGGTGATTCTCTTCCCAAGTCTGAATCTGCATTTAAGGCCAGTGTATATGGAAAACAAAGATATGATCCAGGTTAAAGTTCTTCTGCAAGATCAAACAGATTCTTAAAGACAAGGAAAGATCTTGAAGATGTTGAAATTAAAACTGCAGATCTTGAAGCTCTTCTTGCCAAAAGATTGCCAAGAGTATCTGGTAAGCATGAAGGAAAATTGCCACTCAAATGTTTTTCTTGTAATAAGATTGGTCATTTTGCCTCAAGATGTCTAGAGAGGTTTTCAAAACCAAACCCTAACAGATACAAAAATTAGAACAAATGTTACTATGTCTAAGAAACTAGAAAAGGAGTCATAGATGATGAATCTAATCATGGAAGTTCCCCTGAAAATGATTGGGTGTTCATTGCCATCAAAGAATAAGATCCGATGTCTACTAAATATGCTAGCTATGCAAATATGGAATGTGCCTTGGCTACTTAGGTTATTGAGAAAGATGAATGGGTGATTGATAGTGGATGTTCTCATCATATGACTGGAGACAAGAGTAAGTTTGTGGAGTTTGAAAATTATGAAGGTGGGCTTGCGAAATTTGGAGATAACTCAACCAGTAGAATCTGTGGCAGAGGATCCATCTCTTTTGATGGTAAGAATAGAACCAATGATGTTCTGTATGTGGAAGGATTGAAACATAATCTTCTCAGTGTTGGACAATTGGTTGATAAAGGTTATGATCTTCAATTCAAGGATGGAAAGTACAGAATCTTGGAAAGTTTCAGAACTAAAATTGCATCTGGTACTCAAACTAGAGGTAACATTTTTCATTTAAGTAGCTCTAGCAAAAGTTGTTTGATTTCTCAGATAGATCAAAGTTGGTTATGGAATAGGAGGATGTGTCATGTGATTTTTGATAACATTGTCAAAATAAGCACCACTCAGGTTGTAAAAGATCTTCCAAAACTTGTGACACCTAATAGCATGTGTAGAGTGTTGGCAAGAGACACCGTGTGGCTTCATGAGTGTTGTCATTGATGGAAACAAAGTCTATCCCACACATCTGCAGCACATAGTATGCCTATATCAGAAATTAGATTAAAGATTGTTTTGGTCTGGTGATCAAGAACAGAGCATGCAACAAGGTCCAACAATTAGGTCCAGATCTCTCAAATGGTGTAACTCAACAGGTTGTGGACTTGGACAAATCAAGAGGAGTATCATGAATACTATATTCCAGAGATTGAGCATCTGGTGATAAAACATGAAAAGAGATGAGCATCTAAGTGTTGGGTTCCAGACAAGCAGAGTAGACTGGGGAAGAACTGACCGACAGAGTATCAGACTTCAATCCAGATGAGTAATTGATGTTGATCAAGCTATTTGAGGGATCATACATTGTTGGCCTACATGATTGATGACTTCAATACCTATGTTTTTGATACACATCACAAATCAATCATGGATTCAACCAACAGATCAGTAATTTGTAAATATCTTGAGTATTCTGATTGTTGACTAGAAAGTTGTCGAAATCCTTGGTGCGGATATATATACCAGATGGATTCTAGTATGAAGGTGTGTGTGTGTGCATAGATATGATATTATAAAGTGAAAAGAAAGACATAGATAAGTGTGGAAGAAGAATAACAAGTTCGGTATGTGACAGAGTAGCAGCACTAGAGTAGGGGAAGAATAAAGTACATCAGATTAGTATATTGTGCCTAACCAAAACTAAACTTTAGCATTTGCAGATGCCTCTCATTAGTTCAAACACTTGGTTACCTTCTGTAAGTTCTGTAGACAGTGAGTCTCTTATAGGTAGTGTGCCTCTTGTGAGCAGTGTGCTCGGGTAGTGAGCCCTAATTAGCAAGTGTCATTTTGTACTTCTTATTCTTTTAACAGAGAATACAATCTTGGGTTAGTCACCCCGTAGTTTTTTCCTTAACAGGGTTTTCCACATAAAAATCCTTGTGTTATGTGTGTTGACTTTATTTCTGTTCTCATGATTATATATGCTTATATGTTTTGATGTTGCACAAATTATAGAAAAGAAAAGAAAGTTAAGATAAGAGAGATTATTGATTCACCCCCCTCTCAGTTATCTGCCTTATTTCCAACAATTGCTATCAGAGCTAAGTTCCTCTAAATAGAGCCTAACAACTTGAGGAAGATCTGGGAATCTCAATGGATATGTATGGTATGAAGGAACAACTTCAATTTGCCCTAGATGATCTTGAACAATCTAACTCTGAAGTCAATAACTTGAGAGAAAGACTCAAACAAGCTGATGATTTCATAAATGAGCTAAAAGAAAAACTAAGTATCTACGTGAAAAAGAGAAAGGAACTACTTCAAAAATTAGCAAGTCAGAGTGAAGCCAATGATACTAATGAAGATCTGAATGAGAAAAACAAGCTATGTGAGAAGCTATCAAAAGAAGTCATTATGGTAAGGTATGAGATGGAATCAGGGGTTATGAGATTCACCCAAGATATTGAAGAGAAAAGGAAAATTGAAGATAATCTAAAACAATCCCTCAAGGAGAAGATAGAGGACTACCACAAAATGGATAGAATAATCAGCCATCTTGAATCTGATCTTGAAGAAGTTGGAGATAATGAAGAACAACTTGAGAATTAGATAGACACTCTTAAACAAGATCTTCAAACAGCAAATGAATACAAAGAGAAATTCAAGATAAGCTTAGCTCAACTTAAAGTTCTTGAAAGCCAAAAGAGGGTAGATGACAAGCGTGGCTTGGGATATGAGAAAGGTGAAAGCTCTAGATCTAGTTAGAAGAACTTTGGATCAGGAAATCAAAGAAACGGGCCTAGAAGACCTCGAGTAAGGCAACCAAATGCTCAAAGATATCCATCCTTCAATGGATACTGCTTCAATTGTAACAACTTCAGTCATAAAACAACTCAGTGCAGAAGGAGAATGAATCAGACTAATCCATCCTTCTCCGGACAATGTTTCAACTACAAAAGGTATGGTCACAAATCTCATGAATGCAAAAATATGCAAATAAACAATTCATTCAATGGTAGATGCTTTGCATGTAATAGAATGGGACATATGGCTAATCAATGCAGATCAAGAGGATATCAGTCAAATATGCAAAGAAATGTTGTTTGTTACAATTGCAATAGATCTGGTCATATTGCCAAATTTTGTAGAAGTAAAAATTAGGATAAAAAGGGTCCGGTGCATCATAATCAGAAACAAGATAAGAGAAAAGGCAAAGTGAATGCGGATGAAGTTCAAAGGGAGATAAGCAAGATTTGGGTGAAGAAGAGTACATAAAATGTTGGGGATGGATCCACACCAGAATCTGCTACAGATATTCCTTCCAGAAACTAAACAGATGAGCTCTGGCTCAGGGGGAGTCATAAAGAAAAATAAATTCCCCCAGCCAGTCAATTGGTGCCTAAATTTGGCACATGAAATGTTGTAGATTAAAGGGTTCTCAGAAAAATATCTAAATTTAGGTTTGGCAAAATGACAAACCAGTTGCAATACAGATTAGAGACTATATGTATGGACGTAGTGATGCTAAAGCTCAAAGCACAGCAGTCTGAGGTTACTTTAAGAACTTCCAAAGCATGATTCAAGCCAGAGAGAGGATACCTCAATCCATTGTTGAGAAATACAAGGATACAGTGTGTGTTATGTAGATACTAATCAATGCCTAATGGAGGCAGTTGAGCCCATAACAGTTTGGATAATGCCAATGGGATACGAGGTCGATGAGAAAATCTTGGAGCTACATATTCAACACCTATTGAGCCAGCCTAAGGACCCTGAGGTAGAAAGGTTTGGAACCTTTCAAAAATTAAGTGTAAAAATACATGTTGAGCTAAGACAACTGGAGATAAAGAGGAAAGTCAGAAGGGAAGTTGAGGAAATTGCCAAAAGATATGGCATATCAAAAGAGACAATAGATACAAACAAAGAGAAAATTGAAAGAGTTGAGAAAGAGAAACAAGAAGCAGAGAAAGGAAGTGTTCTGGTACAAGCCTCCTCCTGGACTAGATCCTCCAAGAGCTCTACACCTACCACCCCTAAGATCTCAAGAGCCACCAAACCAAAAGTCAAGACATCCAGAAAGGGAGAAAAGAGAATGAAAACAAAAGCTGCAAGGTCATACACAAGTCACAAGGATGATGAAGAAACAAAGTCTGATGAGGAAATTAAGAAAATTAAGAAGAAGAAAACATCCAGAGAATTCTCTGCTAGCAAAAACAAAGAAGAAAAAGTAGAAGAATTTGTTGAAAAGCCCACTCTTTCCATTGATGATATCATTAAGGCAGTTACTATGGATGGGAATCTGCAACTAGTAACAGAATTATATGATGAATACAGTGATACTGACAAAAGGATTATGGAAGAAGCTATAGCCAGGTATCAGAGTATTTACAATAAAGCATTCATTGAAATTATTGCATTGATTCCCAAAAGTCTAGAGAAGGTACTTGAACTAAGAAAAGAGAATGCAAAAGAAAAAGACCTAGAAATTAGGGAACAGATAGCAATTCAGCTCTATCCTTCTATTACTCTAAAGCAAATGGACATGATCTTTAAGTACTGCAAGGATGAATTCCAGAGCAAAGAAAGGATGAATAAACTTATGCTTCAAGAAATTGACCAAGTAGGAAGAGAAAAAAAAGACATCCTCTGGAATGCCTTCAAAAGATTCAATCTTCCTATTGTAGAGGAAACAGATGAAGAACCTTCCACCATGGATGTTGAAGGATTAAATGCAGCCAATGAAGAATCTTCTGATAAAAATGTAGAAGGGTCAAAAGAGATAGGTGAAGAGAAGACTAAGGACTTGGATTCCTCTATTCCAGAAGAGGAAGTTAATGAAGTAGTAAATATAGGTAACATCTCTCCTTTGGATCCCACTGTAGACATTCTAGATTTTGAAATTGAAGGAGAAGGAAGAAAAGAGGAAAAAGTGAGTCAAGAGGAGGAGGTAAAGGGAAAAGAAGAAGAACAAACAGAGAAGACCTTTGATGACAGTTCTGAGATCCCAAAAGAAAAGAAGACTCAGTCTCTGGCAAGAGACACTACAGAGGTAGTGAAGAATTTCTTGAACAAAGAGATGATGGAGATAGATAAACCTAAGCTATTTCAAGGACCACTAAATTTTGACTCTCTCTCTCTCTCTCTCCAGTCCAGACAATGAAAATAGCATCTTTTGCTCAAGCCAAGGCAAAAGAAAAACTTCTGAAGTCTCACATGGAAGACTGTGAGCTGTTAGAGATTGCATCCAGGATACTGGAGAAGATCATGCCATCTTTTCAAAAGGATCCTTTAGCCTCTTCATCTGGTAACTTGAAATCTCTGGTAAATTCTGTTAGCACTCATTTTGATTCTTTAGAGAAATCGGCAGAAGCAAAGGTCCAGAAGGAGTTTTGGGAAAAAGATTCACTAAAGTATAGGGACTCATTACTAATGATAGGAGGACCCTAGATATTGGGATAAAGAGCCTTGAAAATGCTCTTAAAGATGATGGGGACATGTACAAATTTTGTCTATCTTAGCCCAAAGTGACAAAGGATATTGAAAAGAAGGTGAAAGAGCAAGAAGGTAAACTGTCAAGTTTATCTCAAAATTTTGATCCCCTCACTACATCCTTAATGAATCAAGAATGCCAAGCCATTGTCATTATAAATGAAATAAAGAGGCTGGACAAAGAAAAGAAGAATATAATAAACAGGATGAGTGAACTTAGAGGAATAATTATCCCTAAGTTAGAGGCAATGCATGAGGCCTTAACAGATGCTCAAACCACAGCCCAAACCAGTGCTCCAGCAGATCTAAGAAGGACAGAAGCATATGCATTTTTATTGAGTGGTCACATCTCCATTTTGGATAGGATGAAGTAGAGTTGGGCCACAAAGTTTGTATAGTTGAAAGCCACTTTTGAGGAAATACTTAAGTATATGTAAGTATAACATGTATATATACTTATGCGGCTATGTATAGGTTAATTTTTGCAAATTTTGGTGTGTGGATTCTGCCCTTTTCCATTGATGTCAAAGGAGGAGTGAGGAGTAGTGAAAAATGTGGAATCCAGCTAAGGGGGAGCTCCGGTAAAATAGTGCACAAGATAGAGCATCATCCAAGGGGGAGTTTGCTACGACACTTAGTTATTTTTCACTAAGTGTTGCCATCAATGCCAAAGGGGAAGATTGTTGGCAAGAGACACTATGGCTTCATGAGTGTTGTCATTGATGGCAACAAAGTCTATCCCACACATTTGTAGCACATAGTATGCCTATACTGAAAGTCAGATTGAAGATTATTTTGGTCCAATGAACAAGAACAGAGCATGCAACAAGGTCTGACAATCAAGTCCGGATCTCTTAGATGGTGTAACTCAATAGGTTACAGACTTGGACAAGTCAAGAGGAGTATAATGACTACTATATTTTAGAGATTGAGCCTCCAGTGATAAAACATGGAAAAGATATGAGCATCTGAGTGTTGGGTTCTAGACAAGTAGAGAAGACTGAGGAAGAACTGACCAACAGAGTATCAGACTTCAATCTGGATAGTAATTGATGTTGATCAAGCTATTTGAGGGATCATACATTGTTGGTTGACATGATTGATGACTTCACTACCTATGTTTTTGATATGCATCACAAATCAAGCATGGATTCAACCGATAGATCAGTAATTTGTAAATATCTTGAGTATTCTGGTTGCCGACTAGAAAGTTGTTGAAATACTTGGTGTAGATATATATATCAGATGGATTCCAGTGTGAAGGTGTGTGTGTGTGTGCATAGATATGATAATATAAAGTGTGAAGAAAGGTAGAGATAAGTGTGGAAGCAGCAATACAAGTCTGGTATGTGACAAAGCTACAGCACTAGAGTAGAGGAAGAATGAAGTGCATCAGATCAGTATATTGTGCCTAACCAGAACTGAACTCTAGCATTTGCAGATGCCTCTCATCAAGTCAAACACCTAGTTACCTTCTGTAAGTTCTATAGACAGTGAGTCTCTTGTAGCCAGTGTGCCTCTTGTGAGTAGTGTGCTCAGGCAGTGAGCCCTAATTGGCAAGTGCCATTTTGTACTTCCTATTCTTTTAATAGAGAATACAATCTTGGGTTAGTCACCCCGTGGTTTTTCCCTTAATAGGGTTTTCCACGTAAAAATCCTTGTGTTATATGTGTTGAATTTATTTATGTTCTCATGATTATATATGCTTATATGTTTTGATGCTACACAAATTATAGAAGAAGAAAAGAAAGTTAAGATAATAGAGATAACTAATTCACCCCCCCTCTCAGTTATTGATGCAAATTGAAAAGAATCACACATGGGATCTAGTTCCTAGACCTAAGGACAAAAATGTGATTGGAACCAAATGGGTCTTCCAGAATAAACTAAATGAAGATGGTGAGGTAGTAAGGAATAAGACAAGATTGGTATGTAAAGGCTACTCTCAAGTGGAAGGAATTGACTTTCAAGAAACTTTTTCTCTGGTAGCAAGGATAGAGGCAGTTAGATTATTTCTTGCATTGCTACCTACAAAAACCTTAAAGTATATCAAATGGATGTGAAATCAACATTTCTGAATGGAGATTTGGAGGAAGCAGTCTACATTGAGCAACTAGAAGGATTTCAGTTATCTGTTTAGGGAGATATGGTTTGTAGATTAAGAAAAGCCTTGTATGGACTCAAGCAAGCTCCAAGAGCTTAGTATGCCAGATTGGATAAGCATTTGCTTAAGCTAGGATTTAGCAAAGGTACTGCTGATAGTAATCTTTACTTCAAAATTGATCATGAGAACATTCTAATTTTTGAAGTTTTTGTTGATGATATTATTTTTGGTGGAAATGAGTGCATGTGTAAAGCATTTGCTGATTAGATGAAAAATGAGTTTGAAATGACAATGTCTGGTGAGATGAATTTCTTCCTAGGTCTGCAAATTGTTTAGTTAGATAAAGGTATCTTCATATCTCAGTCCAAGTATGTGAAAGAATTGTTGAAGAAGTTTGGAATGGAAGGTTCAAAGCCAGTAGGTACTCCTATGGTAACCAGATGCAAGCTAAGCAAAGATGATGACTCCCCAAAGGCAAATCAGAAAAGGTATAGATCAATGATTGGAGGATTGCTCTATCTGACTTAGACTAGACCTGACATCATGAATGTAGTTGGACTTATTTCCAAATTTCAAGCTAATCCAAAAGAATCCCATGTTGTGGTAGTCAAAAGAATTTTCAGATATCTCAAGGGGACAATTGATTATGGACTGTGGTATCCAAAGGTCATGCATATACAGATGTTGATTGGGTAGGAAATGTGGATGACATAAAAAGTACTAGCAGTGGTGCATTATTCTTGGGAAGAAGATTGGTCTCTTGGATGAGCAAAAAACAAGAAGCAATTTCTCTATCTATTGCAAAGGCAGAGTATATAGCAGTAACAAATAATTGTTCTCAAGTTCTATGGATGAAGCAAATGCTGAAGGACATTAGAATTGTGTTTGAGGAGCCAGTCACAATTTTCTGTGATAATTCAAGTGCTATAAGCATTTCCAAGAATCTAGTATTACATTCAAAGACAAAGCATATATCTATCAAGTTTCACTTCTTGAGAGAGAAAGTTAATGAGAATGAAGTCAAGTTGGAGTTTGTCTTCCAAAGATCAGATTGTGGATATCTTCACTAAGCTTCTTCCCAAAGATACTTTTGAGTACCTCAAAGAAAAGTTAGGGGTAATTACCCCTCCTAATCAGAACTGAGATGCACTAAGGTGCATCAGTCTGGTGGAATTTGCATTCATATTTTGTGATCCAGATTGATGTTAAGAAGGTACTACTCAAAGGGGGAGTAGTTAGTATGCAAATTTTGGGATCAGTCTGAAGTAAAAAGGGAGAAAAGATAGCTAATATGTGCCCTTTGCCATTGATGTCAAAGGGGGAGAGAAGTTATGTGAAAAACTAGTTGCTGATGTAAGGGGGAGCAGTAAAGGAAGTAGTTACAGAAGTGAGAAGAGAAAGGGGGAGAAGTTCTTGTCTTGATGGTTAAATTCAATTTTTCATGTATCATATGTTGCCATCAATGACAAAGGGGGAGATTGTTGCAGATATGTGCCTAAGTGGTGTTGTTATTGTTGTCAACATATTCTTATTGCCATTGGTGTCAATTGTATCCTATTTTGATGTCTGTATAGAAGACTAGATTGTTGAGAATATAGAGAAAATTAATGGCAATCAATGCATGTAGACCATATGGTTGTGTAGAGGATTGTCAGAGGTTGCTCCAGTTAAGAACTAAGAAATCCACATGAAGATTTGAAGAAGTTATGGTCATCTGAGTAGAATCAGATTTTACAGTATTCAGAAGAGACAGTGTGACAGTAAGTTGGTCTGAATTGCTCCACACTGAAATATTTTGGTCTATGGATCTAAAGGCATGTTTGGGAAGTCAGTGTGTATCATCAACTCTAATGGTTCATGGTTTGGAGGTCCACAAGCTATCTTTGTAGTTTGACAGTCATGGCAAATAGTGTTCTTGAGGTTCTAAAGGAAGATACAAATGTTTCTAGTAATATGGTTTAGAGTGAATGTTATTGGTAATTTCAATGTGCTTGTGGAGGTCTCTGGATTGTGTGGCTACTATGTTGGAGGTCTGTATTGAAGTTTGAGCTTGTTGATTGAAGATTTCTTCTTTGAGGTTGATTTTCTTCCCAGTATTGGCCAATTGGATGATCCTAGCATGTTGCAGACTATTTAAGAGCATTTTTATGAAGCATGGAGTGGTTGTAGAAGCAGATTCAAGTCTCAGTTGTGTTTGGCCAATAGTGTGATGATCTGCATTAAGTTTAGCTAACATTGTTGTTTTCCACGTCAAAATTCTAGTGATATGTGTTCATGTTGTTTCTGCTCATATGTTGATTTATGCTTAAATGTCTTCATCATTAATCTAATTATAAAGAAGATTTAAAAGGTTTAGAAAAGGTTAAAATTTAGGGACAACTGATTCACCCCCCCTCTTAGTTGTCCAGACTATTTCTAACAGGATAAGATCAACCCAGTTGGAGATAGTTGTTGTGCATTTATTCATACAGGTTGATGAATCAGATACTAAATTCAATGCAAATATTATTTCTCAGCAACTTCAGAACAAGATATTTTCTACATTTATGTTAGATAGAACATATGTACACAGGTGTTCCTTTTGCAGAAATATCTTCTAACAGGCCCATGGGGTAGATTTATTGTAGTGAGTGACTTAGGTCAAATGTAAAATTTTATATATGCATGAAATTAGATGTATTATTGTTGCCTATTGGTCTAAAAAACCACATCTTGTATCAATTGTAACCTTGCCTCCTTGATAATAAACAAGATATTTTTACCTTTTCATATAATTCTTTTGCACTGTGTAGTACATCTACTTGAATCTCCATTTGTGAATTCTTCTTTCCTTTTGGATTTCAGTCAGTTTCATTTCCCTGTGTAGGGGGCTTATGAGTTGTGTACACTTATTTGTTGTTTGATATTGTTCTATGCATAAATGGTTGATCTGAGAGTCAAACATTCAAACCTAGTGGATCATCTTTTCACTTTCTGTTTCTCCTTCTTCCTCTTTCCCTAGCAGTGTTAGATTAGGTTTAGTCTTAGTTTACTCTGAATATCATATTCAGAAAGAGGAACCAGCCTTCTCTAGAGGTTTTATTTCCTTTGTAGGGTCCCACACCCAGAAATCACTCTCATGTTTCACTGGATTGTTGTAGCAAAAGTGCTCCAACACAGGGTGCAAATCCAAGTGACAATAGGTGCTCTACAAAATTGTGGGACAGTAAAGGCATCTCTAAATTTTACAATATTTTTTAGGCTAATTTCATGAAAGGGTGGCAACAACTTAAAACTAAATTTGATATTCCTAATTCCCATAGAAGAACATTTCTACTTTGAAAAAATATTTGTTTAATGTACATTTTCCTATCAAGCTAATGTTCAATACAGAGTGTTTTGAAAATTTCAAGTAGAGTGATGGATTTGAATTCTTGAAGGTGAGTGCTACCAAGATATATAATCTCTTGACTAACTTCCAAGAGGTTCTTAGACATGTTAACTTTGTTTGGAATGTTAATTTAGATGATAAATCCTAGTTTATTACCCTTAAAACCTATTGGTCCAAGTTTTTAGAACCTAAAAAGTATTGCTTCATATGGTTAATTTTACTTAAAAAGCATGTTGTGTGTTCTAGTCTCAAAGGTTCTAATTCTTGTAATTGTATTTTCTTTGTGTGTAATATTCTTGAAGATTTTGATCATTTATTTTTTGATTGTGTTTATGCTCAGTTCATTTGGTCCTTGTTTATGGAAAATATCCTTGGGTGGGATACTAGAAAGAGCTTCTCTTGGCATGAAATTATTTTTAGTTATACTAATGGTTTAAATTCTATACTTAACTTCTTATTGTTTGTTCTTTCTACTGAGATTCTTTGGTTAATTTGGAAAATGAGAAATGAGGATGTTTTCCTAGATAAAAGAATGCATTGTATGGAGTCTTTTGGTAGACTTACAATTATTAACATTCTTGAATAGGTTACCATGACATTGGAGATCCCCGAGGAAAGGTTAATGAAAATTATTGATGAAGGCTCAACTCTAATTTACAAGTCTAACATCAAATTTATAGAATTATAGCCCCATGATTTGAGGAAGATTGATGAAAAGTTCTTCAAAGACTACATGGATTTTCAAAATCAGTATTGCAAAGTCCATGACTAGGAGATGATTAAAATTGTAGTTGTTATTGACCTTTAAATTTGAAAGGAAGCTAGGTGTGTGGAAATTGCTTCCTACACTAATCTAATGAGGAGAGATGAGTGTAAATTCTTTTTAACCTTTACAATTACAGAATGTTTAACACAACAATGGAGATATTGTAGTAATACACAACTCAAGAATGTAAGATAGAAGAAGAGAGAGACAAGATATAATGTGGAGAAAACCCTTATGGGTGAAAAACCCCACACTCCAAAACCTGCACAATGTATTATCTAAACAAGGTTTACAACACACTTGCAATGCAAGTCTTTACAGAAGTCTTAGACACTCATATTTGGAGACAATCTAGCAGCATAACAGTACCTGTCAATCACATACTACATCTCTCAAAGCACCTGTTTATATAGAAATTACAAGGCAAAAATAAGCCTATCTTGAGATGGGTCTCCAACATGGCCTCATGGCCCAAATCCATGCCTGGGGACACTTGCCCAATACTGTAGAATGTTCATGACACTTGTCATATCACCCCATCCCAAAAAAGTCACCTATTCCCAAGTTGGGCTATGACAGATACTCCTACGACTCTTATGACTGTCATAGAATCTGTCATAACTGTCATATCTTACAGCTGTAAGAGAATCTGTCATACACAAGCTAAAAATAGCATATTCTCTTACAACATATCATAACCCTCCTTGGGGTTCCCAAAGATGCCTTCTTCTAAGATGCCTTGTGACACATGCCTTCATCTATCATAGAATCTTCCATTTACGACTCTTACGCATCATAGATTTGTCATAGGAATATCTCATAATCGTTTCAGTCAATATTCCCTTACACACAATCCAAGATGCCGACACATGGAAAAATATTCCTACCACTAAGTGGGACACCTATCTCCTCATGTGAGGACAAATTTACATGTGGTCACCTTCCACGTAGGATGACACATCACCGTGCCAACTCCCACAAGATGACAATAAGGATTTGCATCCTAATTACAATAATAGGCAATAAATAAATAAATATAATGAAATAATACAAGGAATTACCAAGGTTGAGACACCTTAATTTCCAACATTCTCCCACTTGTCAAACACCTTGTGAGAGCCAATAGAAATAATAGGATTTAACTGCTATAGGCTAAGAGGCCCATAGACTCCGAACACCATTTTAACTTCTCTGTGCCCACTAGTTTTGTCAATGCATCTGTAACATTCTTCAAAGTGTCTACCTTCTCTAAATTCACCTTCCCATCCTCTACCATGTCTTGCACGAAGTGAAACTGTACATCAATATGCTTTGTTCTATCATGGAAAGTTAGATTCTTTACTAGGAAAATCACACTCTAACTATTACAACAAATCATAATTTGTCTTGCACCAAAACCAATATCTAAACACAATCTCTTAAGCCAAATGGCTTCCTTGCAAGCATGAGTTTCTGCCATATACTCAACTTCTGTCGTGGACAAAGAAACCATAGGTTGTCACTTACTCATCCAACTAATTGCACCACCAAACATAGTAAATACATAAGCACTAGTGGATCTCCTACTGTCAATGTCATCCGCCCAATCCATGAATCCACAAATACAAACTGAATATAGAGGTCCTATAGGATTACCATGATAGCATATGGAATAATCAGAAGTACCCCTCAATTATCTGAACACTCTCTTAACTGCATCTCAATGTACTCATCTAGGATTAGCCATAAATCGACTAAGGACTCCCACTGCTTGGGCAATGTCTGGTCTTGTGCAGACCATAGCATACATCAAACTGCCAACAACACTAGCATAAGGTACTCTGCTCATGTCCTCCACCTCACCAGGATATTCTAGACAATCATTAACAGATAACTTTTTCCCCAAAGAAACAATGAACACACAATGGTCTACAATCTGCCATGCTAAACCTATCCAACACGGTCTTCACATACTCTAGCTTAACGAAAGTTTTCTATTTTCTCCGTCTCTTCTGATTTCCATTCCTAGAATGTACTTGGCTGCCCCTAGATTTTCCATCTCAAACTATGCTGACAACTGAGACTTCAAATCAGAAATCATATTCTTACCATTCCCAATTAACAACATATCATCAACATACAATGCAATAATGAGAATACGATCATTGTCAATTTTATAATACACACAATGATCTGATTTTGATCTCATAAATCTAATCGACAACACAAAGGCATCAAACTTCAAGTGCCACATCCTAGGAGACTACTTCAAACCATACAAAGACTTTTTCAACTTGCAAACCAAATTTTCTTTATCTTTCTCTATGTAATGCTCTGTTGTGACATGCAAATCTCTTCCTCCAAATCACCATGAAGGAATATTGTCTTCACATCCATCTGCTCCACCTCTAGGTCATAAGTTGCTGCAAGAGATAACAAGAACCGAATAGATGTTAGCTTTGCAATGGGAGAGAAAATTTCACCATAATCAATTCCCTCCACTTGTGAATACCCCTTCGCAACCAATCTAGCCTTGTACTTTTCAACACTACCATCTGCACCGAATTTCTCCTTGAACACCCATTTGCATCTAACAGGTTTCCATCCTTCAGGCAAGGAACCAAGTCCCATGTTTTATTCTTTTCTAAAGAAGCCATCTCATCTTCCATGGCCTCCTTCCAGAAACCTACATCTTTCATGCCCATAGCCTTTGTCATAGTTCTAGACTCATTAGTGTTAGTAAGCATGGCAAAAGCACAACTAGAATTAAGCAATGAATAACCAAACCTCTCAAGTCGCTTCCTTGTTCATGTAGACCTCCTCAAAGGCTGAGGTTGAGGTTCTGATTCTTCTTCTAAACTTTTAGAGCTGCTCAAGCTCTCCTCATCATCAGGTCTCACTGGGTCTATCGGTTCAGTCTTCTTAGGGGTAGAAGGAAACTAAACCACATCCTCTTTCTTTTCTATTGCTTCTGGCTGTAGAACAGTGGGAGAAGGTGTTAGCTCTCTAAAAATAACACTTCTGCTATACAACACTTTTTCATCCATAGGATCCCAAAGCCTGTATCCTTTCACATCGACACCATAGCCAATGAAAATATACTTAATAGTCTTGTTCTCCAATTTAGACCATTTCTACCTAGGCACATGTGCATATGCCTCACAACCAAAAACACAAAGATGTCTAACTGAAGGCTTCTTACCAGACCACACCTCCATAGGTGTCTTACTAACAAGAGCTGATGTAGGAGACCTATTTACCAGGTAGCAAGCAGTGGCTACAACTTTAGCCCAGAACTTTTGTTTAAGGCTTGGTCCACTAAGCATACTCCTAGCCCTCTCCATCAGTGTCTTGTTCATCCTCTCTGTAACTCCATTTTGCTGCGAGGTGTATGGAGTTGTCTTATGTCTTTCAATCCCTTTCTCTTTACAAAACTTATCAAACTCTGTTGAACAAAACTCACCATCGTTATCGATTCTCAAACACTTAATCTTTTTACTAGTCTGATTCTCAAAAAAAGATTTAAACTCTTTGAATTTACTAAAGACTTCAGTCTTGCTTCTAAGAAAATAAATCCATGTCCTACTGTAATCATCTATGAAAGATACAAAATATACAGATTTGGAAATTGAAGGAACACTAATAGGACCAAATACATCAGAATGAATAAAATCCAATACACCAGAAGACTTGTGAGAACTAGAGTAAAACTGAACATGGTTTTGCTTTCCATATATACAATGTTCACAAAAGTTGAACTTGAGATTACAATCATTTAACCCCTCAACGAGGTTTTTATTTTTCAAGGTTCTAAGACCCTTCTCACCAATATGGCCAAATCTCATATGCCATAACATAGTCTTTTCAGTAGGAAGCTTAACTTCCAAAGTATGAGCACCCTTGGGTACCCAAGATGCACTACCATCAAAATTTGTTACAACATATTTCTTCACTGCTTGTTTAGATGGTGGGGATGAAGTCACTACAACTCTTTTCTTCAATTCAAAAGAACTATTGCACTATGAAGTGCATGCCTCTAGCTAAAACAGAGTACCTCTCTAAGTACCCTTCGCAAGCACCATAGATCCTCTAGTCATCTTGCATCCATCCTTCAAAAAAACAATCTGCACACCTGCATCATTCAACATACTTATAGAAAGTAGGTTCCATGCCAAGCCTAGGATGTGCATAACCCCAGTGATCCCCTTCACTCATCCATCAGGGAATCAGATTGATATTCTTCCATGACCAACAATCTTTAGATGAGAATCATCACCCAGGTACACTCTTCCACCATCAAACTCTTCATACTTCGTCAACCAGCTTTAATGCGAGGTCATGTGGAATGATGTAGTAGAATCTATCAACCACACATCATCAGATGCATGGGTGACCAGGGTTGCAATAAAGGCATCACCATCATCTTGTGACTTGTCAGAATCTGAATCTAGGGCATTCTTCTTCTTTTTCTTTTCCTCTTTGCATTCCTTTTGGAAATGCCCAGCTTTGCCACAGTTCCAACAGAGAGCCTTGGACTTTCCAGGTGATGAAGGGGGTAAATCACAAAACACACAATAACATATATTGAACACAGCAAATAGAACTTTCTCTTATTGAACTAGGCAACTCATTACATTACAGAAGCTCAATTACAATCAGAGGATGAATCCTCTACTGGCTGCAACACATTACAGCTTTCCCAACCTTAAGACTCTTGAATCTTCAGCCTTCTGTAACCCCAAAATCAGCTAGGGTTTCTATTTTCCCACCTATTATTGACTCTACATTGGCCCCCTTCACTCTAATACTACCCAGGGTTCCCAAAATAGTCATAAATAGCACTTTTTGGTGGCTTCCAGCTAAATTTCAAATTTTGCAACTCCCTCCAAAAGTAGGTCAATTTCCAGGAAGCATAACTTTTGATCCGGGTGTCCGATTGACGAACCATTTTAAGTACCAGAAAGCTCGTGATGTGAACTATCACACCAAAAATTCATAAATAGATTTCCATCAACTTTTCAGGATGTTATGGAAAGTTTTAGTGCCTCATATCTCGTTCTGAAAATTTTCAGGGGCTTTTCAGAAAATAAAAACTTTAATATCTTTCAGCTCACAAATGATCTTTGCCTGATTCCTTTGCCAAAGGTCTTATATTTCCATTATGTAACTTTCTAAAAGTTTTTACTTCATTACATGCCCAATTGCAAACTTTCTAAAAATAGCAGGTACACTTTCCTAATTAGGCAGGTCGCTATTTTTAGCAGTTTTGGAAAAACTAAAAGTCCTACATTATTATTCTAGATATTATGGAACCAAAAATACTAATTATGGAAAGAAATGAAAACAACTACAATGATTTTGAATTAACTTCTTTTTGGGTGATGCAAGATTGCCCTTACACCACTGGATGCTCCTGCATCAGACACCCAGGGTAATTTGAGAAGTGACCCTGTCATGTCTCATATGTTTGTGTGAGGAAAACCCAAACGGTCAACCTCTGCCTTAGACAACCAAGAAGAATCTTCAACAGGCCTTCCTTTCCATTTTACCAGATATTCTTCATATTGCTTGTTCTGAGTACTTCTTCCCACACGGCTATCCAAGATCTCTTCTATCTCCTCCATTGAAGTAGATGCTGGAATACTCCACTGCACTTCTGTTGGTCCATCCTCTATTCCACCTTCATGATATTTTGATAAATCAGCAATGTTGAAAATAGGGGAAATATTGATCCCACTCGGTAGCTCTACCTCATATGCATTTCCTGAATCATGCTTCTTCAAGATTCTGCATGGTCCAAATTTCTTCATTTTCAACTTATTGTATGTTCCAATTGGGAACCTTTCTTTTCTCAAGTGAACCATGACTTCATCTCCTACCTGGAATTCCTTATATCTCCTCTTCTGATCTACCTTAGCCTCGTACTGAATATTCATTTTATTAATGTGCTTTCTCACCTCTTCATGCAAATTCTTCAGATATTCTGCAAAGTCTTCAGCTTCAGCACTTGTCTTTTCTCCATTGTCCAGTTTCCTTAACTCAGAAGCATTTCTTGGGCTATTGCTATATATAATCTGGAATGGTGATTTACCAGTACTCCTATTAACAGAATTGTTGTAAGCAAATTCTACTTGTGGTAAAATCAAATCCCATCCCTTGGGCTTATCTCCTACTAAGCATCATAGCAGGCTACCCAAACTCCTATTCACCACTTCAGTTTGCCCATCAATCTGTGGATGGTGTGCAAAACTAAACTTCAAATCTATCTTCAACTTCTTCCACAATGTCCTCCAGAAATAACCAACAAACTTGGTATCTCGATCTGAAACTATACTCTTTGGTAGACCATGTAGTCTCACCACTTCCCTGAAAAATAACTCTGCAATATGAACAGCATCATTAGTCTTCTTACAAGGAATAAAATGTGCCATCTTTGAGAATTTGTCCACCACCACAAAAATAGAATCATGCCCTCTTTGTGTCCTTGGTAAACCAAGAACAAAATCTATACTAATATCATCCCATGGCTTCTCTGGTACATGTAATGTTGATACAATCTTGTATTTTGACTTGTTCCTTTTTCCATCTAACATACTCTACAACTCTGCACAAACCTCCTCACATTCTGCTGCAGCTGTGGCCAATAATAATTTTCACCAACAATAGAAATGGTCTTATCTCGACCAAAGTGTCCAGCCAATCCTCCACTATGCTTCTCCTTAATCAGGTTCTCTCTCATGGAACTCCTCGGAATGCACAACTGGCTTCCTCTAAACAACATGCCATCTTGGATTATGAAATCCAACCATTTTGTCCTATCCAAAGTAACAGGCTCCAGACAAGCTTTCCAAGCCTCTGCAAAATCTGGATCTTCAGGATACAAACTTTTGAGCTCACCAAACCCAACAACCTCTATCTTCATTTCTGTCAACAAATTTTGCCTTCTGCTCAAGGCATCTGCAACTCTGTTGGACTTCCCACTCCTGTGCTTCAAAACAAAGGTATAACTCTGCAAAAACTCAACCCATTTTAAGTGCCTTTGGTTCAACTTCCCTTGACTATTAAGATACTGCAAAGCTTGATGATCAGTATATAAAACAAACTCTTTTGGCAACAGATAATGTCTCCATTTCTTCAAAGCCTGAACTATTGCATAAAATTCCTGATCATAAACAGAATACTTTTTCTTGGCATCATTAAGCTTCTCACTAAAATAGGCAATGTGCTTACCTTCTTGGCTCAAAATAGCTCCTATACCACTACCACTAGCATCACAATCTACTTGAAATACCTTATTGAAATCTGGAAGTGCCAAAATAGGTTGTTCTACAACTTTCTGCTTCAATGTATCAAAGCTCTTGTCTACTCCTTTAGTCCATCTAAACTCTTTTCTATCCCCTCTCATTGTCTCAGTTAGAGGTGCACAAATGCTACTGAAATTCCTGATAAACTTTCTGTAAAAACTTGCCAAACCATGAAAAGATCTTACCTCCGTTGCACTCCTTAGCGTAGGCCACTCAATGATAGCCCTTACTTTTTCTGGGTCCATCTTAAGACCTTCCTCTAAGACAACAAATCCCAGGTATACCAACTCTTTCTTTACAAAACTACATTTCTTCAGATTAATCAGCAACTTCTCCTCCCTCAGCTTCTCTAGAACTCTTCTGATATGCATCAAATGCTCATCCCAAGTCTTACTGAAAATCAAAATATCATCCAAATAAACAATAACAAAACTTCCTAAAAATTCTTTTAGTACCTCGTTCATGAGCCGCATGAATGTGCTCAGTGCATTGGTTAGCCCAAATGGCATGACTAACCACTCATACAAACCCTCCTTTGTCTTGAAGGCTGTCTTCCATTCATCTCCTTCTCTGATTCGAATCTGGTGATACCCACTTTTCAGATCAATCTTCGTGAAGTACTTGGCTCCACTCAAACAATCCATTATGTCATCCATTCTTGGCAATGGAAATCTATACTTGACCATTATCTTATTGATGGCTCGAGAGTCTGTACACATCCTCCATTCTCCATCTTTCTTTGGTGCTAGTACTGTAGGTACTGCACGTGGACTTAGGCTCTCCCTTATCAGTCCCTTCCTCAACAACTCTTGAACTTGTCTGTTCAGCTCTTCATTCTCTGCAGGGGTCATTCTGTGGGCTGCCTTGTTTGGCAAACTGGCTTCTAGTATCAAATCCATTTGATGACTTATCTTCCTTACTGGTGGTAAACCTTCTGGTACATTATTAGAGATAATGTCCTGGAACTCTTCCAACATATCTGAAACTTCTGCTAGTACATCTTCACATTTCTCTTGACTAATCTTAGGAATCAATGCAAAGCAATGAAGCTCATGCTTCATACCCTCCAAAAACTTTCTACCATCTACCAAGCAAATTCTGGCAGTACTGCATACCTTTTCTTCCACCTCCTTCAAAGGCTTCAACTTATGACAAACTCCATCCTTTGTTAGGTAATATGTGTTTGCACGGCCATCATGGACAGCGCTCCTATCATACTACCATGGCCTCCCCAATAACATATGACATGCATCCATCGATATGATGCCATACAGCACCTCATCATGGTAGTCACCAATCTTGAACTTCACTAAACACTGTTCATTGACCAAAGCTCTATGGTCCTTCTGCAACCATGCAATCCGGTATGGATGTGGATGCTTTCTTCTTATCAACTTCAACTTGTCAACCATCTCCTCTGAAACAAGATTATCAGTGCTTCCACTATCAATAATAATATCACAACACTTACCTTCACATTTGCATCTTGTGCGGAATAAACTATTCCTCTGATTGGGTTCTTTCTCCTCATTCAACAAAGTTCTTCTAACAACTAGGGTTTCTCCCCTTTCTGCATCTTCAGAGTGCTCAGATTATGCATCTTCATCCACATGTGCAACTCATGCATTACCTTCAGGTCTTCTATTCATCCTTCCTTGATGTTGCGGACACTCGTATGCTCGATGCCCTTCTTCTCCACATTGGAAACAGGTTCCTCTAAAACCTCCTCTTCCAGGTCCTTGCCCAAGTCTGCCTCTTCCTCTTCCTCTTTGCTCACCATTGTTCTGGTCACGAGGGCAGTAGGTATTATCACCTCTCTAATTTCGACTGGTACCAGCTTCTTCACTTTTCTTTGCATCTTCATTTTGGCCTCCATAGGGTCTTCCACCAGTCCTTCTACCTTGACCTCTTCCCCTTTGCTTGCTGTCAAATCTTTTATTTTCTCTTCCACCTTCAGGGAAAACTGGTACGCATCTTCTATGGTGGTCATTCTTACTAGGCTCAACTCCTCTTGAATACTTGGCCTCAACCCATTAATTTAACAGGCTCCCTTCTCCTTGTTGGGCTTTGCATGGCCTGTCCTGATAGTAATTTTATAAAACTCTTCTGTATACTCCTTAACAGACTTGTTACCTTGCTTTAGTCCTTGCAGCTTCTTCAGCAACTCCATCTCATAGTCCACAGGAATGAACTACTTCTTCAGTTTCTCCACCATTCGATCCCATCTGGTGATCTTTCCTTTTCCTCTTCTATTCCTCTCTAATTGGACCTCCTTCCACCAAATATTGGCATGGCCCTTCAACTTTGCTTTTGCAAACTTAACCCGATCTAGGTCCTCCACATCTTCATACTCAAAATACTCCTCCATGTCATTGATCCAATCAATAAGCTGTTCTGGATTCAAATCTCCAGAATATGTAGAAACTTTGATCCTAGGCCTCTTTCCGATCTTTGAAATGGCCCTCAACAACCTAACTTCTGCAGCATCTCCAGTGGCTTCTTGTTCTTCCTCAAATAGCTCTTCTTCAGCTTCATCTTCACTTTCTTCTGTTACCCTCGGCTCAACCCCTCTTCGTAGCTCCTCTTGCAATGCATTGATTTGTCTTTGCAGGGCTCTAAAAACCTCTTCTGTCAAAGCATTCCTCCCAACACGATATCTTCGTGGAGGCATCTTGGTCTCCGTAGCAAACCCACAACCTCAGGTCCTAGTGCAAACTGCCTCACGGTCGGCGATCTGTCTACACACTCAGGAACCCTTGCTCTAATACCACTTGATGAAGGGGGTAAATCACAAAACACACAATAACATATATTGAACACAACAAATAGAACTTTCTCTTATTGAACTAGGCAACTCATTACATTACAGAAGCTCAATTACAATCAGAGGATGAATCCTCTACTGGCTGCAACACATTACAGCTTTCCCAACCTCAAGACTCTTAAATCTTTAGCCTTCTGTAACCCCAAAATTAGGTAGAGTTTCTATTTTCCCACCTATTCTTGACTCTACACTGGCCCCCTTCACTCTACTACTGCCCAGGGTTCCCAAAATAGTCATAAATAGCACTTTTTGGTGGCTTCCAGCTAAATTTTGAATTTTGCAACTCCCTCCAAAAGTAGGTCAACTTCCGGGAAGCATAACTTTTGATCCGGGTGTCCGATTGACGAACCGTTTTAAGCGCCAGAAAGCTCGTGATGTGAACTATCATGCCAAAAATCCGTAAATAGATTTTTGTCAACTTTTTGGGACGTTATGGAAAGTTTTAGTGCCTCATATCTCGTTCCAAAAATTTTTAGGGGCTTTTCAGAAAATAAAAACTTTAATATCTTTCAGCTCACAAATGATCTTTGCCTGATTCCTTCACCAAAGGTCTTATATTTCCATTGTGTAACTTTCTGGAAGTTTTTACTTCATTACATGCCCAAATGCAAACTTTCTAAAAATAGCAGGTACACTTTCCTAATTAGGCAGGTCGCTATTTTTAGCAGTTTTGGAAAAATTGAAAGTCCTACATTATTATTCTAGATATTATGGAACCAAAAATACTAATTATGGAAAGAAATAAAAATAACTACAATGATTTTGAATTAACTTCTTTTTGGGTGATGCAAGATTGCCCTTACACCACTGGATGCTCCTGCATCACCAGGAGATTTGGATCTACCCTTCTCAGCGTTATTATCCTTTTTCCCTTTCTCCTTGGGTCTTCCACGAACCACAAGAGCCTCTTTGGCTACCTTAGAAGACTTTCTCTACATCTCTTCAAATAACTGTGAAGATACCACTTCATCCATTTTGAATGTGGATGTGATGCTCCCAATAGCCATAACAAGATGATCCCACAAGTCTAGCAAAGAACAAAGCAAGGTCATACAATGATCCTCCTCCTCCATCTTCACACCAACAGATGTCAATTGTGCAACTAACATGTTGAAAGCATTCAGGTGATCTACAATAGATCATCCATCCTCCATCCTCAGAAAATACAACTTCTTTCTCAGAAAAATCTTGTTCACCAAGGATTTAGCCTGATAAACATCACCCAGCTTCTTCCAAGGGTCTTTCATGGTCTTCTCCTCATGGACATTTAATAGGACAGAATCAGCCAGACTAAGTCTTATGAGACCCTTAGCTTTTCGATCTTTGAGATCCCAATCATCTTGTACCATTATGGTTGGTTTTACACCGGATATCATTTCCCATAGGTCTCGATCAACAAGCATGTCTTCCATCTTAAGTTTCCATAACTTCAAATTTGTACCATTGAATTTCTCCACCTCTAATCTTCTAGATGTACCTGTCATCTCCTTCCTGCAACAAGATTACATAATACTCTTCACAAATCTCCCACTCAACCTAATATTAGCTCAAAAAACCCCTACCCAACAACTAGCACCAAAGGTGATCAAGATCTGATACCAACTAAAAGGAAGCCAGATGTGCGGAAATCACTTCCTACACTAATCTAATGAGGAGAGATGAGTGCAAATTCTTTTTAACCTTTACGATTACAGAATGTTTAACACAACAATGGAGATATTTTAACAATACACAACACAATAATGTAAGAAAGAAGAAGAGAGAGACAAGATATAACATGGGGAAAACCCTTACGGGTGAAAAACCCCACACTCCAAAACCTACACAATGTATTATCTAAACAACAAGGTTTACAACACACTTGCAATGTAAGTCTTTACAGGAGTCTTTGACACTCGTATTTGGAGACAATCTGGTAGCATAATAGTACCTGTCAATCACATATTACATCTCCTCTCAAAGCACCTGTTTATATAGAAGTTACAAGGCAAAAATGAGCCTATCTTGAGATGGGCATCCAACATGGCCTCATGGCCCAAAATCCACACCTGGGGACACTTGTCCAACACTATAGAATGTTCATGACACTTGTCATATAACCCCATCCCAAAGAAGTCACCTATTTCCAAGTTGGGCTATGACAGATACTCTTACGACTATCATAGAATCCATCATAATTGTCATATCTTACAGCTGTAAGAGAATCTGTCATACACAAGCTAAAAATAGCATATTCTCTTACAACATGTCATAACCCTCTTTGGGGCACCCAAAGATGCCTTCTTCCAAGATGCCTTGTGACACATGTCTTCACCTGTCATAGAATCTTCCATTTACGACTCTTACGTGTCATAGATTTGTCATAGGAATCTGTCATAATTGTTTAGGTCAATATTTCCTTACACACTATCCAAGATGCCAACACATGGCAAAATATTCCTACCACTAAGTGGGACGCCTATCTCCTTATGTGAGGACCAATTTACATGTGGTCACCTTCTACGTAGGATGACACATCGCCATGCCAACTCCCACAGGATGACAATAAGGATTTACATCCTAATTACAATAATATGCAATAAATAAATAAATACAATAAAATAATACAAGGAATTACCAAGGTTGAGACACCTTAATTTCCAAAAAAATTAAGAACCAAAACTTTAAGAATAATGATATACTTGGGTAACATTTTTCCTCCATTAGGGACATTTGAGTTTGATACATACAAAGAAAGTAATAACCAAAAATGCTACTAGGAATAAGAATGTATATGATAGTGCTTTTGTTGATTTGTAGGTACAATTTGAAGAAAGGTTATTGTGATAGTTGGATCCTTATTTTGATGCTATGGACATTTGATATTATGGCTATGTTATTCTACTGGTAGTTTGATGACTAATTTTTTGTTATAAACAACTATGTTTAACTCGTTTTGACAGTTTGTTGTTGAATTGCTAACACTATCACTATGTTTTGTAATACTCTTAAATGTTATTAGTGATAGAGATACCTTGCATTTCAATGGTACATATTTTGGTTAGCATGTATTTTATGCCTAGTTGGGGTTGATGTGGTCTTCTTGACACATCTATATTGTAACATGTTTCACTTTTAGTAATAGATCATCAATATTTTAAAAAATATATGATATTGTATTTCAAAATATTTTGAACTTGCAAATCTATGCAAAACAATGATTCTAGGTTTAGTGGAGGATGAAAGATTTACTTTGTGCCTTATCATTTTTTAAGTCAAATTTAAGAAACAAACCTGAAAAACAATTGGGGAATTATTTGAGGCTCTATACAACCAAAAACAATTTTCAAACTTTTCCATTTGATAGAGTTATTGTAATTTGGAGGTCTAGTTATGAAAGAAGAGGTGTGACAAATATTTTGTCTTAGTTTTATATAGACTAACAAATTAGTTGAGAACTGGTTCATAGGAGCTAATTCAAAATCAAATAGTAGATGAAGAAGATGCAGATGAATTCCAATAAATATCCAACATAAACAACTAGTAAATTTGATAAATTACAAATTTAGATTTCTAATCTAAGTTTTGGGTAGTTTCTTAGTGGTCATGATTCATTGATATGTAATTGGAATCTATTATACCATAACATAGATTATACATATGAACTTTTGGATCACAAACAAATATTTCTTTATAGACATGGAATTCATAATCCTTTGTTTCTACCCACATAAATAACATGTTTAAAGCATAACAATCTACATCTAACTAGTTGATTGTTTTATTGTTTTTGCACCATATAGTTTATCTTAAATGGTTGTAACTATAAGAGTCACATAATAGAGTCAAGAAGCTCAGAATCAATAGCAATACCAAAAACAACTTTCCATAAGAGAGTAGCAAAATAATAATGTTATATTGCCAAAGAAAATCAATGTATACAATATGTGCTCAATATGCTTCATATGAAATGAAGAAATGAGAGCCTTTTCTTATAAAGGTAAGGATGAAAACCTAGAACACATAAGAATATGACAAGTGTATTATTCTTATGACTTGACACACAATGAGTGAATGCCCTAAGTAAACTTAAACAACTAAGTGTGGATAGGTCCTAAAAGGGAACTAGTTAAGGAATAAACCCTTTTCACACCAACACCCACCCTTAAGTGCAACTTAAGGAGGAAGAAACAAATACAAAGATATAAAGATGGGTTCTAGCAACAAGGCTTGATGAGGTACCCACATACAAAAGTTTTCTCACAAATGGAGAAAATGAGAAAACCTCTTGGGAAAAAATTCCTCCTCAAAAGAGAAAGCAACCCCCTCTACAATAGAGAGAGAGAGGACTAATAAGCCTCCAAAAAAGATGTCCCAAAAAGATTAGGAACATGAAGATGAACATGAAGAACTCCACTAAAGCAGGAAGAAGCTACAAATAACTACCGAAGAACAATTTCTATATAGCTAAAACCAAAGACCATCCACTGAAATCAGGATGAAGATCAAGATCAAAGAGGCACAAATCTGCATGAATTATGCCAATGACACTACTTGAGAAATGTACAGATAGAAAATAAGGAAATAATCTGATACTTGAAGATACAAATGGCACATAAAAAGTGCCAATAGGCTCAAGAACTCTGATCAATCTAAAGAAGAGAGGTCACCTCCAAAGTGAAACCAAGGAAGCATTTGCACAAGTAAAAATAACATGATACCCCCCATAGTGATGACAAGAGATAGGTATGGAAGATCCACTTAAATTGGGTGTCACAATGTAGTGCAAGTACAAAACTTGCAACATCAAATGGTGCACGAAGTACCTGCAATTGGAAAAGGGTGTGCAAAAACAAGGCACACATACATGAAGGTAGACTAGTTTGTGTGGGAAAACATAAGGCATACACAACAAACCCCCCATGGCACTTTATAAATAATGTGAGTACAACCAATGAAACACCATGATGTACAAAATATCCCTAAAGTACAATTACAATTTGTGGCACTTTATTTCAGTGCATTTACAAATCAAATAGTGCATACAATAGAATTTTCTAATGTTCAAGAAACACCTCATGCTAAAAATATAACTCTTCTAGAATGTGAGAGGAAAGTAAAGAAACCATGGTGGAGTACACAGAAAAATCATGCACATTCAAAAAAACAAGACCCCAAAAGGAGTCTGTATGTCCAAGATATGGCCTGACAAAGTTTCCAAAATGAGAACTGCATAATAAGATCACTAAGAAAACTAAAATTCTATAAAAATAAAAGTTCAATCTAAAAACCACCTACACCACTACAAAGAGCATGAAATTATGCCCCATATTAAAAAATTGTCAAAAACACCTATGTACATCAAGATATGGCCTCCCAAAGTTTAACATTAATTCTAAAAATTGCATTAAAAGCACCATGTTGGTCTTGTGGAGGGTGGGATGCACCCGAGTGGTGGATCAGCTAAGCCGTCGATAGAGGTGGCTTCTAGGTGGCAGAAATTTATTTGATTTTTTTTTGTTTCAAAAATGTTTGGGGTAGGGCCCAAGGCACTTGCCACCCCCATATGGGTGGGGTGGAGCCCAAGGCTCCCATTGCCCCTTGGAAATAAATGAGGCAGGGGTGTATGGGGGTCCCACTCTCTATCACCTCCCTACCATGGTAGGGGGTATGGGGGTATGAGGTACCCATGCCCCCTCCCCCTAATTTATTTTTTAATTAAAACAATATTTAAAAAAAAAACTGTTTAGCTAGTGCTATAAAAATAGGTTCTCTTTTCTTTTGATATTTTTTATTTTTTCTTAATTTTGATAAATCATTTTTTTTACAAAGTACAAGAAATAATATTTTTTTAAGACGTATACAGTACTGCATAGGGAGGCCATATAATTGGGCAAAAAAATATTTTTTCTTCAAATTGCTTCGAATTTGATAAATTGGCAGTTGATTCTTATGTTTTGACACCTTCTAGACACAATAGTTGGGTTTGTTTTGACCAGAAAGACCTTAAAATTGTGGCTACCTGTTAAATTTTAAAAAACAACCCACTTCAAACCCTTGTAGATTTTACTTGCAGTATCAAAATTTGAAGAAACAAAAGTTAAATCTGACTTTCTCAACTACTCTAAATTCCACCGTGATGTTAGATTTGGACCACAATGCACTGTATGAAAGCTCTTGACAGAAACTCTCTAAGAAAGATAAGTGATTTGCATATTTGTTCTCTGATACCATGTAAGAGACCCAATATCTACCCAAGAAGCCTAGAATCACTTACAATACCAAAAACAACCTTCCACAAGAGAGTAGCAAAATAATAATGCTATATTGCTAGAGAAAATCAATGCATACAAGATGTGCTCAATATACTCCATATGAAATGAAGACATGAGAGCCTTTGCTTATAAAGGCAAGGATGAAAACCTAGAATGCATAAGAATATGACAAGTGTCTTATTCCTATCACTTGAGACACAATAAGTGAATGCCCTAAGTAAACTTAAACAACTAAGTGTGAATAGGTCCTAAAAGGAAACTAGTTAAGGAATAAACCCTATTAACACCAACTGTGACTTATTTAAAGACAATGATTTATTTGGTGTTAAAGATGTATCCCACTTTCCCTTACCTTAGATTTTTCCTCATTATTTGTCAGTTAAATTGATAATATTCTCCTAATATCTTAAACTTGCTTAACTCTAGTTTGCGTTCAATGTATGGACATAAATCACTACAATACTAACTCAAGCCATATGAAGGGCTTCACTTCCTCTAAGAATAAACACAATAACACTATCAAAACTTGGTAGTATCACATATTAAGAAGAGACCTTAGTAGGTTGGTTTGTATGTGTTTAAAGTCCTATCAAAACCAATAATGAAGATCACACAAAATTTGGTATGCACTTAAATAGTGTCTTATCTAATTTACCTAAATTACTTTGTGTCAATAAAAATACATCTAATAAAAATGAATTTACAATCTTAAAAGTACCATAAATCTCCATAAAAAAAATTTACATACCATAAAACATAATGCATAAACCAACATTATCATAACCCATAAAAATAGGATTGACAACATTACTAGAGTTATATTTAGAGAATCTACTTGAAACTCTCTCTTTCATGAAAACTCATTCTGTCTCAACCTCATTTGAAGCCAAAACATCAATTAAAAACAGTATGGAACTTTGCCTTTATCCATGTATGACGCCAATGTCTTCTTACACCTCACTAGCTAGAAACCATGCTTCATATGTCATTGATTTGGACAAGGTAAAAGTTACAGATTCCTCACTACAATGTGTGGTGATGCATGGATTGAGAGAGGGACAATTGTGTATAAGTGCCACATCTTCCATCCCTAATAAAGTCTATACAAAACTCCAAACCGTCCCATCCTTTTCTCCACCCTCTAACTACATTTCTTGCCTATTCAAAACTTCAAACAGTCAAATCCTTTTACCCTTTGAATCTCGTATTGACACCTCATCCCCGTCAAATCTCGGGTTCCTATGAAGAAGTGGTCAATAGAAAACATAAATATTGGTGATACGACGTGGGGCATGAAAAGTTATTGAAGGAGACTTGGATTCTTTCTGCAATGTGAAATGGAATAGACTCCCGTGGTTGTAAAGGGAATGCACATCAAATTATCAAAGCATGGGAGTTGAAAGGAGGGTCCCTCTTAAGTTTGATGCCGCACGTCACTCGAGGGCTTCAAAAGTCTAAAGGAAATGACTCGAGATCCAAGCCTTCTTTTGAAATGTCCCCATCTTAGCTATCAAGGTTGACTTCTTGAAAGATTGATGGGAGTGCAATTAAGAAAATCAAAATTTCCATGGGGGAGCTGCCAGGGGGGAGGTGGCTGAGAATATCTATATATTACCTTCTAATAGTAATTTTATAAAAATAAATATAAGTTGTCTTATTGTACTACACTGGGTAAATAGAGTTGTAGTGCCATGTGGTTTAAAAAAGTGAGTCAAAGATGTTGGGTCAGGGGGTTAAGAGATATTTTTTAAGTTCATAATTTTTTTAGGTCATAAAAACAAGAGAGTTATTTGAGTTTGGAGAGATATTAAGGAGTCTATGTTTTTTGGTTAGAAATATGGTTGGGATGATCTAGAGTACCTTAGAAGCATTTTGAACTAGGTTACAAATGACTACAAAGAGTGGAAAAATGGGAATGACAAAAGTGTTAGTTTGCACAAGTAGCAAAATTGAAATCAACCCTATTATTTCGAAACCACCATTTTGTTATAAGTGGTAATTTTATTTCGATTAGGATGAATCTGAAATTGCCACTTTGTGATAAGCAATGATTTTGTTAGGGTACAAACAACGAGTGGAATTTCAAGGGTTTCTCACTTAAGTTTGCCTTTTTGGTAATTGATTTTCTATTTTAGCACCTTGAGAATCCATGGGAAAGAAATATTCATTGTAAACTATCCTAGAAGGGTTGGCTCTCATTAGAAACCTTCATATTGTTCATTTTATGACTATTGTATGCAGAAGAGCAAGGTTTTCATGGTGTAGAGGCATTTTGTAGGTGTTTGGAGTTAGCTGTAATCATTGTTGAAGTTCCAATTCACCCAAGACACTGTAGACACTTGTAAAAGATTGAAAGATAGTGGCATGTGGAGGAAAAACTTACTCTTCTAGAGTTGTCATCCCTTTTGAGTGTTTCTTCAAGTGTAAAACATGTGTACCTTAGTCATTTTGCATGTTTGTCTTCCAAATTTTATTCTATTGTTATTTCCTATTGCTATTGCAACCATGATGAACATGTTCAACTTATAAATAAGCCTTTATAAAGGAAGTTCATTTGAAGGTGTTTGTAGGGTTGATGAGTAAGAAATTTGTAATTGATGAATTCTAGGAGAGTGTCTCTAGCACTTTATAGATCAAGTACTATTACAGCAAGGTTATGGACATCATTGAAAGTGTTTGATAGCTTATTCCCTCCATAAGATCAAAGATGAAGCAAAAATTGATAAACACCCTTTGTTGGTGAGACAAGTGTTGAGAAACTTGATCAGTGGGTGTCTCAAATGGAGATATATTTTAGTCTCCATAAATTGAATCCTCATCAACAAATTGTATTTGTAAGATTTAATTTTTTAGCATGCTCTTACATGGTGTCAAAGTTATGCACATTCTTTGGAATCTTAAAAATAAAATCAATTGAAGTAAAAGGGATCCAAAAGGTCAAAAAAACTCAAAGTGTTTGGTTCAATTTTTTTACAAGTGTAGGTACTCACTATTCTACAATAGATGATACTACAAGTTCTTTTAGGAGGTGATTTCAAAAAATTGTTTAAGTGTCTTAATTATTTCACTATCCTAACATGTTCTATGAAATTAGAAGATAATGTCACTCAAACACTAGCACTTAGCATAGACATTTACATGATGCACTAGCATCCTGAGCCTATGTGGTGTCCAATGATTGTTTTTGAGCATTACTTACCATCTTTTATAATGTGAGAGATTCTGTGTAATGCTTATGCACCATCGTACAACCTCTTTTTGACCTACCTCTCTTATTTTCCCTTCAGGTTGTTTATTTTGAACACTCCCTTATGAACCTTGTGAAGTTTTTGCATCTCCATTATTAGCTCTATCATTCTACCACACTCTTGAAGCAATACTATCAGCATTAGTGGAAACCTTCTTGGTTCTCTAACAACATACAATAAATATACATTAAGCTCTTCAAACTTATGTGACTCTTCTTTGTATTTTAGCATCTTCGTGGGGTTTCTTAGAACCACTACTTGCTACTGGGCTCTTCCTTGGGCTTTGTTTTCAATCTGGTAGTTTGCATCTTCCTTTCATGAGGTGATTGAGTTCCATCTTGCCCTCATTATTTATTCATTTTTGTAATCCATTTGTGTGCTTGTGGCATTTTGTGGGTTACCTCATTTCCTCTATTTCTTCCAATAGTGCACTAGTTTGCTCTTGTTTGAGTAGATCAATTTCATATTATTTATTTACACTATTGCCACTGCTATTATTTATCTAGACAAACTTAGAGGATAATAACACACACTTGATTTTTTTCATTTTCAATATTGGCTATCCATGGAGGTAGAAATACCAAATTAGGGGCTTAACTTGATGGTAAACCCCCAAACAACCCCAACCTTCCTTAGTTTCCCTTATAGATTTTAGGTTCAAAGGAAATGATTTCAACCGCATGCTGGTTTCATAAATCTTTTCCTTTTTATTATGTTATTCCATATATTTCCATTCAAGCATAATAGTTGTACTTCTTTAATTTTGATTTATTTTCATCACCTAGAAGCTACTGAAAGTTGTTATCTTTTGTTGTGTAGGTTGGGTCAAATCATCAATGACAGAGTTGAAGATTTTAATTTTTCTTGCTTTCTAGACTATAGCATGACACATACACATCTATGCAATGTGCTAGTGTCCTCGAGAGTGGGCCCCTCCATCTGGTGTTATGTTCTCCTCATTTCTCTCTTTCTAATTTTGTGATTAAAATCTTTAGTTTTGTTTCTATTTTTTTTATAATCAACACTTTATCATCTTTTTTTCCATTCTCATAGAAAGTTAGTATAGTTCATTGTCTTCCTTTGTAGCATTTTAAGGATTGTGAACATTATTCTATTGAACAATAGTAGGTAGTAGAAAACTAAAACAATCCTAATGTGGTTGTAATGAAATTTTCATTTAACTAATATCTCTTAGTTGAAGTGTAACTTTTCCTCCTCTATAGGAAAGAAGGAATTTCAATGGCTATTTATTCCTTCAAAAATGGGAAGTCCTTAGGTGCTCATGAAACCCCTATATTAAATTTTACAAAGCCAATATGATTGGGTAATTGACGATCTTTTTGATATGTATAAGGAAGCTACTCAAAAGAGATCCTTGGGAAAAAAAATAACATAGGTATTATCAAGCTCCTCCCTAAAGAAGGAGATAAATCTAACATGAAGAATGTCTCATATAAATTTTTTGCTAAATTTTTGGCACTGAGACTTACTAATATCCTTCCAAAAATTATCAACAATACTCAAACAAGTTTGATAAAAGACAAATACAGTTTTGAAAAATTGATTACTAATTGGGAAGCTCTAGATTGGGCTAAGAAAAGTAATCAAAATGATAGAATTTTGTTTCTTGACTTTGAAAAAGCCTATGATAAGGTGGAATGGTCATTTATTTTAACAGTTTTGGAGGCATTTGGGTTTCCAAAGGAGTTTTGTAAAATAGTTAAATTCTTGTTTCAAGATACCTATGCTTAAATTGATATTAATATTTCTTTAACTAGCCCATTTATTTTACAAAGATCCATAAGGAAAGGTTACCCTCTTGCACCTACTCTATTTGTAATTGCTTCTAATGCACTTCATTATATTTTAAGATATAATACTTTTGGGAACATGGTTAAAGGAATTTATCTTCTTAATAATGAGTCTCCTTTGAATATTTAATTTGTTGATGATAGTGCTTTGTTTTCTGAGCTACAAGAAGAAAATTTTAAGAACTTGGTTCATAGGCTTAAGATATATTGTCAAGTATCAGGTGCAAAAACTTTTGAGAGAAAATCCATGCTTTTAAGTTAGAAGGAAGATCCTCCTAACTGGTTGAATATATACTCTTGGTAATGGGGTGGCACTTACAAATAGGTGAGATACTAGGGGATCCAATTTGTCATAAATCCTTCCTTAAGAAAAATGCAAGACTTGATATATTGTAAAATTAAAAAAAAAAACTCTTGAAGTGTAACAACAACTATCTATCTTTAACAGATAGAGTTCAAGTATGGCCAAAAAATCATATCTTCTTACACTATTTTTTTTTTTAAAAGTGGCAGAGCCACTAAAATTATATTAATTATATAATGAAATTTACAAAATGCTAGATTCAATAAGGCATACCGGCAGGAAAGAATCAGCAAAGAAAACCTCTGGTTGTAGCCCTTTAAAACAGATACAATACAAAATTGACTCAGAAGAATGAGTCAACCCAAAAAAAGTCTATGGTCTAAAACCTTACAAGATTAAATCTTTATCAAAACAACACTATTACAGACTAACCAACTGATAATTTAATTGCCCTCTTGCAATTCTTCAACACCAAGACCCTGTAGATCATGAGCCTCTTCTTCTACCGGAATTGTTTTGGAGGCCATGCTAATTTTCCTTGAAAATGCAGTGAATCGCAGGGCGGCAGTGAAAGAGATCCCTGCACTCAAACAAACTTCCCACAAAAGCAATACCCGAATGCAAATCATAAACCTCTAAAACTATTAGTTGTCGTTGCACCAAAAGATCGACCTCTTAATGCCTGATACAACCACTTGACTTAACAAGCACGGGAGGTGGTTAAGCCCTTGTCGCAAACCACCGTAGCGTAGCGCTAAACAAGAAGACCAAGGGTCACACCTTGCAACAATCCCCTGCCCAGCGCAAGTGCGAGGTTTGAACCCGTGACCTCGGCTCTAATACCAACTGTTAGTTGCCATTGCACCAAAAGATCGACCTCTTAATACCTGATACAACCACTTGACTTAACAAGCACGGGAGGTGGTTAAGCCCTTGTTGCAAACCACCGCAGCATAGTGCTGAACAAGAAGACCAAGGGTCACACCTTGCAACAAAAACATCATTAAAAGCGTCTGTAGGAAAATGTGCATCTTAAAAAATAAGAAAAAAGAGGTAAGTAACATCGAAATCAAAGAATGAAATAATTCCTGTCAAATTTACCATTGTGTGAGAGCTACCACCCTACAATCAAGAAATAAACACACCAGAAGAAATAATCCTCGAGGCACACAATCATCAGCTGTCATAAAGAATGCATGTGTTTAGATGTTATTTGAACACACAGTTGGAAAGACTTCCCAACTCTTACCACGAACATACTTCATGTTGACGTGTCCACAGACCCTTCTTCACTATGACATACTTCCGTCGGCCACCCAAAGACTTCCTTCGCCGTTACACCAATGATCTATCCTTGTATATGCAAGACTTAACTTGCTACAGCCGGTAATTTAAACTATGATGACACTGATACAACCGGTCTTCCTTTAAAACTAACTCAATGTATCTTATCAATGTACATTCAACAACATACAACCTCGACATACAATTGCAGGATACGCACGAAATGATACTCACATGCATTTGCAATATATTCATGAAATGTTCTCAACATACATTAGCGATATATACACAAATTGTATATTCAGTGAAACAACACAAAAAATCACACTGACAACATACAACGTCAACATACAATTGCAGGATACACACGAAATGATACTCTCATGCATTTGCGATATACTCATGAAATGTTCTCGGCATACATTAGCGATATATACATAAATTGTATATTCGGTGAAACAACACAAAAATCATGCTGACAACATACAACCTCAACATACAATTGCAGGATACACACGAAATGATACTCACATGCATTTGCGATATACTCATGAAATGTTCTCAGCATACATTAGCGATATATACACAAATTGTATATTCAGTGAAACAACACAAAAATCACGCTGACAACATACAACCTCGACATACAATTGTAGGATACACACGAAATGATACTCACATGCATTTGCGATATACTCATGAAATGTTCTCAGCATACATTAGTGATATATACACAAATTGTATATTTGGTGAAACAACACAAAATTCACGGTGACAACCCTTTTCTCGGACAACCCTAATCTAATCCTCTGTGACTTTTATAACCGAACAATTCATATAGAAACAACTAAATCGTACAGAACAGAAAATAATCTAGCACTATAGAGATGGATCAAGATTATAACAAGCAAAAATTCCCCAAAAAAATTGCAACAAATACCAACCAAATTATTTAATACTTTCCTTAGCCAAGATGTTACTTACTCTGGGGATCAACAAAAAAGAATTAGAGTCCCATTCATTAGAAGAGTCAATAATGCCAAAAGCAAAATTAGCCAAGAAATATGCTAATAAGTTGCCTTCCTTGTATGTATGGATTATTTTAAAAGATTGGAAGAGATCAAGTAGATTCCTTCCAAATTTTAAAATGTAATCAATTTTATAGTTAGGAGAAGATTTAATTTAAAAAGCTCTAATAATATTCAGTGAATCCCCTTCCACTATAAGATTTGTAATGCCACATTTTAAAGCTAAGTTTAAACCAGCTATTAATGCCAATGCTTCTGCCTCATTGTTTGTACACAGACCAAGCTTAACTGACAAAGCTCTTAGAACTAAACCTTTATGATCTCTCAAAACACAACCAGCACTAGAATTACTAGGATTACCTCTGCGCGCACCATTAAAGTTTAGTTTTATAAAAGATACAGGTGGTGGAATCCATTTGATAGAGGATTTATCTATCTTGATATCAACACTAAAACAGTTTGAATTAGGCAATTTTAATAACTTCCAACTTTTTAACATCAAATCATCCCAAGACATAAAAACTAAAGAACCTACCTTTCTGGAAAATAACAAGGCTGAAACTTCTTCTGAAATAGATTTCTCAAATTTTCCAATAATTACATCAAAATGATTACTATTTTTTTTTTAAATTCTACTATTTCTTTCTAGCCACAAAGACCAAATAACAATACTTGGCGAGACCAACCATAGTGCAGAAAAAGGTAGAATTTGAGAATAAGATGGGCCAACTTTGAAACACTTGAAGGAGAAAAAAAGGAAGGGGGCCATGCCAAAACAATTTTGAAAGGAGCCAATACCAAACTTTTGAAGAAAGATTACAACTTAGCAGCAAATGATCCATTGTTTCCTCAACTTCAGAACAAAAAGGATATAAGAAAGGGTTAGCAACCCCAAGCTTGACTAACCTATCACTAGTAAGGATTCTATAATTCAAAGCTAACTAGGCAAAAGCTCCTACTTTAGGCAGGCAAGGACCGCTTCAACAAAGCTTATAAGGCCAATTAAAAAGTGAATTAGAATCCTTACTAATGATACTTAGATATCCTTGTTTAACTGTATAACACCCAGACTTTGAGGGAACCCAAATAAGCTTATCCTTTCCTCCTAAAATAAAAATTCTTCTTTCCTTCAAAATATTTTTAAGTAGGACCTTCTGCTCTTAGGGAATCAGAAAATCATCAAAATTTCTCCACATAACTTTATTAATATCTAAATTATAATCAATTTCAAAATAATCTTTAACTTTGATTCCCCAAGCTTGGCATAGAAAGAGCTTAATTTCTTGAAGGCCTTCTATTTTAGACAGAGGTTGATGACTATTCCAAGAATCATCCCAAAAGAGAACAGAATTTCCATCATGAATAACCCAAGATAGAAAAGGGGAAATCACTTCTCCACATTTTAACAAAAAATTCCAAATATGAGAATCCACCTTTGGATTAAGAATAGTAAAAATTCTTTCAGGAGAAAATGAATCTAAATATTTAGCAAACATAATTTTTCCCCATTTTGACTCTGGCTTTTCATATAAATGCCAAACCAGTTTGGCTCCAAGAGCCATATTATGTGCTTCAATGTTATGAATCTTAGTTCCTCCTTTCTGCTTCGGGATGCAAATTTTGTCCCAAGAAATTAAAGGGACCTTTCTCTCATTCAGATTAGAGCCATTCCATAAAAAGTTTCTCAAAATATTCACAAGGCAAGAAAGGATAGACTTGGGAACCATAAGCACTGAAAGCATATATACATGCATTGCTGATAAAACTATTTTAATCATAAGAATTTTTCTAGCCAAAGTTAACCATTTACCTTTCCAAGAAGAAATTTTAGATTTGATACTTGTAATAAACTTATCCCAAAACATATTTTTAATTAACCCCGAGAAAAGAGGAATTCCCAAATATCTTGAAGGAAGGACATCCACTTGAAAACCCAGGAATTTTGTAACCCTTTCTTGCACTAAAGGAGATGAAAAAAAGAAAAAAAAATTAGATTTGTCCTGATTCACTTTTTGACCCAAAACTAAATAGTACTTAGAAATTACATCCTTCATAAATTTAGCTTCTAGCATCACAGGGTGCCCAAACAACAAAGTATCATCTGCAAACAAAGCATGAGTAATAGCAAAAGGAACTCTAGAAATTTTAATCCCCTTCCAATTACCCAACGAGTTTTGCCTCATAATCAATCTACTCAGACCTTCAACCATTATTATGAAAAGAAAAGGGGACAAAGGATCACCTTGCCTTATCCCTTGGGATGACTTGAAGAATTTAGTTTGAGAACCATTAATCCGAAATGAAAAGCTTACACCAGAAATACACGATGAAATCCACTTACACCATTTAGGAGAGAATCCAAACTTAAGGAGAACTTGGAACAAAAAGTCCCAAGAGACTATCATGTGCTTTTAAAATATCCAATTTAACCAACATAGTAGGAAGTTTATGTTCATGAATTGAATGCAAAACCTCATGAGCCACCAAAGCACCTTCAGAAGTTTCCTTGCTTAGAACGAAACCTCCTTGTTCATCAGATACAATTTTAGCAATGAGAATAGCAAGTCTTAAAGTAATTGCTTTAGAAATGATTTTATATAAAGTGTTACAAAGAGAAATGGGTCTGAAATCAGCAAAGGAGGAGGGAGTAGCAACTTTAGGAATCAAATCAATGAAGGTAGAATTAATCTCTTTCAGAATAGTGTGATTTCTGTGGGCTTCTTCTACTGCCAACCAAACGTCCTTACCTACAAAGTCCCAACATTTTTGAAAGAAAAGAGAGGTAAAGCCATCCAGACCAGGAGATTTGTCTGGGTCTAAAGAAAAAACCACTGCCTTAATTTCTTCTAAGGAAAATTGTTTCATCAATTCCAAATTATCGTCTTGCGAAATCACAGAAGGAATATGATTTATGACTTCTCGCACAGTCAAAATGGGGACATTAATATTTTTGTTTAGAAAGGAGCTTCTAAAAAAAATTAACTCCTCCTTTTTGAATAAGATCATCTTCTTGTAAAATATTCCCCATAGAGTCTTTAATTGCATAAATAGAATTCTTATGTCTTCTTACCATAGCTGATACATGAAAATTTTTTGTGTCCTCCTTCTCTCAACCAAGTTTCCCTTGATTTTTGTCTCCAAAAGATTTCTTCACGAGCTAAAACCTCCTCTAAACTAGATTGAAGAGCTTTTACACACTCAAAGGATGCAATATCCATGCCCTTTCTTATAATGACTTCATTCATTTGTTTTAGTTGTGATTGTAATGCTACTTTTTGGGAAAAAATGTTACCAAATGAAAATTTATTCCATTCCTTAATTTTTCCCCTTATAAATTTCAACTTCTCATTAAGCCAAAACATGCGAGAACCTTTCACAAAAGGGGCACTCTTCCACCAAGATTCCAGTAGGGGTAAGAAGTGTTGATAACTGAGAGGGGGGGGGGGTGAATCAGTTATCCTAATTATTTCTTCTTTTGAACTTTCTTATTAATCAAAGCAGCATTGAATCAAACAAACAAACATTACCATGAAATGAAAAACACATGACACAGTATTTTTGACGTGGAAACCTGGTTAAGGGAGAAAACCACGGGGTGATTAACCCAAAGATTATTCTCTGTTAGAAGAATAAGGAATTACAAAATGGCACTTGCCAATTAGGGCTCACTGCCCGAGCACACTGCTCACAAAGAGGCACACTGCCTACAAGGAGACACACTGTCTACAAAAGAATGTTATACAATACTTGAATTGATTGGAAGCATCTACATATGTTGGAGTTCAGTTCCGGTTAGGCTCATTATACTTATCTGCTGCACTTCATCTTTCCTCTACTCTTTATTCTGCTTTCCTTTCACATATCGGATCTTTCTTACTGCTTCTGCACTGCTCTACACTTATTTCATACACCATACCACAACTACACTTTTCACAACAAAATCCATCCTCTATTTATATCCGCACTAGTGATTTCATTATCTTTCTAGTCGGCACCCAGAATAGTCTATCTTCTCACAAACTTTGTTCTGTCGGCTGAATCCTTGCATATCAAGTAATGCGGATCAAGCATATACTTGTAGATGTCATTAATCATGTCAGCCAAACATGATTCATGCCTTCACAACCTTTACCATCGACAGTAACACATTTGAAAAATAGTTTGATACTCTGTCAGTCAGTTCTTCCTCTGTTCTCACTGTCTCTCAAGAATCCGGTACTCAACTATTCATATATTTTTCCTTGTCCATCACCGGAGGCTAAATCCTTGGAATATACTACTCAAGGTAGTCCTCTTGACTTCCCCAAATCTGCACTGTACCAAGACACTTCCTCTGAGAGATCCGGACCAATCTGTCGGACCTTGCCACATGCTCTGTTCTTGTTCATCGGACCACAACAATCTTCATTCTGACTTCCGGTAGAGACACACCATGACTTGCAGATATGTGGGATGACCTTTGTTTCCATCAATGACAACAACCATGAATACATATAGTGTCTCTTGCCAACAATCTCCCCCTTTGGCATTGATGGCAACACTTAGTGAAAAATGACTAAGTGTTTACACTGTGCTCCCCCTTGGCTGATGTTATATCTTTATATACAATTTTTGGAACTCCTCCTTAGTTGGATTCCTCATTTTTCACTGTTCCTCACTCCCCCTTTGACATCAATGGAAAAGGGTAGGGTCCGCACACTAAAATTTTCAAAAATTTACTAACTTAGCCGCATATTACATACTCACATAAACTGAAGAATGTTTGCAAAGGATGTCTTCAATTGGACCAGTTCAGTAGCCCAACTTTGCTTCATTCTAACCAAAATTGAAATGTGACCACTCAACAAAAATGCAAAAGCTTCTGCCCTCTTGAGATCTGTCGGATCATTTGTTTGGGTGGTAGTCTGAGCATCACTGATGGCCTCATGCATAGTTTCTAACTTAGGGATTATAATCCTTCTAAGTTCTCCCATCCGGTTAGTTATATTCTTCCTTTCCTTCTCAAAGTTCTTTATTGCATTTGTGATTGCAATAGTTTGACATTCTTGATTTACTATGGAGGAAGAGAGAGGATCAAAACTTTGAGACAAACTTTGTAGTTTGTCCTGTTCCTCTTTTATTTTCTTATCAATTTCTATTGTTGCCTTTGACCAGGAGATACAAAATTTGTAAATGTCACCGCCATCCTTAAGAGCATTTTCTAAGCTCTTTACTCCAATACTCATATTTCTCCTATCATTAGAGATTAATCCAAGTACTTCTGAAAATCTTTTATCCAAAAATTCCTTCCGGACCTTTTCTTCAGCTGATTTTTCTAGAGAATCAAAATGTGTATCAACACTGCTAACTAAGGTTTTGAGATTACTGGAAGAGGAGGCTGTCGGATCTATCTGGACTGATGGCATAATCTTTTCAAGCACTCCAGAAGCAGCCTCTATCAACTCACAGTCTTCCATATGAGACTTTAGGAGTCTTTCATTTGCCTTAGCATTTGCAAATGAAGCTATCTTCATTGTCTGTACCGGAGAGAGGGAGTCAAAGTTGAATGGACCTTTTAGAAGCTCTGGTTCATCAATCTCTATTGTTTCTTGGCTCAGAAATTTTTGAACAGTTTGTGCAGTGTCTCTTGCCGGAGACAGATGTTTCTTCTCTTCTGCAGTTTTGTCCTTTGGAGTCTTTTCTCCTTCCACATTCTTACCACTTTCAGTTGTGGTTTTCTCTGTTGGAATCTTCTCTTTCTCTGCATCCTTGGTGCTGTCAACCTCTTTTTCTTTTACTGCTACTTCTTTCTCCTGTAATTTCTCTTCTTCTTGGGATTCGGAGACTGTAGGGGAAGCCGGAGGAGAGATGTTAGTCTATTCAAGGGCCACTTCTTCTGGAGCAGATGATTCCAAGTCCACAGCTGTTTCTGCACCTAAGTCCTCTACAACAGGAAGATTAAACCTTTTGAAGGCCTTCCGGAGGATCTCTTCTGTCTCTATGGCCACCTTGTCAGTCTCACCAAGCATGAGTTGATTCATTCTTGCTTTACTCCTGAACTCATCTTTGCAGTCTTTGAATATTATGTTCATTGTCTTGGGATCAATTTGAGGATATAGCTGAATAGCTATCTGCTCCCAGATCTCAAGATCTTTTGCCTGAGCATTATTCTTTCTTATTTCTAATTCCTTTTCTAGGCTTTTAGGAATTAGAGATATGATCTCAATGAAAGCCTTATTGTATATGTTCAGATACTTGATTGTGGCTTCCTGCAGAATCTTTTGGTCAGCCTCATTGTAGTCATCATAGAATTTAGTCATTGGTTGAAGGTTTCCATCCACCGTGACTGACTTGATTACACTCTCTAGAGACAGGGTGGGCTTTTCAACAAATACCTCTGCCATTTCTTCCTTGTCTTGGCCTGTGGAGGGTTTACCGGATCCTTTCTTCTTCTGTTTCTTTATTTCTTTTACCCCCTCATCTGATTCTGTTTCCTCTTCATCTTTCTGACTTGTGTAAGCCCTTGTGGCTTTTATTTTAGATCTTTTCTCTCCTTTACCGGATGTCTGACCTTCCGGTTTTGACATTTTTGAGCCTTTGGTTGTGACAGGTGTAGATCCCTTTGATGATCTAGTCCGGGTTGAGGTTTCCACTGGAGTACTTTTCTTGCTTTTCTTTTATGCCTCTTTCTTCTCTTCCTTAGCCTTTCACCTCTTTTCCCGGTTGACATCAAGTGCCTCCTTTGGGATGCCTAGGCCTTGAGCAATATGCTCTACTTCTTTTCTCACCTTCCTCTTGATCTCTGGTTCTCTGAGTTCAACATGGATTTTTATACTTAGTTCCTCAAATGTTTCTAACCTTTCTGCCTTTGGATCTTTAGGCTGACTAAGCATGTGTTGAACATGCAGCTCCACTATCTGTTCATCCACTTCATACCCCATGGGCATGATCCACACAGTTCTTGGTTCTACTGCCTCCATTAGACACTGATCTGTTTCTACCATAAAACATACTGTGTCTTTGTACTTTTCAACAAGAGATTGGGGTATTCTTTCTCTTGCATGCATCATGCTCTGGAAGTTCTTGAAATATCCCCATAGAGCTGTTTTTCTTGCTTTGGCATCCCCAAGTCCATGCAAATAATCTCTGATTTGGATGGCAACTGGTCTGTCATTCTGCCATATCCATCCACTGGATCCAGGAAGCTCATTCATGTAATAAAAGAAGAGACAAAGGATCAAATTGCCATACTTGAAGGAGTTTTTCTTCTCCTTCTTGATCTTCTGTAGATTTTCAAAAAGTTGGTTTACAAGAAGCTCACACAAGTCATAGTCTGCATTCTCCTTTAGCATTTGATAAGCTGTGTAAATTATAGTTCCCGGTACTGAATTTTCCCTACTGGAGTGATAGATCTTGTAACCAATTATCATAGATGCAAATTTGACATCCGGTTCAGTGATGTCTTCAACTGTCATAGCTCTCTTATCAAACTTAGATCCAGTTGCATCACTAACTGTCTAATTTTTGACAGATTTGAGAACAGGTAATCCACCGGATGAGTGCAGACCAGTTACAGCCCTAATTGCATCTTTGGTGATTTTGAAGGACTTGTTCAACCATAGGAAGTTGTCATGCACTCTACTTAGTACATACCGGACCCATTCATCTTCTTCAAAACAGGGGAAATGGATGCACTGTGCAAAGTGTTTATCCCGGATGGCTTTGTACTGAGGTTTAATCTCAAAGGAGTCATCTATCAACTGTTTGTGATAGATATCCATCAATTTTGATTCTCCAAAGTCTTCAAAATTTGCATGAATGTAAACCCTAAGGTCCTCCGTATGCAATACACCATGCGGAACACTAGAGAAGGCTCCTAGTGGATCTACCTCCAAAGATTTGTATGGATGTTTCTTGAATGTGGGGCGAGGTCTATCAGAGATCTTAACTATATTCGGAGTAGCCATTTTTTTTTTAAAGATTTGCAGTGAGATATTGAAAACGGAAAATACCTTATGCGCCTTCGGTTACACGGAGTGGTTGAATTGATTTCTGTATGTAATGACTTCTGCAAGAGATCTTTGGTGAGTTTGATGAATCTTGTTGCATAGCTCCACTTTTCGCTTCTTCTTGAGTGCAGAATGAGCAAGTGATTTATGAGAAATCCCTTATATTGCTCCGCAAACCCTAATATCTGATGGCAATAAATGCTCGACCTACATTATTCTGGTTTACCTTATTCAGATAATTTGGAGTACCGGATCAGTCCTGATCTATGAACATCATGCGGATCTTCCAACTATGAATAAATCAAGATGATACATCACAAGGACATCCCAAACATTCTGTCCAATCCACAGAATAAGACAATGCACTTCTGGATCTCTCCGGACCTTTTTGTAATCCTCTGTCATTCCAGAGCATCTCCCAGAATAGGTCTTACTTGATCAATCACAACTTCTTCACATTTTCATGCGGACCTCTGAAATCTTATCTGGATCATCTCAAGACTTATATATTCAAACCCTTTACTCCGCATCTTGTGCCACATCCGGCACCACTTGATTGGTTGGGGGAACAGGATTTTCTTTGAGTCTCCCCCTGAGCCAGAGCTCACTTTTTAATTTCCAGAAGAAATATCAGCACCAGAGTCTGGTGCAGATCCAACCTCTACATTCTCTGAACTTTTCTTTACCCAAATCTTGTTCATCTAATTCCTAACTTCATCTGCATTCATCTTTTGTTTACCCTTGTCTTGATTCTGATTATACACCGGACCTCTTTTGTCTTGATTCTTGCTTCTGTAGACTTTTGCATTATGACCGGACCTATTACAGATTTGGCAAATAATATTTCCTTGCATATTTGACTGATAACCTCTTGATCTGCATTGATTAGCCATATGACCTACTCTATTGCATGCAAAGCATCTACCATTGAATGATTTGTTTATTTGCATATTTCTGCATTCATGAGACTTGTGTCCATACCTTTTGCAGTTAAAGCACTATCCGAAGAAGAATGAATTAATCTGATTCATTCTCTTTCTACACTGATTAGCTTTGTGACCAAAGTGATTGCAGCTGTGGCAGTATCCATTGAAAGATGGATATCTTTGAGCATTGGGCTGTCTTACCGGAGGTCTTCTAGGCCTATTCCTTGGATTTTCTGATCCAAAATTCTTTTGACCGGATCTGGAGCTTTCTCCTTTCTCATATCCCAAACCATACTTGTCATCTGCCCTCTTTTGACTTCCAAGAAGAACTTCAAGTTGAGCAGAACTTATCTTGAATTTCTCTTTATATTCATTTGCTGTTTGAAGATCTCTTTTGAGAGAGACAATTTGATCCTCAAGTTTTTCTTCATTATCTTTGGCATCTTCAAGATTAGATTCAAGATGTCTGATAATCCTGTCCATCTGGAGGCAATCTTCTGATTTCTCTTTAAGAGATTGTCTTAGATTGTCTTCAGCTTTTCTTTTCTCTTCAATCTCTTGAGTAAACTTTATAACTCCTGATTCCATTTCATGTTTTACCATAATGACTTCTTTTGATAACTTTTCACATAACTTGGTTTTCTCAGTCAATTCTTCATTTGTATTACTTTCTTCACTTTGTCTTGCCAATTGTTGGAGCAGCTCCTTTCTCTTTTTCATAGAGAGACTTAATTTGTCCTTTAGTTCTCTCATGAATTCATCAGCCTGTTTGAGTCTTTCCTTTAATTCATTGACTTCAGAGTTTGACTGTTCAAGATCCTCAAGGGCAGTCTTGAGTTGCTCCCTTAAACCATATGCATCCATTTGAACTCCCAGATCTTCCTCAAGCTGTTAGGCTCTATTAGGAGGAACTTAGCTCTGATACCAATTGTTTATAACTAAGAGGGGGGGGGTGAATCAGTTATCCTAATTATTTCTTCTTTTGAACTTTCTTATTAATCAAAGCAGCATTGAATCAAACAAACAAACATTACCATGAAATGAAAAACACATGACACAGTATTTTTGACGTGGAAACCCGGTTAAGGGAGAAAACCACAGGGTGATTAACCCAAAGATTATTCTCTGTTAGAAGAATAAGGAATTACAAAATGGCACTTGCCAATTAGGGCTCACTACCCGAGCACACTGCTCACAAAGAGGCACACTGCCTACAAGGAGACACACTATCTACAAAAGAATGTTATACAATACTTGAACTGATTGGAAGCATCTACATATGCTGGAGTTCAGTTCCGATTAGGCTCAGTATATTGATCTGCTCCACTTCATCTTTCCTCTACTCTTTATTCTGCTTTCCTTTCACATACCGGATCTTTCTTACTATTTCTGCACTACTCTACACTTATTCGCATACACCATACCACAACTACACTTTTCACAACAAAATCCATCCTCTATTTATATCTGCACTAGTGATTTCATTATCTTTCTAGTCGGCACCTGGAATAGTCTATCTTCTCACAAACTCTGTTCTGTCGGCTGAATCCTTGCATATCAAGTAATGCGGATCAAGCATATACTTGTAGATGTCATTAATCATGTCGGCCAAACATGATTCATGCCTTCACAACCTTTACCATCAACAGTAACACATCCAGAAAATAGTCTGATACTCTGTCAGTCAGTTCTTCCTCTGTTCTCACTGTCTCTCAAGAATCCGGTACTCAACTATTCATATATTTTTCCTTGTCCATCACCGGAGGATAAATCCTTGGAATATACTACTCAAGGTAGTCCTCTTGACTTCCCCAAATCTGCACTGCACCAAGACACTTTCTCTGAGAGATCCGGACCAATCTGTTGGACCTTGCCACATGCTCTGTTCTTGTTCACCAGACCACAACAATCTTCATTCTGACTTCCGGTAGAGACACACCATGACTTGCGGATATGTGGGATGACCTTTGTTGCCATCAATGACAACAACCATGAATACATATAGTGTCTCTTGCCAACAAGAAGTTATTATCTCTAAACCACATAGCTTGAAACTTAAAAGGAGATCTAAATTTATTTCTAATCATATCCAAATCCAAGTGAAGATAAATGGGAAAGTGATCTGATGCAGAGAATGGAAGAACAAAAGTACCAAAAATTTTAAAATCAAGACACCATTCATAAGAGAACAAAAATCTATCCAACCTTTCTGCAATATTTAAAAAATCCTTTCTCCTATTAGACCAAGTGAAACTCACATTCAATAAAGGACTATCAACCAATGCATTGTCTGAAATAAAATCATTAAAATCTTCAATTACCCTCTGGGGAGGGTAAATCCCTCCCAATTTCTCTGATAAACAAGTGATAGCATTAAAATCTCCTCCTAAGATAACTTTTTCTCCAGATAAATTTTCCAAAAGTGCATTTAAAATATCCCAACACCTTTTTTTTCACTAGTCAAAATTGGTCCATAAATATTGAATAACCAAAAATTTAGCGATGGGGAAATTATCTTAACTAATACAAAGTTTTGAGTAGAGCAAATAAGTTTTGCATCATAGCTTTTACTATCCCAAAGAATAACTAGACCTCCTGAAGCCCCCTAAGAAGGAAAATGATGAAACTTCCATTTGTACCAATTTGGAAAGATAATATTAGCTTGAGTTTGGGATAACTTTGACTCCTGTAGCAAAACAATGTCCATACTTGAAGAGTCTATCTAATGCTTTACCAAGCATCTCTTGTTAGGGGCATTAATGCTCCTAACATTCCAAGATAGGATATTCATTGCTCTCGAGGAGAGTTTCTCACTCTCCCCAATCTCAGATAGGTATTATGCCTCCATCTAGTTATTTTGTAGCTATCAAATTAAAAACATTCAAAAGTTAATTGGATGTTTCGTTTGGTCTGATGGAAAAGGTAAGAAGAAAAGACACACTATTAATTGGGATTAGTGTTGTCTTGATAAAAGCAAAAGGGGTTTAAGCCTTAAGAATTTAAAAATTTAGGGTGTGACCCTAGCCAAAAAGTGGATTGTCAAAGCACTTGTTGGTAATGAGCCCTAAGAATTTTTTTCAAGAATAACATTCAATGTGCTACTCCGAAAATGCATAATAGTGGAATAACTTTCATCCTCATGACATCCTCTTTGGTATTTTTTGGTAAAGCCTTCAGGGTCTAGTGTCTTTAACAGTATTTGGATGCCCTAGGAATCTGTGGGGAAGTTAATTGTTTGCAAGGAGGTTTTAAAAAAATGAAAGTGAGTTTTTAAGTTTTGTATCTATATGGTGGAATTTATTTTGGAATACTACGTTGCTCCAAGGACGCTCTATAAAATTTTGGGACAATAAAGGCATCTATAACTTTAATAGAAACTTTTAGGCTAATTTCATGAAAGGTTGGCAATAGCTTAGAACTAAATTTTATCTTCCTAATTCTCATAGAAGAACATTTTCTACTTTAAAAAAAATCTTTGTTTAATGTGCATTTTCCTATCAAGCTGATGTTCAATACAAAATGTCGTGAAAATTTCAAGTAGAGTGATGGATTTGGATTCTTGAAGGTGAGTTCTACCAAGCTATACAGTCTCTTGATTGACTCCCAAGAGGTTCTTAGATATGTTAACTTTATTTGGAATGTTAATTTAGATGATAGATCCTAGTCTATTACCCTTAAATCCTATTGGTCCAAGTTTTTAAAGCCTAAAAGTGTTGTTTCTGATGGTTAATTTTATTTAAAAAGTGTGTTGTGGGTTCTAGTCTCAAAGGTTCTAATTCTTGTAATTGTATTTTATCTGTGTAATATTCCTAAAGAGATGTTTTCTTGAGTTAATAATGTTGTTTTAGGTTATAGAAACAAGATAATTGTTTGAGTTTGGAGAGACCAAGTAGGTATTAAGGAGTCTATTTTTTTGTTAGAAATATGGTTGGGATGATCTAGAGTATCTTGGGAGCATTTTGAAATAGATTACAAATGACTACAAAGAGACAAAAAATGGGAGTGGCAAAAGGTTTAGTTTGCACAAGTAGCAAAATTGAAATTAACCCTATTATTTTGAAACCACCATTTTGAAATAAGTGATAATTTTATTTCAAATAGGATGAATTTGAAAATACTACTTTGTGATAAGCAATGATTTTGTTAGGGTACAAACAATGAGACAAGTATTGAGAACCTTGATCTTGGGTGTCTCAAATGGAGATATATTTTATTGTCCACAAATTGAATCCTCATCAAAAAATTGTATTTGTAAGATTTAATCTTTTTGAACATGCTCTTACATGGTGTGAGAGTTATGCACATTCTTTGGAATCTTAAAAAGTGCAATCAATTGATCTAAAAGGGATCCAAAAGGTCTACAGAACTCATAAAAATGTTTGGTTCAATTTTTTTACAAGTGTAGGTACTCACTATTCTACAATAGGTGAAACTACAAGTTCTTTTAGGAGGTGATTTCAAAAATGATGATGGACAAAAACATCACCATCGATGTGGCTACATAACTATAGAAGTGATTCATGTAATATTTGGTAGTTATGGAATCAATAATGTAGTCACTAATGTGTCAAGACAATTTTATATTCAACAAGCAATTTCTCTCAAAAGTGATGTCTTTCACCCTTTGCATGGTGTGGGTTGGATTTCTTGGTGGAATGATGCTATCACTTGTTCTTCATAATTTCTCTACATTTATGGGAGGCAACTTGCCTAATTTTGCTGTCACTCGTACAAAGCCACCACTCACAAGCTTTTCCTTGCCACTACTACTATGGAGGGTTAGTTGTTTGACTCCAGCACCCAACTCCAGTTGGCTTAGTTAAGACAACAAAAGCAAATTATAGATGCTCATTTAGCTCACGAAGCATAAATCAAAGCCAAGCTTCATTGGCTTAAGATTGCGGATAAAGTTTCTAAGGAGTTTTTCCAAGTTCTTAGACCTCATCACTCCTCTCAATTAGTTAAAAAAATATAAGAGGGTCAACAACTTCTTCATGAGCTTCCTGATATAATACAAGCCTTTTCTGCGTCACTATGAACAAGTGTTTGCATCTCAAGATGTTACTCTTGTTGGATAGTTTTCTTTGCAGCAGTGTCTTGCAGTTGTTCCTTGCCAACTTTCAAATGCCCAACATATTATTTGTGACCAAATTCTCACTCAAGCTGACCTCAAGGAAGTGGTATTTTCTATGGCCAATGACAAAGCCCCTAGTTTAGATAGCCTTCCTTGTAAATTTTATAAGGCATTTTGGGACATTATGGGCAATGACCAGCGTAATGTTTATCTTGAAGCCATGCAAAGTAGTTCATTAGGATCTCTTATAAACAAAGGAAATATCATATTCATACCTAAAGATGGAGATCCTAAGGATATCAATAATTGGAGACCCATCACGCTAATGAATGCCTCCTATAAGATCATTGCTAAAGTGCTAGTGCTCAAACTTTGCTTGATGTTTCCTCTCATTGTTCTTGACCTAAACAGATGGGCTTCATTAAGTCCATGTTTATTTTGGATAACATCATTGCAGTTTGGGAAGGAATGGAGTGGGCTCATCATTCTCAACAGCCTACTATGTTTTTCAAGATTGATTTTGATAAGGATTATGATTCCATTGAGTGGCCTTTAATTCTTGCAATGCTACAAGCCCTTGGATTTGGTCCCCATTTTATTCGCATGGTCCAAATGTTGTTTGTAGATGCCTCTACTTGTATCACCATTTTCAACTGTCAATCTAACTCCTATGGTCCTTTCAGATCCATCAGACAAGGCTGTTCCCTTGCTCCTGTTGTTACCAGAACTATTGTCAAAGTTATCAAACTCAATTAATAAACCAATAATCTCAATAGAAATTGCAAATAACAAGGATCAAATAACAAAGAACAAACAGTGCAAACCTTGCTACTTTACTTCTTCCATTGTTCACCTAGTCTCAATCGATCTTTGTATGTGAATTGAAGCCATCAGAAGTGTACTTCCTTGCTTTGTTTTTCAAGATGACGATGGAGAGATGGCTGTGATACTTCTTGTAGTGAAGATGAGCTTCAATACAATAAAAGGGTGATCGCAAGCTATGGATGGATTTGGCTTGGGTGCCAAAGGCGCGTTGTTAATTCTGCAGAGTAACAATACTAAAAGCTTGGATGATTGAAATGGAGGAATGGGGTTCAATTTATAGACTTGAGAGAGAGAAGATCAATAGTATAGAAAGAATGAGAAGATCAATGGTATAGAAACCTTGAGAGAATGTGCATGAATAGAAAGAAGACAAGTGTCACACAAAAGCTGTTTTGTTTGAGTTAACTGCTTTCTTTTATAAAGATAAGATATGCTTTCATAAATTAGAATATTTTTCTCTAATTTAAGAGATATTGATAAAAACAAGGTTGATTGAGATAGTTAACTCAACTTGTGATTTGCTTTTGCATGATTTGAGAGAAATTAAATAATAAATTATTTAATTTTGTGTGCATGAAGAAGAAGACTTATTTTTAGAAGATTTGGAAGATTTTTGAAGAAAATAGAAGATAAGAAAGCAAATTAAATACATAAATTTATTTAATTATTTGTGCATGATTTGGAAGAATAAATAAAATATTTGATTATATTTTATTTTTAGAGATTGAGAGAATTTAAATAAATTTGATTGATTTATTTAAATTTGGAAGAAGAAATGATTTAATTAAATAATTAAGAATTATTTAATTGTTTGGAAGAATTTTTTTTTTTTTTAAAGATAATGCGCCTGGTAAACTTTTTAACGTGACCGGTGACGCTGGTGCGACACACCCTCTGGCTCCACGCAAATGCTTTTGCCCAGAGCAATGAACCGGTGAGGCCACAACTGGGGGACCTCATCCCCTAGGAAGAACACTTCAAACCCGCGAGCTCCTTGGCCCAGCGAAGGCGTAAAGCCTTGCGAGCTCATTGGCCCAGCGGGGGTTTGAACTCTAGTGGCCGCCACTACATCCTGAGCGACTTAACCACCGAACCATGCCATCATCGGCTAATTGTTTGGAAGAATTAAATTAAATAAAAGATTTTATTTAATTTTGACTTTAGAAGAGGTAATTAAATATTTTGATATTTAATTAATTTAGAGGAATATGAATCGAATAAATAAATTTGTTTATTTATTTATTGATAGAAAAATTAGAATGAAATAAATATTAAGAATATTTATTTAGACCAAGTCATGTCATTTTTAGGCGTATACACCTGCCCTTTATGTTTGAGCTACAAAAGGCTTTGGCTACTTGTTAGCTCAAGATGTTTCCTAATCCTGTGTCAATGGGATTGTCCTTCCTAACTCAACCCAATGGCTGGTCAATGGATATTTTGTGGATGATTCTTTTCTCACTCTCATTGAGGAAGAGCAAAATGTCAATCATGCCCTTCAATGATTGGATATCTTCTGCCACACCTTTGACTCTAGCATCCAATGGCAGAAAATATTGTGTTGTAGACAATATTTCCTCCCTAAACCAAGCTAGCTAGATTTTTTGGGATGGAAATGGATTGACCATGGAAATTTTGCATTTTTGGGGCATTCCCTTTTCCTTTTAAGCCTCCCCCTTGGAGTTGTGGCAAGCTGTTATTGCAAGAATTGAAAAGAAATTATAGTATTGGATTACCAAGCCTTTGTCTTTGGCAAGTAAGTTCCCAGTTTGTTCCAAAATTTTAGCTTCCACTCATGTTTTTAATTCTTCATGCTATGTCCCTTCCAAGGCCTCTTATTTGAAAATTGAGAAACTTCTTCAAGATTTTCTGTGGGCTTCCCATGATGGCTCACAAGGTTTTAACTAAGTTGCATGGGAATTTTTTTTCCTCCCTCGTAAGGTTCGAGGTCTTGGTTTGATATCCATTAACCACCAAGGTATTGCCTCATGTGCTAAATGGATCATTTAAGCCCTTCAAGGAAATGAATCCTAGAACATTCTTATTAGAAACTACATTTGTACTGGCACTCCCACTAGCTGACTGACATGGAAAGGTTTGGATCTAGGGACCCTTCTCACTATGAGAGAACTTGCTTCCATTCAAGGTACTTTTGTTATAAAAAATGTTTGGAAATCTTGGGAAGCCCTCAAACCCTAGCTTTGATGGATTGGAGATTATTTTCATAATGGTTTATCCATTAACCATCAATCCATTTGGCGGTCCCCCTATTCCCAGCAATCAAGACTGGCCACTTGTAAAGCTACCTTGGGTTCATGCCTTAAAAATTTTCAAACATGGGATACATGTTCTTCCTAATTTTTTTCATAGTTACACCAAAAAATTTCTTATCTTGGCTTGAGTTTAAAAAAAATTTAGGCTTCTTAACGTTGATCAAGAGACTTACTAGGCTATCATTGATGTTATTCCTCCTTAGATGATACATAAATTGGGAGTTAGATCTCTCTAGCCATGGTGGAAAGATTGGAAATGGTACCCAGACACTCCTTTTAGGAGTTACAAACCTTGCAAAGGTTACTCTTGGTTGTCTCCACATTTACATATGGTGGATCAGTTGAATCATCGTTGGCATCTTCAATCCTCTCATGGGACCTGGCCCATACGGCTTCAATGTATGTGGTCTATTGTGATTGAGCCTAAGTTGGTTCATTTTTCTTAGTGTCTGTTGTATCAAGGCCTCCCCCTAGGGGATCATCTAGCTCATATGGGCATTGCCATTCCTCATTTCCCATTCTATGGGAAACTAGAGTCTCTCAAGAACCTTTCTTGGTTTTTCCCTCAAGCTCAGGAATCTTGGAATTGGATTCATGATTTCTTTCAGCCTTTCATACGTACTACTTTTTCTTGGCATATAGTATTACTAGGCGATTGGCCATATCTTCCCCACAAATATGCTTAGATATGGCATACTTTTAGGGTGAAAATTATCTTTAACATTTGGAAGGAAAAAATGCTACTATTTTCAATCATTGTTCTACTAATAAGCATTTTTCTTTGTACACTAAAGCTACCATTTGTTCTAATGTTCTGTTACAGATTCAGGTGCAAGCTATAAAAGTTGCACTTGAAGTAGCTCATCTCCAAGAGCTACTGGACCATTGGGGTAGTGCCCCTTGTACTATTGTCTGGGTTCTTCCTGACCCCTCTTCCTCTCTGAAAGGAAGCAAGGTATGCAGAAACACTTCCTACACTAATCTACTAAGGAAAGATTTCTACAAATTTTAACTTTCACAGTTACAAATTAAGATGCATATTAATAGAAAGGTAATAACAACATCCAAATGCAAATACAAAACTCACAACACAAGATATACGTGGGGAAAACCCTTTCGGGTAAAAAACCCCACTCCAAAACCTACACAAAGTATTACCAAATCAAAATATGATTACAAGACACTTGCAATGCAAGTTCTTTTAGGAGTACACAATGTCAATTCTCATTCGCATCCCATGACCTTTCACATTCTCTAGGAACTTATTTATGAAGCCTATTTAGCGGTTATCCAATGTCAGTTTTTTCCATGTCGATCAATAACAAACTAACTATTGACGCCTTTACTAGATATATGGCATTTTTTTCTTCGGGGGTGCTACCCCCAACAACCCCTACTAGGGGCGTTGCCCCCAGACCCCTACCATGGGCTCTGCCTTCAAGCCCCATAGGAGGGGGTTCGTCCCCTACACTCCCCCATTAATAATTTTGGGGAGAAATTGTGGCTGACAAAGCCACCAAAATTTATCTTGTTGCATGTACACAAGGTTCTGACACATGACAAAACTATGCCAAGTCAACATGGGATCCTACAACATAGTGCTAAAAAATAAATACAACATTAGGAACTTGCAAAGGTTGAGACACCTTAATTCCCAACACTCTCAAGGGCGTCGATGTGGTCGTAGTCAGTCCTCTTGATGTGACCAGGGTAACCATGTGGTGGCAACCATGGTGATTGTGGTGACCGTGGATCTCATTCCCATGGCCCTCAGCCCTCCAAGGATTCTGTTACTCATGGGGATGGTCTAAGCCTTCTAGACTACCATCTCCAAAGCAGGATGTTGGTTGTCTTGACATAGGAAAATTTCCTCAGCTGCAACTTTCCATTTCTTTGGCCCATGCTCAACCTCCTAAGGAGAATCAAGATGCTACTACTACTCTCAATGATTGGGAGCCTATAGATGATACCACTCTTGGGGATGTTTGGGGGAAACCTGATGACAGGGATCCTCCTCCCTCTGTTGGGGTTACTCTTGCTGCTTAGAGTTCTTTGGGATATGTCCTTTGTTATTTGTTCACCTTTTGTGTTTGGTTGTTAATTTCCTTTAAGGATTTGAGACTTTGTTAGTGTGCCTTTTAACCACTCTACCCCTTTTTTGTGAATATTGTACTATTTATTGCTTTTAATATAGCTTAAATAGGAAGTATTCATAAAAAAATGATGTTTTTGCAATGCAAACTAAGAAAATAATGGTAACTAGAAATGCCAATATGATGCAAAGGGAATATAAAATAGATAAATCAAACTCAAATCACTCACAAGGAACCCTTGACTTACAATCTTTTAGCCCTTTCTTTACAAATTGTCCTTAAGCCTAGTAGCCATTCAAGTGCAACAACTCAGAACTTTTTGGTCAGAACTTTCATTGTAGACCTGTTTGAGATACCCTTTTTGCCCTTACTAAACATATGTCAAAATGGGCTAGGGTTTTTTGGTATGGAATAGGGAAAAAACAAGATTGTTCCTATGCAAACCTTGGGACTGTTACAGAACTACTCTTAGTAAAAATGCCATAACTCACTCAAAACATATTGAAATCACATGAAATAAAAAGAATTGTAAACTAGAAAAAATTATCTTTCCATCCATCTATTATATTCCTCAATATGAGGCCATACCAAGAGAAATAATAGACTGCAACGTTCAGAAAACATAGAAAAAGTTTTGCTTTATTTCACCAAAACTACAAAATCAATTTTCCAATTCTCAAATCTGACTTTGGAGGGTGCATACATATATTTATAATCAATCCCAACTGATTTGAAACTTTTTCTTGATATGCATGTAAATCTTTCTTGCCTTTTTGACCACTTGTCCAAGCTGCATGACAACTTTTAGTAACATTGGCAATTTTTAGGCTTTTAAATTAAAAATCCAATTAACACACCAAAAATAAACCCATAAGATTCTAAATGGTCATAAATGACCTTATGAGACTCCAAAAAAATCTAACAAACCTAAAAATCAAAAATAACAAATAGTAAGCTAAATGAGATTCCTGATGCCCCTGCACCATACACCCAAGAGGAAGAAAACTCAAGTCCCACTTGAGTACAGGTCTGCAATAGTATATCCATGTTTGATAATACAAGATTCAAACATCCAAGTAGCATCTTCCATAGGAATACCCCTCCATTTGACCAAGTATTGAAAATAAGTTGTGTTTCTTATCTTCTTGAATTTCATTGTATCAAGGATGCACTCCAACTCTAGAGGTTTGCTAGGAGGAAGGTCATGGATCCATTCTTCATCTTTAAATGCTTGGGAACTTGCTTCATTACCTACAACAACATCCCCTTTGAAAGGGTACAAGTCAAATACATTAAATATAGGTGAAATGCCAATCCCACTTAGTAATTCAATCTCATATGCATTGGGACCAAACTTGTGAACAACCCAGCAAGGACCAATCTTCTTCATCTGCAATTTGGAGTATTGTCCCTTAGGAAATCTCTTCTTTATGAGATGGGCTAGAACCAAATCCCCTACTTTGAAAGTAACTTCTCTCCTGTGTACATCAACCCTTTGCTTATACTTGTCAACACTACTTTGTAGGTGATCCATGACTTGTTGATGAATCTCCTTCATAGCCATAGCAAATTGCTCACCCTCAGCACTCATCCTCTCCATTCCACTGATATCCCTTAACTCAAAGACCCCTCTAGGCTGCAAACCATAAACAATTTCAAAAGGACTCTTATCCACACTTCTATTCACCAAATCATTGTATACAAATTATACCTGAGGCAAGATCAGATCCCATTGAGTAGAATGCTCTTTGGAGAGACATCTTAGGAGGTTACCAAGGCTCCTATTAACCACCTCAGTCTACCCATCAGTTTGAGGGTGATAGGAAGAACTGAAATTAAGGTTAATGCCAAGTTTCTTCCACAAAGTTCTCCAAAAATGCCCAACAAACTTACTATCTCTGTCTGAAACAATACTCAAAGGAAAACCATGAATCCTTACCACTTCCTTGAAGAATAAACCTACAATATAAGAGGCATCATTGGTGCTCTTGCATGGGATGAAATGTGCCATCTTGGAGAACCGATCCACTACAACATAGATGGAATCAAAACCTCTAGGTGTTTTTGGTAAGCCCATTACAAAATCTATACTCATAGGCTACCAAGGCCTATTTGGAATGGGAAGAGGCTGATACAAGCCTACATTTGTGCTGATCCCTTTTGCCTTTTGACAAAAAACACATTTCTCAACAAATTTTCTTACATCAGCTTGCATCTTAGGCTAAAAATAATGCCTTCTTAGCTGCTCCAAGGTCTTATCAAGACCAAAGTGACTTGCCAAACTACCACAATTCTTCTCCCTTATGAGATTATCTCTCATGGAACATTTAGGCACACAAAGTTGAGCCCCTTTGTATAGCAAACCATCTTGAATCAGAAAATTAGAACTAAACTCATGAAGAACACCATTGGATTGGGTACAAGATGCATAAATCTCCTTGAAATCAACATCATCTATATACATACCTTTTAGTGCTTCAACCCCTACACTTTGCAATTGGATCTCTTGCACCATTCTACTCAATGCATTAGCCACTTTGTTTGACTGCCCCTTCTTGTGTTTAATGGTGAAATTGAAACTTTGCAAGTACTTCACCTACTTGACATGCCTATGACTAAGTTTCTCTTGGCTATTAAGGAATTGAAGAGCATGATTATCAGTATAGACTATAAAATCCTTAGGAAGAAGGTAGTGTCTCCATTTTTTTAAGGACTGAACCAAAGCATACATCTCTAGGTCATAGGAAGAGTACTTCTTAGCCTCATTGAGTTTTTCACTAAATAAGGCAATGGGCCTGCCCTCTTGACTCAACACTGACCCTATAGCATAACCACTTGCATCATACTCAATAGTAAACACCTTATTGAAATCTGGTAAGGCTAATATGGGCTGCTCTACTACTCTTTTCTTCAAGTATTGAAATTTGTTTTAGCTTCACTAGACCAAACAAACTTCTTTCTCTTATCTCCCTTTATGGTATCAATGATTGGAGCACATATATGACTGAAACGTCTAATGAATTTCCTATAAAAGCTTGCCAAACCATGGAAACTTCTTACCTCAACAACTAATTTGGGTGTAGGCGAACTTAGGATAGCTTCAACCTTGCTTGGATCCATCTTCAAGGTGCCCTTTGTAATTACAAAACCAAGATATGCCAACTCTGTCTTCATAAACTCACACTTCTTCAGATTTATCATTAGTTTCTCTTCATTCAATATTCTCAAAACCAAATCCAAATAATGTAAATGTTCTGCCTTACTTTTATTGAAAACAAGAATGTCATCAAGATAAACCACTACAAACTTACCAATATAAGGCTTGAGGACTTCATTCATTAACATCATGAAGGTACTGGGTGCATTGGAGAGACCAAATGGCATTACAAGCTACTCATAGAGCCCTTCATTTGTTTTAAAAGTTGTCTTCCATTCATCTGCAGGTCTGATCTTGATTTGGTGATACCCACTCTTGAGGTCTATTTTGGAAAAGTAGCATGCTCCACTGGGAGGAACCTCCTACAACAATATAATGAAAAATGCACAAAATAACAGAAATAGCATAACACAAAAGGAATTTATTGATCATAAGCCACTTTGAGGGGGCAACCTCCTTTGAGCAAGCTCAATATAATAAACTCGTAGATGCCTTCATTGGCCTCAACACATACTTATATACTAAGTCTAATCTAAACAACTATTACTCCCCATGAATGTGGGATAATACAATATACTCACGGGACAACTTACAAAGCATATGCGTCCAACAACAATATACTAAAAAAGTAAAGAGAAGGGTTAAAAACAGGTTCCTAACATCCCCTCCCTCTTAGAAAAGCTTTATCCTCAAAGCTTAAGATGTGGAAATTGTTGCTGAATCTAAAGGAGTGGTTCCCATGTAGCATTCTCTGGTTGCATTCTATGCCACTGAATTAATACCTCTGTGATGGATTGAGAGTGAAGCTGACAAGTGTGCCTATCAAGGATTGCCTCCATCTCCATAATGATGGATTCTTCATTATCCAGTTCTAGTAAAATAGTCTGTGCTCTGATGTTTGTACCAAGAACTTTCTTGAGACAAGAGACATGAAATACTGGATGAACACGGGAAGGAGGAAGCTCCAATTTATAAGCAACTGATCCAATCTTCTGAAGAACCTTATATGGCCCATAGAACTTTGGAGCCAACTTATGACGCTCTTTGAGTTTCAAGGAGGATTGCTTGTATGGCTGTATACGAAGAAAAACCATATCGCCTACTTGAAAAGTGCACTTAGAACAGTGTTGATCAGCTTGTTGTTTCATTCGATTTCTTGCCATGTGAAGATTGTCTTGCAAAATGTGAAGAATCCGATCTTAGGTTTGAAGAACCGTGTCAACTGCCTAAACTGGAGAACTACTGGGGGTGTATGGAAGGAGCACTGGTGGTTCCTAACCATAGACTGCTTCATATGGAGTCATTTTAGAGGCAGTGTGGTAGGAGGTATTGTACCACCATTCAGCGAGAGGGATCCACTTTGCCCATTGATGCTATTGTTCGGAGGTGAAAAATGAAGATAAGTTTCCAAACATTTGTTGATAACTTCAATCTGACCATCTGTTTGTGGGTGATACCTTGAACTCATCTTCAGTTTGGTGCCAGTGTGGCAAAATAGTTCTATCCAAAATTGACTAGTGAAAGTTGCATCACAATCTGAGACAATGGAAGTAGGGATTCCATGAAGATGGAAGATCTGGTCCATGAAAATCTGTGTGACTGAAGAGGCAGTATAGGGATGGATGAGGGCACAAAAATGACTATATTTGGAGAGGCGATCAACCACAACCAAGATCACTGTCTTCCCTCTAGATTTTAGGAGCCCCTCAATGAAATCCCTAGAAATATCTATCCAAATCCATGTAGGGATGGGCAAGGGTTTGAGCAATCCAGGAAGGAGTGTCATTTCACCGTTGTTGCACTGGCAGGTATCACATTCAGCCACCATCTATTGAATTGCCCTTTTCATTCCCTTCCAAAAGAAGTTACGTTGTGCCCGCTCATAAGTTTTGAGGAAACCAGAGTGCCCTACCAATGGAGAAGCATGGAGTTCATAGAAGACAGCCTATTGAAGATTTGTGCTCTGGGGGAGCACCAGACGACCCTTGTATCTCAAAGAAGCACCATCCCAAGAGTAATGTAGTACAACAGAAGGGTGATTGGCCAACTGTTGGATGATTTGAGATAATGAAGAGTCATTAACATAGCCCTACTGGATAGATTCCAACCAATTTGGAACAGGCATAGAAATAGCTGAAAGAGAAGCTTGGTCATCAAATGTGTGAGAAAGAGCATCCGCCACAATATTGTCCTTACCCTTCTTGTAAGTGATCTCATAGTCATAACCCATGAGTTTGTTAACCCATTTCTGTTGTGCTAGGGAGGAGACCCATTGTTCCAGGAAATATTTCAGACTCTAGTGATCAATCTTGATGCAAAAATGATTCCCTAATAGGTATGGCTGCCACTTCTGTACTGCATAGAAAATAGCCATCATTTCCTTCTCATATGTAGAGAGTACTGAATTCTTACCTAAAAGGGCTTTGCTAGTGAATGTAATGGGATGTTCATCTTGAAGGAGAATAGTACCAAGTCCATTGCCGCAAGCATCACTCTCAATAGTGAAGGTCTTGGAAAAATTTGGCATAGCTAAAATAGGTGTAGTACACATAGCTTGTTTCAATTTTTCAAATGCAAACTGAGCAACATGTGTCCATGTAAAAGCATCCTTTTTCAATAGAGCTATTAATGGAGCTGCAATCTTCCCGTAATCCTTGACAAACTTGCGGTAGTAGCCAGTCAGTCCCAAAAAATCGTGAAGGCTCTTGAGTGTCTAAGGATGTGGCCAATTTTTCATGGCATCTATTTTGGCAGGATCCACTCGAACCCCTTGAGCTGAAACAATATGCTTGAGATACTCCACTTCCTCCTGCCCAAAAACACATTTAGACTGTTTTGCATAGAGATGATGATCAGAGAGAAGTTGCAGTACAAGATCCAGATGCTAGAGATACTCAGCCCATGTTTTACTATAGATGAGGATATCATCAAAGAAGACCAGAATGAATTTCTACAAGTAGGGCTGGAATATTTTACTAATTAATGCTTGGAATATGGAAGGAGCATTAGTGAGGCCAAAGGGCATGACCAAAAACTCATAGTGGCCATCATGCATGCAAAAAGCCATTTTAGGGATATCATCCTCATGAACTCGAATTTGGTGATACCCAGAATAAAGATCTAACTTGGAGAAAAAATGAGCGCCATCAAGCTCATCAAGAAGCTCATCAACAATAGGAACCAGAAACTTATCCTTGATTGTGATGTGATTAAGTGCTCGGAAGTCAATGCAGAGGCACCATGACCCATCTTTTTTCTAGACAAGAAGAACTAGTGAAGAAAAGGAACTAGTACTAGGGTGAATAATACCTTGCTTCACTAAGTCTCGAATGAACATCTCAATCTCTGTCTTTTGGTGAAATGGCTAGCGATAGGGCTTGATGTTGGGAGGAACGCTTCTAGGAAGGAGCTAAATACGATGGTCCTCAGGTCGTGAAGGTGGCAATCCCACTGGTTCAACAAAGACACATGCATATCTATCCAAAATTCATTGTAGGTCCGAAGGAGTAGTGGAGACCACTAATGGTTGCATCTGAATGGAATGGAGCTGAGCGGTGACACCATGTAAATTCTTCTTAAGGAGATTTTCCATGCGATGTGAACTGATGATGCTAAGAGACCCTGGTTGTAAGCTCTTCAATGTGTGTTTTTACCCATTGTCTGAAAACTGCATCCAAAGTTCAACAAAATCCCATAAGATGGGTCCAAGTGTGCATAACCATTGAGCGCCCAAAACCACATCACATCCACCTAAGGGAAAGGAAAACATGTCAGAGCGTAGTTTATAATCTCCAATAGAGATACACACATTATGACACTTCCCTTTGCAAGGTAATGTGCCTCCATTGGAAATCATGACTTCAAAGCTGGAGCAAGGATGGACAAAACAATTAGCTTGTTTAGTGATCCGAGGGTCAATGAAGTTATGAGTGCTACTAGAATCAATGAGTATTGTAAGAGGGAGCTTCTTAAAGTAACCCTTGACCTGCATGGTTTGTGGGGTGGTGGTGACTCCTGCTAAAGCATGGAGAGAGATCTTTGGGTGGTCTTCCTGAGAAGGAGGGTCAATAGGTAGTTGCTGAATGTCGATCTGATCATCTACTATATCTTGAGCATCTTCATAAACTTTAGTTATAGGTAGAGAATCCACATCCAAGAGACAGAGCTTTTTCTCAATACATCTATGTCCCCGAGTGAATTTCTCATCACAATTATAACAAAGCCCTTTTTCTCTACATGCCCTCATCTTTGCTTCAGACAAATGTTTGATAGGAGTTGTTCTAGGAGCTGGCATGATTGGAGGTCTTTGGGAAACCATATTTCTGAATGGAACAAAAGTGGATTTAGAGCATTGTTGAGCTGTGATCTTGTCCTCTACCAACTTAGCCAACCCTAGGGCTTCCATCATTGTGCTGGGATGGAACATTTTAACCTCAGATCAGATTGCATCCTTCAGACCACTGACAAACAACTTCTAAAGAATTCATCAGACAATCCCTCTGTGTGATTGGCCAGTTTCTCAAATTCTATTTGATATTCTCTCACAGTGCCAGTTTGGCAAAGTTTAGTGAGCACTCCTATGAAGTCATCAAAAGCACTAGGGCCAAATCATTACAAAATGAGTTTGCAAAAATCTGTCCATTTTGGCTCTTCATGAGCCTTGATGTACCAACGGAACCATTGAAGGGCTTCATGTTCCAAATGAAAGGATGCAAGTGGGACTTTGTTGACATCAAAAGTATTATGTAGACTGAAATATTCTTCTACCTGGTATATCCATCCAGTTAGATCATCACCATTGAAGCAAGGAAAATCAAGCTTTAGCCCACAAAAATTACTGGAAGAAGAGAACCCAATGTCTCTAGAAGACTCTGGCTGCCGTCTATTGTTCATGGTTGAATCCTGAAGATTGAGGCTGAGAATTTTTTCATCTAGATCTTGGAGTTTAGTCTTGAGGGCTGCAAGTTCATCCTCCATGTTTTTTGCTGCTGCGCAGGTGAACCATAACCAAGAGTTTTTTTTTGGGAAATGGGTAGAAAAACAAAAACAAAAACTTTTTTAGTAAAGGAAAATTTGGATTTGGGAAAAACTCTGATGGGTAATTAGGGTTTGACTAGGTTTTAGACACTTTCTGAGGGATAGGGAAGCAAAAAATGGGGATTTCAGAAGTGGGGTGAAAGAATGGGAAAATTTGTCCAAGAGGGACAAAGGAGCAGAAATAGGAAATGAACACTGTGGCAGATTTTGAAGGTGATTGGGTGAGAATCGAAGAAGTTATGGCAAACCCTAAAAATAGACAAATGTGAGATTTCTAGCTTCAATAAGTGGAATTTGGGATAGGGTCCTTGAGGAAGGAAATATGCATAATGGAATTTCAAGGGTTCTAGTGAATTTTTAGAGGAAACAGAGCTAAAGCAAGGAAAATATGGTGAAAAATAGAATTTTTTTTGTGGAAATGATCTACAACAGCTCTGGATAGATGCAATCTGTGATTTATCAGCTGGCAATAAATATGGACCCTAGGTATGTTTAGCTTCCTAAAGGTTCAAGGGATTCACTTGGCTACCAATACTGTCTAACGACTTGCATATTGGGGCAGTACCCCTCACTCCATGGCTCAGGTAAAACTGATAACCACTTTGCCACAAATGACAGCTCTTGGTTTACCTCACAGATGGGAACTAGTCAATTAGGTAGGGGCCGTTTCCCTTTTTGCTGGCAGGTCCTCTCAATGGGCCAGCTACTTCAGGGTTCCTGTGGTACTCCTCATAATGAGTTTTAGGGCTATGCCTAGGCACTTCCCACAGTTAAGCAGATAGGGATTATTCCCTGATCTAAACCTGCAATTGAAATGAACAATACAGATGCAAAGAAAAATGAACTATTGCAATAATCATAGCACCTGGAGGCCACTGCGAAAAAAACTTTCAGCAAAAATTCCACCCAATGAGCCCAAGAAAGCGCTTTGATACTAGATGGGAGGAACCTCTTGCAACAATATAATGAAAAATGCATGAAATAATAGAAATAGCAGAACACAGAAGGAATTTATTGATCACAGGCCACTTCAAGGGGACAACCTCCTTTGAGCAAGCTCAATACAATAAACTCGTGGATGCCTTCATTGACCTCAACACGTACTTATATACTAAGTCTAATCTTAACAACTATTACTCCCCATGAATGTGGGATAATACAATATACTCATGGGATGACTTACAAAGCATATGCGTCCAACAACAATATACTAACAAAGTAAAGAGAAGGGTTAAACGCAGGTTCCTAACATCCACCCAAGCAATCCATCAAGTCTTCTATTCCTGGGAATGAGAATCTATACCTGATTGTGATCTTGTTGATGGCCCTAGAATCAATGCACATCCTCCATTCACCTCCTTTCTTTGGTGCTAGGACAGTGGGAACCGAACAAGGACTAAGGCTTTCTTTGATTAGCCCCTTATCAAGCAATTCTTGGACTTGTCTCTTAATCTTCTCTTCTGTTGTGGTGTCATCTTATATGTTGCTTTATTAGGCAAACTAGCCCCTAGGATGAAGTCAATATGGTGTCTCTTCAAGTTCTAGATGGTTGAGCTACTCTAGTGCATGGAGTAAATGCTAACATTCATTAAAAAGAGGGGGAGGAAGTTGAGAAAAAGGTTGTTGGAAGAGTGAGAATCATAGATCACTCATCACAAACACTAAACAAACTTAGTTCAATTCTATTGGTATGTGGTGACTGATCATGTAAGTACTTTACACTCGTAATGTATCCCCGCTCCTCTATTTTCCACGTTTAAAGTTAGTTGTTAATTTTTGTTAACCGACAAAAGAAAAAATGACATTATAAAACCCTAATTCTAGAATATTCCAAAAAGCTTGTTATAAGCTACTAGATGTATGTTGCAGGTATGGAATTCATGAGATTGTAATATATTTGCACTGTATAATAAAATCACTGGATGGCTGAGTTTTTATGGATGTAGCCCATATTGGGTGAACCACGTTAAATTTTTGTGCTGATCTCTTTTGTGTTCTTTTTCATTATTATATTTGGGTTATTTAATCTGCATATAATTGTTAATGTTTATTGTTTCGATCTACTTGAACCCTAACAACTAGTATCAAAGTGGGTTGTGTTTGATTATTGTCTGTAGGAAGGTCTGACAGTTGAGTGGGAGTCTCACAGTTAAGTGGGAGCAATGACGAATGAGGGTAAATTGAAGGTAGATAAATTCAATGGGCAGAAGTATCAATTATGGAAGATGCAGATGGAGGATTATCTCTATCAGAAGGATTTATGGAGGCCATTGGAAGGAAAAGCCAAGAAACTGGTAATAATAACTGATGAGGATTGGGAACTTCTGGACAAAAAGGCACTTGGAACCATTCGGTTGTTCCTGGCACCATCTGTGGCATTCAATATAATAGAAGCAAAGACAATAGATGAATTGATGAAAGCTTTGACTAAATTGTATGAAAAACCCTTAGCCTCTAATAAGGTATTTCTCATGAAGCACTTGTTTAATCTAAAAATGATTGAAGGTGGATCTGTGTTAGATCATTTAAATGCGTTTAATACGATTACCAGTCAGTTAACTTCTATAAAATTGAAATTTGATGAAGAGGTGAAGGCTCTCTTGGTTTTATGTTCTTTGCTAGAAAACTAGAATAGTTTGGTAATGTCTATAAGTAACTCCGTCTCTGGTTCAAATACTTTGAAATTTGATGATGTTGTTGGTGTTATCTTTAGTGAGGAAATGCGACAGAAAAGCATAGGTGAGAGTTCGACATCGGGTAATGCTTTGATTGTAGATAATAGGGGAAGAACAAAGGAGAGAGGGAAAAGCCCAACAAATCATGGGAAGTCACAAGGGAAGTCGAAGAAAGGCATATCTAAATCCAGAGGAAGAATGGATTGCTGGCACTGTGGAAAGCCAGGACACTTGAAGAAGGATTGTTGGTCTCGAAAGGGCAAACAAGGAGACAAACAACATGATGACAGTAAGGAAGCTAATGTTACAAGTAATAAATTATGGGATGCTTTAATTTTGTGTTTAGATAATGCTAATGATTCATGGGTAATAGATTCAGGGGCTTCATTTCATGCCACACCCCATAGGAAATATTTTGTAGATTATGTTCAAGGTGATTTTGGACAAGTATATTTGGGTGATGATGAACCTTGTCAGATTGTTGGAAAAGGAAAGATAAAAATCAAGTTGCAAAATGGAAATGAATGGTTGCTATAGGAGGTAAGGCATGTTCCAAATTTGAGAAGGAATTTAATCTTTGCAGGACAACTAGGTAGTGAAGGCTACATAGTTACCTTTTAAGACAAAGTCTAGAAGGTCACTAAAGGTGAAAAGGTAGGCACATTATGTTTGTGTACTAGTAATACTTATTCTACCTTAGCTACTACATAAATAGTTGCTACTGAGATAGTTATAGCACTTGCTACATGGACATAAACAAAATTGTGGCACCATAGACTTGGGCACATGATTGAGAAAGGGATGAATATCCTTCACTCTATAAAGTTGCTACCAGGTTTGAAGAAGATTGACTTGGAGTTCTGTGAAAATTATGTTTATGGAAAACATAAAAGAGTCTGATTTCTCAAAGTTGGGAAAGAGAAGAGTGAGAAATTAAACCTTGTGCATTCACATGTATGGGGTCTAGCTCAGGTATCTTCTCTTGGTGGCTCTTGCTATTATGTTACTTTTATTGATGATGCAACTAGGAAAACATGGGTGTATTTCCTAAAACAAAAATCAGACGTATTTGAAACTTTTAAAAATTGGAAGCTTTGGTTGAGAATGAGACAGGAAAAAAGTTGAAGTGTCTCAGATCTGATAATGGAGGCGAGTATTGCAACAGAGAATTTGAGAATTACTATTCATATAATGAAATCCATAGGTAGAAAATAGTTCCTGGAACCCCACAAGAAAATGGTGTGTCTAAGAGGATGAATAGGACCATTATGGAGTGTGCAAGGAGTATGAGATTACATGCTAAACTACACTTACATTTTTGGGCAGATGTTGTACATACCACTGTTTATTTAATAAATAGGGACCTTCAAATCCTTTGGATGGTGGCACTCTAGAGGAGGCATGGACGGGTAAAAAGGTAAACTATTAATTTCTAAAAACCTTTGGTTATGAAGCTTTTGTCCATGTTGATATTGAAAATAGAATCAAGCTTGAGGCTAAGTCTAAACAATGTACCTTCATTGGTTATGGAGTAGATAAATTTGGTTATTAGTTATGGGATTATCAAAATCATAAAATCATTAGGAGTAGAGATGTTATATTCAATGAGAAGGTCATGTATAAGGATCAACTATGGGAAAAGTTGAAGCATGAACAGGCCAAAAAGGAATATGTGGTGCTAGATGAGATTCTAGAAAATAAAATGTCAATGGTACTCGATTCTTAGCAACAACACGTTATCCCATAGACTCTTGCAAGTGTTAGACATTCTACAAGGATAAGTATACCTCTAGAAAGATTTTCTCCATCATTATATTCTATATTAATAATTGATTCTGGTGAACCTGAAGGTTGTGAAGAAGCAATGCAGATAGATACCAAATGGTAGTGGGAGCTAGGGATGAAAGAGGAAATGGATTCCTTGTTACAGAATCAGACTTGGGACTTAGTCCAATTGCCTGCAAGTAAAAGAGCATTGCCAAATAAATGGGTTTATAGGTTGAAAGAAGATGGAGGCAAGAAAATATATAAGGCTAGACACGTGGTAAAAGGTTTTGCACAGAAAAAAGGTATATATTTTGATGAAATATTCTCTCCGGTTGTAAAGATGACTTTATTAGAACTATTCTAAGTCTTGTGGCTATAGAAGACTTGCATCTTGAATAGCTAGATGTGAAAATAACATTTCTCCATGGGATTTGGAAGATGAAATATACATGCAACAACCACAAGGATATGAGGTCCAGGGTAAGGAGGAATTTGTGTGTAGGTTAAAGAAGAGTTTGTATGGCCTGAAGCAAGCACCTCGACAATGGTATTTGAAATTTGATAGTTTTATGGCTGATCAAGGTTACAAAAGATATCATTTTGATTATTGTGTTTATTTTAATAAATTAGGTAATGGAAGCTATATTATCCTATTGCTTTATGTTGATGACATGCTTGTTGTTGGGTCTAACATGCAGCATATTAATGAACTTAAGAAGAAATTAGCAAATTCATTTGCTATGAAGGATTTGGGTGTAGCAAAACAAATCCTTGGTATGAGGATCACACGGGACAAGACAAACAAAAAAATATTTTTGTCTCAAAGTGATTATGTAGAGAAGGTATTGAAAAGGTTTAACATGTAGAATGCAAAAGCAGTTAGTACACCTTTGCCTAGTCATTTTAATCTGACTAAGGAGATGTGTCCAAAGACACAAGAGGAGGAAGACAAAATGTCTAAGATACAATATGCATCAACAATTGGTAGCTTGATGTATGCAATGGTATGTAAAGGCCAGATATTGCACATGCAATGGGAGTTGTGAGTAGGTATATGAGCAATCCGGGAATTGAACATTGGAATGTAGTAAAATGGATTCTCTGATATTTGAGAGGTACTACTTCAAAGAAACTCTATTTTGGAGGAACAAATTCTGCTCTAAAAGGATATGTTGACTCTGATCTGGCGGGTGATATTGATAGGAGTACTATAGGGTATGTTTCTACTGTAGGAGGTACTACAATTAGTGGGATTTCAAGGCTGCAAAAGGTTGTGCTTTCAACCACTGAAGCTGAGTATGTTGCTGCTACGAAAGCTAGCAAGGAGATGATTTGGATACAACATTTTTTGGAGGAATTAGGACAATGAAAATAAGATATCCCTTTGTACAATGATAGACAGAGTGTCATTCATCTTGTTAAGAATTCAGCTCTACATTCAAAAACTAAGCACATACATCTCAGATACCTCTTCATCCAGTTAGTTTTGGAGGATGGATAGTTAAAGCTGGAGAAAATTCACACAAGTGAGAATCCTGCAAATATGTTCACAAAGGTGGTTACATGGGAGAAATTGATTTCTTTATCAATTTCTATTGGCCTTCACAACTAATAATGGTGGATATAAGAAACTAGCCAGGCCTGTAATCTAGTGGGAGCTGCAAGTGCAGCGATGTTGTCTAGGATCGGTCTTTAAGTGGGAGATTATTTGGTGTGGAGCCTGAGCAGTCTCCAAGTGGGAGATTGTTGGTATGTAGTGATTAATCATACAAGTACTATACACTCATAATGTATCCTTGTCAGGGTTCAAGGTCAGGCCAGGTCCCAAGCGGGGGTTCAGGGGCATAGCCCCCAATTTTTTTTTTCCCTCATTTTTCCATGTTCGGAGTCAGTTGTTAATTTTTGTTAACCGAAAAAAGAAAAAATGACATTGTAAAACCCTAATTCTAGAAGCTTCCAAAAAGCTTGTTATAAGAGGTTGGGATGTATGTCGTGGGTATGGAATTCACGAGATTGTAATCTATTTGCACTAGATAATAAAATTATTGGATGACTGAGTTTCTATGGATGTAGCCCATATTGGGTGAACCACGCTAAATTTATGTGTTGATCTCTTTTGTGTTGCTCTTCATTGTTATATTTGGGTTATTTAATCTGCATATAATTATTAATGTTTATTGTTTCGATTTGCCTGAACCCTAACAAATTCATGAGTAGACATAAAGGAAATGACTAATAATCAAATTGAAATCCTTCTTCTTGTATTGATTCAATAGTAATACATAAGGTATGAGTATTATTTGGCCCCTATCAAGCTAGGTTTTTCCTTCCAAATTGGGGGTTTTCCAAGTGAAAACCTTGTGTATTGTGTTAATTGTATTCATTGTCCAATGGTTTTGAGCATAGTATCAATTTCCATATTTTATTGAAACATTCTAGTAGAGTGTAATTCTACTCTTTCAGCATTCTATAGCAATAAATCGTAGTGTTTGTTGTAATATGGATCATTTTGGTATTAGAGTGAATTTAAACCATTGGGAATTAGTGGAAAGTGGATTTTTATGACATTGATAAGGCCTTCAACTAAAGGTAACTTAGTCCCTAATAATTTGGAGATAGGAACACATATTTGGAACCAAGAAATTAGAATGGGTTATTTGAGTACAAGAGGTTAGCCTTGGAGAGTCATCTAGAGTAGGTAATGAAGCATCATCAACGAATAACATGACAATATGAGAAAATTGCTAGACAACAAGCTCAAATGGCCTAGGATTAGTCATTCCAATGTCCTAGTTCAAGCTTTCAAAGGAAAGAATCCTAAGGTGAGAATTGAAACTACCTCATTTAAAACTTAAACCAAGGTAGATATTAAGACCTTTTAAGGTCAAGTTAATGTATAAATTTAAGATACTTAGAGAAAAAAATGGTGTATTTCAATGTCCATAATGTGAGTGAAGCACAAAAAATCATGTACTCATTTGAAAATGAGTTGGCATGCTCATGTATGGTGGTAAAGCTATATTTCCTCATGTGAGAAGAAGAAGAAACTAACAACATTTAGTTGGGACAGATTTAGAGATATTCTAAGGAAGATTTTTTATCTTATTGATCATGAAATAAATTAAAAATAAAATGGCTCTACTTTAGGCCAAGTAAGTAATCAAAATGAGAAAACCTACCAAACCAAGTTCCATATGCAAGTCATGATGTTGAGCATGGACCTGGAAGAAGGTATCCTTACCAAGTATCTAATAAGGTTACATACAAACCTAAGAGGGAAAGTCGTCATAGCCAAGGTAGATAATTTAGATGAAGCTTGTGTATTATCTCATTACATTGATAATAAGAAGACAAGTGGAGGAGATGTTTGAAAAAGGGACAACAACATGATAAATAATAGAACAATGAGAAAAAGGAAAACCATTCAATAAATGGAAAGGTAAGAAGACTAATGTTGTTTTCCATATTGGTAAAGACATAGAGTCATTGTTCACATTGTAAAATTGATGGCCACATTAAAAGTAAATGTTGGAGGTTGCACACCATGTTGAACTCTAAGAATAGGCCCAAGGAGGACTCTAAGAAGTTCATGGCTACCATTAGATATGAAGTGAAAATAGAGGACAAGTTGGATGTTGATGAAAAATTGGGATGCATAACCATGAAAATGATCATGAGTGAACAAGAACAAGAAGCAATGAACTAGATTTTTATTCTCTAACTCCAAGTGAAGAAAACAAGGGTATGAGAACTTTTAGATTATGGTTCTAAGTGTAATTTAACTTTAGCTAATATAGTAAGTAATTATGGTCTAAAAATGTATGATCATTCTCATCCTTGTCCATTGATTTGGGTTATGAAGGGTGTAGAGGTTCAAGTAAAGAAAAGGTGCAAATTTTAGTTTTCTATCAATGCTCAATGTGTAGATTAATAGAAGTAGATGTAATTTTAATCCATTCATTTGATGTTGTTCTTGGGAATCCATATTTGTATGTGCAATCTATTCTATATTTATAAAAGATGGTGAAAACACCTGATAATAGGCAAGTTCATTAAACTCCCATTTTAGAAGACTCACAAGGAATCAAGCATGGGAGGTGATAGTGGACAGGCTAGCTCTTCATGTCTCAATATGGAGTGTGCAAGGAGTAGATTTTTAAGCCCCTTTGGTTTTCACAAATCATTGTAGGTGAGGTTTTCAAGCTTCTAGTGTCTTCTGGTGTCTACGACAGAATGAAAGGAAGTGAGGTTGGGAGCGAAGTGATGAGTGGCGAGGGTAGTGCTAAAGGAAAGGAGAAGGCTGTTCTTGTTGGAAAGAGACACTGCTATGCATGACAGGTGTTGTCATTGATGGCAACTAAATCTATCCTAAACATCTACATTACATGATTTGTTCATACTGGAAGTCAGAGTGAGGATTTGTCTAAGTCTGGATGTCAAAAACAAAGCATGTGATAGGGTCTAGTATCTTGGTCCAGATCTCTATGGTGGTAAATCCCAATGTGCTGCAGATCTGAGGGAGTGATAAGGATTATTAGGACTATCTAAATCCATAATCTTAGCCTCTGGTGATGAAGGATTCAAAAGATATAAGCATCTGAGTATCAGGGTCCAATTAGTTAGCACAATTAGAAGAACAGGCTAACCTAGTATTTGATCTTGGTCCAGATACAGAAAAGTTACTAGATAAGAAATTAGTGATTATCAATGGTATTGACCGAGATGATTGAAGATTTGAGAACACAAGTTTTTGGTCCACGTTACTAATTGTCCATGGATTCAGCTGACAGAGCAGAGTTTTTAATAAATGTTGTAAGTTTTCTTGAAGTTGACTATAGTTGATTGAATCTCTTGATATAGATATATATAGCCAATGAATTTAGGTGTTTTGGTGTGCACTTGTGATGTGATGATGGAGTAATTGTGAAAAAGACAAAAAGAAGTGCAAAGGAGAAGAGATCTTAGGACTGAATCATGGAAGAACAGTAAGTAGGGCAGAGCAAGGATGAAGTGTGTAAGATCAATATTCTGTACTTAATCAAAACTAAATTCTTGCATTGATAGATTCTATTCATCAGTTCAAATACTCTATAATCTCCTTGTAATAATTTTTGTATGTAGTGAGCCTCTTTGAGCAGTGAGCTCTAGGTAGTGAACCTGAAGGCACGTGCCTTCCCATTTGTAATAGTTTTAATAGGGTATTAATTTTTGTGGACTAACCTCCACCGTGGTTTTCCCTTAACTAGGTTTCCATGTTGAAACTCTTAGTGTCAAGTGTGTTATTTGTGTTTCTTCTCATGTGTTTTTAATTCATGCTTTCATGGTTATAATAATGATCTGTAAATAAGTGATAGAGAAGAATTAATAGAAGCAAATGTTAAAGTTTTGAGAGAACTGATTCATCCCCCCCTCTCAGTTGTCTACCCTAATTCCAACAATTGGTATCAAAGCCAAGTTCCTTAGAAGAAGCTTAATAGCTTGAGGAAGATCTAGGAAGGAGTCTCAATGGGTTCACTCAGAGAACAACTTCAATTGGATTTAAAAGATCTTGATCGATCCAAAGCAAAAATAGATGACCTGAAAGCGAACCTTAAGGATGTTGATGATTGCATTGAGTTGTTAAAATAAAAATTAAAGAAATCAATGGAAAAGAGGAAGGAGCTACTTCATCAGCTAGCTAATCTTATTGAAGAAAATGGCATGAATGAGGCTTTGGAAGAAAAGAAAAATTAATGTGAGAAGATGACAAAATAAGTTTGTGTTCTAGAACAGGAGATGGAATCTAGGGTGATGAGGCTAACCAAAGAAATTGAAGAAAGGAAGAAGACTAAAGAAGACCTAAATCAAACTCTAAAGGAAAGAACACAGAATGCTACGAATGGACATAACAATTGGCCACCTAAAATCAAATCTATAAGAATACAGATATAATGAGGAGGAACTTGAAAGGTAAATTATCACTATCAGGCATGACCTAGAAATTGCAAATGAATACAAGGAGAAGTTCAAGATAAGCTCAGCTAAACTTGAAGTGTTGCTTGAGAGTCAGAAGAAGGCTGATGATAAGCATGGTCTTGGGTATGAGAAAGGTGAAAGCTCTGGATCCAAACAAAGAAATTCTCAATCAAGGAATGGGAGAAATAAACCTAGAAGACCTCCAAGAAGATAGCCTAATGCTCAAAGATATCCATCTTTTAATGGAAATTGTTTTAATCACAATAAATTTGGTCAGAGCTACTCAGTGTAGAAGTAGAGTAAATCAAAGTGGTCCATCTTTCTTCGGTCAATGCTTCAAGTGCAAGAGGTATGGTCATAGATCCAACGAATGTAGAATTATGATAATGAATAACTCTAACAATAAAGGAAATAATAGTTCTTTCAATGGCAAATGCTATGCATGCAATAGATTTGGACACATGGCTAATCAGTGCAGATCAAGAGGAAATCAATCAAATGAGCAAAGAAATGTTGTGTGCTTCAATTGTAACCAATCCGATCATATTGCAAGATTCTGCAAAAGTAGGAATAATGAAAGAAGAGGTCTGATAAATAGAAAATTGGATGAGCAGAGACAAGACAAAGGCAAGGGCAAAGTTGACATGAATGAGATTCAGAATGAAATGAACATGACATGGGTAAATAAAGGTGAAATGAATAATGGTGATGGGACCGCACTGGAATCCGGTGCTGGTAATCCCTCCAAGAATTGAATTAGGAGGTCTAGCTCAGGGGGAGCTGCATTGAAAATCTAATTCTCCCAGCCAGTTAGTAGGTGCTTGAATCTAGAATGATGAGAGAAGAAAATTTGGGTTATTACAGATCATTTGAAAGGATTTCCAAAAGTAAAGAAGTGGACATGGTGATTTGCAGAGCAATTGAAGGTTGACTGTATGCAGAAATAGTGTAATCAGATGTGTTAGGATAGAGCATTTATTACAAAGGCAAATTAGGTTTTGCGAAGTATAAAAATGTCATTCATTCTTCATTTAGATCACTTTACATTTGAAGAGAGTAAGCTAAAGAGCACTTGAGCTAAGATTTCAAGGATTTGAAGTGTGACTGATGAATTCATCAACTAACCCTAACTCCATTGAAGAAAAAGGTATTTTTATGTGAATCTTTGAACTTGTAATCTTTTGGGTTGGTTACTCCTCTTGTTGTTGATATTACTGAAAGGCCCCAACCAAAATTCAAGAAGCATCCACACAAATCAGTTGAAGTCGAACCATTAGGAGCACTTTTTGGTGTCCCATACAGTGTACTGCATGTTTAGGATATTAGGGCATACATCCACTATAGTGTAGATGAATTTGGGAATCTAAAATTGCTAGATTTGTTTGACAACTACCTAAGGGATGATAACTATGAATTGAAACCGGAATAGAAAGCCCTAAAAGAAAACATTTTCTATAGGTCATTGAATTTCTGACATTTCATGAGAGTGAGTGGGTCTGATATGTCTTGAGCCAAATGCATGATGAGTTTATATGGCTATTGAAACCATTTAAGATTACAAAGGATGCTATCAGGATTGTAACTGGGTTAAATTCAACCAATGGTTTACCCATGTTGAAATCCATAAAGAACCAAACCGTAACTAATGCAACTGGTGCAAAATTTGATAAGAGGGCAATGACTATCAATGACATTATTGATCCAGATGTTAAGTTTGCTTCAATGGTAATTGGTTACAAGATTTATCACTCCAGTAGGGAGAATTCTGTGTCTAGAATAGCCATATCTGCTGCATACAAAATGTTGAAAGAAAATGCAGATTATGACCTATGTGAGTTGTTACAGAACCAACTAATTGAGAACTTGAGCAAAATCAAAAAAGACAAGGAAAACACCTTCAAATATGGTTCTTTGGTTATATGTTTATTTTTCTACTTCATGAATGAGGTGCCTGGAGTAAAGGGTGTGCACTAGACTAATGACATACCAGTTGCTATTCAGATAAGAGATCATCTACAAAGCATTAGTGACTCTAAAGCATAGGAAACTGCAATCTGGGGGTACTTCAAGAATTTTCAAAGTATGATGCATTCTAGGGAAAGAGTCCCTAAATCAGTTATTGAAAAATATAAGAATGAAATCTGTTTTATGGTGGACACTGATCAGTGCTTAATGAAAGTAGTAGAACCTAGAACTATTTGGATCATGCCCATGGTGTATGAGGCAGATGAGAAAATTTTGAATATGTATGCTCAACACCTTTTGAGCAATCCAAAGGACACAACAGTTGAAAGATTTGGGACATATGAGGAGCTAAGTATGAAACTGCATGTTGAGCTCAGAAAACCTGAAACCAATGGGAAAGTAAGGAAAGAAGTTGAGCAGTTGGCTGAGAATCTAGGCCTCACCAAGGAAGCTGTGAGGCAATTTAGGGAAAGAACTAAAAAGGTTGAGAGGGAAAAGTAGGATAAGAAACAAGCAAGTGCTCTGGTAGAATCCTCTTCCACATCAAGGACCACTAGGAGCTCTGTTGCTGCCCCTGTTCCTCCAAAACTTGCCAAATCTAAGAAACTAGAAGACATATCATCCGGTAAGGAAAAGAAAACAACTAAAGTAAAGGCAAAAAGGTCATATGATAGTTTGGAAAAGGAGAATGAAGAAAAGAAAGATTCTGATGAAGAGCTTAAAGAGTTGAAGGCCACAGGCACTAAAGTTGTTAAAGTGTCAAAAGAGTAGCCTTCCGGAAGTAAAAAGACAAATAGGAGGCAGAAGTCAGAGTTTGATGTTGAGAAGCCAATTCCCTATGTGAAAAACATTGTTAAGACAATCACTATTGATGGGAATTTAAAGCTATTGACAAAATTCTATGATCTTTACAATGATATCGACAAAAGACTTTTAGAAGAAGCCACTATCAAGTACTTGAATGTATTCAATCGAGCACTAGTAGAAATTTTGTCAGAAGTTCCAAAAGGTTTGAGAGATATTCTGGAAATTAGGAAAGAAGCTGCCAAGACAAAAGATATGGAGTTGAGGGAACATGTGTTAACCACTCTATGTCTGGTGAGCTCTAGCAGAGAAGCAGATAATTTTTTTAAAGAAGTCAAAAATGAATTTAGGAGTAAGACAAGGATGAACAAATTGATGATTGGAGACATAGATAAAGTTGTCCAAGAAACTAAACAAATTCTAAGGAAAGCGTTGGACAAGAACAAATTCTTTGTGGTTTCAGATGAACTTGCTAATGACACATCAATTCTAAATGATGAATAGTAGCAGAAGAATGAGAAATAAATTGAAATAAATGACTCCTCTGTTCTAGAAGAGGAAGCAATAAACAAAGAAGATGAGGAGATGATAGATAAAACTAATGATGTAGGATGTATTCAAACTCCTTCGGATCAATCTAGAAAAGAAAATACAGAGATGAATATTGAAACAGATGATCAAATTAAAGATGATTCATTGAAGAATAAAGAGCATGAAATAGAAAAAGCTGAGGACCAAGAAGCAGAAAAGGCCAAGAACAAAAATGAAAAAGAAGAAGAGATTGCAAAGGTTGATGAAGAGCCCAAGAAGGACAATCCGACTAACAGTACCAGTAAGGATCAAATAGATACATCATCATTTTGGGGAAGAGACACTATAGAAGTAGTGAAGGAAATTCTAGAAAGAGATAAACAAATTGAAGAAGATCAAGACATTATACAAGGTCCAATAAATTTTGATACCTTATCTCCAGCACAAAGGATAAAGTTGGCCTCCATTGCTCAAGCTAAAGCTAGAGAAGACATTTTGAAGTCTCACATAGAAGATAGTGAGCTACTTGGCTTGGCATTAGGAATTTTGGAGAAGATCATGCCCACTTTTCAGAAGGATTCTTTGGCATCTCCATCTGGCCAATTGAAAAATCTAATAAATTTAGTAAGTTCTCATTTTGAATCTCTAGAGAAGTCTGCAGAGGTCAAGGTTCAAAAGAAATGCAATGATAAGAGATTTGATGCTCTAAAAGGGTTGATTGGAGTAGATAGAATGGTACTGGATGCTAGTGTAAAGAGTATTTAGAATGCTCTTACAGAAGGAGGAAATGTATATAAATTTTTCTTATCTTTCCCTAAAGGTATAGAGGATATTGAAGATAAAATAAAGGAGTCTAAGCAAAAACTATCAAGTGTATCCAAATCCTTTGATCTTGTGATAGCATCAGTGACAAGCAAGGAGTGTCAAGGAATCAACCTTATTGAAAAAATAAAGATATTGACAAAAGAAAAGGAAAACATTGAGGCAAGGATGAGTGAGCTCCAGGGACTAATTGCTCCCAAGATGGAAACAATGTTTAATGCTCTGACTGAAGCCCAAGCTGCAGCTCAGTCAAGTGACACAATTGATCTACGGATAATAGAGTATCAAGTATTCCTATTCAATGGCCACGCCTTAATTTTGAATACTATAAAGAAGAGCTAGGATAGTGAGTTGGCATGATTGAAGAATATTTTTGGTGATGTACTTAAGTTTATGTAAATATAACTTAAGGACTATTTGTACATATGCAGCTTGGTGTATAAATTTTTTGTGCAAATTTTGGTTACAGATCCCACCCTTTGCCATTGATGTCAAAGGGAGAGTGAAGAGCAATGAAAAATGAGGAATCCAACAAAGGGGGAGCTTTGGAGAATAGTGAAAAGCACAAGTGTACATAAAAAAGGGGGAGTTGTGTTGTGTGGTTACACAACACGCCCCATTTTGACTTGGCAAAACAGGGACCCAACTTTTGGCTTGGTTTGTGTTGTCTGCTTTCTGGCGGTTTGGTAAAAATAGGTCAGGTGCATCATCATCATGAAGGTCAGGATGAGGTAGGTCATCATCATGAGGTTAGTTTGTCAAAGTTCATATTTTGTTTCTATGACTTCATGGTTAGAAAGAGCTTGAAATTCCATGCAGGTTTGCCTTTTACATCACTTGAAAATTCGTCCATATGAGGGAGTTATGAGCAGTCAAAGTTTTGGTCAAACCTGATAATTGCTGTATGATGAACATCATCATCATGATATTTGAAAAGCTCCCCGATAATATCCTGAGGTTGAAATATCCGGACGTCAAGTTTAAGTCGTAGTAAGCTTTTCCCGTCGAGCGGTCTTTTTGTATCGCGAAAGGTCATCATCATGATCTTACTCTATCACCTGATAAAAATCATGCAGTCCCGAAACATCCGGACGTCAATCTTAAGTGATAGTGTGTTTTCCCGTCAAGCAACCTTGGGCACATCGCGAGCATCATGATATTCTAACATCACCCGATATTATAATATCATGCTGATATTATAATATCACCTTGCTTAAGAAATCTGCCATCTGCATAATTTGCACGCGCACGTCAAAGTCCTGGTGGTCATCATCATCATGATATTTCAAGGCAGGGTCGCATTTCGTAATATCCTCCTGATCTCCTTTTGCGTGATCATGATGATCACCTTATCTTTCAAACGGAGGGCGATATTTCACTCCTAAGTCATGTTGACAAGATCATCATGATCTTGTTTGTTTACCCGACATTTCGCAATATCATCCTGCCGAGAAGTATAACCTTTTGCAAATATCCTGATGACGTCATCCCGACCTGATAAACGAAGAAGTAAATATCAGGATGACGTCACCATCACCTTTCTCCTTCGGCAGGATATTTTCCAAGGCATGATCCTGTTCGCCATATGATGATGACGATGACGTCATGTTCGAAGATTAACAAAGGCCCCGGATATCCTGATGACGTCATCTGAACCTTCAGCAGGATCATATTTTAAATCACCTAGTGCGGATATGATGATGATGATGATCATCATCATCCTGATCTTTCGAGAGGGTTACCTTGGCCGCTAAAGGGGTCATTTTGCATTCATCACCCGATCATCTTCCTAAGGTGACCCGATATTACATTTATCCCCTGAGCTTAACGAAACATGACGGTGACGTCATCCTTTGCATTTTAATGAAGCCCGAATATGACGATGACGTCATCATGATATTCCTTTCCGGCAGCAGGATCATATTCCAGATCCTCCTGTTTGTCTTCATGATGATGATGATGATGATGTCTTTCTTTCCCCAATATGCAGAAACGAAACATCCTGATGTGCTTTTCATCAGAGCATTAGGAAAGGAGGAGCATCATAGTTCATGATATCCTGCGGTTAGATACAAGACATAGAGTTGGGCATCATCATGATTTTTGGCGTAGGTATAACTATTGCCATCGGCCAAGTCTAAATTTGTCACCCCGATCATATGTGGTCGCACCGATGCTAATATGATGATGACCCGAAGCATACAAACAGAGCATGCAAAGCCAGGTATGAAGTAATTTGTTAAGGGCGGTTATTTCCTTGTATATTTTGACATGCATGATCTTATTTGAACCTGATACACATGGAAATGGGCGGGAAAATTTGAAACGATAGAAATTTAAAAGGCCCGACTGCCTGATTTTGGTCAACGAGGGTTGACCTGGTTGTTTTATGCTGTTTATGCATTTAGTGCATATTTTCCATAGGTAAAGCCTGATTGCCTGTAGCTGCACATTGGGAGGTATGTTTAATAAAATGTTTACTTCCTGTTGTTTATCCACATGATGATGAACTTAATGTTTGTCTGTTTATGAGCATTGAAGTCATGATGCTGCTGCTGAAGCTGAGCATTACAAAGTTGCGCATGGAGGCAACATGAGCCAGAAATGAGGAGGATATTGTCAAATATGCTGTTCGCCAGCTGGAGACCGAATCAAGTTGAAGATGCTGGAATATTCCGTGCCAGCTGTGCATTTGCCAACTGACGAAGCATGTGCTTTTCATCTGGACCGTTGTTTGTTATGAGAGGATCCTAATCCTTGGATCGTTGTAACCATTTTTTTGGCAGTTGTTCTATATAAGAGCCAGAGCTTGTCATCAAAAAAGAGGAGGAATACATTAGAATACACAGACGCATCTGGCGCAAAAAGTCAATTACTGTAGAATCAATTAAGAGATCGGATTACTGAGACTAATGAGGATAGAATTGTTGAAATGTCAAGGTTTTTTCTTCAGATCACTGTAAATGTACCTGTTCTTGAGCATACTGAATGGATATGAAGTTCCAGATTACATCCTAATTGTAAATTTTACGTAATCTTTCTGTTGATTTCTGGATATGTACTGGTGAATGCTGTGTTCAACTGGAAGCGCTTTCATTTTATTACATGTTGTTGTCAACTTTTCCTTTGAAGATTTGCACTAGATCATGTGGATTTGTGGAATGTCCTGGTGAAGTATGATTTCTAGTTTTCCTTCTTTTCATTGCATGTATGGGAGCTTGTATGTGAATCAGTGATCTAAGTCCAGTAGTTTTGGGAATCTCATTCTTTAACCCTTTTTCTTCTTTTAATTTCATAAATTCATCACCATAACTGCAAATCATGATAAATAACAAGCAAAAACAGTGAAATATGCTGAAATCCCGTAGGTAACTGAAGATCATTAGCATATTTGAGTTAAATGCATGTAGTATTGGAAATATCATGCCAAGAATCATAAATAATGACAGAAATCATGCAAATATCAGCCTGTAGGCACATTATTTGACTAAATTTACAGTGCAGAGGTAGAATTGTTGGAGATTTATGCAGAGCAAACATCTAGAGCAGGATATTTGAAGATAATGATGATGAACTTTGAAGAAACACGTAAGGCCCCTGAATGGAAAACAGCAACACACATCAACCACTGAGTAACGTCAGTAGATTAAGACCTAATCAACGGAGACTTGGGATCATGAATTCTTTGAATTCATCGTATCTTTCAAGATGAGTAAAGGTTGTTGTGTAACTTTTGTTCTATGTTTGCGAATGACTAACATCATGACCAACATAAATTGGTGCTAGAAGGAGGGCCAAGTCCAGAAGATCACGTTCATCATCAGTACTTTCAGGTTTGATGACGCTTAGAGTAAGGTAACCTCTGATCGTCTGTGAATTTCATCATATTGCGTAAATATTTGCTGCAACAAGTTTGTATATGCACATTCTATGTAAAGATTTCCTGATCTCACATAAATATTGCAAGCTTTATAGTAGATTTCTTTAAATTCACTAAATATCAGCCAAAGATGCGTAAATTTGTTCAAGCTTTGAGAATTTGAGCCTTAAACACGTGAGATCCGGTGCTACCGGTCGGAATATCCCAATATCCTGTCATATTTGCAGTGTCTTCACAAATATCGCGTAAATATTCAGTCTGATTTGCAATTTGACCGCAAATATCACCTTGTCCGGTGGAATCCAGCCAATATTTGCAAAGTTTCAGCTAATTGGCCTCCAAATCGAGAAATCCTGGCTCACAGGATAAATACCAGGTCTAGACATAGTGAAATTTTCGAAGAATTGCCTGTTAGAGGTTTTAGACCTAGGACTGTAGACGTTCACCATACTCCAGAGTCTAGTACGTCTAGAGCTTCACCAGGACCTCCTCCTGTAACTCCTGTTGGTTTGCAAATACCTTCCGGTATACCCGTGACACCTCCTGTTCAACCTCAGGGTATACCTTTAGTCCAACCTCAGCCAACTGCACCACCAGTTCAGCCCCCTCAGGTTGCAATGTCTTTTTTTGCAGCAGAATCACCATTGACCTTTAATGCGTATCATGAGTTACCAAAGTATCCGGACAAACTTTGTCCAAAATATCATCCTTATCAGGATGCGGATGATCATATCAGGACGTTTAAAGAAGATTGCTGCAGAGCCAGAATAGAACATCAGGACGTGGTGTGCAGATTATTCCCTTTTTCCTTAGGGGAAGAGGCTTATAATTGGTTCATCAGTCTTGGTCAATCTTCTGTCGGTTCGTGGGCTGTCTTAGAGAAGGCCTTTCTTGACAGATTCAAGGTCCCTATTGATCCATCCATGAATTACCACATGTTTGCCACAATTAAGAGATTTGAGCATGAACCTATTGCAAATTTCAATGCTAGGTTCCAGAAAATGTTGTCCAAGCTAGTTACCCCATATGTGGTGGCTGATGCTGCTGCTAGGAGTATTTATTATTCAGCCCTAGATCCATTAACCTCCATGTTCATCAGAAGAACACATCCTGAGATCACCACCTTGACAGGAGCTTTTCAAGAAGCTATCAAGGTAAATCAGCAGCTGATACCTGCTCCTACTCCAAATATAGCATTCCCTACTTTGCCTGGCGTACAATCACAATATCCAGCATAGTATCCTGTAGCTTATCCTTCACAATATCCTGCACAATATCCAAATGGATCAGTGATGCCCCCAGCAATCATGCCTGCACCTTTGCAAATACCTCCATTGAGTATCATGCCTCCTCCTAATGGAAATGGCCAATTGCCACAATATCCTGCACATGCTCAGACACCTCAGGGTACAGATCTATCTCACAATAACCATGGATCTTCCTTTTTCCAGCCTCAGACTGAAAATGTAGTGGCCAAAGCTCAAGAGGAGAAAGAGGAAATCAAAGAAATTTCTGCCCAGTTGAGAAAACTCACCACAGAAGTAACACACTTGAGAAATCAAGGGTTTTATTCACAGTCAGGTCAGAATAGGAGTTATTCCAATGATAGACCAAATTACCTTGACAGAGGATACAACAATAACTTCAACAATAATGGTGGAAATAACAATAATCCTCCTAGGCAGCCCAGAGTGTGGAACTCCAGGCCAAATAATGGTTCATTACCATCACCCCTAGACAATCAGCCTCCTGGTGAAGCCAAACAGACTACTAGAGTCAATCTTGCTGAAGCAGCCCTTACCAATTGGTGCAAGATTCACAATACCAATGCACATGCAGAATTAGATTGTCCACAATTTAGGATTGCTGCCAGCATCTTTCAGACTGAAGTGTCTAATACTTCTGGAAATCCACCTCAGGCAGAAGGAAATGAAATAGTTCCTTGTGGATATGACTTAGCTTTTGTGCTGGAAACATACACTAATCAGCCTCATCAGGATTATAATCAGACCTGTGAGGAATCTGCCTTAACCTTTGAAGCAAACTATGTCTTCCCTTTTGAGGATGAAAATGAACCTGCAAGAGAGCATGAGGAAGTACATGCATACCAGCAGCAATACCCTGGTAAGCACAATTATAACCTGAGGAGTAATGCCAACAGACCTGCCGGTCCATTGACATCATCTCTACCTCCAAACAACTTCAACACACCTCCTGATCCTAAGGCTAGCAATAATCCTGGGTTCCCTAAGGTGAATGCTCAATACTTGTCTCCTCAAAACACAGTAACAAAAGTCACAAATGCACCTCATGAGTCTGACAAGTTAGTCAGTTACTTGGCTGATGAAATGAAGAAAATCAAGATCAGCCTGTCCCTATCTGAGTTACTGAAAACTCCTGCCATCAAAAGGGCATTCATGAAGTCGCTGGATGATCCTGCTCCTAAAGAGGATAATCACCTTTCGAGTCAATCCAATAGCAGAGACCATACTGCTAAAGATAATACTGTCAAGCCCAAAGTGTCAGCCACAGTCCAAGCTGCTGAAACCTCCCACATGACCTTGTACAGAGATAAAACTGAATCACCTCCGTTTCTCCTCACCATAAGAATGTTCAGTAAGAATTTGCACAACTGTTTAGTTGATTCAGGAGCCTCAACTAATGTTATGCCTTTGTCAATATGCAACGCATTAGGATTGCATCCTGCTAAATCCTTAAAGAAGGTCACTCAACTGGACAAGACAGAAGTAAGTGTCGTAGGAGAACTCACTCACATTCACATGCAGCTAGCGTCTGATCCTAGGATCCAGTATTACATTGACATTCAGGTAGTTGACATACCTGATACATACGGGATGTTGCTTAGCCGGGACTGGTCTAAAACGCTTAACGGATACATGTCCACAGACTTCAGTCACATGTGGTTGCCATGGAAAGGTATACCTAATCAGATCAGGATTGATGCTGAGCCTAGGATGAAACATATGATCACGGAATATAACAGAACAAATGAGATCATGTATGTAAACGTAGAACCTGGAGTTTATCACATCAGGCCGCAAACTGTCCAAATAGAAGAGATCCTGATGCTTGATGTTCATCATCATCATGACAATGATTATCATGAGGATATGCCAGTTGTAGAACTTAATAATGATCCTGATAATGAGAATGAAATAGATCGCTTCAGGGATTTTGAGATGCATTTATCTACTCAGATAAAACGTTGTCAATTATTAAATATACCTGCTAATGATATTTTGATTGACGGATGGTGCAGATTACATGGCGAAGCACACTCGGAAAAGACTTGTGAACCATGCTTAGACATGATAATACTGGAGCAGACGTATAGTGAAGCATCATCATCATATTCCGAGGTGAGTGCTACATCTGATGATGATGATGATACTAATTCTTATTTGTCTTCTGCAGGAACAGAAGAGTCGACGGATCCTGATGAGGATCATATCTGAAAAACAGAAGAGATCCTGGTGTCCAATCAGACGAATGATGCGAGAAAGGAAAAGATCACTCCTGGTAGTGATTGCTTCATGGAACCGGATTACGAGTTGTCTGATGAGGATAAAGGCAGCGACCTGACGAAGTTCGAAGAATTTCTGGTTAAAGAAATAAAAAAAATGACACAACAGTGTAGATCTCCCCAGGAGGTTTTAATTAAAGGTTGGTGTAGGCTGCATGAGGCGCCTCACTCAGAAACAACTTGCTCACTGTGCTTACACATTTTGAAGAAGCATGCAACTGTATGTGCTGAACATCATCCTCCTGCTAGGATGGAAGAGAAAACAGAAAAGCCATCAGGCTCATCAGATAAAGGAAAGAAGAAACTTGAAGATGACACCCCTAAGTTAAAGTGGATATCAGGCGGAGCAGCAGCCAGAGCTGCAAAGAAAAAAGAAAGCTCAAGCAAATGTCCTGCTGAAGATAAGCCTTGGATCCTGAGGTTTGATGGATCCAAATCTAAGCAAGGTGCTGGGGTAGGAATTGACCTTATTGATCCATCAGGAAAATCCTATTTAGCAGCTTACAGATTACAGTTCCCCTGCACTAATAATGTCACAGAGTATGAAGCTCTGATTCATGGACTGTTGTTTGCCCATAAGAAGAAGGTGAAGATCCTGCATGTCTTTGGAGATTCAGAACTAGTTGTGAGACAAGTAAGAGGAATTTACTCTTGTAACTACAGAAAGCTGTCAAATTACAGACATCGTGTGTGGGACCTGATTGAAGACTTTGATGCCTTCAACATCGTTCACGTGCTAAGAGAACAGAACCAAAGGGCAGATGCACTTGCTCAGGCCGCCAGTACGCTGGAACCGCTGTCTATATCTGGTCTGAAGAGATTTTCAGTAGAATTGGTGTCAGTACCTTCAGTACCTGACAATGTGACTAATCTCCAAGTGTTTGATGATGATCAGCACATCCTGGACTTCATATCAAAAAGAGACGTATTTGAAGCTCAGATCATAGATGGAAATGGTATAGAAGATCATATCTGGGAAGAAGATGAGATATTAGAGTTGCCTAGCAACACAATTCCCAAAGGTATGATTGAATTAGAAAGAGCCTTTGATCTGGATAATATGCTTAAACATAAGGATCTGCCTAAGGCAGATGGAGGTCAATATTCACAGGTGAATATTGGACAAGCTGATGACAAGAGAAATGTCTTGTTGGGTAAGGTTTGTACACCTGAAGAGTTAGAAGGAATAACTCAGGCCCTTAAGGATTATATACATGTAATTGCATGGACTTATGACGAGCTGAAGACGTATGACACTTCTATCATAACTCATACTATACCTCTCAAGCCAGATGCAAAACCTTTCAGACAGAAGCAGAGGCCAGTCAATGCTCTGCTTGAGCCCATCATCCTTGAAGAGGTCAAGAAATTGTTAAATGCCCGGATAATATTTCCTGTAAGGTACTCCACTTGGGTGGCAAATCTGGTGCCAGTCAGAAAGAAGAATGGAGACATCAGATTATGTGTAGATTTCAGGAACCTGAACAGAGCATCAGAAAAGGATAATTATCCTTTGCCCTCTTTGGATGAAGTTCTGCAGATGGTAAATGGAGCCAAGATGATGTCCTTCTTGGATGGTTTTTCAGGATACAACCAAGTGATGGTTGATAAAATTGACAGATTAAAAACTGCCTTCACCACAAAGTGGGGGATATTTGCATATAGACGTATGCCATTTGGACTGATAAATGCTGGAGCTACATTCCAGCGAGCAATGGACATAGCCTTCAGAGGCTTAGTAGGAAAATGTATAGTCATCTACATGGATGACCTGACAGTATTCTCCAAGGAAAGAGGAGATCATGTTGCTGACCTCAGAAGTGTACTGAAGAAATGTGAAGAATATGGAATATCTTTGAATCCCAAGAAGTGCATATTCGGGGTCACAACAGGAAAGTTACTAGGCCACCTGATCACAGAGGATGGGATTATCATTGATCCTGACAGGGTGGAATCCATTATGAAGTTACCACTTCCAGGAAGCAAAAAGGAGCTTAAATCTTATTTTGGTAAGATAAATTTTGTGAGGAAGTTCATCACCGGCTTTGCTGAGATTGTCAGACCACTGAATGCCATGTTGAAAAAAGATGCACAAATTGAGTGGACACCAGAAGCCAGAGCTGCCTTTGAAGATATAAAGAAGGCCATTTCAGATGCTCCTGTCCTCATTAGTCCAGATTATACAAAAGATTTCTACATCTACTCATTTGCTTCAGAACATACTTCTGCAGCAGTGTTAACTCAAAGAAATGAAGATAAAGAAGAGAAACCAATCGCTTTCATGAGCTGTCCTTTCAGGGATGCTGAGTTGAGATATGTAGATGTTGAAAGACAGGCACTTGCATTAGTCAGAGCAGTAAAAAAGTTCAGACATTATATACTGAGAAGCAAAGTGATTGCTGTGGTACCAGATGCAGCAGTAAAGATGCTGCTGATGCAGAGTGAACCTGGTGAAAAAAGGGCCAAATGGATTACTGTATTATAAGAATATGACATGGAGATGACACCAATGAAGCTGGTAAGAGGACAAGCTCTGAGCCAGATGATATCTGAAACTGATCCGAACATCATCAGTCAGCAGTATGTGATAGATGAGAAAGACAATAAAGAATGGTATTCAGACATCAGGCACATCCTGATCATGGGAAGATGTCCTTCAGGAATGCAAGCCTCACAGAGAAGAGCCTTAAAGATAAGATCCCAGAAGTATATGATGAAGGGAGGAGCCCTGTTTAAAAAGAATTATGAAGGGATATACCTGAGATGCTTAGAGAAACCAGAAGCCAATAAAGTTTTGACAGAGTTACATGACAAGTTTGGAACTGCCCACGGATCAGCGTTGGCCACAACACATGCAATCCTCAGAGCAGGATATTACTGGCCTACAATTTTTAAAGACACAGCTGATCATGTTAAATGTTGTCATGTTTGCTAGGTTGCTGCCAACAGAGAAAAATATGCTGCACAACCATTGCAGCCAGTGATGGAAGAGCGCCCATTTGCACAGTGGGGCATGGATTTCATAGGACCGATCAATCCTCCGTCTTCTTCAGGCCAGAGGTATGTCCTAACAATTACTGATTATTGTACCAGATGGACTGAGGCTATCAGCAGCAAAACTTGTACTGCTGATGATGTCATTAAATTTCTGGAAAGCAACATTGTCACCAGGTATGGAATTCCTTATGCATTGGTAAGTGATAATGGTTCTACCTTCATTTCCACTAAATTGTCAAGTTGGGCTTTTGATCATGGGATCATACTTAAGTTCTCATCCAATTACTATCCCTAGGGAAACGGATTAGCAGAATCCACCAATAAGAATTTACTGAGTATCATAAGAAAATTGATAGAGAAAAATCCCAGGGAATGGAACTCATTTCTGAAATATGCCTTATGGGTAGACAGAACTAGAATGAAAATTGCATTGGGAAACTCACCCTTCCAGCTAGTATATGGGGTGGATCCTATCCTCTCTGTAAACTTGAAAATTCCTACTCTGTAGTTTGCCCAAGACTATCTAGGCATAGATAATAAACAGGAAGTCAGGTTGCTTCAGTTGATGCATCTGGAAGAAAAACGAAATCAAGCGATTGACCAATTTGCAAAACATCAGGCTGTTGTCAAACGCTGGTTTGACAAGAGAGCTAGAATTAAAGCTTTCAGGATATCAGATTTAGTCCTGATGTGGGATAAAGCCCATGAAAGGAAAGGTGATCATGGTAAGTTTGATAGACTATGGATAGGTCCCTTTCAGATTTCTAAATTTTTAGGAGACAACACTTATAGGCTTAAGAACCTGACAGGTGAGGATGTCCCGTTGCCAGTCAATGGACAATTCCTCAAACATTATTTCCAGGCCTGAGTGACTTCATGACAGTCTCGTGTATCATATTGTATATTTGTATAGTTGTTTGTACAGTTTGCTTGTTGTTGTTGTTGTTTTGTTGGTTGGGACCTTGTTCTGGTAAGTCAGGATGATGCACTTCATCACCTTACGAAAATAGTTAAATTGTTAGGATTCAAGTGATGAGATCACGTTTAAATATAGGTTATGATTCATTCTAAGAAATGTTCATGATCAGGTTTATGATGTCTTTTCATCAGGGTACTTTTTCTTGTCCAAAGTGAATCAAACACAATGAAACACCTAACAGCCTTGGGTTTGTTGAAGATATGAGTATAGGTGTTAAATGAAAAATCTAAAGGGACTCCCTTGCTACCAATACAATCTCCAACCTAAAGCTGCAAATGACTACACCTTGTACAAATGAGCTGACATGATGATATCAAATTTAAATTTTTAAAGGAAAATCAGAAACGAAATAAAATTAGGCCATCTAAGTAACTCTACCGGGGCTATGGATGCCTGCTGGCAGTGGATCCCTACTTAGGGAGATTGTATAGATAACCTTGCCGGGGCTATAGACGCCTGCTGGCAGCAAGGCTCTATCCAGGTTGGCTATGAGGGATGATCTCCAACTATGTAGTTTAACACCAGTTACTTATGTTTTCAACTTACTTTCAAGATGAGGATAATTAATCATCTGCACACACCTGATCCTTTGTTAGCTTTATCACCATAGTGAAATTTTATCATTCAAAGATCATGATGATTTTACTTAGACAGAATTAGAACACTATAGATAAATGTGATCATATCACTTGAATTATTTGAATTTTGTTATTTTCTTTGGTGGCAAGTTGTTGTGTGGTTACACAACACGCCCAATTTTGACTTGGCAAAACAGGGACCCAACTTTTGGCTTGGTTTGTGTTGTCTGCTTTCTGGCGGTTTGGTAAAAATAGGTCAGGTGCATCATCATCATGAAGGTCAGGATGAGGTAGGTCATCATCATGAGGCTAGTTTGTCAAAGTTCATATTTTGTTTCTATGACTTCATGGTTAGAAAGAGCTTGAAATTCCATGCAGATTTGCCTTTTACATCACTTGAAAATTCGTCCATATGAGGGAGTTATGAGCAGTCAAAGTTTTGGTCAAACCTGATAATTGCTGTATGATGAACATCATCATCATGATATTTGAAAAGCTCCCCGATAATATCCTGAGGTCGAAATATCCGGACGTCAAGTTTAAGTCGTAGTAAGCTTTTCCCGTCGAGCGGTCTTTTTGTATCGCGAAAGGTCATCATCATGATCTTACTCTATCACCTGATAAAAATCATGCAGTCCCGAAACATCCGGACGTCAATCTTAAGTGATAGTGTGTTTTCCCGTCAAGCAACCTTGGGCACATCGCGAGCATCATGATATTCTAACATCACCCGATATTATAATATCATGCTGATATTATAAGATCACCTTGCTTAAGAAATCTGCCATCTGCATAATTTGCACGCGCACGTCAAAGTCCTGGTGGTCATCATCATCATGATATTTCAAGGCAGGGTCGCATTTCGTAATATCCTCCTGATCTCCTTTTGCGTGATCATGATGATCACCTTATCTTTCAAACGGAGGGCGATATTTCACTCCTAAGTCATGTTGACAAGATCATCATGATCTTGTTTGTTTACCCGACATTTCGCAATATCATCCTACCAAGAAGTATAACCTTTTGCAAATATCCTGATGACGTCATCCCGACCTGATAAACGAAGAAGTAAATATCAGGATGACGTCACCATCACCTTTCTCCTTCGGCAGGATATTTTCCAAGGCATGATCCTGTTCGCCATATGATGATGATGATGACGTCATGTTCGAAGATTAACAAAGGCCCCAGATATCCTGATGACGTCATCTGAACCTTCAGCAGGATCATATTTTAAATCACCTAGTGTGGATATGATGATGATGATCATCATCATCATCCTGATCTTTCGAGAGGGTTACCTTGGCCGCTAAAGGGGTCATTTTGCATTCATCACCCGATCATCTTCCTAAGGTGACCCGATATTACATTTATCCCCTGAGCTTAACGAAACATGACGGTGACGTCATCCTTTGCATTTTAATGAAGCCCGAATATGACGATGACATCATCATGATATTCCTTTCCGGCAGCAGGATCATATTCCGGATCCTCCTGTTTGTCTTCATGATGATGATGACGATGATGTCTTTCTTTCCCCAATATGCAGAAACGAAACATCCTGATGTGCTTTTCATCAGAGCATTAGGAAAGGAGGAGCATCATAGTTCATGATATCCTGCGGTTAGATACAAGACATAGAGTTGGGCATCATCATGATTTTTGGCGTAGGTATAACTGTTGCCATCGGCCAAGTCTAAATTTGTCACCCCGATCATATGTGGTCGCACCGATGCTAATATGATGATGACCCGAAGCATACAAACAGAGCATGCAAAGCCAGGTATGAAGTAATTTGTTAAGGGCGGTTATTTCCTTGTATATTTTGACATGCATGATCTTATTTGAACCCGATACACATGGAAATGGGCGGGAAAATTTGAAACGATAGAAATTTAAAAGGCCCGACTGCCTGATTTTGGTCAACGAGGGTTGACCTGGTTGTTTTATGCTGTTTATGCATTTAGTGCATATTTTCCACAGGTAAAGCCTGATTGCCTGTAGCTGCACATTGGGAGGTATGTTTAATAAAATGTTTACTTCCTGTTGTTTATCCACATGATGATGAACTTAATGTTTGTCTGTTTATGAGCATTGAAGTCATGATGCTGCTGCTGAAGCTGAGCATTACAAAGTTGCGCATGGAGGCAACATGAGCTAGAAATGAGGAGGATTTGTCAAATATGCTGTTCGCCAGCTGGAGACCGAATCAAGTTGAAGATGCTGGAATATTCCGTGCCAGCTGTGCATTTGCCAACTGACGAAGCATGTGCTTTTCATCTGGACCGTTGTTTGTTATGAGAGGATCCTGATCCTTGGATCGTTGTAACCATTTTTTTGGGAGTTGTTCTATATAAGAGCCAGAGCTTGTCATCAAAAAAGAGGAGGAATACATTAGAATACACAGACGCATCTGGCGCAAAAAGTCAATTACTGTAGAATCAATTAAGAGATCGGATTACTGAGACTAATGAGGATAGAATTGTTGAAATGTCAAGGTTTTTTCTTCAGATCACTGTAAATGTACCTGTTCTTGAGCATACTGAATGGATATGAAGTTCCAGATTACATCCTAATTGTAAATTTTACGTAATCTTTCTGTTGATTTCTGGATATGTACTGGTGAATGCTGTGTTCAACTGGAAGCGCTTTCATTTTATTACATGTTGTTGTCAACTTTTCCTTTGAAGATTTGCACTAGATCATGCAGATTTGTGGAATGTCCTGGTGAAGTATGATTTCTAGTTTTCCTTCTTTTCATTGCATGTATGGGAGCTTGTATGTGAATCAGTGATCTAAGTCCAGTAGTTTTAGGAATCTCATTCTTTAACCCTTTTTCTTCTTTTAATTTCATAAATTCATCACCATAACTGCAAATCATGATAAATAACAAGCAGAAACAGTGAAATATGTTGAAATCCCGTAGGTAACTGAAGATCATTAGCATATTTGAGTTAAATGCATGTAGTATTGGAAATATCATGCCAAGAATCATAAATAATGACAGAAATCATGCAAATATTAGCCTGTAGGCACATTATTTGACTAAATTTACAGTGCAGAGGTAGAATTGTTGGAGATTTATGCAGAGCAAACATCCAGAGCAGGATATTTGAAGATAATGATGATGAACTTTGAAGAAACACGTAAGGCCCCTGAATGGAAAACAGCAACACACATCAACCACTGAGTAACGTCAGTAGATTAAGACCTAATCAACGGAGACTTGGGATCATGAATTCTTTGAATTCATCGTATCTTTCAAGATGAGTAAAGGTTGTTGTGTAACTTTTATTCTATGTTTGCGAATGACTAACATCATGACCAACAAGTTGTTTCGACACTTAGTCATTTTTCACTAAGTGTTGCCAGCAATGCCAAAGGGAGGAATTGTTGGCAAGAGACACTGCTACACATGACAGGTGTTGTCATTGATGGCAACTAATTCTATCCTACACATCTTCATTACATGATTTGTTCATACCAAAAGTCAGAGTGAGGATTTGTCTAAGTTCAGATGTCAGAAACAGAGCATATGATAGGGTCCGGTATCTTGGTCCGGATCTCTCTGGTGGTAAATCACAGTGTGCTAAGGATCTGAGGGAGTGATAAGGATTGTCAGGACTATCTAAATCTAGAATCTTATCCTCCGGTGATGAAGGATTCAAAAGATATAAGCATCGAGTATCAGGGTCCAGTTAGTTAGCGCAATCAGAAGAAGAACATGTTGACCTAGTATTTGATCTTCATCCAGATACAGAAAAGTTGCTGGATAAGAAATTAGCGATGATCATTGGTATTCACCAACATGATTGATGATTTTAGAACACAAGTTTTTGGTCTGCGTTATTAGTTGTGCATGGATTCAGCTGACAGAGCAGAGTTTTTAATAAATGTTGTAAGTTTTCTTCAAGCCAACTACAATTGATTGAATCTCTTGATGCATATATATAGAGCTGATGGATTCAGGTGTTTTGGTGTGCGATTGTGATGTGATGATGGAGTAAGTGTGAAAAAGATAAAAAGAAGTGCGAAGGAGAAGAGATCTGAGGAATGGATCATGGAAGAATAGTAAGTAGGGCAGAGCAAGGATGAAGTGTGTGAGATCAGTATTCTGTACGTAACCAAAACTAAATTATTGCATTGATAGATGCTATTCATCAGTTCAAACACTCTGTAATCTCCTTTTAATCATTTCTGTAGGCAGTGATCCTCTTTGAGTACTGAGCTCTGGGTAGTGAGCCCGAAGGCATGTGCCTTCCCATTTGTAATACTTTTAATAGGGTATTAATTTTTGTGGACTAACCTCCACCATGCTTTTCCCTTAACCGGGTTTCCACATTAAAAATATTGGTGTCAAGTGTGTTATTTATGTTTTTGCTCATGTGTTATTAATTCATGCTTTCATGGTTATAATAATGATCTATAAATAAGTGATAGAGAAGAATTGATAGAAGCATGTGTTAAAGTTTTGAGACAACTGATTCACCCCCCCTCTCAGTTGTCTTCCCTAATTCCAACAATTGGTATCAGAGCCAAGTTCCTTGGAAGAAGCTTAATAGCTTGAGGAAGATCTAGGAAGGAGTCTCAATGGGTTCACTTAGAGAACAACTTCAATTGGCTTTAGAAGATCTTGATGGATCCAAAGCAGAGATAGATGACCTGAAAGCAAACCTTAAGGATGCTGATGATTGCATTGAGTTGTTAAAAGAAAAATTAAAGAAATCAATGGAAAAGAGGAACGAGCTACTTCATCAGGTAGCTAATCTTATTGAAGAAAATGGCATGAATGAGGCTTTGGAGGAAAAGACAAAGGAATGTGAGAAGCTGAAAAAAGAAGTTTCTATTCTAAAACATGAGATGGAATCTGGGGTGATGAGGCTAACCAAAGAAATTGAGGAAAGGAAGAAGACTTGAATCAAACACTGAAGAAAAGAACAAAAGAATGCTGTAGAATGGATAGAACAATTGGCCACCTAAAATCAGATCTACAAGACTACAGATATAATGAGGAGGAACTTGAAAGGCAAGTTGTCTCTCTCATACATGACCTAGAAATTACAAATGAATACAAGGAGAAGTTCAAGATAAGCTCAACTAAACTTGAAGTGTTGCTTGAGAGTTAGAAGAAGGTTGATGATAAGCATGGTCTTGGGTATGAGAAAGGTGAAAGCTCCAGATCTAGACAAAGAAATTCTCAATCAAAGAATGGGAGAAATAGACCTAGAAGACCTTCGGGAAGACAACCTAATGATTAAAGATATCCATCTTTCAATGGAAATTATTTCAATTGCAATAAATTTGGTCATAGAGCAACTTAGTATAGAAGTAGAGTAAATCAAAGTGGTCCATCCTTCTCTGGTCAATGCTTCAAGTGCAAGAGGTATGGTCATAGATCTAATGAATCCAAAAGTATGATAATGAATAACTCTAACAATAAAGGAAATGGCAGTTCTTTCAATGGAAAATGCTATGCATGCAATAGATTTGGACATATGGCTAATCGGTGCAGATCAAGAGGAAATCAACCAAATGAGTAAAGAAATGTTATGTGCTTCAATTGTAACTGATCCAGTCATACTACAAGATTCTGTAGTAGGAATAATGAAAGAAGAGGTCTAGTAAATAGAAAATCGGATGAGAAGAGACAAGACAAAGGCAAGGGAAAAGTTGACATGAATGAGATTTAGAATGAAATGAACATAACATGGGTAAAGAAAGGTGAAAAGAATAATGGTGATGAGACCGCATTAGAATCCAGTGCTGGTAATCCCTTCGAGAATTGAATTAGGAGCTCTAGCTCAGGGGGAGCTACATTGAAAATCTAATTCCTCCAGCCAATTAGTAGGTGCCTGAATCTGGCACGATGAGAGAAGAAAATTTGGGTTATTGCAGATCGTTTGAAAGGATTTCTAGAAGTAAATAAGTGGACATGGTGATTTGCGGAGCAATTGAAGGTCGATTGTATGCATAAATAGTGTAACCGGATGTGTTAGGGCAGAGCATTTATTACAAAGGTAAATTAGGTTTTGTGAAGCATAAAAAGGTCATTCATTCTTCATTTGGATCACTTTACATTCAAAGAGAGTACGCTGAAGAGCACCTAAGCTAAGATTTTAAGGATTTGAAGTGTGACCGGTCAATTCATCAGCTAACCCTAACTCTGTGGAAGAAAAAGGTATTTTTCTGTGAAGCTTTGAACTTGTAATATTTTGATATGGCTACTCCTCTTGTTGTTGATATTATTGAAGGGCCCCAACAAAAATTCAAGAAGCATCAACACAAATTAGTTGAAGTCAAACCATTAGGGGCATTTTCTGGTGTCCCATATTGTGTACTGCATGTCAAGGATATTAGGGCATACATCCACTATAGTGTAGATGAATTTGGGAATCTGAAATTGTTGGATTTGTTTGACGACTTAAGGGATGATAACTATGAATTGAAACCAAAATACAAAGCCCTAGAAAGCAAACATTTTCTATAGGTCATTGAATTTCTAACATTTAATGAGAGTGAGTGGGTTCAATATGTCTTGAACTCAATGCATGATGAGTTTATATGGTTGTTGAAACCATTTAAGATTACAAAGGATGCTATCAGGATTGTAACTGGGTTAAATTTGACCGGTGGTTTACCCATGCTGAAATCTGTAAAGAACCATACCGTAACTAATGCAACTGGTGCAAAATTCGACAAGAGGGCAATGACTATCAATGACATTATTGATCTAGATGTTAAGTTTGCTTTAATGGTAATTGCTTACAAGATTTATCACTCTAGCAAGGAGAATTCTCTATCTAGAATGACGATATGTGTTGCATACAAAATGTTGAAAGAAAATGTAGATTATGACCTGTGTGAGTTGTTATAGAACCAACTAATTGAGAACTTGAGCAAAATCAAGAAAGACAATAAAAACACCTTCAAATATGATTCTTTGGTTATATGTTTATTTTTTTACTTCATGAATGAGGTGCCTAGAGTAAAGGGTGTGCATTGGACTAATGACATACCAGTTGCTATTCAGATAAGAGATCATGTACAAAGCATTGGTGAGTCTAAAGAACAAAAAACTGCAATCTTGGGGTACTTCAAGAATTTTGAGAGTATGATGCATTCTAGGAAAAGAATCCCTAAATTAGTTATTGAGAAATACAAGAATGAATCTATTTTATGGTGGACATTGATCAGTGCTTAATGGAAGTAGTAGAACCCAGAACTATTTGGATCATGCCCATGGGGTATGAGGTAGATGAGAAAATTTTGAATATGTATGCTCAACACCTTTTGAGCAAGTCAAACGACACAACAGTTAAAAGATTTTGGACATATGAGGAGCTAAGTATGAAACTGCATGTTGAGCTCAGAAAACCTAAAACCAATTGGAAAGTAAGGAAAGAAGTTGAGTAGTTGGCCAAGAATCTAGGCCTCACCAAGGAAGCTATGAGGCAATTTAGGGAAAGAACTAAAAAGGATGAGAGGGAAAAGTAGGATAAGAAACAAGCAAGTGCTCCGGTAGAATCCTCTTCCACATCAAGGACCACTAGGAGCTCTGCTCCTACCCCTGTTCCTCCAAAACTTGCCAAATATGAGAAACTGAAAGACATATCATCCAATAAGGAAAAGAAAAGAACTAAAGTAAAGGCAAAGAGGTCATATGATAATTTTGAAAAGGACAATGAAGAAAAGACAGATTCAGATGAAGAGCTTAAAGAGTTGAAGGCCATAGGCACTAAAGCTATTAAAGTGTCAAAAGAGGAGCCCTCCGAAAGTAAAAAGACAAACAAGAGGTAGAAGTCAGAGGTTGATGTTGAGAAGCTAATCCTCTCTATGAAAAACATTGTTAAGACAATCACTATTGGTGGGAATTTAAAGCCATTGACAAAGTTCTATGATCTTTACAATGATACCAAAAAAAGACTTTTGGAAGAAGCCACTATCAAGTACTTGAATGTATTCAATTGAGCACTGGTAGAAATTTTGTCAGAAGTTCCAAAAGGTTTGAGATATATTCTAAAAATTAGGAAAGAAGTTGCCAAGACAAAAGATATGGAGCCGAGGGAACATGTGTTAACCACTCTATGTCTGATGATCTCTAGCAGAGAAGTAGATAATTTTTTTAAAGAAGTCAAAAATGAATTCATGAGTAAGACAAGGATGAACAAATTGATGATTGGAGATATAGATGAAGTTGTCCAAGAAATTGAACAAATTCTAAGGAAAACATTGGACAAGAACAAATTATTTGTGGTATCAGATGAACCTGCTAATGACACATCAGTTCTAGATGATGAAGAACAACAAAAGAATGAGAAACAAATTGAAATAGATGACTCCTCTATTCCAGAAGAGGAAGCAATAAGAAAAGAAGATGAGGAGATGACAGATAAAACTAATGATGCAGGAGGTATTCAAACTCCTTTGGATCAATCCAGATAAGAAAGTATAGAGATGAATATTGAAATAGATGATCAAATTGAAGATGATTCATTGAAGAATAAAGAGCATGAAATAGAAAAAGCTGAGGACCAAGAAGTAAAAAAGGCCAAGAACAAAAATGAAAAAGAAGAGATTGCAAAGTTTGATGAAGAGCCCAAGCAGGACAATCCAATTGACAGTACCGATAAGGATCAAATAGATACATCATCGTTTTGGGCAAGAGACATTGCAGAAGTAGTGAAGGAAATTATGGAAAGAGACAAATAAATTGAAGAAGATCAAGACATTATACAAGGTCCAATAAATTTTGATGACTTATCTCCGGTGCAAAAGATAAAGTTGGCCTCCATTACTCAAGCTAAAGCTAGAGAAGACATTTTGAAGTCTCACATAGAAGACAGTGAGCTACTTGGCCTAGCATCAGGCATTTTGGAGAAGATTATGCCCACTTTTTAGAAGGATTCTTTGGCATCTCCATCTGGGCAATTGAAAAATCTAATAAATTCAGTAAGTTCTCTTTTTGAATCTCTAGAGAAGTCTACAGAGGTCAAGGTTCAAAAGGAATTCAATGATAAGAGATTTGATGCTCTAAAAGGGTTGATTGGAGTAGATAGAATGGTGCTAGATGCCAGTGTAAAGAGTATTTAGAATGCTTTTACAGAAGGAGGAAATGTATATAAATTTTTCTTATCTTGCCCTAAAGGTATAGAGGATATTGAAGATAAAATAAAGGAGTCTAAGTAGAAACTATCTAGTGTATCCAAATCCTTTGATCCTATGATAGCATCAGTGACAAGCAAGGAGTGTCAAGCAATCAACCTGATTGAAAAATAAAGAATTTGACAAAAGAAAAGGAAAACATTGAGGCAAGGATGACTGAGCTCTGGGGACTAATTTCTCCCAAGATGGAAATAATGTTTAATGCTCTGACTGAAGCCCAAGCTGCAGCTCAGTCAAGTGACACAATTGATCTGTGGACAACAGAGTCACAAGCATTCCTATTTAGTGGCAACATCTCAATTTTGAATACTATAAAGAAGAGCTAAGATAGTGAGCTACAACAATTGAAGAATATTTTTGGTGATGTACTTAAGTTTATGTAAATATAACTTAAGGGACTACTTGTACATATGCGGCTTGGTGTATAAGATGTTTGTGCAAATTTTGGTTATAGATCCCACCCTTTGCCATTGATGTCAAAGGGGAAGTGAAGAACAGTGAAAAATGAGGAATCCAGCAAAGGGGGAGCTTTGGAGAACAATGAAAAGCACAAGTGTACATAAAAAAGGGCGAGTTGTTCCCACACTTAGTCATTTTTCACTAAGTGTTGCAATTAATGCCAAAGGGTAGAATTGTTGGAAAGAGACATTGCTACACATGATAGATGTTGTCATTGATGGCAACTAAGTCTATCCTACACATCCGCATTACATGATTTGTTCATAGTGGAAGTCAGAGTGAGGATTTGTCTAAGTTTGGATGTCAGAAATAGAGCATGTGACAAGGTCTGGTATCTTGGTCCAGATCTCTCCGGTGGTAAATCACAGTGTGTTGCGGATCTAAGGGAGTGATAAGGATTGTCAGGACTATCTAAATCTAGAATTTTAGCCTCCAATGATGAAGGATTCAAAAGATATAAGCATCTGAGTATCAGGGTCTAGTTAGTTAGCACAGTTAGAAGAAGAACATGATGACCTAGTATTTGATCTTGGTCTGGATATAGAAAAATTGTTGGATAAGAAATTAGTGATGATCCGTGGTATTGACCAACATGATTGATGATTTGAGAACACAATTTTTTGGTCCACATTATTAATTATGCATGGATTCAACTGACATAGTAGAGTTTTTAATAAATGCTATAAGTTTTCTTGAAGCCAACTACAGTTGATTGAATCTCTTGATGCAGATACATATAGCCAATGGATTTAGGTGTTTTGGTGTGTAATTGTGATGTGATGATGGACTAAGTGCAAAAAAGACAAAAAGAAGTGCAAAGGAGAAGAGATCTGAGGACTGGATCATGGCAAAACAGTATGTAGGGTAGAGCAAGGATGAAGTGTGTAAGATCAGTATTCTGTACTTAACTGGAACTAAATTCTTGCATTGATAGATGATATTCATCAGTTCAAACACTCTATAATCTCCTTGTAATCATTTATGTAGGCAGTGAGTCTATTTGAGCAGTGAGCTCTGGGCAGTGAGCCCGAAGGCATGTGCCTTCCTATTTGTAATACTTTTAACAAGGTATTAATTTTTGTGGACTAACCTCCACCATGGTTTTCCCTTAACTGGGTTTCCACATTAAAAATCCTGGTGTCAAGTGTGTTATTAATTCATGTTGTCATGGTTATAATAATGATCTGTAAATAAGTGATACATAAGAATTAATAGAAGCAAGTGTTAAAGTTTTGAGACAACTAATTCACCTCCCCTCTTAGTTGTCTTCCCTAATTCCAACAATTGGTATTAGAGCCAAGTTCCTTGGAAGAAGCTTAAGAGCTTGAGGAAGATCTAGGAAGGAGTCTTAATGGGTTCACTTAGAGAACAACTTTAATTGGCTTTAAAAGATCTTGATCGATCCAAAGTAGAAATAGATGACCTAAAAGTGAACCTTAAGGATGCTCATGATTGCATTGAGTTGTTAAAAGAAAAATTAAAGAAATCAATGGAAAAGAGGAAGGAGCTACCTCATCAGGTAGCTAATCTTACTAAAGAAAATGGCATGAATGAGGCTTTGTAAGAAAAGACAAAGGAATGTGGGAAACTGACAAAAGAAGTTTCTATTCTAAAACATGAGATGGAATCTGGGGTGATGAGGCTAACCAAAGAAATTGAGGAAAGGAAGAAGATTTGAATCAAATTCTGAAGGAAAGAACAGAAGAATGTTGCAGAATGGACAGAACAATTGGCCACCTAAAATTAGATCTACAAGAATACATATATAATGAGGAGGAACTTGAAAGGCAAATTGTCACTCTCAGACATGACCTAGAAATTGCAAATGAATACAAGGAGAAGTTCAAGATAAGCTCAACTAAACTTAAAGTGTTTCTTGAGAGTCATAAGAAGGGTGATGATAAGCATGGTCTTGGGTATGACAAAGGTGAATGCTCTGGATCTAGACAAATAAATTCTCAATCAAGGAATGGGAGAAACAGACCTAGAAGACCTCCAAGAAGATAGCCTAATGCTCAAGGATATCCATATTTCAATGGAAATTGTTTCAATTGCAATAAATTTGGTCATAGAGCTACTCAGTACAGAAGCAGAGTAAATCAAAGCAGTCCATCCTTCTCTGGTCAATGCTTCAAGTGCAAGAGGTATGGTCATAGATCCAATGAATGTAGAAGTATGATAATGAATAAATCTAACAATAAAAGAAATGGTAGTTCTTTCAATGGCAAATGCTATGCATGCAATAGATTTGGACATATGGCTAATCAGTGCAGATAAAGAGGAAATCAATCAAATGATCAAACAAATGTTGTGTGCTTCAATTGTAACTGATCTGGTCATATTGTAAGATTTTGTACAAGCAGGAATAATGAAAGAAGAGGTCTGGTAAACAGAAAACTGGATGACCAGAGACAAGACAAAGGCAAGGGAAAAGTTGACATGAATGAGATTCAGAATGAAATGAACATGACATGGGTAAAGAAAGGTGAAATGAATAACGGTGATGGGACCACACCAGAATCTGGTGCTGGTAATCCCTCTGAGAATTGAATTAGAAGATTTGGTTCAGGGGGAGCTACATTGAAAATCTAATCCCCCCAACCAGTTAGTAGGTACTTGAATCTAGCACTATGAGAGAAGAAAATTTGGGTTATTGCAGATCATTTGACATTATTTCTGAAAGCAAAGAAGTAGACATGGTGATTTGTGGAGCAACTGAAGGTTGACTGTATGCAGAAACGGTGTAATTGGATGTGTTAGGGCAGAGCATTTATTACAAAGGTAAATTAGGTTTTGCGAAGCATAAAAAGATCATTCATTCTTCATTTGGATCACTTTAAATTTGAAGAGAGTAAGCTGAAGAGCAGCTTAGCTAAGATTTCAAGGATTTGAAGTGCGACTGGCAAATTCATCAGCTAACCCTAACTTGGAAGCTTTGAACTTGTAATCTTTTGAGATGGCTACTCCTCTTATTATTGATATTACTGAAAGGCCCCAGCCAAAATTCAAGAAGCATCCACACAAATTAGTTGAAGTCAAACCATTAGGGGCATTTTCTAGTGTCCCATATAGTGTATTGCATGTCGAGGATATTAGGGCATACATCCACTGTACCTTAGATGAATTTGGGAATTTGAAATTACTGGATTTGTTTGACAACTACCTAAGGGATGATAACTATGAATTGAAACCAGAATACAAAGCCCTAGAAAGCAAACCTTTTCTATAGGTTATTGAATTTCTAACATTTGATGAGAGTGAGTGGGTTTAATATGTCTTGAGCCAAATGCATGATGAGTTTATATGGCTATTGAAACCATTTAAGATTACAAAGGATGTTGTCAGGATTGTAACTAGGTTAAATTCAACCAATGGTTTACCCATACTGAAATCCATAAAGAACCAGACCGTAACTGATGCAACTGGTGCAAAATTTGACAAGTGGGCAATGGCTATCAATGACATTATTGATCCAAATGTTAAGTTTTCTTGAATGGTAATTGGTTACAAGATTTATCACTCCAGTAGGGAGAATTCTATGTCCAGAATGACCATATGTGTTGCATACAAAATGTTAAAAGAAAATGTAGATTATGACCTGTGTGAGTTGTTATAGAACCAACTAATTGAGAACTTGAGAAAAATCAAGAAAGATAAGAAAAACACCTTCAAATATGGTTCTTTGGTTATATGTTTATTTTTCCACTTCATGAATGAGGTGCCTAGAGTAAAGGGTGTGCACTGGACTAATGACATACCAATTGCTATTAAGATAAGAGATCATCTACAAAGCATTGGTGACTCTAAAGAATAGAAAACTACAATCTGGGGGTACTTCAAGAATTTTGAGAGTATGATGCATTCTAGGGAAAGAATCCCTAAATCAGTTATTGAGAAATACAAGAATGAAATCTATTTTATGGTGGACATTGATCAGTGCTTAATGGAAGTAGTAGAACCCATAACTATTTGGATCATGCCCATGGGGTATGAGGTAGATGAGAAAATTTTGAATATGTATGCTCAACACCTTTTGAGCAAGCCAAAGGACACAACAGTTGAAAGATTTGGGATATATGAGGAGCTAAGTATGAAACTGCATGTTGAGCTCAGAAAAACTGAAACCAATAGGAAAGTAAGGAAGGAAGTTGAGTAGTTGGCCGAGAATCTAGGACTCATCAAGGAATCTATGAAGCAATTTAGGGAGAGAACTAAAAAGGCTGAGAGGGAAAAGCAGGCTAAGAAATAAGCAAGTGCTTTGGTAGAATCCTCTTCCACATCAAGGACCACTAGGAGCTTTGCTATTGCACCTGTTCTTCCAAAACCTGCCAAATCTGAGAAACTGAAAGACATATCATCCGATAAGGAAAAAAAAGAACTAAAGTAAAGGCAAAGAGGTCATATGATAGTTTTGAAAAGGAGAATGAAGAAAAGACAGGTTCTGATGAAGAGCTTAAAGAGTTGAAGGCCACAGGCACTAAATCTATTAAAGTGTCAAAAGAGGAGCCTTCTAGAAGTAAAAAGACAAACAAGAGGCAGAAGTTAGAGGTTGATTTTGAGAAACCAATTCCCTCTATGAAAAAAATTGTTAACACAATCACTGTTGATGGGAATTTAATGCCATTGACAAAATTCTATGATCTTTACAATGATACTGACAAAAGACTTTTGGAAGAAGCCACTATCAAGTACTTGAATGTATTCAATCGAGCACTGGTAGAAATTTTGTTAGAAGTTCAAAAAGGTTTGAGAGATTCTAGAAATTAGGAAAGAAGCTACCAAGACAAAAGATATGGAGCTGAGGGAACATGTGTTAACCACTCTATGTCTGGTGATCTCTAGCAGAGAAGCAGATAAATTTTTTAAAGAAGTCAAAAATGAATTCAGGTGTAAGACAAGGATGAACAAATTGATGATTGGAGACATAGATGAACTTGTCCAAGAAATTGAACAAACTCTAAGGAAAGCATTGGACAAGAATAAATTCTTTGTGGTTTCAGATGAACCTACTAATGACACATCAATTCCAGATGATGAAGAGTAGCAGAAGAATGAGAAACAAATTGAAATAGATGACTCCTCTGTTCCGGAAGAGGAAGCAATAGACAAAGAAGATGAGGAGATGAAAAATAAAATTGATGATGCGGGATGTATTCAAACTCCTCCGAATCAATCCAAAAAAGAAAATACAGAGATGAATATTGAAATAGATGATCAAATTGAAGATGATTCATTGAAGAATAAAGAGCATGAAACAAAAAAAGATGAGGACCAAGAAGCAAAAAAGGCCAATAACAAAAATGAAAAAGAAGAAGAGATTGCAAAGGTTGATGAAGAGGTGAAGCAGGACAATCTAGTTGACAGTACCGGTAAGGATCAAATAGATACATCATCGTTTTGGGAAAGAGACATTTTAGAAGCAATGAAGGAAATTTTGGAAAGAGAAACAAATTGAAGAAGATAAGGACATTTTACAAGGGTCCAATAAATTTTAATACCTTATCTCTAGTGCAAAAGATAAAGTTGGCCTCCATTGCTCAAGCTAAAGCCAGAGAAGACATTTTGAAGTCTCACATAGAAGACAGTTAGCTATAGTTAGCTACTTGGCCTGGCATTAGGAATTTTGGAGAAGATCATGCCCACTTTTCAAAAGGATTCTTTGGCATCTCCATCTAGCCAATTGAAAAATCTAATAAATTCGGTAAGTTCTCATTTTGGATCTCTAGAGAAGTCTACAGAGGTCAAGGTTCAAAAGGAATTCAATAATAAGAGATTTGATGCTCTAAAACGGTTGATTGGAGTAGATAGAATGGTACTGGATGCCAGTGTAAAGAGTATTCAGAATCCTCTTACAGAAGGAGGAAATGTATATAAATTTTTCTTATCTTGTCCTAAAGGTATAGAGGATATTGAAGATAAAATAAAGGAGTCTAAGCAGAAACTATCTAGTGTATCCAAATCCTTTGATCCTATGATAACATTAGTGACAAGCACGGAGTGTCAATCAATTAGCCTGATTGAAAAAATAAAGAAATTGACAAAAGAAAAGGAAAATATTGAGGCAAGGATGAGTGAGCTCCAAGGACTAATTTATCCCAAGATGGAAACAATGTTTAATGCTCTGACCGAAGCCCAAGCTACAACTCAATCAAGTGACCCAATTGATCTATGGACAAGAGAGTCACAAGAATTCCTATTCAGTGGCCACATCTCAATTTTGAATACTATAAAGAAGAGCTAGGATAGTGACCTGGCACGATGGAAGAATATTTTTGGTGATGTACTTAAGTTTATGTAAATATAACTTAAGGACTATTTGTAAATATACGGCTTGGTGTATAATATTTTTGTGCAAATTTTGGTTATGGATCACACCTTTTGCCATTGATGTCAAAGGGGGAGTGAAGAGCAATGAAAAATGAGGAATCCAGCAAAGGGGGAGCTTTGGAGAATAGTGAAAATCACAAATGTACATAAAAAAGGGGGAGTTGTTTTGACACTTAGTCATTTTTCACTAAGTGTTGCCATCAATGCCAAAGGGGGAGATTGTTGGAAAGAGACACTACTACGCATGATAGGTGTTGTCATTAATGGCAAATAAGTATATCCTACACATCTGCATTACATGATTTGTTCATACTGGAAGTTAGAGTGAGGATTTGTCTAAGTCCAAATGTCAGAAACAAAGCATGTGACAGGGTTTGGTATCTTGGTCCATATCTCTCTGGTGGTAAATCACAGTGTGATGTGGATCTAAGGGAGTGATAAAGATTGTAAAGACTGTCTAAATCCAGAATCTTAGCCTCCAGTGATGAAGGATACAAAAGATATAAGCATTTGAGTATCGAGGTCTAGTTAGTTAGCACAATCAGAAGAAGAACATGTTGACCTAGTATTTGATCTTGGTCTGGATATAGAAAAGTTGCTGGATAAGAAATTAGTGATGATCAATGGTATTGGTCAACATGATTGATGATTTGAGAACACAAGTTTTTGGTCCGCGTTATTAATTGTGCATGGATTCAGCTGACAGAGCAGAGTTTTTAATAAATGTTGGAAGTTTTCTTGAAGCCAACTATAGTTGATTGAATCTCTTGATGCGGATATATATAGTTGATGGATTCAGGTGTTTTGGTGTACGATTGTGATGTGATGATGGAGTAAGTGTGAAAAAGACAAAAAAAGTGCGAAGGAGAAGAGATCTGAGGACCAGATCATGGCAGAATAGTAAGTAGGGCAGAGCAATGATGAAGTGTGTAAGATCAATATTCTGTACTTAATTGGAACTAAATTATTGCATTGATAGATGCTATTCATCAGTTCAAACACTCTGTAATCTCCTTGTAGTCATTTTTGTAGGTAGTGAGCCTCTTTGAGCAGTGAGCTCTGGGCAGTGAGCCTCTTTGAGTAGTGAGCCCAAAGGCATGTGCCTTCCCATTTGTAATACTTTTAATAGGGTATTATTTTTTTTGGACTAACCCCCACTGTGGTTTTCCCTTAACCGAGTTTCCACATTAAAAATCTTGGTGTCAAGTGTGTTATTTGTGTTTCTATTCATGTGTTATTAATTCATGCTTTCATGGTTCTAATAATGATCTGTAAATAAGTGATAGAGAAGAATTAATAGAAGCAAGTTTTAAAGTTTTGAGACAACTGATTCACCCCCACTCTCAGTTGTCTACCCTAATTCCAACAGTTTTACGTTCCCCCTGCCGCAGGAAGATCCAAAGAAAGGCAATTAGCATTTTAGTGGGATGTTTGAAAAGGAGGCCATATATCCCTCACAAGAGGAAGGCCAAATTTACAGGGGATGAATCTCTGGAGAATTTTGTGGAAATTGTTGATGCAAAGATAAAAAACCCTCTTCTTAGGAAGTGGGTGGGCATGACTCTATCAATGCCAAAGGTGGTAGTTGGGTAGGACGGTGGCAAACTCAAGGAGGCAATGTCTAATTTTTTGCTTGATCCAGGGTCAACAAGAGGGTGGTGGAATGTTTTTGGCGCTATACAATCACTCACTCTCACAACTATGTCTTCAATTGTAGCTGCCTCCATACTAGTCCACTATGATTTAGTCAAGATTTCCAAAGAAGCTAAGACAAACCATGGCATTTTGATGGGTCGCATTCATGATTTGATGATAGGATAGGTGCAGACGAGGAAGACTCTAGAGAGGTTGGCCGAGTAGATGGTTGTCAAGGTGGAAGACAAAGACCGTGCAGAATTAAAGTGCGGATGCGACGAGGAAGTGGACATGGTGGACCTCACAGGCTAGGGAGATGACTAGGTGGTTCTATTTAGTTTCAATCAATCTTTTGATAGTTTTTAAGACTGTGTTATATGGGAGGGCCATGTAAATTTCCCTCCTCTAGATATATGTATATGTCTATTATGGTCTTAGACAACTTCTTAGACAATTTCAAATAGTCATGAGGGATAAGCCCTAATTTTGGATGGGTCCCTGGTCCCTTACTAGGGTATATATAACAAAAAAAAGATGGTGAACAAACATTGAAGAGTCAATGATCAAGTCAAATACATTGTTAATGGACACCAAAGTAAGGCTTAAATTGTCATGGAAGTTTGAATCAAGCACTTAAAATCAAATAAGAAACCAAGAAATTTTGTCTTTTTATTTTTTAAGATAAACAAGAAGAGGGAGTTGGAATTTCTTCAATGTCTCATAGAAACAAGATAAAAGCTCAATAGTGTGTCTCATTTTTCAAATTTACTAGGCCAAAAAAATCAGCATTTTAGCATTCAACACATTTTGTCAATTATAGTGAACAAACTGTCAAGAATTTAAAGATGATGTAAACTAGTTATTTGTGTCATTACAAATTATTTTATTTGTAGATTCAATCTATATTTTTTTGAAATTTAAAAAATATATTTTTTAAATCATTTTTGGTTAGTGTTGGTGTAATGATTTAATTGTACCTTGTATTATGTTTACTTTGGTAATTTCTATTTATTACTTTATTAGATTAGGGATAATGAGTGCATGTCATTCCCTTGTTTTTTTGGATTTTCATGCCACCTCTTCCTTATCCTTATCCCCTTTGGAGTTGGAAGCTTAAAGGCTATATATCATAATTCATTTCCAATGATTATCATCTAATTGAATTTAGATATTAGAATGATAAAAAAATTATCTTTTAATTGCATTTGATTTTATGTCATCATAATATTGTTTTGTTCCTAGGGAGAATTTAATGTTGCATGTTCATCATTCAATCTAACATGGAATTAGAGCAGGGAAGTATAGGTTGTTGTTAAAACAAAGTAAACTCCTACAAATGTTAATTCTCCAAAGAGTATGCAAATGTAATTTTTATCAAAGAAACATTGGATTACCCATTAAGATATTATGTGAAAGATCAAATCAACAAACCATAATAATGAAACACAAAACACTAGATGCATGAGGAGAAACCCTCTTAGAAATAAACTCCATTAAAGAGAGGCACACACATGTATTAATCTTTTTAAACAAAGTACATATGAAACACATTTCTCTCCTTAATCTAACAACATTCTATCAATACTTGTGAACCTGCAAATAATTGTACATACCACTATCCCAAGGTTCCAATTTATAGAACAATTAGATACAAGAAACCATAAATGGTTTTAAAACAAGGGGCAAATACCATGGGCCCAAAATTAGGTGCACACATCCTCCATATAAAAATCTAACACCCATAAATAATTGTTCAACCTCTTTAGATAGAATGTAACTCCTCTTGCACCACTTACACATCATAAATTCTTGTCATAATAGTCAAATTCCTTCATAAATCCCACTTTCCCAATTCTAGGTGCTCCACATGGGAAAATTAGTTCCTTTTCATATCCCATGATAAATATGCTCCATAACTCTCATTTGACTTCTTTTGTAACTCTTGTCAATAGTGTCATTACAATAAATGCAAGAGAATAAAATATTGATAAATAATTATCCCTAGACACATAAGGGTGTCCAATTTCTTCATATCCATGTTCCTTGGAGTACATACATTATTTACTGTTTACAATTAAATCAAGACTTTAGGATAACAAGGTGAATGGAACATACAATACTAACATTCTCCCACTTCACATAACCAAAAACATAAAATAAATCAAGTATATGATCCAAGGGCCATGGCCTTCCTACACCAAGAAAACTTCTTCATACTCACTAGCCTCATAAGGGAATCCACAAGATTATCCCGAGTGTCAACTTTCTACAACATGACCTTACCATTCTCAACCATCTCATGCACAAAATGTTAGTAAATATAAACATGCTTAGTACAAGCATGGTACATGGGAGTCTTGGACAAACAAATAGGACTCTAACTATCACAACCAATTCTAACCACCCCAAAATCAAAACCAATACCTAAACACATTCTCTTTAGCCATATAGCCTCCTTAGATGCATGTTTGGCACCCATATAATTTTATTTTGTGGTGAAAAAGAAACCATGGGCTACCTCTTACTCATCCAACTCACTATTCTACCAAACAAAGAGAACACATAGCCACTAGTGGACCTTTGACTATCAGAGTCACCTACCCAATCTAGATCCACAAATCCTTATATTTCCAATGTCTTATCAACATCATTAATAATATGATAATACAAATAGTAATCAAAATTCTCTCATAAATATCTAAACACCCTCTTCACATAATTCTAATAGTCTTTACCAAGGTTAGACATAAACCTACTTAAAACTCCTACTATTTGGGCAATATCTAGTCTAATGCAAATCATTGAATAAATTAGGATACCAACAACACTAACATAAGGCATAATAAACATATCTTCAAAATCATCATCTAATTTGGGACACATATCTAAAGAAAGCTTAGCACCAATGGGAAAAGGAATACTCAAAGGTTTGTAATCATGCATATAAATTGTTGCAAATTGGTACTGACATACTTACTTTGACATAACCAAGGATTTATGTGTACTTGATCCTTATTTTTTTAGACTACAGGAATCAGGTAGCCCCCCTATAACTTGCAGTGCACCGAGTAAACTTGTTAACATGATTGGTGGTGTTGGTGTCACACACCCTCTGGTACCACATGGGCAGGGAGAGACTAGACCTTGTGACCTCATGACTACCATAGGAAGCTCTCGCCAATCAAGCCAACCCTCCCACCTGATATACTTGATCCCTATTGATCTCCATATCAAGAATGTATTTTTTAGCCCTCAAATCATTCATAAAAAATGTGCTAGAAAGCTAAGTATTGAACTCCCTAATCATCACTTTACTATTACCAATAAAGAATATGTCATACACATATAAGACAATGATTAGAATATGATCATCAATGATTTTAACATAAACATAGCGATCTTACTTGCTCCTAACAAAACCTATTTTCAGCATGCAAACACATCCAAATTATAGTACCGCATGTGAGGTGACTTTTTTAGACCACAAAATGAATATTTTAACCTACAAACCAAATGTTCTTTCCCCTTTATAATAAAACCATCATACTATCACATATAAATCTCCTCCTCAAGATGCCCATTCAAGAAAGCAATTTTTACATCCATCTGTTCTATTTCAAAATCACATGCTAAAGCAATTGATAATACAAATTTAATTGAAGATAACTTAGAAATAGGAGAGAATATTTCACCAAAATCAACTCCCTCTCTCTGGGAGTATCCCTTGGTGACCAATCTAGTCTTGTACCACTCTAACCATACATTTTCTTTGATCTTCTTATACACCCTCTTGCACCCAATGGGATTTCTTCCTAAAGTTATGAAAACTAACAAGATCCTAGGTGTCACATATATCTAAGGTCATCATCTCCTCTTGCATGGACTGCATCCAGGACTCACTATCCTCTGAAGAGAGAGCCTCCCTAAAATATCTCAATTCATCATTAGTACGTAATCACGACTTTGGTTGTGAAGAGGAGATTGGTGCTAGTTCTAGTATATTCCTTCATGTTTTGAGAGGGTTTAACACTATAAATCTTTATCAATTTCTTCAAAGGCTTTGTGAGGATTATTGCAGAGTCATACGCCATACCAACTTTCTGCTACAGTTCAACCACCTTCTATATTTTGTTCTATATGCATTTGGGTCATTATCATGGGGGGTGACAGACTTTGGACTAAATCCTTTTCCTACTATGAAGTTAAGGGAGATGAGATGTTATGGTGTGTTTTCTATGAGGGTGGAATTACTCTATTTCTTGAGTATTTGAACGGTTATGATGAAAACCTTTCGGTTCAGTTTGCTGCTACCTGGGATAACCAACAGGTTCAAATTAGAGGAATTCATTTCAAAGTGAGTGAAAAGATTATCTTCCAAGCCATTGGGTTCTCTTGTAAAGGAAGAAAACTTAAAATATAGAGTACAATGCAAGATAATGATAGCATGGCATTGTTCTTCAAAGAGGGTGAAACTCTGGTGAAGTTGCATGGGGGTTTTGATAGGGAGAGTCTTCCCACTCAATGGAAAAAGGTGTTTATGTCTTGATGAAATATATTACCTTGGAGGGTCATTTTAAGAGATTTTGTCATTATCATCTCTCTTCTCAACAACTTTAGGCACAAAATCCTTCTAAGTTTCTCCTTTTATTTCCTCTCGTCATTGGAATCTTCTATTAAAGATACTAAGGATTTAATTTCTAAGAACCCTAAAAAAGTAGTGGTCTCACTCCATCAAGGCTTGATTTTTCACCTTTACCATTTTCACCTTGCATTGTGTCTCCTGAAACCCATAAAAGCATGTCTTGTGGAAGAATCCCTTGTTAAGAGTTCTAGTTCCCCTGCCACAGTAGTTTCTTCTTCTAAGGGTAAACAAAAGAATCTACATTGTGACCCTAATGTTCCCAGTAATGAGAATGTTAATCCTCCTACTGGTGTGGGATCCCCCTCCTCTCACTCTAAAAGCTCTTTAAAGAAAAATGTTTCCATTTTGGAGGATTCCCCTGTGGATGTTGATAATGTGGCCCAATCTAAAGGTTCTAGGTGAAAACCCTCCCCTCCTTTGATTCTAGATAAACTCAAACCCTCTATTAGAAACCCTAATACCTTTTCTCAAAAACAAGTGGCTATGGGTCTTTGTAATTTTAAAAATAGTCCTTTGGAGACTTAGGATAATGAGAAATTGTTTGCTAAGATAAGTTTAGCAAATTCTATGAAGAATTCTAAAGTTAAGAAGGATAAAGCTGGTATTGTTCACTATGTTGAGGAGGATAGTAAATTTATTGGGATAGATAGGTTCATTCCTAAGGAGAAACAAAAGGTGGAAATGGAAATTGTCAGGGGTGTGATTGAAACCGTTGTTATGGAGAAAGAGACTGGCATGGTTGTTGGCACTGATAAGGTAAAATTTGGGGAACATAAGAGGAGTATTCTAAGCATCAGGAGATCTAACATGCTTGTTGGGATTCAAACTCATAAACTCATAGGAATATATGATTCTACTAACTCTCTCTAAGAGGAGGCTATGGAGATTCAAGAGGCGAACCGTAATGTGACGCACCCTTGAGGTTGAGGAAGGAGGTAGTCTATTTGAGGAGATGAGTACTCCTTACTCTAATTCAAAGGATGCTGGCCTTGTTTTGAATTCTATTCCTGGTTAGAAAGAATGTTCCAAGTGTGATCAAACTATTGTGGAGGTTGCTGAGCTTAAAACTAAGGTTGCTTCCCTTGAAGGTAATCGAAAAGTTATGGCTAGATTTAGTACTAAAGTGATGCACAGATCTGTCACCACTTTGTCTAGTCTACAGGACCTTGAGATGAAGAGGCATGGGTTGGATTCCAATACCATCATCAACTATGAAGACATGTACAAATTCCTTACAGATGACTGTGGGCAGTTGTTCTCTTAGTGATTGTGCCTTTTGTTTACTATTTTGTGGTTATGGTTATGTTTAAGACTTTGAACTCTATTATGGATATTATTGTTAGTGTCCTTCCATTGTGCTATTTGTGGCCTATCTGAGACCTATTTTTCTCTACCTTGGTGGATTTTTTGTATAGGTTTCAACACCTTGGTTTGTTTCTTACCATAATTAAAAACAAAGCAAATACACAATGAAAATTTGGTGGGCAATACGTAAAAACTAGGATCTATTGTCTTGTAGATCTTCTCAAGGTAGGAGTAATGGGCTCTTCTTTCTCTTCTACATGCTCAACTTACTCATCCTACTCAAGATTTTCATACAAACCCTTTTATTCCTATCCATCTTCTAATCCATCATCTTGTTTTTCAACATGTGCATCTTCGTACTCTTAATCCTTGTTCTCAAAATGCATTATTTTCTTTCTTTCATTTTCCTTTAATTTTACAAGATCTAAAAATAATTGAAACTCCTTGAAAATAACATCTCTAGAATAGACCCTTTATACGTTAGTGGATTCCAAATCTTATAACCTTTTACATTCTCATTGGTCATAACCAACAAAGATGCACTTATACACTTTTAGATCCTATCTAGATCACTTTTCCTTAGGCACATGAACATAAGCCTCACAACCTAATACCCTTAATGTGAAATAGGTGATTTCTTACCTATCTAGACTTTATAAGGAGTTTTATCAACAAGATCCAAAGAGATCAATTTACCAAGTAACAAGCAATACTCATAGCCTCTACCAAAAACACCAATATAGTTGCATACCACTTAGAATACTTCTAGCTCTTTCTAACAAGATTCACTTCATTCTCTATGCTACCCCATTTTTCTGAGGTGTGTATGGTGTAGTATTCTTTCAAACAATACCTACATGCTTATAGAACTCATCAAATTTCTTAGAATAGTAGTTACCCCCATTGTTAAATCTCAGCACCCTTATAATTTGTTTACTTTTGAACCAAGGATTTAAATTGATTAAAAATAGAGAAAATTTTGGATTTAGAATGCATAATATAAACTCAAGTGTATCTAGAGGTATCATCAAAAAATGTAATGAAATAACAAGATTTTCTCATAGATTTACATCCACTTGACCAAACATATCCAAATGAATAATCTCTAACAATCTCTTATCTTTGTAACTACCCAAAGGAAAATATTCTCTTTTTTGTTTAAGAAACACAATGTTCATAGAAATTAAAATGCTCATTAGACTAATAAAAACCATCAACTAACTTTTTATTAACCATGATCCTAATCCCTTTTCTACCAATATGGTTGAAACATTGGTGTGAAAACATACAAACATTTTTAGTTCCAATTACATTGGTAGAATTACAAAAAGTAGAAGCATTAATCCTAATCAAAGTCCCTACATAGGATTCTCTAGAAACCACCAAATTCCCTCTCACCAACTTGCATTGAGACTTATCAAATATCACATGCATCCATGAATCATTCAACTTGGAAATAGAAATCAAATTTCTAGCAACTCTAAGAATGTGTAAAATACTATTAAGTCTTTCACCCTCCCATCACCAAAAAACAATTATACATTCCCAAAGACAACAATTCAATGTGAACTTTTATCACCCAGATACACTTCTCCTCTATCATATGCATGATATAACGAGAACCACTCCTTTTGAGGAGTCATATGATATGAACAACCTGAGTTAATCAACCATGATTTGTTAGAAATAGTATAGCAAAAATTAAAAATGTTTCATCACCTTCATTAGAGGATTTTTTGTGGAGGAGTCATAGGTCTTCTTATTATTTCTACACTTCTTCACATTCCTCCATTTACCATAGTTCTAGCACTTCACTCTACTCCTTCTTGAGGTCTTAGAATGGCCTTGAGGCTTAGATCTCTCTATATAGATTTTCCAATCCCCTTTATCCTTCAACCTTCCCTAAATATGTAATGCATTCTTTGAGCTCTCATCCATGGTTTTCTTCCTCATTTTCTCTATAAGTAAAACAAGAACAAAGGCATCAAACTTTAGATTGGTCATCTAACCACTCATCAATGTTTATATTTTTTCATGACTCAAGAAAAGAGAATGGTAATTTAATATACACATCCTCGTCATCTATTTTAACATTAATAGATCCTAACTCTTAATCAAATTAAATAAATTCAAATGTTCTATAGTAGAGTCCCCATCCTATTGATAACTGAGAGGGGGGGTGAATCAGTTATCTTAATTCTTCTAGGTCTCTGATCTTCCTTTACAATCAATGCAGTATTAAATCAAATGAGCAAACATAATTATGAAATGGAAAGAACACCAATACACATGAAACAATATTTTTGACATGGAAAACCTGGTTAAGGGAAAAACCACGAGGTGATTAACCCAAGATATTATTCTCTGTTAGAAGAATAGAAGTAACAATATGGCACTTGCTAATTAGGGCTCACTGCCTATAAGAGACACACTAACTACAAGAAAGGAAGATAAAACAATGTTTGAACTAATGAGAAGCATCCACACATGCTGAGGTTCAGTTCTGGTTAAGCTTAATAAACTGATCTGGTGCACTTCATTCTTATTCTCTCTTGATGCAGCTGTACTATCACATTCCAGACCTCTTCTACTATCTTTACTTTGCTCTTCTACTTTTCTTCGCACCACTCAACACACCACACACACCTTCACATCTAAATCAATCATGTATATATATCCGCACAAGTGATTTCATCACCTTTCTAGTCGGCATCCAGAATAGTCAATATTTTCCTCAAACTCTGATCTGTCAGCTGAATCATTGCATACCAAGTAATGCAGATCAAGGATATACTTGTAGAAGTCATCAATCATGTTAGCCAATCATAACTTATGCCTTAAGAACCTTTACCATCATCAGAAACACATCTGGAATAATGTCTGATGTTTTGCTAGACAGTTCTTCCTCTGTTCACACTGTCAATCAGGAACCTGACACTCAAGTATTCATATCTCCTCATCCTTTCAACACCAGAGGCTAAATCCTTGGATTCTATTTGTCAAGGTACTCTTGACTTCCCCAAATCTACACATTACAGAGATACGTCTTCTGAGAGATCCGGACCTATCTGTTGGACCTTACTGAGTGCTCTACTCTTGCTTACCAGACCTCAATACTTCTTCAATCTGACTTCCGGTAAAGACTCATATGCCTAGTGGATGTGTGGGATAACCTTTGTTGCCATCAATGACAACATTTATGAGTCCATATAGTGTCTCTTGCCAACAATCTCCCCCTTTGGCATTGATGGCAACACTTAGTGAAAAATGTCTAAGTGTCACACTATACTGCCCCTTGGCTGATGCTCTATCTCTATGCACATTTTCGAAGCTTCCCCTTAGTTGGATTCCTCATTTTTTACTATTCCTCACTCCCCCTTTGACATCAATGGCAAAGGGTAGGGTCCGCACACCAAAATTTTCAAAATTTCAACTATACTTAGCCGCACAAGTATATACATATAGCATACTTACATATACTGAAGTATGTCTGCAAAAGTTGTCTTCAATTAGATGAATTCTGTAGCCCAACTTTGCCTCATTCTGTCCAAAATTGATATATGACTGCTCAACAGGAATGCAAACACATCTGCCCTTTTTAGATCTATCGGATCATTGGTCTGGGCTGTGGTCTGAGCTTCTTTTATGGCCTCATGCATGGCCTCTAACTTGGGGATAATTATCCCTCTGAGTTCACCCAACCTGCTTATTCTATTTTTCTTTTCCTTCTCTAGCTTCTTGATTTCATTCAAGACTGCAATAGTTTGACATTCTTGATTTATTATGGAAGATGAGAGAGGATCAAAATTCTTTGATAGATTTGTCAATTTGTCCTCCTGTTCTTTTACTTTCTTCTCAATGTCCAATGTTACTTTGGACCATGATAAACAAAATTTGTACATTTCTCTGCCATCTTTAAGAGCATTTTCTAAGCTCTTTATCCCTATACTCATATTCCTCCTATCATTAGTTATTAACCCTTGTACCTCTGATAATCTTTTTGTCAAAAATTCCTTCTGGACCTTATCTTCTGCTGACTTCTCTAGGGAATCAAAATGTGTGCTAACACTATTTACTAGAGTTTTAAGATTACCGGATAAGGAGGCTGAGGGATCTTTCTGAAAAGATGGCATAATATTTTCTAACACTCTGGATGCAGCTGCTATAAGCTCACAGTCTTCCATGTGAGACTTCAGGGGTTTTTCTTTGGCCTTTGCATTAGCAAACGAAGCTATCTTCATTGTTTGTACTAGAGATAGAGAGTCAAAATCAAATGGCCCTTTTAGTAGTTCTGGTTCATCAATCTCCATAGTTTCTTTTGTCAAAAAGTCCTTGACCAATTCTGTAGTTTCTCTTGCCGAAGATAGATTCTTCTTTTCTTCTGCAGTCATAGAACTATCTCTTGGAGCTTTCTCTCCTTCCACAACCTTTGTACTATTATCTTCTTTTTCCTTCACCTCTGCTTCTTTCTCCTCTATTCTTTCTTCTCCTTTAGATCTAGAGTCAGCAGCGGAAACCAGACGAGTGATGTTTATCTATTCATGCACTTCCTTTTTTAGAATAGAGGATTCCAAGTCCTTATCCTTTTCTATACTAGTGTCCATGATTTGCTTAGTGGATTCTTTTTCAACACCTGTGGCCGAAGGATCAACACCCAAGTCCTCTATAATAGGAAGATTGAATCTTTTGAAGGCATTCCAGAGGATCTCTTTTGTTTCCTTGGCTACCTTGTCAGTCTCACCAAGCATGAGCTGATTCATTCTAGCTTTGCTCCTAAACTCATCCTTGCAATCTTTGAAGATCATATTCATTTTCTTTGAATCGATTGAAGGATATAGTTGACTAGCTATATGTTCCCAAATTTTGAGATCTTTGGCTTGGGTATTGTTCTTCCTTATTTCAAGTTCCTTCTCCAAGCTTTTGGGGATCAGAGATATAATTTCAATGAATGCTTTGTTGTAGACATTTAGATACCTGACTATGGCATCTTGTAATATCTTCTAATCAGCTTCACCATAATCATCATAGAATTCAACCATTGGCTGAAGATTTCCATCCGCAGTGATTGATTTTATTATGTCATCAATGTGAAGAGTGGGTTTTTCAACATATTCCTCTGCCTTTTCTTCTTCACCTTGACCAGTAGAGGGTTCATTGGATGTTTTCTTCTTTTTCTTCATTTTCCTGACTTCTTCATCAGATTCAATCTCCTCTTCATCCCTTTGACTCGCATAAGCTCTTGTGGCTTTTATCTTTGTTCTTTTCTCTCATTTTCCAGATGATTTTGCTTCCAATTTTGTTGTCCTTGAGCTTTTAGCAGTGGTAGGTGCAGATCTCTTTGATGATCTGGTCTAGGTGGGAGATTTTACCAGAACACTTTCCTCACTTTTCTTTTCTGCCTTCTTCTTCTCTTCCTTAGCCCTTTCCATCTTTTCCCTATTGGCATCAAGTGCCTCTTTTGAGATACCAAAGCCTTTGGCAACTTCTTCAACTTCTTTTCTCACCTTCCTCTTGATCTCTGGCTACCTTAGCTCTGTATGAAATTTCACACTTAGTTCTTCAAAGGTTCCAAATCTTTCTGCCTTTGGATCCTTTGGTTGACTGAGCATGTGTTGAGCATGCAACTCCACAATTTGTTCATCAACTTCATACCCCATCGGCATGATCCATACTATTCTTGGTTCCACTACCTCCATAAGGCACTGATCAGTTCCTACCATAAAGCATATTGTATCTTTATATTTTTCAACTAAAGATTTGGGGATTCTCTCTCTTACTTGCATCATGCTCTAAAAATTCTTGAAATAGCCCCAGAGAGCTGTATTCTATGCCTTGGCATCGCCAAGCCCATGTATATAATCTTTGATTTGAATAGCTACTGGTCTATCATTCTGCCATACCTAGCCACTAGATCTGGGAAGCTCATTCATGTAATAAACGAATAGGCAGAGTATCAAGCCACCATACTTGAAGGAGTTCTTCTTGTCCTTCTTTATCTTTTGTGGATTTTCCAAAAGTTGGGTTAGAAGAAGTTCACACAGATCATAGTCAGCATTTTCTTTTAGCATCTGATAGGCTGTATAAACTACAGTTCCTAGTACTAAGTTTTCCCTACTCGAGTGATAAATCTTGTAACCAATTATCATGGATGCAAATTTGACATCCAGATCAGTGATATCTTCCATTGTCATAGCTCTCTTGTCAAATTTTGATCTGGTTGCATCACTTACTATTTGATTCTTGACAGATTTGAGAACAGGTATCCCACCGGATGAGTGTAGACTGGTTACTACCCTAATTGCATCTTTGGTGATTTTAAATGGTCTATTCAACCATAAGAAATTGTCATGCACTCTGCTTAACACATACAGGACCCATTCATCTTCTTCAAAATAGGGAAATGAATGCACTGAGAAAAATGCTTCTCCTGGATGGCTTTATACTGAGGTTTGATCTCAAAAGAATCATCTATTAACTACTTGTGATAGATATCCATTAACTTTGATTTGCCAAATTCTTCAATGCTTGCATGAATGTAAACCCTAACATCTTCTACATGCAGAATCCCATGCGGAATGCTTGAAAAGGTGCCTAGGGGATCAACTTCTAGAGATTTATATGGATGCTTCTTAAATTTAGGACGAGGTCTATCAGAGATCTTCACAATATTCAGAGTATCCATTTCCAAAAGGATTTTACAGAGAGATATTTAGCAATGAAAAATACCTTTTTCGTTTCAAGTGTTCACTGAAAGAGCTGGATTTGATTAGCTAGATGAAACGATTTCAATGGCTGATCTTTGAGAGTTGAGACAGTTTGACACAGAGCTCCTTTTTCTTTTCTTCTTGAGTGCAAATGAGCAAATGACAAACGAATGAACTCTTTTATTTCTGAAAAGCCCTAATTTTCACCCTGCAATAAATGCGCAACCTAATTCATTCCAATTTTCCTTGTTTATCTTATTCAGAGACATAACCTTTCCAAATCACTGAGACAGACTTTAAAGTTATTCTTGGAGAATAGTGATAATCTATCTTCTTTTCACTAATCATTTGATCTATCCGCAGATCAAGATTCCATAGTTTGAATCATGTCAGGTTTAACTGTGAGAAACCTACTTCTCACCGGATGACTGAGGAATCGGATTAGTCCTCTACCTGTTTAAGACTTCTTGCAGATCTTTCATATCTTAATCACAATTTACTTGGATGTTTCTCTGAGAGCCCTTTAATCCACAATTTTCCTTGTGCCAATTTCGGCACCAATTGACTAGCTGGGGGATAATGTTTTTCCTTGAGACTCCCCCTGAGCCAAAGCTCACTTTTTAGTTTCCAGAAGGAATATCAGTACCAGAGTCTGGTGCGGATCCATCCCCTAGATTCTCTGTACTTTTCTTCACCCAAATCTTGTTCATTCCACTTTGAACTTCATCCACATTCACTTTTTGCTTTCCCTTGTCTTGATTCTGATTATGATGTGCTGGACCTCTTTTGTCCTAATTCTTGCTTCTACAGAATTTGGAAATATGACCGGATCTATTGCAAATTTGGCAAACAACGTTTCTTTGCATGTTTGATTGATATCCTCTTGATCTGCATTGATTAGCCATGTGACCCATTCTATTGCATGCAAAGCATCTAGCATTGAATGAATTGTTCATTTGCATATTTCTGCATTCATGAGATTTGTGGCCATACCTTTTACAGTTGAAACACTATCTGAAGAAGGATGTATTAGTCTAATTCATTCTCTTTCTACACTGATTAGCTCTATGACCAAAGTTATTGCAGTTGTGGCAGTATCCATTGGAGGATGGATATCTTTGAGCATTAGGCTGCCTTGCCGGAGGTCTTCTAGGCCTGTTCCTTGGATTTTCTGATCCAAAAATCTTCTGACCGGATCTGGAGCTTTCTCCTTTCTCATATCCCAAACCATACTTGTCATCTACCCTCTTTTGACTTTCAAGAAGAACTTCAAGTTGAGTAGAACTTATCTTGAATTTCACTTTATATTCATTTTCTATTTTAAGATCCCTTTTAAGAGAGACAATTTGATCCTCAAGTTTTTCTTCATTATCTTTAGCATCTTCAAGATCAGATTCAAGATGTCTAATAATTCTATCCATCTTGTGGCAATCTTCTGATTTTTCCTTGAGAGATTGTCTTAGATCATCTTCAATTTTTCTTTTCTCTTCAATCTCTTGGGTAAACTTTATAACTCCTGATTCCATTTCATGTCTTATCATAATGATTTCTTTTGATAACTTTTCACATAACATGGTTTTCTCCTTCAGATCTCCATTTGTATCATTGGCTTCACCTTGTCTTGCTAGTTGCTGAAGTAGCTCCTTTCTCTTTTTCATAGAGAGACTCAGTTTCTCTTTTAATTCATTTATGAAATCATTAGCCTGTTTGAGTCTTTCCTTCAATTCATTGATTTCAAAATTTGACTGCTCAAGATCATCTAGGGCAGACTTAAGTTGCTCCTTCATACCATATGCATCCATTTGAATTCCTAGGTCTTCCTCAAGCTGTTAGGCTCTGTTGAGAGGAACTTGGCTCTGATGCCAATTGTTGATAACTGAGAGGGGGGAGTGAATCAGTTATCTTAATTCTTCTAGGTCTTTGATCTTCCTTTATAGTTAATGCAGTATTAAATCAAATGAACAAACATAATTATGAAATGGAAAGAACACCACTACACATGACACAATATTTTTGACGTGGAAAACCCAGTTAAGGGAAAAACCACGGGGTGATTAACCCAAGATATTATTCTCTGTTAGAAGAATAGAAGTAACAATATGGCACTTGCTAATTAGGGCTCACTGCCTATAAGAGACACACTGACTACAAGAAAGGAAGATAACACAATGTTTGAACTGATGAGAAGCATCCACACATGCTAAGGTTCAATTTCGGTCAAGCTTAATAAACTAATCTGCTACACTTCATTCTTATTCTCTCTTGATGCAGCTATATTTTCACATTCCGGACCTCTTCTACTATCTTTATTCTGCTCTTCTGCTTTTCTTCGCACCACTCAACACACCACACACACCTTCACATCTAAATCAATCATGTATATATATCTGCACAATTGATTTCATCACCTTTCTAGTCAGCATCCAGAATAGTTAATATTTTCCTCAAACTCTGATCTATCGGCTGAATCCTTGCATACCAAGTAATGCGGATCAAGGATATACTTGTAGAAGTCATCAATCATGTCAGCCAATCATAACTTACACCTTAAGAACCTTTACTATCATCAGTAACACATCCGAAATAATGTCTGATGTTCTGCTAAACAGTTCTTCCTCTATTCACACTATCAATCAGGAACCCGACACTCAAGTATTCATATCTCCTCATCCCTTCAACACCGGAGGCTGAATCCTTGGATTCTATTTGTCAAGGTACTACTCTTGACTTCCCCAAATCTGCACGTTACGAAGATACGTCTTCTGAGAGATCCAGACCTATCTGTCGGACCTTACTGAGTGCTCTACTCTTGCTTACCGGACCTCAATACTTCTTCAATATGACTTCTGGTAAAGACTCATCATGTCCTACGAATGTGTGGGATAACCTTTGTTGCCATCAATGACAACATTTATGAGTCCATATAGTGTCTCTTGCTAACACATCCTTCATTTTCAAAGAATATAATTTCCTTTCTAAATAAATCTTATTTACCAAAATCTTAGAATGGTAGATCTCACCAATCCTCTTCCACAAGGAATATGCAGTGGCCTCCTCAAAAACATTCAATAGGACAAAATCTACAAGCCACAACTAAATGGTTCCTTGTACCTTTTGTTCCAATTTCTTCCAATCATCATCAAATAATATTATTTTTCTTTTCTTTTCTTGTAATAACTCTCCATTGATCTCTCTCTCCTCCGTCTTTAGTTTCCACAACTTGTAACTAGTTCCATTGAATTTCTCAATCTCCAAGTGAGAAGTAGAGGCCATGGTTTTCAATCACAAATCTGCAAAACCACTCAAATAAATAACTCCATATGTAGCCAAAAACTTTCAACACTTAAATAAGGTATCCCATTCTCAACATAACAAAGGCTCTAATACCAAATGTTGTTCATGTTAAGGTAAACTACTACAAATGTTAATTCTCCAAATAGTAGGCAAATCTAATTTTTATCAATGTGACATTAGATTACCCATTAAGATATTATTGGAAAGCTCAAATTAAAAAATAGAAATAAAAAAACCATGATAATGAAACACACAACACCAAATGTACATGGAGAAACCATTTCAAGAAAAAAACTCCACCATCAAAGAGAGGCACGAATATGTATTAATCTTCTATAAACAAAGTACACATACAACACACTTTTTTCCTCAATCTAACAACATTTCAGCAATACCTATGAACCTAAAATAACCATATGTACCACTATCCTAAGGCTCTAATATATAGAAAAATTAGAAACAAGAAACCATAAATGGTTTACAAAATAAGGGGCAATATAATGGGCCCAAAACTAGGCACCCATATCTTCCATGAAAAAACCAAAGCTCATACTCAATTGGTCAACCTCCTAGTAGAATATAGTGTAACTCCTCTTACACCACTTGCACTTCATAAATCTCATCATAACAATCAAATTCCATGATTAAGCTCACTTTCCCAATTCTAAGAACTCCACATGGGCAAATTAATGTCTTGTCATAGCTTATGATAAGAAAGATGCTCCATAACTCTTGTTTAAATTCTTTTGTAACTCCCATAATTAGTGTCATTACAAATACATGTAAGAGAATAAGATATTAATCAATAATTCCACACACATAAGGGAATCCACTTTCACCCTCTCCATGTTCCTTGGAGTATATACATTATTTATTGTCTACAATTAAATCAAGACTTTAGGTTTGCAATGTGAATGGAACATATAATTCTAACATAGGTGTCAATTAATTTCAATCTAGGATATTGTTTCTAGTTTCTTTCACCTAGGGTTTATAGTCTTGCAAGTTAGGTGTTTTTAAAACACTCATTATAGGAGGTCTCCATAAAAAATATTTTTTTTCATTGTATTCAAAAGGGTTAAATTAGTTAAGATAGGCTTTCATTTCATCCCATCACACAATGTAAAGCCAATTTAGCAAATATTTACTAGTATGGTTTGAATTTTTTTTTGTAGGAAACTCAGTTTTTAGAAAACTTTTGCCACAAAAAGACATCACAATTACATTTGGAGTAGGAAAAAACTTATAGATCAACTGTCAATATGTATAATTTGGAGTTGTAGAAAAATAAAAAAAATTCTTAGGGATGTCATACAAGCTCCCTATAAAGTAATATGCAAGTTTGATATTTAAAAAAAATACTATGCATATTTTTTTAATTTTTTGATATGTTTTAAAAATGTAAAAAAAAAATACAAATACTTTTTTAAATACAAAAGAATTTTTTAAAGGCACATATGTGCTATTGTGCAAGGTGGGGTACACCCATAGTCTGCCATGGTAGGGTACAACCCCTATTGTGAACAATTTAAGGAAATATGCCCACAAAGCCCTTTAGCAACTAAACTCAAAATAAAGTTCAACTACTAAACATGCAAGTTTCTCCACATTAATCCCATGAGGAGAATATCACAATGACTAATATAAATAAAACTTAGACTTAAGGAGGCCCAAAAGGCTACCAAAAAGCAATACTATGGGTTCAAACAATGTCTCAAAATACCATGGTAAGAATTCTCATGACCCATTCTAAGAGAGTGGCCTCCAAAATAGAATGTAACTCCCCAAATAAATATATTTGACTTCCACCAGTCATATTGGTATATTTAACTCCCAATAAATCCCCCATGAATCACTAATTACATCTTATACCCCCTATTAATGGAAGATGCTCCTACAAGTCCACTATGTAACCCCCTCATTTGTCACAACCCATTTTTTGTTATTTATTTGGAACATATTAATGTGTGGGATTAATATTTATTATTCCATTTTGTAATGCACTATAATGGGAAAAATGATACTTTATTATCTTGATAGAATATTCACGATATGTAAATTAATTTTATGTAGCTGATATTTACTCAAATTGGGATTATGATTTATTTTCCCAATGGACTTACTACTGTATGGATGGATATGAGGTGGATGTAGGATAATCTTTTTCCCCAACCATGTGATGAGGGAGAGTATCATCTAAGAGAGGATGATAGATGGAAACAAGTTGGTAGTTGAGCCAAATTATATGAGAACCACACACACACTTACATGAGTCAATAAAAAATTATGTGATTCTTGATAAACATCTAGGAGCATGTCAGGTGTTGTCAAAGAGAGTCATAATGGTTTATAATATTAGTCAATTTCATATTTTAAGAGTCAATTATTATTAATGTTATTGTGTCAATAGAGAAATATAACAATAATATATTTATGGTGTAGAGGTTCATAAACATAGTATCATTATAGTCAATTCGATTATAACTTTAATATTGTTTAATGATCATGATCTTATTTCAAATTTATGAATGATAATGGCAAGCCTATGATATTATTACTTTTTTATTTTAACCCCTGCATGTGGTAATCACTATTTAATGAGAATATGGGCCATTAAGGTGCATAGGTGATTGTAGAGGCTAAAAATATCCAATGTAGTGGGGAGAAATAAGTAATGAAGGTGGCATTGAAACATTCATTCAATTCTCCCTTTCTCTAGACATGACTTAGTCTAGAAAATGTGTAATGGGTAAAATGGGATAATAAAATGAATTATAAAATACCCAATAACATTAATGAAATGTCCAACTAACAAAAGCTTTAAAATAAGAATGATACTTACAACCTTTGTTACCTCGCGATTTCCATTGCTTGCCTATTCTCTTTTGATCTTTTGGTGATGAATGCAGCCCTCAGGAAGCTTGCTTCCTTGCTTTAATTCCTCAAGATGGCAAAGGAGAAATGGCTTGGATACTTATTGTGTTGAAGATGAGCTTCAACACAATGTAGGATGAATAGTGAATGATGTGAGAGTGGGCGTGCCAATGGCACACTATGGATTTTGCAGCATAAGTTTACTTGAAAGCTTTATTATAGAAATGGAAGAATAGAAGGGTATTTATAGGATTGTATGAGAGAAGATCAATGGTGTAGAAGAAATAAGAAGATCAATGGTAGAGGATGTTCGAGAGAATGTGCACGAATAGAAGAAGGACATGTGTCATTCAAAATGATGCTTTGTTGAGTTAACTGCTTTCTTGATGAGGATGAGCTTTTATTTCTAAAATTAGAATATATTTTTCTAATTTAAGAGTTTTGTTGATAAAAACAAAGTTGCTTTAAATCAGTTAACTCAGCTTTTGCTTTTGCATGACAAGAAAGATTTATTTTTAGAAGATTTGGAAGATAAGAAAGCAAATTAATAAATAAATTTATTTAATTGTTTGTGCAAGATTTAGAGGAATAAATAAAATATTTGATTATATTTTATTTTTGGAGATTGAGATTTAATTTAAATAAATTTGTGTTTTATTTAAATTTGGAAGAATGAATGATTTAATTAAATAATTAAAATTATTTAATTGTTTAGAAGAATAAAGTTGATATTGATGGAATTAATTAAATAAATGTAATTTATTCAATTAATGGGAGAAAATGAATCAAATAAATAAATTGATTTGTTTATTTATTGATAGAGGAATATTAAGATGAAATAAATATTTAAAATATTTATTTAGGTAGAGTCATGTCATTTTTAGGTGTATACATTTTGTCCCTCTTTGATGCAATGTGTTTTATCACGTTGTTTCAAAGAATAAAAACTTTTGACAATGATACATGCCCCAGTTCGCCCCTGGTACAAGATTAACAATAGGATGCCCCCTCGAGAGATTGGACGAGAAGACGACAGAAAGCGTGAGACAAACAATCTCACGAAGAAGTAGGTGGAAAGCAGGTTAGGATGGAGAAAAACATGACATAGTTTGGAGGAACATATATAGGAAGTAGTCATAGTTGTCATACAATAAGCTATGGTTCCCTTGCTATATATAGGAGCTGGGTCCACAAGTCCTATTCATTTGCACACTTGTCCTTAGTTGATTGGTCTTTGAGAGCTTAGGAGAGTAGAGGAGCTAGAGCAGTCATAAGAGATATGGATATTTCACCCGAGGAGCACTGTTTTGAGTGAGTTTGATGGTTTGATCGGCCACCCGAGGCAGGACCACCGGTATGTAGTTCGTCAAATCTCGCTAAAAGTCATTTATTAGGCCAATAAATGCTTAGGAAAAATAGCTAGGATAGATGTGCTGAACTACAGTTTGGCGCATATGCATCCTGAAATAGCGTATATGATATGAAACCGTGCATCCGAGTGATCTTAAGGTGCATATGATAGATGTGCGCATATAGGCCAGGAATTGATGCATCCACTGTGGAACTACGCATGTGACACAAAAAGCGGCACGTGCTAGAACGGCGCATATACATCAAGCATTGGCGCATTCACGGTGAAGTGGCACATCTGATATGAATCGGTGCATTTACCACTTAGTTCAGTGCATCTGCACTAGGATAGTTAGTTGACTTAATGAAATTAACCCAATTGGCACCTTGATCGATGCATCAATTGATAAGCGATCTCTGAGATTGCTGAGAATTTAGTCAAGAGATGATATGCTATTTTGATTAATTTGATCTGTTATGTCAATGATAAGATAGTTTGATTGCTTTGAGTAGGTTTTCTTGGATATGGATTTCTTTGACACTATGTTTTGCCTAGTTGCAGGAGGATATCCGTGATACCCTGATGTCATGAGAGCAGTTCCCTTTGTCATTGTTGCAGCGATATATGTTGACAGAGATGGACCGCGAGGCTCTTGGTGCTATGGGTCTGCATTACATTTGTTTCATGCCTGAGGTTCATGTGAACCATAGTTTGTTGACTGTAGCTGTGGAGCGATTCCACAACGAAGATGGGACATTCCACCTACCGACTGGGGAGATGGTGATCACTCTAGAGGACGTGTACAGGATTTTGCACCTCCCTATTCAGGGAGAGTTGGTAGAGTATGATCTATAGCGTGATGCAGGATTGGCTAAGTGCAGACAGGTGTTTGATGACCTGGAGCTGGTTGAGTAGGTGATTTCGTGGTAGGACATTCATGACTACTATGACTACTTCTCGGGGATAGTGGTGGGATTGATTGGTGGCATAGTATGCCCCGATAGGAGGTCACACGGGTTCTCGATTGGCTAGGGGAGGGTGCTAGAGAGTATGATTACCGATGGGACTCGATACACATGGGGTGTGTGCATGCTAGCACACTTGTATAGGGATATGCACCAAAATGTGTATCATAGAGGGGCCAGCTTATTAACAGGTGGGTCTCTTTTGCAATTTTGGTTGTGGGAGCACATAGCGATCACGCAACTGATATGTGTTTTTCATAGGCAGAGAGGGGAACCCTACAACTATGGATATACATGCGTGATTTCCCAGCACAAGCTAGGGAAGCTCAAGTATTGGAGACATGTGCTAGATAATGTGGATCTAGTTATCTAGCGCCCATATCTAGACTGCGAGGTATGGGAGGATGAGGACGACAAGTTACTGTACTATTTCTAGACTCGGTGGCTTATTGGTAGGATGCGGTACATACTAGAGCATCAGATTGTTAGTAGAGTATAGAGGTAGTTTGGCAGAGTGCAGGGCAGGCCATAGGGGTATGCACGATTTGTGAGGACCCATGCAGAGAGACTGAGGTGGGGTCCCATGGCATTGTATGAGGAGGCCTTGGTAGAATTTCGTCAGATCCCCTATGCAACTTGGCCTATGAGGAGAGAGATAGTAGATGCGGGTATGATACTAGACTATGAGGAGTGGTTCACTGCTCATCCATTTCCCAAATATTCAAGACCTAGAGAGTTGGCTCCTTGTATAGACGAGGAGGATTCAGAGGATGAGGGTGGAGTCAGCAGGAGGAGGAGGAGACGAAGGGGAGGGAGAGGAGGTCAGGGAGATGATGGTGGAGATGGAGGAGGATGAGGAGGGGGAGATGGAGGAGGATGAGGAGATGGTAGACTGAGACAGAGGGGGAGGTATGGGGAGGGACCTTCAAGTCAGCAGCATGTTGCGTAGCCACAAGCTGTAGATGCCAGTATAATAGGTGGTATAGCAGAGATAGATGTCGCCACCACAAAAGGTGGCACAATAGCAAGTGCAGGGACAGGGAGGGTAGGATCCACAACCTAACTTACAGCAATAGGCCATTGTTGCATTATAGGGTTAGGTTAGGAAGTTGAGGGCCCACCTAAGAGTAGCAGAGTCTCGAAGAGATGCAGACACATGATGGATATCAGAGATCTCTAGAGAGCAGGACTCGACCTTGGCAAGGGTGCGGGTGATCAGAGTGGAGAGAGATGCAGCAGTGGCAGCCCTGGGTACAGATAGTACTTCGAGCTTTTTGGTTGCCCAGTTGCAGCAGGCACAGACACAACTGGCATAGGTACGGACACACTGGCCTAGGTACAGGGTGAGCTTGCCAGGGTGTAGGCTCAAACTCAATATTACAGAGGATTATATCATAGAGCAGTGCCGATGGACCATCATGTGCCTAGTTATAAGAGTCAGTCTGTGGCATCACAGAGAGCAGATAGATCTCAATCTGTAGCATCAGTGAGAGGCCTCCAGTGGTCAGGGGGTGACAGAGGGGAGGGTAGTGCAAGGAGCAGTGCTCCACGATAGCAGGGTTAGCCAATTTTTGACACTTGTACCAATTTTTTAGCTTGATGTACACTTTTTTTATGGCTGAGATAGCCTGCTATGTATTATTTTTCCCTGAGACATGTATCATTATCTTTTTGTACTTCGTATACATTTCATGATATGACTCTGAGAGATGGATAGATATTTTGATATATTGCACATTTGGACATGTTTTTATGTTTGTATGATGATGTAGTTATTGATGTTCTACATGCACATGTTCTATGTTTATATGTTATGGATGCAATCTATCTTATGATGCTTTGTATATGTGATGCATACTAGATGGATTAGGATGATTTGATATGTAATACAAATGTGAAATGTTATTGATATGGTTATGCAGCTCTATATGTATTTGTCTATGTTTTTGATTTTTGATATGATATACGGATGCAAATGTATGTGGATGACCTAATGCACATATTATGTATGCAAATGATTTAATCATTTGAATGATATGTTATCTATGCTATGTTTTTGATATGTCCAAATGTACTCAATCGACACAAAGATGATATAAATAGGCGAAAGAAAAGGAATGAAAGAAATACAAACTTTCCTTTGATACTCTACAGGGTTTTCTTATTGCATGGTTGATATGGATACTTTGTCATCATTAGAGCGCAAGTACTTTGTTTTCATCATTGGGTACTTTTTATTTCTTTTCTCTTTTTGAAATGTTGTAAGAAAATACAAGCATCTAGGTATAATTAAACTGAGATGACCTGAGTATTCCTTACATGGATTTTGATATAGCAAGTTGATACAAGCATCTAGTCAAACTTGAATCTAGACGACCTAAGTACTTCTTGTGTTTCAATAGACAAGGATTGCCCTTTTTCATGTTCAGACCTCTGAAGTCCTCAATGATCTTTTGCTGATCATGTCATTAGACAAAAGTTGTCACATTACTAAAGTTTGATCCACAAACAGCAGACAAAGAAAAAGATTATGCGCCCATGATAGCATCTCTAGCTTTTGGCATTTGAATGGCATAGGAAGACATAATGACAAAAATCCAAGACCTTGTAAGTTAACCTGTTTCACAAAACTTTATTGCATTAGATGTGTCTTTTTGCCATAATTGATATAGAGTTAATCTGAGGGTTTTGGTATACATTTTTATTTTGCTTTGGATAGGTTGATCCTTTTGTGCCAAGATTTTTGTTTTGGGAAGTTTGCTTTGCTGCACACACTTGTCTAGTAAAAGGTATCACAATCCTTATTGGTATCCTCTTAGAAAATGTGGCATTCAAGAATCTGAATCTGCAACCAGGTCGATGAGTTGCCCCTAGTTTTAGAAAAAGGATCGACTTATTATGGGTGACATGACAAACAGACATGGAGAGACAGACCCTAAGGGATTGACCTAGTGCCTCGGGGGCTCATCGCTAAATGGCCTTGCCTACGTGACAACACAGAGGCAATATAGTTCGGGGTGAACCTGATGGACCTAAGACCTAGGCGATGGCATAGATGTAGAAATAGAATGGATAGCAGGGTAGATGACACTCGATGGAATGGATAGGAACAAAGCAGAGTGGAGCGGAGCCTTGGGGGCACATTGAGAATGGCCTTGCCTACGTGATAACTCAAAGGTGACGTAGTTCGACAATGGTTCAAAGGATTGGTTTAGGATGAATGATATGATGGACAAAAGAGAAATGAGGCCACAATAGATGGAGGAAGCGGTTTGTCGCAGATAGCACCTATTTACCAAGTTTTCACCACTTTCTTTTATTTGCATGAAGGCCAAAAGTACACATGATGCCTATTTGCCAGGTTTTCATCATGGTACCTCTCCCAAGCGCCTATTTGCTAGATTTTCACCAGAGGATGATTTTTTTGTTATTTTTCCATTTGTTTGTTTGTTTTTTTTTTTTGGTTTTTGATCACTTTTTCAATTTTTTTATAATTTTTAAGGACTCCCTTGCATTGGGTTTTTTAGGTATAGAACTTGCGAAGATGCATGCTGTTGATAGGATCAACAAACAGTTCACCTTCAGATGTAGCCAATTGATATGCTTCTGACCCATAGGCTGCAATGATGACATAGGGACCCAACCAGTTGGGTTCAAATTTGCCTTTCTTTTCTCGATCTTGCTGATTTCTAGGATTTTCTCTGAGGGCTAGATCACTAACTTGGAATACTTGGGGCTTTACCCTATGGTTGTAGCTTCTGGACATCAATTGTTGATAAGATTTTAGGTGGTTAAAGGCCTATTGCATTCTCTCTTCGAGCAACTCTAACTCTTGAATTTTAGACACTCTGTACTCTTCATCAGATATGAGGCCTTTTAATGAAACTCGCAAGGATGGGATCTCGACTTCAATGAGCAAGATGGCTTCAAATTCGTAGACTAGGGAGTATGGTGTTGCACCTGTGGGTGTGCGAATGCTTGTACGATAGGCCCACAGTGCAGGATTAATTGGACATGCTAATCACGACTGGCATCATTGATAGTCTTCTTTAGGATTTTCAAAATGGTTTTACTTGATGCCTCCGCCTAGCCATTGCCTTGGGGGTAATAAGGGGTAGAAAAGCTATGTTGTATATGGAATTTGTCGCATAGTTCCTTGACATCTTGATTTTTGAAAGGTCGTCCATTATCTATGATAATGGATGAAGGGATGCCATAGCGACAAATGATGTAGTTTAAGATAAAGGAGGCAATCTGCTTGCCCGTGATATTGGCTAATGGCACGGCTTCAATCCACTTTGTAAAGTACTCAGTGGTGGAGATTATGAATTTATGGCCACTAGATGGAGGGTGAATCTTTCCCACTAAGTTGAGTCCCCACTGACAAAAAGGCCAAGGAGTCATTAATGGTTGCAACTCCTATGCTGGTGCATTTATCAGGTTCCCATGGATTTGGCACTTCTTGCACTTCTTTACAAAATGATAGGAATCTTGTTCCATGGTTGGCCAGTAGTATCCCATGCATATGAGTTTCTTGGCTAGGGTAGGGCCACTAGAGTGGGTTCCGCATATACCATTGTGTACTTCGTTCAGGGTGGTTTGATATTCCTCACTATTGAGAAATCTAAGGAGAGTACCATCGAGTCCTCTACAATATAGGGTATTGGTGATTATGGCATACTGGGATGCCTAACAGATGAAGGTTCATTTTTGGTTACTGGAGAGATCAGGTGGGAGGTTATTCTCTTTAAGATAGGAAAATATTTTTCCTTAGAGGGGGGAATTAGCTCCAACAATGTGGCAAATGATATGGGATTCAGGCGTATCATATGCATGATGGGATGTTGGCTCTACCAAGAACTCATAATGTGATTGATTATTTGGAATATCGAGAAGAGATGTAATTGTTGCCATGGCATCTGTAGCTTTGTTCTCAATCCTTGGTATCTGCTCAAAAGAGATATTGACAAAGTATTCTTTGAAGTCATCTACCATTCATTTGTAAGGGATTAATTTCTCATCTTTTGTCTGGTAGTCGTCATTTACTTGATTTATGACCAGATGTGAGTCACCATACACCTGAAGTTCTTGGATATTCCATTCAACTGCTAGCTTGATGCCAATGACTAGGGCTTCATATTTTGCCATGTTGTTAGTGCAGGTAAATAGTAATCTGTAGGATTTAGGAATGGTGTCGCCATTAGGGGTGATCAAGAAGATACCTGCTCTCGATCCATTCTGAGTATATGAGCCATCGAAATATATTTTCCAGGTTGTTGTGGTTATGTGAAAGATAGATTCATCTGGAAATTCAAAGCTCAAAGGACTATCATTTGTTAGAGGTGCATCTACCAGTTGATCTGCAAGTACATGGCCTTTTATTACTTTCTTGTCTACATATTCGATGTTGAATTCGCTGAGAAGCATGACCCATTTGGACAATCTACCTATTAGGGCTTCTTTGTTGAGTAAGTACTTGAGTGGATCAATTTTTACTACTAGTTTGACCAAATGTGACAACATGTAATGTCTCCACTTTTGTGAGGCAAAGACCACAGTGAGACATGCTCTTTCAATTGGTGTGTATTACAGTTCATATCCAACAAGTGTTCGACTGATATAATAGATTGCTTGTTCTCTCCCTTCATAATTTTGTTGTGCGAGGAGAGCTCCTAGAGCTATTGGTGTGGCCGAGATATATAGCAGTAGAGGTTTACCCTAAATCAATGGCATCAATATAGGTGGTTTCATTAGGTATTCTTTTAACTGCTGAAATGCTTGCTCACATGAATCATTCCATTTGAAAGGGACATTCTTATGTAGGAGGTGGGAAAATGGGTGACATTTGTCTACTAATTGAGAAACGTGTTGCAAGTATGGGCCTAACCGATGTTGTCATTGATGTCAACATACTCTTGTTGCATTGATGATAAGGATTGGATGAGTTGTATGCTGAGGATATTAAGAAAATTAGTCCTATCAGGAATAGAGAAGAGTAGTGAAGACAGTGAAGCAAAGATTCCAGCTAAGATGAAGATTAGAGGATGTGCATCAAAGGGTTTGTAGATATGTGTCTTAAGATGATCCAACAAAGATTTCAAAGGTTCACATGAAGATCTGAAGAAGTTATGGCCACTCAAGCAAAACCAGCTCTGACAGATGTTCAGAGGTGACAGAGTAACACAGATAGGTCTGGTGACCTCCGGTAATGCAATATCTTGTCCTGCAGATTTGGTGGAGTGTTTATGAAGTCAATGTGATTTGACAACTCAATTGGTTCGTGGTATGGAGGTCCACAAGCATCTATTCCAATATGACAATGATGACAGACTGTGCTCTTAAGGTTCTGGATGAAGGAGAGAATGATTTTAGTAAGTAGTAGTGTGGATATTCTTGGTAAGCTTGTGGAGGTCTTTGGATTGTGTCCAGTTCATGTTGGAGGTTTGCATTGAAGATTGAGCTTGCAATTGAAGAATTACTTTCGGATGATGTTCTTCCCAAGTTAGGCTGACCAGATGAGTTACACATCCTACGGATGATCTTAAAGATGTTCTGTGAAGAATGGCATGTTCCTAAAGGAAGATTGAAGTCTCAGATCTGTGTGGATGAGAGTCTTTTTGTAAATTCATTTCATAAATAGAGAGTGTGGTGATGAGAGTGTGGTAGAGAGCAGAGGAGTGAAAGGCAGAGCAAAAATATTAGGCTTAAATGGAACTGACTCAAGCATGGTGAAGATGCTATTCCTCAGTTCAAGTATGTAATACTTATTATTCTGTAGACAATGTGTCTCCTTGATGCAGAGCATCTAGGATAGCATTCTCATGTTCATAACTGCACATGCAATAACCTTCAATTTCACTGTTTTCTCTAGAGGTTCACTCTCTTACCCATGAAGGGCTCCAACACAATCACTACCTTGTTCTTGACATGCAATATGAGGGAGGACTCCAAGACACCTTCTAAGATGCCCAACTCCATCTAACATCACTTCAACTCCTCTACACAAGACTGTAGGACAGCAATCTTCACTATGTTCTTCATAGGCTTTCATAATCTCACTGCTCCATTAGGAAGATAGTCACAACATCCTTCTAGGATGATCTCTCTTGGGACAAACCCAAACTCATTCAATCAGCCAACCCAACAACATGGCACTCACATCTAATGCCTTCATTGGCAAATCAAAAATATGATGAACAAAAACTATTACCTTCTTGCTATTGTCCTTCTCTAGTCTGCTAACACAAGACTTCTGCAGAGCCCTTCACATGGAGTCCTCAATACCAACTGTCCTTCTGCCTCCAAGTTCTTTACCAGACCAAGGACCGACTATCTACCATCCATTCCATTGATCAGTAATAGAAAGGATCAATGGATTGGGAAAAATACCATCGGGTTGCTCAGAAGAACCCTAACCTAGTCTTTTGGACAGTCAAGAGCAAACTAAGGATTTCTTCCTCCTCCCTTATTGTCAAGTCCTCTAAATAGACTCAAATCAAAGATGCTTCAGTCCTCTAACTATTCAATGCAAAGATAAGCTATGAAAAATCCATACAGGTATAGAATTCTCAAGAAAATAACAAATTATTAAAGAGACAGAAGGTTTTTTGGACAGTCTGTAGAAGGATCACAATTTCTTTCACCAAGATCAATGATAGGAGCTCAAAAAAGATTCAATACAAAACTGATTCAGTACTCTATCCATCCATTATGCCCTTGTGCCATGAAAATTTCGTACAGGCATGGGTACAGCCTGATAACAGTAGAGAAAAACTTAGAAAAGCAGAAAAAATAGTATTTCTTTTTTTATATCTTCCAAAATCTTTGAATGAATATACAAAATGAATCCCTCCTCCTTAAAGAAGGCCTCCTACATGCAATCTGTCAATTGGAAAGGTTGGGGGATCGATACAACCGCCCAACCATCAGGCTTCTCCATGCTTTGTAATTGCAGTCTTTTAAACTATTTTGGAAACTGTCCAATCTTGGACTGCAATTACTATTTTTTTATGTTTAAATGATGCACTCTCACTTTGGTAACCTTTGGATAAGGTTCAAACCTTCCTCTTAACCCTTGACATTCCTTTATAGGCTACAAACATTTAAATAACTCCCCTAACAAACATTAAAACTTAAATGACTATTGCAACTACCTATAACAACAAGACTGTCCTAACTAGGACTTACTACATGACAATAGTAGAATCTAGCTATTTGGACATAGTCCATTACAAGAATGGCATTAATCCTTATTACAATATTGAATGGTCTCCAAGACCTTTTTTTTAAACCAAACAAAACACTTGAAGATTAACCAAAACTTAGACATCTAGGTGCTCCTGCACCACTCCTATAGGCAGTGGGCCTCTTGTGAGTAGTATGCTCGGGCAGTGAGCCCTAATTGACATGTGCCATTTTGTTCTTTTTATTTTTCTAATAGAGAATACAATCTTGGGTTAGCCACCCTATGGTTTTTCCCTTAACCGGGTTTTCCATGTCAAAAACCTTAGTGTCATATGTGTTAATATGTTTTTGCTCTTGAATTGCTGCATTATATTTCCATGATTGACTTATTATTATGCTGCTGAATTAAGAAAGGGTTTAAGTGATTAATTGGAAGAAAGTTGAACAACTGATTCGCTCCCCCCCTCTCAGTTGTCTATCCTAATTCTAACAAAATAAACCTTCTGATAGATTGTAGTTTTCCCTGTAGGGACCTCAGCTGAGTGAGATTCTTAGGAGGCAGCATTTCCATGATGGCTTTCACTTTAGCTGGGTCAACTTAGATTCCATTGGCGAACACTATGTATCCAAGTAGCTTATCTGAGGTAAATCCAAACACGCACTTCTTTGGATTGAGGTGCACATTAAACTGTTCCAGTCTTTTGAAGATTTTGTCTAGTACTGCCAGGTGTCCTTCTCTTGTGAATGATTTTGCTAGGATGTCATCAACATAATCTTCCATTATAGTGTGCATCATGTCATGGAAGATTGTGGTCATAGTTCTCTAATATGTTGTGCTAGCATTTTTCAAACCAAAAGGCATGACACACCAACAATAGGTGCCCCAAGGACATGTGAATGCAGTCTTGTGTTGGTCTTCAGGTGCAATTTTTATCTGGTTGTATTCAGTAAAAACATCCATTAGTGATAGCACGGTGTGCCCTACCGTGAGGTCTACAATAATGTCAATGTTTGGCAGGGGAAAATCATCTTTTGGACAAGCTTTGTTCAGATCTCTGAAGTCATTACATATTTGGACTCTACCATTTGGTTTGGCAACTGGTACTATGTTTGAAATCCACTCAGTATAGTCTATTGGTCTGATGAATCTGACATCTAACAGTTTCTTTAGTTCTTCTTTCACCATGAGGGCCACATGTGGATGCATCTTTCTGAGTTTTTTCTTTACTAGCTTAGCTCCTGGAGCTAAGGATAAGTGATGCATTATGAGATTCAGATCTAGCCCTAGCATGTCCGCATATGTCTAGGCAAAGTTGATTTGTTTTCTTTTGAAGAATTCAATGAATGCTAGCTTTTCTTGTGTTGTTAAAGACTGTGCCATGTGGATCATTCTGGGACTATCACCTGTACTGACATTGATCAGCTTTGCTGGTTCTATCAAGATTGAAGATCTCTCCTAATGTGTGAGATTGGGTAGAGGGTCAAGCCTTCCATCCTTTAGTGCCTCAGAGAGGTTTTCACTGTTGGATACATCTATATTTTTACTTTTTTCATGATCTAACACTATCGCAAAGTAGTTTTCACCATTATATCTTTCTTTCATTTTGACATTTTTGAGACTGAAAGGCTTGGCACTCTCTCCAAAATAGGCCTTGTCATTGAGTTCTATGGCATAGCTAGCTCTGTGGTCCCCTGATGCAGAGGCATCCACACTATAACCTTAACATACAGCATGGATGTCTGCAGCCCATCATCATCATCATCATCATCATATTTGACTTAACACTGTCAGCATCATCATATTTACTGTGCCGACCTATATCCTCCTGATGACAAGCCCTCGCCCGTTCGCATGTCAACAGCATCACCTTATTCGATTATCGATAGCATCATCATGTTCGACCAGCGCGAACATCCTCCTGACGTCCACTGTTCATCTCACCAACAACTTCGACCTTCACTATCTTCAGCATCATGATATTCAACATCATGATAATCAACAGGATAAAGAACATCCGGTTCCTTCCATTTATCCTGATGATGACAAACCTTAACTCCTCGCACCTTCCCTTCCGATGCTTACGTCTCCCGATATCCTGATGACGTATATCCTGATGACGATGACGTCACCTGCAGCTCCTCAATATCCTGCTGCTCCGAAATATCCTGATGACGTATATCCTGATGATGATGACGTCATATCCTGCTGTTGGCCAAACTTAGTTTTTTTCGGCCCGCGATCAACCTGATCTTCTTCCTTATGCCGATACGCTCCTCCTCGGCACCTCCTGATGATGATCACCCCGACGCTCATTCACTTCATGCACTCGACTGCATCATGCTCTCCTCCACTTATCGGATGACGATGCCCAAAGCGACTGCAGGATATTCACCAAATGATCCTGATGATGTAGTTTTGACAAACTTTCAGCCTTAGCGGATTTTCACTGTTCTGATCCGCCGAACCTCCTGGGATGACTCGATCCACTCTCAGGGTGATCTTCCAAGCTCTATCAGCTTGACCTAGCACATGCCCATGCTAGGTTCTTCAACACCTTTCAGCCGCGATCCTGCACACCTGCATGCAAACAAACAAACTAACACCTACCCTACTGTACATAACCATTCCACCGATCAGATGAATCAACCGGTGGAATGGATCAGTGAATCCATGAAACCACCCAAACCACAGATCGATTACACAAAGGAGATCAAACAGAAGATGAAAACAGGATCTTTATTGATTTCAAAGATGCAATACAATATACTGTTTCTCACACAGCACACTCTAACTCCTCTGCTCAATGCAATTCTATCCTATTGATCGATGATCTACAGTCAACCGATCCTCATGCTTAAATAGGTTTTCCTGCGAGTACTACTGACCCGACTCCAAGTGGCTGGGAACTCTCCAGGCAGCTGGGAGGTCCAACCGAACATACATCATGACAACTGTCCTAACAAACTAACTAAAAATAGCAAAGCCTGGTCAGCATGATCTTAGTATGATCAGCTTGACCTTATTACATGCATTTGGTCTTATCAGACCTTCTTGAAAACATAAACAAGACTCAAACTAACTAACTGCCTTATGAAGGCCAGCTGTCAGGTAGGTGCTCCTGCACCATACTCCCAACAGAAAAGAACTCATGTCCCATGAGTTTAGTATGTGGAAGTCCTCCACCTTTACACTTTGCCTTTGCAATAGGCTGATCTGTTCCAGCTTTGTCCTCTGCTGGCTCTTGGCTGCTCCAAGTCTGCTGAACTGTAACTTGCTTTCTGGCAAGTAAACCCTCATGCCTATCAATGTAGGCCTTTCTCTCATATACCCTGTGTTTGTCAGGTTGTCTGACTAGAACCTCTGTCTGAACTGCCTCTTGAACTTCTGAAATGTTCAATTCTGTCTTTCTTTCAACCTTTATAGGACAAGCAATAGTCCCAACTATGACAACATCCTTGTCATTCCTCTCAACTAGTTGCTGTGGGCAAACCTGTTTCGGCACCTGCTGCTGACCTCTGTCAGTCAAAACTAAAACTTTCTTCAACCTGTTGTCCTGAACAACTCCTTTTCCTGTAGTATCCTCAACTGCCTTTCTGCCTGCTCCTATAGGCATCTGCACATACTCCTTCTTTCCCATTAAAATGATTTTGGCTGCCTCCTGTGCTGCAGCATCTGCCTGCAATGGCATCAACTTCATAGTCTTCCCATCTTTCTTGATGGTATAGGTATTAGCATACCCATCATACAATACCCTTCTGTCAAATTGCCATGGTCTACCCAACAGTAGGTGACAACATTCCATGGGCAAAATGTCACACAAAATTCTATCCTGATATGCTCCAATCTGAAAATCCACATATACCTGTTCAGAGACAAAAAGTGATTGACTATCACTCACCCAAGATGCCTTGTAAGGGTGTGGATGTGGAATCCTTTCCAAATTTAGTTTATCCACCATTTCCTGAGATACCATGTTGTCTGTTGAACCAGTATCAATGACAACCTTACATACTTTACCTTTGCTCTTGCAGATGGTCTTGAAAAGAGCTCTTCTTTGTGGGGATTCTTTGTCAGGTACCTTCATGGTAGTCACTGTTCTTCTCATCATCAGAGACTCTCCACTCTCTGGGTATGCATAATTATCAGGCTCCTTATCCTTGTGATAAGTGTTTGAACTCTGCACACTTTGCTCTACTGTCTCTTCTTGTACAAGTTGTACTCTCTTGTCAGGTGTTCTATCATTTCTGGATGATGAACCTTTGTTTTCTGGACATTTGAAGGATGGATGACCAAACTCTCCACAGGTGTAACACTTTCCGGAAAATGTAGGAGAACCTCTACCACCTCCAAATCTTCCTCTATTACCTTTCCATCCACCTCTGAAATCAGACTGTCCCTGTCCTTTACCAGTGTCTTCTTGACCCTCATTGGTTTGCTTTTGTGTAGGGGCTGCTCCTCTTCCCCTCATATTGTTTCCTCTTCCTCTCATGGACTTATCATGTCCTCTATTCATCTTTTCTTCAATCCTGATTGCCATTTGATAACAATCTTCCACATTCTTAGGGTTAGCCAAAACTAACTCATCCTGTATGTTAAATCTCAAACCAGCCAAGTACCTAGCCACCTTCTCTACCTCATTCTCATGATGACCAGGTCTCATACTCAATTTGTAAAACTCCTCAGTATATGCCTTCACATCCCTTTCCTTCTACCTTAAAAATTGCAGCTTCTTAAACATCTGGATTTCATAATCCCTAGGCAAGAATTTACCTTTGATCCTTGCTACCATCTTATCCCATGAAGTGATCTTTGACTTCCCTTGTTTCCTTCTCTCAGATTGTACATAATCCCACCATACCAAAGCATGACCTCCTAACTTGGTCTTTGCAATCTTTACCTTCTGATCCTCAGCAACATCTTCACATTCAAAGTGATTATCAAGTGCAGCAATCCAATCCAGCAATTCATCTTCATTCAAACTTCCAGTATACTTGGAAACATCAACCTTTACCTTAGGCTTATCACTCTGCACTGCCTTTAACAGTTTTGCTAATCTCTGGTCTTCAGCATCCAGATCTTCAGCTACCTCTTCATACTCTTCAACAGTATCTTCATCTTCTTCAGACTCACTGTCTGCCACTTCCCTCTTTTTGTTCTTTTCCAGGGCTGCAAGCCTGGCTTGAAGTGTTTCAGCAAGCTCCTTCATCTTCCTCATTTCTCTGGCATGTTTTTCCTTCATCTCCTGCAATTCCCTTGCAGTACCACTACCTTTAGGAGGCATTTTGTCAACCTCTCAATCAACACACAACACACAATCAACTCTACCTCTGCCCTTTCGGTGACAGAATCAACACACAACAGCCCAGACCTTTTGCTGAGCTCTGATACCACTATGATGCAGAGGCATCCACACTATAACCTTAACATACAGCATGGATGTCTGCAGCCCATCATCATCATCATCATCATCATCATCATCATCATATTTGACTTAACACTGTCAGCATCATCATATTTACTGTGCCGACCTATATCCTCCTGATGACAAGCCCTCGCCCGTTCGCATGTCAACAGCATCACCTTATTCGATTATCGACAGCATCATCATGTTCGACCAGCGCGAACATCCTCCTGACGTCCACTGTTCATCTCACCGACAACTTCGACCTTCACTATCTTCAGCATCATGATATTCAACATCATGATAATCAACAGGATAAAGAACATCCGGTTCCTTCCATTTATCCTGATGATGACAAACCTTAACTCCTCGCACCTTCCCTTCCGATGCTTACGTCTCCCGATATCCTGATGACGTATATCCTGATGACGATGACGTCACCTGCAGCTCCTCAATATCCTGCTGCTCTGAAATATCCTGATGACGTATATCCTGATGATGATGACGTCATATCCTGCTGTTGGCCAAACTTAGTTTTTTTCGGCCCACGATCAACCCGATCTTCTTCCTTATGCCGATACGCTCCTCCTCGGCACCTCCTGATGATGATCACCTCGACGCTCATTCACTTCATGCACTCGACTGCATCATGCTCTCCTCCACTTATCGGATGACGATGCCCAAAGCGACTGCAGGATATTCACCAAATGATCCTGATGATGCAGTTTTGACAAACTTTCAGCCTTAGCGGATTTTCACTGTTCTGATCCGCCGAACCTCCTAGGATGACTCGATCCACTCTCAGGGTGATCTTCCAAGCTCTATCAGCTCGACCTAGCACATGCCCATGCTAGGTTCTTCAACACCTTTTAGCCGCGATCCTGCACACCTGCATGCAAACAAACAAACTAACACCTACCCTACTGTACATAACCATTCCACCGATCAGACGAATCAACCGGTGGAATGGATCGGTGAATCCATGAAACCACCCAAACCGCAGATCGATTACACAAAGGAGATCAAACAGAAGATGAAAACAGGATCTTTATTGATTTCAAAGATGCAATACAATATACTGTTTCTCACACAGCACACTCTAACTCCTCTGCTCAATGCAATTCTATCCTATTGATCGATGATCTACAGTCAACCGATCCTCATGCTTAAATAGGTTTTCCTGCGAGTACTATTGACCCGACTCCAAGCGGCTGGGAACTCTCCAGGCGGCTGGGAGGTCCAACCGAACATACATCATGACAACTGTCCTAACAAACTAACTAAAAATAGCAAAGCCTGGTCAGCATGATCTTAGTATGATCAGCCTGACCTTATTACATGCATTTGGTCTTATCAGACCTTCTTGAAAACATAAACAAGACTCAAACTAACTAACTGCCTTATGAAGGCCAGCTGTCAGGTAGGTGCTCCTGCACCATCCCCTGTGGGTATGTGATCTCTAAGCTCAAGATACTCTATGATAGCTTCATCATTTTGAAAGGTATCAAGCTCAGGGGTAGTGTCTTGTAAGTCCCAATCTATGAGTTCGAGGTGTAACAATGGTAAGGGGTCATTGGGTTAGTCTAGTTCGATGGTATTGATGGTTAAGATAGAGGTGTTGTGGAGCTCATTATAAGCATGGACAAAGTCTGCGATGGTACTCTCCATTAGCTGATCTATCAAGGGGGTATCATTCTTTCCTCACAACTTTCACTATCGTTATTACATGGGTCAGACTCTAGTTGTCTAGCCCTTGGACCTTGTCTCTCATTTGCATGGGTTGGGTCATACTCATGGACAACATCGATACCTTTTTTGTCACAAGATAGCTCCGAGAGACTATCCCACTCATATTCATTGGAATTAGTCTCACTCCCCATTTGCAGTTGCTAAATTTGATCAACCAGATTACTAGCAGATGTTTCTGGTTGTTTGCCTTTATGCTTATTTGCTCTAATGGTTCTTGTTGTGCCAGTGTAACCTAGCCATGTAGTGTCTTGGGCAGTCAAGGTATGAGGTTGGATGGGTTCAGTGATACCATCTTTTCATGAACCGAGTGGACCATTTCCTTCATACCCCATTCTTTGTAGCATTTGGAATCCTTGACTGCATTACTCAATTTGTATAGTGGTGTGATGGTCTTGTTGTGTTGATGAATTGCCTTCATCCTTATATAACCATTGAAGGATATCCTTTTCATCACTCTCATCTTCAAGGCTTCCCCATTTGATAAATGGACCTTTGGTAGTTTTGACTACTTTGGATTTGCTCAGGGTAGGTCTTCCATGTGATCTGGGAGATAGGGGGAGTTGTGCCAAATAAAGGGATTGGGAGATTGTGTACTCACCCAGACCCTTATCTTTGAGTCTGAGGTCAAGTTGGGATGCCTTTGAAGTGGAAACAAGTGAAGCTGGGTCAACACAAGAGGAAGATGAAGTAGAAGTGCGGTTATGAGGAATCACAACTTCAGGTTTAGGATGAATGGAATTACAATACTGAAATGGATTGGGGTCACCTTGGATGGTGATCTCTTGACCTTAATAGGGGAATTTGATACATTGGTGGTATCTTGACATCACTACTTTTAGGGCATGTATCCATGGTCTCCCAAGAAAAATGTTATATGCTAGCTCCATATCGAGGACTTGGCATGCCACATCTTTTACTATAGGTCCCACTCTGATTAGTAAAATAACAGTTCCCTTGGAAGTTCTCTCCTCCTCATCATAGGATTTGATAGTGATTTTCTTTTTTGGATCTATAGCTTTCTCCACAAACTCCAATGCAAGGATTAACTTTAAGGTGCAAATATTCAAACTAGCTCCTCCATTGATTAGAACCCTTTTTATCTTGTGTTTGTGGATGAAGTCTTTGATATGAAGAGATGTGTTATGAGGTTGGGTAATTGACACATCATCCTTTTCAATGAATGATAGGGATTGAGATGAGGTAATGTGACCTACCATGGTTTGAAACTATTCTTTGGTGAGGTTCGTTGGAACAGAGGCTTCAGAAAGAGCTTTGTCAAGTATGGCCCTATGGGATGGGGACAAACGTAGAAGTTCCAAGATGGAGATATGTGCTAGAGTCTTATGGAGTTGATCCATGATACTGTATTGATTAGCCAGAGAGGCAGGGGCTCCTCTAAGAGTGACTCTATTACTGTAGGTGGTAGCATTACAATCTGAATCTTTGTTTATAGTGATCACATTGATGCGTGAATCACTTTCTAAGATGTGGTTAACAACATAGTCAAAGGACAAGTTTGTGTAATTAGCGTTGTTAGTTCCACTGTTGTTTTGGTTGGAAGACCCTCCCTGTTCATAGTTGGGAAGAGGATCCTTGAATGCCAAGTGATCATTATTAGAGGTATGTCCGTCAAGTGACACTTTGTTTTGCTTGATCAAATCTTGGATGGTGTGCTTGAGTGCAATGTAGTCATTGGTATTGTGCCCCTTATTTCTGTGGTACTCGTAGAAATCGTTGTCGTTCCACCAAGGAGGTTTGACTTTTGGTTCATATTCTCGTGCTATTGGAAGTGTTATGATCTTACTTGTGATTAACTTCCGTAGGGCAGTTTCCAATGATTCTCCCAAAGGTGTAAATTTTCTCCTAGGTTGAAAACTTGTAAACTGTGATTTAGTGTTTCTTGGTTTGTTTTGCGGGGGGCTATTTTGAGGATTCGATAAGTTGAAGATTGGTTGTTTTGGTGCCGCATTCTTGGCATCTACCACCCCATCATTCACAATGTTTTTTTTCTTTATCCAGAATCTTGGTTTATCTACGTTGGTATTGGTACTAGGAGTGTCCTTATAAAGCTTTATTTGACCCTTTGCGATTAAAGCCTTTTTGATGATTCGACCCATCTCAATGACCTTACTAAAGGAAGTAAGACATTGGATTTGTATCTGATAGCTTAGGTCAGTTTGTAGGTTATGGACAAACATTTCTAGTATTTGTTTTTTAGGCATTTGATGTGGGCACGTACTTGCCAACTGTCTCCATCTTTGTAGGAAGGTGGCGAAAGATTCTCCACCTTTTTGCTTGGTGTTACAAAGGTCTAAGATTGAGGTGTCATGCTCAATATTATAGGAGAAGTGTGTGACAAATTTGTCCACAAGTTCATTAAAGGTTCCAATGCTGGGCGGTAGTCTAGAAAACCACTCTATGGCTTGTCCTCCTAAGCTTCTTGGAAACAGTCGCATAAGATAAGTATCATTGTGGGTGACTTCAAGACATGCAGCATTAAATTCCCTAATATGGTCCCTTGGATCACCCTTTCCTCAATATTTATCAAATTTTGGTACCTTAAATTTAGAGAGGAAAGGTATCATGATCAAGGTTCTATCAAAATAATACGGTGAAATATCCTCTAGGGAATAATGCTTAGTTGATGTTCCTATTTGTATGTCTGTGAATTGTTGTTGTAAATCTTGGATCTGTTGGGTCATTAAGCTTAAGGCATCCATAGAATCAATGGTTGCTTTGCTTTTGTCTATGAGTATTTCCTCTTGTGTGCTTCCCTCAGGGTTTCTTTCTTCCTCAAGTTCTTTTAGAGCTTCTATGTCAAAATCTTTAGGGAGCTTGACTCCTTGTTGTGCTAAGTGGAAAAATAATTTAGTAGGGTCTTGGGCAAGTACCTTATCCATTATGCATTGAAACCTTCAGTCTTGCTGAGTTTGGAGAATCTCTTCCATAGAATTTTCCTCATCACTATTGTGAGAGGATGGAAAAGTTTTCTCATGCAAGGTGACTTGAGATGGGATGGAGTGAGTTTGAAAGACTCAAGCAAGAAGTGATGAAATGCCAAGGTTTGAACAAGGTTTTCCTTAGATCAATTAGTGTCAAACAAGACGGGTGAACAAAACGATAGTCAAAGTAAGGATGATAGAAATCTGGTTACTTGATGTAGACCAGTTTTGTACAAGCCACTAGTGGAGTTCTGAGAGAAAAGGATGATTGATCCTTGATAGTGGAGACTCACTAGGTTTGTTTGAGGGTGATGCGATCAAGGATAGCTTGGTACTAACCTAGTTTTTGGATATCTTGCTTGATTTTGGAAAAGATTGGATGATGCGCATGTGGAAAAAGCAACTATGGTGCGGAAGATGGTTGACTTGCATGATTTTAATCAAATCTTGGGAAAACTGAGACAAGTTTGAGATGGGTTCTTGAAAAGTTGAAAGTTTTTCTCCTAGTAAGTATGGAATAGCTCTTTGGAATGGATGCACAACAGTAAAAGTGCTGGAACAGAAGGCAAAAGTGCCACAGGTCGAAGCACATGTGTAGATCTGGTAGATTTTATATGCATTGCAATAGTAACGAAATGCGCAACAAGTCTAAATGGATGCACCACAGGTCACAACGGATGTGTCGTTCTAGTTTTCAATGTTGTTTTTGTAGAGTTTTTGATACATTTTAAAAAAAAAAGTTTTTTGGTTGAAAACTAGGTCTCTTTTTGAATTTTGATTTTCAATTATGGCAGATAAAGACACAGCAAGTGCATAGAAGTTTTAATGATTTTTATTTTTCATTATTTTTTTATATTTTTGTGGACTTTTTGACACAATAACAATTACAACCTAGGCTAGAAAGGATAGTATTTGTTGAGTCCCCTAGTTGTGCATATTCAAAGCGTGTAGCTTCAAGATCTTGTAGCACCGGCTCCTCTCCATGGCACCCACTTCTCATGCATACTAGAACCAGGTTTCCTTAGGCTCGTACCCCCACCAAACCTTAGGATTGTCCGTACTACCTCTACTAAGAATCACACGAATCGGGGCCGCTTCAAAGGTTCCACCTTTTGCACCAACAAATAGAGGATTTTGGTATACTAAACAATGGCTAAGTAGTTAGGGCAACCATTCGAGTGGTTACATGTGCGGTAGCACTACTTTCTGTTATGGAGTCTCCTAGCCTCCAAGGGTTATGTCTTGGAGGGTTTTGGGGGAGGTTGGCTATTGGTGTAACACAGTGACACTCGTTCTAGGAAGCTTTCGCCTCAAGCACAATTTATTTAAAGTGGATTGGTAGGGCTTGGCTTTAGCCTATTACCACTTAGGGTCGTTCCCACTTGGACAGGCGAGCATCCAAGGGCAGGCCCCTCTAAAGGTTATACACAAAGAATAACAAGTCTGGTGTTCTGGTCACCCAGTAAAGGGGAAAGCATAAGCCTATTATGATTCAACAGATGCAATAAACAGTGGTTCTTTCACCCCTATTTAAAAGGAAAAAAAAACTATATGTGTTACACTACTTGGGCACTCACATAGTTTGTTAACTTTGATGTGGTTAAAGATAGCAATGGTTCTTTCCTTTTTATAAGATAGCAATGTTCTAAACCAAAAGAGATAGCAATGATGTTTGTTTACTATCCTCCTAGTTAAGAACTATGTGAGATTGGCATGCACACATTGTTTTACTTTTCTCCCTAGTTAATCTATGATGTGTCTGTTAAGGAAAATAAAACTATCCAACTCTCAACCCTGCAAACAAATCAAAGAAATCAATCCTGCAAGACAAATGTTAGTGTTAGAAAACCTGCAAGAAATCCCTAGAATCATTGTGAAAAATATGTGCATAGCTTTATAGTCTGTATGCATAGAAATAGAGACTATAAGAGCAAAATTACAAATGCGCTAAGACAGGTGTCAAAAGTGTAGGAATAAAGGACATATGTGCAATTATTATAGATGCCTCATTCTAAAAAATGAAAGCGTCGTGTATTGGGGTATATGCACTGGAATATCGTAGGTGCTAGAATAGGTTGTAGATATGCCACTTTGGAGGATGTATGCGCTGAAATGTTGCATGCACTGGAACAGTGCTTAGATGCGCCTTGGGATCGATCAGATGTACTGACTGAACCTGTTTGAAGCCTGTATGAAATCTATACGGAACCTATCACTCAAGAACTCAATTTTTTGGTTAGATATGGGGCAAATGCCCCACGGTGGGCACCAGAAATGTAATGGGTAAAATGGGATAATAAAATGAATTATAAAACACCCAATAACATCAATGAAATGTGTAAATAACAAAAGATTTAAAATAAGAATGATACTTACAACCTTTGTTACCTCGCGATTTCCATTGCTTGCCTATTCTCTTTTGATCTTTTGGTGATGAATGCAGCCCTCAAGAAGCTTGCTTCCTTGTTTTAATTCCTTGAGATGGCAAAGGATAAATTGCTTGGATACTTATTGTGTTGAAGATGAGCTTCAACACAATGTAGGATGAATAGTGAATGATGTGAGAGTGGGGGTGCCAATGGTGCGCTATGGATTCTGCAGCATAAGTGTACTTGAAAGCTTTGTTATAGAAATGGAAGAATAGAAGGGTATTTATAGGATTGTATGAGAGAAGATCAATGGTGTAGAAGAAATAAGAAGATCAATGGTAGAGGATGTTCGAGAGAACATGTGTGAATAGAAGGACATGTGTCATTCAAAAGAATGCTTTGTTGAATTAACTACTTTCTTGATGAGGATGAGCTTTTATTTCTTAAATTAGAATATATTTTTCTAATTTAAGAGTTTTGTTGATAAAAACAAAGTTGCTTTAAATCAATTAACTCAGCTTTTGCTTTTGCATGACAAGAAAGATTTATTTTTAGAAGATTTGGAAGATAAGAAAGCAAATTAAATAAATAAATTTATTTAATTGCAAGATTTAGAGGAATAAATAAAATATTTGATTATATTTTATTTTTGGAGATTGAGATTTAATTTATATAAATTTGCATTTTATTTAAATTTGGAAGAATGAATGGTTTAATTAAATAATTAAAATTATTTAATTGTTTAGAAGAATAAAGTTGATATTGATGGAATTAATTAAATAAATGTAATTTATATAATTAATGGGAGAAAATAAATCAAATAAATAAATTGATTTATTTATGTATTGATAGAGGAATATTAAGATGAAATAAATATTTAAAATATTTATTTAGGTAGAGTCATGTCATTTTTAGGTGTATACAAAAAGAAACTCATTTTTGCATGGCATAACATATTTGCAATCCTTATTGTGGTTTGAGCATTGGAAGGGGTTGGTACTAGTAGTGTTGCTTTCTCTGGAGGAGAAAACTAGTTGGTGTGAAGACCAAGTAGATCACAGAAGAATCTACAACTGTGAACACCTTAGTCGATTTATCCATACCATGACATTTCTATTTGGTTATGTCTGATTAGATAATGGATACATAACAAACTATTCCTATATGATTGCTTATGTCAATTTGGTTATCATATTGGTGTAGTATATATTCCCTATCTAAATCAAGTTATTTATCCTATGGTATTATCTTGTATATGGCTACTAATCCATGGAGCCCTAAGCTCACCTTGTCATAGTCCATAAGGCTACCAAATGTTATGCTAAACAATAGTGAGCTATGGCTAAGGCTACAAGGGGCTCATAGTCATGGGTCATACTATGTTATCATAGTGAGTTGTGGCTAAGGCCGTGAGAGGCTCACGTTCTTGTGTTTAATTGTGTTATAGAGAGCTATGGATTTGAGGCTACAGAAGGACCATGAAGTCCTTAGCCATAGCTATATGTTATCCCTATTTCATATTGTTATCATTCATGCCATTCGTTCATCCCTCTACAGACATTATTGTTTACATTGTTAAGACCTATCGACCATTTTAATGGTCACTATAACCATTTCCTAGTTTGTTGAAATAGTACTAATTAGATATAAATCCAGTGGTCATGCATATCATTTTTTGCTACATAGATGAAATCTAGATCCTTAGTTGGAGTCAATACCTCTATTAACTATGCAAATGATTATTTTTGTTAAGTTCTAAGACCCTAAGTGAGTCGGCCACTCCGTCTCAATGTGTAGCCGAGTATGAATCTCCATACATCTACGTGTTGTGTAGAAATGTCATCTTGGCATGTAAAGAATCATCGAGCCTGGAAGCGTAAGTCTCATCATAAGTCATGTATGTTTATGTTATTAGAGGATTGTTTAAGCATTGTAATGGTTATGCATGGATAGTCCATAACCTGGTGTTAGTAAACAAATTTTATCATCATGTTTTTGTGTATATGACTTGCTTGGAAATAATGACAAAACTACTAAGAGTTGGATAGTTTGTGATTGGACAAACAACCTTTCTCTGTGTTTTAGAGGGGTATCTCCCTTGTATGATAAAACTTAAAATAAAAAGGGGTATTCTTTTAACCTGAAAGCATGAAAGACATTTTTCTAGAGATATATAAAATAAAGTGAGTACAAAGTCTCACAGATAAACTATCTATCAACAAAAACTTGAAATAAAAACATTTAAATCAGCATCCACATTATTTGACATAAGAAAAAGAGTGTCTGAATGATGATCCAAAACAACATAAATGAAAATCACTGATATCACCCACAAGATAAAGAAAAATGCTTAAAACATGAATTACTGCACATTCAACATAAGAAAATGCACAACTCCAAAAAATGTGACCCAAAGTTCACAGTATCTATGTATTCATATTCAAAAATGAAAAACCAAATTCTCTTGTAGAAAATATTAGAAATCCCAAAAAAATTTACAAAGCTTTTCTATAGAAATGATCAATCACTAACATACATTGCCAAATGATCCTTCCAATTTCACCCGCTAGGATATATAGGATTTAAAAATGAAACTATCTTTGCATGTAGTGGCTTCTTGGAAGAGAGCGAATAAAATAAAATAAAGTTTACAAATAATATGCTGATATGCGAATAAGTTTATTTCATAAATACAAATGGTATTTCCAAACTATTTTGAAGAAAAGGCAAAACTAAGCTGGTGCATTTCCTTCATTTTCACCTTTCTTGTCTCATTCCAGTCCATTCGTTTGATCTTCTATTTGAGATTTTTCCTGCTAAGAACTTATTTTTTCCTTGAATCTCTTGAATTTGGTGATCATGGGAGAAATATCTTTTCTATTTGGAATCATAATTATGCTCAGGCAGACTTTCCACGTAGCAATAGTGTTATTTGCCTTGAATTTTTTTGTGAAAAATAGCGATTTCCTTCCTGAAAGATGTAAGAAAAGAGGATAATTAAAAATCTTTTCTATTGTATTTCATCAATAGTGTCCTTACTGCTCAATTCATTTGTAGCTAACTCCTTGAATATTTTTTTAACCATATTGACATTGATTAAATTTTCTTCACTTTCATCAAGAATGTTAGCCTCTATAGCCAGGCAATTAGCCTTGAGATCCAACAAAACTAAATTGTATTCATTCAATATCTTTTTAAATTTGACAAAAAAGTGTTTAACAACCAAAAGCCTCTATTTTATAGCATTCAACCATTTGACTGATTTATTTTCTTCTGCTTACTAACAACATTCTCAAATTCTAAAATGCTAGTATCTACCTTAATTACTTCTTGTAGGTCTCTTACCATAATCATAAGAAAATACTCATCTTTTTTGATGGTTTGTACATCATAATTGACTTCTTTCCATTTGGCCAAAATATTTTCAAATAGCGTCATTACCTCCTTAAAGTACAAAAATCCCTCGATCATAAACTTCTCTACCTAGTCCATTCAACCGCTTTTCCAAAGGCTTGATACTTGCCAATTTGATTGATCACATTAGAGCTTACTCCCTTGGTAGGGGCATTCACAAGAGTATTAAGTGAAGCATCAAGAGGCTAAAAGGTGGTATCAACAATATAGATTTGATATAAGAAATGAGGACTCCTACTTGTTCTTCCAAAAGTTCTTTTTCCCTTCTCTCTTCTTCTAGTCTCTTGGCCAAAATATCAACAAAGAATCTAGCATTATGGATATCTCCTTCCATAGTGAGAGGCCCTAAATCAAATTTACTAACATTAAAATCTACCTAAGTAGCCTCTTCCTCATTTTTGTCAATCATGGGCTCTGGAATTTCTACAAATTGATGTCCAGAGGAAGGGTCCACCATCATCTTGGACATTCATTTAGCCTTATTAGGTTGATGATGAATATGAAGTAGCCTAGCCACTGTATCAAAATTAGGACCGATCATTTGTGTATACCTTCTCTTCTTCCCAACAACCTCTTTTAGCTAAGTTGGCGAAGGTAGGACAAATTGACTATAAGTAATCACAAGTGGCACAATATCATAAATAATAGAATTTGGAACAATATTATGTACATCTTGTTGTTGAGGAGGTGAGGTAGGTAGAGAAGTACTAACATTTGGTGCAATTGATGTAGGAGGCTAAGTACCACTTTGACCTACTTGTGATGGAGAGAGAGAGAGAGAGAGAGAGACATTACCATGAAGTGTAGGAGAAGAGGGAGTGTCCTGACTTATTTTTTTTATTAATGGTAAAGCAAGTTTTTTAAAGTGTCCCTAAAACCCTGTACAAAATGCTGTCAAAACATAAGATTACTAAATCGACAGCCAAACTATTGCCATCAACAAACCAACAACAAAACAAAAAGTAGGTTTTACCAGGATCCTACAACCTAATGTTTAAATTTGTCCAAAGTATATATATGTGAAACAACCACCTAGCATAATAGAGCATCAAACCAGTGCCTAAACATACATAAACCATTAAATAAAAATAAAGAAAGACAAATCCCATAAAAGTTGCTTAAGAGTCTCTAAAGCTTCGAGCTCCTGTTTCTTGAAATCAACATGTCGATTAATGAAACTGATCAGTTCCTCCTTTTCCATTTCAAATAGATTCTTCTTAGCCCTAGTACAAGTGATGGGCCTAGCCTTCTCAACATCTCCACCTTTTCCTTGTATATCCTCCTCCCATAGTTCCTTCAATTTTTCTATGAGTTTATTGATCCCGGTTACGATATTCTTGATGGTGGCATGACTAACCTTCAACATTTTCTGTAGATTTTCCTTGATGGACTTGCAATCCTTTTATTGGGTCTCTAGTCTCTCCTCCATTTCTTTCTTCCACTTATCCTAATTTTGCAGCTCATTCCTCAGGTTCATCACATCTTTCTCCATGTTCTCCACATTGGGAATCATATCCCAATTCTTGAGGATGCTTAGGTCTTCATCAATAGTGATTTGGTGTTATTTCCTATATAGCTTGTGTAAAACCACCAACTTTAGGTTAATCCTATTAATCTCCAAATAATTCCATTTTGACATAATATTATGTGTAGCTAAGGCATCTCTAACAATTGTTAAAGTACTCACCACATCCTTTGTAGTTTCACTTTGAGTAACACCGTCAAGGAAGTTCTCAGGGACATGTAAAGTAACATCCAAATTAGGTGGGGAAGGGACTCCAACCTTAGGTTTTTCCATGGTTTTACCTTTTCCCTTATTAGTATCAGCAAGGGTGTCTTCTCCCTCCTTATACCCATGAGTACTAACTTCTTCCTATTCAGACTCCTTAGTCTTATTAACTTTACCTTGACCTTTTTTATCAATCTTAGCCTCCTTACCCTTCTTCTGGGAGGTAATTTCAATTTTTTCCTCCTCTATCTTCTCTACATCCATTTCAAAACCCCTTGACCAAGATTCTTTAGTTATGGTTTTCTTAGCACTAGTTTTGTGGGTTTCCACCTAGAGCTTCCTCCTTTTCATCCTCATGGGGGTTTTATCTTCCTCATTTTCAACATACTTCGGATCAAAAGAGACCTCCACCAATTGGTCTAAATACTCACCCTCCTCACTATCATTCTCATAATCCTCTTCATCCATAGGGCTTGACTCATTAGAGTTAGAATACTCCACCACCCTAGGCCTTTTCTTCCATTTCTTCTTCTTAATAGGTTTAATCAGGGTGAGGGTTTTATATGTTCCATAATTAATAGAATTAACCCCTCATGGATAACCAAAATCTTGGGGGATTTCCTATTATCATTAATTGATTGTTCCAAATAAATAAGCAAGTAAAATGGGAAGGAGACTCTCATTTTATATCTAAAATGATTAAGAAGGGTAAAGTGGTACCCGTAGATGGCACGAAATCTACATTCAAGGGTAGTGTAGCGCATCACCCATTCTAACACAGTTGCCCATATCAGCTTGAGAGACACTCATTCATAACCAAACTTTAGTTTCACCAATTTGTTGTGTTCATTGTCTTTGAAGAACACCTTCATTGCCTCATCAACTGCATTTCGATCTGTGAACAATTTCCTTCCATCCATTGGCATACTAGTCACTTGTGCTATGATCTCTTCATTTATATGTGTTTATCTACCATACAAAGTAACTCTACACTTCCACCAGCTTCTAGTGAAATACTTAGTATCCTCAGTGTCATAACCATGGAGTCTCTCCATGTAGGGTACTAAACTCCCTTTTTTCAGCAATTCCAGACTTGGGGAGGTTGCAAACCCTAGAACAAGCCCCTAGCTCCACCCTATTCCTGTTGCCACTTATCTTGTTCGACAAAACCTTCCCTCTAGTCATAATTAGGTCACTTCCCCTATTTTTACTCTTCAGATCACTACTATTTTCCCTCCAAATAGAAGACTTATGCATAACACCTTTGCATTTTCTTGAGATAAATTCTAGATTTCCAAAGAAATTACTTGAAGTGCCACCCACAATCTGTGTGGCCATCTCACTCTTCATCATTGCCATTTTACGGAGACTAGACATCATCATACTTATAATTGTTGAGTACTTGTGTCTCAGATTTATAGGCATCGGCAAGAGTTGACCTTTGTCTCAGTGATCCGCAAGAGTCTCAGTGATCACATGAAAGTAGTGAGTTGTCCTTCGTTATCAGCCTAACAAGCTCTATTGGCATAACATGTTTGTGTTCCAGCGATGAGTATGTTTCACCAATGGTTTTCTGCCCATCGGCTTGACTATCACTATCAGGTTTGTTTTAAATTCTCACTCTGATCACCTGTGTTACACCGATTGGTGTAATTGTAACCATCGGCGAAGTGTTGTATAGTCTCTGCGATAGTGGTGTCTCTCCGATGGAAAGGTGTGGACTAACATACATGTAAGCAGTGTATCAGCAAGACTTGTCTTATCGGTGTGGATTGGAATGCTTTCTCTGATGTGTTGTGTTACTTTGATGGAGGCTTGGCATCGGCATGACTGTAAGTATTGGCACAGTTTTGAAATGTTGCTCCGACAGCTTGTGGTCACTCCGATGAATGACATCGGCTAGGGTCTTTCTGATGGTCGGTGAACAGTAGACCGATTGGTCTTGTCGATAAAAGTGTTGATGGTTATCATACTTGTGGTCATGCATATAAACTAGAAAATTGACCGATGATTGATACATGTGGGACTAATGAGTTCTCATGAATGCAAATAGTTAGAAATGGTAGTTTGGATGGTTGGACTAAGCGTAACTAAATTGATTGGTTGCTCGGACGGTTGAGTCAATTTGATTGCTAAATGTAATGGAGACAAGCAAGAGATTGACAAACTTGGATTGATAGAGTTCAATTGAGAGTTCAATCTGGTGAGCTCTTCATTCTTCTTCGGGGAAGTCCTATGCTGTATGTTGTATGCAACATGATAACAGTATGTGAAGGGACTGAACTAAGAAAAGGAGAAACAGAGAGAGAGAGAGAGGTTGATCTTGCCATGTTGTTGTTGAGATTTTCTAGATGAAGAACAAGATGTAAAAATCTGTGAAGGCTTGAGAGTCTGATATTGTATTGTAACTATGTATTTCTGTTGCTGATTAATACAATGATCTCTAGCTTTTGGAGTGTGGGGTTTTTTACCCGAAAAGGTTTTCCCCACGTAAATCTATGTGTTCTTATTTATTGTTCTTTCATGGCTGTGGTTCTGTAAGTTGAATTTGTTGTCTGTTGTTGAAACTGTAAAGTTGCATCAGTCTTTTCTCTAAAGGTTCAATGATGGGAAATAAACTGTTTGTTTCTACCTTGTGGCATAGTAGATAGTGTTTTGTGGCAACCCAATAAAATTTAAAGTTGCTAAAGACACTATTGATCCTAGATGTATGTTCTGGGATGACCTCTCATTTCCTTACAAGTGGTATCAGAGCTTTCTTCTGGGACTAGTTTGGTTCTGGTGTTGTAGGTTCTGGATTCGTTTTGTGAAGATTTCTTGGTCGTGGAGGCCTGAGGAAATCTAAATGAATCATCTGATGTTTGATCCTTTGGTGAGTAAAAGTGTTTGCTCCTTTTGTTTTAGTTTCAAGTGACAACATGCAGCCTGAAGGATGATGAAGTTGGAGAAGAAGGAGTTGATCATGTTGAAATGATGTGGTCTAAGGTTCTTTTGTTGATAGTAAGATGTTCCTATTGCATGGGGTAGAATTTTGTTTTGTGGTTGTGTTGCTGCAGTAACTTTCATATTGGGTGTCTGTGTGAGAGGCTCTCTGATGATATGAAGAAGTTTGTGTTGTTGTTCAACCATGGAGTATTGTGCTTAGGCTTGGATTTGTTCCTGGTATTGGAAGGTGCTAATTATGTGATGCCCCGGTTGCATTTTGGTTATGGAGTTGATCCTTTTGAGGTCTGGAAGCTTTTGATATAACCTGACTTACTCTCTTGGATGGTTGTACATGGTGGTCTTGGAATTGGTTTGAATTAAGCCTGCAATTCTTGGATTTACTTAATCCTTGTGGTTTTTTTGTACTTGCATCAGAAGGGTTTAATAGATTTTCCTTAAAATCTATGATGCTCATCTATGTTAATCTTTTTCTGGTTTGAACTATTATGGTGTTTTGGTTTTTGACTATAGAATCTACTAGATGTGAAGAAGATATGGATGTGCATGAATGGTTTTGCAGGTTTTACACGGTCAAGAAAAAAACTTGTGGTTCTATGATGCTGTAGTCAATCTATTTTTCTAGACCCTAGCTTTTGGGGTGTTGCTAGATGAAATAGTTGCAGTTTTGCAAAGCATGCTTCGTGTGTAGTGTGAGTAGGTGAAATGATTTCTCTACATGGGAGTGCTAGTATGTGCTATGTCACTCAGCATTTCTGTGGTAATGCTTTTGGTTTTCTAGACTATGGTGCTCAAGTTGTGGACATGTTTGGTGAATTGGATTTGTAAGTAATTTGGTGCTTGAGTCATGTTGTCTACATGATATTTTTTATTCCTTGAGATCTCATATTTGTAGTTTCTAGTGTGATAGTGAGTTTGCATGGTACATTGGTTGGATCTATGAGTTATGTAGTTTTGTGGGCTGATCACCTATTAAGCTACAGTGAGATGACTCAGATGTGGACTATCTTTATCCACAAGATTATTTTAGTGTTTATGCAGATTTGTTAGCTGGCCTTGTCTGTGGTCACTTGTGCATTGGTGTGACTATTTTAGGATGAGAGGATGGATGTTATAAAGTACCTGAATAGTCAGTTAAGGAGACTTGTAGCATGTGTATCATGATGTCATGAATAGCTTGGATACACAGGTTTGTGTAAGCTACTGACAGTGATAGTGTATTTCCTTGGTTTGGAGATCTTGGTGCCACTTGGTTTTATTGTCACATGGACATGTTAATGTATGGACCTGGAGGATTTTCAGATTAGGAGATGTTTGGTCATGATGCTTGGAAAGCTCAATTATTACAGTTCAGTGGGAGCTTTAGCATTGACTGTGTGTTCATCACTTAGTGGTGAATGATCTTCTTTAGTGTTGCAGATGTTACTAGGAGGAGCTCTTAGATCCTGTTGCTGTAGAAGGGTTCTTTTGCATTTGCAGGGGCACTATTTGAGGATGTGTAACATCTTGGAGTCATGGAGGATTCATGAAATCCTTGGCTGAGGTGCTAGTGGTGCTTGACAGGTGATGTTGGTTTAGAGTTTGGTTTGTTTCATGTCATGGTATTTTCTTGTTTTATGCATTTGAGTTTTGGCATGATACATTGCTCTTGAGATCATGGCTATGTTCACCTAGAGCATGGAATCTCCTAAGGGGGATGGTAAGATCATGATGTCATGATAAGTTCTTGATTCCAATGATTGGAGCTTTGATAGTAGTCTGGTGATTCTCTGTGTGTTGAGTGCATTGATCTTTTGCTTGATTACTTCATGTTGGTGTAGTGATGCATTTGGAGTTTAGCATGATATTATTATTTGTAGATGCCCATGAGTACATGGAGAATAAGGTGAGGCTGTAATTCTCTTAAGATAAGAGAAGTGTTGTTGATGGTTACTCTTGATGAAGATTTCAGCAAAAAGTCTAAGAAGCCTACACCTTAGTTGGACGTGAGTTCAACAGAGACCTATGAGGAGATTTCTCTTGGATGAGTCATGATGGTTTGTATATCTTGGAGGAGCATTCTTATCCCCGCTCATGGTCTACTCGGCAGTTTATTACTTGAGAGGTATTGCCCATTATTTCTCTCAGGTGTTTTATGCTTTCTTTCATAGACATGGATCTTGAACTGCTGATATATGGTTTTGGAGGATTCATTGTGAGAGATGGATAGCATGATTATCTCCTTTTGCATTTGAGTTTGAAGATATCATTTATTGATGAAAATTGTTAGGAGATGGTTTTATGGGCTGATTTTCCTAAAATAGGAAATGGATTAGTTTGATCTTCTTTGGTTTGAGAGGCTTACATCCCTGTTAGTTGCATGAGGCTTACATCCATGTTAGTTGCATGATTACATATGTTGAATTTGATCTCTTGAGATTGAATGTTTGTTTGGGTGTTGTTATGCTATTCTCTTTGGGGTTTTGAAGAGGAGATCATACTTGACACATTTGGCACTTAGAGGTGTTTGTAGGAGGATTTTCTACAAGTTTATGATGTGCAGTGTTTCTCTTGGTCTCAGTTATTTTTTCTGATGGTGTGTTTCACATTACATTGGTTTGAGGTTTTGTTTGGAGCTGAAGTGATCACTAGTTTGTGATCATGTGCTTTCACTTATGTTCTTGGGTGATAGAATGAAGGTTCTGTTATCTCTTTGATTGTTAGGTGTGAAGAACTTGAGAGATTTCTAGACTGGTGGTGAGATGTACAGGTTATTGATTTACAAATTTTGCATATCATGGTGGATGTTTCCTTGGTACTACATGCTTACACTTTCTATGTGATGCCATTGGTGGACTTTGTTTGCCATGATCTTTTTTAGATCTGCATTACCCATGCAATGGGAGTTCTTGGATGTGTTTGGTCTTCTTCAACTATTTGACACATGGAGCTTCTACCTACAATTTGGGTGAATATATGCTGGCATGAGTTTGCTATATTCTTCTATACCTTTGAGGTATGTGTGATTAGATTAGCACTTGATGTGTGTGCTATTTTCAGTCACGTGAGTTTTGTTCAGTTGGATGGGTGTAGTTAGTTTTTTTATTGTTGTTCTAGCTGATGTTCTATATTGTTTCTAGAGGATGGTTTCATGGCTGTGTTCTGAAAGTTTTGAAGTTGCTTATGTTGGAGCTTCTATGTAGCTTGTGAGCACAGTGGAATGGCGGCAGTGTTAACTTTGGTTCTGTGACTTGGAGCGTTGATGGGTTCTTGTAAATTCTTTGTCAAGTGGGAGAATGTTGAGTACTTGTGTCTCAGATTTACAGTCATCGACAAGAGTTGACCTTTGTCTCAGCAATCGGCAAGAGTCTCAGCGATCACATGAAAGTAGTGAGTTGTCCTTCATTATCGGCCTGACAGGCTCTATCGACATAACGTGTTTATGTTCCAGCGATGGGTATGTTTCACCAATAGTGTTCTACCCATCAACTTGACTATCACTATTAGGTTTGTTTTAAGTTTTCACTCCAATTGCCTGTGTTACACTAATCAGTGTAATTGTAACCATCGACGAAGTGTTGTATAGTCTCTGTGATAGTGGTGTCTCTTCGATGGAAAGGTGTGGACCAACATACATGTAAACAGTGTATTGGCAAGACTTGTCTTATCAGCATGGATTGGAATACTTTCTCTGATGTGTTGTGTTACTCCGACGGAGGCCTGGCATCGGCATGACTGTAACTATCAGCATAGTTTTGAAATGTTGCTCTGACAACTTGTGGTCACTCTGATGAATGACATCGGCTAGGGTCTTTCCGATGGTCAATGAACAGTAGACCAATTGGTCTTGTTGGCAAAAGTGTCAATGATTATCATACTTGTGGTCATGCATATAAACTGGAAAATTGATCGATTACTAATACATGTGGGACTAATGAGTTCTCACGAATGCGAATAGTTAGAAATGGTAGGTTGGACGGTTGGACTGAGCATAACTGAATCGATTGGTTGCTCAGACGGTTGAGTCAATTTGATTGCTAAATGTAATAGAGACAAGCAAGAGATTGACAGACTTGGATTGATAGAGTTTGATTGAGAGTTCAATTTGGTGAGCTCTTCATTCTTCTTCGGGGAAGTCCTATGTTGTATGTTGTACGCAGCATGATAACATTATGTGAAGGGACTAAACTGAGAAAAGGAGAAACAAAGAGAGAGCGAGGCTGATTTTTCCATGTTGTTGTTGAGATTCTCTAGATGAAGAACAAGATGTTAAACTCTGTGAAGGCTTGAGAGTCTGATATTGTATTGTAACTGTGTATTTCTATTGCTGATTAATACATTGATCTCTGGCTTTTGGAGTGTGGGGTTTTTACTCGGAAGGGTTTTCCCCATGTAAATCTATGTGTTCTTATTTATTGTTCTTTCATGGTTGTGGTTCTATAAGTTGAATCTATTGTGTGTTGTTGAAACTGTAAAATTGCATCAGTCTTTTCTCTGAAGGTTCAATGATGGGAAATAAACTATGTCTATTTCTGCCTTGTGGCATAGTAGATAGTGTTTTGTGGCAACCCAATAAAATTTAAAGTTACCGAAGACAATATTGATCCTGGATGTATGTTCTAGGATGACCTCTCATTTCCTTACAATAATCATCATTAATCAATTTTTTGATGTTCTCAGAGATATTTTGAAAAATCTCCCAATTCTTGCTATTCTACTAATTCATTCCCATGTTGGTGAATGTGTCAACAATCTTATTGTCCTCCTGATACACATGGGCATAATTAAATTCTTCAAAGGATTTATATAAATTCATAACATATTTTATTAAAGAATCGATAGTCCAACTAGGACTTTAGTTTCACTTAAGACAATTAATAACATTTAGGGAATCTCCCTCCACCTTAGTTATATTATAATCCATTCTATGAGCCATCTTAATGCCATTGTAGACAACATCATCTTCAACTTAATGGTTCATTTGAGAAGCCAAAGGAGTAGCCATCACATATAGGAACATGCCTCTATTGTATCTTAGAACACCCCCGCATCTAACCGGGATCAGATTTCCCTTGGAAGCCCCGTCGAAGTTGAGTTTAACCCATCCAATAGGTGGAGGTGTCCAACAAATTCCATCTCTTCTTTTCTTCATGTTTGAAAAGTGTAGCAATATCAACTTGGAGGTTCCACTCCTTTTGAATTTGAAGGTCATAATAAGTGACATCTAACCTGGGGTCTTGTTGATGATGATGTTAGTCATAAGCAAACATAGAATAAAAGTTACACAACAACCTTTACTCATCTTGAAAGATACGATGAACTCAAAGAATTCATGATCCCAAGTCTCCGTTAATTAGTTCATAATCTACCGACGTTACTCAGTGGTTGATGTGTGTTGTTGTTAATCATTCAGGGGCCTTACGTTCTTCAGTAATTTCTACAAAGTTCATCAGTATTTGTCCAGATATCCTGTCCTTTATATCTGCTCTGCATAAATCTCCAACAATTCTACCTCTGCACTATGAATTCACTCAAATAATGTGCCTATAGGTTGATATTTGCATGAATTTTACCATTATTTGCAATTCTTTGGATGATATTCTCAACACTACATGCATTTAGCTCAAATATGCTAATGATATTTAGTTATCTACGAGATGTTAGCATATTTCTTTGTTCTGCCTATTATTTATCATGATTTGTAGTTATGGAAGTGATTCACTGAAATTAAAACGAGAAAAAAGGGGTTTAGAGAATGAGATTCCTAAATTACTTGACTGAGATCACTGATCCACATACATGCTCTGATATAGCAATGAAGAGAAGAAAACTAGAATCATACTTCACCAGGACATTCCACAAATCCGCATGATCTAGTGCAAATCCTCAAAGGGAAAGTTGACAACAACATGCAATAAAATGAAAGTGCTTCTATTTGAACACAGGATTCACCATTACATATCTAGAAATCAACTTGAAGATTATGTAAAGTTTACAATCAGGATGTAATCTGAAGGTTCATCTCCATTCAGTATGCTTTAGAACAAGTACATTTACAATGATCTGAAGAAAGAACCTTGACATTTCAACAATTCAGTCCTCATTAGTCTCGATCTGATCTCTTCTTAATTCTATAGTAATTGGCCTTATTTTGCTAGATATTCTCTCTCTAGGACTCTTTCTATATCTTGTTATGACAAATCATGGCCCCTTTATAGAACAAAGGCCAAAAAATAGTTACATTGATCCAATGATCAGGATCCTCTCATAACATTCAACGAGCCAGATGAACAACATGTGCCTGCCAGTTGGTAAATCACATAGTTGGCATAGAATATTCCAGCATCTTTGACCTGGTCCATCCTCCAATTGGAAAATAATGCATTTGACAATATCCTCCTCAGCTCAGGTTCATGTTGCCTCTGCATCCGCAACTCTGCAATTTTCAGCCAAACTCCAAACAGCTTCAACCTCCTACAACAAATAGACAAGAATTAAGCATCATCATTCTATAAACTAGCAGGAAAATAAACATTTATATTTTATCAGGCTATGAATGTGCAAACCCATATATATTAGGTTATGAATATTGAGCACCTGTGAAAATTTACGTATCTAAATGTCCATATGTAATCAAGAGGGTCCGATTGACTATCGTTGACTAGAAAACATGCTATCAGGCCCTACAATGGCTTCAATATCTGATCAGGTCTAGGGTCATTTAAGTGATTTTTGATAAAAATATCGAAAATGTAATTTTTTGTGTTTTCTACATCTTAGTAAATTGCATTTTTGGAGGCCTTAGGAGCGGAATTGGGGCTTAAGACTTCCTCGGTAACTTGGCGTTAAGCCTAAGTAACTAAGCAACTCAAACTAGATAATTAGTTTATCTTTCCAATGAGTCCAAAAATTTTTAATTCTGACAAAATAGCTAGGAGTTATGACCTTGCCAAGGAGAAGATAAAAAATTTCCTAATTTTTTTGAGTTTCTTTGAATTTTTGCAAATAGTTTCACCTTATAGTAGCTCCTTTTGTATTCCAAGGGTGATGTGACCCTTCATATGATATGCAAGCCTATATATTTCAAATGGAAGTGAATAAAAATTAGTTTTCCGGAGGCAATTCACAACTCTCAGCGAGTTTGCCTATTTGCAAAAACTCAATTCTTCTTTGTTTATTTTACTGCATTACAATACCACAGGCTCAACACTAGGTATCGTCCAAATCAATATCTTACATTTTTAGTTTTGTATCTCTCTGTGTATATTGCATGCATAAGATCATGCATATGCAATACATGCACTTTTGTTCACTAAATTCCATTGAATAACACTATCGGGTCCGGGTATGCACATTAGTTAATATGAGGGATATTAACTAATATGACTCTCTTCATGGATCGGGATATGATGATGATGTCATCATCATGGGCGGGCTTAGTTAAAATGTGAAAGGTTGACGTCATGTTCATGTTGAAGGAAATTGGGATGTTAAGAAATATGACCCTAATATTGAGGAATATCACCCTCCGAATAAGATGACATCACAGTCATGTCAAGCTTTTTATATCGGGTTAGAATGACATCACCGTCATGTTGGGAAAGATCAGTCATATTAGAAAAGATGACGGATGTTAGAAATTAGATGACCTTCGGAGTTCAAGCCAGTTGATGATGTCATTGTCATATCAGGTCCTTTGTGGAATGGGATAAGATGACGTCATCATCATGTTAATGAAGATGAGTCATATTAACGAATGTGACCCCCTTTCGAAAGATTAGGATGATGTCACCATCATGTTATTTAAAAGGGTGATCATTGGATACATACCTCCACGAGGTAAAAAGGATGATGATGTCACCGTCAGGGTGATTTCCTGATTTCTTTGTTCATCGGGATTGGATGACGTCATCGGCATATTGGCACTGGGGTGATATTCTGTGGCAGGGTGATATTTGAAATATGACCCCCACAAAATATATGAAGCTGTTTGATGGGCAAATATAGTTATTACCTAAAATTGACATCTGGAGTTCGCAGACCAAATGATTATCGGGTGATAAACTAGCATTGGGATGATCTAACGTAAGGTGACTGATGTTAAGGAATATGACCCCCCTAGGAATATTAGGTTTGACCAGGACTTTGACTTGTCATAACTTTCGTTCCCTATGGAATATCAGGGTGATCTAAAAGGCAAAACTACATGAAATTTTATACTCTTTTCAACCATGAGGTTATTGATATGAAATATTAACTTTGACTAACTAACCTCATCATGATGACTTACCCACTTCCCTTATGCAGGGTCACCTACATGACTTACTTTTACCAGACCGCCGAAGAGTAGAAAAACAACACAAGCCAAAGAAGCAAAAAGTTGGGTCCCTTTTTTGTCAAGTCAAAATGGGGCGTGTTGTGTAACCACACAATAGGTCTTTAGAGGCCTTTTCATGCATTCTTATCATGAAATTCTCCTTGGTGTTGGTTATAATTTTGTTAGCCACCAATTCAGCAATGCATTTGTTCTCTCTAAAGATCATGTTGTTTCTTTCTTTCTAGATTCCCCAAGCTATATAAGGGAGTAAAAGGGTCCATAGGAATCTTAGGGAAGGGTTAGAAGAAGGGGATAATCATTGTTCCATCAAATCTTTCAAGGAGTTATGGAAAATTGGTGCAGTCACAGCTAGGAGGGTCCACAAACTGAACAGTCCAGACTATGCAGCAAGAGTAAACACAATGGAAACAACTCAATGATAGGATGAAAATATAGATTTAGTCATTTAGTATATCATAGATTAAAAATACAAATGAGCCGACAATATGTGGGTTTACAATTAGGGCTCACAGGCCTGATACCTCAGTTACAGTATATGCGCAAGATATGACTTTGAAGCACCTTACAAAAGAATTCAAACTATCAAACTATCTCTATGTGATTCACTACTTTCCTATGCATTTATTACATGAATATATATCATATCTGGAACATAAGATTACTCTACGTCAGCCAAGGATGATTACAAACTCTGATGAAAGAGATGTAATGTGTGTACATAGATAGGTCAGACCTAAACAGATGGGGATCCTCCACAAGTGAATGGAATGGCGTGTGGATCTCAAGGAAGGTCAGCCACGATCCAAAGTTCATTGAATGATGTGTCATTTAGCTCCGCAAGTCATGAAATGCTCTGCAAGTCTTCTCCTTTAGCTGATTGTCTAAGACTGTCAGGGTGCTCTACTCTGAGAAAACAGTCAACCTTCTAATAGAGATATCTTTCCGATACCTAATCCAAATGATCTAAATTTTGGATATGATGTGCATGAAGGTGTCTAGATGCTAAGTCCAACTTCATAAGGTCTAAAATGAAACTACGGTAGAATGCAAACCAAAATACCAAAACTGCTATTGACTGAATTGACTAAACTGAACCAGAAAATGAAAATAAAACAAACTGAAATGCAAATGTTTTTGGTTGATGCAAGATTTCTCTTGAACCAAGGATGCTCTTGCATCAGACATCTAGGGTTATTTAAAAAAAGTGAGTCTCTCACTTTGTTGGGGCTAGAGGAAAACCAAGACGGTCCACCTTATCCTGAGAAATCCAAGATGAGTCTTCTTCCAGTCTGCCTTTCCACTTCACAAGATATTCTTTGTATTGCCTACCTCTAGTGTTGCGCCCAACTCTACTATCCAAGATGTCTTGAATCTGCTCCAATGCTTGTTGTGGTAACTACTTCTTCAAGTCTTCTTCAATGCTATCAATGAATTCTACTTCATGATGCTAATATAGATCTGCAATGTTGAAACTAGGTGATATACCCACTGTCTCTAGTAGCTCCACTTCATATGCATTTCCTGAATCAAACTTTCTGAGTATCCTTCATGGTCTAAAATTCTTCATCTTCAACTTGTTATATGTCCCAACTGACAATCTCTCTTTTTTCAGATATACCATCACTTCATCTCCCACTAAAAATTCTTTGTGTCTTCTCTTCTCATCTACTTGCTCTTTATACTTATTGTTCATTTCCTCCAAATGCTTCTTCACCTAACTATGCATTGTCTCCATGTGTCCTACCAATTCTTCTGCCTCTCCACTCCTCTTATCTTCCATACTGATATCTCTCAACTTTGCTACTCCTCTAGGGTTAGTTCCTATCATAATCTCAAATGGTGTTCTTTTGGTACTCCTATTCACTGAATTATTGTATGAAAACTCTTCTTGTGATAGAATCAAATCCCAACTTCCTACCTTTTCTCCAACCAAACATCTCAACAAGTTTTCCAAACTCCTATTTACTACCTTTGTCTGTCCATCAGTCTGTGGATGAAATGTTGAACTGAATTTCAAGTCTGTCTTCATCTTCTTCCAAAGTGTCTTCCAAAAGTATCTAAGAAATCTTGTATCTCTATATGAAATTATTCTCTTATGCAATCCATGCAATCTCACAATATCCTTGAAAAATAGGTCAGCTACATGAACTACATTAGCTGTCTTCTTACAAGGTATGAAATGTATCATCTTTGAAAATCTGTCCACCACTACAAATATTGAATCATGTCCTCTCTGTGTCTTCGGTATCGCATTATGAAATCCATGCTTGTGTCTTCCCAAGGTCTCTCTGGTACTATCAAAGATTTGTACAATCTAATATTCTGACTATTCCCTTTTGCAACTTGACATACTCTGCAACTCTGCACAAATTTCATAACATCCTCATATATCTGAGGCTAAAAATAATTTTCACTTACCAAATCCATTGTCTTATCAATGCCAAAATGTCATGCCAATCCACCACTATGTCTCTCCTTTACCAGATTATCTCTCATTCAACTCCTAGGTATACGTAACTAATTTCCTTTGAACAACATATCATCCTAAATGACATAGTCCAACCACTCACTCCTATCTGTCACAATAGGCTCCTTACATGCTTTCCAAGGTTCTACAAAACCAAGATCTTCCTCATACATTTTCTTCAATTCTTCAAATCCTAACACTTCAATTCTCATCTCTGTCAGCAAGTTCCTTCTCCTACTCAATGCATCTACAACTTTGTTTGATTTTCCACTCCTATGCTTTAGTACAAAAGTATAACTCTATATGAACTCTACCCATCTCATATGTCTCTGATTCAAATTCCCTTGATTGTTCAAATACTACAAAGCTTGATGATCTGTATACAACACAAACTCCTTAGGAAACAAGTAATGTCTCCACTTCTTCAAGGCTTGAATTATGGCATAGAACTCCTAATCATAAACTGAATATCTTCTCCTTGCATCATTCAGCTTCTCATTGAAATATGCTACTAGTCCACCTTCTTGACTTAACACTGCTCCAATTGCATTTCCACTTGCATCACAATCTACTTGAAATACCTTATTGAAATCTAGTAATGCCAACACAGGTTACTCTATCACTTTCTGCTTCAACAATTCAAAACTTCTATCTTCTCTTGATGTCCACTTAATGTCTTTTCTATCAATTCTCATTGTCTCTATCATAGGGTTACATACTGAACTAAAATTTATGATGAACTTTTGGTAGAAACTAGCTAATCCATGAAATGATCTAACTTCTCCAATGCTCTCAAGTGTAGGCCACTCAACAATTGCTCTCACTTTTTTAGGGTCCATCTTCAATCCTTCCGTAGAAATCACAAGTCCAAAATATACCAACTCTATTTTTATGAAACTACACTTCTTGATGTTTATCAATAATTTCTCTTCTCTCAACCTCTCCAATACTTGTCTCAGGTGCCACAAATGTTCTTCTTTTGTCTTACTAAAAATCAAAATATCATCCAAATATACAATAACAAACTTACCTAAGAATTTCTTCAAAACTTCATTCATCAATCTCATGAAAGTACTCGGTGCATTTGTCAATCCAAAAGGCATCACTAACTACTCATACAATCCTTCATTTATCTTAAAAGTAGTCTTCCATTCATCACCTTATCTAATTTTGATATGATGGTATCCACTCTTCAAGTCTATCTTTGTAAAATATTTTTCTCCACTCAAACAATCCATAATATCATCCATCCTAGGTAAAGAAAATCTATACTTAACTATGATCTTGTTTATTGCTCTAGAGTTTGTACACATTCTCCATTCTCCATCCTTCTTCGATGCTAACACTATAGGTACTGCATAAGGGCTCAAACTTTCTATGATCAAACCTTTCCTCAATAACTCATGTATCTGTCTATTCAATTCTTCATTCTCTGTCAGTGTCATTTTGTGCGCTACTTTGTTAGGCAAACTAGCTCCATGTATAAGATCCATGTGATGACTAACACTCCTGATTGGTGGCAATCCTTTAGGTACATTATCTGATATGGTGTATTCATACTCTATCAACAACTCAGTTATCTCCTCCATTTTTATTTCTTCAGTCTTTAGATTTTCAGGCTTCTTAGGGATCAAAGTATAACGCATATTCTCATGTCTCAAACCATCCAAAAATTTTCTTCCATCTACCAAATAGATTCTAGAATTCCCACACACTTCACTCTTAGGATCATCTTCTAAAGGAATCAAATTAATTCTCTTTCCATTAGATATTATAGTATATGTATTCTTTCTCCCATCATGGATAGCTTTCCTATCATACTGCCACATTGTCTACCTAACAAAATATGGCATACATCCATAGGCATAATATCACACAATACTTCATCATGATAAGATCTAATATAAAATTTTACCAAACATTGTTCACTCACCAGTACCTTATGATCATCCTAAATCCATGCTATCTAATATGGCTTAGGGTGTTTCAATCTCTCCAACTTTAACTTAGTCACCATCTCCTATGAAACTAAAGTATCTAAAATACCACTATCAATTATAACTTTACAACATTTACCTCCTGATTTGCATTTGGTTCTAAACAAACTTTTCCTATGTGGTGGTTCCTCATTTGTCTCTTCTTGAAATAGTGCTCTCCTCATGACTAGTGATTCTCCTTTCTTAGGTTTACCAATTGATATTGGTGATCCAACAGGTTCTTTTTCCACATAGGATGCGCTTCCACTGTTCTCTATCTTCTTGCTTGTACTCCCTTGATTACATTCAAATGCTCTATTTCCTTCACCTCCACACTTAAAATAGGTTCCTCTGAATGTTCTCCTATCAGGTCCTCTTCCATCTCTTCTATATCCTTCACTTCAGTATGAACTAGAATTTTCTCTATGGTAGAAATTTTTGTCATCTCTTTGGTATGCATTATTGTCTCTATCCTCCTTGAACGTGCTCTCTTGTCTGTTCTGCTCCGCATATGATCTCTCTCCTCTAGAAAATGTTTTACCTCTCTAAAATTTACTTCCTCTACTTCTTTGTCTTTGCTCATGCTTCTTGTTCAACTTTTCTTCAACTTTCAGGGCAAACTGATATGCTTATTCCAATGTTGTCATTCTCACCAGACTCGGTTCTTCTTGAATGTTCAATCTCAGTCCATTGATGTATCTAGCCACATTTTCCTTGCTTGATTCACTATGTCCTATCTTTATGATCATATTGTGAAATTCTCAAATGTAATCCTTCACAGATTTCTCCTTTTGTCTTAGGTTTTGTAATCTTTTCAATAGTTCCAACTCATAGTCAGCAGGTATAAATTGATTCTTCAATTTTGTCACCATTATGTCCAACTTTGTAATCTTCTCTTTTCCTCTTCTATTTATATCTAACTGAACTTTTTTCCACCATATAGGAACATGTCCTTTCAACTTTGTCTTTGCAAATTTCATCTTCTTTGGATCTTCAATTTCTTCATACTCAAAGTATTCCTCTAGGTCATTTATCCAATCAATTAGCTCCCCATGATTCAAATTATTGAAATGCACAAGACAACTGATGGGGGGGTGAATCAATTGTCTGTAAAACTTTAATCACTTATCAACACATCAAATGATCAATTACTGTTAAGATTCAACCATGAAAGCATGAAACAAGAAGCTCAACACAATAACACATGAGACACATGAGACACCAAATTTTTTACGTGGAAAACTCTATAAGGAAAAAACCATGGTGGGTGTTAGCCCACTGATATAAATATGTTATAGCAATACTAAAAAATAGAGGCTCACTGCCTTAGGGATCACTGCCCAAAATACTCACTTTGGTTTGATAACTGAAACCCTTTTGGTTGCTCAATGTAAACTTCCTCTTCCAACTCACCATTCAAGAATGTAGACTTCACATCCATTTGATACACTTTGAAATCTTTGTGAGCTACAAATGCAAGAAATATTCTGATTGCTTCAATCCTAGCCACTAGAGCAAAAGTCTCTTCAAAATCTATTCCTTCAATTTGAGAATATCCTTTGCACACAAGCCTTGCTTTGTTTCTTTCAACTTCTCCATTTTCATTTAGCTTGTTCCTGAAAACCCATTTAGTTCCAATGACATTTTTATCAGCAGGTCTAGGAAACAATTCCCAAGTTTGATTCTTCTCTATCTGCATGAGCTCTTCTTCCATGGCTTTTACCTAATTTTCATCATTGCAATCTTCATTTACAATTTTTGGTTCAACCTTTAAAAAAAAATAGTAATTCACTTATTCTTCTGCAGCTCTTTTCCTTGTCAGTACACCCTTGCTTTTGTCACCTATAATCTAATCTTTAGAATGATTAATCCTTACATACCTGGGAGTCTTAACAAGACTTTCTAGATCCTCTTCTTCATCTTAACTGTCTTCTTGCTCAACTTTTTCTTCATTCACTATAGCCACAGGTACATCTAATTCATAGCCACTCAAATATGATATTCTTTCCTTGTCTTTATCCACCTTTACATTAGCACTTTCAATGATCCTTTTCAATCTCTTATTGTAGCACCAGTAGGCCTTGCTCTTGGTAGAGTAACCAATAAAAATCCATTCATCACATCTAGAATCAAACTTGCCTACTTCTTCTTCTCTTCTTGTATAACATTTGCAACCAGAAACTTTCAAATACTTCACTATAGGAACTCTTCCATACCATAATTCAAAAGGAGTTTTAGAGTTGTTACCTTTGACTTGAACTCTGTTTAGGATGTACACTGTAGTATGCATGGCTTCTCTCCAGTATACTTCTAGTAGGTCAACTTCCTTTAAAATAGTCCTAGCAGCCTTCTGAACTGTCATGTTCTTTCTTTCAACAACTCCATTCTGCTGAGGAGTCCTAGGTGCATAAAATTATCTCTTTATCCCATGTTCTTCACAGAAAATTGAATTCATTTGATGTGAACTCACCTGCTCTATTAGACCTTAAGCATTTGATCCTCAACTCTAATTCATTCTCAACCATTGCCTTGAAAACTTTGAACTTGTCTAGGGCTTCAAATTTTTCTTTTAAAAAAGTGACCCAAGTCATTCTAGAATAATCATCAATAAGAAACATAAAATACATGTCACCTTGCAGACTTCTTGTTCTTGTAGGACCACACAAATCTGTATGTACTAGCTCCAACAATCCAATAGATAATTGTTCTTTTCTTTTGAAACTTGTTCTTGTTTGTTTCCCAAATTGACACTCCTTGCAAATGGTGTTGGCAAGCTTCACAAGTTTAGGCAGATCTCTTACAGCCTGTGTAGAGCTTATCTTCACTAAATTCTCAAAATTGATATACAAGCATTCATTTGCACTAGTACTAGCATCATCAGATTCATCATCTGTAACACCTTCATCATCAAGATCTATAACATAGTAGCATTTCTTTGGAACGCTAGGTCTATTCTCAAATCTTTTTCTATTTCTTTCAATTCTCTTAGGACATCTAGAAGCATAGTGACCAACCTTACCACATGTAAAACATTTGAAAGGTAATTTGCCTTTAAACATACCAGAACCTCTTTGTAGTTTGTCAACAAAGTTGGTTTCAATTTCATCAAGCTCATCATTAGGTTCCACCTTGTACTTCTCAGCTCTAGAGATCTTTTCTAAAGTACTAGCTTTGAAAGTAGTCTCAACCTTTAGCAGAGCATCACCAAACTCTCTCATCTCAAAGGCTATAAGCTTTCCAAGCAACTAATCCTTATCGACTTCTTTTACAGTCATTACTTCTTTAATTGCAGCTACTTTGTGACTGTAGGACTTAGGTAATGACCTAAGAATTTTCATCACAAACTCCTTCTCATCAATAGTTTCTCCCATACCTTTTATTCCATTGACAACTTCATCAACCTTTTGCAGGTAGGTTGTTATGTTTTCATCTTTGCTCATCTTTAAACCCTCATGTTTTTCTTTTAGGCCCTGTAGTTTGGCTCTTTTTATAGATTCATCTCCTTCATTCAAATTTTTTAGCTTTTCCCAAACTTCATTAGCAGAATCTAGATCCATGACCTTTACTAGCTTAGTGTCAAACAAGGCACTTAATAGAGAATATCTAGCTTTTATGTTTAACTCATATTCTTTGATTTCATCTTCAGTTGTTAAACCATTCTGAGGCATGGTATACTTCATCTCTATCACTTTCCACACTCTATAACCAAAAGACAAAGGAGATGGATTTTCATTCATACCTTCCATAAAGCATAATTTGTCCCATCAAACTATGGATCTTCCTTCTTCTAAGACATCCTAGATTGACCTCAAGTTGTTAGGCTTATTTCCAAGGAACTGACTCTAATACCAATTGTTTAAATGCACAAGACATCTGAAGGGGGGGTGAATCAATTGTCTCTAAAACTTTAATCACTTATTAACACATCAAATGATCAATTACTGTTATTAAGATTTAACCATGAAAACATGAAACAAGAATCTCAACACAATAACACATGAGACACAAGAGACACAAGATTTTTACGTGGAAAACCCTATAAGGGAAAAACCACGGTGGGTGTTAGCCCATAGATATAAATATGTTATAGCAATACGAAAAAATAGAGGCTCGCTACCTTAGGGCTCACTGCCCAAAATGCTCACTGTAAATGTTAGGGCTCATTGCCAAGATTGGCTCACTACCAAGGGTTGGTGAACTGATTTGATAGCATCTACTCCATGCTTGGGTTTAGTTCCATTGAAGCACAGTATAACTTCTCTGCTCTACTCTTCTTACACCTTCATACTTATCTTTTCATTTCCATTCAAGGAAATCTTTTTCATAACTACATTACATGTTTTTATTCATGTCATCAACCTTGGAATGTGAATCAAGGTCGGAATTACATTCCTCAACCATTGGAACAATCTCCAAGGTCAACATTACAAACATACATAGAAATAGGTCTGGACCTAAACAAAATTAGCTAAGATAAAGATGTATGCAGATCATGTTATGCCTTAGCTGGGACTTAAATGCAATCTTCCACACTACGACACGCTTCCACAATCTTTGATGTATCTTCGCAAGTAGTGAAATCAACCAAGTCAGCCAAGATTGGTGTTAACATTAAGTCTTCTATGAAAAGTCTTCATCCATGATCTAAATTTCTCTTTGCGGACCAATCCAAAGGTAGGAACATGATTAGGAGACATCCACAAGCACATTGTAATCACCAAGAACAACCACACAATCTCTAACTACTCTGCCAAGAAGATTCTTCAAACTAGAGCACATAAACAACACTGCCAGCTACTATCACAAAGAAAGGATCACTTGTGGACCACCAAATCATGAACCATTGGAGCTGAAGGCACTTATCATCATTACAAACTTGATTCCAAAACCATAGACTGGAATACTTAAATGCAGAGGAATGCGGAGGGTAAAAGCACAAAGCTATTTCACACTTTCAGCCAACTTATTAGCACAAGTGAATTTAAGTATATCTAACTAAAAATCAATTTTGGTCAAACATATGATCTTGTAAGATTCATTCTAGCTAAGTTAGATATGTCCACAACTTTTCCAACTAAAATTGTTGGCTAAATGCATATGTAGCACCACTATGAGGCCAATTTACCAAAAAAATAAAATTATTTGAAAAACTTGATATTTCAGCAACTTCTACTCGTGTAAATAACATTTTAAAAAAAATATCCCTTTTGTAGATCTATAAGTTTAGTTTTCAAAAATATATATATTTTAATAGTTTAATTATTATTTATATTTTCCTTTCTATTTTTACTAAAAGTAGGTTATGAGCACAAAACATTAGGTCGGTTACCATGTCAAGAAAAAATAGTAAAACTTATTTAAAAAATTGAAAAAAAATATGATGCACTAGATAAAAGAATCTATATCAAGATGGTATAATTTTTTTTTTATTTTAGATAAATAGTTAATATGAAAGTTGACGTCAAATGGAAACAACTACATTTTAGTACACACATTTTATTATTTATTTAAAAATATATATATTTATCAAAATTGGAAAAAGATATATCCATGCACTAAAGTTTTAAGTTATAAATACACACAAAAAAATTGACGAAAAAAAATTACTATATAAAGTCTGACGTCTCATGTAATTTTATTTTTCATCATTTTATCAACAACTAAATTATAGTGTCAATTTATTAAAAACTATATTTGAATAATTTTTTAATTTTTTCAAAAAACACAAACATAAAATATACTAAAAAATAAATATTTTATTAGCTTACATCATTTTAAAATTCAAAACATATATGTCACTTTTTAGTGATTCAAGTTTAAAAGTTGGATAAGCATTGACCATTTCCTTTATAAAAGTGTGACACAGCTTTGTGCTTTTACCCTGGAGCATAATACATTCTTCTTGTCACCACCAAATATACAAAAAAAGCAGTTTTCACTCTGATGAACATAACTCACTCAAATCTTCATACCAGAGGCTCAAACTTGGAACATAGCATCTTCAAACATGTCTCTAACTAACTTCCAATCCACACACAAAGATATTTATTCTACAAGAAATGTGGAGCAATCTATTGGACTATTTTGTTGTATCAAGAATGCTTATTATCTTCAACACTTAACTCATTACAAGGAAGCATCAAAACAAGAGCATAGTTGACACCAATGACAACACTGATATGTTGACATCAATGACAACACTGGTTAGGTGCATACTTGCAACACAAATTGCCAGTGTAATTCGATACATCAACTCTAGGTCTTTTCCCAATCTTTGAAATAGCTCACAACATTTTGACTTGATCTGATTCTTGTTCTTTTTCTCCTAGGGTTTCACCATTTTGATCAGCAGATTGAAATTCTTCATCATCGTCACTTTCAAAATTAGGTCAAGGAGTGAATCCTCTTCGCCTATCTTCTTCAACATCATCCAATTGAACTCACATTATTTTCATCATTTCCATCATCTCATCCATTATTCTAGCCATAGTACCAACAACAGGTATTCTCCTCAGCGATATCTCTTCCTCAGATCAAGTGTAACTGCCTTAAATTTGGCAATCAGGCTACAAGGTGACAACTACCTCACAATTGGTGATTGATTCACAACACAAGTAGTTTACCTCGAATTCGGTGATCTGTTCACAACAAGATCTTACGAAATTCCTTCAATTTTTCTCACTTTGCTCCCAAAGGATTCAAACTTTGCTTTGATACCACTTGGTGCAATCACAACTAGGAGGGTCCACAAAATGAATAGTCCAGACCATGCAACAACAGTAAACATAATGGAAACAACTCAATGATGAGATACAAATGTAGATTTAGTCATTCAGTATATCATAGATTCAAAATACAAACAGGTCAGCAACATGCGAGCTTACAATTAAGGCTCACAGGCTTGATACCTCAATTATAGTATATGTGCAAGATATGACTTTGAAGCGCCTTACAAAAGAATTTAATCTATCAAACTATCTCTATGTGATTCACTACTTTCCTATGCATTTATTACATGAATATATATCATCTCTGGAACATAAGATTACTCTACGTCGGCCAAGGATGATTACAAACTCTGATGAAAGAGATGTAACGTGTGTACACAGATAGGTCAGACCTAAATAGATGGGGATCCTCCGCAAGTGAATGGAATAGCATGTGGATCTCAAGGAAGGTCAGCCATGATCCAAAGTTCATTGAATGATGTGTCGTTTAGCTCCGCAAGTCATGAAATGCTCTGCAAGTCTTCTCCTTTAGCTGATTGTCTAAGACTGTTAGGGTGCTCTCCTCTGAGAAAACAATCGATCTTTTGATAGTGATATCTTTCTGATACCTGATCCAAATGATCTAAATTTTGGATATGATGTGCATGAAGGTGTCTAGATGCTAAGTCTAGCTCCACAAGGTCTAAAATGAAACTATAGTAGAATGTAGACCAAAATACTGAAACTGCTACTGACTGAACTGAACTAGAAAATGAAAAGAAAACAAACTAAAATGAAAATATTTTTGGTTGATGCAAGATTTCTCTTGAACTAGGGATGCTCCTGCACAAAAACCTATCCCAAATTCCATAGAGACAAAAGCTTACTCCAAACTTTCCTAGCATAGGAACACTTCATCAGCATATGCAAAGTAGTTTCTGTATACACCTAAAAATGACACAACTCTGTAGCTTGTGATCATCCTCCTTTGTATTTGAAGTTCATCTTCACTGCAAGAAGTATCCTAGCCATTTCTCCATCGCCATCTTGAAGAACAAAGCAAGGAAGTGTGCTTCCTGAGGGCCATATTCTTCATACAAAGATCGATAGAAACTAGGTGAACAATGGAAGCCGTGGGATAACAAGGTTGTAAGGTTTCATTCTTTTGTTTTAAGCTTTGTTATTTGCATATTCCATTGAGTTATTGGGTTTATAAATTTATTTTAATATTATCCCATTTTACCCATAACATTTCTAATCATGTCATCATTAAACCTGTACTAGGGGCAAACTAGGGCATGTATCATTTTCAGACAAACTTATTCTTTGAAACAATGTTATAAAACACATTGCATCAAAGAGGGGCAAAATGTATACACCTAAAAATGACACACTTTGTCCAAATAAATATTTTAAATATTTATTTAAGTCTACATTCCTCTATCAATAAATAAACAAACAAATTTATTTATTCGATTCATATTCCTCTAAGTTAATTAAATATAAAAATATTTAATTACCTCTTCTAAAGTCAAAATTAAATAAAATATTTTATTTAATTTATTCCTTCCAAACAATTAAATAATTTCTAATTATTTAATTAAGTTGTTCATTCCTCCAAATTTAAATAAATCATTTAAATTTATTTAAATCCTCTCGATCTCTAAAAATAAAATATAAATCAAATATTTTATTTATTCTTCTATCATGCACAAACAATTAAATAAATTTATTTATTTAATTTGGTTTCTTATCTTTAATTCCTCAATTAAATAAATTTATTTATTTAATTTGTTTTCTTATCTTCTAATTCCTCAATTAAATAAATTTATTTATTTAATTTGCTTTCTTATCTTCCAAATCTTCTAAAAAAAAATCTTCCTTGTCATGCAAAAGAAAAAATTGAGTTATTAATTTAAAACAACCTTGTTTATTATCAACAAACTCTTAAATTAGAATAAAACATTCTAATTTTGTGAAAATAAATCTTATCTTTGTCATGAAAGCAATTAATTCAAATAAAACAACTTTCTTTGTGACACTTGTCTTCTCTCTATTCGCGCACATCCTCTCAAGATTCCCCTACCATTGATATTCTCTCTCACAACTCTATAAATACAACCCTCTTCTTCCATTTCATATGTCCAAGCTTTCCATATCATTACTCTGCAGAATTATCAGTGCACCATATCATTCCATATCAATCTATAGTGATGTAGCACACAACATACACTCAATACAATTTTGCCATTAATCATGTGAGAGTAAAAAATTTGAAGACTAGAACATAAAAAAACCTCAACATTTGCAAAAAGATAGGGTCAATGATGATGGGGAAGCATTTGCAGAACACCTTCAACAGTTGCAGAAAGAAGTGAGACAGAAGTTGCAGGACAATAATGAGAGGTACAAGAATATAGTGGATACTAGTAGGTGACATCAAACATTCAGTGAAGGTGACTTAGTGATGGTATATTTGAGAAAAGAGTGGTTTCCTACTGGAACATACCACAAGTTGAAGTACAGGAAAATTGGTCCTTGCAAAATTACAAAGAAGATCAATGATAATGCATATAGGTCAGTTTACCAGATGATCTCGATATTTCTCTTGTGTTTAATATTTCTGATTTATATGCATTCCATGGTGAGGATGATGCTGAAGATAGTCAACTAGAAGTGGTATGGCACCACCACATTCCCCATAAGAAGGAAAAGATTGCACAGGTTCTTGATAAGAAAACTATCTACACTCGGCAAGGGCATTACAACAAGTATTTAGTACAGTGGGAAGGATCGCCACCAATAGATAGCACATGGATTATAGAGTGGGAAGTGTAGAGGTTAGATCCAGTCAAATGGTAGCAGTTTGAAGACACTCACTTGCAGGAGTTACGTTCTTTTCAACCAGAGGAGAATGATGCAGGAACTTCTGGAGATCATAACTTTTGACTCGAATGTGGGTTTTTTATGAGATTTTATGGGTGGATACGTTATGAGGTGGAAAGTGGTTTCGCAGCACCCTAGTGGGTTGGACCCCGTCGTGGCACTTTTTTGGGGCTTGAAACTTTCATCTTGGCCCTCAAAATAGTAATTTAGTGTTTTTTTCTAGATTTTTAAAAAGTTGCTTTTGTAATAAATCAAAATTCATGTTTTGAATTTAGAATATTAGTTGGCATTTCATCCTACCTTAGTTTTAGGGAGATTTTAGGAAAAAATAGGACTTTCAAGATATGATTGTAAAATTACCTAAAATGACAAAATCTGACAATTGTCGAAATCTGCCAAAAAAGGTATTTTTTTAATTTTTTTTTGTTTTTCTTAGATATAAGAGAGTTTTCTCTCATTGTAGTAAAAGAGTTGATGAATAGAAATTTTTTTATGTTCCAGTCTTCAAATCTTTGGCTCTCACATGATTAATGGCAAAATTGTATTGAGTGTATGTTGTGTGTTGCATCAACCTACAACAACTATTTCAGTCTCTTCCTGTAAACCCGCAACAACTGTTCTTGAACCTATTTATTTTTTCTCTGCAACAACTAAAGTAGAAGGAATAGTATGACCTGTACAAAGATATAAGGTGCCTACTTTCACACCTTTTGCTACTATTAAGGCACCTCTTGAAAAATTCCAATTTTTATCATTAAAAGTAACTGTGCAACCTTCATCACCTAGCTTCCCTACTGAAATTAAATTCCTACTTAGCCTTAAAATGTGCTTACCTCTTGTAGTAGCCAATGATTCCCATTCTGCAACTTAATCTTAATTCTTCCTTTTCCAACAATCTGACAGGGTTCATTATCTCCCAAAGAAACTAGCCCAAAATCCCCTTGGACATAATCAAGAAAATAACTTCTATGGGGCATAGCATGAAATGAGGCCCCTGAATCTAAAACCCATGAATCATCAGCATTATCTAGGGAAAGAATCAAAGCATCATCTTCAGATTTATTACTTACCACATTTGCTTCCTTATTGCCTTCTTGTTTGTCTCCTTCTTTATTCTTTTGAGACTAGTAATCTTTCTTTAGATGACCTGGTTTCCCATAGTACCAACAATCCTTCTATCCTCTAGATTGGGACCTCTTGTCCTTTGATTTTCCTCATGATTTCCCAGGACCTCTAGAACCTTTTCCTCTCTCCTTTGATCTACCCCTGCTTTTTGCATTCAAAACATTACCTAATGTGGGCCCTCCTGAGCTTTTCCGTCACATTTCCTTGCTAAGGATAACACCAACAACATCATCAAATTTCAAAGTATTTGAACCAGAGATAGAGTTAACTACAGCCTTTACCAAGCTATTCTAGTTTTTTGGCAAAGAACATAAAACTAAGAGAGCCCTCACCTCTTCATCAAATTTCACTTTTATATAATTTAATTGACTAGTAATCATATTAAACTCATTTAAATGATCTGTTATAGATCCACCTTCAATCATTTTCAGATTAAACAAATGCTTCATGAGAAATACCTTCTTTGAGGCTGAGGGTTTCTCATATAATCTAGCCAAAGCTTTCATTAGTTCATTTGTTTTCTTTTCTTCTATTATATTGAATGCTATAGATGGTGCCAGGCACAACCGAATGGTTCCCAATGCCTTTCTATCCAAAAGTTCCCAATCCTCATCAGTCATTGTTGTTGGTTTCTTGGCTATTCCTTCCAATGGCCTCCATAAATCCTTCTAATAGAGATAATGCTCCATCAGCATCTTCCATAACTAATAGTTCTACACATTGAATTTATCTACCTTCAATTTACCCTTGTCTGCCATTACTCTCACTTAACCATGAGACTCCCACTCAATTGTGAGACCTTCCTACAGATGATAATCAAACACAACCCACTCTCATACCACTTGTTAGGAATTCCATGTAGAAGATATCATTAAAATAAAAATAAAGATTAAACAGAGGAATGAAAATACACAGAAATAATAACAGTGAGAGACAATTTTTAACGTGGTTCACCCAAACCCCAGCGAGGATACATTATGAGTGTATAGTACTTACATGATCAGTCACCACATACCAACAATAATAGGATATTCTCTTAGACATAGGATCTACTATTGGATGACATAGGATGAGGAATTTGCAGTTACTTTGTTTTCTTCTTGTTCGATGGTTATGTTTATCGATGTTTATTGCATTATACTATGAAGCCCTCCCCTAATAGTGGGTGTTTTATGTTAAACACACTAGGATATTGAGAGGAGGCAGGTGAATCAGTATCTAAACAAACTTCAAATCCTTTAGAGCACATTAAAATTTAGGTATTACAGCATCAACATAAACATGAAAGATCAACACAATGTACATCAACACATAACACCAGATATACATGGAAACCCCAAGAAGGCAATGTTAGGGTTAGACAACAAAAGATATCAATTAAATGCAAATAAAGATTAAATAAAGGAATGAAAAATACACATAAATAATAATAGTGAGAGACAATTTTAATGTGGTTCACCCAAACTCGTGCTACATCCACCAACAGAGAGTCTAATATTATTATCTAGTAAATCAAACCGATTACAACCAGCAATCCCTACAATTCAATACCATTGCAAAATGCTACAATACAATATCAATAGAAACCCTAACCCTTAGCCATTTTTATCAAGACTTATGTCAGTCACAAAATAGGGTTTTCTGTGTCGACCAATATAAAAATAACTCCCAACACCTTTATAAAATAATAAAAAAACTATTTGAGGTTTCAGGGGTGTTGCCCCTAAGCCCCTACATTGTATCGCAATAAGGAGGGCGCCAGGGGTGCTGCCCCTTGACCCCGTCTTGGGGGCACTTCCCCCCAAACCCCCGCAAGGGGCACTACCCCTTGATCCTGTTAAATAATTTGGAGGGAAACCAAGCTGATAAAAGTAGGGAAAATTTAACCTTCAAGTCTTATTAGGCTCCATTTAACAACAATCTCCCACTTGGAGACTGATCAGACTCCACAATATATCATCTCCCACTTGGAGACTAATCATAACACCATTGACCCTATAGCTCCCACTAGAAATAAGCACTTTGGAATCTGTTGTTCTAATTTTTTGTTTTCAATCTTGAAGACCAACTAAAGCTGAAGAGGAGCTTAGCTTCTCCCTTGTTACTGTCTTTGTAAACATATCCGCTAGATTTTCATCTTTATGTATCTTTTTCAGTTGTAACTGTCCATCATCCAAAACTAATCAAATGACATGATACCACAACTGTATGTGTTTGGTCTTTGAATGCAAGGCATACTTCTTTGCAAGATGTATGGCACTCTAGTTGTCTATAAATAAATAATTGTTAGCATGTTGCTTGCCCAATTCTTCCATAAAAGACTGCAGCCATATCATCTCCTTGCTTGCCTCTGTTGCAGCTACATACTCTACCTCCATGGTGGATAAAGCAACCACCTTTTGCAATCGTGAGATCCAACTCACCGCTGTCCCACCTACAGTAAAGACACAACCTGTAGTACTCCGCTTGGTATCAATATCCCCTACCAAATATGAGTCTACATAACCTACGAAATTAGTATTAGAGCCATCAAAACATAAATGTTTATTGGATGTACCTCTCAAATATCTGAGAATCTATTTTACCACATTCCAATGCTCCAATCCAAGATTACTCATATACCTGCTTACAACTCCTACAATATGTGCAATATCCGGTCTCATGCATACATTGGTATACATTAAACTTCCTACAACTAAAGCATATGGTACTTTGAACATTTTGTCTTCCTCCTCTTGTGTCTTTAGACACATCTCCTTAGTCAATTTCAAATGACTAGGCAAAGGTGTGCTGACAGCTTTTGCATTCTCCATATGGAATCTCTGCAACACATTTTCAACATAATCAGCCTGAGATAGAGTCAATTTTCTATTCTTCCTATCTCTGCAAATTTTCATACCAAGGATTTGTTTTGCTACCCCCAAATCCTTCATAGAAAATGATTATGCTAACTATTGTTTTAACTCTCTTATGTGATCCATGTTAGAGCCTGCTACAAGCATGTCATCAACATATAAACATAAAATAATGTAGCTATCATTATTCAACCTCTTAAAATAAACACAATGGTCAGAATTACACCAGCTGTAGCCTTGCTCAGTCATAAAACTATCAAATTTCAAATACCATTGTCGAGGTGCTTGTTTCAGGCCATAAAAACTCTTCTTCAATCTGCACACCAGTTTCTCCTTACCTTTGACCTCAAATCCTTGGGGCTATTCCATATATATCTCCTCCTCCAGATCACCATGGAGAAAAGTATTTTTCACATCTAGCTATTCCAAATGCAAATCTTCAGTAGCCACAATACTTAAAATAGAAGTCATCTTAACAACTAGAGAAAAAATCTCATCAAAATCAATGCCTTTTTCTGTGCAAATCCTTTTACAACTAACCTAGCTTTAAATCTTTTCTTACCTCTATTTTCCTCTTTCATCCTATAAACCCATTTGTTTGGTAAAGCCTTTTTACCTGGAGGCAACTTACATAATTCCCAAGTCTGATTTTTCGGTAAGGAGTCCATTTCTTCTTTCATTGCAAGCTCCTACTGAACTTGTGTATCCACCTGCATAGCTTCATCATACCCTTCTGGTTCACCAGCATCTATTAACAAAAATAGAAAACAAAGAGGGACAAAAACCTTTCAGGAGGTCTACTTAGCCTTGTTGACCATCTAACATTCACTAGAGTTTGTGATATTTCTTGTTGTTGTTGCAGAGCATGAGGAACCACTAGAACATCACTATTTGGAGTATCATCCAACACCACATAATCCTTTTCTTTCTTCTCATGCTGCTGCAATTGATCTTTGTATAACACCTTCTCATTGAATACAACATCCCTGCTTCTCACAATTTATAGATTTTTAACATCCCAAAGGCTATAACCAAATTCATCAATGCCATATCCAACAAAGATACACTTTTTTGATTTTGCATCCAGCTTGGTTCTGTTTTCATAATCTACATGTGGAAATGCTTCACATCTGAAGGTTTTGAGTAAAGAATAACACACCTTCTTACCTATCCATGCTTCCTCTAGAATACCACAGCCCAAAGGAACTGAAGGACCTCTGTTAATTAAATATACAACAGTGTTGATAGCCTCTGCCCACGTGTTTAAAAGAAACCCAACATGCAATGTCATGGTCCTTGCATGCTCCATTATTGTCTTATTCATGAGCGCAGCCACTCCATTCTTCTGTGGAGACCCTAGAACTATTTTCTGCCTACAGATTCCATTAAAGGACAATAATCCTTAAATTCTTTGCTACAATACTCACCACCATTATCAGATCTGAGACATTTTAATCTTTTACCTATCTCATTCTCAACCAAGCTTCTCCATTTCTTAAAATTTTCAAATACATTAGATTTTTGCTTGAGGAAATAAATCTAAACGTTCCTAGTTGCATCATCTATGAATGTAACATAATAATGAGAGCCACCAAGAGAAGATACCTGAGTCGGTCCCCATACATCTGTATGCAAAAGCTCCAACTTTTCATCTTTCTTTCGCTTCCCATCCTTGAGAAAACTAACTCTCTTTTATTTTCCATACACACAACTTTCACAGAAATCCATGTTAATACATTTCAAACATGGTAAAAATTTCTTTGAATGAAGTACCTTCATACCTTTTTCACTCATATGCCCAAATCTATTATGCCACAGTGTTGTTTGAAAACCTACAGCAACTATTTCAATCTCTTCCTACGAACCTACAGCAACTGTTCCTAAACTTGTTTGGTTTTTCTTTGCAATAACTAAAGTAGAAGGGGTAGTATTGTTGCAAGTATGGGCCTAACTGGGGTTGTCATTGATGTCAACATACTCCCATTGCATTGATGAACAAGGATTGGATGAGTTGTATGCTGAGGATATTGAGAAAATTAGTCCTATTAGGAACAGAGAAGAATAGTGAAGACAGTAAGGTGAAGATCCCAGCTACGATAAAGACCAGAGGATGCACTTCAAAGGGTTTGTAGATATGTGTCTTGAGATGATCCAATAAAGATTTGAGAGGTCTGCATGAAGATTTAAAGAAGTTATGGCCACTTGAGTAAAACTGGTTTTGGTAGATGTTCAGAAGTGACAGAATGACACAGATAGGTCCGGTGAGATCCAGAGATGCAATATCTTGTTCTATGGATTTGGAGTGTCTAGGAAGTCAATGTGAATTGACAACTCAATTGGTTTGTGGTCTAGAGGTCCACAAGCATCTATTCCAATATGACAGTGATGACAAACTATGTTCTTGAGGTTCCAGATGGTGGAGAGAAAGATTTTAGTAAGCAGATGTAGTGTGGATGTTCTTGGTGATTCAAGAAAGCTTGTGGAGGTCTTTGGATTGTGTCTAGTTTGTTTTGGTGTTCCACATTGAATATTAAACTCATAATTGAAGGATTACTTCCGGATGATGATGTTCTTCCTAAGTTTGGCCAACTAGATGAGTTACACATCTTGTGAATGATCTTGAAGATGTTCTATGAAGAATGGCGTGTTTCTAAAGGAAGATTGAAGTCTCAGATCTGTGTGGCCGACAGTGTTATGATCCACATGAAGTCTTTTGTAACTTAGTCAAATTGTATTTGTGTATTTTCTCTGTAAAGTATGCCGACTTGAATGATTATCCCTAAGTCAATGTCTTGTATAAATAAGAGTTGTGAAATCATTTCAAATGTATCTTGGTTGATATGAGAGTGTGGTAGAGAGGAGCAGAGTGAAAGGCAGAACAAAAGTATTGGGCTTAAATGGAACTGACTCAAGCATGGTGAAGATGCTATTCTTTAGTTCAAGTATGTAATACTTATTATTCTGTAGACAATGTGTCTCCTATAGGCAGTGGGCCTCTTGTGAGCAGTGTGCTCGGGCAGTGAGCCCTAATTGGCATGTGCCATTTATTCTTCTTATTCTTTTAATAGGGAATACAATCTTAGGTTAGTCACCCTATGGTTTTTCCCTTAATCGGGTTTTTCACGTTAAAATTTTAGTGTCATATGTGTTAATGTGTTTCTGCTCTTGAATTGTTGCATTATGTTGTCATGATTGATCTACTATTATGCTTCTGAATTACAAGAAGGATTTAAGTAATTAATAGCAAGGAAGTTTTGGGACAACTGATTCACCCCCCCTCTCAGTTGTCTATCTTGAATCTAACAATTGGTATCAGAGCTAAGTTTTTCTAAAAAAGCTTAACCACTTAAGGAGATCTAGGATGTCGACCTACAAGAAGGATAGTCTGAGGTTTGATGGAACTAATTACACTCTTTGGAAAAGCTGCATGGAATGTCACTTGCAATGTATGGCAATGCAATATTGGATCATGGCCTCAAAGAAGTATGTTCCTCCATAGAATGGTCTAAGAACTATAGATGAAGTTAGAGATGCTAAAAACAATCTTAGGGCTAAAGAAGCTCTACTAAGTGCCATATCTAATTTAGAGCTGACAAATGTTATTGATCTAAAAACTGCATATGAGATTTAGGAAAAATTGGAACTTCTACATGAAGGAGACAAGTATGTTAAATGTGCCAAGCTATAAAGTCTGAAAGAAAAATTTGAAAACCTGAAGATGAGAGAAGATAAAAATATCACTACATTTATGCCAAGAGTAAATGAGCTTGTTTGTGGTATTAGATGTGCTAGTGGAATCTTGGATGAAAATGAGATTGTTGCCAAAGTTCTCAGATCCCTTCTTGATACTTACAAATACAAGGTTGCTGCCATTGAAGAATTCAGATCTTTTTCAAATATCATAAGAGATCAATTGGTTGGTAAATTAGATGCATTTCAATTGGCTGAATTTGGAGATGCACCCCCCAAGATTGAATCTGCATTCAAAGCTAGTGCCTCTATAAAAGGAAAAAAAGTTTGATCCAGGAGAGAACTCTTCAAAGAAACTATCATGGTATGAAAAAACAAGAAAAGATCTGGAAAAAGATGAAGCAGAAGCTTCTCAACTTGAATCCCTTATTGCAAAAAGACTGCCAAGAGGATCCGATAACTATGAATGGAAATTGTCTTTTAAATGTTTTAACTGCAATAAGATTGGTCATTTTGCCTCGAGAAAATATTCTCAAGGCCAAATCCTAACAGATCAAGATTCCAAAAGAAATGTTACTATGTTCATGAATATGATGATGATGAAGGAGTAACATATGATGAATCAGAGATAGGAAACAAATCCATAAGTGACTAGGTGTTTATTGCCATCAAGGAAGAAGATCTAATGCCCTCTGAATCTATCAATCATAAAATGGTAGAAAGCACTCTGGCTACCCAAGTTGAAGAAAATGATGATTGGGTCATTGACAGTGGATGCTCCCACCATATGATAGGTGACAAAAATAAGTTCATAGATTTGGAAAGATATGAAGGAGGAGTGGTAAAATTTAGTGATAATTCTGTTGGTAGAATCAGAGGTAGAGGAACTATTTCTTTTGATGGAAAGAACAAAACCAGTAATGTACTATATGTTGAAGGTCTGAAGCACAATCTTCTCAGTGTTGGACAATTGGTGGACAAAGGCTATGATCTTTGATTCAGAAATGAAAAATGTAAGATCTTTGAAAGTTCTGGAATGAAGATTGCATCTGGTACTCAAACAAAAGGTAATATCTTCCACTTGGTTGGTACTGGCAAAATTTGTTTATTTGTTCAAATTGATCAGAGTTGGTTGTGGCATAGGAGAATGTGTCATGTGAATTTTGATAATATCATCAAGATAAGAAACACTCAGGCTATAAGAGATCTTCCAAGATTGGTGAAACCTACTAATAGTTTGAGCAAAGAATGTCAGTTGGGTAAGTAGAGCAGAGTCTCATTCAAAAGTAAGGAACAGTCTTCTACTAGATTGTTGGACTTAGTACATAATGATCTATGTGGTCCGAAAAGAATTAGGAGCTTGCAAGGTGATAGATACTTCATGTTATTAATTGATGACTACTCTCAGATGATGTGGGTGACTTTTCTGAAAGAGAAATGTGAGGCTCTTGAGAAATTCAAAATCTTCAAGGCTATGGTAGAGAATGAAACTAGATCAAACATAAAATGTCTTAGGTCTGACAGAGGTGGAGAATTCACATCTAGGGAGTTTATAGAATTTTGTGAGAAACATGGGATAAAAAGACAATTGTTTGCTCCAAGGACTCCACAACAGAATGGAGTAGTGGAGAGAAATAACCGGACCATCCAGGAAGCATCTAGAACCATGATGATGGAAGCAAATGTTCCTCAGATCTACTGGAGAGAAGTTGTAAGCATTGCTGTCTATACTCTTAATTGAGTACAAATCAAAAGCAATACTAGTAAGACACCTTATGAACTCTAGTTTGGCATCACTCCCACTGTGAAGTATTTCAAAGTATTTGGTAGAAAATGTTATATTAAAAGGGATGAAGATCTTGACAAATTTGATGCTAGAAGTGATGAAAGAATATTCTGGGGTTATTCTACTCAAAGTAAAGCATACGAGTGTTATAACAAGAGATTGAGAAAGATTATAGAAAGCACAAATGTGAAGGTTGTTGATGGTATTGAAAAATCCTCAAGGTTTTATAAATATGATGAAGATGATTAGAATGATGTTTTGGTCCAAGAAGTCCAAGCCCTTTCTAAAAATTAGATCCAGATTGATCTGGTGAATCAGGAAGAAGAGATAAGTTTGAATGAACCTATTCAAGAAACAAAAGTGCAAGAAATTCCCAAAATTCCTAGGTATGTAAGACTAAATCACTTTGAAGATTAGATCATAGATGATAAAAGCAAAGGTGTTCAAACAAGAAGAAAGATTGCTCAAGACTCAGAAGAGTATTGTCTAATTTTAAAGATTGAACCAAAGACAGTGAACGAAGCATGCAATGATGAAAGCTGGACTAAAGCAATGAAGGAAGAGTTGATGCAAATTGAGAAAAATCACACTTGGGATCTTGTTCCCAGACCTAGAAACAAAAATGTGATTGGAACCAAATGGGTCTTCCGGAATAAACTAAATGAAGATGGTGAAGTAGTCAGAAACAAAGCCAGATTGGTCTACAAGGGTTATTCCCAAGTTGAAGGAATTGATTTTGAAGAGACTTTTGCTATGGTGGCAAAAATTGAAGTAGTCAAATTATTTCTTGTCTTTGCTTCCTTCAAAGATTTCAAGGTATATCAAATGGATGTCAAGTCTACCTTCCTGAATGGTGACTTGGAAGAAGAAGTATGCATTGAGCAACTGGATGAATTTCACTTGTCTGATCATGGTGATATAGTCTGCAAGTTGAAGAAAGCACTGTATGGACTTAAACAAGCCCCAAGAGCCTGGTATGAAAGACTGGATAAGCATCTTTTGAAGATTGGCTTCAACAAAGGTACTACTGACAATAACTTATACTTCAAAATTGATCAAGAAAATATCTTAATTGTTGAAGTGTTTGTTGATGATATCATTTTTGGAGGAAGAGAGTATGTGCAAAACTTTTGCAAATCAAATGAAAAGTGAATTTGAGATGTCCATGTTTGAGGAAATGAACTTCTTCTTGGGTTTGCAAATCATTAAAACAAAAAAAAGAATTGTCATTTCACATACCAAATATGTGAAAGAATTGTTGAAGAAATTTGGGATGGAAGACTCAAAACCAATGAATACACCTATGGAAACCAGATGCAAATTGAGAAAAGATGATGACTCTCCTAAGGCTTATCAGAAAAAGTATAGGTCAATGATTGGAGGATATTGTATCTCACTCAAACTAGACCTAACATTATGAATGTTGTTGGTCTTATTGCTAGATTCCAAGCTGACCCTAGAGAATCTCATGTCATGGCAATCAAGAGGATTCTTAGATATCTAAAAGGGATAGTTGAGTATGGTTTATGGTATCCTAGAGATCATGATTTCTCTCTTCATGCATATACAGATGTGGATGACTGGAAGAGTACTAGTGGTGGAGCATTCTTTTTGGGGAAAAGATTAGTTTCTTGGCTCAGTAAGAAACAAGAGGCAATATCTCTATCCACTGTAGAAGCAGAATATATTGCAACAGTAGGTAGTTGCACTCAAGTATTGTGGATGAAACAAATGCTGAGAGACATCAGAGTGGAGTATGATGAACCTATCACAATCTTTTGTGATAATTCAAGTGTAATAAATATATCAAAAAATCTGGTGTTGCATTTAAAGACAAAACATATATCCATCAAGTTTCATTTTTTGAGAGAGCAAGTGAACAAGAATGAAGTTAGATTAGAGTTTGTGCTTTCCAAGGACCAGATTGCAAACATCTTTACTAAACCTCTACCTAAGGACTCTTTTGAGTATCTCAATTAAGGTGCACTGATGTGCATCAGTCTGGTGGATCTCACAGTCATATCTTGTGGTCCAGATTAATGATGGGAAGCTACTACTCAGGGGGAGTAGCTAGTATGATTCTGAAGTGATGCAAGTATGTGCCCTTTGCCATTGATGTCAAAGGGGGGAGAAGACGTGTGAAAAATAAAAGTGGTTTCTGATCAAAGGGGGAGTAGTAAAGGAAGAGAAGACATGTGAATGGTTGTTGTTGTTGATAGGGGGAGTTATGTTAGTCAGTGAAGAAAAATTCTTGTCTTGATGGTTAAAACAATTTTTCACATCATATGTTGCCATCAATGACAAAGGGAGATATTGTTGCAAGTATGGGCCTAACCAGTGTTGTCATTGATGTCAACATACTCTTGTTGCATTGATGAACAAGGATTGGATGAGTTGTATGCTGAGGATATTGAGAAAATTAGTCCTATCAGGAAAAGAGAAGAATAGTGAAGACATTAAGGTGAAGATCCCAACTAAGATGAAGACCAGAGGATGCACTTCAAAGGGTTTATAGATATGTGTCTTTAGATGATCTAGTAAAGATTTGAGAGGTCCGCATGAAGATTAAAAGAAGTTATGGCCACTTGAGTAAAACTAGTTTTGGCAGATGTTTAGAAGTGACAGAGTGACACAGATAGGTCTGATGAGATCCAGGAATGCAATATCTTGTTCTGGGGATTTGGTGGAGTGTCTAGGAAGTCAATGTGAATTGACAACTCAATTGGTTCATGGTCTAGAGGTCCACAAGCCTCTATTCCAATATGACAGTGATGACAAACTGTGTTCTTGAGGTTCCGGATGAAGGAGAGAAAGATTTCAGTAAGTAGATGTAGTGTTGATGTTCTTGGTGATTTAGGAAAGCTCATGGAGGTCTTTGGATTGTGTCTAATTCATGTTAGTGGTCCGCATTGAATATTAAGCTCGTAATTGAAGGATTACTTCTAGATGAGTTACACATCCTACATATGATCTTGAAGATGTTCTATGAAGAATGGCATGTTCCTAATGGAAGATTAAAGTCTCAGATCTCTATGGCCAACAATGTGATGATCCACATGAAGTCTTTTGTAACTTAGTCAAATTGTATTTGTGTATTTGCTCTATAAAGTATGCCGACTTGAATGATTATCCCTAAGTCAATGTCTTGTATAAATAAGAGTTGTGAAATCATTTCAAATGTATCTTGGCTGAGATGAGAGTGTGGTAGAGAGGAGCAGAGTGAAAGGTAGAGCAGAAGGGCTTAAATAGAACTAACACAAGCATGGTGAAGATGCTATTCTTCAGTTCAATTATGTAATACTTATTATTCTATAGACAGTGTGTCTCCTGTAGGCAGTGGGCCTCTTATGAGTAGTGTGCTTGGGCAGTGAGCCCTAATTGGCATGTGCCATTTGTTCTTCTTATTCTTTTAACAGAGAATACAATCTTGGGTTAGTCACCCCGTTGTTTTTCCCTTAACTGAGTTTTCCACATTAAAATTTTAGTGTCATATGTGTTAATGTGTTTCTACTCTTGAATTATTGCATTATGTTCTCATGATTGATCTATTATTATGCTTCTGAATTATAAGAAAGATTTAAGTAATTAATAGCAAGGAAGTTTTGGGCAAAATGTACACATCTAATAATGATGACTCTGTCCAAATAAATATTTTTAATATTTATTTAAGTCTACATTCTTCTATCAATAAATAAACAAACAAATTTATTTATTCGATTCATATTCCTCTAAGTTAATTAAATATAAAAATATTTAATTACCTCTTCTAAAGTCAAAATTAAATAAAATCTTTTATTTAATTTATTCCTTCCAAACAATTAAATAATTTCTAATTATTTAATTAAGTTGTTCATTCCTCCAAATTTAAATAAATCATTTAAATTTATTTAAATCCTCTCGATCTCTAAAAATAAAATATAAATCAAATATTTAATTTATTCTTCTATCATGCACAAACAATTAAATAAATTTATTTATTTAATTTCCTTTCTTATCTTCTAATTCCTCAATTAAATAAATTTATTTATTTAATTTGCTTTCTTATCTTCCAAATCTTCTAAAAATAAATCTTCCTTGTCACGCAAAAGAAAAAATTGAGTTATTGATTTAAAATAGCCTTGTTTATTATCAACAAACTCTTAAATTAGAATAAAACATTCTAATTTTGTGAAAGAAAATCTTATCTTTGTCATGAAAGTAATTAACTCAAAGAAAACAGCTTTCTTTGTGACACTTGTCTTCTATCTATTCGCGCACATTCTCTCAAGGTTCCTCTACCATTGATCTTATTTCTTCTACACCGTTGATCTTCTCTCTCACAACTCTATAAATACAACCCTCTTCTTCCATTTCATATATCCAAGCTTTCCATATCATTACTCTACAGAATTATCAGTGCACCATATCATTCCATATCAATCTATAGCTTGTGATCATCCTCCTTTGTATTTGAAGTTCATCTTCACTGCAAGAAGTATCCTAGCCATTTCTCCATCGTTATCTTGAAGAACAAAGTAAGGAAGTGTGCTTCCTGAGGGCCACATTCTTCATACAATGATCGATTGAGACTAGGCGAACAATGGAAGCCACAGGATAACAAGGTTGTAAGGTTTCATTCTTTTGTTTTAAGCTTTGTTATTTGCATATTCCATTGAGTTATTGGGTTTATAAATTCATTTTAATATTATCCCATTTTACCCATAACATTTCTAATCTTGTCATCGTTAGACCTATACCAGGGGCAAACTGGGGCATGTATCATTTTCAGACAAACTTATTCTTTGAAACAACGTTATAAAACTCATTACATCAAAGAGGGGCAAAATGTATACACCTAAAAATGACACGACTCTGTCCAAATAAATATTTTTAATATTTATTTAAGTCTACATTCTTCTATCAATAAATAAACAAACAAATTTATTTATTCGATTCATATTCCTCTAAGTTAATTAAATATAAAAATATTTAATTGCCTCTTTTAAAGTCAAAATTAAATAGAATCTTTTATTTAATTTATTCCTTCCAAACAATTAAATAATTTCTAATTATTTAATTAAGTTGTTCATTCCTCCAAATTTAAATAAATCATTTAAACTTATTTAAATCCTCTCAATCTCTAAAAATAAAATACAAATCAAATATTTTATTTATTCTTCTATCATACACAAACAATTAAATAAATTTATTTATTTAATTTGCTTTCTTATCTTCTAATTCCTCAATTAAATAAATATATTTATTTAATTTGCTTTCTTATCTTCCAAATCTTCTAAAAATAAATCTTTCTTGTCATGCAAAAGCAAAAATTGAGTTATTAATTTAAAATAGCCTTGTTTATTATCAATAAACTCTTAAATTAGAATAAAACATTCTAATTTTGTGAAACTAAATCTTATCTTTGTCATGCAAGTAATTAACTCAAATAAAACAACTTTCTTTGTGACACTTGTCTTCTCTCTATTCGCGCACATCCTCTCAAGGTTCCTCTACCATTGATCTTCTTATTTCTTCTACACCATTGATCTTCTCTCACAACTCTATAAATACAACCCTCTTCTTCCATTTCATATATCCAAGCTTTCCATATCGTTACTTTACAGAATGATCAGTGCACCATATCATTCCATATCAATCTATAGCTTGTGATCATCCTCCTTTGTATTTAAAGTCCGTCTTCACTGCAAGAAGTATCCTAGCCATTTCTCCATCGCCATCTTGAAGAAAAAAACAAGGAAGTGTGCTTCCTGAGGGCCACATTCTTCATACAAAGATCGATCGAGACTAGGTGAACAATGGAAGCCGCAAGATAACAAGGTTGTAAGGTTTCATTCTTTTGTTTTAAGCTTTGTTATTTGCATATTCCATTGAGTTATTAGGTTTATAAATTCATTTTGATATTATCCCATTTTACCCGTAACATTTCTAATCTTGTCATCCTTAAACCTATACCAAGGGCAAACTGGGGCATGTATCATTTTCAAACAAACTTATTCTTTGAAACAACATTATAAAACACATTGCATCAAAGAGGGGCAAAATGTATACACCTAAAAATGACACAACTCTATCCAAATAAATATTTTTAATATTTATTTAAGTCTACATTCTTCTATCAATAAATAAACAAACAAATTTATTTATTTGATTCATATTCCTCTAAGTTAATTAAATAAAAAAATATTTAATTACCTCTTGTAAAGTCAAAATTAAATAAAATCTTTTATTAATTTATTCCTTCCAAACAATTAAATAATTTCTAATTATTTAATTAAGTTGTTCATTCCTCCAAATTTAAATAAATCATTTAAATTTATTTAAATCCTCTCGATCTCTAAAAATAAAATATAAATCAAATATTTTAATGATTCTTCTATCGTACACAAACAATTAAATAAATTTATTTATTTAATTTGCTTTCTTATCTTCCAAATGTTCTAAAAATAAATCTTCCTTGTCATGCAAAAGCAAAAATTGAGTTATTGATTTAAAACAACCTTGTTTATTATCAACAAACTCTTAAATTAGAATAAAACATTCTAATTTTGTGAAAGCAAATCTTATCTTTGTCATGAAAGCAATTAACTCAAATAAAACAGCTTTCTTTGTGACACTTGTCTTCTCTCTATTGGCGCACATCATCTCAAGGTTCCTCTACCATTGATCTTTTTATTTCTTCTACACCATTGATCTTCTCTCTCACAACTCTATAAATACAACCCTCTTCTTCCATTTTATATATCCAAGCTTTCTGTATCATTACTCTGCAAAATTATCAGTGCACCATATCATTCCATATCAATCTATAGCTTGTGATCATCCTCCTTCATATTTAAAGTTCATCTTCATTGCAAGAAGTATCCTAGCCATTTCTCCATCGCCATCTTGAAGAACAAAGCAAGGAAGTGGTCTTCCTGAGGGCCACATTCTTCATACAAAGATCGATCGAGACTAGGCGAACAATGGAAGCCGCAGGATAACAAGGTTGTAAGGTGTCATTCTTTTGTTTTAAGCTTTGTTATTTGTATATTCCATTAAGTTATTGGGTTTATAAATTCATTTTAATATTATCCCATTTTACCCATAACAGTTTCTGCCTCTCTCTCACATAAAACACACCTATTCAGAAGACCCAAACCTGTTTACATAAATTGTCAATAGTAAGAATTTTGTTCTGAGCCAAAATCTAGAAGAAAATGTTGACTTTGGGAGTTATATCTAGCCACCAGAGCTTAGCCCAAAAGGGAGGTTTAGACTCTTGACTACACAAAGAATTAAAACCAGAAGAAATAGAGTAAGCACCATTATCATTTTCCTTCCACGCTAACTCATACTTAGTAGGGAATAAGCGGATATGTTTCTTGGAAAGGAGAGACTGCAGTCTAGAAATAACATTGAGAGGGAAGTCAAGAAAAGTCAAGTCTTTCCAAGATCCACTAGAAATGTAGTCAGCTACCATTTTCCCATGCCTATGAATGCTCTTTTCAACCGTAGGCAATTAAGGATCCAAGAGCCTTCCCAAAACTTAATATCTTCCCCATTACCTAGTTTCCAGCTAATACTCTTTTTCATCAAAGCTTTGTTATCCATTATACTTTTCGATATGCAAGATCCCATTGGAAGGTCTAAGATATCCAAATTCTCTTAGAAATTCTTGCTATGAAGATACTTATTTTTGATAATTTCCATCCATTCATTATTTTCATTTGTGAGTCTCCACTCTACCTTAATCATCAAGACCATATTAAACTCCTTTATTTTCCTTATCCGAAGACCTCCCTTATTCTTAGGTCTACACACTTTCTCCCAAGCCACAAGATAAATTCTTTTTCTTTCCTCCATACTTGCCCATAAGAATTTCTTCTGGATCTACTCCAAATTCTCAACAAATTTACAAGGTATTTTGAAGAAACTCATTGCATACACTAGTATATTTTGAAGAGTAGCTTTGATTAATTTAATATTACCCACTTCTCTTAGCACTTCCCCTTTCCAACCAACAAGTTTGGACTGAACTTTGTCCATTAGGTCCATCCAAAAAGATTCAAGAACCTTATTAGTAAATAGAGGCATCCTAAGGTATTGACATGGGAAGACTCCCACACTATATTGGAGTCAATGGGCAATCTTGATCTGCCTCTTCTCTGAGGTGTTTAAGAAGAGAATAGTACTCTTTGTCCCAAAGCTCTTTCGTACTTCGATAAAAAAGATTTGAGGACTATAGCCTACATGACCATGGCTTCCCCCATAATGATGGTGTCATCAACAAATTGTTGATGAGAGCATGGGGTTCCAACCAAATAAGGGTACACACCTTTCAACTACCCATCTTTGACCTCAAGAATACTCCTTCCTAAAGCATCTTCCATAATGATAACAAGGAAGGGGGAGACTAGGTCTCCTTTTCTAATACCTCTAGAGCTCTTGAAAAACCTAGAAGGAGTGCCATTAATCAAGACCAAGAACATATGAGTGGAAACCATTTGAGATAATAGATCCAAAAATCTTTCATTAAACCTGAACCTTGCCATAACCTTCCTTAGGAAGTCCCATCTCACCCTATCATAATCCTTTAGAAGGTATAATATGAGAAGGACCCTCTTTCTTATTCTAAGGCAAAGAATGAATATTTTCATGAATGACTATGATAGAGTCTAAAATTTCACTTCTCATAATGAAACCACTTTGTTGAATAGAAATCACCTCAGGAAGGACCTCTTGTGGTCTATTTGCTATCACCTTAGATATGATCTTCTAGATAGAATTGAAAAGGCGTATGGGTCTAAAATCTACAAATGAATCTACCCCTTGCTGTCGAATGCACAAGACAATTGAGAGGGGGGGTGTATCAGTTGTATCAAAAATTTCAAACCCTCACAAACATAATCACATCCACATCAGTTCACTTAAACCCTTAATCTGTTATGAAGATTAAACATGAAAAATAGATAACAGAAACTTAATCACATCGGTACCATGCACAAGAGAACACTAGATTTTTACATGGAAAACCCCAAAAGGGAAAAACCATAGTGAGGATTAGCTCACAATATAATGTAGTATCAATATTGAATTACAAAGAGGCTCACTTCCTTACAAAAGAAAGAAAGGTTCATTGTCGATGGACTCACTACCCAAGTGAACTCACTGCTCACTGAAGAATGAAAAGAAAAGAAGAGAAGGCTCATTGCCATGAACTGATATGATAGCATCTACCACATGCTTGAGTTTAGTTCCAATGAAGCACAACAAACATCACCTCACGGCCTCTCTAAAAATTGTAGAAAACTTTTGCTCACTGCATTAGGCCTTCTACCACATGAAAGTCCTTGCTTCCTCTAATTCAAATTCATAACACAAACATCACCATCCTCACACACTCACATGTACACATGAATCCTTTACACTTATTTATATCAACATCAACCTTGAAACATTCACCAAGTTCAGAAACACACTCTATAACCTTTGAAACAATCTCTAAGGTCAGAAAACATACAGAATTCAAATTAGGTCTAGACCTAAACATTCCCATGGAGCAAAGGAATGAAGGTAGAACACTTCATAGCTTAGCTCAATCCTAAAAACATCTTCACATGCTTCAACACGCTTCCTCAATCCGCAAAGCACATCCACAATTAGTGTTAATACCCAAGTCGGCTAAACTTGTGTGAACACCAAGAACACTTAGGCATATGCTTTCAAGAACACGACCAAAATTTGTGGACCAAGAACAATCCTTTAACACAATCTGGAAACATCCATGAACAACATAAAATCACCTAGGAGCCAACAAATTTAGCTACAACAAATCTCACTTGAAGACAGTTCACAGACTGCTTACAACCAACACTGCTAAGCTCTGCTACTCAAAAAAACTATATTTCAGAGAACAAAATCACAAGTCTTTTTCATAGAACATAGATATGGACCTTATGAATACTCAATTAGAACCACAAGACCAAAAACCAAACTACAAAGAAATGTGGAGCAAAATATTTTCGGCCAGTCACACTACAAACATTGCCAGGCACAATCTTCAAACTGGTGAACATAACTCTCAAACCACAACATTTTGGAGCACCAAATTCTGGATTTAACATCTTAAACCACTTATATAAAACATATCCAAACCTCACACTTGGGTCTTCAACACAGAAGAAATTCAAAGCAGAAACTTGGACAATATCTTGTAAGCCAGAATACTTCTTCACAACACTTTCTTCAGTATTTATGAAATTTTCGCAAAAGAACTTGGAAACATAGAAACAAGAACAATATACTAACATCATTAGCACTTTTTCAACCCATTCAAATAACCTTTAAAAAATAACTCAATCAACCAACATCAGAAGATACAGTTGACACCAATGACAACACCGATTAGCACATACTTGCAACAATCTCCCCCTTTGTCATTGATGGAAACATATGATGTGAAAAACCATAATGACATAATTTTTCACTAATCTCATTCTCCCCTTTCTTTTATACATCATACTCTCACTTTGTTTTTTCACATGAAATCTCTTCCCCTTTGACATCAATGGCAAAGGGTGACACACCTTTTTCAATCTTTCTCCCCCTGAGTATGATACTGCACATACTTGCACTGATATCAATTGCTATGAATACTCCCCCTTAGGACTAGACACCATCCTATACCATCCTTATGCATCTAGTTCAAAGGAGGGGAAATAACCCCTAACTTCTCCCATAGATACTCAAATGTATCCTTAGGAAGATCCTTGGTGAATATGTCACCAACCTAATCCTTTGTAGGCACATACTCAAGCTTCACTTCTTTCTTTGCAACCTTCTCTCTCAGAAAATGATACCTAATAGAAATATGCTTTGTTCTTAAATGCATAACTAGATTATTTGAAATGTTAATGGCATTAGTATTATCATAGAAAATAGGAATTGGATCATCATACTCAACTTTGATATCCTTCAAGGTTTGCCTCATCCATAACACCTATGTGCAACATGATGTTGTTGCAATGTACTCTGCCTCTGCAGTAGATAAAGATATTGAATCCTACTTCTTTCTTAGCCATGACATAGCTCTGTCTCCAAGAAAGAACACACCACTACTTGTACTTTTCCTATCATCTACATATCCAGCCCAATCTACATCTGTGTAGGCACTTAGGTTGAAGTCATGTGACTCTCTAGGATCTTCTTGAAAGCTTTCCACAAGATAGACTACATGCATGATATCTGGTCTAGTAGCAGTTAGGTATAGCAGTCCTCCAATCATTGACCTACATTTGCCCTGATCAGTCTTAGGAGATTCATCATTCTTGCTCAACTTGCAACTAGTTGTCATGGGGGTACAAACTAGTTTAGACTCTTCCATTCCAAACTTCTTCAATAACTCCTTGACATACTTTGATTGTGAAATAAAGATACCCTTATCTATCTGATCAATTTGTAGCCCAAGGAAGAAATTCATCTCTCCACACATTGACATTTCAAAATCTTTTTACATCTCATTTGTAAAGTTCTTGCACATACCTTCATTACCATCAAAGATTATGTCATCCACATAGACTTCAATAATCATGATCTTTTTGAACCTTGATATATAAATTACTATCTGTGGACCCTTTACTAAATCCTTGCTACAACAAATACCTATCTAACCTAGTATACCAAGCTCTAGGAGCTTGCTTCAGTCCATACAATGCCTTCTTCAATCTGCATACCATATTTGGTTTGTCTGATAACCAAAATCCATCTGGTTACTCTATGTATACTTCCTCTTCCAACTCACCATTCAAAAAAGTTGACTTTACATCCATTTGATATACCTTGAAATCCTTGTGTGTTGCACAAGCCAGAAATAACCTAATAGCCTCCAGTCTTTCCACTGAAGTAAAAGTTTTTTCATAGTCTATTCCTTCCACTTGTGAGTAGACTTTACATACAAGTCTTGCTTTGTTCCTTACCACTTCTCCATTATCATTCAATTTTCTCCTGAACACCCACTTAGTTCTAATCACATTCTTGTTCTCTAGTCTTGGGACAAGTTCCCAAGTCTGATTCTTCTCAATCTACATCAGTTCTTCTTCCATACCTTAACCTAGTACTCATGTAGTGCCCCTCACCTTGCCTTCTATCAGAATGATAGCTTTCCTAGTAGGATTAGACATTAAGACATTATGTTTGATGATGGATTCTTTATTATTATGCTAGTTGATTATGGACCTATTGCTATGATGACATTTGATGTTTGATTACTGATATTTTATGTATTCACAGCTTGATGGAAATATTAGATGTTATAGATTAATTTAATTTGAGTTCTATGTGTTATCTAATAATGATTATGATGCATTATTGGTAATCATTGCATTAGATTGTTATGTAATTGATTATTTCATCTTGTTGACAAGTAATCAGAAATCATGTGTAATGTAGTTATTTATTGATGCATTTATGTGAATGGAATAGTGTCGCATTACTCATGTTTGAGTACCCTACCACACTGTGACTTCTGTTCACTATGTATATGACTGAATGTTTATATATATATATATATATGTTCAACCATGTTGTTTATTACAGGCTGCAGGTACCAGGCATCAACTCCACCTGAACTAGCAGGTCTAAGCGTGCCCTAGCCAATGGAATTGTTGATCAAAGTTAGGATAAGGTTCCCTAGTTGGTGTCGTCAATATGGGTATACAGTCTGTCTCTATTATTGTGGTCTTGCTTGTTGATTTTGTTAAGCAGTCTGGTATTGCTCCACATTAGATTAAATAGGTCATAGTCGTTTGATTAATGATTTGGTTTATTGCATTTAAATAGAACTATGAAGACAAGTGGACATATTTGATAAATTAAAGCAAGTAATTGAAGGTAAATAAAGTTAATAAAAAATTAGTATGAGTTGTTTATCAAGAATAAACAATTTAATTGGTTGTAATTGATAAAATTAATTAAAAAATAAATATATATAATGCATAAACAAGTATATGGTTGATTCAAAGGTTATAAAATAAAAGTTATAAATAATTATAATAGATAATAAAATAATATATATATATAGTAATACTAAAATAAATAAAATAAAATCATATTGAATGGCTGTAAAATTAAATTATAAGTTCTATAAATTTAATTAAATAGAATTTAACAATTGAAAATAACATCATAGTTGTATAGATATAATAAAAATTGCAAATTGATTTGGTTCACAAAAAGAGAGGCATTGGATGTGTGTCAGGACCCTACGAAGGTGGAGGAAGGCTTGGGAAGAAATAGGGGGAAATCACTTTGCATTGGGAGATTCGAAAAAGGAGGAAATTGTAGGTTTTGGAGTAGAGGAGAGGTGGACTGGCTGGTTTGGGGAGCAATTTCCTTCTGCAGTCAGACAAGTGTGGGAATCCAAGTTCCATTATTTTTGATATATCTCTCTTATGAATTTGTTTAATTTTCCCTGTATATGGATCATAACTATTTCTTTGTTCAACAAATCCATTTTTGTGTGTATCCTGCAATCTCATATCTGCCTTCATTATCAATTGTTTGGTGTCTAAATTAGGTGCTTGTAGCTTTGTCGTTGTTGTCACTGGTTTAGGTCCCATTTGACATAGCGTCGACTTGCACCTAGACCATCCCCATGCCTTCTTTGGTACCAGTTCATTGGCATTCAGTGTCAACAAACTATCCTTTCTGCCAATGTTCCAGTTCTTGTGTGGAATCCTAGCTTTCGATATGGTGTTGTTCAAGTGTATCCAAATCATCTCAGCATCTGTTTAATGATTTTGGCCTTTAGGTTTTGGTCTATTGCATCCTCTTTGCAAGATAGATCTCCCTGGACATACATAGTATAAACATTCTCTTTGTAGGACGCGTCATCTTTTGACATTCTTGAAAGATGGTATTTGTCAGGAGTACCAATCTAATCTATGAAGAAACTTGCAAATAGCTATTGATGCCTTTCTAGCTTTTCCCATTCCACGCTCCACTTGTGACATCAATGTTTCTACCACAATATCATTCTGGATGTTGCTTCAAATGATTTGATATTAAGTCTGGCATTTTATATGGATCAATTCACATTAGGGATAATAAGATTAGTACTTTGCATGGTTTAACATTTCAATCACAATCACATCAGTGTGGGTCTAGTACTCTTAGGATCCAAACCAAAAAAAATAATGTTTCTGATAATACTCCTAAGCCTATATACATATGTGATCTACAATCACCAAGAAATCATATCGATGCAACTAGTACAAATGTAACATGTATCTCAATGACTAAGTTTAGGGTGTCCTCCAGATGGCCAGCGCGGCCAAGAAGGTCGACCTACACACATAATGATCAATTGTTAAATGTAATGCAATAAGGGTTCAAATATGATTGAAGTATGTCCAGTTTCCATCCACTAAACCCTCTTGGTAGTGTACATAGGCTGGGAGTATGTGGCAAAGGTTGTAGATCAAATTTTGCACCTGCCAAATGCATTGCCTGAAAGTTTCTAAATTTTTACAAATCCTTGTTGAGCATTTTCTGTAATCATTGAAATCTTTGAGATGGCAGTTGCAAAGAAATTAACTCAAGAGACTATATCTATTTGTACGACTTGAGGTAAACTAAAAGGAGGCAATCTATCATACAATCAAAATTTACTATCTTTCCAATACATATGACTAGAGAACAACTTGTTAGAGGATATCAAATACATGGGTGATTTCAACTAGTTCTTGTTGTTATCCCTTAGTTTTCCAACTTAGATGATGGTTTATCTCTTACCCATGACTAAGCCACCTTAGTCCCTTGTCCAACTCTACCATGACCGTTGCTTGTCACCTTTTATGGTTCTTTGTTATACAATTAGTGGTCATGGAACCAATCTTCTTGAATGTCACCTTCAATAGTGCATCTGGGTCAGATGCATGATGTGCACTATGATGCAGAATATTTATCATGTTCTAACTTGTTGAACAACTAGTAGTTGGTCCTTATTTATCTTGAAGATAGCCAAGACAATCCTGAAGAGAACATTGGTTACCTCACTGAAAAGCAGATCTCAAATCCTTTTTGTAGGCTCTGAAGGCAAGCTCTTTGCAAACAGATAGAGAAACCATTTTGTTGCTACAAGAGAGACATCGAAGTCTAAATTCTCAAATCTCTAGCAAGCCTAGGGAACATTTTGCAAGCAAGTCCTTAAAAACCATTTGTTCAATGTGGCATCCAAACAAATTGTCTACATAGCAGTCATTAAACAAAACATTCTCCAAATGCACAGTCAAATTAGTGACCACTATAGCAATATCACCAAGAAGTTTATAAAAAGGTAGTTGGGGAGAGCTAGATACTTCCACATAACAATCTAACTTTCTTCATTCATCCTAGCTAGAAATTTTTGTTGTTGCTTGAAGGTTTATAAAGATTTTTAAACTGATCATTATACTGCCTTCCATCTATCATAATCTATATCTTCCAGGCAACTCTTGGCTGTTATGAGTACTACATTCCATGTTGATGTTTTTAGCTTTAGTTGGATCCTTCTACAGGCTGACCAAATTAACATTGTAATGAGGTCGACCTCTTGTGAAAGGGTACGTCCCTCACACACACACACACATATACAAGGTCATTACTCTCTCAATCAAACACATTCAATTATAAGCTAAATTCACAAGGCAGAGCAGACTTCTAAGGAGCAGATCAAGTTATTTCAAGATCAAATCAGATTTATCAAGTGTGGACTTATTCATTGTGCTTCAAGAAGTGAAGCCATACCTGTAGGCCTTGGATTTGGCCATTGTAAAGCAGATTGTTGTTCTTATCATTCAATATATAAGAGATATATTGTTGCTGGGTTTTTCCCCTCAAGTTGGAGGGTTTTCCCAAGGTATCTTGTTGTGTTCATTGTTTATTGTGTTGCATTTTCTGATTGCTTTAAATCTGATCATAAAAACTAAGATGGTATCAAAGCGGGTTTGAAGAAGATCATGATCAGATTTGTCATTGCAACAATACTCTCTATTATCCCTATTTTAGTCAAGATGGTGAACGGTCTTAAAATTGAGGATAGACTCAAAGGAGCATCCAACTTCACATCATGGAAGTTTAGAATCATGCTCACCTTGGAAGAAAATGACTTGGCCGATTTTGTGGAAACCAAAGTTCCCAAACCATCGAAGGAAGAAGAGAAGTTGCAGTGGAAAAAGAAAGACATCAAGGTGAAGAAGATATTGGTTGACTCCATTAAAGATCATATTGTTCCGATTGTCTCCAAGTTGAAGACAGCAAGGGACATGTTCAAAACCTTGGAGGAGATGTATGAAATCAACAACACCAGCTGGGCTCTTGCACTGAAGCAACAACTACATCATGTGAAAATGTCCAAAGGAGAAATGGTTATTTCTTACTTCATGAGGATTTCAAAATTGAGAAATCGGCTCTCTTTAATTGGTCATGTGGTTGATGACAAGGGCTTGACCATGCTTGCTCTCAATGGTCTTCCTTCATCATGGGAATCCTAAATTCAAGGAATCAGTGCAAGATCGAAGCTTCCCAAGTTTGATCGATTGAGGGTAGATTGCATTCAAGAGGAGTCTAGATTGGCCACTAGAGGAATTGGTCAAAGCTCTACAAATGAAGACATTCATGTCCTTGCCTCTCAATCATCTAAGAAGAAAGGCAACAATGGGAAGAAAGGATTCTTCAAGAGGAATAGAGATAATGGAACTAATGGTGCTCATGCATTCAAGAAGAAGAGGGACCTCTCCAAAATCCAATGCTTTAGGTGTGACAAGTATGGTCACATTGCCAAGTATTGTCCATCCAGGCCTAAGCATCAGGCCACCATTGCAAATGTTGATGATGCCTCTCTTCAGAAGGACTCAAGTGAATACTTGTTCTATTCGGCATTGTCAAGCAATGTACCTACCGACACTAACACTTGGCTAATTGATAGTGGTGCATCTCAGCACATCACTGGTTTTAAGGAGCATTTATCAAACTTGGTGGAGGGAAATTCTAGTGAACAAGTCATCATTGGAGATGATGCTAGCTATTCGGTGAAAGGGATTGGGATCTCTACTCTCCACTTGGATTCTAGCATTACCCTAAAGTTAAGTGACATTCTCTATGTTCCAGGCATCAAACAAAATCTAGTTTCTATTTCTGCCTTGGAAGACAAGGGATACCAAGTTGCCTTCTCTAAAGGCAAAGTTCTTGTGTGGATAAAGAATTCCAACTTCAAAACTGCTCAAGTAATTGGAGTTAGACATGAGAGCCTCTATAGGCTACTCACTCATCCACTTCAAGCATTAGTACATGATTCTTCAAGCTTGTGTGATCTTTGGCATCAAAGATTGGCTCACCTACACTTTCAGGCTCTACCTTTCATGGAGAAGATGGTCACGGGTCTTCCGAAATTCAACCAGGAGCATGAAGGTACCTGCAAAGGTTCTGTCATGGGTAAGAATACTAAAATTCCATTTCATAGTAGAGAAAGTAGATCTAAATGTATTCTAGATCTCATTCATTCTGATTTATGTGGTCCAATGTTTGTTGCTTCCTTGAGTGGTTTCTTGTATTACATTATTTTTATTGATGACCACTCTAGAAAGACTTGGATTTATTTCTTGAAATCTAAAGAATCTAAAGAAGTACTTGAGAGCTTCAAAGAGTTTAAAGCTCAGGTAGAGAACTTATCTGGGAAGAGGATCAAAGTTTTGAGATCTGACAATGGAGGGGAGTACACCTCTGAAGAATTTCGTAACTTTTGCATTGAAGCAGGGATTAAGAGGGAGTTTTGTGTCCCTTACAACCCTCAACAGAATGGTATTGTAGAAAGGAAGAATAGATCTATTGTGGAAGCCGCCAAAGCTATGATTCATGACCAAGATTTGCAACCCTTGCTTTGGGCTGAAGCATCTAGGACAGCTGTTTATGTTCAAAATAGAAGGCCTCACCGCATTTTAGAGAACATGACTCCTGAAGAAGCATTCACAGGGGTGAAGCCGGAAGTAAGTCATTTGAGGATCTTTGGTTGTCCAGTGTATGTTCATATACCAAAAGATAAAAGGACAAAGTTGGATCCATCTGGTAAGAAGGGAATATTTGTAGGCTACAGTGAGACTTCAAAAGCCTATAGAATTTACATTCTAGGTTAGAAGTTGATTGAGATCAGTAGGGATGTTACATTTGAAGAGGATGTTGCATTCAAAAGATCTAAGAGCATTCATATGGAGATATATAATGAAGACCAAGAGTCTCCTCAGGATATGGAAGTTGCCCATACTCTTGAGATTCAGAGGGAGATTTTTGATTCAAAAGAAGATGATGATCTAGTTGAGCCTTTGGAACCAACTCATGGACCTAGTGATATTGTTGTAGTACGAAAAAGGCTTTGGTGGACTCAAGAAAACATGCAAGAGGCAGGAAAATATGTAGCTCCCCGAAGATCTCTTAGAGAAAGCAAGAGACCTCATAAGTTCTTAGATTATGTGTTATTAATGAGTCAAATTATTGAGTCTGAGCCTTCTAATGTTGAGGAAGCTACTAGTCAGCAAGTATGGAGAGATGCTATGGCTGAAGAGTATCAATCCATCCTCAAGAATGATGTTTGGGATATCGTACCTAGACTTGAAGGAAAATCTGTTGTTTCTTCTAAGTGGCTCTTCAAGATCAAGCATGCAGCTGATGGAAGCATTGAGAAGTACAAGGCTAGATTCATGGCTAGAGGATTCTCTTAGAAAGAGGGAGTAGATAATGAGGAAACCTTTGCTCCAGTTGCTCATTATACATCTGTCAGAACCATCTTTGCTATTGTAGCATTTAAAGGATGGAAAATACACCAAATGGATGTGAAGACAACATTTCTAAATGGTGTGATCGAGGAAGAAGTATATATTGAGCAACCTGATGGCTTTGAGGTTCATGGGAAGGAGTCTCATGTTTGCAAGCTAAAGAAAGCTTTGTATGGCCTTAAGTAGGCTCCTCATGCTTGGTACGAAAGAATTGATCGATACATGATGAGCTTGGGTTTCTCCAAGAATGATGCTGATTCAAACCTATACTTCAAGGTAATTGATGGTGAAGCATTAATCTTGGTTCTCTGTGTTGATGATCTACTTATTACCGGAGAAGATCACCTCATTTTCAAATGTAAGGAGGAGTTAGCTTCAGAATTTGAAATGAAGGATCTTGGTCTCTTACATTACTTCCTTGGTTTAGAAGTATGGTAGAAACCAGATGAGATCATTCTAAGTCAAGGGAAGTATACTATTAACATCTTGAAGAGATTTGGTATGATGGATTGCAAACTGATGTCTACACCGATGGAGACAAATTTGTTGAAGTTAAAAGAGGCTACAACTAGTTCAGATCTGGTGGATCCTAGCATGTATAAACAAATGATTGGATCATTAATGTATCTAGTTAATACTAGACTAGATATTTGCTATGCAGTGAGTGCACTTAGTCAGTTCGTGTGTGAACCAAGGCAAATACATCTAGTCGCAGTGAAGCATACCCTAAGATACTTGCGTGGCACAGTTGGGTATGGCTTGAGATATTCTTCTGGTGTAGACTTGAAGCTGCATGGATATACTGATTCTGACTGGGTAGGGTGTGTCACTGATCGGAAGAGCACCTCTGGATGTTGCTTTAGTTTGGGATCTGCTATGATTTCCTGGTGCAGCAGGAAGCAGTCATCTGTAGCATTGAGTACAATAGAGGCAGAGTATATTGTAGCTTGTATGGCAGCTTGAGAAGCAGTATGGCTTCGTAAGCTCCTTGCAGGATTGTTTGGACAATCAATAGAGCCTACTATCATTCATTGTGATAACCAGAGCTATGTGAAGCTTTCTGTCAATCCAATGTTTCATGACAAAACCAAGCATGTTGAGATCAAATACCATTATATCAGAGATATGGTAGTGAGGAAAGCTATAGAGTTGAGGTATATCAGTACTAATGAGCAGATGGCAGACATTCTCACCAAGCCTCTCTCCAAGTTAAAGTTTGTGTACTTTCGAGATAAGCTTGGTATAGTGGAGAATACAGCCTTAACTGAGAAAGAGTCTCAGTATCAGTGATCCCTTGATAATGAATTCTTCTCTGTGAGAGAAGTTTGAGGTGAAATCCCTTGATAATGAGTTCTTCTCTATGAGAGAAGTTTGAGGTGAAATCCCTTGATAATGAGTTCTTCTCTATGAGAGAAGTTCGAGGTGAAATCCCTTGATAACGAGTTTTTCTCTCTGAGAGAAGTTCGAGGTGAAATCCCTTGATAACGAGTTCTTCTCTGTGAGAGAAGTTTGATGCGAAATCCCTTGATAACGAGTTCTTCTCTATGAGAGAAGTTTGAGGTGAAATCCCTTGATAACGAGTTCTTCTCTGTGAGAGAAGTTCAAGGTGAAATCCCTTGATAACAAGTTCTTCTCTGTGAGAGAAGTTTGAGGTGAAATCCCTTGATAACGAGTTCTTCTCTGTGAGAGAAGTTCGAGGTGAAATCCCTTGATAACGAGTTCTTCTTTGTGAGAGAAGTTCGAGGTGAAATCCCTTGATTCCACCCTCTGGGAAAGCCATAGTGAATGTCATGTAAGTGATGAACACTTGTACATACTATACATTGTTGTAGCCATTATGGTTGATATCATATTGAGGTAATATATGATATCACAATGTGGTGATATCTTTCTTTTCGCATATGAGTGTAGCCATTATGGTTGACATCACGATGAGGTGATATGTCTCATGCAACTGGAAGTATCCTCCCTAGCTAAGAGGGAGTGTTGATGTTTTTAGCTTCAGTTAGATCCTTCTACAGGCTGACCAAATTAACATTGTAATGAGGCCGACCGCTTGTGAAAGGGTGCATCCCTCACACACACACACACACACACACACACACACATATACAAGGTCATTACTCTCTCAATCAAACACATTCAATTACAAGATAAATTCATAAGGCAGAGCAGACTTCTAAGGAGTAGATCAAGTTATTTCAAGATCAAATCAGATTTATCAAGTGTGGACTTATTCATTGTGCTTCAAGAAGTGAAGCCATACCTGTAGGCCTTGGATTTGGCCATTGTAAAGCAGATTGTTGTTCTTATCATTCAATATATAAGAGATATATTGTTGATGGGTTTTTCCCCTCAAGTTGGAGGGTTTTCCCAGGGTATCTTGTTGTGTTCATTCTTTATTGTGTTGTGTTTTCTGATTGCTTTAAATCTGATCATAAAAACTAACATTCCATTTATGCATTTTATTTCAGGTTAAGTTAAAGCATGATAATGCTTGAGAAAATTATATTTCCTGTACCTAGAGGACATTAAAATCTAAAATTTAGTCAATTTAAATTTAAATTGCCTTGTAAGTTGGTGCACCGTAGTAAGGCTATTCTTAAAGATCATCCAGTTCAACAGTCAAAGGTCAATTTTGGCCAATAAAAAAATAAGACAAATATTGACCACTTTTTGTTGTGAATGAGGTGTAAAATTACTATTAGTTGTTTGACCATTAAAGTGGATGATATTTAAGTAGAGTGATGCAGTAATGAGTGTAACATAAATCTTTATGGATTATTTTTCACCTTCGGTTGAATAGCTCAAGTAAAATGTTTAAAAATTAGATTTGTTAGCTAATAAAATTTCCAACACTACTACAAAAAGTTATTATATTTGATACAAAATTCATGTAGCAATATTAAATGCTGAGAGAATGAAATTATTTGCTATCCAATGATCCAAGGTATATTGTTGTTATTATTATTATTATTATTATTATTATTATTATTTCTAAAGTAATAGTTGATTGTTTAAAAGCCAAATAAATTGGAAATTTATAATAATGTTGTCATTGTTAATTTGATTAAAAGAAAATTGATGTGACTATCTCAATGGTTAATGAAATTTAATTTAAATTGACATCGGTTTTAATATGATTTCTTCATTTTGTTAAGATGAAATTAGATTAATGGGTTAAGGATTAGGTATATAAATATTGTATTGGAAATTTGATTTAAAGGTATTAGATAATTAGTTTAGTGTGAATTGAAATTGTATAATGTAAGTGGAATGTATATGAAATGGTCAAAGTGTAAGTTGTCAAGGGTTTATTTCCAGAGGCTAAGGTTGTTTGTGTTTTGACTTCATGTAACGTGTTGATAAGTGTCTTGAGTTAATGAAGGTATGTCACCTTTTGTTATGTTTAAGGAATTTGGTTATGGTGTTGTTGGGTGAATATTTTGTCTTCAACTAACTAAAGGCAAAATGGTTAAATCAACCATAGTGTAATGAGATAAATCTCTCCTCTCAGCAAGGGGAGGTTCCCTATCAACTATCACAAACTTATTTAAACTAAATACTAACTTATGGGTGAGACCATATCATCCATTTGTCTTTTTTCAGAAATGATGTTTACAAAATGAAAGAGCACTTTCTTGATACAAATTTGAATAACCAAGAAACCCACGAGAGCACAAAGTCTATCATTACTCCTTTTACTGATTTATAATTTAGAACTAAGTAGAATAAGGTGAAGCTCAAAGTCTTCACCGAATGCTATGATAAAACATATGATCACAAAAGATAATAGCAGCTCAAAGTCTTTCCAATATCTTTAACTTCAAAACACAAAGTCACAAACTAAAGATAATTGTTGTTGCACAAAGTCTCCACAATCAGCTTTAGAACATCTCCCAGATTATTCACACTCACACTATAATTTGATCAAGCAGATAAGATAGTATTAGGAAAAAGACATAAGAACAATTTCCAATACACCACAAGTTATTCCAACACAAAGATTGAACGATCACTTGCTTTTCTATTCACTTGATAAAATTTGATTTACAATTTGAACACAAAGTCTCAAAATGCTCTTCAAATTGGCAGAGTTTCGCTTCAATAACTAAAAGATCCTTATTTACAATGGGGGTCCTCTTTATTTATAAGAGAAACCAAGAGAAAAAATAGGAAAATCCTAACTACTTTGACTTACTCAAACAGAAGAGTCCTATTTGACTAAGGACTTCCTTTGCTTCACATGCAATTACATATTAGAAAATTACATATGAATATGTCCACAACAAAATTCAAATTACATATACAAGAATAAAATAAACTAAGGCATCAACTTCCTCCATCATTCTTCTTTAGAAAATTCTGGTACATGGCATGTATGGCTGCCATTTCACATGCATCTGGTTTAGCTGTATTTTTTGAGATAGTGCAGGCCCAAAGAATCACATCTTTTACTACCTTTATTGCCTTCTCATGTTTGTCTAGATTGTCCTTCATGTTCTCAAAAGTTGAATGCTGATCATAGAGATTATCCATGGAAAGTACTGAGGGCACCTCCTCTTCAAATTTCCTTTGAACCATCTTTTTGAAGGAACTTATCATTTCATCTGCTGAAAGGAACTTATGATCTTCACCTGTGAGGGTGCATGGAAGTTCTTCCAGCCTGTGTAGAAGCGTGGCATCACTATCTTCACTAGTTTCTCAAGCTTGACATAGATCTTCAAGAAAACCTTTTATTATGTGGATATGATGAATCAGAGACTCCTTGGTTTTAAGATATGATTCCCTATTTGCAATGACCCCGATGGTGATTAGATTGTTTATCTTAATCTTTTTCATCTCTATCCACTCCTTCAAGCTCTCTTCTTGATCCTGCAGTTCTTGGGAGAGTAAGTCAACCATGTTATCAAGCTCAGCTTTGGATTTATCCATCTTCTCTTTTCTTTCTATAGTGGTCTTTAGCAGATTTCATCCTTGAGCTAGTAAATGTTCCACAATATCTCCTACCACCCTCCCTTTGGCTTGAGCTTTTTCGACCTTCTAGATTAGGGGATCTTCTATAGTCACTACCATGGATTCCACAATTTCAGATGACTTAACTATTTTTTGAAGAACTACAGCAAGTTGTTCTGCTTTAGCCTTATACTGTTCTTTTTCCTTTTTGACTTCATCATATTTTTTGAGCAAGGTACTGGCAGTAGTTTAAAAATCTTCTTTTATGCCTTCATGAGTTAGCATGCCTAACTCAACCCTTGAAATGACAATCATTCATGTCAAAATTGTCAATAGTAGCATCTTCTGATGGTTTAGCAATCTCTGCATATCTGATCCCTTTTTCATTGATAAGCCTAGAAATAGTCTTAGGATTTTTCTTCAGAGTCTTTGATTTTAGAGGTAACAACTTCTCAATATCAATCTCATCTGGTGAAATAGCTTGCTTCTTTCTCTTGGGAGTATATGCGGACAACCATGGGGGAAGCATAGAAGCATTAGTAATCAGAGATGAGTCCACTACTTGTTTCACCAGATCCATATTTACACCTATTATGGTCACAATAGGACTGGTGTTGGTAAAAACTAAACCTATATCAACAACCTTCTCTGAACCATCCAGAAGATTTTCTAAGACAGATTGTTCACTAATGTCAAAAGACGGAGAAGATAAACTTGGGATAGAACTGGAGGAATCAAACACAATCCCAAAACTGGTTCTTACAGAAGTAGGGGTATTATCAGAAGAAACAATGAAATAGGTGAAAGAGGAACACTTGAAACTACTGGAAAACTACCAAAAACAAGAGCATGAGGAAGGGGTGTAGAAACTTGTGTTCCAGTGGGAAGATCTTTCTCAGGGGACTGATGTGGATCACAAAGTTGTTCCTTTTCTACATCCTCATCCTTGCCTTGTTCAGTTTCATCTTCCTCATCAGATTTATTAGACACTTCTATTTGTTGGGCATCCTTAGATCTCTAAATATTTTGCTCTTCAACCTCAACATCTTCAATCTCCATTTTCTCAACATTTGTATCTTTAACACTTGATTCAGTGACATTGGAGGTTTCTGCAATTTCTTTATTCTTCCCTCCTTTGGATACAAACTTAATTTTTGGTTTTCATATTTTGGAGGAAGAAGGGGTGTCACTCTTATTCTTGGTCTTGTTCTCTACTTTCTTTCTTATTTGCTCGTGTGCTTCAGTCTCTAACCCTATGAGAAATTCCTTCAATTTGATCCCTTTGCTTTCCAGCCATATATTTGTGTTAGCCAGGATCGGCTGAAATCTTTTCCTTATGGATGTTTCCTCTTTAACTGACCATTTCACCTCTAGAAGAGGTGAGACTTCAACATTCTCAGTGTTATATTTGGGATCTAGAACATCCCCATCATCCTCCATTCTGTCTAAAATATCAACGAGGCCTAGCTCTTCTATCTAACTTGGATGAAGTCTGCAGTAGTCTAACTTCCTGATCTCGTTTTGTGTCCTAAGATCAGCCCAAATATCTTCCACCATAGGCACATGAAAGGTTGACTTCCTTTTGATCTTATCTTGCACTCTCCTAAAGTCAAAACAGTCCCTTTTCCTGAAAGTTTTCATAGTGACTAGCTATAATTTAGAATGAATTATTTTTGCCTTGTTAGCTGATTGAACTAAAAACCTTCCAATTTCAACAAGAAACTTTATCCCTGACTTCTTCAACTCCATTTGTTTATTATGCACTACAATTAGATGCCTACATAATTCCATGAGAACAATACGGTTACTGGGATACTATGGAAGAATATAAGGGTAGCCGGGATAATACCCTACTCTGAGATATGTGAAAGTGGGGAATTGTAAGAACAAGCAACCAAAAGATTTCACAACTTCCCAGGCTTCATCTGAGATCCTCTTCTAAACACATTCATTGTCCCATAAGCACATGAATACTAAAAAGAAAGCATCATTGACCCTTTGGAAATGATGGATTGATCCCTTCAGCATAATTTGAGGATAATACTCATACACAAGAACCAATCTCCTATCACCAACTTGATTCAGACTGGGAAAGCTCCTCATGCTAGCAACAACATATACAAGATATGAGGTCATATAGAATTTGAATGTTGTGTTGACCTTCACCAGTTGTTCATGCAATGCATTATTGATCTACTCCCCAGAATATTCTCTGTGTGCCCCGAAGAATTACCTTGATGTATGTGTACATCCATTCTTGAAACTTGGAGGAAGAAGGGAGTCCTCTGATGTGACTCAAAAGTGTGATCAAGTCACAAACTTCCTCTACAAAGTCACTCCTAGGGAGATCCTTTGGTCATCTGGTCAGATTACTTCAAGGAATTTTCAACCATTTGTTGTTTATATACCTACTTGCAGCTTCCACATCTGTATCATAGTCCTTTTGCCCTTGAGCAAAATCAATCTGTTCAATGTTTACAATAGGTGGACAAATGAAGATTTTATCAAGGAATTCTGCATCCAACCTCATGATCACATTCCCTTGGGAATCTATCACAACCCTAGTGTCCCTGTTGTAATGGCTAGCCACCTAAAGAACGAACTCGGGATTATGGGTAGAAACTAGAAATGAGGCAACCAAGTGAATATTGCTGTCAATGATCTTTTGCATGTGTCTAGAAGGGTTTGTCTATTTCATTCTATCCACAAATTCTACCATATCCACATGTCCTATTTCTGTATCTCTAATTTTATCAATATTTGACTACACTGAAGTGATAGGAAAGACCCCTTGGTATTTGTACTTCATGATTTTGGCTTTGGATGGAGACGACTCTGACATCAGCTCTAAAGAGAACTCTGGAAGAGATATCTACCATGGATGCTTATTGAGAACTGCAAAAGGCCATGATCTTGCAGTTAGGGTAAAAATGGATAAACTGGGATAACCGCAATTCGATGATCATGGATAGGAAAGCATGCGTTGAAGGGCTTGAGTGCGTGCAAATCGAGGTAGACGGTGAAAGTAGGTTAACAGGTCTTGAAAGGCAAATTTTCCCAGTGTTAGGAAAAATTTAGGAAAATGTGCACGAGCAGTCAAAATGACCGCTCCTGCATGAGGGATTATTTACATATGTAACGTCTGTCATTTTGACTACTCTTACATGTGTTTGGGAAGGGTTTACAACTCTCATGCAAAGTTGGTGAAAATACCGCCTTTACATGTGTTTGGGAAGAATATAAGTTTTAGATGTAGGGGTGGTCAAAATGACCACCCTTAAATTAAGGTAACATTTGAGTCTCTACAACACAAGTGAAGTCAGTGGAATGGACCGCCCATCCATGTTGAATGAGATGGTTTTGATGTATCCTTGGTCAAATTAACCATTGTTGCATCTGAACTTTGGAAAATCTAAGTTGTGTAAAAGTAGGAGTTTTGACTGCTATCACATGTTGAAAGGTTTGCATAAGGGTCATGTAAGGGTGGTGGTTTTAACCGCCCTTACATGTACGAAAGACTTGACACCTAAAGGATGCACAATGGGGGAAAGCCCCACTAATGCATGAAGGTTGAAACATATTAGGTTCAAGTGAGCGGAAAGAGATACTGCCAATGCATGTAGGAAAATACAACCAAAGTTTTAACAAGACGGTGAAGTAGGGCACAATGAAATCTACCAATAGTTAAACAAGGAAATGGCTAAAACACACAAACATTCAATGTAGGGTTTCAAGCTACATTCAAACATATGAAATGATGACCTAAAGTAAAAACATTTAAATAAATCTCAAAAGAGAAATGTTAAATAAACACTAACGGAAAGAAGAAGAACAACAAAGAAACATAGGAAACCTCATCTTACTTGGAAATAGTAACGAAAAACCCTAAGCGCAAAATTTGCACAATCCACAAGCTCCATGGTTTGATCGTCTTTGCAAGGTGTCAAATGGCTATTTAGAGAAGTTTGAGGATGAAAACTGAAAAGAATAATGACCAAAATGCTTAAATAAGGGTTAAAAGCAAGGTATTAATGGCCACACGAATGCCATTAATGGAACTCGCAGTTCAAGATTTGTAGAAATCTGCCAAGGTGGTGAAAAAGCCCACTCATACATATGAAAGCTTGATGTGCATAAGCGGTAATAATAACCGCCCTTACATATTAAACTTTGTGAAGAGACATGCGCAGGCGATGGTTAGGACCACTCTCACATGTTGAAAGAAAATGTTGGCAGAACATGTAATAGCGGCGAAAAAGGATGACCTTACATCTTAACGACAAAACACATGTAATAGCGGTTATTTAGACTGCTATTGCATGTAAACACAAAAACTTTTCTAACACCTCAAAATGTTCAATAATTGATATTTTGGTGAGCTTATGACTAAAACAAGCTTCACGATTTTTGAGAAATCATCACAAGGAAATGTCGCAAACTCTTCTAGGATGTCAGATGACTTTGCATGAGAGAAAGAGTACTTGTCTCGATTTGTGAACTTAGAGTGTAGGCTACGAAATGGACAAGTTTCATAGGGGTTATTCATAAAAATGAGCATAGCTAATTTTGAGAACAATAGGTGTTGTGAAAGAATATATATATTTTGAATGCATCATGATGTGTAGAAAGGTTCTTCATGGATGTTATGATTTATTTATTTGTTTGGGATGTTGTGTTGGGTTAGACAATGGGGAGACATCGGTATCCGTTAAGGAGAATTTTTCTTATGAGTTACTTCATTTGGAAGCTATGGACAATGTATTGAGAGTATGTCCTTGTGATTAAGTTGATATGCAAGATGGTAAATGCCTTGCATTGTTATATATACATGTTGATATGAGGATAATTATTATGCAAGATGGTTAATGCCTTGCATGGTTCATGTATCCTCATTTTCATGATGATGTTTGCTATGCTTGTTGAGTAGGGTCTTCTAGTTGCAGGTAGGGGAGTGGCTCTCAATGGGGGCCGAAGCCAAAAGTGGCATCCAGGACAACCCACGTGGGAGTTTCTTAACTCAGTGATAACCTAAATAATGAATTAGGGGGTTGGGTAGTTAATCACACTAAACAAAGATAAGTGGATGCCTCACTTATGGCTCAAGTGCTTGTTTAGGCTTGAGATGAGATGAGAAGGCCTAGAATGGAAAGATCAACTACCTTGTCCATATGAAAGGTATGTTGATTCTACATGAGTTTGTATTGGGGCTAGGAGTCGAGAGAGGCTGCCAGGACAACCCAAGATGGGGGTCGGGGCCTAGGAAGGCCTACCAGGACAACCCATGACAAGCCATGTGATGACACTCTCTCTACTATAGTCTAGCATTCCGTAGTTGTGCTCTCCCCATTCGTATGAGTTTGCCTCTAAAAGTGCTATTGAGTTGTTTGTGATATTGACAAGTCTTGTTGAGTCATTTGTGATATTGACTTGTGTTGTTGGAGTCATGTGTTGTCTTTGTTCATTATAGTCTACTATCTACCTGACTGTATGTTGTAGTGGGGACCTTATCTTAACTCCTAGCACGAGGGGTGGACCGCAAGGTTCCACATGGTCGGGTGGATGTGCCATATTTCCATTAGTTTTTTCCCTTGCCATTGTTCATGTGTGAGGAGGGTGTATCTTGTGTATCAGACATCAAATCAGTTTGAGGAGATAGTTATGTATACTCATGTACTAGCCTCAATGTATTCAGATGTAATCAGGAGGTGATAATATGTAAAATGAAATGATGTACTAATATGTATAAGAATTTGTATATGCACATGTAACTCTAATCATGTTGATTATTTATTTGATGTTATGATATAGAGATGTAAAATGTTTATTCATTTAGTGCAATAGATTTAGAATGATCTACTGATGTTAGTTAATGATATATGTTAGATTATGTTAATCTATTTGTCAGTAATGCAACTATGAAACCTTAGAGGGCAAGTGGTTAGATTAATGATGTGTATAGAAATGTTGAACATTACTTGTTATCTTGTTCATTTAAAAAAAATTATCCTGTTTTGCATAGCATAGATGTGTTGTTCTCTAAGGTATTCATGGCAAGGAGTTACAACTCATCCTTGCATGCCTCAACCACTGTTTTAGGTTCAACTTTAGAAAGTAAACACAAATTTACCTATTCTTCAGCAAATTTGCTTCTTGTCAATACACCTTTGCTATTATCACCAATGATCTGATCTTTAGTGTGATGCCTCTGTACATACCTAGGAGTTTTAGGAGCTCTTTCTGGAGCTTCTTGTTCTTCAACTTGTACTTTGAGTGTTACTTGAACTTCAATCTACACTTGCATCTCTTTGGTCTTTTCCTCTTCTCCATAAGAGTACTCATCTGATTCATGTCCATTAATCTTTAAGAACTTCATATCCTCATCAACCTTGACATTAGCACTTTACACAATCTTTCTTAGCCTCTTATTGTAGCACCAGTAGGCTTTGCTTTTGGTAGAGTATCCAAGGAAGATACCTTCATCATACCTTGCATCAAACTTTCCTAGTTCTTCATCTCTTCTAATATAACATTTGCTTTCAAAAACTTTAAAGTATTTAGCAGTGGGAATCCTTCCATACCATAGCTCATAAGGAGTCTTTTTATCATTTGCTTTTACTTGTACTCTATTTTATATGTAGACAATAGTATTAATTGCTTCTCTCCAATATACTTTTGGTAGATTTGCTTCCTTTATAATTGTCCTTATAGCTTCTTGAACAATCTTGTTCTTCCTTTCAACCACTCCATTCTGTTGTGGAGTTTTAGGAGCAAATAACTACCTCTTTATCCCGTGATTCTCACAAAACACATTAAACTCATTAGAAGTAAACTCTCCTCCTCTGTTAGACCTCAAACATTTGATCTTCATATCCATTTCATTTTTAACTATTGCTTTAAATGCTTTAAACCTATCTGGGGCTTCTGATTGTTCTTTAAGAAAAGTAATGCAAGTCATTCTAGAGTAATCATCAATGAATAACATAAAATACCTGTCACCTTAGAAACTCCTTACTCTTGTGGGACCACAAAGGTCTATATGAACCAACTCCAATAATCTAGTAGATGACTGATCCTTTCTTTTGAAGCTTCTTCTTGGAAACTTTCCAAACTGACATTCCTTACATACAACAGTAATAGGTTTTGTTAACTTTGGCAAATCTCTCATAGCTTGAACTGAACTTATCCTTACCAGGCTATAAAAATTGATGTGACATAATCTCCTATGCCATAGCCAACTCTCAGTGATCTGAGTCATAAGGCAATAACTAACACCACCTTTGAGATGATAGACATTTCCACCTGTCTTCTTTCCAACAACAATCAATGTTCTAGAGCTTTTTCTGATCTCACATCCATCATTTTGAAACATAAGATTGTAACCCTTGTTACGCATCTATCCAACACTCAAGAGATTATGCTTTAAACCTTTGACATAAAGGACATCATCAATGTTATGCTTTCCATCAAAACTAATTAAACCTTTTCCACAAATCTTAGCAGCTTCCTCACCACCAAACCTTACTACTCCACCATCAAACTTTTCAAGTTTAATAAACTTACTCTTATCACTTGTCATGTGATTTGAGCATCCACTGTCAATGACTAGTCATCCTTTTCACTCCTAGCATGAAAGGTAGATATAACAGTGTCTTTAGGGTTAGCACATGCTTCCAGACCTTTTCCTTCACACAACTTCCATGGTTAGCAAAACCAATTTCATCTCTTATGGTAATAAATAAGCATTCATTATCCTTATCATCCTCAAAATCAGAATCATCATCAGAAATACTTACATAGTAGTTTTTCCTAACTTATTTACCTTTTTCCTTATTCTTGATTCTCAAAGCTCTATCTGGACACCTTGAAGCATAATGACCTATTTTTCCACAACTAAAACATTTAAAAAGTAACTTACCATTGAACTTACCAGTACCCTTTTTCATCCTTCTTACAAAGTTGGCCTCCACTTCATCAAAGTCTTCTAGATTTGATTCAATACTCTTCTCTATTTTACCTGCTTTAAAAGTAGACTCATCTTTTGCAGTTCTACTACTTGTGCTAAACTCCTTTATTTTAAAAGTAGTTAGGGTGCCAAGCAACTATTCTTTGGTAAACTGATTCAAATTTTTTAATTCTTCAGTAGAAGACACCTTATGACTGTAAGATTTAGGAACAGTTCTAAGTACCTTCAATATTACTTGTTGATTGTCTATTTTTCCACCAAGTCACTTGATGCCATTGACAACTTCATCTATCCTCTGTAAGTAGTTTGCAATGTTTTCATCTTCAGACACACGCATGGTCTCATAAGTGAGCTTCAAATTCTACATTTTAACATTTTTGACCTTCTCATCTCCTTCATAAACACTTTCCAAACTTTTCCAAATCTCATTAGTAGTTTTCAAATCTGCAACTTTCACCAATTCAGAATTAGTAAGTCTACTTAAGAGAGCATTTTTTGCATTACCATCTATTTCTCCAGCTTTGATTTCATCTTCAGTATTTAGACCACCCATAGGTATAGTGTAATTTGACTTGACACATTTCTAGACGTCATAACCAAGGGAAATTAGAAAATCTTCCATCCTTATCTTTTGAAGCGCATAGTCTGACCCATCAAACAAGGGAGTATCCTTCTTGTTCACCATCCCAAATCTACCTCAATCTATTAAGCTTTCTTCAAAGGATCCTTGCTCTGATACCTGTAGTTAGGGTAAAATTGTAAATCAGGGCAAATAAATAAACAACAATGATAAAAACCCTAGCAATGCACAATGAAGCACAAGACAACATGAAAATCAAAATAACAAATGTAAATGCAAACCGATCTCCATGTCAAACTCGATTTATCTCCATTGCTCTTCTCCACCTTGCATTAGCATGCAAGATTTTGAAGGATTATTGTTGGAAGAATGTTGGGTGCTCACTTCTGCAGCATAACATTAAGATGAAGATGCTAGAATGAATGATAGATGAAAGATGCAAAGGCTCTAATGATATTTCGACAGCATGTAGATACTTGAGGATCAATGCATCTTAGAAAATTTGGCAGAATAAGGGTACTTGAAGCTCAATGCATGCTAATGGCTTATGAGGGGTTTGATTTATAGGAAAGGCTTGGTTCAAATGAATGGTTGAGATTAAAAAGTTAATTGATTGATGTGGACGGCTAGGATTAATTCGGTTATCCCACTCTTCAAGGGAGTTGTAGTCATTTGACAAGTGGAGGGAGGATAGGGCTCATGTGTCCTTGTGTACATAAAAAAGTACTACATATGAAAGATATTAAATAAAGAATGTAGTACCACTTATCTTTTTTAAATGAAAGAGGCACACATGTCGGCTTAATGATAAGATAAATTAATTAAATAAATAAAATTTATTTAATTAATTGGAAAGTTGGCTTATAATAAAATGTGAGAACTTAATTCAAATAAAATATTTGAATTAGTTGGGATATGAGTTGGCTATTAATTAAATAAATAAAATTTATTTAATTAATTGGCTAAGTAGGATAAGGATGGGATTAAGATGGGGAAATTAATTAAATAAATAAAATTTATTTAATTAATTGGCTAATGGATAAATGGGATTAAGAGTGGGTTTTAAGACAAAATGTTACATGATGTCTAAGTGATGTTTTTGACAAGGTGTTGCTAGACATGAACAAAGTTGGGACAATTTTGGGTGTCTACAATACCAATTGTTGAATGCACAAGACAACTGAGAGGGGGGGTGAATCAGTTGTATTAGAAATTTTAAACCCTCACAAACATAATCACATCCACATCAATTCACTCAAACCCTTAATATGTTATGAAGATTAAACATGAAAAACAAATAATAGAAACTTAATCACATCAACACCATGCACAAGAGAACAATATATTTTTACGTGGAAAACCCTAAAAGGGAAAAACCACTATGAGGATTAGCTCACAATATATTGTAGTATCAATACTAAATTAGAAAGAGGCTCACTGCCAAGGGCTCACTATCAATGGACTCACTGTCCAAGTGAACTCATTGCTCACTGAAGAATGAAGGAGAAAAGAAGAGAAGGCTCACTACCATGAACTGATATGACAGCATCTACCACATGTCTAATTTCAGTTCCAATGAAGCACAACAAACATCACCTCGCATCCTCTCTAAAAATTGTAGAAAACTTCTTCTCACTGCATTAGGTCTTCTACCACATGAAAGTCCTTGCTGCCTCTAATTCAAATTCATAACACAAACATCACCATCCTCACACACTCACACATACACATGAATCCTTTACACTTATTTATATCAACATCAACCTTGAAATATTCACCAAGGTCAGCAACACACTCTATAACCTTTGAAACAATCTCTAAGGTCGAAAAACATACAAAATTTAAATTAGGTCTGGACCTAAACATTCCTATAGAGCAAAGGAATGAAGGTAGAACACTTCATAGCTTAGCTCGGTCCTAAAAACATCTTCACATGCTTCAACACACGTCCTCAATCCACGAAGCACATCCACAATTAGTGTTAATACCCAAGTCGGCTAAACTTGTGTAAACACCAAGAACATTTAGGCACATGCTTTCAAGAATACAACCAAAATTTTTGGATCAAGCACAATCCTTTAACATGATCTAGAAACATCCACGAACAACATTAAAAATCACCTGGGAGCCAACAAATTCAACTACAACAAATCTCACTTGAAGACGGTTCACAGACTACTTACAACCAACTCTTCCAGGCTCTGCTACTCAAGAAAACTATATTCAATAGCACCAAATCATAATTCCTTTGGATAGAACATAGATATGGACCTTATGAACACTCAATTAGAACCACAAGGCCAAAAAACAAACTATGGAGAAATGCATAGCAAAATACTTTCTCCCAATCACACTGCAAACACTGCCAGGCACAATCTTCAAACTGGTGAACATAATTCTCAAACCATAGCATTTTAGAGCACCAAATTCTAGATTTAACATGTTTAACCACTTCTCTAAAACATATCCAAACCTCACACTTTGGTCTTCAACATAGAAGAAATGCGGAGCAGAAAATTAGACAATATCTTGTAAGCCAGAATACCTCTTCACAACACTGTCTTCAGTATTTATGAAATTTTCTCAAAAGTACTTGGAAACATAGCAACAAGAACAATATACTAACATCATTAGTACTTCTGCAATCCATTCAAATCACCTTAATAAAATAACTAAATCAACCAACAACAGTAACATCATAAGATATAGTTGACACCAATGACAACACAAACATGTTTACATCAGTGACAACACTGATTAGCACATACTTACAACACTTGCTTCTTCAGAATGAGGACCCAAAAGGTAGAGTTCATCTCCTTCAACATTTGTCTACTACCAAAGAACTCTTTAGTTGCATCGATCACATATTTAGTCACTATATCCCAAGAATTATGAAAGAAGAAGTGAGGGAACCCATCAAGTCTCGGAGCTATAATTCCTTTAAAAGAAAAAGCAACATTTGTAATATCTTCATCTAATGGGATCTTGGTAAGCTTTTGATTTTCCTTCTCCTTTATTATGTTTAGGATAGACTCAAGCAAATTAGAATCCATGTCTAACTCATAATCAATAGTTAGGAGGTCTTTAAAGAAGCCCATGGTTGCTTCCCTTATATCAACTTCCTCATTAATTCTCCTTCCATTCATTTGAATGGACGCAATTATGTTGGCAGATCTTGACTTACCTATTGTTTTTCATGCATAGGCTCTTGAGTTTCTACAGTAGCAACTCTAGGAAACTTTTTCACCTATAACTTATTTATTGTTTTACCATTGTCCTCTTCACATTGACTCTTTAGTTTCTTTCCTTTCTCAAGATTATCTTCATCATCTCCCTTTTTGAAAGTTGCTTTAGACCTAGTGGTATATACATTAACAATTAGCCTCTGAGAAGGGGAACCTATGGTTGATTTATGTTCCTTAGTAGCATGTTCTCTATGTGGAGCCTTCATTGCAGTATGATGAGTGATTTTAGCATTCAACCACCTTTTTCTTTTATTAAGCACAAATGATGATCTAAAAAAAATATTAGTTATTTCTTTATCTTACCATCTTATCTTGGGCAAAGGTTTTAACATATCTACATAATAACCTTCATCGACCATGTATGAATAATAATCAATAATGTCAATAATATTTGAACCTAGGTTGAAGGTTTTTATTTGATCAATAGTAAGCCTCATCCAATCTCTTCTCCTAGCTTCACGTTCATCTACACAGTCTTCCCAATAATCCTCCAAATTAGGTTGATGCTCATATGATAGTGGAGTGTACAAATTATCCCTCACAATTTTTTCGTCGCCATAATGCAATCTTGCATTTAATGAATGGAAATTGAATTTAGAAAGAATTTTATCAACATTTCTAGCATCTTCATGAGTTTTACATGTATAATGAGTTAACTCTACAGGAAAATAATATCCACCTTTCTTCTAATCATGATATTTTTTACTCACTTGAGTCATCTTCTTATAGACTTCCAAAAATATAATGTAGTCATTGACATATCTTGGCAATTTGTATGGGGCATTTTAAAACCCCCAATTCTTATATAGGTAAACTTGTCAAACTGAATTAAAAAACTACCAAATTGCATTACAAGTTTTGCTTCTTCAGGAGAAATCATAATTTTAGGTTTACCTTCAATTCTCTTTACATTGAACATGGAAACTATGTCATTAACTCGTATATAATCCTCTTTCCCAACCTCCTCTTGTGGCTGAGGATAATAATCACAAACCTAGGAATCATTGGTAAAAGCCCAAAAGTTCTCAAACTAGGCCATACCACTTGTGTTCTTACTATAGCATAAAATAGGTATGAGCATATTTGAAACTGATGTTTCTTATGGATATTCACATGTTGATCATGCATATGATCACTAATCAACTTTGCCCAATCTACATATTGTGACTCACTGTAGATAACAAAAATGAACTAACACATCCACTTCTCAAATATACTAGAATCATCAATCTCTACCACCTTGTGTATCAAAGTAATCATGTCTAAAATATCCTCTTTGAAATGGGCTCTTAGCAAGGTTTTAGGGACTTGAGATTTTTCCTTTTTCTCCTTTATAAGCCAATGCTTGGCAATACTCATAAGACACCAATCCTTCTTCTCTAAGTAATAGTTCCACCTGGTCTCTATGGACATGTCTGCAAATTCATCCCTCTTAGGTAATCTGAAGGTATTTCCTAGAGATTCAACATTGCATTTTGCCACTACTAAATTGTCAACGACTCTTACTTATTTGGATTTGGCGTGATATTTTCCAACACAATCCAAAACCAAATTAAGGCATAGAATAGACAGTGGGAACCCTCTTACATGTGCAAGCCCACTAGAGAAAGTGTCTTCTGCCATAGGATTCCTAGCGTCCATGTTCATTATTTTCCAAAAATCCTTCAAATCAATGTGCCCCAGTTATGTATCCTTAACTCTCGCTAAATTGTTTTGAATAATTGAAGACACATCGAACCTCGGGTATTTATATTTCATCTTAGAAATTTTCACTAACCACCAAATGGAATGATCGATAACCTTAAGTAGAAATTGAGATGTTATGGGTAATAGGAAAATTTTGGGAAATTTTGACGTGCAGAGTATACGAGATTCATGAAAACAGTAAACTAGTATGACCCATACAAACTTCAAACATGTAGTATTTTAAATGGGGAAAATAACACTCATGAAGGATTGACCTTTAGTTACTGGTAGCTAGAAAAAGAGTGAGATTGAGCTGGTGAAGGTAGCATGAATAATCGTGGAAGTGAAATCCTGTTGTCAACAAAAATCTCAAGCTTAAAATTATGTGTAACAATGAGCTCAAAAACTCTTGGGCAATTTATATTTATGAATTAGGGCATATGAGTTTACCTCATTAATAGACAATTACAATTAATGTAAGGAAGTATTTTGAAGTATCAACGAAGTACACAACTAATAATCTCCTTATCAGTGAAGACTCAATTGCACAAACTTTGGAAATGCACGATATGCTCCTTATTTCATTTATGAACAAAAACTAACTTTCACAAACTCTCTTCATCAACGAACAAATTGATTGGTGAACTAGAAAGTTCATAAACAACCATTGGTGAACTAATTAGTTTGCAAACCAAACACTTCTCTAATTTTTTCTTTGAATGGTTTGAACTTTGAAAATCCATCCTCTCTTCAAAAGTCATCATCGGTAGCTTCATCTATCGATGAACTCGTGAGTCTGCAAACCAAGAGGATTACCAATTTGGTTTGGATTTTAGCTTTCTCTTTTCGATGAGGACGTGCTCTTACAAACTAAGACTCACAAAACTATTGGCAAGGTGAATAGTTTTCAAACTAAAGAAGTTGCCAATAGATGAAAAGACAAATCTAGGTGAGATTGCAAAAGATACAATGCACCCACACAAGGTTAAATGATAAGGGATGAAGTAATTTTTGCTAACCTAGCAGGTTCAAAAACTAGTGAACCTACTAATTAGGTTCACCAAAGCATAAACTTACTAACAAAGAAACAAAGGAATTAAACATAGTGGAATTTTGGCTAATTAAAATGCAAGCAAAGGAAAACAATAGGGACCAAGCTCACATCGAATTAGGATTTAGGACATTGGAGTATAAAGAAAAAATATGGGGGAAATAACTGGTATGGGGAAGGTCACAAGTCTTGGTTGTGTTTAGTCTCATTGCTATGGTGTATGAATAAACTCCTAAAATAACTCTTTTCTTTTATTATCCTTCTCATTTATGGCAAATTGACCTCGTGGTATAGAGGATCACTCCATTTGATAGTTATAAACTAGCTATGGTAGAAGAATATTGTAATGAATGTTCCAAGCGTTAGGGACAAGTTACATGTGATTAACTATAAGTTGATAATATTGCATTGGTCTTTAAGGGTTATGAGGAACTTAAGAATAACATGTACATTCATAAAAGTTATATATATATGCCAAGTTAGCATTTAATTGTATTTATACAATGTATTAATATTTGGGTCAAGGTTATTATGTGGGTGTAGATCCATAGTTGTAAACTCGAGTTATTCTTGTATTATTGTATTTTGACTCAAGGGTAGTGGTATACTAAGAGAATGGAAATTATATTCATCATTATTATAGTTAATAAACCATCTTTGGGTAAGAGTATACTAGGAGAATGGAAACCTAGTTATTCCTATCCTTACATTATTGTACTCACTAAACCATCTCATGGGTAGGGCATACCAAGGAATTTAAAACAATAGATTTGGTGTCATTGTTCATCTTGTCAAATTCTATAAGACAAGACCATATTAGGGTAAGGAATACCAAGAGATTGAAACACAACAATTATATACCAAACTAAGACCATCTTTTATAACAAAAGGCTAGTAAGACCATCTCAAGATAGGGAATTGTTGGTCATGATGTTAGTCATTCGCAAACATAGAATAAAAGTTACACAACCTTTACTCATCTTGAAAGATACGATGAATTCAGAGAATTCATGATCCCAAGTCTCCGGTGATTAGGTCTTAATCTACTGACATTACTCAGTGGTTGATGTGTGTTGCTGTTTTCCATTCAGGGGCCTTACGTGTTTCTGCAAAGTTCATCATCATTATTCCTCCAAATATCCTGCTCTATATGCCTGTTCTGCATAAATCTCCAACAATTCTACCTCTGCACTATGAATTTAGTCAAATAATGTGCCTATAGGCTGATATTTGCATGATTTCTACCATTATTTGCAATTCTTTGCATGATATTTTCAATACCACATGCATTTAACTCAAATATGCTAATGATTTTCAGTTACCTACGGGATTTCAGCATATTTCTCTGTTCTGCTTGTTATTTATCATGATTTGCATTTATGGTGATGAATTTATGAAATTAAAAAAAGGAAAAGTGTTAAAGAATGAGATTCCCAAAACTACCTGACTTAGATCACTGATCCACATACAAGCTCCCATACATGCAATGAAAAGAAGGAAACTAGAATCATACTTCACCAGGACATTCCACAAATCCGCACGATCTAGTGCAAATCTTCAAAGGAAAAGTTGACAACAACATGTAATGAAATGAAAGCGCTTCCAGTTGAACACAGCATTCACCAGTACATATCCAGAAATCAACATGAAGATTACGTAAAATTTACAATCAGGATGTAATCTGAAACTTCATATCCATTCAGTATGCTCAAGAACAGGTACATTTACAGTGATCTGAAGAAAGAACCTTGACATTTCAACAATTCTATCCTCATTAGTCTTAGTAATCCGATCTCCTAATTGATTCTACAGTAATTCGCCTTAATGCGCCAGATGCGTCTGTGTATTGATCTATATCTAATGTTCAGGATCTGGCCTTTATATAGAGCAAATGCCAGAAAACGGTTACAATGATCCAAGGATTAGGATCCTCTCATAATAATCGACGGTCCAGATGAAAAGCACATGCTTCGCCAGTTGGCAAATGTACAGCTGGCATAGAATATTCTAGCATCTTCAACCTGATTCGGTCTCCAGCTGGCGAACAGCATATTTGACAATATCCTCCTCATTTCTGGTTCATGTTGCCTCCATGTGCAACCATACAATGCTCAGCTTCAGCAGCATCATGACTTCCTGCAAGTAAACAGACAAACATTAAGTTCATCATCATGTGGATAAACAACAGGAATTTAAACATTTTATTAAACAAGCCTCCAAAATATGCAACTACAGGCAATCGAGCTTCAAATCAGTGGAAAATTATGCACTAAATGCATAAACAGCATCAAAACACTCAGGTCAACCATCGTTGACTGGAGATCAGCAATCGGGTCTTCAAATTTCCATTGCTTCATGTTTTCCCGCCCATTTTCTGTATATCGGGTTCAAATATGATCATGTATATACATCACAAAATATACGAGGAATCAATCGCTTTTAACAAATTATTTCAAATCTGGCTTTGCATGCTCTGTTTGTATGTTTCAGGTCATCATCATATCCGCATCGGTGTGACCACATATGATCGGGGTGACAAAATTAGACTCGGCCGATGGCAACAGTTATACCGACGCCAAAAATCATGATGATGCCCAACTCTATGTCTTCTATCTAGCTGCAGGATATCATGAAATATGATGCTCCTCCCTTCCGAATGCTCTGATGAAAAGCACATCAGGATGTTTCGCTTCTGCATATTGGGGAAAGAAAGACATCATCGTCATCATCATGTCGAAGGAAAGGAGGATTTGGGATATGATCCTGCTGCTGAGGAAAGGAATATGATGGTGACGTCATCGTCATATTCGGGCTTCATTAAAATGCAAAAGATGACATCGCCGTCATGTTTCGTTAAGATCAGGGGATAAACGTAATATCGGGTTACCTAAGGAAGATGATCGGGTGGTGCATGCAATATGACCCCTTTGCGGCCAAGGTAACTCTCTCGAAAGATCAGGATGATGATGATGATCATCATCATATCCGCACTAGGTGATTTAAAATATGATCCTGCTGAATGTCCAGATGACGTCATCAGGATATCCAGGGCCTTTGTTAATCTTAGAACATGACGTCATCGTCATATTCGCGAACTGGATTATGTTTTGGAAAATATCCTGCCGAAGGAGAAATGTGATGGTGATGTCATCCTGATATTTGCTTCTTCGTTTATTAGGTCGGGATGACGTCATCAGGATATTTGCAAAAGGTTATATTTCTCGGCAGGAGGACATTACGAAATATTGGGTAGACAAACAAGATCATGATGATCTTGACAACATGACTTAGGAATGGAATATCACCCTCCCCTTCGAAAGATAGGGTGATCAACATGATTGTGCAAAAGGAGATCAGGAGGATATGAAATATGATCCTGCCTTGAAAGATCAGGATGATGATGATCACCAGGACTTTGACGTGCGCATGCAAATTATGCAGATGGTGGATTTCCTAAGTAGGGTGATATTATAATATCAGCATGATATTAATATCAGGTGATGGACCAAGATCATGATGATGACCTTTCGCGATACAAAAGACCGCGCGATGGGGAAAACTTACTATGACTTAAAGTTGACGTCCAGATATTTCGACCTCAGGATATTATCGGGGGGCGTTTCAAATATGATGATGATGTTCTTCATACAGCAAAACTGAGTTTATAAAATATGACCCTCTTCTTGCGAATATCAGGTTTGACCAAAACTTTGACTGTGCATAACTCCCTCATATGGACGAATTTTCAAGTGATGTAAAAGGCAAACCTACATGGAATTCCAAGCTCTTTCTAAATATGAGGTCATAGAAACAAAATATGAACTTTGACAAACTAACCTCATGATGATGACCAACCTCATCCTGACCTTCATGATGATGATGCACCTGACCTATTTTTACCAAACCGCCAGAAAGCAGACAACACAAGCCAAAACAAAAGTTGGGTCCCTGTTTTGATAATGCAAAATGGGGCGTGTTGTGTAACCACACAACAGGAATATCAAGAGATTGGCATCCAAAGAATAATATATGTTTAGCCTATACTTGCATTTTGTCAATCATTAGTTGTCATGAGAGTCAAGCAAGAGGTAGTAGTGCATGAAGCAATGACCTACATTTATGTAATTGAATATTGAATGCTTTGGCCAAAGTGATGCAATAGCTATAAGCATCATCAATTCACTATACCTGTAGACTCATGTTAGTTATAAATCATGGTAGCTAGAGGGTATCTAGCGACTACCTAATTTACTGCATGTGATGGGTATTCATATTTGCACTTAGTTCTCAAGTTTGGTTCCATTGCAAACGTCTCTATCTAATACCCTCATTCAAAGGTCAGGCCTCTTCTATTAGGAAGATGTGTTGGGGACTACTAGCTCTGTGGTTGGAGGTAAAGTGCTCATATGATTCTCTTCCTTTTACAATTGATCAACCATGTTGCTTGCACTCAGATGAGATGAATATGACTAATGGTAAACCAAATTTGTAATGGAAATTTAAACATGTATATTTTATGTACTCGGGTGGATTAGAAGGATAGATGTTCGAATCCAAGATTATATCTTATTGTTCTTTTATTAATATTTTAATTACAAATTTGTATCATGGAAATCTATGTGATGATAAAATAATGACATCTTTATTGAAATGTGGAATCTATTTATGTTTTGAAAAAGGAAAATTTAAATTGTGGCATTTATGTATTATTTAATTTTCATATTTTTCATTATTTGTTATTGTTTAAATGGGTCATGTTACATCATTAATGCCTCATTACAACAGTATTTCTAAATCCCTACAAAATAATAAATTAATTACATATATCCCCACCCCTACATGGCTATCCCATTTTCCCACTCCATGAACTTTGGAGACGAATACATAATTAAACATCTATGAAAAAGTAGACATTTGGATATATAAGGTGAATATCACACCTATTCCTACCAATTGAGGTAATGATCTCCTCTTTGCCACTCCAATGACATCCTCCACCTAGTTACACCAAGTCTACATCACTCCATCACAACTTGAGTATCATCACCCATTGTCACTGTCATATAGCAACTAAGGCACCACCACTAGTAGTAGTGCCATTAGTCCACTACATGCTAGCCACCAAGGCCCCACTAGAAATAGTCTCATCCTCTCTAATGCAACTTTCAATTTAACCAACAAACTTTGGGAGGCAATTTCTTGACTATATGGAGGTATTTTTTGGTGCATTTTTGAAATGGGCTAGATTTTTGTACTCTTTGTAGTGGTATAATTGGTTTTTTCTCACAACACCTAATTTTTCTTTAAAACTTATTTTCTTAGAGATCTAGTTGTATTTTTCTTATTTTTACAACTGTAGACACCTTAACTTTCACATACAAACTCCATCAAAGAGCTCACTACTTTTCTTCTACATCATGTGCTTGGTAATATTGTTCTTGTGGTTTTGAATAATATTGTTGCAATATTTCTATTGCATCTTTTATTATCTATTAGCAAATCTTTTGGTGTAGACCACCATCCTATTTATCTTTTACACACACTAGGGCATTCTTCCCTATAGACCAAGGTTGATACTCAAATTTATTTATTATCACTACTTTTAATTTCCTATACGCACTTAGGATGTAAGAGCACACACTCTTCTTTATCATTTTCCAATCTTAGTCACCCGTGGAGGTGAAAATAGACCAACATAAGGGCTTGAACCCTCTTTGAAAGATCCTAAACAACCCCAAACATTTTATTTGTCCATCAACTGCAAGTATTTTGGGAACATTCAACCACACAAAGGTTTGCAAGTATTTCCCCTTTCGCTGGTTATCTCTATTTTTCATTTTGAATACTTAAATCTTATTATTTCAATGCATTTCTATATCATTTTATCACCTAGAATAATACTTGTAGAGTCTTTCTACTATACTGGCTATACCAATGATAGTGCAACATCTAGATGTCCTGGGTAGCATTGCTCAAACTTCTGTACTAGGTTCCATTTCTTCTTTTATTTTATTTTATAAAATCCATTTTTGTGATTTTGTGTTTTAGTTGCTAGTAAAACAACATTTTATCATTTTCCTCTATGTTTTAGCTTAGTGAAAACATTGTTTTTCCAAGTTTAAAACATTTATGGGATATTCTAGAGCTATTTTGTTCTTTCTATTTAAATAGTAGCAAAATAATTTTTCTTTGAAACTAGATAAATCCTAGAGTAGGGTTGTTCAAAACATTTAGCTAGAAAACAAAAACTTTCCTACCTAAATTGAATTTCCATACACTACATTTTCAAAAACTTGATGTATCACACCTTCTCTTTCTATTGTGGTTCACTTTGTACATCTTAGTGAACCCACATTTCAAATTTCAATTTTATTATTCTTTAGCTTGGTGAAACTAAGCATTCAATCATGTCAGATCTCTTTATCCAAAACTTCACCACTTTTGATAATCCTTTTTCAAATGATTGACATGTTAGATGAGGTTGTTGATGATTTCATCCATGTTAATTATTCCCCATCTATATCATCATATTCTTCTTCCAAGTGTTTGAATAACACAATTTTTGTTTCTAGATCTACACAAAGGATCATAAAAATATAAATTATTGTGCATCATCATCTAGATCTATCATGATCTTATAGACTAATAATCACTGTTCAAGGTGTTCTTAATGCACCTTGACCTTTAGATTATTATACTCAAATTGTAATCTATTTATAACATTAAACATGCTTGTGGCTACCATATTCCATGTAGTAACCCACATGTACAATACTCACAAAAATAAACAATATTCCCTATCTTCCTAATAAACTATAGGATATTATGATCTTATTGAGTAGTTCCACACTACTCAAGCTAATATCTCTCTCTATAAACTCATTCAATATTCTCCCACATGTCATGGCATGCTCCAAAAATATTTAATAAATATCCACATGTCATCTTCTATAAGGTTGAATGAGATAGCCTCCTTGATTACATCTATACAAAACTACTGATACCATTTTTTAGTAATATGAACTCCCTTCTCTTGAGGTTCAGAAGCAAAATGAGCCTCTCCTCATTATTGTTGGCATGAACTCTATTGGTATCAAGTATACCCTTATTGACAATGGTTCCAATCTTAGCATATGTGGTGTACACCTGTTGAAATGCATCAATGTAGATACATCTTGCATCTATCCCACAAACCTATTTATTGATGGATTTGATAACATAAGTAGGAAAACTCTTGGCACTATAATATTTCCTATAGAGTTGGGCATTGTTACATTAACTACTATGGTACATGTGATACCTAGAGCTCTTTCATATAATCTTCTTCTTGGTAGACCATGGATTTATGCCATGGGCGTGGTTCCATCTAATATACATCAATCTATAAATTTGTTCATGGTAACAAAACATTTACAAACCAATCAAATCTAGATCCCCTTTAATTAATATTGTCTGCAAATGGATTTTGAGTATCAAAATGATTCTTCTACTATGCTTTTATATCTTATTCCATATTCTTCACCAAAAACAAAACTATAATATCATAAACTCATGTTGATGATTCCATTTACAATTTGAATTCTTCTTCCAATGCATGTCCTAGTGATGATTGGGGCCTTTTAGACTTCACACCCTCTTTTGTTGGTGAGTATCAAGTGAAACCATCTTATTTCAACATTCCTAACATGCAATCTACTTCTCCTTCATCACAAGTTGTTAACACCTCTAATCCTTCATCTTCTAATGACTCGTGTGATTATACATCTCATATTGACTACACCACTAACAATGATCCTATACCTCTCATGGTGTTGCAATCCTAATATAGTCATGGTTTCCATATTCTATCTAAAACTAGTTATAAAGGCAATGGTTATGGCCAAAAGGAGCAAGGTATTATGATCTCCTTAGAGCCTAATTTTCATTACTCTACCACATGTCTTGGATACTATCAACCTCATCGTTTAATTTTTAATGTTGAAACTTTATGGATGTGAATATCATTTCTACATCTCTTAGTTCTCCTTCTCTTTCTTTATTACATCCTAAGTTGATCATGAATAATTCTAAATTGCATTTACCCTCTCTAGATGTTTTCTCCATAGCTAAAGCTCTAGAAAAATTCCTTAGTGTATATTCTCACATGCCTTCACATCATCACGATCGAGGATTTCCCTATTGTTTAAATGCCCAAGCATACTTTGGAGAATTTGTTTCATCTAATGATACTTTTTCATTTTGTAACACTTCTCATGAATTTCTACATTCTTTTAATCATTAGGACCATAGTACACTCCTATTTGGTGACACTATTGTTAGGATTAAGGTGTCATCAACCTTGTAAATTATATGTATTTAATTACTCCTAGTTGTTTGTAAATCATTCATAAGGGATGAAGTATTCACCTAGTAGTGATCTTGTTTCAATCACACTTTGGATCCTTGTACTCGACGAGGGGTGTGGGGGGTTTGCTCCCCCACTATTGTTGCTAGGGGATCCAAGTGGGTGGCAACAACTTCCTAGCCCCCTTGGAAGGGCTTCAGGTGCAGCACTCCCGAAGAGAATTTTTTTAGAAAATTGCCTTGTCAAATATTGTAATTTCGTAGTCAATCTGGACTGTTCATCATTAGGTCACAGATCTAACAGTAGAGGTTATGTTAGGGTTTTTTTCGTAGAAGGAAACACTTTTTTAAGAGGATATTGTATTATGATTGTGGATGTTTATTATAGGTGCTGCAAGATTGAAGACTTAAGAGAGGTGATTGTTAGTGTTGTATTGTAAACTCTATTAAAGTTAATACAAACTGGTGGATATCTTCTTGTGTGGAGTTTTTTCCTGAAAGAGTTTCTCCATGTAAATACTATGTTATATGTTTGATCTTCTGCTCCATTAATTCTTTGTGTTGATTTCATCCATCTCCATTTTGGTTTTGCACAATTAAATATCTATATTACAATTATAAGATCAGTTTTCTATTGATAGTTGTTTACCTTCATTTCTAACATTTGGTATCAAATCCTAGCCAGGTCTATGTCATGGGTGAAAATGTGAGGTTTATTTGAGCTATAGTGGGATTTATGGGTGATTTTATTTTGTAGATTTGTGTAGAAGCCATGATTGCATCCTCATCCCGATTGGATATTGAAAAATTCAATGGAATAGGTTATGAGTTGTGGAAGTTAAAAATGGAGGATCTCCTTGAAGGAGATCAATGGTTGGATGCAACAAAAGAGAAGAAACTTGATAATATTAGTCAGGATGAGTGGGGACAAGATGGATAAGAAGGCAAGAGGAACAATCTAGTTATGCCTTGTAGATTCTATCACGTTGAATTTCTCTACTAAGAAGACTGTACATATGTTATGGAAGTGGTTGGGTGAAATCTATCAAGCCAAGAGCTTGGTAAATAAACTATATCTCAAAAGAAAGTTATTTTCCCTTAAAATGCAGGAGGGTAATTCGATAGCTGAGCACATGAATACATTTTATTTGATTCTGAATCAATTAGCTTCTGTGGAGGTTAAAATAGAGGAGGAAGATAATTGTATTATGCTTCTCTATTCTTTGCCTGAGTCTTGGAAAAATTTCATTCTTGTTATCACTGCTAACCTCAAAGATCTAAATATGGATGCCCTTGTTGCACCTCTGTTGTCACAGGAAATGAGGAAGAAGGCTATGGATAGCTCAGTGGATGCTCTTAATGTCAGGGGGAGGTCAAAGGAAAGAGGACCAAAAAGAGATCAAAATGGGCCTAAATAATCAAAAGACCTATCTAAAACTCCTAGGAAGAAGAATAGAGTTAAGTGTTGGAACTGTGGTAAGAGGGGGCATGTGAAGAAAGAATTTAGAAACCTAAAGAAATAGTGGAATTCCTCTACTAAAAAGTCCTCAAATGCAGGTGATGAAGTTTTACTTTCTGCATGTAATGTTATGTCTAATGAAGAGTGGTTGATTGACTCAGGTTGCTCGTATCATATGAATCCTCATGAGGAATGGTTCTACACATATGAGAAATATGATGGAGGTAATGGTTACCTTGGGGACAATTGTACATATTTGATTGTTGGCCATGGAAAGATTGGTGAGAGGAAGCTTGGTGGTAGCTAAGGGAACAAGGATGGGAACTCTTTTTAGGCTTGAGGTCACTATAGTTTGTAGATCCAGTAGTGTAACTCAAACTACTGAAAATAAATGTATGTTGTGGCACCGTAGATTGGGCCACATAAGTAAAAAAGTTTTAAAAAAAAATTGTTGGATGGTTTCTCCTATTCTAATGAGCACTTTGATTTCTGTGAGCATTGTGTGTTTGGTAAATAGAATAGAAATTATTTTCCTTTAGGAAGCAATAGAGTGAAAGAGAAATTAGAAATTATTCATTTAGATGTGTTTGGACCTGTGGGCAATGATTCTATTGCCAAATCTCATTATTTTTTTACCTTCATTGATGATGTATCCAGATTCACATGGATTTATTTTATGAAGCATAAATATGAAGTTTTCTCTAACTTTAAATAGTTTAAAGTCTTATTAGAGAACCAATCGGGACTTAAGATAAAAAAATATTAAGATCAGACAATGGAGGGGAATATTGCTCTAAGGAATTTGATGAGTTCTGTAAGCATGTACGTATCATAAGACAAAAGAAAACTCCATATACACCACAACAAAATGGTGTTGCAAACTGGGGGATGGAGCAAGAAAGAGACTTTTGAAGGGGTGGCCCTAGGGCACAGAGTGATGGATCTCAAAATTGGAGAGATGAAAATAGATGATCTGCACCTCTTTCATGGGTTGATGAGGTTGATGAGGTTGATAGAGAAAAAGGAATGCAAAGATTTGCAAAGACTCAAGGAACATGGAGCTCCAGATCCAAATGGAAAGAAGAAAACATTAGATCAGTGGATCCAAGGGCTTATTGAGGGAATTAGTTTCATGGGTGAAGGTTTGATAAAAAAATTCTTATTTCGGCACAATCGTGTAAGTAACCCTAATTACTATTCTGGTTTTGTTTCTAGGAATCAAGGAGATCTACATTATGGGTGGTTCAGGCAAAGTAAAATTCTTTTGGAAAAAAAAGAAAAATATGCCCAGTTCAAATGAGAATGCATAGGATTTTATCTCTTCCCCAAATAAATCTAGGGTTTCACCTAAAAACAAAAATTTAGATTTAAGCCCGACCATTGATCTGTTAAATTTTCTTATCTCTAGATAGGTTCAATGTCTAAAGAAGCTAGCTATCATTGCAAAGTTTTGGAATCTTAAACTATCTAGATCGAATATTAATGATTAGGTTAAATCAATTGGGTAGAGATGTAAAAAGTATGTTTTTTGGCAAAAGGTTTATTCATTGTGATTTTTTCCAATGAGGGTTCTAAAAGCAACATCCTAAAGTCTGGGATCTGGTCACTCAAAGGGGCAAACCTATTTGTGATTAACTGGAAACCAAAATTTTATCCCAATGCTAAATAGATCCGATCCATTCCTATTTGGGTGTGATTAATTAATTTACCTAAGGAATATTGGGATATCAATATTATGCAGAAAATTGGGGATTCCTTAGGTTCTTTCCTTCAAGTTGATGAAAATTTTGAAAACAACAGGGTGGGTATTTATGCCCGTATTTGCATTCTAGCTGATTCCCATAATATAATACCCAAGTATGTTAATCTTATATTAGATGAGGATGTTTGGCACCAAAAAGTATATGTGGAAAAACCAGATCCTTGTTGTATCTATTCTAAAGTTTTTGGTCATCATAGTTGGGATTGTAAGAGATAGTTGAATGATGGTAATGGGGCTTTTATTGTTTCTAGATCTGAGAATGATATTTTGGGAAACTTGCATTCTTCCTATAAAGTTCAAGAGAACAACATTGTAGTAGAGTGTTCATCTTTTGGTAGCCCTATTGAAGTGAAAGAATCTCCACTAACAAAGAATATGTTGATAAATAACCCGGTCCCAATAATACAAGTTCTAGATTCTGCAAAGCATGTTGTTAATGAAGAAAATACTAATGTGACTAAAACCTCAATTGTGGAGAATTTTTTGTCAAATGATTTAGATCCCCTATCGAAAAATGTTGTCCTTGTGTTTCAAATGGAAGAAGGAGAAATCCCTAATGACAATTTTGAGAATGATGGAGTCAATTTTTTTCATTCAAAGGTACCTGTTGATGTGTAAAATTGTGCAAGTTCCAACACCAACATGGGAAGTTTCAAGAATGTGGGACTTGCTACCTAAAACAACCTCCAGATTTTAAAGAAGCCGGCTCTTTTGTTATCTTAAAAGTGTTTTGAGGAAAAGGGTAAGAAGTAAACAAAATTACAAATGCAATAAAAATAAATCTATCTATGACAGTGCACCTAAATAAAGTGTTTCTCTCAACTAAGCATAGTGAACTATCCTCAAGATTCAGTCACATTAAAGAGCAGATACTGCATGATCAACATAAATAGATAAAATGAATAGAATCAAAGGCTCACAATCAGATAATTTGCAATGACACAGAATATCAACCAAGGCACAAAACTCAGTCTTATTAATTTTCCAACAATATAAGAGGCACAGATACATGCACAGTTAAATTAACTTTCTGAATCAAGAATAACAAAATAAAGGCAAATGATATTCACTGGTCACATCAAAGAGTCTCAAACTTCTCTCTTAAATCTCTAACAGAAAACTATCTCTGGAAACTATATTTCTAACTTCGAAAGAACTCTGAATTATTACAAAAGTTACATATTTATAGAACAGGATCGACTCTAGATTTTTTGCAACAGTTGAATCCCAATGGCCCAACCGAACTGGAGGTAACTGGGAGTCTCTGACAGTTTAAAGATCTTTAGGATCTGCGACAGTTACTCCTTTCTGTAAGCTCATTAGCTGTTACAAAACATATGTGCAATACCTCCACTGACTCAAGAACAGACACTTGGCGACCTCCGTGTTCTTTAGAAACAAAAGACTTCATGATAGATGGCAGCATCCACATGCACAGCTTGAAACTCCTTCATTCTTTAGAAAGAAATAGGAAACCAACACTTGGCGGCTTCCACAATAGTTAGAAATAATACGTGTCTTTATCTGCAGCTTTGATACTTAACTGTGTCATTGTATTCAGGAGGGCTCCGCTTGTGACATCTGTCGCAATCCGCAACATTGAAACTTAAGACATAGTTAAGAAATGGGACCCACAACTTCCCACTTAGTAGCTTTCAAAAGGGACAGGTGGTAGCTTCCGCAGGGATAACTAACTGATACATGGCAGCTTCCGCTACACTTGAAACATTATAAGATACTCCTTGAAACTCAAGCGAAGGCTGACACATGTCGAGCTCTGCATCATTTGAGAAACATTTATTATCATTGGAGGAAAAGTTAGAAAGCTCTTACTTTGGTGCCGCATCCACCACATGGGGCACATTCCGCTGCTCTTAAGACTCTACACCGGGACCCACCTCCATCTTTACTTAGTATCAAAGCAAATAGAAACTATAACGTGGAAGCTGACACTTGGCAAGTTTTGCTGCTACTACAAAAGACACATGGCTTCATCCGTGCTCATACTAAAACTTTAAGGGAGTCCCTTCGCTGATGACACATGGCGCCTTCCACAACTTTGATACTTAAAACAAAATAGAAACATCTTCCACTACGTGGCACGCTCCGTGTTAAAGTTATAACTTAGAAACAAAATGTGGCACAACTAGGGCTTGACACTTGGTGTGCTCCGCGACTCTGGAAAAATGAAACCCTTGCAGAAACCCTCGCGGCCATTCTTAGACACAAAACTGTAAACCGCTGTAACTCACTGATGTGCCGTGACTGATACAAAATGTAGAGTCTTTTACTCTACAGTTCTTGGCGACCCCTAGGACTTTTGAGCCTGCTCAAAAAGAACCCAAAATTGTGGCAAAAATGTGTATTTAAAATACAACGTAGGGTCACAGATTCTGCAAAGCTATCTAGTAAATAGACCATTCCAAGTCAGAGAGCCCCTGCTTATTCTGTAAATCTTTGAAGGCAAAATCAAGATTTATAATATCCTTGTGGGAGAAAGTCTACAAAATTTGAATGGCAGCCTTTAATTGAAACTCTAATTGAGCCATAGGAATCAAGACAGCTTCTACTTACTGTACTGATGAGGAATCACTCAAACCTTGAAAAATTGATGGATCATTTTGTTTGGTTAAAAGCAGGGCCTTGATATCATCAATCATCAGTACAATATTATTATCTGGAAATGGTGATGGAAGACCCAGCTGCACCAAATCCTCTTTGTGTCTCTTCATGTCTTTGACTCCTTTTATAATATCTAGGGGCTCCTGGCAGTTTGTGGTAGCTGAATTGCAACTTAGAACTTCATTCACCCTTTTTGCAGCTATCATTCTGTCACTGATTCCTACTGCTGACAATATTTCATCTGTTGTGTCATATAACTTCTTTAGCAATAGTTGAGAGTCAGAAACTCTCTAAGAAACAGTAGACAAAGTGGCCTGAACTAAAGTTTCCACTTTTTCACACAACTACTCTGCATTTAATAGGAAGGTTAATGAGGGCTTTAGATGGACAATCTCAGAGATTCTTTTCCACACTGAAACATATAGCTCCTTGACCAAATTCAGAACTCCATCATTCTGAGGCCTGTTAGCTAACTCCAGTGTTAGCTATTTTGTCATTTGTTGCTCAGCTAGGAGTTGTGCCTATATTGTAGCATAAGTATTTTTCTCATTCAACAACTTCAGCAGAAACTATGTAGCTTGTTGCAACTTATCTTGATATCTCTTCTCCAATGTGGCCTTTTCCTACCTTAAAACAATTACTGTAGCTTTCTCCTATGCTAGCTCCATCTTTAGAGAAGCATTTTGGGCCTGAGTTGCCTGATGCATCTGACAGGAAACAGTATTTTGCAACTATTTATTTAGATTCTCTATCTCATCTTCTCTAGATTTCAACTATGTAGCAAGGTTGCTACTATTTGCCTTCTCTTGAGATAAGTCAGTTTCAACCTTCTACAACTTCTTGGACACTTTCAAGTAGTCTGTTGCAACAGCAGAAGTGGTTTCATTAAGTAGCTCAACCCTATCATGTGGTCTGAAAAGGGACATGTCCATAGCTACTGCATTCATTGCAAAGTCCTGAGGCTGCATCTACTCATTTGGCTTCACCACATTTGGGGACAAATGTGTGATAGTCAACTGTTGTTGAATTGGGTCAAAAAGAGACCTCATATGTGGCACTGCCAAACTTTTATTTTCTTTCTTTCTCTTTTTATCCATTCTGGCTTCTCTATCCTTCTTAGCAGTATCTACATGAGCTTGGAAAGTGGGAGGAGAGGCAATGTATCCACCAACAAAAGGATAACCCTGAGGTAAACCATATGGAATAGCCAAATGTTGGCCAGGTGAAACTTGGGGAGGGACTCTTTTAGGAACAGAGGGGGAGAAAAGTGGCAATGAGGTGGCCTATGAAGACATGGCCTGATGACTAGCAATTGGGGCAAGTGTGGATATAGGCACAATAGAAGTGGTAGGGGATAATAATTTTTGGCCAGTTGAGATTGCCACCCCTAACGTAGAAGAAAGAGACTGAGAAGAAACACTTACCTGAGGAGCAGTAGATGTAACTAGTATTTGTTTTTGTGGTAGCTCTGTTTCTTCTTCTGACTCAGGTTCCAAGTGTAATTTTCTATGCTTCCTCAGTCTCTCTCCTAATTCTTTTGACTCTGCTTTCTCTTCCACATTTGCCATTACTAATGGTGGCAACGATACAAAACTAGAAGGCCCAATAGATGAAACTGATGGAGTCCCTCTGGTGGGTGATGACACTACACCCTTTTGTTTCTCCAGAGTACTGAGGGATTGGGGCCAAGAAGATACAGGGGAAGTAGATGACGCTTGTCCTATTGCTTGCATTGTATGAGTTGACTCAGCCTCTTCTTCAGACTCTTCACCCTTCTTTTGGATTCTGCTTGTATCAGGGCTAGAAATTGGAGAGGGATGCCACTCATCCTAGATAGCCTCCCATTTCTCATCTGTGTCAACCTTCCCAAAAGAGTGTGTCAACTCAAAAATTTCTTGCCTATATTTCCAATAGGCCTCAATTTTCTCTAGTTTCCATTCCTAGCCCTTCAAAGCTTTCTTTAAACCAGTACCCATTCTGAGCTTAGGGTCAAAGATCTTTTGTTTAACATAAAAGTTCTCCCATGGCCTAGGCCCCTCATATGGCAAATCTGCCAGTTCCACATACAAGTCAGGGGTGTCTTCCTTAGGGTTTCTTCTATCCTCCCAAAAGGGATGACACTCATGCACTACTTTAGCTCTGACCTTGTTGCTTCTAACCTAGGAGGCTATAAAATTGTTTGGGTCGTACTTCCATTTGTCTTCAATGATAAAGAATCCCAAGACAACAAACTTTCGTAGCAACAAGTGTTCATTATCTCTAACTTCTAGGGCCATATTCTTTCTGATCCATGGGATATCATACATTTTCTTCTTCTTCCTCTTGGTGCCATACTCATTATCAACCATGGACACTTGCCAGGTTACCTCTAGAAATGCTAACCTAGGGGTCAGAATTTTAGGTAGCAGCATAGGTTCCCCATTGAAACCATGGACCCTAATGATAGTGTTTTGGGACCCAAAGAAATAGTCACATGGGATTGGGCAATTTGTCATGAAACCCCTAATGCTTTGTGTCAACCTATGTTCTATAGGTTCAGGGCTCAAATGGCAAAAGGCAGGGGCAACAAAAAGCTCCCAAAATTCATAAGGGTCTGATGCCTCAGATAGCACATGTGTCCATGCAGACATAGGGATAGTTCTATTTTGCCCAAAATTTGGGTCGTACATGTTCAATTGCATAATTTGTGCAAAAATACCATAATTCTAATATAACATCAAATGAAACAGGTAAGTAGAATACCTCAAAACTCCTTTGGATTTGAAATTAGCAAGCTGCTCAACCATGGAATAGGCAATTTGTTCTGAAAAGTCTAGCCAGTATTCCTATGTCTTGTCAATAGTCTTCAATCTGAAAAGGATAGCAATTTGCCAATCATAGACTGTAATGTCTTCCTTCATCCTAAAAATAAAAGCTATTATTGATAGTGCCTCCTAACTGGCTTGGCTGAATTGTACCCTTCCTATTGGTAATGTGGGCATCTGTGTGTTCTCTTCAGGCAACTGCAACTCTGAGTTGAGGAACCTAAGCTGGTTGTTGACATTTGACCATGTCTTCTACATTTTAGCAATGGTGGGTAATGTGGCCGTTCGATCATGAGACAGGGCCAACATGTCTCTTATAGCTTTGGATGTAATTTGCACCATAAAGGGACCATGTTGTATGGTACTTGAGGGCGCATGAAAATGCTCTGCGCATATATCAATTAGGTCAGGACATAGATACACACTTGGAACCATAAACTGTGCCAACTATGAGGTCCAAATCCTCATTCCAAAAGTTTCAGACTCCCCTTTCTTTTCCTTCTAGATGCATCTCTGGTGTGCCCCTTCACGGAGAGCCTTAGTAGATTTTTGAAGGGCTAGGTCGAAGATACCATCTGCAAAGTCCTTAACCTTCTCTAAGTTGACAGAAAACCCTACCTCGAGAACCTGCCTTCTTAGATAGTTCTTCTTGGGATATGCAGGCACTGAGGCATATGACTTGTTGCTTAGAAGCTTGTCGATTGATTCATAAACTCTGAGTCCCTCTTGAGAAGACTGTGCTTTGGCCATATCTGTGTCTATGGGGAGAACGTAGGAAGCTTTGACACAACAAAGATAGCAACTGCGTTACAGAAGTGACACTTGGCTAGGAAGGGTTTGCTAAGGATGGGAATTGCAAGCAACAGTGATTTCACAGCAGAGAGTTGGATGCAAATGATAGCCGTAATTTGGGATTTTAAACTCTTATTAATGAGGCTTTAATGACACCTCATGCCTTATAAATGGCATTAACACCAAGAAACTGTTAATGCATCTTTCCAAATCAGCATAGGACTAAGTGTCAGAAACATTATGATAGTGGCTACGAAAGTACGTACTTTTAGGGATTTTAGAGATTGCAGACAACCTTAAATGAATGCAAGATTTTCAAAAAGAGAAGGGGCTTGCACTGATGCCATGTGTTCACAGAACACTTATTGAAAAGGAAAGTTTGAAAAGAAAGCAGGAAAACAGGAAAGCAATAAAAGAAACTAACTAACTATGATAAAAAAAGACACTGCTCAATTAAAATGCTTCAGATAGATCCCATTCACTGGAATCTCTTCAGGTTCACCATCCATTGTCTCAAGTTCAAAAGAATTTTGTTGCTTACAGGAATGGATCTTGTAAGGACCAGTCCATAGTGATTCAAATTTACTATGTCGACCCGGCTTGGCATCTCTCTCATCCCATTTCAACACTATTGAACCAACTTCAAAAAATGGATTTGAAGTCTTCTTGTCAAAAGAGTCTTTAATTATTTTCTGATGTTTCATTAGTGACTCATGTGCCTTTTCTCTTTTCTCTTGTACTTCCAACAATTCAGCAAGTCTGACTTGCATGGGACCATTTTCTTCAATCTCAATCTGTTTCAACAACTATAAAGCAGGGATCTCTAGGCTCAGTGTCATTACTGCTAGTTTTCCATAAACTAATTCATATGGAGACATCTTTGCCACTTGCTTTCGTGTGATCCTGTCAGCCTACAGTGCTCTGTTAAGTAGTTTGTGCCACTCTCTATGATGATCAGTCCCTATCCTTTTAATGAGTCTAATTAGGTTCTTGTTTGTAGATTCTGCAAGGCCATTACCTTGAGGGTAATAGTTTGAAGAAGTCTTCAAGTAAATTCCATAACTTAATGCAAACTCAGATATTTTTGTTCCCAAAAATGCCTTAGCATTATCTGATATAATGGTACGAGGAGGACCAAAACGAGCAGTGATCCCTTCTAGAAAGTCTAATATTACCTTTTCTGTTGTTTCCTTGAGTGGTACTACTTCACTCCATCTAGTAAAGTAATTTGTGGCAGTTAGGATCCACTTGTGTCCCATACTTGACACTGTATTGATCATACCAATGAAATCTAGACCCCATTGGGCAAAGGGTTCATCCAAAATTATAGGGCTTAGAGGCATTGTTGCATTTCTTCTTTTCCCTGTATAGGAATGACAAGATTGAGACTCTTTAACCAGCTGATAATAGTCTATAAATAGAGTGGGCTAGAAGTATCCTTCTTGAGTTATTTTTATTGCAGTGGTCCTTGCTGAAAAGTGTCCACCTGAAGCTCCATGATGCAACTCATGTAGTATTCTTTTGGCTTCATCTTTCTCTATACATCTTAAAAGTATACCATCAGCATTTCTTCTGAAAAGAACGTGGTCAATTAATACAAAATGGGTCCCTTGTTGTCTATAGTATCTTCTTTTATCATGGGAGAGCTGATTTCGGAAAACCCCATATTTCATAAATTGTATTATGTTTGTGACCCAAGAATCTTGATCAATCTCTTGTATCTTCAATACACTTTCTTTTTCTGTTTCTTCAGTCATCATCCTCTCCATATCCTAAGCCATATATTGGCACAATCCTTTGCCCCTTACTAACTTAGTGGGTCTAACTTCCACATCATATTCAAGGATCTTTGTTATCCAATTGGCTCTTTTCTTAGTGATCTCACCCTCCATAATGTATTCTCTTACACTAGGATGAGCCACTAATATCAGAATCTTATTCCCTGTGACCATATGCTTGAATTTCTTAAGGGATTTTACCATGGCATATGCCTGTTTCTCCACAAAATTTTATCTGGCCTCATATTCCCTAAGAGTCCTAGAGAAAAAGGCTATTGGATGCTCTCCTTCTTGCTATTCATCTTTCTGAGTTAAGACAACAGCAACACTAAACTCTCCTCCATACACATACATGATAAAAGACTTAGAGAAGTCTGGGTTTCTTAGTACTGGAGCTGTTGAATTTGATCTCTTCAAAAGCATGTCTCCCTTCTGTAGTCCATTTGAAAACAAGGTCCTTCTTTAGCAATAGTGTCATTGGTCTTATTAGGCCTACAAAGTCAGATATGAACCTGCTGACAAAATTTATCTTCCCTAGAAAGGATTGAACTGCTTTCCTATTGACTGGCAAAGATAGATTCATTATGGCAGTGACTCTCTCTAGATCAATAGAGACTCCTTCTTTTAACACTATATGCCCTAATAGTTTACCCTGAGGTACTGCAAAGATACATTTTTTGGGATTTAGGGATATTCCAAACTCTTGGCATTTCCTAAAAATAGCTTCTAAATGATCAAAATGATCTACAACATTTTTAGAGAAGATAGTGAGGTCATCTAGATAAATCAGGATGATTTTGTTTATTAATTCCCTGAATGCTACATCCATTGCCCTCTGAAAAGTAGCTCCAACATTTGAGAGGCCAAAAGGCATCTTTGCATATGCAAATGTTCCCCATTTTGTAGTAAATGCAGTCTTATGCTGTCTTCATCAGCCAACCAAATCTAATTATATCTAGAGAAACCATCCAGCAAGGAAAATCTCTCTGACCCAGCCACAGTCTGTAAAATTTGTTCCATAGAGGGCAAGGGATAGTGATCTTTTAGAGATGCTCTATTCATATCCCTGAAATCTACATAGAGTCTTATGTCACCATTCTTTTCCCTTACTGGCACTAGGTTTGCTACCCAGGTTGAATGTTTAATTAGAAAAATTATCTTTGACTCTAAGAGCTTTTGCAATTCATCTACCATTAGAGGTTCAATCCTAGGATTCACTGGCCTTTGCTTCTATCTGATTGGTTTAGATCCTTCAGCCAGCTCTATGGTGTGCTGGATGATGTCTCTATTATAACCATGGAGGTCTTCATAGATCCAGACAATCACCCTATGATATCTCTCACATAAATCAATCAATCTTTCCCTTTCTTGCTGGGTTGCAGAATTTCTAACTTTCAATTTCTTCCTTCACTAACTTGGATTTCAGAATAATCCTCTTTATTTGTTGGAACCTCTTCCTTTCTAGGATTACATCTTCTAGGTCAAATAAGTTTTCTAAGGTAATCAATCCTTTAGGGAGTTTATTTGACTTCAGTTGAATAATTTGGTCACCATATGCTTCTTCAATTTTAGGTTGCAACTGATCAACAAATTCTCCTGACTATTGCAAAAATGAAAGCACTTGAAATCATTTTCAAAAACTTGCCAATTTTGGTCATTGTCTGGGATAGTTGGCCTTACTATAACTTTGACAGACTCATTATTAACAAATAAATCAGTTGATGGATCAAATTGTGAACCAATCTATGCCATTCTATCTGCCTCAGAATTTTGGGCTCTAGGGACTACTTCAATGTTGAAAGCTTCAAAATCATCTATTAGGTCCCAAATTATGTGCCTATAGGATCTCATTCTTACATTTTTGGCCACTACCTTTTCTCTGATTTGCTTCACCACCAGTTCTGAATCTCCTCTTACTATTAGGTTCTTTACTCCTTTTTTCTTTGCTGACATGAGTCCATGCACCAAGGATTCATACTCAGCATCATTATTAGTGCAAGCAAACTAAAAGTGAATGGCCCTTAAAAAAATTTCACCATTTAGAGCAGTAAGGCAAACTCCTTCTCTAGCTCCATTCTTACTTCTAGCCCCATCAAAATTTAGAGTCCAGATTTCTGAGTCTTTTTCAGATTCTTTATTCTTTTTAGGCTCTTCCCTTAAAACATTTGGAATATCTTGGTCTTCTTCAAATATGACATAAGTTCCTAAACCAGTAGAGTCATAATTTCCATAGGGATCACTTTGCATCATAGTTAACAACTGGTTATTCTTTTCTTCCTGTTGATCATATTTAGTCCAGTCACCTAACTCTTCAACAAAGATTCTCTCTTCTTTATTTAGCATAGCATGAGCTACCTCTAATTTTGGGGTTGGTTCATCTGTGATATGGTCTTTTGACAATGGTTCAAATAGTATTTTCATCTTTGTCCCATATTTGGTTCTCAAAATGAGGTGTGACCAATCTAGTGACATGTATCCTCCTATCTTGGCTATGAAATCTCTGGATAAGCATAGACCAAAAATAGGGGGAATATCTATGACTACCACAACCTGATTTACAATTATATTGGGGCAAGTATATAGTTGCAATGAGAGTTTCTTAATTTTCCCTATTGTCTGCACAGATTTCCCATCCAACTGCATGACTCCTCTTGTAAGTGGCTCATATTTTATTTTCAAAGCATCTGCTATTTGCTTTGGCATTACTGTAGTACTAGCCCCAGAGTCTATCATTGCATTATGCAGTAATTTCTTCCCAACAATTAGAGTTAAATAAAAGGGATCTGGTTTAGATTTGCCTACCTTAGATGTATTATTCAATAGGGTTGTTGTCTGCAAAGGTACAGTATCTTTGGGTTGTAGCTTTTCTTTATCAGCGGATCCTCCTTTAGCACCAGTATGTTTAGGAACTTCTTGGCCTTGCAGAGCCTCTTGCAATAGTGTCTTCTGCTCAGGAATAGCTAGCATGTCCCAAATAGACACATGCGCTGGAGTCCTTTTTAGCTGATCCACCACATTCACAGGTCCTAATGCTTGGGGCTTTGGATAACAAGGGTACCTTGACTTTTCTAGAACTTGTCCTGAAGCTACTTGATTCTGCACAGGCTGGGGCATTTCTTGTCTAGAAACTGTGTTCTGATGACTTTGAAAAGGAGGATTTCCCATGATCTAATTATTAGTGACTTCAGACTGCTCCATCATTCTCCTTTTTGCTCTGGTATAGTAATCAGATTGCACCAACAGCTTCTTGCAAGTAGATGCTTCATTCAAGAACACTGAATCTTCTTCTTCAATCCATGAAAATAAAGCATGCTCAGGGGCTATTTCCTCTTCTTGTTTTAAGGACATCCCTTGCATCTGGGCCACCAGGACTACATTTTGTACACCAGGAGACTAATATTGTGGAGTGTTAGAAGTTGCAAATTGTCCTTCTAATCCTCTCTATTCAACTATCTTTTGCTGTAAATTTCCTCTGGGGTAGTCTCTGGGCATATGGGCATTGTTGTAAGGGAAACACCAAGCATTTGTGCCATCTGCAAAATTATTTTGCCCTAGAACAATTTCTCTATTGGGATTAGGAGGAACAGTATGTAGAGGTGTAGGGACTATGACTAATTGGTTTGATGGCTGAGGATTAGCTTGCCTTTGAGGGCCTTGGTATTGATTTGGCTGAAAGGAAGGTCTATTTCCTTGATAACCTTGATAAGGGGGTTTTGGATAAGGATTATGTTGTCTCTTTAGGTTAATTATCTCATTAGAGAAGGTCCTTAAAATGTTCTTGACATCATCCATCTCAGATGATTGAACAGGGTGGTTGCCTTAGCAGGTTGTTGAGGAAATGCATACGTATACACAGGTGGGGTTGTAGGATTAGGAACTTCTTGAGGCAAAGGTAAGGTAATCTCTAGGAACATGGGCATAGGAGGCCTTGGGGGCAACTTTCTAGCATCTATTAAGTTATTTTCAGCCTTGACTACCAACTCATAAGCTTCTAGTAGTGTCTGACCTCCAAGGGACTGAATCATTACTGATATATATGAGTTTAGAGCCTTAAGATAAAACACAATAGCCATACCTAGTAATGGTCTTGCTGTAGAAGGAATCCTCTCCCAAGTCTTTTGAAATCTTGAATTGAAATTAGTCATGGCTTCTTGTGGTGCCCTTTTGATAGTGATCAATTGTTGCAGCAAAGAAGATTTATCACTCTTTTCTTTAAATCTTTCAAAGAAAGCATCACCAAGCTGATCCCATGTAGATATAATGTTTGGGGTTAAAGATCTATACCAGTCCATAGCCTTCCCTTTGAAAGAAGCTGCCAACAGTCTTATAGCCACATTCTATTGAGTGATTACATGCACTGCACCAACATCAGATACATCTTGCAGATGTTCTTCAGGTGTCTTGAAATCTTCCCCACTGAACTTGGGTAGGGCTTTCAGAGCATTAATAGGAATAGCATCCCAAGTGGCTGGTGGTATTGGGAGAATTAGAGGACTGCTACTGTTCCAATTTGCATAATTCCTTGGGGCTATAGGTGCTCCCATGTCTATTCTTAGTGCTGCTACAAACTGATTCACTCTTCTCCTTGGATTAACTATCAGTGGTGGCAAAAGAATGCCTGGCCTAGCAGAAGATTGAGCTCTTGTTACAGGTCCACAACTCTGACTCCTTGTAGCTCTCTGGCTCATACAATCTTGACAGAAACTTCAAGAATAGTCCCACCGGGTATGCCAAAAACTGTTGATGTGTAAAATTGCGCAGGTTCCAACACCAACATGGGAAGTTTCAGGAATGTGGGACTTGCTACCTGAAACAACCTACAGATTTTAAAGAAGCTGGCTCTTCTCTTATATTAAAAGTGTTTTGAGGAAAAGGGTAAGAAGTAAACAGAATTACATGTGTAATAAAAACAAATCTATCTATGGCGATGTGCCTGAATAAAGTGTTTCTCTCAACTAAGCGCAGTGAACTATCCTCAAGATTCAATCACATTAAAGAGCAAATACTGCATGATCAACATAAATAGATAAAATGAATAGAATCAAAGGCTCACAATCAGACAATTTGCAATGACATAAAAATATCAACCAAGTCATAGAACTCTATTTTTCTCATTAATTTTCTAGCAATATAAGAGGCACAGATACATGCACAGTTACATTAACTTTCTGAATCAAGAATAACAAAATAAAGGCAAATGATATTCATTGGTCACAACAAAGAGTCTCAAACTTCTCTCTTAGATCTCTGACAGAAAACTATCTCTGGAAACTATATTTCTAACTTTGAAAGAACTCTGAATTATTACAAAAGTTACATATTTATAGCACGAGATCGACTCTAGATTTTCTGCAATAGTCAAATCCCAATGGCCCAACTGAACTGGAGGTAACTGGGAGTCTCTGACAATTTAAAGATCTTTAGGGTCTATGATAGTTACTCCTTTCTACAAGCTCATTAGTTGTTACAAAACATATGTGGCATACCTCCATTGACTCGGGAACAGACACTTGGTGACCTCTGCATTCTTTAGAAACAAAAGACTTCGTGACAGATGGTAGCGTCCGCATGCATAACTTGAAACTCCTTCATTCTTTAGAAAGAAACAGGAAACTGAGACTTGGCAGCTTCCGCAACAATTAGAAATAATACGTGTCTTTATCTGTAGCTTTGATACTTAACTATGTCGTTGTATTCGGGAGGGCTCCACCTGTGACATCTATCACAATCCGCGGCATTAAAACTTAAGACACAGTTAAGAAATGGGACCCACAACTTCCCACTCAGTAGCTTTCAAAAGGGACAGGTGGCAACTTCCGCAGGGATAACTAACTGATACGTGGCGACTTCTTCTACACTTGAAACATTAGAAGATACTCCTTGAAACTCAAGCGGAGGCTGACACATGTCGAGCTCTGCATCATTTGAGAAACATTTATTATCATCGGAGGAAAAGTTAGAAAGCTCTTACTTAGGTGCCGCATCCACCATGTGGCACATTCCGCTACTCTTAAGACTCTACACCGAGACCCACCTCCATCTTTACTTAGCATCAAAGCAAATAGAAACTATAACGCAAAAGCTGACACTTGGCAAGTTCTGCTGCTACTACAAAAGACACATGGCTTTGTCCATGCTCATACTAAAACTTTAAGGGAGTCCCTCCGCTGATGACACATGGTGCCTTCCGCATCTTTGATACTTAAAACAAAATAGAAACATCTGCCCCTGCGTGGCACGCTCTGCGTTAAAGTTATAACTTAGAAACAAAATGTGGCACAATTGGGGCTCGACACTTGGCGTGCTCCATGACTCTGGCAAAATGAAACCCTCACGGAAACCCTCGTGGCCATTGTTAGACACAAAACTGTAAATCGTTGTAACCCACTGATGTGCCATGACTGATTCAAAATGTAGAAGCTTTTACTCTACAGTACCTACTAATTCCAAGAATCTCAACTTTGAAATGATGATTTCTGTTGAAGATAAAGTTGAAGATATGGTGATTATGGAGATGAATAATAAGGTTGATTCAATTATCTCTAAATTAAACTTGGGTGAGCTACCAAATGAAACTCTTTTAGATTCACTTGAGGAGAATATTATGAGAAAAGTAGGGGAAGCTTTCATTGAGGAAGTAGAAGATGAGATCTTATCAAAAGATATTGAGAATGAAAATATTAGAACCTTTACTATTTCCCAATTTGAAGCTATGAAAAATTTTGAGGATTCCATTAATAATCCAAAAAAACAAAAAGGAAGAAAATCTAAATTTATTAAAACCCAAGAGGAGGTTGCAACTGGGATCGAATCAACCATAGATAGGAATCTAAGATCTTCATTAAGGAGAGATGCAGGCTCTCCTAAATCCTAATAAAGTTAATTTCATGGAATGTTAGGGGCTTGAATGCCCCTAACAGAAGATGCTTAATAAAGCATCATTTAGAAGAATGTAAAGCTAATATTATGTTGTTACAAGAAACTAAGATAAATGGTGATGCAACTAAGAATGTTTTTGGTTCTTAGGCCCTTTGGAAAAAATATGTTTTAGATGCAGTAGGTACAGTTGGGGGTCTTTCTATCCTTTGGTCTCCTAACAAAGTAAAACTGGAAAAAGTTGTTATGGGAAATTCATGGATGTTAGGGAAATGCTTGAGTCTTTATTCAGATCTTTAGTTCTGGGTGTTTAATATTTATGGACCTGCAAATCCAATTCTTAAAAAATCTTTATGGCACTTACTCTCTTCTATGATCAGGCCTTTTCGAGGTGAGTTTGTATTGTTTGGTGGTGATTTTAATGTTATTTATAGTTCAGAGGAAAATTTGGGTGGAGTTCCTATACCTTCTAAGTCTCAGTTGGATTTTATGGAGTTTGTTGATTCTAATGGGTTAGTGGATATTCCTTTCCAGAATGGGGTCTTCACTTGGTCAAATAGGAGATCTCACTTCTCATTAATTGCTGAGAGATTGGATAGATTTGTATTTAGCTCTTCTTGGCTTCAATCTAAAGTTGGTTATGCTATCAGAATTATTCCTATTTTTGGTTTTGGTTGCTATCTTATCAAATGTTGTCTTTTTGAGGATAAAAGCTCCGGAAAGGTGCCCATTTAAGTTTGAAAATATGTGGTTTAGAGATGGTGATTTTCTAGGCCATCTTAAGAATTGGTGGTTGGAGGCTCCTTTGGAACATGGATCTCATTTGTATAAATTGTGTAAGAAATTAAAATTTCTGAAAGGCAAAATAAAAATTTGGAACAAGACAATCTTTGGGAATATTTTTCATGACAAGGTGACAATTGAAGAGGATTTAAAATCTTTGAATAGCAGAGTTATTGTAGAAGGAATGTCTCAAGAGTCTTTCTTAAAAGAAAAAGAGTTGATCAAAAGGTGAAAGGAAATTCAGGCTAGAGAAGAAACTTTTTGGAAATAAAAATCTCGAGAGTTGTGGTTGAAGGATGGTGACAAAAATACAAAAAAAAATCATGCTTTTGTTAAGACCAGGAGGAGTTTAATTTAGATCTCTCAAATTATAGATTCAAATAACAATATTATTTCAAATCTAAATGATATTAGAAGTGAAGCTATGACGTTCTTTCAGAATCTTTTAACTTCCCCAGCTGTTATTTCAGTTGATAATAATGTTGAAGTGGAATTTTTGGATAACATTCCTAGACTAATTTTAGATTCACACAATTTATCTCTTACTCGTCCATTTACTTTGGATGAAATCAGGACAGTAGTTTTTTCAATGGAAGGGGATAAAGCACTAGGTCCAAACGGCTTCCCCTCCTTTTTTTCCAAAAATGTTGGGATTTTTTCGAGGAAAATGTTTGGAGGGTTGTGGAGGAAGCTAGGAGAGAGGAAAATTTTGAAGGAGGTTAACAGTACATTCATCACCCTGATCCCTAAATCTGAGAATATTTCTTCATTTAAAGACTTTAGACCTATATCTTTGTGTAATATAGTGTATAAGATCCTTACAAAAGCTTTGGCTTGTAGATTGGGTATGTTTATTCCCAATATTATTTCTAGTGAACAAGGGGGGTTTGTTCCTAGAAAGGAGATTTCAAAAGGGATTATCTTAGCTCGTGAAGTCATTCACTTAATTAAAATTAAGAAAATTCAGTCCATGGCTTTAAAGATTGATATGTTAAAAGCCTATGATCGAGTAAACTAGAGATTTTTGCTAAAAGTAATGGAAAGGTTTGGTTTATGTCAAAAATGGTGTAAACTTATCTGGGAATGTTTGTCAACAGCTAGATTTTCAATTTTGGTTAATGACTCTCCAACTGGTTATTTTTGGTCCTCTCAGGGTTTAAGACAAGGTGATCCTTTGTCTCCCTTTTTATTCATAATCCTAGCTGAAGCTTTAAGCAGAAATATCTCAGCATTGCACCATCAAGGGTTGTGGAAGGGGATTAAAGTGGTGAATAAAGTAGACCCCATTACTCATTGTCTATTTATAGATGATACTCTTTTATTTGGAGTATCCACTTTTGAAGAAGCTTAAGTAATTAAGAAAACTTTGAATAATTACTGCTTGGTTTCAAGTCAAGCTATAAACTTTAGTAAATCAAATTTTTTTTCTTTAACACTCCATTTTTTATTGTGCACAAAATTTCTAGGCTGCTGGGGTTAAAAAGGGATTATCTGCCTAGTACATATTTGGGTATCCCACTTTTTGTAGGTCAGATCAAAAGTGATTTTTGGGATAAAATTATTTCCTCCATTAATGCAAAGTTAGCCAGTTGGAAGTGTAAATGGCTATCCTTTTCTGGTATAATTTTGTTAATTAAAGTAGTTCTCTCAGCTATACCAATCTATATGATGTCCCATCTTCCTATGCCTTAGAGAGTGATTGAAAAAATTAAGGGAATTCTCAGGAATTTTCTTTGGAATGGTAAATGAATGATCCAAAAGATACCCTTAATTGCATGGGATAAGGTTACTTTACTTAAATAATCTAGTGGTTCTAGTATTAGAAGTTTACCATTGCAAAACCTTGCTTTAGGAGCAAAATTGGCTTGGAAAATGTATGCAAACGTTGATGCTAAATGGTGTAGATTGGTTCAGGCTAAGTATTTGGATTCCTTGGAGAGTAGTAGAATATTTACCATCCTAAATCCCCTAGCTGGTTCTCCCATGTGGAATTTTATCACCTCTTGCAGATCAGTTATAACCTCTAAGCTGTCATGGGTTATTAGAAATGGAAATTTGGCAAACTTCTGGCTTGACTCTTAGAATGGGTGTGAGAAGTTCGATTCTAGATCAGATTTAATAGAGGCTAAACTTTATCTTTCAGAGCATTGGGGAACTAAAGTTAGGGATCATTTAGATGTTGATAGAGACAGAGATCCATGTTCTTTGACTGTCAAATGGAAAAACTTTGATCTTTTTCCTTTTCTAGATTCAAAGAAGATGATATGGAAGGATATTCTTGAGAAGAGAAAATTTCTTATTTTAGATAAAAATGATGAATTGATCTGGTTGGGTAATAAGTCTGGGATCTATTCAGTTAAGGTAGGATATCTTAGTTTGACTAAAAATCATTCACAGAAGTGGTTTCTTAATTTATGCTGGCATATAAGTCTGCTCCCTAAAGTAGGAGCTTTTGCATGGTTGGCCACCCATAATAGAGTTCTCATTAGAGACAGATTGATAAATTTTGGTATGGTGCTTGACTCTAAGTGTTCCTTGTATGAAGAATTTGAATCTATGGATTTTGTCCATTATGAATTCTCTTACAAAATTTGGTCATGGATCTTGTCTAAACTCAACTAGTGATGGGCTCTTCCTAAATCATTAGCCCAGTTGTTTGAAAGCTGGCCTTTGTTATTTTCTTCTTCAATCTTTGTTTGTTTATGGAATGTGATTCCTTCAATGGTCATATTGCATATCTAGAGAGATAGAAACTTTAGAACCTTTAAGTAGATTTCTAACCCCTAGATGCTAATCATTAATAAATTGGAGGTTGCTATCTTAGAAAAGGTGATGTCTTATGTGAATAACTTACCCTGCTCGAGCTATTTCTTCTCTTCATGGGATAGAGTTGTCCTCAATAGATGGTCTTTGTTAAAGTTACCTCCTGCTTTTGGGTCTACTGGCCCTCCTAAATATGATAGAAAAGATGCTATATGGGCCCCTCCTCTTGATTTGTTAATTAAACTCAATTTTGATGGGGCTTCCAGAGGTAATCTAGGGGCTTCTATTTTATCTTTTCTCTGTCATATCTTGAAGTTGTACTCAATGGTTTTAACTTGGACTCCTGTGACTCTCCTATTGTGGGTATCTTTGGTAAAACTATTTTTCATGATACTCATTCAATGCTTGTGGCTCTTCGTGCAATGAAAAATGGAGTTGTCAATCATGATGTCGATTCTACTTGGAAGACTTTACTTTCTGTCAAGGAGGACCTTGGAACTGCATTATATGATAAGGCTTTCTATTTGTTCAATGTTGTACATTATCTTCTAAAACATGCAGAAGAAGAATCTCTTTTACATCCACCTCTTGCTGCTAATCTGGGGCCTTCATGTGTGGTGGAAGAGGAAGTTAATTCTGTTGATATGGAGAGCTCTTTTGGAAGTTGTGATAACTGATGGTTTCCTTTGGTTCTATTATAATATATGCTCCTTTTGATGGTGTTTTTCTTCTAAGAAATGTAATTTTGATATAAACTATTATGGTTTTGGTTATGTATCTATCTCAGCAAGGCCATTTTGTTGAAGACTTATAGACTCTCATATGTATTTTCCTTTTGTTATCTTGGAAAAAGCCATTTTGTTGAAGGCTTCTAGACTCAATAACATAAAAGCAGAATAAAAACAAGAACAACAACCATAAATACATAACACATAGACACTAGGATTTTTATGTGGAAAACCCAAAAAGGGAAAAACCATGGTGAGTGTTAGCTCACAATATATTATGATATCAAAACCAAATTACATGAAGGTTCACTGCCTTAGGGCTCACAACCCAAGGACTCACTATCCAAAGAAGTGCTCACTACAATACGCTCACTGCCAAAAAGAAAAGAGAAGATAGAAGAAGGGTTGGCTCACTGCCAAGAGAGGACTGCTACAAATGCATCTATAGAATGCTGAAATACAATTCTATTAGTAGCTTAATATATAGATTCAAAAGTCTTCATTATGTTTGCCCTACTTTTCTACTCTATTTCACATATACTCTATTCTTCTGCCCTTACTGCTTCTTTCTTATCACAAAATTCCCTTAGATCGCATACACATTGAATTCGCACAATATTTACACATTGAAAGCTGATACTGGAGAACTTGTAGAATGTGATCTGTTGATCATGATGTTAGTCATAAGAAAACATAGAATAAAAATTGCACAACAACCTTTACTCATCTTGAAAGATACGATAAATTTAGAGAATTCATGATCCCAAGTCTCTATGGATTAGTTCATAACCTACTGACGTTACTCAGTGGTTGATGTGCGTTGTTGTTTTCCATTTTGGGGCCTTACATTCATCAACAGGATCTGGTAAGATGCTACAAAGAAATGTTATTTCACAGTATATTTCTCCAAATGATGTATTTATACTTAAATATTTGCATGATATTTGTCAATTTGACATGCTTTAACTCAAACGTGCTACTGATTTTCAATTATCTTCGAGATATCTACATATTTATTACTATTTGCTTCTAATTGTCAATTATTGCAATTATGATGATGAATTTTTCTGAAATTAAAAGAAATTGAAAAGAATACTTCAAACAATGATGAACCTTCAGTTATTGAGCCACATACACATCAGATATAGTCATGAGGAGAAGAAATCAAACCATATGTTCACCAAGACATTCCACACCTAGATATAGTCGATGCTAACTTCAAAGGAAAGGAATGAAGACAACACATGCAAGCTGATATGCACTCCAAGGGACATAGTAAATCAAAGCATGTATCAATAATTCATACACTGATTACTCAAGATTTATGATGGATTGTAATCAAAATAGTCTTCTCATTCATTAAGTATGCAAGAACATATATGTATACAACAACTTTGAAATAAGCCCTGAATATTTCAGCAAATAGATTTCAATTAAGTTTTGAATGTTCAAAATGAAGCATCCCTGCACCTTTTATAGAACAAGGTGAGAGAGAGGTTACACATGATCTGCAATCAAGATTTATCTATTAATATCTATGGTGGATATTCATCCTTGACTTAGTCAACATTTCTCGTGGCACAGGTTGCTAGTTGGCAACCATCTGAATTACTTATTTTCTCTAAATGCCAGATGCTTATGCCTTCTTTGGTATTACATCTTCATCTACTCTTCATCAGGAGCATCAGGATCATCACTTCCCATACCTTCATCATCATGATGAACATTGCTTTGCATATGGGCCTGCATGATTATCTTGACATTTTCATATGCTCCCACCACTCGTTCAACTTCTCTGCCATCCTAAATTTTTCCTTTGGCAATGGCGTGCTTGTGGGCCTGATATTTATCTCAAAGAGCCTCCAATTTGCTCCTCCTACTACTGGATGTTTCATTGTAATTCTCCACCCTGACCTTGATCCTCATGATCCTGTCCATGGCTTCTTCTGTTAGGTGGTTGAGAGGGTCATCAGCTATCATCTAGAAGTTATTATGTAGAACCTTTATAGAAAAATTCTCATCTTGATTCTCAATCTTTCCTTCTATTTTCCCCTCTAGGGCTTCCAGGATCTCTGCTTCAAATGACATCATGTCATGCAGCTTCATGCTAATGTCTCTTAATTTACTATTGCATCTTTTTAATACATCACATTCAAATTTGATATCTTTATACCAGATCTCTATCAGTATGGCGGTATTACTATCCAACACCTGTTTGTTTATTAGAACTTGATGATTAATCCTCTTCATTTCAACCAAAGCACTCAAGGCTTTCTCTAATTGGAATGACCTTCTTCCGGCCTCCATTTGCATTTTATCAACCTTCCTTCTGGAGATACTTAGAGAATTCCACCTCTGCAAAGAGGCTTTCACTACTTCTTTAGCTCCACTGAATGCAGATAACATCCACTTTCTCATTATTACTGATTCATGCTTCATAAGGTCTAACTTATTGACCTCTTCCTGAGAAATTGCAGTCAATGGGATTGCCTCTGAATTTGAAGTATCATCAAGGTTAATTAACCCTTTTATGTAGGCATGTAGCTGAGCAATGTGCTCTTTATGCTGCTTATTTTTCTTTTTTTCCTTCTTTACCCTTTGGGTCAAAGAATCAATTATATCTTTTCCCTCTTGACCTTCCTGGTCTTCATTGGCAAACCCTAAATCAATAGTAGTGATCTGGAATTCTTCTAGGGTGATCTTGCCTTTTTCTTTTTCAACCGTGGGAAGTGCTATATGAGCAGTCCTTCTGCCCATAGCAAGATCTCTTCTTATGGCTGAGGTTAACCTGGCCTTCCTCTTTGGCTTCATGATGGTCTCTGAGAATAGGGTTGACACATCAAACTCTTGAATCTCCAAACCTGACTCTGTATCCATTTCTTTCTCAAGCCATGGAGGAATTGGGTCTCTGGATCCTTGGCGTCCACCATCATCATGATGATCACCCTGATCTCTAGTAATTGCATCTATTTTTGATGGAGATGGTGACTTCCTTATTTCTTCCTCATGATTCTCTTCATGAGGGTGATCATCAGGTACTTCCTCCTGTTGAGGAATTTCTTCTTGTGGTGGAGGATCTTGAAATGCATCCACATAATGATCTTGTAATTGGTTATGTACTTCATCATTTTTTGTTTCATCCCCTTTGGGAATTTCCTCATTATGAGGCACATTTGCATCTGTAGATGTCATTATATCCACCTTAGGTGCCTCTACCTGATTTTGGACCACATTCTGATCCGCACCTGTAGTATCTACCTCTTGAGTTCTTAGGTCATCCTAACCTGATGTATCTTTTTCACCAGAGGGTTCTTGAGTCCGGGGTACTTCTTTACTTAATATGACCTTGTCATCTCCACCCTTTTCTTGGACTTCAACTATTTTGGGCTCCTTAGATATATCTTGTTGTTGTTGACCCATATCTATAGTGTGGCTTTCCACCTCTACCATCTTGATCTCCTCAACATTTTCTGTTCTCTCAGGTGTACCCACTGGATTTTCAGGATGTGCTACATCCTCCCTGTATGTTAAATCTATCACTTCGGGGCTAGTCACCTGATCAACTAATTTATCAAGGCCTATTTGTTGTGCAATTCTTTCTAGGCTATTTTCCTTTTCCTGTTCCACTTGCTTCAGTTCTTCTAACACAACCATCTGTACTAATGGAGTTCCTTGTGGAGTTATGTGGGTGTTAGCAGCAAGGGTTTCCATTTGTTGAGAGGTTACATCTTTTACTACCTCATCATCAGATAATTCAACTGTCTCTTCCAGTGAGACAAGACCACTTTGAATTGGCCTAGAGGCTTCTTTCATTTGTTCTTCAGCTTGTTCAGTCTTAAACTAAACAATGGTGGGAAGTGGCACATTATGTTGCAATTCCTTTCTGAATACTTCTCCACCAACTCCCCTCAATACTATGGGGTCATGCTTTATTTCACCTCTCATGGATGTTCATGGTTTCTTAGGTGTGGATGCCATCACCTGAGGTACTTTTCCTTTTCTAATGAGGGGCATTGGGTCTTCCCCTGTAGGTTCTTCATCAAGAGGAACATCCTCTTCCATTTGTTCTTGTGATGCATGACCCTCCTCATATGTTTCATTAGTTTCCAGAGCTGGCCTCTGGATCTTTTTAGCCTTTTGTTTATCCATGGGAGGCGGTGCTGATGAGGCTGATGCCTGTCCTAATGTGGATGCATCCTTAGCTAATAGAACTACTCTTTCAACTATTACCCCTTTAGGTTCATTATCAGTTTTCTTACCTCTAGAGGGTCTCTTGCTTTGTTCTTGAGGCGGCATCCTTTCTCCTTTAGATTTCCTCTTTTCAATCAGAAAGTCATCATATTCATTGTCAGGAATCTTTTGCCTCTTCTTCTTACTGTCAACTGTAAGGGCTACACCCTTCTTCTTCAGTGCATTTATTTGTTCATCTACCCAAGACTGGGTTAGCTGCATCATCCTACTTGTAAATTGGTCCAATGAAATATCCTTAGGCTGTGTAAGATCAAGTGCTAAGATTGTGTCATTGTAGATCTTCTTTTCTTCATATTCATCAGCTATTATTTTTCCATCATCCCTCTTTAATTGTGAAGGTACTGGAATACAATCAAAAGTTCTGATCTGGTTGAGAGTCAGCCTTTGATATTTTCTTCTTCTAGCCTCAGCTTCATCCTCACAATCTATCTAGAAATCCTCTAAGTGCTTCTGATGGATGGGCTTCCCCATGATTTTTTGCATCCTCCCATATGGGTCATATGATCTTGCCAATGGGAATGGTTGTAACTTCGTCATGTCTAGACCAGCTATGACTTTCTTGATGTTATCAAAATCTTGGCATATATACCAACCCATTGTTACTAGAAACAATACTGGTGGAATCTTATTATTTGCTTTGTAAGCATCCATAATTGTAGATATCTATCTATGAACTCCATCAAAACAACTGCATCAGTGGGATATCTTGGGAGCATGAGGGGTTGTCCTGCAAAGCCTTCTATTCTGATATAAGAGAATGTGGTATATTGTGTAAACCAAGCACCATGCCTATTTATGACTTCTTAAGCTTCCATGCTCAGTCTTTTAGTCCTATCTTCTTCCATTGTCCTCACCAGATGCATAGAAAATGCATCATTCACTAATTTGTAATCTAGAAGGTAATTTTGTCTTTGCAGTTGGGGATAATGATCCCATATGTGGGCATCATTTGTAGTGCCACCAATCTTTCCTTCTGTTACAAGTGCACTGAATGTACCCTTGTATGCACAGGAGTATACCACATATGAAGTCATATAAAATGAACACTCCAAGCCTCCTAGGTTCATGAGCTACTCATTTAGGGCATCACTTATCATTTTATCCCATAATAGCTTATTGTCTGTATAAAGACACATCAGGATAACCCCATACATCCAATCTTTGAAACTTCCAGCATCAGGCTGGCCTGTCACTCCACTAAGTAGGGCTATCATATATTGGTATTCATCATCAAAGTCAAACTTATACATGTGCACTGGTAGTTTGGCAGCGGCAGGGTAGGGACTATTCTTTGCCCTCCATTGATACATTCTCTTCCTAACAGCTTTCTTGTTGTTTATATATTTAGTTTCTAATTTCTTCAAATCCATACTGACAACCTTCTTTCCTAATGGCAAATTGAAAGTGGTTGTAATCGCCCTGATGGACAGATCTGCATACACTCGACCATGCTTTTCCACTTTCCTTGTTTGTGGATTGTAGTTTCTGGCACATACAATAATCAATTATGGAGTCTCCATAGAATAGGGAAAATCCAGCTGCATTCCACATTCCTGACACAAAAATAGCGTCCAACAGGGTATTATTCTTGTCATCATGCATTCTAGATGCCCAGGTGACCAAATCAGTGTTTCCCTGGTATGTATCTGTGATGGCACCATATTTGAACCGTACACCATCAGGTTGAGCGAACATTGGTTTAAGAAATTCAGCATCAGATTTGCTCAACCTCTTGTCTGCCATGGTTTCTTGCAATAAACAGGACCAGTCTTATCATACAATACTTCACATACATGCATATAACATTATATCTTCACGGCATGATGCACATTATATTAATTAATCATCACTTCATCAAGATATGCATAACATTATCTTCAAACCAGTGGAAAAGCATACTACTTGGACATGCAGAAAACAACAGTAGGAGGGTTTTATTTACTTACTTGATAACACTTATCCCCTTGATTATGCTGATGATTATATGAAAGAGATTTAGATACCAGTGATAATCACGTGTCCTATTCTGCTACAAGCTGTGTGTGTCTGTAGGTAGGTCATATGAGGGTTTGAAAGCTCTGTGCTCTATAAAAACTCATTTTATCACAAGGTAAGTGTAAAATGACTCTGAATTTACTTTTATCCTCCTTATTAGGGCAATTTTAGGGCAACACAAGGTTTATTCAATCTTAACCATTGATCTCCTGTCATTAATTCATGGATGCTGCCAAGTGTCTAGATCACGTTCGCAATCAGAGGGAATCCACCTACTGCATTTATGGCATTTAATGTTGCGTGGCAAGAGGAGTGGGGTAATCTTTAGAAGATCAGGTGATATTCTAAATATCAGGTGATATTCAGAATATCACCTCCTATGTGTAATATGATCATCTACCTTTGGCAGGAAAACTTATGTCTAAACATCACGTGATGTTAAGAATATCAGGTGATATTTAAATATCGGGTCATGTTTAAAATGTCGGGTGATGTTTGAGAATATGACCCCTTGAAACTAAAATGACCTTTACTTGGAATATCTGGATGACATCACCAGGATAATGACTTGATTCATCGTTGCAGCACTATGATGTCATCATCATGTTATGTAGAAAGGGTCAACATTGGAAATATACCTCCGCGAGGTAAAAAAGGATAATGACGTCATCGTCATGGCAATCCTTATCTCATCGAGATTATATGACGTAATCATGATAATGAGACTAAGGTGATATTCTATGATAGGGTGATATTCGAAAGATAGGGTGATATTCAGAATATCGAGTGATATTGGGAATATGACCCCTGCAAAATATATGACATTGTTCAACGGGTAAATGCTTCTATCACTTAAAGTTGATGTCTAGATCTCCAGATAATGATTTATCGGGTGATAAAATTAGATCAGGGTGATCTTTCATAAGATGACTGATGTTAAGAAATATGACCCCCCCTCGAAATATCAGGTTTGACCAGGACTTTGACTCAGCATAACTCTCATTCTTTAAGGAATATCAGGGTGATCCAAAAGGTAAACCTGCATGAAATTTTGTACTCTATCCAACCATGAGGTTATTGACATGAAATATTAACTTTGAAAACTGACCTCATCATAATGACTTACCCAATCCCCTTTTATGCAGGATCATCTGTATGACTTACTTTTACCAGACCACCAGAAAGCAGAAAAACACAAGCCAAGCCAAACAAAAAGTTGGGTCCCTGTTTTGTCAAGTCAAAATGCGGCATGTTGTGTAACCACACAACAACTTTCCACCAAAATTTCAATGATTCAAGTGAGTTGAACACATTCTAACATAGCATTCTAACTCTCTTCAAGTCTAAGCATCATAATCTTTCTAAATGATAAAATGTCCTCATGGTAACAATGCTAACAAAGGATCAGTAGTGTGCAAATGATTAATTATCCTCATCTTGAAAGTAAGTTGAAAACATGAGTAACTAATGTTAAGCTACATAGTTGGAGATCATCCCTCATAGCCAACCTAGATAGAGCCTTTCTGCCAGCAGGCATCCATAGCCCCGGCAAGGTTATCTATACAATCCCCCTAAGTAGAGCCCCACTACCAGCAAGTGTCTATAGCCCCAGTAGAGTTACTTAGATAGCCTAATTTTATTATATTTTTAGATTTTCAGCATTTATACTCTATATATCTAATGTCATCATGTAAGCTCAATGTGCAAGGTATGGTCACTTGTTGTTTTAGGTTGGAGATTGCATTGGTAGCAAGGGAGTCCCTTTAGATTTTTCACTTAACACCTATACTTGTGTGTTCAACAAACCCAAGGTTGTTAGGTGAGTCATTGTGAAAGAATCACTTTGGTTAAGAAAAGGCACCCTGATGAAAAGATATCACAGATCTGATCATAAGCACTTTCTTAAAATGAGTCATAACATATATATGAATGTGTTTTCATCACTTGAATCCTAACAATTTAATTATTTTCTAGGGTGATGAGTTGCATCATCTTGACTAACCAAAACAAAAACAAAAACAAAACCACATTGTACAAACAACCAGACAAATATACACTATGATACACATGACTAACCTGAAGCCAATTAGGCTTGGAAATAATGTTTGAGGAGCCGTCCATTAACTAGTAATGGAACATCCTCACCTGTCAAGTTCTTAAGCCTAAAAGTGCTGTCTCTTAATATCTCAGAAATTTGGAAGGGACCTATCCATAATTTATCAAACTTACCATGATCTCCTTTCCTCTCATGGGCTTTGTCCCACATCAGGACTAAATCAGATATCCTGAAGGCTTTAACTTTGGCTCTCTTGTCAAACTAGTGTTTGACAACAACCTGATGTTTGGCAAATTGATCAATTGCCTGACTTCTTTTCTCTTCTAGGTGCATCAACTGAAGCAACCTGACCTCTTGGTTATTGTCTATGCCTAGGTACTTTTGGGCAAACTACAGGGTAGGAATCTTCAGGTTAACATGGAGGATGGGATCCACCCCATACACTAAATGAAAAGGTGTATTTCTAGTGCAACTTTCATTCTAATTCTGTCTACCCACAAGGCATACTTCAGTAGGGTATTCCACTCCCTAGGGTTCTTTTCTATTAACTTCTTTATGATATTCAGCAAATTTTTATTAGTGGATTCTGCCAATCCATTCCCTTGGGGATAATAATTGGATGAGAATTTCAGTATGATCCCATAATCAAAGGCCCAACTTGATAATTTGGTTGAGGCAAAAGCAGAGCCATTGTCACTTACTAGAGCATAGGGAACCCCATACCTGGTGACAATATTACTTTCCAGAAATCTGATGACATCTTCTGCATTGCAGGTCTTGCTGCTAGTAGCTTCAATCCACCTGGTACAATAGTCAGTAATCGTTAAAACATACCTGTGGCCTGATGATGATGGAGGATTGATTGGTCCTATGAAGTCCATGCCCCATTTTGCAAATGGGCGCGCTTCCATCACTAGCTGTAGAGGTTGGGTAGCATATCTCTCTCTCTGTTGGCAGCTACCTGACATGTATGGCAACATTTAATATGTTCAGTAGTGTCCTTAAAAATTGTAGGCCAGTAAAATCCTGCTCTTAGAATAGCATGAGTTGTGGCTAAGGATGACCCATGTGGTGTTCCAAATTTATCATGTAATTCTGACAACACCTTGTCTGCTTCTGGCCTCTCTAGGCATCTTAAGTATATTCCTTCATAATTTTTCTTGAAAAGTATTCCTGCTTTCATCATGTACTTCTGGGACTTTATTTTTAGGGCTCTTCTTTGTGAAGCCTACAGTCTTGGAGGACATCTTCCAGTAATCAGGATATGCCTGATGTCTGAGTACCACTCTCCATTGTCCTTCTCATTAATAACATACTGCTGACTTGTGATATTTGGATCAATCTCTGATATCATCTGGCTTAATGCATGTCCTCTTACCAGCTTCATGGGTGTGATATCCATGTCATATTCTTGTAGGACAGTGATCCACTTAGCCCTCTTCTCACTTGGCTCACTCTGGATTAATAACATCTTCATTGCTACATCAGGTACCACAGCAATCACTTTACTTCTCAGTATATAATGCCTGAACTTCTTTACTACTCTAACCAAGGCAAGTTCTTGCCTTTCAATGTCCATGTACCTGAGTTCTGCATCTCTGAATGGGAAGCTCATGAATGATATAGGCTTTTCTTCCTTTTCTTCATTTCTTTGTGTCAGCACTGTTGTAGAGGTATGCTCTGAAGCAAATGAATAAATATAGAAGTCCTTGGTGTAGTCTGGACTAATCAACACTAGAGCTTTAGATATAGCTTTCTTTATGTCTTCAAAAGTTGCTCTAGCTTTTGATGTCCACTCAATCTTTGCATCCTTTTTTAGCAAAGCCAGTGATGAACTTCCTGACAAAATTTATCTTACCAAAGTAAGATTTGAGTTCTTTCTTGCTTCCAGGAAGCTATATTTTCATGATGGAATCCACCCTGTTAGGATCAATGATAATCCCATTTTTAGTTATCAGGTGGCCTAGTAACTTTCCTGTTGTTACCCTAAATATGCATTTCTTGGGGTTCAAGGATATCCCATATTGTTCACATTTTTTAAGTACATTTCTGAGATCTGCTACATGGTTTCCTCTATCTTTGGAGAATACTGTTAACTCATCCATGTATATGACTATACATTTTCCTATTAAGCCTCTGAAGGCTATGTCCATTGCACGCTGGAATGTTGCTCCAGCATTTATCAGCCCAAACAGCATGCGTCTATAAGTAAATATGCCCTACTTTGTGGTGAAGGCAGTTTTCAGTCTATCAATTTTGTCAACCATTACCTGATTATAACCAGAAAAACCATCTAGAAATGACATCATTTTTGCTCCATTTACAATCTGTAGAACTTCATCCAAAAAGGGTAAAGGATAATTATCTTTCTTTGAAGCTCTATTCAAGTTCCTAAAATCTACACATAGTCTGATATCTCCATTTTTCTTTCTCACTGGGACCAGATTTGCTACCCAGGTGGAGTGTCTCACAGGAAATATGATCCTGGCATTTAACAATTTCTTAACCTCCTAAAATATAATTGGTTCCAACAAAGCATTGACTAGCCTTTGCTTCTATCTAAAAGGCTTAGCATCTGGCTTGAGGGGTATGGTGTGAGTTATGACTGATGTGTCATATGTTTTCAACTCATCATAAGTCCATGCAATGACATGGATGTAATCTTTGACTGCCTAAGTTATTCCTTCTAACTCTTCTTCTGTGCAAACCTTCCCTATCAGAACATTCCTTTTGTTATCATTTTGTCTAATATTCACTTGTGAATATTCTCCTCCATCAACTTTTGGAAGATCCTTCTACTTCAGCATGTTGTCCAAATCAAAGGCTCTTTCTAACTCAATCATTCCTTTGGAAATCCTGTTGCTAGGCAACTCTAATATTTCCTCCTCTTCCCAAAGGTGATCTTCCACATTATTCTCATCTATGATTAGAGCATCAAAAACATCTCTGTTGGATATGAAATCTAGGATATGATGATCGTCATCAAAGACTTGGAGATTAGTAACATTATCAGGTACTAAAGGCACTGATATCAGTTCTACTGAAAACCTCTTCAAACCAGAAATAGACAGTGGCTCCAATGTACTGGCAGCCTGGGCTAAAGCATCTACCCTATGGTTCTGTTCTCTAGGTACATGGGTGATATTAAATGCATCAAAATCTTCAATCAGGTCCCCCACCCTGTGTCTGTAATTAGACAGTTTCTTATAATTGCAGGAGTAAATTCCTCTCACCTGTCTCACTACTAATTCTTAGTCTCCATAGACATGCAGAATTTTTACTTTCTTCTTAAGGGCAAACAATATACCATGTACTAGAGCTTCATACTCTATTACATTGTTAGTACAGGGAAATTGCAGTCTGTAGGCTACTAGGTAGGACTTTCCTGATGGATCAATGAGATCAATCCCTACTCCAGCACCTTGTTTTGACTTGGACCCATCAAATCTAAGGATCCATGGTTTATCTTCAGTGGGAGGCTTAGTTGAGCCTTCCCTCTTCTTTGCAACTTTGGCAGCTACTCCACCTGATATCCATTTTAACTTAGGTATTTCAGCCTTCTCAAACTTCATCTTTCCTTTCTTCTGCGAAGCTGATTTTTCTTCTTTATTTCCATCATCAGAAGGGTGATCTTCTGGACTAGGCACTAAATGTCTTTTTAAAATATGTAGACACAGTGAACAAGTAGTTTCTGAGTGAGGTGCTTCATGAAACCTGCACCATCCTTCAGTCAGTGCATCTTGTCGAGGTCTCCCTTATTCTATCATCTTTTTAATATCTCTTGATAAAAACTCCTCAAATCTAGTCAAATTACTACCTCTGTCATCATTAGATAACTCATAATCTGACTCCATCAAACAATCACTCCCTAGGGTGATCTTATTATTTCCTCTTTATTCTCATTGCAAACCAAAATTTCTTCTATCATCTGGATAAAATCCTCATCCTGACTCATATCTTCTCCTGTTCCTATAGTAGATGAACAAAAATTAGTATGATCAACATCACCATATGTGGAACTTACCTTTGATAATGATGAGACCTCTCCGCATGTTTGTTCAAGCTCCATCATGTCAACGCAGGCTTCACAAGTTTTCTCAAAATGTGCTTCATCAAGTAATCTGCACCAACCATCAATCAAAATATCATAAACAAGTATATCCAATAATTGACAGCGTTTTACCTGTTTGGACAAGTATATTTCAAAACTCTTGAAATGATCTGTTTCTGTTTCGTTTCCATGATCATGATCAGATCCTAAAACTATAGCATTGTCATCATGAGGATGATCATCAGGATCATGATCATCATGAAAATCATACATCAGGACTTCCTCTATCCTGACAGTCTAAGGTCTAATGGAGTAAACTCCAGGTTCAACATCCATGTACATGATCTCATTTGTTTTGTTATACTCGGTGATCATGTGTTTCATTCTTGGTTCGACATCTACCCTTATCTGGTTTGGTATCCCCTTCCAAGGTAGCCACATATGACTGAAGTCGGTAGACATATATCCATTGAGGGTTTTGGACCAATCTCTGGTAAGTAGCATCCCATATGTATTAGGTATGTCAACTACCTGAATGTCAATATAGTACTGGATCCTAGGGTCTGATGCCAGTTGCATGTGAATGTGAGTTAATTCTCCTATCACATTCACCTCTGTTTTGTCTAGTTGGGTTACCTTCTTCAAAGATTTAGCAGGATGCAACCCTAAAGCATTGCATATGGACAAGGGCATGACATTGGTGGATGCTCCTTATTCTACTAAACAGTTATGCAAATTCTTACCAAACATTCATATGGTAAGGAGAAATGGAGGTGACTCACTCTTATCTCTATACAGGGTCATGTGAGAAGTCTCTACAGCTTGAACAGTAGCTTGGATTTTAGTTTTAACATTATTATCTCTGACAGCATGATCCTTACCTCTAGGCTGACCTGAAGTATGGCTATCTTCTTTGGGAGCAAGATCATCTAGTGATTTCATGAATGCCTTCTTAATGGCTAGAGTTTTCAGCAACTCTGACAAGGATAGGCTGATTTTAATCTTTTTCATCTCATCTGCCAGATAGGTGACTAACTTGTTAGATTCATGAGGCATACTCAAAGCTTTTGATGCTGTGTTTGGTGATGCTAAATACCTTGGGAAATCCCAGGTTATTCTTTGCTTTGGGATCAAGAGGTGTGTTGAAATTATTCAGAGGTAAAGAAGAGGTCAATGGACCAATAGGTCTATTGGCATTATTTCTTAGGTTATAATTATGCTTACCTTGATACTACTGTTGGTAAGCATGTACCTTTTCATGTTCATTTGATGTCTCATTGTCATCCTCAAAGGGGAAAACATAATTTGACTCAAAAGCCATAGTTGATTCTTCACATGTCTGGGTATAATGCTGATGAGGTGACACAGTTTACTGATAAGACTGATCAGTATAACTTTCCAGTACTAAAGTTGAATCATATCCACAAGGAACAAGCTCATTCCCTTCTACATGATGTGAATTTCCTATAGTGTTGGACACCTCAGTTTGGAAAATACTTGCAGTAATTTGAAATTGTGGACAGTCTAACTCTGTATGAGCATTCGTATTGTGTATCCTACACCAATTAGTGAGGGTTGCCTCAGCAAGATTGACTCTAGTAGTTTGTTTAGCTTCACCAGGAGGCTGACTATCTAAAGGTGATGGTAAGGAACCATTATTTGGCTTGGAGTTCCATACTCTAGGCTATCTAGGAGGATTGTTGTTACCACCGTTATTGTTGTAATTATTGTTATTATACCCCCTGTCAGGATAACTAGGTTTGTCATTGGTATAGCTCCTATTCTGATTAGGCTGAGAATAGAAGTTTTGGCTTCTCAGGTGAGTAATCTTAGTAGTAAGTTTCCTTAGCTGAGCTAATATTTCCTTGATTTCCTCTTTCTTTTCTTAGACCTTGGCCACTACATTTTTAGTTTGAGGCTTGAAAAAGGAAGATCCATGGCTATTGTTGGACTAGTCAGCACCCTGAGGCACTTGCATCTGACTTGGATACTGTGACATCTGACCATTTCCATTGGGAGGAGGAGGCATGATACTTAGTGGAGATATCTGTAATGGTGTTAGCATGACTGCTGGAGGTATCATAGCTCCATTAAGGTATTATGTAGGATAGGTAGGATATCCAAGCAGTGTAGGAAAGGCTATGTTGTGTTGGAGCAGGTACCAGTTGCTGATTGACTTTGATAGCTTCCTGGAAAGCTCCTGTCAAAGTTGTGATTTCAGGATGTGCTCTCCTGATAAACATAGAAGTCAATGGATCCAAAGCTGACTAATAAATGCTCCTAGTAGCAGCGTCTACTACAACATATGGGGTAACTAACTTGGATAACATTTTCTGGAACCTAGCATTAAAATTGGCAATAGGTTCTCCTTCAAATCTTTTGATTGTAGCAAATAGGTGATAGTTCATTGAAGGATCAATTGGCACCTTAAACCTATCAGTGAAAGCTTTCTCAAGGACAGCCCATGAACCAACTAAACCCTGACCAAGGCTAATATACCAATTATATGCCTCTTCCCCTAAGGAAAAAGGAAATAATCTACATACGTCCTGATGCTCTATTCTGGCTCTACAACAGGCTTCTTTGAAAGTTCTAAAATGATCATCAACATCTTGATAAGGATGATATTTTGGACAAAGTTTATCTAAATTCTTTGGTAAAGGATGATATGCATTAAAGGTTAGAGGTGACTCTGCTGTGAAGAATGACATTGTAACCGGAGGAGGTTGAACTTGAGGTATAACAGGCAGAGGTTGAACCTGAGGTTGGACAGGTGATCCTATAGGTATTTGCAAACCAATAGGAATTACAGGAGGATGTTCAGGTGAAGCTCCTGATGCACTAGAACCTGGAGTGTGATGAATGTCTACAGTTCTAGGTCTGAATCCTCTAACAGGTAATTTGTCAAAGATTCCACTGGATCTAGACTTGGTATTTGGCTTGAGAGCTAGGATTTCACGATTTTGAAGAAAATTGGCTGGAATATTGTAAAGTTTAGTTGAAATTCACCAGCAAAGGCTATTTCTACAGTTAGAAAAGGATACTAACTGGTATTTGTGGAATATTTGCAAAGATGTTGCAAATATGAGGTAAAATTTGAAGTTCTATGTCACAAACGGCAAGATATCAAGTTTTCAAGCTAACTACCTCAAAGATTTTGGCAAATTTACATGAGACGAGGCTTATTTCTACAAATTCATGATGATCAGCTGTAAAGCCTACAATATTTATGGTTAGCTTTGAAAACTTCACACACGAATAGCATGTACAAGCTTAGAACAACAAATATTTGTGTCTAATTGGAAATTTGGCGGTGTCTAAGCATCACCTTACAATCTTTATCATCACCTAAACTACTGATGATGATCTTCTAGCTTCAGGCCCTCCTTCTAGCACTAATTTATGTTGATCATGATGTTAGTCATAAGAAAACATAGAATAAAAATTGCACAACAACCTTTACTCATCTTGAAAGATACAATGAATTCAGAGAATTCATGATCCCAAGTCTCTGTGGATTAGTTCATAACCTATTGATGTTACTCAGTGGTTGATGTGCATTGCTGTTTTCCATTTTGGGGCCTTATGTTCATCAACAAGATCTGGTAAGATGCTACAAAGAAATGTTATTTCACAGTATATTTCTCCAGATGATGTATTTATACTTAAATCTTTGCATGATATTTATCAATTTGACATGCTTTAACTCAAATATGCTACTGATTTTCAATTATCTTCGAGATATCTGTATATTTATTACTATTTTCTTCTGATTGTCAATTATTGCAATTGTGATGATGAATTATTCTAAAATTAAAAGAAATTGAAAAGAATACTTCAAACAATGATGAACCTTCAGTTATTGAGCCACATACACATTAGATACAGTCATGAGGAGAAGAAATCAAACCATATGTTCACCAGGACATTCTACAGCTAGATACAGTCGATGCTAACTTTAAAGGAAAGGAATGAAATGAAGACAACACATGCAAGCTGATATGCACTCCAAGGGATGCAACAAATCAAAGCATGTATCAAGAATTCATACACTAATTACTCAATATTTATGATGGATTGTAATCAAAACAACCTTCTCATTCATTAAGTATGCAAGAACATATATGTATACAACAACTTTGAAATAAGCCCTGAATATTTTAGCAAACAGATTTCAATTAAGTTTCAAATGTTCAAAATGAAGCATCCCTGCACCTTTTATAGAGCAAGGTGAGAGAGCAGTTACACATGATCTACAATCAAGATTTATCTATTAATATCTACGATGGATATTCATCCTTGACTTAGTCAACATTACTCGTGGCACACGTTGCCAGCTGGCAACCATCTGAATTACTTGCTTTCTCTAAATGCCAAATGCTTATGCCTTCTTTGGTATTACATCTTCATCTACTCTTCATCAGGAGCATCAGGATCATCACTTCCCATACCTTCATCATCATGATGAACATTGCTTTGCATATGGGCCTGCATGATTATCCTGACATTTTTATAAGCTCCCACCACTCATTCAACTTCTCTGCCATCCTAAATTTTTGCTTTGGCAATGGCATGCTTGTGGGCCTGATATTTATCTCGAAGAGCCTCCAATTTACTCCTACTGCTGCTGGATGTTTCATTGTAATTCTCCACCCTGACCTTCAGCCTCATGATCCTGTCCATGGCTTCTTATGTTAGGTGGTTGAGAGGGTCATCAACTATCATCTGGAAGTTATTATGTAGAACCTTTATAGCAAAATTCTCATCTTGATTCTCAAACTTTCCTTCTATTTTCCCCTCTAGCGCTTCTAGGATCTCTTCTTCAAATGACATCATGTCATGCAGCTTCATCCTAATGTCTCTTAATTTACTATTGCATCTTTTTAATACATCACATTTAAATTTGATATCTTTATACCAGATCTCTATCAGTATGGCGGTATTACTATCCAACACCTGTTTGTTTATTAGAACCTGACGATTAATCCTCTTTATTTCAACCAAAGCACTCAAGGCTTTCTCTAATTGGAATGACCTTCTTCTGGCCTCCATTTGCATTTTATCAACCTTCCTTCTATAGAAACTTAGAGAATTCCACCTCTGCAAAGAGGCTTTCACTACTTCAGCTCCACTGAGTGCGGATAACATCCACTTTCTCATTATTACTGATTCGTGCTTCATAAGGTCCAACTTATTGACCTCTTCTTGAGAAATTGAAGTCAATGGGACTGCCTCTGAATTTGAAGTATCATTAGGGTTAATTAAACCTTTTATGTAGGCATGCAGCTGAGCAATGTGCTCTTTATGTTGCTTATTTTTCTCTTTTTCCTTCTTTACCCTTTGGGTCAAAGAATCAATTATATATTTTCCCTCTTGACCTTCCTGGTCTTCATTGGAAAACCCTAAATCAATAGTAGTGATTTGGAATTCTTCCAGGGTGATCTTGCCTTTTTCTTTTTCAACCGTGGGAAGTGCTATCTGAGCAGTCCTTCTGCCCGTGGCAGGATCTCTTCTTATGGCTAAGGTTAACCTGGCCTTCCTCTTCAGCTTCATGATGGTCTCTGAGAATAGGGTTGACACATAAAACTTTTGAATCTCCAAACCTGACTCTGTATCTATTTCTTTCTCAAGCCATGGAGGAATTGGGTCTCTGGATCGTTGGCGTCCACCATCATCATGATGATCACCCTGATCTCTAGTAACTGCATTTGTTTTTGATGGAGATGGTGACTTCCTTATTTCTTCCTCATGATGCTCTTCATGAGGGTGATCATTAGGTACTTCCTCCTATTGAGAAATTTCTTCTTGTGGTGGAGGATCTTGCGATGTATCCACATAATGATCTTGTAATTGGTTATGTACTTCATCATTGTTTGTTTCATCCCCTTTGGGAATTTCCTCATTATGAGGCACATTTGCATCTGTAGATGTCATTATATCCACCTTAGGTGCCTCTACCTAATTTGGACCACATTCTGATCCACACCTGTAGTATCTACCTCTTGAGTTCTTAGGTCATCTTGACTTGATGTATCTTTTTCACCAGAGGCTTCTTGAGTCTGAGGTACTTCTTTACTTAATATGACCTTGTCATCTCCACCCTTTTCTTGGACTTCAACTATTTTGGGCTCCTTAGATATATCTTGTTGTTGTTGACCCATATCTGTAGTGTGGCTTTCCACCTCTACCATCTTGATCTCCTCAACATTTTCTGTTCTCTCAGGTGTACCCACTAGATTTTCAGGATGTGCTACATCCTCCCTATATGTTAAATCTATCACTTCAGGGCTAGTCACCTGATCAACTAATTTATTCAAGGCCTATTTGTTGTGCAATTCTTTCTAGGTTGTTTCCTTTTCCCATTCCACTTCATTCAGTTCTTCTAACACAACCATCTGTACTAATGGAGTTCCTTGTGGAGTTATGTGGGTGTTAGTAGCAAGGGTTTCCATTTGTTGAGAGGTTACGTCTTTTACTACCTCATCATCAGATAATTCAACTGTCTCTTCCAGTGAGACAAGACCACTTTGAATTGGCCTAGAGGCTTCTTTCATTTGTTCTTCAGCTTGTTCAGTCTTAAACTGAACAATGGTGGGAAGTGGCACATTATGTTGCAATTCCTTTCTGAATACTTCTCCACCAGCTCCCCTCAATACTATGGGGTCATCCTTTATTTCACCTCTCATGGATGTTCTTGGTTTCTTAGGTGTGGATGCCATCACCTGAGGTGCTTTTCTTTTTCGAATGAGGGGCATTGGGTCTTCCCCTATAGGTTCTCCATCAAGAGGAACATCCTCTTCCATTTGTTTTTGTGAGCCTGACCCTCCTCATATGTTACATTAGTTTCCATAGCTGGCCTCTGGATCTTTTTAGCCTTTTGTTTATCCATGGGAGGTGGTGCTGATGAGTTTGACGCCTGTCCTGATGTGGATGCATCCTCGGCTGATATAACTACTCTTTCAACTATTACCCCTTTAGGTTCATTATCAGTTTTCTTACCTCTGGAGGGTCTCTTGCTTTGTTCTTGAGGTGGCATCCTTTCTCCTTTAGATTTCCTCTTTTCAATTAGAAAGTCATCATATTCATTGTCAGGAATCTCCTGCCTATTCTTCTTATTGTCAATTGTAAGGGCTACAACCTTCTTCTTTAGTGCATTTATTTGTTCATCTACCCAAGACAGGGTTAGCTACAACATCCTACTTGTAAATTGGTCCAATGAAATATCCTCAGGCTGTGTAAGATCAGGTGCTGAGATTGTGTCATTGTAGATCTTCTTTTCTTTATATTGATTAGCTATTATTTTTCCATCATCCCTCTTTAATTGTGAAGGTACTGGAATACAATCAAAAGTTCTGAGTTGGTTGAGAGTCAGCCTTTGATATTTTTTTCTTCTAGCCTCAGCTTCATCCTCACAAATTTGTCTAGAAATCCTCTAAGTGCTTCTGATGGATGGGCTTCCCCATGATTTTCTACATCCTCCCATATGGGTCATATGATCTTGCCAATGGGAATGGCTGTAACTTCATCATGTCTAGACCAGCTATGACTTTCTTGATGTTATCAGAATCTTGGCATATATACCAACCAATTGTTACTGGAAACAATACTGGTGGAATCTTATTATTTGCTTTGTAAGCATCCAGTATTGTAGATATCTGTCTCATGAACTCCATCAAAACAACTGCATCAGTGGGATATCTTGGGAGCATGAGGGGTTGTCCTGCAAAGCCTTCTATTCTGAAATAAGAGAATGTGGTATATTGTATAAACCAAGCACCATGCCTGTATATGACTTCTTGAGCTTCCATGCTCTGTTTTTTAGTCCTATCTTCTTCCATTGTCCTCACCAGATGCATAGAAAATGCATCAATCACTAATTTGTAATTTGGAAGGTAATTTTGTCTTTGCAGTTGGGGATAATGATCCCATATGTGGGCATCATTTGTAGTGCCACCAATCTTTCCTTTCTGTTGCAAGTGCACTGAATGTACCCTTGTATGCATAGGAGTATACCACATATGAAGTCATATGAAATGAACACTCCAGGCCTCCTAGGTTCATGAGCTACTCATTTAGGGCATCACTTATCATTTTAGCCCATAATGGCTTGTTGTCTGTATAAAGACACATCAGGATAACCTCATACATCCAATCTTTGAAACTTCCAGCATCAGGCTGGCATGTCACTCTACTGAGTAGGGCTATCATATATTGGTATTCATCATCAAAGTCAAACTTATACATGTGCACTGGTAATTTGGCAGCGGCAGGGTAGGGACTGTTCTTTGCCCTCCATTGATACATTCTCTTCCTAGCATCTTTCTTGTTGTTTCTATATTCAGTTTCCAATTTCTTCATATGCATACTGACAACCCTCTTTCCTAATGGAAAATTGAAAGTGGCTACAATCCCCCTGATGGATAGATCTGCATACACTCGACCATGCTTTTCCACTTTCCTTGTTTGTGGATTGTAGTTTCTAGCACATTCAATAATTAATTCTGGAGTCTCCATAGAATAGGGAAATCCAGCTGTGTTCCACATTCCTGACACGAAAATAGCATCCAATAGGGTATTGTTCTTGTCATCATGCATTCTAGATGCCTAGGTGACCAAATTAGTGCTTCCCTGGTGTGTATCTACGATGGCGCCATATTTGAACCGTACACCTTCAGGTTGAGCGAACATTGGTTTAAGAAATTCAGCATCGAATTTCCTCAACCTCTTGTCTGTCATGGTTTCCTGCAATAAATAGGACTAGTCTTACCATACAATACTTCACATACATGCATATAACATTATATCTTCACGGCATGATGCACATTATATTAATTAATCATCACTTCATTAGGATATGCATAACATATATCTTCAAACCAGTGGAAAAGCATACTACCTAGACATGTAGAAAACGACAGTAGGAGGGTTTTAATTACTTACTTGATAACGCTTATCCCCTTGATTATGCTAATGATTATATGAAAGAGATTTAGATACCAGTGATAATCATGTGTCCTGTTCTGCTGCAAGCCATGTGTGTCTGCAGGTAGGTCGTATGAGGGTTTGAAAGCTCTGTGCTCTGTAAAAACTTGTTTTAACACAAGGTAAGTGTAAAATGACTCTGAATTTACTTTTATCCTCCTTATTAGGGCAATTTTAGGGCAACACAAGGTTTATTCAATCTTAACCATTGATCTCCTATCATTAATTCATGGATGCTGCCAAGTGTCTAGATCACGTTCGCAATCGGAGGGAATCCACCTACTGCATTTATGGCATTTAATATTGCACGGCAAGAGGAGCGAGGTGATCTTCAGAAGATCAGGTGATATTCTGAATATTGAGTGATATTCAGAATATCACCTCCTATGTGTAATATGATCATCCGCCTTTGGCGGGAAAACTTATGTCTAAACATCAGGTGATGTTAAGAATATCAGGTGATATTTAAATATTGGGTCATGTTTAAAATGGCAGGTAATGTTTGAGAATATAACCCCTCGAAACTAAAATGACCTTTACTTAGAATATTCGGATGACGTCACCAGGATAATGCCTTGATTCATCGTTGCAGCACTATTACGTCATCGTCATGTTATGTAGAAAGGGTCAACGTTGGAAATATACCTCTGTGAGGTAAAAAGGATAATGATGTCATCATCATGGCAATTTCCTTATCTCATCGAGATTATATGACATCATCATGATAATGACACTAGGGTGATATTCTACGATAGGGTGATATTTGGAATATCAGGTGATATTGGGAATATGTCCCCTGCAAAATATATGACGTTGTTCAATGGGTAAATGCTTCTATCACTTAAAATTGACGTCTGGATCTCTAGATAAATGATTTATCGGATGATAAAATTGGATCAGGGTGATCTTTCATAAGATGACTGATGTTAAGAAATATGATCCCCCCCTCGGAATATCAGGTTTGACCAGGACTTTCACTCACCATAACTCTCGTTCTTTAAGGAATATTGGGGTGATCCAAAAGGCAAACCTACATGAAATTTTGTACTCTATCCAACCATGAGGTTATTGACATGAAATATTAAATTTGAAAAATTGACCTCATCATAATGACTTACCCAATCCCCTTTTATGCAGGATCATCTGTATGACTTACTTTTACCAAACCGCCAGAAAGCAAAAAAACACAAGCCAAGCCAAACAAAAAGTTGGGTCCCTGTTTTGTCAAGTCAAAATGGGGCATGTTGTGTAACCATAGAACATGATCCAATGAACTTCAAGCTCTACAAATCTAGATTTAGATGCTTATGCCATGTATCTAGATTGCCTCAAAAATCACAAATCAAAATATTCACCAGTGGAGGAATGTGGACCAATTTACTTAGATACTTTGCATTGTTTCTGACTCATCTCTGTTCACCCGAACTTAGACAAATCATAGTATAGCTTCTAGAGATTATCAGGAATTGAACACTAGAACATAACATCACCAAATAGCTGTGAATAACATACCAAAACTACATAATGTGATCTTCAACTACAAAGGCATACCATATTGCTCTATATATTGTCCATACTTAGTCATTCTGACTAAGTTAGTCTTCCAGACCAAAATCCCTTTACAATGCCTTGTTTCCACACTAGGTTAGTCTTCTGAAGTAAAGTCTCTTTGCCATATGTTGGTGTTCCTAGCTGATTGTCTGAGTTCCCCTAAAAAGTAACCATCTTTTATCTACAAGGAGTTCAGGTCAGTGGCCAACGAATAGGAGACTGACTCCCTGTCTCCTTTGCACTTTAGCCTCTGGAGGACCTATGGGGGTGTCCCTTACTCAATACCCATATGGTGAATCTTGGCTGCAACTATGTATTGAATCAAAAAGCAGATAAAACCTCATTTATATTGACCAAAACTGTGAGATAAATACAAAGGGGCTAGCTTTGGACATTATTTTAGTTGTGAACCAAAGGATTTTGGAACCTAAATCCTACTCCTAAAATCCTAAAACTTAAGATCATAAATTGATTTTGTTCTTTTATATTTTTTGGTTGTCAAATTGGGGTTTGAACTATGAAATCTTTCCAACTCCTGACCGGTGCCTATCTTAGGATGCATAGTCAAACTTTAATATACAGTGTGTTTCCAACAGCAAAATAAACATACAGTTTCAGAGGGCTTATTTATTTCTACCTTACGGACACACCCAAGAATTAGTGTTTAGATTAACTCTCCTTATGATTATCCATGTTATCAAACATTCCTCCCCATATTTGATTTAAAGCATTTTAGTCTGTTCCTTAAACAGAAGCAAGAAACCAAACATGAAATGTAGCAAATGTGCACTTGAGAACTCTGAAAACCCTTAGCTTATTTGTCTAAAAGAGGAACACATATAACAATGGAGACAGTCAATATAAACACATGCACATAGCATTACTCATATCACTAAACCTGAAATTGATAAATTTGCTTACAAAAACACATTTAGCACAAAAAATTGAAACTTACAACACAAAGATAGAGCAACCCATCAAAACCTGTATTTCATTCCACTGCTCCAAATATCCCAATCTCCAATTCCCCTAAAACGTGAGGCTACCAATTCTTTATAGACACAGAACATGGTACTCAACATTCAATACATTTGGTGGGTTAGATGAGATATTTCATCATTAACCATCGCCCAAGAGTCTTGGGAAAATTAATAAAATACATAAAACAGAGGGAAGGCAAAATGTAAGTAAATGATGGAATTAATTTTTTTTTTTTAATTTGCCTTCCCCCCTTGACTTTTCCACATTTTACATTAGCTACCAGGCACCTTCATTTCGCACCATCGCATGGCCTGCCTAAAGGTTCTCTCATCCTTGTGTGTGGCTGTGATATGGCACTGTGTGGTCTACTCTTCAGACTCCTCCTGCTTGCATCCATCCTCTGAGATAACAAAGAACACAATCCTACAGCCTTCATGTCAAATTTTATCATCACTGTGTCGTTTTTGACCGTGCAGGGGCGTTTTGATGGCTACATGCACCCAAAACGCATCACAAATACACTTAAAAGCTCTGCCCAGGCAATAGGATAGGCTAGGGGATGATTTTGGAGCATGAAGCAATAATTTTGAGCCAAACAAAGCCTCCAAAAATTGCCTGGAAGCTCAAAAACGTGATCAGCAGCTTCATTCTGCAACGAGTCCATCCTGAAGCTGCCCAAAATCCATTAGAGACACCTCCATGGTGAAGGAAACACTCCAATCTACCTTGCAATTAAGAATGCAGACTAAAATTTCCCTAGAGATGGTGATTTCACACCATTGCATGGCTTTAGAGAAGAGGGAGGAATGAGCATGCGATGGTGCAAAATGTCAAAGAGATGCTTTAATTTTCTCCCCCAAACATTATAATATAATGTCATAATATTTTCTTTATAATATTTGCATTCAAATTATTAAATATGCCTATAAATATTTCTTTTAAATTGCATTTGAACTTAGGCAAATAACAAATATCTAATTTCCTTTTCCGGGCAAATGGTGCATTTCCATTGCGGGCAAACAGGATGTTAGAGGGTCGTGAAAATTTGCACAGGGTCATTATTAATTATTTAGAGAAAACCCACTTCCTCAAAATTTGCTTCGCTGAAAGATTTCAAGGACATCCTTTGTAAACTAGTCTGCCGGATGCCTTTGCTGCAACTGAAATGCATTAAATAGTGCATCATATGATCTCTAATTTTGATGAAACTAGAATTGAAGAAGTTTTGGACCAAAGTGAGAAATGGGTCACTCTCAGAATCGCAAGATTTGAAACTTTTTGGAACACCAAATCTAGCTCGATCACAGTCAAAAAAGAATTAATTGGCCCATCAAAACTCATCATGGAAGCACTAAATCAAGCAGGCATGTTACCATATGTGCCAAAAAACTTCCTACCAAATAGATTTGCAAGATGATCTCTGAGTTGCAAGATTTTAATCAGCGAAGGTGGGCTTCGGGGTAAATTGAGCAGCATGCCGACCTAGCCTCTGTTGACACATCGAGAGGAGATAGGCACTTCAAATTTACAAAATTTGAGGGTGCCAACAGTGGCTCTTTCTCGAGGACGCATGCCTCTTGTAGGCATGGTGAGATTTTAGTTATCTTCGAGATGTAGACCAGGTGCCTACTCCATTGGGTTGTTGATTAACTGCTCCATCTTGCATCAAAATGATATCTTCAAGCTTGATTGGGTGGCCCCGGGCCCCCAAAAATGAAAAACCAGTACCCTCCTTTGTCACATGTCCTACTTTCATTTGATTGCTTCTGATTCAAACTGAAGGCATTAATATCAACTACATCCAGACTGATATTGTATTGCAAACACACCACCACACTACTGATCATGCTATATTCAACCACACTCTCATCAATCTATTCTTTGCAATCTTGGAGTAGTTGAAAAACCTCTTCAAACAATAGGTATAGAAAACATGTGTCAAATATACCATTTCTATGTTTACAGTGTCTTCTATCCCCAAAATTAGTCTTATGCATGGAAACAGATATCTCTGATTCAATCTTATTAAAAAAATGTGCTTCTTATCCACACAAATTTTATCCTCTAATAGCTCCTTATCTGGATATAATCCTTCAATACCCTTTTCATATTCAGAATCTTCAAGATGAACATCATCACTATGATTGAGTTGCAATTAAAATATCAACACTAGCATTCACTCCATAAACTAATTCTTCATATTTGATGTTTATGCATTCCTTTACCTTTTTAGTAACAATGCTGCCACAAGACATACCTCCATATATGTCCTGATTACAAACATTTTTATCACTACAAGACATGCTATCACTCTTTTCAACCATCAGTAAGTCAACCTTTTCATTATTACCGGAGCTAATAAATAGTCCTTCCTTCTCTATTATATGATTTTCATTTCTTTGCACAACATCATCAATATGATTCATATGAAAACATACACTATTCTCATGCACAAGATAATTGCCAAGTTCAAACATTCATCCTCAATGTTGTCCCTTAGTACCTCATATTGATTTTCTTCAAGCTCCTCACACTCATCATCATTTGCACAAATAGGGTTAATCCTGTACCAATAAGGATTATGACTAACAATGTCCAATGTATCTGAAGGCTCATCATAAAGGAGATTCACTCTTATTACAAAGATCTCTATTTATTCTACATGGCAGTCCCACTCTTCTTCAACATTACCAAATCTAGAATCAAGAGAATAACATACCTCATCCATGAATTGATCATAGACTTCACCTTCGTCATCCAATTGCCTTACATACAAAACTTCTACCACATCAATGTATTTTGAAACTACATGATCTGTATCACTTTCTAGCTCTCTGATGCTTCCTGATGAAATTGATATTGAATCTTGATCTATATGATCACAACTGTGCACAACTGAATCATTTAAGTATGAACATTCCTTGTTAGGAACTCGCATTTCAATGTCATTTTCGCACATTGTGAATTATTCCAACTCAACTTTATTCAAATTATCATGAGCAGCAATATAAGGATCATCATGATTAATCTCAGGAGATAAAGGTATATGAGAAAACTTAGTAATTTCATGATCACTATATGAATCACTTCTCTCATTATCACCCAAACCATTGAAAAATTTACCTAATAGATATAATTCTAAATCATTTTCATCATATAGTTGTATATAATTTATTTATTTATTTTTGGTGTCTAAAAATACCTTTGTCTCCTCTCTAACTATATTCACGTGAGGCTCTTGCTGATTCATTACCATTATTTTTGTTGCAAGTATGTGCCTAATCGGTGTTGTCATTGATGTCAACATATCTATGTTATCATTGGTGTCAACTGTATTCTTATGTTTTGATTGATTAGAAGACTTATATGTTGAGGACATTGAAAAAATTAGCCCCTCTAGAAGAATTAGAAAGGAAATAGTGAATTACAGTGAAGACAGTGAGTTGCATACTGAAGAACAGTTCAAAAGATTGCTCCGCATTTCTTGTATATTGAAGATCTTGGTCTGTGGTTTGGAAGTTATTTAGAGGCATGTCTGAAGATGCTAAATCCTAAATTTGAGCCTCCGGTGTGAAGAACTGAGTGAGTTACATTCATCAGAGTAAAACCTCTTTTTTCTGATTATTCACTGGTGACAAGGAGAAAGTACTTTGCTCTGCATTCCTCCACGTTGAATTATTTTTCTCTGCGGTTCTAAAGGGAAGTCTAGGATGATGATAAGTACCTACAACTACAATGGTTCATGATTTGGCAGTCCACAAGCTATCTTTATTTTATGACAGTTGAAGACAGTGAAGTTCATGTTCTCTAATGTGAAGAATCTCATGGATAAAGTGGTTAGTGTTAAGGAAAAATTGGAGTAAACAAGAATAATCAATATAGCATATTAATAATACCCAAAACTCAATGAAATGGTGAACAAAAGAGATTCAATCAAACAATGAACAATACAAAGCAAACCTCCTTTAATTCTCAGCTTCCATTGATTGCCTATCACATATGATCTTGTCTATGAATATGGCCCTCATAAGGTGCACTTCCTTATATGATTCCAAGATGTTCAAATGGGAACGGCTATGATAGTATCCCCATGAAGATGAGATTCACAACAATGATAGTAGTATGGTAACAGTTTTGATCACGAGCAAGGAAGGAATTGGTGCCAAAGGCGCGTTGTAATTCCCGCAGAGTAACAATACTTAAAGCTTGGATGAATGAAATGGAGGAAGAGGGTTCAATTTATAGACTTGTGAGAGAGAAGATCAACGGTATAGAAAGAATAAGAAGATCAATGGTATAGAAACCTTGAGGAACGTGCACGAATAAGAAGAAGACAAGTGTCACCCAAAAGCTATTTTATTTGAGTTAACTACTTTCTTTTCTAAAGATAAGGCATGCTTTTCATAAATTAGAAAGTTTTTTTTCTAATTTAAGAGATATTGATAAAAACAAGGTTGATTGAGATAGTTAGCTCAACTTGTGATTTGCTTTTGCATGATTTAAGAGAAATTAAATAATACATTATTTAATTTTGTGTGCATGAGGAAGAAGACTTATTTTTAGAAGATTTGGAAAATATTTGAAGAATTATAAGATAAGAAAGTAAATTAAATAAATAAATTTATTTAATTGTTGTTCATGATTTGGAAGAATAAATAAAATATTTGATTATATTTTATTTTTAGAGATTGAGAGGATTTAAATAAATTTGATTTGATTTATTCAAATTTGGAAGAATGATTTGATTTAATTAAATAAAGGTTTTTATTTAATTTTGACTTTAGAAGTGGTAGATTGTAGACATGATATTTCCACAGTCCATGATCAAATGTAAAGCTTCTGGAATCGCTGTGTCTTGCTTTTTTTCGTCAACGTTGCGGATCATACTCAATGATCCATCATCAGGACAAAAAGATGGAGAATGAAAAGTGGATAAGATTGCAAAGAAGGTTACCTAAAAAGGAGAGGGGGGCATGCAGGGCAAGGAATAGTAAAAAATATAAACCAAAATTAATAAAAGGAGAGAGTTGAAAGGGGGGGCAGAAAAGGGGATAAAGGAAAAGATGGAAAAAATAGAACAAGGGAAGAAAAAGTGACAAAGAATTCAAGAAAGAGGTACCACCAGAAGGAGAGGGGGCCAAAGACATGAGCATAAATAAATTTAAAAACCCCATAATTAAATAAATATTTACAATAAGTATAGGGTGAAAAAAGAGAAATTTCTAATAGTTATGGCAATACTAAGCTAAATGGAAAGAAAAGTAATACAACAAGAAGAAAATGCAAATAGGTATACATACTAAAATGATGTACATAAAGAATAAATAAAGAAAAAAGAAAACCAGAGGAAAAAGAACATTTATTAAATAAATAAAGAGAATAAAATTTATCCTAATAATACCTAATCTAATACAAGTAAAGAACGTAAGGCATATATATTGAAATGGACACAAACAAAAACAAAAGGTACATATATCACTATCTATTCTAATGACACACAAAACACAATTATAAAGAAAAATATATATTAACAAGGTAAACTATATATATCTAGAATTTAATTGTATAGAAGAGGAAAATATCAATGGGGAGAAAAAAGTAGGAAAAAATAAGGGAAATCCGAAGAAAAATGAGGGAAATACTAAAATATATCTAAAGGAAGAATAATAAACAAGTTCCTAATATATAACTAAAGAATAAAGGAGCAAATGATACATAGGAAAAAATTAAGAGAAAAGGAGAAAATTTAGTGAGGAGGAAATAAAATAAAACAATAAACCAAAATTTGTAAAAAATAGAAAATAGAACAATCACTATATTAACAAAGCAATTAGAGAATATAAAACTATACATGCATAGCTATGGCAAGTAGCCAGTAAAAAATGAAAACATGGAAAAAAACAAATAAAGGTGGATGCTTTGTTAAAATAAACGAAGAGAAAGTTACAAATAAAGTACTAAAGAGTAAAAAAGCTTGAAGGGAAAGAGACAAAAGAGACCAACAAGATATAAGGACACGAAATCGACAAGGAAACAGGTTAGGGAGGAGAGAGAGAGAACCAAATGAAAGCTGAAAAGAAAAAGAGAGAGGAACCCGAAGGAGGAGCACAAAGTGGGGAGTAAAAGACGACAAAAAAATAGGCCAAGGATTGGGGAAAGAAAAGAAACAAAAGAGGGAACACATCGAGGGGAGTGAAAGACAACCAAAAATAAACCAAGGAGATGGGGAAGAGAGCCTGTAAAGGGCAAGGTCTGAAAGGTAGGGGAGCAAGATAACAATAGCAAGAGAACCCTAAAGAAGGAGGATAAAAACAAGAGAGAGAAAGCACAAGAGAAAAGAAGAGCGAGGACCTTGGTTTCAAGAGACCTACAACTACACAAGGGGAGGGAAGCTAAGAGATGGTGGGGCAAGGTTAAGAAAGAAGGATAGCATGGACCGAAGGAAAGGAGAAGGGTACAAGAGGGGTAAGTAGAGGACCAAGGAGATGAGGAAAGGCAAAGAACAAAGAGTCGGAGGGGGGGGGAAGGAAGGGGAGAGACGAGGAAGGGCGAGGGTGGAGGGGATGTTGGGGGGAGGAGAGTCCCCAAAAGGGGAGGAGGGGGAGAGAAGAAAGAGGACAAGCAAGGAGAAAAGATAAGAGGAGAGGCAAGACCGAGGAAGGAGGACGGTTGGAAAGATGAAGATCCAAAGAGAAAGGAAGAAGGAAAGGGGTAGGAGGGATAAAGGGGGAGGGGGGGAGTTTATTTAATTATGGGGTTTTTAAATTTATTTATGCTCATGTCTTTGGCCCCCTCTCCTTCTAGTGGTACCTCTTTCTTGAATTCATTCACTTTTTCTTCTCTTGTTCTATTTTTTCCATCTTTTCCTTTATCCCCTTTTCTGCCCCCCCTTTCAACTCTCTCCTTTTATTAATTTTGGTTTATATTTTTTACTATTCCTTGCCCTGCGTGCCCCCCTCTCCTTTTTAGGTAACCTTCTTTGCAATCTTATCCACTTTTCATTCTCCATCTTTTTGTCCTGATGATGGATCATTGAGTATGATCTAAAACATTAACAAAACAAAGCAAGACACAGCGATTCCAGAAGCTTTACATTTTAGAAGAGGTAATTAAATATTTTGATATTTAATCAACTTAGAGGAATATGAATCAAATAAATAAATTTGTTTATTTATTTATTGATAGAAGAATTAGAATGGAATAAATATTAAGAATATTTATTTAGACAGAGTCATGTCATTTTTAGGCGTATACATTTTTCCCCTCTTTGATGCAATGTGTTTTATTACGTTGTTTCAAAGAATAATTTTTTTTTATAATGATACATGCCCCAGTTTGCCCCTAGTATAGGTTTAATGACGATAGGATGCCCCCTCGGGAGATTGGACGGGAAGAAGGTAAAAGGCATGAGACGGACAATCTCATGAAGAAGAAGGTGAAAAATAGGTTAGGTTGAAGAAATTAAGATGAAGAAAGAGCCGAATGATACGTGATGCAAGATAGAATGATAATACACACAAGTAAGTAAGCAAGTATGCACAAATGATACAATAACAAACAAGGTATTGCCCCTATCAAGTGGTAAACCACCGATTAATCGATATGAAACAATATACGACAGTGTTGTCATGGTGGGGAACAATATATCCCTATACCAACATGGCAGGTGTGTTGTCATGGCTAGGAACGATAGATCCCTAGAGCAACATGATAGGATAGTGTCTAGTTCAAGAAATGAAACATGTTGTGTAAGATGCGTGTGTTGGTCTAATTTCGACAATGATACATCCTGTATAAGACAATTGATTGATTATAATTGCTCGAGTCAGTTTATGACCAGACAAGGATCAAGACCACTAATTGTGATTGTATCATTTGTACAAGATTGACTTGATTTGATTGGTATGGATTAAGGATGGACTTGCATTTGGATCATTGCTTGGATTAACAGTTAGAACTATTGAGGAGAGATACAATGAGAGATAGAAAGTTGATAGATACAGGAAATGTGAATGAAGGAATCACAATCTTTTATTTGTAAACATTGATACTCTGCATAGAATTTGTACTGCATGGGACATGGATGCTTTAGGATGCGAATGGATGCGAGTGGATGCGAATGGATGAGAGTGGATGTGAATGGTTTTGTCATCTTGATAGTGCAAGTATTTTGAAGTGCTTATTTCATCATTGGGCTTTTTTTTGGGTACTTTTTCCAAATGTTGTAAGTTAATACAAGCATCTAGGTATATTTGAACCAAGACGACCTGAGTATCGCTTACATGGATTTTGATTTAGCAAGTTAATACAAGCATCTAGGTATAATTGAACCGAGATGACCTAAGTATTTCTTGCATATCAACAGACAAGGATTGCCCCCTTTCATTTTAGACCTTTGATATCCTCGATGATATTTTGCCGATCATGTCATTAGACAAGGCATCACATTACTAAAGTTTAATCCACAAACAACAAACAAAGAAAATAATCATGCCCCCATCATAGCATCTCTAGCTTTTGGCATTCTCAAGTAGCATAGAAATACATGATAACATAAATCAAGATGTTGTAACTTAACCATGATCACAACCACAAAATATTTTTGCATTTAGATGTGTTTGTTTCTTGCCATAATTTAGGTAAAAACAATTTAGAGTGCTTTAGGTATTTTCTTGCTTTGCTTTGGATAGGTTGAGGTCTTGCATCAAAATTTTTGCTTGAAAAGCAGGTTTTGCTTGCGCTTGCTTGCCTTTGAGAGAGGTTCCACAATCCTCATTGGTGAGACGGACCCTAAGGGACTGACCTAGTGCCTCGGAGGGGCTTATTGCTAAATGGCCTTGCCTACGTGACGACACCAAGGCAATGTAGTTCGGGCTAAACCCTAATGGACCTAAGCTATGGATAGAATGAGACACGATATGGAACAAATATGGATCAGATATGGAATAGATAAGACACGACATGGAACAAATATGGATCAGATAAGACACGATATGGAATAGATGATATTGATTACAAGGAAACACCTCAGATAGGTAGATGTACAGGTGCTAAAGAATGGAACGGATAGGTATGAGGATGGGCAATAGTGGATAGAAGGAAACAAGGATGTGATCCCCAAGGACTATGTCGCATTAGAATAACATGCCCCATTGTAGGTATAATACTTAGGACTTTTCATGGCAATGCTTATGATGATAGAAGGATGAGAGGATTAATGAAGGATTTGCTTGGTTTGGGAGGGATAAGGTATGTCAAAAGAAATCAAAAACATTTGTCAACATTTTGCCCCCAATCTTAATCAAGATCAAGAAAAATGAAGGAAGGGAAGATTAGGATAGATAGACTGGATAGTATAGGTATGTAATGGATAGAAGGATAGGTTAGGGAATGGTACGGAAGGGAACTGACAGGAGAAGAGTGATATGTTGATGAGACAAGGTGCCCCCCAAGTGTAGGTGACGTAGAAGATCAACTTACACACGATGCTTGTTTGCTAGGTTTTCATCATGGTACTTATCCAAGGTGCCTATTTGCCAGATTTTCACCATTGGACAAAGAGATTTTTTTTTACTCTTGATTTTTTTTTTTGAATAGGAGAAGGTGAATATAGAAGGAAGAGACTCGAGTATCTAGTTCCTTGAAAGGTGATAGTCCCACTAGAAGGATGTCGTTGCATGGACCATGTCAAGTGTTCTCATAGATGTTGGTAGGGGATTGCATGAAAGTGAGATGGAGAAGGTAGATAGTGGATTGCGGAAGGTGCAATAGTGGATGATGATGCATAATACGGAGGGAAGGCTTATGCAAAAGCATGGATCATAGGAATAGGATGAGGAAGACATGTAGGATAATAGAGGAAGGAAGGGGAGATGGAGGTATATGAAAATGTTTGTTAGATGGAAGGGAATCATGACCAACGGTTACACATACCATGATAAACATTGAAGCTGGTGATGGGAAAGTAATGTAGGAAGCAATGGAGACTTTTGGTTGTGGATGAATGACTTAGGCATGTAGAGATCCACATAGACTGAGTATTTTTCTAATTTTTGCTTGCCGTATGGGATAGAATAATTTGAGACTTTTGGATGGAATGGGAGAAAGTGGATGGTTGGGATTCTTGAGAGGTAGATGCCTCATGTAACTTGAGGAATTTTTGTTTAGGAACCCAAACTATTTTGCTTTAAGATAGGACCTGTGAAGGTATGGTCTAGGGTATATGCAACTTTGGTGCAGCTTCAGAGGTAATCATTTGTTTGATGTGGACCCACACCTTTTTCAGCTTGGCGTATAGGTGTGTGGGTGTATGTTTCTCTTGAGAAAGATATTTCTTTGATTCTTGGTTTTTGTATCCTAGGTCATGAGGACTCTTAGGATTTTTGACTTCATAGGTAGAGGCATCCATATTTTTATTGATGAATTCTCTAGAGATGGTGGAAGTGGAGTTGGAGGATGTTCTTTGTTTAGACAACATGTGCATCTGTTGGCCCTGATTGGGATTGTTAAAAGATTCATAGATGGATGGATAAGGTGTTGGAAGAAGTGGTGGTAAAATGCATGGAGGGATGTTAGGAGTTGGAAGTAGCAGAGGTAGATTGGATGGTGGAAGGTGAATGGTCACATGCTTTTGATGATTATAGGATGATGGAGGTGGAATGGTGACATATGTTTTGAGGATATGATAGGGTTTGTGATGAAAAGTGGGGGATTTAGGAGGAGTGGAGGAAGTACCAACATATTGAGATTGTTCACCTTGGGATGTGTATCCAAGGCCATATGAAGGAGGAGGAATATTGACATGGATGGGCTCCAAAATACCTTGTTCATGAAGGCCTAAGCCTTTACCTTGATAGTTCATATGTTGGAATATGTGGTGGACAGCAGGATTATGTGTAGGTGGAACACTAGACACAAGTTCCTTATTGGATGAAGAAGGTGGGATAGAGGATAATGGTGGCTGGTGTTCTAAGGAGGAACACTCATGAATGAAGGTGGAAAGACCAAGGATACATGGTGGTGGATTTACAACATGGTCAATAATGGATGGTGGAGGATTATTATTGGGTTGATCTTCTATGCTTGCTTGGGAGGCAAGTTTCTCATCAAGGGAAGTGGAAGTTGTTAGATCTTGGATAGGACTAGATGGGGTTATAATCTCAGGACCATGGAACACATAAAGTGGGCTAAGAGGATCATCATGGTCTGCTTAATCATAGATAGGCTCGTGATCGTAGATGGGATCTTGATCATAGATAGGATTTAGCATGATGGAATTAAGCTACTCTTGTATAGGTTCTTCATCAACAATAATATCCTGATCATAGAAAGGATAGAGGTTATGGAGGGGCCAAAATTGGATCTCTAGCTCATGTATAGGATCAAGTTGCTCATGGAAAGCTTCTTCATCAAAGGTAGTATCTTGATCATGGAAAAGATATAGGTTATGAATGGTTTGAAATTGAACTTCTTGCTCGTGTATAGGTATAAGATCATCGAAAAGATAAAGGTTATGTAAGGGTCGGATGGGAGTGCTTTGATCTTAATTTAGACAAGGGGTTGATGTTTCCACATGTTCTAAAGTGTGCTCTTGACATAACTCTTGATGTGCTTGAATTGAAGTTGAGGTAGAAGACTCTTGGATAGGCTCTTGGTCAACAACATGAAGGTGTGACGAACCTTGACTTTGGTGTATGGTAGGAGGTTCTTTAATATGCTCAAGGGGTTGCAAGTTACATGAAGGGGTTATAGGATTTGACATGTTTGAAGACTCTTTGATAAGGTTAAGGACCAAAATTTAGGGACATGGTTGACTCTCTTCTAGTAGCCCTTGGATCACATCCTATGTAGGTGTATGGGTAGATGAATGAGGTAATGGATGGGTGGATTTGGAGTTCTCCATGGCAGGATTAGTATGCTTTGCGCCATGTGTTCTAGGAGATGGTGAAGGAGGACTAGTAGATGGAGTGGTATATCTTTTCCAGCTTGAGGTAGTGCTTGCCTTGTCAAGAGTATCATGAAGATGAGAAAATGATGTATGATTTTGGGGCAAGGTGTAGCTAGTATTGGCCTATTCAGCCTGTAAGATTGTCATTTCTATCACCTGGAGTTCTTGGGCAATTGCTATATGATCTTGGGGTGAGATATTGAAATTTAATTATTCTTGCAAGTATTGGAGAACTTGAGCAATTACTTCTAATTGGTTTTTCATTTCAACAGAAACTGACACAAGACTGAAATGGGTACTTAGAAAACCTAAAAGTTTTCTCTGAAAAGATGTGGAAATGCTCACTGTCATGGATGCATAGAACCAAATGTGTAGTAGCAGAGGATATAAGTGTAAAAGGTCAACACAAATGTATAGTAATAGGTGATATAAGCATAGCAAGTCGGTACAAATGGGTAGCAAGTCGGGACAGATGCGCAACTTTAGATAATAAATTTGCAGTTCTGGTTTTTTCAGTGTTTTTGTAAATTTTCAGCAATTTTTCTAATGTTTTTGGTTTCTTTTGTTGTAATATGGTCTGTTTGATATGATTTTATATAATTATGGCAAGACGACATAACAAACACAAAGAATGTTTTTATGGTTTTTTATTTTTTTGTGATTTTTTACTCATTTTGGACTAAAAGAAATCAAGTACAATCCTAGGTTTTAAAGGACAGTATAAAACCGAATTCTCACAATCTCTAGTGAAGCATCTTTGGGAGGTGATAATCGCCCTTCCCTACACCAAATTATAGGGGTTTTTGGCCACTAAAGACAAAAGTGTTTAATAAAAGCAACCGTTCGAGTGGTTATACATGCGGCAGCACTACTCTCCATTATGGAGTCTCCCAACTTGCAAGGGTTGCACCTTGGAGGGTTTTGGGGGAGGTTGGCGGTCGGTATAACACAGCTACACTCATTGTTTGAAGCTTTTTCTCCAAACACAATTTATTTATAGTGGATTGGTAGGGCTTGGCGTCTAGCCTGTTACCACTTAGGGTCGTTCCTACTTGGATGAACAGTATCCAAGAGCAAGCCCCTCTAAAGGAAAAACACATGCAAAAATGATATGTCTAGCATTTTGGTCACCCAAGATAGGGGAGAGCATAGGCCTGGTATCATTCCCAAAACATAGAAGACAGTGGTTCTTTTCCCCTAGTTAAAATGAGAAAAACTAGATGAGCTATCTACTTGGGCAAGCACAAAAATTTGTTAACTTTGAAGTGATAACAAGATAGCAATGGTTCAGTTTTACCAAGATAGCAATGATCTGTTCAATTTTACCTAGATAGTAGTGATTTGTTAACTTTGAAGTGATAACAAGATAGCAATGAGTTGTTAACTTTGAAGGATAGCAATATAGCAATGATTCAATGATATGCAAGATAGCAATGATTCAATTACCGCCTTACTAGTTAAGACTATGTGAGATTTGCATGAGCATTTATTTACTTTCCTTTAGAAATCAAGAGGTGAGTTAACAAATGCAACTATATGATCTAAACCAACCCCTAACCTGCAAGTAGATTAGAGAATATTCCTACAAATTGTGTTAGCATTAGAGATTTCTCAAGAAACAACTCAAAAACCTAGCAGAATGGAGTATATGAGCAGCAGAATGGAGCATATGCATAGCAGAATGGAGCATATGCACAGCAGAATTGATCATATACGCAACTCTGGTAAAATCAAACGCACCATAGAATGGGGCATATGCGCAATAGAATGGAGCATATGCGCAGCAGAATGGATCATATGTGCAGCAGAATGGATTATATGCGCAACTCTGGTAAAATCAAATATGCCACAGAATGGGGTATATGCGCAATAGAATGGAGCATATGCATATAGAATGGATCATATGCACAAAAGAATGGATCATATGCATAACTCTGGTAAAATCAAATGCGCCATAGAATGGGGTATATGCGCAATAGAATGGAGCATATGCGCAAAAACGTAATGGATGCACAAAAATGTCCTATGTATGGATTTTAACACACAAAAACTCAATTTTGAAGTTAAATTGGGGCTAGACCCCACGATGGGTGCCAAAAATGTTAAGGGAAAATTGGAGTAAACATGAATAATCAATATAGCATATCAATAATACCCAAAACTCAATGAAATGGTGAACAAAAGAGATTCAATCAAACAATGAACAATACAAAGCAAACCTCCTTTAATTCTTAGCTTCCATTGATCGCCTATCACATATGATCTTGTCTATGAATATGGCCCTTAAAAGGTGCATTACCTTGCTATGATTCCAAGATGTTCAAATGGGAACGACTATGATAGTATCGCCATGAAGATAAGCTTCACAACAATGATAGTAGTATGGTAACAAGTTTGATTGCAAGGAAGGAATTGGTGCCAAAGGCGTGCTATAATTCCTGGAGAGTAACAATACTTAAATCTTGGATGAATGAAATGGAGGAAGAGGGTTCAATTTATAGACTTGTAAGAGAGAATATCAATGGTATAGAAAGAAAAAGAAGATCAATGGTATAGAAACTTTGAGGAACGTGCGCGAATAAGAAGAAGACAAGTGTCACCCAAAAGTTGTTTTATTTGAGTTAATTACTTTCTTTTCTAAAGATAAGACATGCTTTTCATGAATTAGAAAGTTTTTTTCTAATTTAAGAGATATTGATAAAAACAAGGTTGATTGAGATAGTTAACTCAACTTGTGATTTACTTTTGCATGATTTGAGAGAAATTAAATAATAAATTATTTAATTTTGTGTGCATGAGGAAGAAGACTTATTTTTAGAAGATTTGGAAGATATTTGAAGAATTAGAAGATAAGAAAGTAAATTAAATAAATAAATTTATTTAATTGTTGTGCATGATTTGGAAGAATAAATAAAATATTTGATTATATTTTATTTTTAGAGATTGAGAGGATTTAAATAAATTTGATTTGATTTATTCAAATTTGGAAGAATGATTTGATTTAAGAATTAAATAATTAAGAATTATTTAATTGTTTGGAAGAATTTAATTAAATAAAGGTTTTTATTTAATTTTGACTTTAGAAGAGGTAATTAAATATTTTGATATTTAATTAACTTAGAGGAGTATGAATCAAATAAATAAATTTATTTATTTATTTATTGATAGAAGAATTAGAATGGAATAAATATTAAGAATATTTATTTGGACAGAGTTGTGTCATTTTTAGGCTTATATAGTTAGATTTTGTACGGTTGCTCCCAGTGATTACAATGTGCCTATGGATGCCTCCTGATTGTGTACCTACCTTTACATTGGTCCACGTTAAGAAATTAAGATCGTGATTGCAGATTATTCCAGATAACGTAGCGTGTAACTAGTCTTAGTCGACTTGGTTAATTCCAGTGATTGCAGAGATCTCTTGAAGATTGCAGAAGCTTGTTGTGGCATGCAAGACCGTGTTTGAGTCCCAACTAAGGCATGGTGTGATCCGTATACATATTTACTACATTTCCTTAGCATAATTATGTATTAGGTCAAGATCTATTCTGTAAATGTTTGTAATGTCAACCTTGATGATCATTCCAAGGTTGATGTAGTGTATAAATACTTGTAATTGAGTTGTGAAAATATATCCTTGAGCAAAGATGCGAAGATAAGGTGAAGAAAAGTAGTAGAACAGAGTAGAGGTGTTTGTGCTTCAATGGAACTAAACCTTGGCATGAAGTAGATGTTGTTATCTTAGTTCAACCCTTTGGCAGTGAGCCTTCTTTTGGCAATGAGCCACCCTTTAGCAATGAGCCTTCTTTTGGTAATGAGCCTTTCTTTGCAGTGAGCAATTTGGGCAGTGAGCTTCTGATTTTCGATATTGATATAACTTATACATTTCTATGGGCTAACACCCACTGTGGTTTTTCTCTTTTAAGGTTTTCCATGTAAAAATTTGGTGTCTCTTGTGTTGATTATGCATTTGTGTTGAGCTTCTTATTATATGTTTTCATGGTTATATCTGAACATAAGTAATTGATAGGTTGATTATTCAAATTGGTTAAAAGTTTTAAGACAACTGATTCACCCCCCCTCTCAGTTGTCCAGTGTAGTTCAACAATTTCATCATTCCTTACATAATCACACTTGATCTTGTTAATAATTCCAATCCATTCACATACCTGATCAAGGCTTTGAGGCTTAAATTTCTTTGGCAATGAACTCAAACCTGATTCATATATTTCAATAAACAAGTCAATGCATGTATCTTCTTCAAGCTTGTAACCATCAGGAATCTGCAAGAAGGAATCTAAGAATCTGGCAAACAAAGAGTATGCTGACTCTCCCATGAGTCTCTTTATGTCAAACAAAGCTTGAACATACACCATAGGGTCATCATTATATACAGCTTGCTGGCAATTTGTTTGGGGCTCTACATGATCAGCATTATGGACTGATACATAAATTGGGACAGTAGGGGTGTAAGTGCTCTTACACTCATTTTTAATACCTGAATTACACCTTTCATCAATATTGGGGGCCTTAGGACAACAAACATTTGTAGAGAAATAACCCTTGTGCATTCCATACTTCCAGTTGTTTTCAATGTCCATAGCAATTTGATATGCCTGATGAAGTGTTACAGGCTCCTTATCCCTTAAGAGGTAACTCATTTCTTCATCAAATGCACCTAGGTAGACTACCAGGCACAATGCATCATTTGGTCTCATATATTCAGGAATATGCTTGAGCATCTTTGTAAATCTTAAATTAAAGGTTGGGACCAACTCATCATTTTCCTTTTGAATGTTCATAAATTGTGTAATCAGTGAGGCCATATCAATCCTTTCACCAAACTATTTTAAGAATGCATTCTCTAGATCTACCCATGAAGAAATTGAACACACAAGCAAATATGAAAACTAGACCCTAGCATCATCCTTCAATGATTAAACAAAGAGTTTCATTACAACATCTTCAGCCTCAATCTCATAGTCTTCCATCAAATCCTAGAAAACTTGCAGATGTTTTCTTGCAGATTCAAAGTTTTTTCCACTATATTTTGGCAAGCACTCTCTAACTTAACTAGACACACTATTTGGATACCCATGAATTCCATCAAAATCTAAAGCTTTATGTCTTTCAATAGAGAATACCCTTTTTTAAGGACATGACCAATATTGTTGTTCTAATCTAATCATTTTGTATGAAAGAGATGAAGTACCTAGAAATGTACTGCAACTTCAAACAGGTTCAACAATAGAGTCGCCACCTCTTAGTAGAGGACTGGTGTTCAAGCAACATGAAGCTCCTTACAACCTTTCTTTTGTTCTGGGTTCTCCTCAACATAGAGTCACCTAAAACTTCTTCAAATATGCTGCAACAAACCTTGTCTAGGTCTGAAACCTTCAATATTTGAAACAAATATTTAGATTCTTCAATTTTCTGAATCTTTCCACAAATACAATGCACTGATCCCCAGTAGAGTCGCCAATCTATTGGTGTTCCTAGCTGATTGTTTGAGTTCCCCTAAAAAGTAACCATCTTTTATCTACAAGGAGATCATGTTAGTTGCCAATGAACAGAAGACTGACTCCCTATCTCCTCTGCACTTTAGGCTCTACAGGACCTAGGGGGTGTCCCTTACTGAATACCCATATAGTGAATCTTGGCTGCAACTAGGTATTGAAACAAAAAGTAGATAAACCCTCATTATATTGACCAAAACTATGAGATAAATGCAAAGGGGCTAGCTTTGGGCAATATTTCAGTTGTGAACTAGAGGATTTTGAAACCTAAATCCTACTCCTAAAATCCTAAAACTTAAGATCATGAATTGATTTTGTTCTTTTATATTTTGTGGTTGTCAGACTGGGGTTTGAACTATGAAATCTTTCCAACTCCTGACCAGTGCCTATCTTAGGGTGCAGAGTCAAACTTTAATAAACAGAGTGTTTCCAATAGAAAAATAAACATACAATTTTAGAGGGCTTATTTGTTTCTGCCTTACAGACACACCCAAGAATTAGTGTTTAGATTAACTCTCCTTATGATTATCTCTGTTATCAAACATTCCTCCCCATATTTGATTTAAAGCATTTTAGTCTATTCCTTAAACAAAAGCAAGAAACCAAACATGAAATGCAACAAATGTGCACTTGGGAACTCTGAAAACCCTTAGCTTATTTGTCCAAAAAAGGAACATAGATAACAATGGAGACAATCAATATAAACACATGCACATAGCATTACTCATATCACTCAACCTGAAACTGATAAATTTTCTTACACAAACACATTCAACACATAAAATTGAAACTTACAACACAGAGATAGAGCAACCCATCAAAACCTGTATTTCATTCCACTGCTCCAAATATCCCAATCTCCAATCCCCCTAAAAAGTGAGGCTACTAGTTCTTTATAGACACAGAACATGGTACTCAGCACTCAATACATTTGGTGGGTTAGATGAGATATTTCATCATTAACCATTGCCCAAGAGCCTTGGGAAAATTAATAAAATACATAAAATAGAGGGAAGACAAAATATAAGTAAATGATGGAATTAATTGTTTTTTAATTTGTCTTCCCCCCTTGACTTTTCCACATTTTACATTAGTTGCCAGGCACCTTCATTTCACACCATCGCACGACCTACCTGAAGGTTCTTTCATCCCTGTGCACGGCTATGATATGGCATTGTGTGGTCTACTCTTCAAACTCCTCCTGCTTGCATCCATCCTCTGAGATAACAGAGAACACAATCCTGTAGCCTTCATGTTGAATTTCATCATCATCAAGTTGTTTTTGACAGTGCAAGGGTATTTTGATGGCTACAGGCACCCAAAACTCATCACAAATACAATTAAAAGATTTGCCCAAGCAATAGGATAGGATAGGGGACAAATTTGGAGCATGAAGCAATAATTTTGGGCCAAACAAAGCCTCCAAAAATTGCCTGGAAGCTCAAAAACGTGATCAGTAGCTTCATTCTACAATGATTCCAACTTGAAGCTGCCCGAAATCCATCAGAGACACCTCCATGGCGAAGGAAACAGTCCATTCTAACTTGTAATTGAGAATGCACACTAAAATTTTTGAGGAGATGGTGATTTTGTACCATCGCATGGCTTCAGAGAAGAGGGAGGAATGAGCGTGCAATGGTGCGAAATGTCAAAGAGATGCTTTAATTTTCTCCCCTAAACATTATTGTATAATGTTAAAATATTTGCATTCAAATTATTAAATATGCCTATAAATATTTCTTTTAAATTGCATTTTGAACTTAGGAAATTAGCAAATATATAATTTCCTTTTCCAGGCAAATGGTGCATTTCCACTACGGGCAAATGAGATGTCGGAGGGTCATGAAAATTTGTACAGGCCCATTATTAATTATTTAGAGAAAACCCACTTGCTCAAAATTCGCTTCACCGAAAGATTTCAAGGACCTCCTTTGTAAACTGGCCTGTCGAATGCCTTTGCCACAACTAAAATGCATTAAAATAATGCATCATATGATCTTCGATTTTGATGAAACTAGAACTAGAGAAGTTTTGGACCAAAGTGTGAAATGGGTCACCCTCAGAATCACAAGATTTGAAATTTTTTGGAACACCAAATCTAGCCTGGTCGCAGTCATAAAAGAATTAATTAGCCCATCAAAACTCATCTTGGAAGCATGAAACTAAGTAGGCATGTTACCATATGTGCCAAAAAACTTCCTACCAAATGGATTTGCAAGACGATCTCTGATTTACAAGATTTTAATCGGTGAAGGCAGGCTCTGGGATAAATTGAGCAGCTTGTCGACCTAGCCTTTGTCGATACATCAAGAGGAGATGGGCACTTCAAATTTGCAAAATTTGAGGGTGCCAACACCATCAATGACAACATACAATAATTCTAGCTTAACCATTAGAGCAGTGTCTCTTGACTATGCTGCCAACAGTAACAAGTCTCTTTGTCCTGGGATAGACAAAAAATCCCACATAGATATGCTAACATTAGATTTCTTCATGTGTTCCAGTATGTTGAAAGGAGTGACACTTACCTTTTGATGAGATTTTTCAATATCAATATCTCCTTGCAAGTGTGTTGGTTGGAACTGGTTCACAAGTTGTTCTTTGGTTGTCATATGCCGATCCCTTTGTAGGACTTGTGCCACATTGGATGTAGATGGACCAACAACACGTTGGTTTCCTCTAGGAGCTTGATAAGGTTCTTTATTTGTTGGTTGTCCCATCTCAACAACCCTCTTTTTGCCTCTTGTGTTGGCTGCTATAGAGGAATGGTCCTGGTTAACCCCACAAAACTCCTCTCCTTGCCAATTTAGTAATGCAGTGTCACTTGGAGGGGTATCTTGCTACTTTGTGGGAGTCTCATATGGTGGATTTGGCTACAAGTTGGATATATTTTGCACCATTAAGGCTTGGTTAATCACCCCACTGGAATAAGTAGACTAGTTATGGGGTTGATTACAAGGGAAACACCACTTGTAATCTTGAGCAAGATTGTTTTGGACAGGTATCAACTCTCTATAGGTACTTGCCACAACTGGGTTATATACTTGGAAAGGCATTGGGTTAAGTGCTTGCCTTTGGCCTTGGCTATTTCCATGGTAGTACAAGCTATTTGCTTGATTTAGCTGGTCTTGTGCTTGATTAGGGGCTTGGTAAGGTCTGTAGTTTTGAAATTGTTGCTTCTTGAGGTTAACTAACTCATTACCAAACATTTGAAGAAGGCATTTAATCTTTTCCAGCTCAAAAGAATGGGTTGGGATAATTTTTTCTTGGGTTGGGACAACTAGTAAAGGGGATATTTGTGGCATTTACATGGGCATAATAGGTTGTACTTCATAAAAGACGGGCATTGGAGGCCTTGGGGCAGTTTCCCTAGCTTGTATGAGACTATTTTCAGCCCTTATAGCTATTTCATAAGCACCAGGGAGTGTGTTTGCACCCATAGATTGTATCATTACTGCAATGTCACTATTAAAAGCCCTTAGAAAATACAGAAAAACATGTTGTGTTGAGGGTCTTACCAGTTGTGGGATTCTATCCCAAGTCCTTTGGAAACGGAAGTTAAAGGTTGTCATGTGCTCATGAGGAGCTCTCTTGATGGTGCTCAACTATTCTACCAAAGACAAATGGTCTGATTTGTCTTCAAACTACTTGCAAAGAAGCTCTCCAAGCTGATCCCATGAGTCTATTGAGTTCACCACCAAACTTCTAAACCACTGCAATGCCTTTCCTTTAAAAGAGGTTGCCAACAATCTGAGAGCTACATTTTCAGCAGTGATGTGATGCACAGCACATAAGTTTGTCATATCCTTGATGTGCTGAATGGGTGTAGTTTGGCCTGCTCTTAGGAAAAATGGTATGCTTTTGAGGGCTACCATTGGGATGTCATCATGTTGTGCCAAGTTCAATGGGCTACCCTAATCAAAAGATACAAAAAACCTAGTTCCTAGGAAGAGCCATGGGCTACAAAGGTGTTTGATTCCTTGGAGTATGAGGATATACCCTCACTGAGGGTAGTGTAGAGTGTACTCTTCTTGTGAAATCTGGGTTCCTTTGAAAAACCCTTCCTTTCCTTCTAGGTGGAGATAGTTGTAAATATTCAAAAGGAGATGATCCTCCTCTCATTTGTATCCTTCTCATATGTTGTTCATGCACCGATTCTTCAAAATCAGCCAATAGAGTCGCTAGATATGTTAGAAAAAACTTCAAAAAGCTTGAAATTAGCTGGTCACGTATTGATACTAGCAATGATAAGATTATGTTATGACTATTTATAGTTCAAACAGTCCCACCAGATGTGCCAAAAACTGTTATCACTCCTGAGTGCACCCTAGAGTAATTTTCAGACTCCTTCACTCAGTTGATAAGCATGGAAACACTCCAAACCCTGTGGGTTGCTCATAGATAGGAGTGAGTCTCTAGAGAGGGTTGGTTCCTTTAGTACTTCACCTAAAATGACTTAAACTATTGTTGTTTATTGAGGAAAAGGTGAGAAAGGACACTAAAATGAAACTATATGCCTATGGAGGTGATGCACCAGAATTAAAATGACTTGCTCTGGTTGTTTTGACACACAATTCTTCAAAGGAAATGACTAGTTTTCCACAACTTATGATGATTTAGACCCTATGCATGACTATTTTGGAAGGACACTTAGATTTTGTTGTTTAGAAAGGAATGTGAAGTTTTCCACAACTAAATATCTAAATTAAAGTATTTCACAACTCACAACTTGCATAAAATGTATATTTTTTGCCTAAAGGTGTTTAAATGAAGCATATTTCAAAGGTTTTGCACAAAACTCATAGTATACATCCATCATTTTGTTTCAACACACAATATAATAGCATCATATGAAGGCAGAATTGATAACTTTATTGATAGAAAGGGTGTTCTTACATTAATGATAGGTCTAAACTTACTTCTATTGCTTTGAAAAATGTTACATGTTGTCATGCATCTGAAACCAAATTACAATGTATGGTTTTCTAAGTTACAGTGCTATTTCTTGCTGATACAATCACAAAACAAGAGAGAACTAGTCTAAAACTAAGTCTAAGGGTCCTATATCTCATCACAAACATTGGAAAGAACATAGGACCTGTCTTTGATAAAATATAAATGCTCAAAAGTTGGTCAACGTACTTTGGATGCCCAAGAAGAGTCCTAGTTGAGGTTGACTCCTTCATGCTCCTTGATGCTTGGAAAGTGGTCTTCCATCTGTCCCATGTGTTTGCAACTACACTATATGCCTAGGAAGTGGTCAAAACTACCCCTAGATGTCCTCAAACAGCCCACAAATTGCTCCAACTGTTGTCCTTGTCACCCATCTTCTCAGTAAGAACTTCAAACTATGTTAGCTTCCACTTTGCCTAATAATAGGGTGTATGGAAAGAGTTAGGCAACTTTTGGGGTCTTCCAACTACTTGAAACTACTCATTTATTGCTTGAAAACATGTCACTTGACCCACTACCCCTGTTGGGTCTTCTTGAGGGTTAAAACTACCTTTTAGTTCTCTTGAACTGGGTTTGTGGTCTCTTGAAATTGACTAAAATCTTGATTTCCATGGTTGCCTCTATCATCTACTTGTTGATTTTAGTTTTCCCTTTATCACTGTTATTGTTGATTATTTCACTCTTATTTCCTATGATAGTCATTCTTGACTGCTCCTTGGTGCTATAGACTACTTCTTACTATCAAGAGACTACTCTGCTTTTATGTTTCATGGATTGCCTGACATATCTTCAAGTGTGACTATTATCTGATGATATCCATGTTCTCGTTATTAGTTAGGGTTGCTACTCTCATTCAAACTATAATAATTGTTACTCTCATCTGTCAAGCCTCTTCTCATTGTCATTATGCAGACTTTCATAGTATAAACATTGCCTTGACTATGATGTTTATGTCAAGCACTTTGTCATGTCAAAAAGTTTAGAATGATGTGAGAGGCTTCTCTTGTCCCTACATATTCTATATTGAAACTATGTTGTGTTAAATCTCTTTACTTGTCTTCATAACTTATTTAAAGCCTCTGACTCTATCTCATTCTTGGTCTATTCATTGTCTACTCTGCTTTGTGGCTACCCTTATGAAGTCTTTCTTTCTCTCCATGGTCTCTCACTATCTATGCAAGGTTTTTGATGGCTCTATTCACTATTTTAAACCTCACTATAGAGTATTTCCTATCATTTGTAGCTTGTTAAGTTTTAGTGTTTTGGACTATCCCAAAATAGTGATGGCCCCCCTAACACCTTCCTTAGCCCCTTCATCTCTATCATGCTGAGATATAACTGTGGTTTCACTATTTAGTACTGACTGGCTTTTGGTGTCTTTATGGTTGTTGTCTTTGTATTGTCATGATTGTTTTTCTTTCCTTGATTTATAATGGCTTGTCAAGACATCCCAATATCCTCACTTGATACCTATATCTTGTAACTTCTCTTCAACAGTCATTCAATGACTATTGCTACTGCTAATGACTATTGTATGGCTATCTCTTTCTCCTCTCTGATAGACATTCTTGATTGTTTTAAGGCCCTTTTTACTGCTAGAGTCTCTTCAACCATGCACTGATGACTATCTCTATTGACCATGACACAAGACACCTAAACAAACACATGAGAAACTCCAAATGATCACCTAAGTCTATAAATAGAAGTCTGACAGTCTCCCTAGCAGTGATTGTTCCTTTGATTGCATAACAGTCACTTTTACATAACTGTTTACTAGATTTATAACAGTCATTTTGATGACTAGTTTTTTATAGTTTTGAGGAGACTTTAATAGTCTGTAAGATGATTGTTGTGACAACCTATAGAGTAGACTGTTCATGACTAGTCTCTTTGAGCTAGTATCCCAGTAGTATGACTATTTCCAGAATCTTTATGACTGTTCTTCTATGCTATTGATGCATCTTGATTGTAGCATTGCTCTTTATCTTCACCTTATTGGCACTTTTTAACAAACCTTTACATATTTTCCCATCAAAAGTTGTTCTATGTCTTTTGTATCCTCTGTATAACCTGCAACAACTCCATAACACTTGTAATATTGGCAAAGGCACTACCAAACACCATTAAGCTTGCATTTCCTTCACCATTATAATCATACTGACCCTATCATGCCCAAAACATTATATCAACATATGCATGATTTGATTTAGGCTCGTCAATGATCTGACAGGCCCTTAAGGCTCTTTAGATTGTGCAGACGTTAGGGTTTGAGGAAGACTAGTTTAGGGTTTGACAAGTAACTATAGAGGTTTCTCACAATTTACAAACTTCTTTATATTTGCATCATACATATTTCATTCTTGTTGAAATAATTATGACACTTGGTGCAGGGTAATATGAAGGTTCATGCAAGGATTCAAAGGGTTTTGTTAAAATTTTATTTCCTTATTACAAGATTTTGACAAGGAATAAGGCATATATTGAACTGATACTCATAATAACAATTTCATATAATAGCATTTGAAACCAAAACACAGCCATAAAGGTTACTCGCATCATCATGTTGTCTTCATAGTCTTATTAGAGGTTTGTAGTTGTGTATATCATTAGATGTTTCACATCTCTATTGACCTTATATCTACGAAGAAACCTTGCACACCATCACAGGGATCTCCTCCTTTTGTGTTCCTTGACAAACCCTATGTCTCCTTCATTCTTTTCTACTACTATCTCCTCATGCATGCTGCTATCTTATTGTTGAATGCCAATAACACTGAGAGGGAGGGTGAATCAGTGTTCTAAAAATCTTTTGGTACACTTTAACTTTCAATCATTTTACAATATTAATTAAACAAAGGCACAACATGCATATGAACAACAACTGTTACGGGTAAAATGGGATAATAAAATAAAATATAAAACACCCAATAACATCAATGAAATGTGTAAATAACAAAAGCTTTAAAATAAGAATGATACTTATAACCTTTGTTACCTCGCGATTTCCATTGTTCGCCTATTCCCGTTTGATCTTTTGGTGATGAATGCAGCCGTTAGGAAGCTTGCTTCCTTGCTTTAATTCCTCAAGATGGCAAAAGAGAAATGGCTTGGATACTTATTGTGTTGAAGATGAGCTTCAACACAATATGGGATGAATAGTGAATGATGTGGTAGTGGGGGTGCCAATGGTGCGCTATGGATTCTGTAGCATAAGTTTATTTGAAAGATTCATTATTATGAAATGGAAGGATATAAGGGTATTTATAGGATTGTGTGAGAGAAGATCAATGGTGTAGAAGAAATAAGAAGATCAATGGTACAGGATGTTCGAGAGAACATGTGTGAATAGAAGAAGGACATGTGATTCAAAAGGATGCTTTGTTGAGTTAACTGCTTTCTTGATGAGGATGAGCTTTTATTTCTTAAATTAGAATATATTTTTCTAATTTAAGAGTTTTGTTGATAAAAACAAAGTTGCTTTAAATTAGTTAACTCAGCTTTTGCTTTTGCATGACAAGGAAGATTTATTTTTAGAAGATTTGGAAATAAGAAAGCAAGATTAAATAAATAAATTTATTTAATTGTTTGTGCAAGATTTAGAGGAATAAATAAAATATTTGATTATATTTTATTTTTGGAGATTGAGATTTAATTTAAATAAATTTGCATTTTATTTAAATTTGGAAGAATGAATGATTTAATTAAATAATTTAAAATTATTTAATTGTTTTAGAAGAATAAAGTTGATATTGATGGAAATAATTAAATAAATGTAATTTATTCAATTAATGGGAGAAAATGAATCAAATAAATAAATTGATTTATTTATTTATTGATAGAGGAATATAGACTTAAATAAATATTAAAAATATTTATTTAGACAGAGTCGTGTCATTTTTAGGTGTATACATTTTGCCCCTCTTTGATGCAATGTGTTTTATCACGTTGTTTCAAAGAATAAGATTGTCTGAAAATGATACATGCCCCAGTTTGCCCCTAGTACAAGTTTAACGACAATAGGATGCCCCCTTGAGAGATTGGATGGGAAGAACGCAGAAGGGCATGAGACGAACAATCTCACGATGAAGAAGAGGAGAAATAGGTTAAGGTGAAGAAAAAGCTAAATGATACACAATGCAAGATAAAATGATAACACACACAAGCAAGTAAGCAAGTATGCACAAATGATACAAAAACAAACAAGGTATTTCCCCTGTCAAGCGGTAAACCAACAATATACTAATAACGATATACAACAATGTTGTCATGGCAGTGAACGATAGATCCCTAGAGCAACATGAAGGACAGTGTCTAGTTTCAGGAAATGAAGCATGTCATGTAAGACGCGTGTATTGGTCTGATTTCGACAATGCTACATCCTGTATAAGACAAATATTTGATTATAACTGATCGAGTTGGTTTACAACTAGACAAGGATCAAGACCACCGATTGTGATTGGATCATGTGACAATATTGACTTGACTTGATTGGTATGGATTTAAGGATAGACTTGCATTTTGATCACTGCTCGGATTGATAGCTAGACCTGTTGACGAGAGATATGAAGACAGATAGAAATTTGATCGATAGAAGAATGACTCGATAGAAGAAATCACAAGCTTTTATTTGTAAACATCGATTCTCTACATAGAATTTTATTGCATGGGATATGGATATGAAATGCAATTGGATACGTTATGGATATGGATATTTGTCATCTTGATATTACAAGTATTTTGAAGTGCTTTGTTTCATCATTGGGCTTTTAAAATGTTGTAAGAAAATACAAGCATCTAGGTATAATTAAACTGAGATGACTTGAGTATCGCTTACATGGATTTTGATTTAGCAAGTTAATACAAGCATCTAGTCAAAATTGAATCTAAATGACCAGAGTATTTCTTGCATTTCAACAGATAAGGATTGTCCCTTTTCATGCTCAGACCTTCGAAAGTCCTCAATGATCTTTTTTTGATCATGTCGTTAGACAAAAGTCATCACATTACTAAAGTTTCATCCACAAACAACAGACAAAGAAAAAGATTATGCCCCCATCATAGCACCTCTAGCTTTTGGCATCCTTGAGTAGCATAGAAAGACATAATGACAAAAATCCAAGACTTTCTAAGTTAACCTGTTCACAAAACATTCTTGCATTAGATGTGTCTTTTTGCCATAATTGATATAGAGTTAATCTGAGTGTTTTGGTATACATTTTTACTTTGCTTTGGACAGGTTGATGCTTTGGTGCCAAGATTTTTGTTTTGGGAAGCTTGCTTTGCTGCGTGAGCTTGTCTAGTGAAACATATCACAATCCTTATTGGTATCCTCTTTTAGAAAAAGTGGCATTCAAGAATCCGAATCTGCAACCAGGTCGAGGAGTTGCCCCTAGTGTAGACAAAGAATCAACTTATTATGGGTGACATGACAAACAAACATGGAGAGATGGACCCTAAGGGACTGACCTAGTGCCTCAAGGGCTCATTGCTAAATGGCCTTGCCTACGTGACGACATAGAGGCAATGTAGTTCGGCGTGAACCTGATGGACCTAAGACCTAGGTGATGGCAAAGATGTAGAAATAGAATGGACAACAGGACAAATGACACTCGATGGAATGGATAGGAAAGAAGTGGAGCAAAGTGGAGCCTCAAGGGCGCATTGGGAATGCCTTGCCTACGTGATAACTCAGAGGCGATGTAGTTCGCTAATGGTTCAAAGGACTAGTTCAGGATGAATGATATGATGGACACAAGAGAAATGAGGCCACAACAGATGGAGGAAGTGGTTTGTCGCAAATACTGCCTATTTACTAGGTTTTCACCACTTGCTTTTATTTGCACCAAAGATAAAAGAATTTTTTTTTGTTTTTTGTTTTTGATCACTTTTTCAATTTTTTTGAATTTTTAAGGACTCCCTTGCATTGGGGTTTTTAGGTATAGAACTTGCAAAGATGCATGTCATTGATAGGATCATCAAACAGTTTGCCTTCAGATGTAACCAACTAATATGCTCCTAACCCATAGGCTACAATGATGACATAGGGACCTAGCTAGTTGGGTTAGAACTTGCCTTTCTTTTCTCAATCTTGCTGATTTCTAGGATTTTCTTTGAGGACTAGATCACCAACTTAGAATACTTAGGGCTTTACCCTATGGTTGTAGCTTCTGGACATCCGTTGTTGATAATCTTTTAGGTGGTTAAAGGCATGTTGCCTTCTCTCTTCAAGCAACTCTAACTTGAAGTCTGGACACTCTGTACTCTACATCAAATATGAGGCCCTTTAATGAAACTCACAAGGATGGGATCTCGACTTCAATGGGCAAGATGGCTTGAGATCCGTAGACTAGGGAGTATGGTGTTGCACCTGTGGGTGTGCAAATGCCTGTATGATAGGCCCACAACATGGGATTTAATTGGACATGCCAATCATGACTGGCATCATTGACAGTCTTCTTTAGGATTTTCAAAATGGTTTTATTTGATGCCTCTGCCTGGCCATTGCCTTGGGGGTAATAGGGGTAGAAAAGCGGTGTTGTATATGGAATTTGTCACATAGTTCCCTGACATCTTGATTTTTGAAAGGTCATCCATTATCCATGATAATGGATGAAGGGATATCATAGCGACAAATGATGTAGTTGAAGATAAAGGAGGCAATCTACTTGCCTATGATATTGGATAATGGCACAGCTTCAATCCACTTTGTAAAGTACTCAGTGGCGATGATTATGAATTTATGACCACTAGATGAAAAAGGGTGAATCTTTCCCACTAAGTCGAGTCCCCACTGACAGAAAGGCCAAGGAGTCATTAATGGCTACAGCTCCTATGCTGGTGCATGTATCAGGTTCCCACGGATTTGGCACTTCTTGCACTTCTTTACAAAATGATAGGAATCTTGTTCCATGGTTGGCCAGTAGTATCCCATGCATATGAGTTTCTTGGCTAGGGTAGGACCACTAGAGTGGGTCTTGCATATACCGTCGTGTACTTCGTTTAGGGTGGTTTGATATTCCTCACTATTGAGACATCTAAGGAGAGTACCATCGAGACCTCTGCGATATAGGGTATTGGCAACAATGGCATACCGGGATGCCTGACAGATGAAGGTTCATTTTTGGTTACTAGAGAGATCAGGTGGGAGGGTATTCTCTTTAAGATATGCAAATATTTTTCCATAGAGGGGGGAATCAGCTCCAACAATGTGGCAAATGATATGGGATTCAAGGGTGTCATATGCAGGACAGGATGCTGGCTCTACCAAGAACTCATAACATGATTGATTATTTGGAATATCAAGGAGAGATGCAATTGTTGCCATGGCATCTACAGCTTTGTTCTCAATCCTTGGTATCTACTCAAAAGAGATCTTGACAAAGTATTCTTTTAAGTCATCTACCATTCATTTGTAAGGGATTAATTTCTCATCTTTTGTCTGGTAGTCATCATTTACTTGATTTATGACCAAATGTGACTCACCATACACCTGAAGTTCTTGGATATTCCATTCAACTGCTAGCTTGATGCCAATGACTAGGGCTTCATATTCTGCCATGTTGTTAGTGTAGGGAAATAGTAATCTGTAGGATTTAGGAATGGTGTCACCACTAGGGGCAATCAACAAGATACATGCTCCCGATCCATTCTGAGTATATGAGCTATCAAAATACATTTTCTAGGTTGTTGTGGCTATGTGAAAGATAGACTTGTCTAGAAATTTGAAACTCAAAGGGCTATCATCTGTTAGAGGTACATTTGCTAGTTGATCTATAAGTACTTGGCCTTTTATTGCTTTCCTATCTACATATTCGATGTCAAATTCACTGAGAAGCACGACCCATTTGGACAATCTATCTATTAGAGCTGCTTTGTTGAGTAAGTACTTGAGTGGATCAATTTTTGCTACTAGTTTGACTGAATGTGACAACATGTAATGTCTCCACTTTTGTGAGGCGAAGACCACAGCGAGACATGCTCTTTCAATTGGCGTGTATTGCAGTTCATATCCAACAAGTGTTTTACTGATATAGTAGATTGCTTGTTCTTTCCCTTCATAATTTTGTTGTGCGAGGAGAGCTCCCAAAGCTATTCGTGTGGCTGAGATATGCAGCAGTAGAGGTTTACCCTAAATCAATGGCATCAATACAGGTGGTTTCATTAGGTATTATTTTAACTGTTGAAATGCTTGCTCACATAAATCATTCCATTTGAAAGGGACATTCTTATGTAGGAGGTGGGAAAATGGGTGGCACTTATTTGCCAATTGAGAAATGAACCTTCTGATAGATTGTAGTTTTCCCTGTAGGGACCTTAGCTGAGTGAGATTCTTAGGAGGCGGTATTTTCATGATGGCTTTCACTTTAACTGGGTTGACTTCAATTCCATTGGCAGACACTATGTATCCAAGTAGCTTACCTGAGGTAACTCCAAACACGCACTTCTTCGAATTGAGGTGCACATTAAACTGTTCGAGTCTTTTGAAGATTTTGTCCAGTACTGCCAGGTGTCCTTCTCTTGTGAGGGATTTTGCCAGGATGTCATCAACATAATCTTCCATTATAGTGTGCATCATGTCGTGGAAGATTGTGGTCATAGCTCTCTGATATGTTGCACCAGCAATTTTTCAAACCAAATGGCATGACACACCAACAATAGGTGCCCCAAGGACATGTGAATGTAGTCTTGTCTTGGTCTTCAAGTGTAATTTTTATCTTGTTGTATCCAGAGAAACCATCCATTAGTGACAGCATGGTATGCCCTGCCGTGAGATCTACAATAATGTCAATGTTTGGCAGGGGAAATCATCTTTTGGACAAGCTTTGTTCAGGTCTCTAAAGTCATTACATATTCAGACTCTGCCATCTGGTTTGGCATCTGGTACTATGTTTGAAATCCACTCAGGATAGTCTATTGGTCTGATGAATTTGACATCTAACAGTTTCTTTAGCTCTTCTTTCACCATGAGGGCCACATGTGGGTGCATCTTTCTAAGTTTTTGCTTTACTGGCTTAGCTCCTAGAGCTAAGGACAAGTGATGCATGATGAGATTTGGATCTAGGCCTAGCATATCTACATATGTCCATGCAAAATTGATTTGTTTTCTTTTGAAGAATTCAGTGAATGTTGGCTTTTCTTGTGCGGTTAGAGACTGTGCCATATGAATCATTCTGGGACTGTCACTTGTGCTGACATTGATTGGTTCTGCTAGTTCTATCAATATTGAAGATCTCTCCTAATGTGTGAGATTGGGTAGAGGGTCAAGCCTTCCATCCTTTGGCACCTTAGAGAGGTTTTCACTGTTGGATACGTCTATATTTTTACTTTTTGCATGATCTAACACGGCCACAGAGCAATTTTCACCATTAGATCTTTCTTACATTTTGACATTTTTGAGACTGAAATTCTTGGCACTCTCTCCAAAATAGGCCTTGTCATTGAGTTCTATGGCATAGCCAGCTCTATGGTCCCCTATGGGTTCATGATCTCTAAGCTCAAGATAGTCTATGATGGCTTCATCGTTCTGAAAGGTATCGAGCTCAGGGGTAGTGTCTTATAAGTCTCAATCTATGAGTTTGAGGTGCAACAAAGGTAAGGGGTCATTGGGTTGGTCTGGTTCGATGGTATTGATGGTTAAGATAGAGGTGTTGTGGAGGTCATTATAAGCATGGACAAAGTCTGCGATGGTACTCTCCATTAGCTGATCTGTCAAGGGGGGTATCATTCTTTCCTCATGACTTTCACTATCGTTATTATGTGGGTCAGACTCTAGTGGTCTAGCCCTTGGACCTCATCTCTCATTGGCATGGGTTGGGTCATACTCATGGACAACATCGATATCTTTTTCATCACAAGATAGCTCCAAGAGACTATCCCACTCATATTTGTTGGAGTCAATCTCACTCCCCATTTGCAATTGCTAAATTTGATCAACTAGATTACTAGCAGATGTTTTTGGTTGTTTTCCTTTATGCTTATTCGCTCTATTGGTTCTTGTTGTGCCAATGTAACCTAGCCCTGTAATGTCTTGGGCTGTTAAGGTATGAGGTTGGATGGGTTCAGTGATACCATCTTTGCTTGAACCGAGTGGACCATGTCCTTCATACCCAATTCTTTGTAGCATTTGGAATCCTTGACCATATTGTTCAGTTTGTATAGTGGTGTGATGGTCTTGTTTTGTTGATGAATTGTCTTCATCCTTATATAACCATTGAAGGATATTCTTTTCATCGCTCTCATCTTTGAGGCTTCCCCATTTGATAAACAGACCTTTGGTAGTTTTGACTGCTTTGGATTTGTTCAGGGTAGGTCTTCCATGTGATCTGGGAGATAGGGGAGTTGTACCAAACAGAGGGATTGGGAAATTGTGTACTCACCCAGGCCCTTATCGTTGAGTCTGAGGTCAGGCTGGGATGCCTTTGAAGTGGAAGCAAGTGAAGCTAGGACAACATGAGAGGAAGATGAAGTAGAAGCACAGTTATGAGGAATCACAACTTTAGGTTTAGGATGAATGGAGTTACAATACTGAAATGGATTGGGGTCACCTTGGATGGTGATCTCTTGACCTTCATAGGGGAATTTGATACACTGGTGGTATGTTGATGGCACTACTTTCAAAGCATGTATCCATGGTCTACCAAGAAGAATGTTATATGCTACCTCCATATCAAGGACTTGGCATGCCACATCTTTTACTATAGATCCCACTCTAATTGGTAAAATTACAGTTCCCTTGGAAGTTCTCTCCTCCTTATCATAGGATTTGATAGTGATTTTCTTTTTTGGATCTATAGATTTCTCCACAAACCCTAATGCAAGGATTAGCTTCAAGGTGTAAATATTCAAACCAGCTCCTCCATCGATTAGAACCCTTTTTATCTTGTGTTTATGGATGAAGGCTTCGATATGAAGAGAGGCATTATGAGGTTGGGTAATTGACATATCATCCTTTTCAGTGAATGATAGGGAGTGAGGTGAGGTAATGTTACCTACTAGGGTTTGAAACTATTCTTTGGTGAGGTTCATTGGAACGAAGGCTTTGAAAAGAGCTTTGTCAAGTACAGCCCTCTGGGACGGGGACAGATGTAGAAGTTCTAGGATGGAGATATGTGCTAGTATCTTATGGAGTTGATCCAGGATACTGTACTAATTAGCCTGAGAGGCGGGGGCTCCTCTAAGAGTGACTCTATTACTGTGGATGGTAGCATTACAATTCGAATCTTTGTTTATAGTGATCACATTGATGTGTGAATCACTTTCTGAGATGTGGTTAACAACATAGTCTAAGGACACGTTTGTATAATTGGCGTTGTTAGTTCCAGTGTTGTTTTGGTTGGAAGACCCTCCCTGCTCATAGTTGGGAAGATAATCCTTGAATGCCTGGTGATCATTATTAGAGGAATGTCTATCAAGTGACACTTTGTTTTGCTGGATCAAATCTTGGATGGTGTGCTTGAGCGCAATGCAGTTGTTGGTTTTGTGCCCCCTATTTTAGTGGTACTCATAGAAATCGTTGTCATTCCACCAAGGAGGTTTGACTTTTGGTTCATATTCTTGCTCTGTTGGAAGTGTTATGATCTTACTTGCGATTAACTTCTGTAGGGCGGTTTCCAATGATTCTCCCAAAGGTGTAAATTTTCTTCTAGGTTGAAAACTTGTAAACCATGATTCAGTGTTTCTTGGTTTATTTTGCGGGGGGTTATTTTGAGGATTCGATAAGTTGAATATTGGTTGTTTTGGTGCCGCATTATTGGCATCTACCACCCCATCATTCACAATGTTTTTGTTCTTTGTCTAGAATCTTGGTTTATCTACGTTGGTATTGGTACTAGGAGTGTCCTTATAAAGATTTATTTGACCCTTAGTGATTAAAGCCTTTTCAATGATTAGACCCATCTCAATGACCTTACTAAAGGAAGTAGGACATTGGATTTGTATCTGATAGCTTAGGTCAGTTAGTAAGTTATGGAAAAAAAATTCCAGCATTTGTTTTTCAGGCATTTGATGTGGGCACGTACTTGCCAACTGTCTCCATCTTCGTAGGAAGGCGGTGAAAGATTCTCCACCTTTTGCTTGGTGTTGCAAAGGTCTAAGATTGAGGTGTCATGCTCAATATTGTAGGAGAAGAGTGTGACAAATTTGTCCACAAGTTTGTTAAAGGTTCTAATGTCAGGTGGTAGTCTAGAAAACCACTCCATGGCTTGTCCTCCTAAGCTTCTTAGAAACAGTCGCAGAAGATAAGTATCATTGTGGGTGACTTCAAGACATGCAACGTTAAATTCCCTAATGTGGTCCCTTGGATCACCCTTTCCTTGATATTTATCAATTTTTGGCACCTCGAATTTAGAGGGGAAAGGTATCATGATCAAGGTCCTATCAAAAGGATATGGTGAAATATCCTCTAGGGAATAATGCTTAGTTGATGTTCATGTTTGCATGTCTGTGAATTGTTGTTGTAAAGCTTGGATCTGTTGGGTCATTAAGCTCAAGGCATCCATAGAATCAATGGTTGCTTTGCTTTTGTCTGTGGGTATTTCCTCTTGTGTGCTTCCCTAAGGGTTTCTTTCTTCCTCAGGTTCTTTTAGAGCTTCTACGCCAAAATATTTAGGGAGCTTGACTCCTTTTTGTACTAAGTGGAGAAAGAATTTAGTATGGTCTTGGGCCAGCACCTTATCCATTATGCATTGAAACCTTCAGTCTTGCTGAGTTTGGAGAATCTTTTCTAGAGAAATTTCCTCATCACTATCGTGAGAGGATGAAATAGTTTGCTCAGCCATTTCAATCTATTTTTATTTTTGGGACCTTGTTAAGACCATGCAAGGTGACTTGAGATGGGATGGAGTGAGTTTGAAAGACTCGAGAAAGAAGCAATGAAATGACAAGGTTTGAACAAGGTTTTCCTTAGATCAATTGGTGTCAAAGAAGACAGGTGAACAAAATAATAGTCAAAGTAAGGATGATAGAAATCTGGTTACTTGATGTAGACTAGTTTTGCACAAGCCACTAGTGTAGTTCTGAGAGAAAAGGATGATTGATCCTTGATAGTGGAGACTCACTAGGTTTGTTTGAGGGTGATGTGATCAATGATAGCTTGGTACTAACCTAGTTTTTGGATATCTTGCTTGATTTTGGAAAAGCTTGGATGATGCGCATGTGGGAAAAGTAGCTATAGTGCGGAAGATGGTTGACTTGCATGATTTTAATCAAATCTTGGGAAAACTAAGACAAGTTTGAAATAGGTTCTTGAAAAGTTGAAAGTTTTTCTCCTAGGAAGTATAGAACAACTCTCTAGAATGGATGTGCAATAGTAAATGCGCTAGAATAGAAGGCAAAAGTGCCACAGGTCAAAGCACATGCACAAATCTGGCAGATTTTATATGCACCACAATAGTAATTAAATGCATAGCAAGTCTAAATGGATGCCCCATAGGTTGCAACGGATGCGCTGTTCTAGTTTTTAGTGTTGTTTTTGCAAAGTTTTCAGCACATTTTTCAAAAAAAATTGTTTCTTGGTTGAAAACTAGGTCTGTTTTTTAATTTTGATTTTCAATTATGGTAGATAAAGACACCGCAAGTGCATAGAATTTTTCATGATTTTTATCTTTTATTATTTTTTGTATTTTTGTGGACTTTTTGACACAAGAATAATTACAACCTAGGCTGGAAAGGACAGTGTTTGTTGAGTCCCCTAGCTGTGCATATTCAAAGCATGTAGCTCTAGGATCTAGTAGCACTGGCTCCCCTCCACGGCACTCACTTCTCACACATACCAAATCTGGGTTTCCTTAGGCTCGTACCCCCACTGAACCTTAGAATTGTCCCTACTACCTCTACTAAGAATCACATGAATCGGGGCCACTTCAAAGGTCCCACCTTTTGTGCCAACAAATAGAGGATTTTGGTATACTAGACAATGGCTAAATAGTTAGGGAAACCGTTCGAGTGGTTACACATGTGGTAGCACTACTCTCCGTTATGGAGTCTCCCAGCCTCTAAGGGTTACACCTTGGAGGGTTTTGGGGGAGATTGGCTGTCGGTGTAACACATCAGCACTTGTTGCAGGAAGCTTTCACCTCAAGCACAATTTATTTAAAGTGGATTGGTAGGGCTTGGCTTTATTCTGTTACCACTTAGGGTTGTTCCCACTTGGATAGGCAAGCATCCAAGGGCAGGCCCCTCTAAAGGTTATACATAAAGAATAATAAGTCTGGCATTCTGGTCACCCAGTAAAGGGGAGAGCATAAGCCTATTGTCATTCAGCAGACATAGTAAACAGTGGTTCTTTCACCCCTATTTAAAAGGAAAAAAACTATATGTGTTACACTACTTGGGCACACACATAGTTTGTTAACTTTGGAGTGGTTAAAGATAGAAATGGTTCTTTCCATTTTGTAAGATAGCAATGTTCTAATAGAAATGATGTTTGTTTACTATCCTCCTAGTTAAGAACTATGTGAGATTGGCATGCACACATTGTTTTACTTTTCCCCCTAGTTAATCTATGATGTGTGTGTTAAGGAAAATAAAACTATCCAGCTCTCAACCTTGCACAAAAATCAAAGAAATCAATCCTGCAAGACAAATGTCAGTGTCAAAAACCCTACAAGAAATCCCCATAATCACTGTGAAGAATATATGCGCAGCTTTATAGTCTGTATGCACAGAAACAGAGACTATAAGTGCCAAATTACAAATGCGCTAAGACAGGTGTCAAAAGCACAGGAATAAAGGACATATGCGCAGTTTCTATGGATGTGTCGTTCTAAAGAATAAAAGTGTCATGTATTGGGCTATATGCGCCAAAATATCACATGTGCCAAAACAGGTTGTAGATGTGCCGCTTTGGAGGATGTATGTGTCGAAATGTTGCATGCGCTGGAATAGTGCTCAGATGCATCAACTGAACCTATTTTGAAGCTTGTATGGAATTTGTATGGAACCTGTCACTCAAGAACTCAATTTTTTGGTTAGATTTGGGGCAAAGGCCCCATGGTGGGTGCCAGAAATGTTACGGGTAAAATGGGATAATAAAATGAATTACAAAACACCCAGTAACATCAATGAAATGTGTAAATAACAAAAGCTTTAAAATAAGAATGATACTTACAACCTTTGTTACCTCGCGATTTCCATTGTTCACCTATTCCCGTTTGATCTTTTGGTGATGAATGCAGCCCTCAAGAAGCTTGCTTCCTTGCTTTAATTCCTCAAGATGGCAAAAGAGAAATGGCTTGGATACTTATTGTGTTGAAGATGAGCTTCAACACAATATGGGAGGAATAGTGAATGATGTGGTAGTGGGGGTGCCAATGGCATGCTTTGGATTCTGTAGCATAAGTTTACTTGAAAGCTTTGTTATTATGAAATGGAAGGATATAGGGGTATCTATAGGATTGTGTGAGAGAAGATCAATGGTAGAGGATGTTCGAGAGAACATGTGCAAATAGAAGAAGGACATGTGTCATTCAAAAGGATGCTTTGTTGAGTTAATTGCTTTCTTGATGAGGTTGAGCTTTTATTTCTTAAATTAGAATATATTTTTCTAATTTAAGAGTTTTGTTGAGAAAAAGAAAGTTGCTTTAAATTAGTTAACTCAGCTTTTGCTTTTGCATGACAATGAAGATTTATTTTTAGAAGATTTGGAAGATAAGAAAGCAAGATTAAATAAATAAATTTATTTAATTGTTTGTGCAAGATTTAGAGGAATAAATAAAATATTTGATTATATTTTATTTTTGGAGATTGAGATTTAATTTAAATAAATTTGCATTTTATTTAAATTTGGAAGAATGAATGGTTTAATTAAATAATTTAAAATTATTTAATTGTTTTAGAAGAATAAAGTTGATATTGATGGAATTAATTAAATAAATGTAATTTATTCAATTAATGAGAGAAAATGAATCAAATAAATAAATTGATTTATTTATTTATTGATAGAGGGATATAGACTTAGATAAATATTAAAAATATTTATTTAGATAGAGTCATATCATTTTTAGGTGTATACAGCAACCATAAAAACATGACACATGGACGCCAAGATTTTTATGTGGAAAACCTAAAATGGGAAAAACCATAGAGAGGATTAGCTCTTAAATATATATTGCAATTTTTACAAATAATGATGTTCAGGCTTGGTCACTCCATGGGCCTGGAACATGCTGGCTCACTGCCATGAAGTACAACTAGGTCTAGCAGGCTCACTGCCTCAACCCTAAACCTGGCAAGATTACCCTGAGGGTTGTTAAACCCTAATGGAGGCTCACTACCAAGCTCACTATCTTGATGAAGAAGGCTCACTTCCAAGTACAAAGCAAATTGCACATGAAAACTGAATACTACATAAGCATCTGTCACTATGCCAGGGTGCGGTCATTTAGCAACTAAATTTTGAATCCCAAGTCTTAATTATCACTAATCTATGTCACTACTCTGCTATTCACATATTCGCACACATCCACACCCAGTCTCAACCAAAATTCATTGCTCTTATATATCCGCATCATGATTTGATCCATAAGCATGTCGACATCTAAGAAGTGAAACATGTACATGGAAAGATGTAACTTGTCGGCTCAATCCTATGCACTATATGTCATGCAAACCCAAATATTTCTCCAAATGTGTTCATATAGGTTGGCTCTAATCATTCAATCACTTAAATAGATCCTTCACACACTATCTCTTCTCTGCACAATGATTTATCATACTAGTCAGCCTATTCCTTAAGAGCATGTTTATCAAGTTCATCTGTCGACTTACATCTTTTACTGCGGATCACAAAACACTTCCAAAATCATATCAAGGATTCTTCACACATTCCCAAACTTACCCTCAGAACCACAAGGCATTATATCATCTTGCAGATAATTGCAAACCATCGGAGCTCAGACTCTGTCTCAGTTGACTCTGTCAAACATTGCGCTGATACTTAGTAGCTTGCAACTATCTTTCTGGTGAACTTCAGATCTCACAACTCTGAAATTATACACTTCATACAATTGTTTACAACACCTTAAAACTGCATAACAAAATACTCACCTGTGGAGGAATGCAGACCATTACAATGTGCCCTGTTCACTGTCTTTGCTATGCCTCTGTTCATCCGAACTTGGATAATTATTCCAAATGACTTCTCGAGGAAGTCAAAACTTAATCTCTGGAGCATAGCACCATCAACCAATTACTAACATTAGTCCTAAACTACATTACCAGATCATCATCTGCGGAAGCACACTGACCCACTGATTGTCCTTTACTTTGTAAATACCCATACTTAGCCATTTTCTATCAACCAGACTTGAAATCCAATATGTCCTTCCAGAGTTATCTCTTTCTATCATGGTGATAAGATTTCTAAGCCTTGTTTCCATCAATGACAACATACAAGTCCATACTGGAGCAATGTCTCTTGCTAACAATTTCCCCCTTTGGCATTGATGGCAACACTTAGTGAAAAATGTTTGACTTCTCCCCCTTACTATATACACTTTATTTTTCTACTCCCACTAAGATGTTTATCCATTTTTCACTGATCTTCTTCTCCCCCTTTGACATCAATGGCAAAGGGTGTGATTCGGAACCAAAAAAATGTTGAATCTTCAAAAAAAATTATATATTCTGCCGCATATTTACAAGTGCAATCTTCAACTCAATTTTACATGTGCTAGAGGATGTCATTGAAAATGTTCTTTACTTGAGCCCATTCACCATCCCATCTTTTCTTGGCATTGTCCAAAACTTGAATATGACCACTGAGTAGAAAAACTATAGCTTCTACCTTTTGTAAATCTAATGGTGAGGCAGTTTGTCCAGAAAGATGTGCTTCAGCCATAAGCTTAGTCATTGAATCCAGTTTGGGACTGATCAGTCTTCTCAATTGTCCCATTCTACTCTTTATTTGACACTTTTGATTTATTAAATTATTCAAGTCATTGTGGATGTTAATGACTTGAGCTTCCTTATTGTTGGTTGATTCATGTACTGGATCAAAATTCTTAGAAATATCCATCAGTTTTTCTTCCAATTCCTTGATCTTTTCATCTATCTTCTTTGTAACTTCTAACCATGATAGACAAAATTTATATACATCACCAGCTTCTACAATAGCATGTTGAATATTTTGTATTCCATTTTCTAGTTGAGCCTTATCATGGGCTATCAACTTTGTCAACCCATCAAGCCTTTTCTCATTAAACTCTTGTCTAACTTTTGTTTCAGCTAATTTTTCAAGAGATTCAAAGTGTGTACTTATAGAAAGAATTAGTCCCTTGAGCTGACAAGTGGTAGATAGAGAGGTATCCTTCTAGTAAGTTGGTACCAGCTTTTCCAAAATGTTGGATGCATCATTTATGAGTTCACTATCCTCAATCTGGGACTTCAAAATCTCTTTTCTTCCTTTAGCTTGGACAACTGAAGCCAACTTGAACATTTGAGCAGGAGAGAATGTGTTCAAGTTTATTGGACCTTGGATTGATTTAGGCTCATCTAGAACTAATTCTTCTTTTTCCAAAAGCTCTTTTACTGTCTCCGCAATGTCTCTTGCTACTTGTTCAGACACTTCTTCTTCTTGATTTCATTCCAGAGGTTCCATGTTCATATTCTCTTGTTGACCAATATTTTGTTCTGGTGTAGGGCTTTCCTTAGCTTGATCAAGTTATTGATTATGAACTTTGATCTACTCATCAATTTTCTCCTTGTTTTCTGGATCATCGATATGTTGTCCTCAAAGAAGACTTGTTTCAGTTTGATCCTTTTCAGCAAAAGGGGTTTGATCAGATTCTTCCTTTTTCTTTTCTATTACTTTGTCTTTTACTAGAGGATTTGTATCAGTTTTCTCCAAACCTTGATCCATGCTGACTTCTGGAATAGATTTGTCATCTCCAGCATTTGTTTCTTCATTGCCATAGATGGTAGGAATATTGTTTTTCTTCAATATTTCTAAAAGGGTTTCCTCTGTTTTCTTGACCACATTGTCGATTTCACCTATCATTAATGAATTCATCCTTTTCTTGGTCCTGAAGGCATCCTTGAGTTCCTTAGAGATTTTGGCTTCTTCTTCAGGTGTGATCTCCAGACTTAACCTTGTTAGTGCATGATGTTTGAGTTTAATATCTTTGGCCATGGCAGTTTCTTTTCGGGCTGATAAGATACTTCCTAAGGTATCAGGGAGATCACCAATGATTTCAATGAGAGCTCTATTGTATATGTTCAAGTACTTTACGGTGGCTTCTTCCAAAACCCTTTTATCAGCATCTAATCATCATAGAATTCAGCCACATGTTTGAAGTTTCCATCAATAGTGACAAATTTTAATACATCTTCAAGCTTTAATGTGGCTTGAGACTCATCTACCTTTTGTCTTTTGTTGGGTATCTTTCTTCCGGATGGCTTCTCCTTGCTACTTTTGGAGACTTTAGTAGCCTCAACTTTCATTTTCTTTACTTCCTCATCTGATTATGTCTCTTCTTCATCCTTTTCTCCCACACTGACATATAGTCTTCTTCATTTCATCTTTTTCCTCTTGGTAGACAGAGGATTTCTTTGATGTTTTCTCAAGGATTATTGATTTAGAAGCACTAGATGAGGCAGCAAAGCTCCTAGTAGATTTCTGAACCTTTTTAGATTTGTCCTATTTCATTTGTGATTCTTCCGAAACTTGCACTAGTTCACTTTTTTGTTTTTCTTCTGCTGATTTCTCTACTTTTTCCCTTACCTCTTTCAATTGTTCTTTGGTGATGCCATATCTTGCAGTGATCTCTTCCACCTCTTTTCTGACTTTTCTAGTTGATTCAGGTTTTCTGAATTCAACATGAATTTTCATGGATAGCTCTTCATAAGTTTCAAATCTTTCTTCCCTATTGTCCTTAGGTTTGCTCAACATGTGTTGAGCATAGCTCTCTAATATTTGCCAATCTACTTCATAGCCCATCGGCATCACCCAGGCATTCCTAGGCTCAACAACTTCCATTAGGCATTGATCTTTTGTAACCATGAAATAGATGGTATCCTTATACTTCTCAACAATTTTCCTAGGAATTCTTTCTCTAGACTACATCATGCTTTGGAAATTTTTGAAGTACCCCCATAGGGTTGTATTTTGCTTATTAACACTTCCAATTCTATTTAGATGGTTTCTAATTTGAATAGCTATTGGTTTACTTCTTAACTAGATCAAATTCTTCATGTTTGGTAGCTCATTCATGAAATAAAAAAATAAATAGATGACCAATGTACCATATTTGAAGGGGTAATTCTTGCTCTCCTTTGTCTTTCTTAAATTTTCCAATAATTGATTTAGTAGCAGCTCACATAAGTCATAATTAGCATTCTCCTTTATCATCTGATAGGTAGTATAGATTGTTGTCCCTAGAAACAGAGTTCCCCCAGTTGGAGAAATAGATCTGGTAACTCAAAACCATTGAGGCAAATCTCACATCATGATGTGTGATATCATTAATAGTTAATGATCTCTTATCAAACTTTGCTCCAGTGGCCTCTGTAACGGTTTGATTCTTGACAGCCTTCAGCAAGGGCATACCTCTGGTGGAACTTAATCATGTAACTACCCTAATTACTTCCTTAGTGATTTTGAAGGGCTACCCTAACCACATGAATTTGTCATGAATTCAACTCAGAACGTATCTTACCCATTCATCCTCCGCAAATGTAGGGAAATCCACATATTTAATAAATTTATTTTCCTTTAGGTTTTTGTATTCTTCCTTGAGGTCAAACTGGTCATCAATTAGATGTTTGAGATATAAATCTGACAGGAAAATGTTGTTGTGTTCTTCTAGGGCAACATAAATATATGCCCTAACATCCTCAACATATAGAACTCTATAAGGTATACCCAATAATGCACCCATTGGATCAACTTCAGTTGCTTTGTGGGGATGCTTCTTGAATTTGGGTCAAGGAAGCTCAGTAATATCTATAACTTGTGGATTCGCCATAGCAAAGATTCAATAGACTCATAATGAGGGTTTCTACAGTAAATACCTTGATACCCTAAATTTGGGTTTTCCTCACCTGAATCATTCAGAGTTCTTTGAATCTTTGTTGCGCCTTGAAATCTTGCTTTAATCTCTCTCTAACATTTGGAAAATTGAATGCAAAGTAAATTGGAAGGCAAATGACTTGCTTTTTATCCTCCGCACTTGACCTAATCATCATAAATGCTTGTTCCCAAAAAGTTGCTTGACTTTTCTCTTATAGACACAGTCATTTAAAATTGCTCCACAATATACCGCATTAGCTTATTTTCTTCTAGTTATTCTTTTAGAGGATTTGTCTTGTTGAATTCCACCAAAAATCTTTGTGTTGGATTCCAGCACCAACCTTTTGGCTGGGGGATTTTGATTTTCAACATTGCTTCCCCTGAGTCAGAGCTTCCAATTTACCTCCTGTAGGAAGTATCTGCATCAGATTCTGGTGTGGATTTATCCTCTTCTTATCCATTTCCTTCTTGGTTTCAACCGGATCAAATTTCTCTTTTCCCTTATTATTTCTCTGCTCTGTTTTCCTTTATTTAGAATAGTAATTTCTCTTCATATTCTTGTTTCTGCAAAATCTTGCAATATGTCTAGATTTGTTGCAATTGAAGCACACCACATTCTTTTGACCTTGATTCCTTTTATTGATTGGATTTGATCTGCATTGATTAGCCATATGTCCAAATCTATTGCATGCAAAACACTTTCTATTGAATGATTGATTATTCCTTATATTTTGAAAAACATCTATTTTCGAACTTCTACACACAACTGCTCTATGACCAATTTTATTGCAAGTGAAGCATTTACCTTTGAAGAATCTATTTTTGAAATTTTTTCTGATCTGATTTCTACATTCATTTTCTCTATGACTAATTTTCTTGCAATTGAAACACTAACTAGAGAATGATGGAACCTTTTGATTTATTCTACTTCTACACTAAGTAGCCTTATGACCAAACTTATTAAATGAATTGCAATAACCATTGAAAGATGGGTACCTTTGAGCATTTGGTTGTCTACCTGGAGATTTTCTAGGTCTTCTTCTCTTATTTCTGAACTGGTTTCCTCTATTTTTCTTTAATTCAGTGTTTGCTTGACTAGATTTTGAACTTTCCCCTTTCTCAAATCCCAATCCTTGCTTATCATAGGCACTCTTCTGGCTAGCAATCATTTCATCAAGCTTTGTAGTACTTATCATGAATTTTTCTTCAAAGCTTTTGGTCTTTTCCAGATCTATTTTTAGACTTACAATTTCTATTTCAAGTTTTGCACAATCTTTTGATTTGTTCTTCACAATTAGATTCAGATCATCTTCTTCTCTTATTCTTTCTATAACTTCTATTTCCAAGTCATTCAGGGCTTCATTTGTTGATATCAATTGATCACTAACTTCTTTGTATTTATCTTTGAATTCCTTGACTTGTTCTTTTAACTTTGAGATACATTCATTAGCTTGTTGCAGGTTATCCTTCAGATTTTCTAGTTCCTTGTTGCTTTCATAATTTTTGAATCTTCTTACTGCCATTGTTACACTATCCCAGATCTTCCTTGAGTTGTTAGGCTTTTTCCAAGGAACTTGGCTCTGATACCAATTGTTGAATGCTAGGAACACTGAGAGGGGGTCTGAATTAGTATTCTAAAAATCTTTTGATGCACTTTAACTTTCAACCATTTTCCAATATTAATTAAACAAAGGCACAACATGCATATGAACAACAACCATAAAAACATGACACATGGACACCAAGATTTTTATGTGAAAAACCCAAAATGGGAAAAACCACAAAGAGGATTAGCTCTCAAATATATATTGCAATCTTTACAAATAATGATGTTCAGGCTTGGTCACTCCACGAGCCTGGAACATGTTGGCTCATTGCCATGAAGTACAACTAGGTATAGCAGGCTCACTGCCTCAACCCTAAACCTAGAAAGATTACAATAAGGGTTGTTAAACCCTAATGGAGGCTCATTTCCAGGCTCACCATCTTGATGAAGAAGCCTCACTACCAAGTACAAAGCAAATTGCACATGAAAACTAAATACTGTATAAGCATATGTCACTATGCCAGGGTGCAGTCATTTAGCAACTGAATTCTGAATCCCAATTCTTCATTATCACCAATACGTGTCACTACTCTGTTATTCACATATTCACATCTAACCACACACATCCATGCCTATCCTCAACTAAAATTCATCTCTCTTATATATCTGCATCATGATTTGATCCATAAGTAGGTCAGCATCCAAAAAGTGAAATGTGTACATAGAAAGATGTAGCTTGTCAGATCAATCCTATGCACTATATGTCAAGCGGGACCCAAATCTTTCCCCAAACAAGTTTATATAGGTCAGCTCTAATCATCCAATCACTTAAATAGATCCTTCACACAATATCTCTTCTCCGCACAATGATTTATCATACTAGTCAGCTTGTTCCTTAAGAGCATGCTTATCAGGTTCATCTGTCGACTTACATCTTTTATTACAAATCACAAAACACTTCCAAAATCATACCAAGGACTCTTCACACATTCCCAAACTTACCCTCAGAACTGCAAGGCATAATATCATCTTGTAAAGAATTGCAAACCATCGGAGCTCAGACTCTATCTTAGTTGACTCTGTCAAACACTATGTCGATACTCAATAGCTTGCACCTATCTTTTCAGTGGACATCAGATCTCACAACTCTGGAATTAGACACTTCATACAAGTGTTTAAAACACCTTAAAACTACATAACAAAATACTCACCTGTGGAGGAATGTGGACCATTATAATGTGCCCTGTTCATTGTCTCTGCTATGCCTTTGTTCACCTGGACTTAGATAATTATTCTAAATGACTTCCGAAGGAAGTCAGAACTTAATCTCTGGAGCATAGCACCATCAACCAATTACTAACATCATTCCTGAACCGCATTACCAGATCATCATCTATGGAAGCATACTGACCCACTAACTATCTTTACTTTGTAAATACCCATACTTAGCCATTTTCTATCAACCGGACCTAAAATCCAATATGTCCTAGATTTATCCTTCCTGTTATGGTGATAAGATTTTTGAGCCTTGTTTCCATCAATGACAACATACAAGTCCATACCAGAGTAGTGTCTCTTGCCAACACTTACACCTCTGCAGTGTTGTTCATCAAAATTAACTATCTTCATTTCAAGTTGATTGTCTGCAACTTCTTTATGACTGGTTTGGAGCCATAACAATCCCACTATTGATGACTATCATCATTCCCTCTTGAATTGTCATTTTAGATCCTTACAAACCTAACAAGGTGATGTAGGAGCATCCCACATTGTAAAGCAATCTTGCATCAACCAAAAACATTTGCATTCTTTATTTTCTTTCATTTTCAATTTAGTTTAGTTAGTTGCAGTTTCAGCATTTTGTACCACATTTTATTGCATCTTCATATTAGAGCTCACAGAACAGGACTTAGCATCTACATATCATCATATCCAAATTTCATGTCATTTGGATCTGTCTGCTAAAAGTTATCGCTATCAGAAGATCATTAGCTTTCACAGAGTAGAGCATTCAGACAACTAGTTGGAAGGAGAAGTTTGCGGAGCACTTCCGTGACTTGCAAAGCTAAATGGAACATCATACATGACATATATTGATCAGATAGACCTCCCTTGAGGTATGCACCAAGTTTCATCCATTTGTGGAGCATTACCAATTGTTTAAGGCCGACCTACTTGTTTCTACATGTTACACCCTTCATTGGAGTTTGTAACCTCTTATGGCCAACGCAGAGGATTTCATGAGCTTGAAGATGATATATATAGATATCTTAAGGTATTAGGAAGGTAATTAGTTAGTAGTTCTTTGATATGATTTAGATAATTTTAGAAGATAGATTCTTTGCAAGAAGGCACTTCAATGTCATATCTTGCATATATATTGTAACCCAAAAAGTAGGCATGTGATCCCTTTGATTATAGCCTGCATCTTGTTGGCACATAAGAATTCTAAATATATGATATATTGAGCATTTGAATCTTTCATTACATTCTATGATTGTGTTGTTTACATTGTGTTTGCTCTAGCTGCATGGTTTGGATAGTTCATTTTGTGAACCCTCTGATCGTGACTGCACCAGGTGGTATCAGAGAGTTGTTTTGAATCCTTTGGGAAGTGAAGGCATTCTATTAGATCTTGTGCTGAACCGATCACCAACTTGAGGCAATCTACTTGCATTTATCAACAAAGTGCTGATTGTGAGGTAGTTGCTACCTTGTAGTCAAATCGTTGAATTGAGGCATTTGCACCAGATCCTAGGAAGAGATGCTACCGAGGAGGATGTTTGATATGGGCACTATTGCTGGAAGAATGGAAGAAATGATGGAGATGATGAAAATAATGAAAGTTAGATTGGATGTTGTAGAGGAAGATAGAAGAAGAGGACTAACCCCTAGACATGATGATGAAAGTGATGATGAAAAATGTCAATCTGCAGATCAAAATGAAGAAACCCTAGAAGAAGAAGAATCAAATCAAGAGAAGATGTTGAAATCTATTTTGAAGATTGGTAAGAGACCTAGAGTGGATGTACTGAACTATACTGGAAATTTGAATCCGAAGGAATTGATTGACTGGATAAATGACTTGGAGGAATACTTTGAATATGAAGAAATTAAAGACCCAGAGAAAGTAAGAATTGTAAAGACTAAGTTGAAAGGACATGTTGCTATTTGGTGGAAATAATTTTAGTTGGATAGGAATAGGAGAGGAAAAGAAAAGATCATAAAATGGGATAGGATGGTGATGAAGTTGAAGAATCCGTTTATACCTGCTGACTGTGAGTTGGAATTATTGAAGAGATTGCAAAACCTAAGGTAAAAGGAGAAATCTATGGAGTATACTAAAGAATTTCATAAGATGATCATAAGAACTTGACATGGTGAAGCAAGCAATGAGAAAGTGGCTAGATACATAAATGGATTGAGGATGAATATTCAAGAAGCATTGAGTTTGGTAAGGATGAAAACAATAGAAGAAGCATATCAGTTTACCCTGAAAGTTGAAGACAAGTTGAATAAGAAGCATGAGCAAAGACAAAGAGGTAGAGGAGGTAAATTTCAAAGAGGTGAAACATATTCTAGAGGAGAAAGACCTTATGCAAAGAAAAACAAAGAAAGTAGTCCATTCAAGAAGGAAGATCAAGATAACATTTCATATTGGAGAGATGATAGAAATTTCTACCACACAGGGAATCATAATTCTTACCGTAGTGAAGGGTATAGGAGAGATGAAAGAGGATTTGATAAGAGAACATTCAAAGTAATGTTTTAATGTGGAGGTGAAGGACATAGAGCATTTGAATGTCATCAGGGAAGTACAAGCAAGAAGACAGAGAACAGTACAAGAGCAGTTTATGTGGAGAAAGAACCTATTGGATCACCTAGTTCAGTTGGAAAGCCAGAGAAAGGAGAATCACCAGTCATGAGGAGAACATTATTTCAAGAAGAGATAACTAAGGAACCACCACAGAGGAAAAGTTTGTTCCGGGCCAGATGCAAATCAAGAGGTAAATGTTGTAAAATGATCATTGATAGTGGTAATATTGATAATTTGGTTTTAGAGGAGATGGTGACTGCTAAACTTGGAGAGATTGAAACACCCTAAGCCCTACAAGATAGCATGGATTCAGGATGAACACAAGGTACTGGTGAGTGAACAATGCTTGGTGAAATTTCATATACGATCTTATAATGATGAAGTATTGTGTGATATTATGTTGATGGACGTATGTCATATATTGTTGGGTAGACTATGGCAATATGATAGAAAAGTTATACATGATGGGAGAAATAATACTTACACTATAACAGCAAATAGGAAGAAACATGTCTTGATACCTTTGGAAGATTAACCTGAAAGTGAAATATGTGGGAATGCTAGAATATGTTTGGTTGATGGAAGGAATTTTTTAGATGGATTGAGACATGAGAATATGTGTTTTCTTTTAACTCCTAAGAAGCATAAAACCCTGAGTATAGAGACTGAAGAATCACAACTAGAGGAGATAACTAAATTGTTGACAAAGTATGAAGACATCATATCAGATAATGTACTTGAAGGATTGCCACCAATTCGGAGTATCATTCATCATATGGACCTTATACCTAGAGCTAGTTTGCCTAACAAAGCAGCACACTGGATGACACCGGTAGAGAATGCAGAGCTAAATGGACAGATATAGGAACTATTGAAGAAGGGATTGATCAGAGAAAATTTGAGCCCACGTGTGGTACCTATAGTATTAGCACTAAAGAAAGATGGAGAGTGGAGAACATGTACAGACTCTAGAACAATCAACAAGATCATAGTTAAGTATAGATTTCCATTACCAAGGATGGATGACATTATAGACTATTTGAGTGGAGAAAAGTATTTTAGAAAGATAGACTTGAAGAGTGGATACCATCAAATCAGGATAAAAGGAGATGAATGGAAGACTGCCATCAAGACAAATGAAGGATTGTATGAATGGTTAGTGATGCCTTTGGATTAACTAATGCACTGAGTACTTTCATGAGGTTGATGAATGAGGTTTTGAAGAAATTCTTGGGTAAGTTTGTTATTGTACACTTGGATGATATTTTGATTTTCAGTAAGACAAAGGAAGAACATTTGTGGTATATTAGACAAGTATTGCAGAGGTTGAGAGAAAAGAAGTTACTGATAAACATCAAGAAATGTAGTTTCCTGAAGGAAGAGTTGGTATATTTGGGATTTGTGATTTATGCGGAAGGATTGAAGATGGACCCTGAGAAAGTTAGAGCAATTATTGAGTGGCTAACACCTGAAAGCATTGCAAAGGTAAGATCATTTCATGGATTAGCTAGTTTCTACCGGAAGTTCATCAGGAATTTCAGTTCAGTATGCACACCGATGATAGAGATAATGAGAGGTGACAGAAAGGATTTTAAGTGGACATCAGAAGTAAATAAAAGTTTTGAATTGTTGAAGCAGAAAGTGACAGAGCAACTGGTGTTAGCATTACCAGATTTCAATAAAGTATTTCAAGTAGATTGTGATGCAAGTGGAAATGCAATAGTAGTGTTAAGTCAAGAAGGTAGACTAGTAGCATATTTCAGTGAGAAGTTGAATGATGCAAGGAGAAGATATTCAGTTTATGATCAAGAGTTATATGCCATAATCCAATCTTTGAAGAAGTGGAGACATTATTTGTTGTCTAAAGAATTTGTGTTTTACATGGATCATCAAGATTTACAATATTTGAATAGTCAAGGAAAGTTGAATCAGAGACATATGAGATGGGTAGAGTTCATGCAGAGTTAAACATTTGTATTGAAGCATAGGAGTGGAAAGTCAAACAAAGTTGCAGATGCATTCAACAGAAGAAGGAATTTACTGACAGAGATGAGAGTAGAAGTATTAGGTTTTGAGGAACTGAAGCGCATGTATGAAGAAGATCTTTCTTTTGTAGAACCATGGAAAGCATGTAAGGAACCTATTGTAACATATAGAAGTAAGTGGTTGGATTATTTCATTCAGGAGGATATGTTGTTCAAAGGAAATTGGCTGTGTATACCTAGGAGTTCAATGAGAGATAATTTGATCAAGGAGAAACATAGCGGTGGATTGGCAGGACATTTTAGAATTGACAAGACAGTGGCTTTGGTAAGTGAACATTATTTTTGGTCTCAGATAAATAAGGATATAAGGAAGTTTTGTAGAGTTGTAGAGTATGTCAAGTTGCAAAAGGAGTAGTCAGAATACTAGTTTGTACAAATCTTTGACAGTACCAAAGAGACCTTGGGAAGACATAAGCATGGATTTCATATTAGGATTGTTGAAGACACAGAGAGGACATGATTCTATATTTGTAGTGGTGGATAGATTTTCAAAGATGTCACATTTCATACCCTATAAGAAGATAAATGATGCATGTTACTGACCTATTATTCAAGGAGATTGTGAGATTACATGGATGTTCTAAGTGTTGCAAGTATGAAGGTGAACCAGTGTTGTCATTGATGTCAACATACTCATACTGCATTGACAAGAAGGATTGGATGAGCAATATGCTGAGGATATTGAGAAAATTAGCCTCAGTCAGGAACAGTGAAGAACAATGATGAGAAGAAGGGAAATGTATTGTATAGGTTGCGAACCGAAGGATGCAGATCAAAGGGTTTGTAGATATGTGTCCTAAGATGTTTCAGTTAAGATTTCAGAGCTCCGCATGAAGATATGAAGGAGTTGTGGCTGTCAGTGTGGAACTGGTTCCAGCAAGTGTTCAGAGGTGATAGAGGATCATAGAAAGGTCTGGTGAGGTCTGGAATTGTATAATCCTAATCTGCAGATTGGAAGGAGTGTTTGGGATGTCCTTGTGATGTGTCATCTTGAGTTGTGTATGATTTTAAGGTCTGGAAGTGCCTTTTGCATTGTGACAGTGGCGACAGACTGTGTTCTTGAAGTTCTGGATGAGGAAGAGAAGAGATTCCAGTAAGTAGAGAAAGTACAGATGTACCTGGTCATTCAGGTAGGCTTGTGAAGGTTCTTGGATCATGATGAGGTTGTGTTGTTGGTCCACATTGATGGTAGAGCCCAGAATTGAAGTTATTCTTCCGGATGAAGTTCTTGTTTTCACTAGCCGATCGGAAGAGTTGTTCATCCTGCGAATGTTCTTGTGATGGCCGACCAGATGAGTTGTTCATCCTGCGAATGTTCTTGTGATGGCCGACCGGATGTGTTATTTATCTTGCGGATATTCTTATGGTTGATTGCCGACTTAGACGATTGTTCCTAAGTCGATGTCTTGTATAAATAAAGGTTTGTGAGTTCATTTAGCAGTGTGGATTGTGTGAATGAGTGTGGTGTAGTGAAGAGAAGTGCGAAAGGCAGAGCAAGCGTTTTGGGCTTAAAGGGAACTGATCCGGATATAGTAGAGATGTCAATCTCCAGTTCAAGATTGTGATTCTTATCACTTTGTAGACAGTGTGTCTCCTTGTAGGTAGTGGGCCTCTTTGTGAGCAGTGTGCTCGGGCAGTGAGCCCTAATTGGCAAGTGCCATTCTTTTTTTTATTCTTCTAACAGAGAATAATCCTTGGGTTAATCACCCCGTGGTTTTTCCCTTAACCAGGTTTTCCATGTCAAAATCTTGGTGTTCAATGTGTTAATGTTTATCTGCTCTTGTGTTTGTGTGTTATGCTTTCATGGATGATTAATTGATATACTGTTAACTAACAAAGAAGAATCAAGTATTTAAGTAGAGCAGGTTTTTATACAACTGATTCACCCTCCCTCTCAGTTGTATGCCCTAGATCCAACAATTGGTATCAGAGCCAAGTTCCTCTGAAAGGAGCTTAACCGCTTGAGGAGATCTAGGATGTCGTCATACAAGAAGGATAGTCCGAAGTTCGATGGAACCAACTTCACTCTCTGGAAAGGTCACATGAAATGTCACTTGGAATGTATGGGAAAAGCATACTTGGCCATGGTCTCAAAACCATATGTACCTCCACAAGGTGGTCCGACAACTCTGAATGAAATCACAGATGCTGAAAACAATCTGCGGACCAAGGAAGCTCTACTAAGTGCATTAAACGACTCAGATCTCTCAAATGTTATCAACCTACCAACTGCATATGAGATCCTGACTAAATTGGAACTTCTGTATGAAGGAGATGAGTTTGTCAAAAGTGCAAGGTTGCAAAGTCTGAAAGGGAAATTTGAAAGATTGAAGATGAGAGATGATGAAAACATCACTACCTTTATGCCAAGAGTGAATGAGCTAGTATGTGGAATTAGAAATGTTGGTGGAACTCTGGATGAAAATGAGATTGTTTGCAAAATCCTCAGATCCCTTCCTGCTGCATACAAAATCAAGGTTGCTGCCATTGATGAATTCAGAGCCCACACAACTGTCACAAGAGAACAATTGGCTGGAAAGCTAGCTGCATTTGAAATGACCGAGTTTGGAGATGATCCTCCCAAGACTGAATCTATTTTCAAAGCCAGTGCCTATGTGAAAGGCAAACAGAGATTTGATCTGGGTGAAAACTCTTCAAGGAAGATGTCATGGTATGATCAAGCAAGAAGAGACATGGAAGAAGAAGAAACAAAAATAGCTCAACTTGAAGCCCTCATTACAAAGAGACTGCCAAGAGGATCTAGTAAGTATGAAGGAAAACTACCCTTTAAGTGCTTTAACTGCAATAAGATTGGTCATTTTGCTTCAAGATGTCCGGAAAGATCTACAAGGACTAATACTAACAGACAAAGGTTTCAAAAGAACTGCTATTATGTTCATGAAGAAGATGACAATGAAGGAGTAACAGATGATGAATCAGAACTAGGAAGCAAATCCAGAAATGAATGGGTGTTTATTGCCATCAAGGAAGAAGATTCAATACTCTCTGAATCTGTCAATCACAAGGTTGTGGAAAAAGCTTTGGCTGCTCAAGTGGAAGAAAAGGATGATTGGGTTATTGACAGTGGATGTTCTCACCATATGACTGGTGACAACGATAAGTTCTTGGATTTGGAAAGGTATGAAGGAGGAATGGTAAAATTTGGTGACAATTCTGCTGGCAGAATCAAAGGTAGGGGAACTATTTCCTTTGATGGAAAGAGAAAAATAGGTAATGTACTATATGTTGAAGGATTGAAGCACAATCTTCTCAGTGTTGGTCAGTTAGTAGACAAAGGCTATGATCTCCAGTTCAAGAATGGAAAATGCAGAATCTTTACAAGTTTCAGAACTAAAATTGCATCCGGTACTCAGACAAAAGGTAATATCTTTCATCTGGTTGGTTCAAATAAAAGTTGTCTATTTGTTCAAATTGATTAGAGTTGGTTATGGCATAGAAGAATGTGTCATGTAAATTTTGATAACATCATCAAGATAAGCAATACTCAGGCTATAAGAGATCTCTCAAAATTGATGAAACTTACAAATAGTTTATGCAAAGAATGTTAGCTAGGTAAACAGAGCAAAATCTCTTTCAAAAGCAAAGATCAGTCCTCTACCGGATTGTTGGAACTAGTACATACTGATCTTTGTGGTCTGACAAGAATCAAGAGTCTACAAGGTGATAGATATTTCATGTTGCTAATTGATGACCATTCCCGGATGATGTGGGTTACCTTCCTAAAGGAGAAATCAGAAGCCCTTGAGAAGTTCAAAATCTTTGAAGCTATGGTAGAGAATCAAACTGGATTGAAATTGAAGTGTCTAAGGTCTGATAGAGGTGGTGAATTTACATCTGGTGAGTTCATTGACTTTTGTGAGAAGCAGGGTATAAGAAGACAGTTGTCTACTCCTAGGACTCCACAGCAGAATGGAGTAGTTGAGACAAAGAACCGAACCATCCAGGAAGCTATCAGGACAATGATGTTGGAAACAAATGTTCCTCAAATGTTTTGGAAAGAAGCTATCAGCACTGCAGTCTACACTCTCAATCGAGTTCAAATCAGAAACAACACTGGTAAGAGCCCTTATGAACTCTGGTTTGGCATCACTCCTATTGTGAAATATTTCAGAGTATTTGGTAGCAAGTGTTATATTAAAAGAGATGAAGATCTAGGAAAGTTTGATGCTAGAAGTGATGAAGGAATTTTCTTGGGTTACTCCACTCAAAGCAAAGCATACCGGTGTTACAATAAGAGATTGAGGAAGATGATAGAAAGCACTAATGTGAAAGTTGATGAAGGAATTGAGAAGCCCTCAAGGTTTTATGAGTTTGATGAGGATGACCAAGATGGTGTTCAAGTTCAAGGAGCTCAATCCTCTCCGATAAGTCAGAATCAGCCTGATCCGGTAAATCAGGAAGAAGAGATAGGTCTGAATGAGCCTGATCAAGAAACATCAGTACAGAATGCTCCCAAAATTCCAAGGTATGTAATACAGAACCACTCTGAAGATCAGATCATAGGTGACAGAAACAAAGGTGTGCAAACTAGAAGGAATGTTGCTCAAAATCAGGATGAATGTTGTATGATTTCAAAGATTGAACCCAAAACAATAAATGAAGCTTGCAATGATGAAAACTGGACCAAAGCAATGGAAGATGAATTGATGCAAATTGAGAGAAATCATACTTAGGATCTTGTTCCCAGACCTAGAGACAGAAATGTGATTGGAACCAAACGGGTTTTCCGGAACAAACTGAATGAAGCTGGTGAAGTAATCAGAAACAAAGCTAGATTGGTCTGCAAAGGCTACTCTCAAATAGAAGGAATTGATTTTGAAGAAACCTTTGCTCTGGTGGCAAGAATTGAAGTAGTCAGATTACTCCTTGCATTTGCTGTCTTCAAAGACTTCAAGGTATATCAAATGGATGTCAAGTATGCCTTCCTAAATGGTGATCTGGAAGAAGAAGTTTACATTGAACAACCGGATGGATTTCAATTGTCTAATAATAATGATATGGTCTGCAAGTTGAAGAAAGCTTTGTATGGATTAAAGCAAGCCCCAAGAGCATGGTATGAAAGGTTGGATAAGCATCTTGTGCAGATTGGATTCAACAAAGGTACTGCTGACAGTAACTTATATTTCAAAATTGATCATGAAAACATTTTGATTGTTGAAGTGTTTGTGGATGATATCATGTTTAGAGGAAGAGATAGTATGTGCAAAACTTTTGCAAATCAGATGAAAAGTGAGTTTGAAATGTCTATGCTTGGTGAAATGAATTTCTTCTTAGGTCTGCAAATTACTCAAACAAAGAAAGGGATCTTTATTTCTCAAACCAAATATGTGAAAGAATTGTTGAGGAAATTTGGTATGGAAGATTCAAAGCCAATGAACACTCCCATGGCAACCGGATGTAAGTTGAGCAAAGATGATGACTCCCCAAAGGTAGATCAGACAAAGTATAGATCAATGATTGGTGGATTGTTGTATCTCACTCAGACTAGACCAGATATAATGCAGGCTGTTGGTCTTATGGCAAGATTCCAGGCTGATCCTAGAGAATCTCATGTTATGGCAATCAAAAGAATTTTTAGGTACTTGAAAGGAACAGTTGAGTATGGTCTATGGTACCCTAGAGATCCGGATTTCTCTCTTCATGCTTACACAGATGCAGATTGGGCAGGAGATGTGGATGACCAGAAGAGCACCAGTGGTGGAGCATTCTTTCTGGGGAAGAGATTGGTTTCTTGGCTAAGCAAGAAATAAGATGCAATATCTCTGTCTACAACTGAAGCAGAATACATTGAAGCAGCAGGTAGTTGCACTCAAATCTTATGGATGAAGCAGATGCTAAGAGACATTAAAGTTGAATATGTGGAGCCTATCACAATTTTCTGTGATAATTCAAGTGCAATTAATATTTATAAGAATCCGGTATTGCACTCTAAGACTAAGCACATATCTATCAAGTTTCACTTTTTGAGAGAACAAGTGAACAAGGAAGAAGTCAGGTTGGAATATGTTCCCTCCAAGGATCAGATTACAGATATCTTTACTAAACCTCTTCCCAAGGACTCTTTTGAATATCTCCGGGAGAAGTTAGGGGTCATGGCCCCTCCGGTAATGAACTAAGATGCACTGATGTGCATCAATCCAGTGGATATCACAGTCATATCTTGTGATCCGGATTGATGATGGGGAGCTACTACTAAGGGGGAGCAGCTGGTATGACTCTGATGTGTTAGAATTGCAAGTATGAGCCCTTTGCCATTGATGTCAAAGAGGGAGAGAAGACATGTGAAAAACAAGTGGCTGATGAACAAAGGGGGAGCAGTAAATGAGGAGAAGACATGTTGCTGATAGGGGGAGCTGTGACAGAAAGGAGAAGTTCTTGTCTTGATGGTTTTTCACATCATATGTTGCCATCAATGACAAAGGGGGAGATTGTTGCAAGTATGAAGGTGAACCAGTGTTGTCATTGATGTCAACATACTCATACTGCATTGACAAGAAGGATTGGATGAGCAGTATGCTGAGGATATTGAGAACATTAGCCTCAGTCAGGAACAGTGATGAGAAGAAGGGAAATGTATTGTATAGGTTGCGAACCAAAGGATGTGGATCAAAGGGTTTGTAGATATGTGTCCTGAGATGTTTTAGTTAAGATTTCAAAGGTCCGCATGAAGATATGAAGGAGTTGTGGCTGTCGGTGTGGAACCGGTTTAGGCAAGTGTTCAGAGGTGACAGAGGATCACAGAAAGGTCCAGTGAGGTCTGGAATTGTATAATCCTAATCTGCAAATTGGAAGGAGTGTTTGGGATGTCCTTGTGATGTGTCATCTCGAGTTGTGTATGATTTTGAGGTCCGGAAGTGCCTTTTACATTGTGACAGTGGCGACAAACTGTGTTCTTGAAGTTCTGGATGAGGAAGAGAAGAGATTCCAGTAAGTAGAGAAAGTACAGATGTACCTGGTCATTCAGGTAGGCTTGTGAAGGTTCTTGGATCATGATGAGGTTGTGTTGTTGGTCCGCATTGATGGTAGAGCCCGAAATTGAAGTTATTCTTCCGGATGAAGTTCTTGTTCTGACTAGCCGACCGGATGAGTTGTTCATCCTGCGAATGTTCTTGTGATGGCCGACCAGATGAGTTGTTCATCCTGCGAATGTTGTTGTGATGGCCGACCGGATGTGTTATTTTATCTTGCAGATATTCTTATGGTTGATTGTCGACTTAGATGATTGTTCCTAAGTCGATGTCTTGTATAAATAAAGGTTTGTGAGTTCATTTAGCAGTGTGGATTGTGTGAATGAGTGTGGTGTAGCGAAGAGAAGTACGAAAGGTAGAGCAGGGGTTTTGGGCTTAAATGGAACTGATCTAGACATAGTAGAGATGTCAATCTCCAGTTCAAGATTGTGATTCTTATCACTTTGTAGACAGTGTGTCTCCTTGTAGGCAGTGGGCCTCTTTGTGAGCAGTGTGCTCGGGCAGTGAGCCCTAATTGGCAAGTGCCATTCTTTTTTTATTCTTCTAATAGAGAATAATCCTTGGGTTAATCACCCCGTGGTTTTTCCCTTAATCGGGTTTTCCACATCAAAATCTTGGTGTTCAATGTGTTAATGTTTATCTGCTCTTGTGTTTATGCATTATGCTTTCATGGATGATTAATTGATATACTGTTAACTAACAAAGAATAATCAAGTATTTAAGTAGAGCAGGTTTTTATACAACTGATTCACCCCCCCCTCTCAGTTGTATGCCCTAGATCCAACACTAAGAGCATAATTTCAAATAGAGATATAGGATTCATTGAATATTTCTAGAGGACATTGTGGAAGAAGATGAAGACAGACCTAAAGTTTAGTTTAGCATTTCATCCATAGATAGATGGACAAATAGAAGTGGTAAATAGGAGTTTGGGAAACTTGTTGAGATGTTTAGTAGGAGACAAGATATGAAATTGGGATCTAATTCTACCACAAACAGAGTTTACATATAATAACTCAGTGAATAGGAGGACAAGGAAGACACCATTTGAGATTGTGACTGGAACAAAACCTAAAGGAGTTACAGAGTTGAGAGACATCAATATGGAGAATAAGAAAAGTGCAGAAGAAAAAGAATTTGTAGAATATATGTGATGCAATCAAGGTAGGAGGGTCCGGTGAGGGACTATCCAACCTTGCAGCCTTATCCAAAAAACACCATGATCATAATATATATGCAACATAAGCTAACAGCTAACAACAAAAAGATAAGAGATATTCAAGAACACATAACACAAGATGTATCCTGGGAAAACCCTAACAGGAAAAAAACCTAGCCTTCAAAGCTCATTCTTCATATATATTTGATCTCAAAACACATTACACATGCCTCAAGGGCTTTATAGATGCTAGGCTACAACCCAGGGATTACAAACAATTTATACAACAATATTACTTCATGATTTCTTTCTTCTTCGACTCAGTTCTCTGCTCTGCAACTCATTCTGCTTCCTTCTCTACTTTCTATTCTACTCTGCTACTCAACCGGATCAAAATGACTTAAGATCTTGTTTCCATTCTTTGTGCTATCGATCACTTGTCTAGAAATAATCATTTGCCTCTTATTTATATCCTCCACAAGACTTCAAATCATCACCAGGTCGGCCTAACTACAACGGCTAGCTTTATGTAACGTGTACACAAAATAGGTCAGGCCTAAACATAAGGCACAACTTCACAAATGCATAAAACTTCATGCAGACCTCATTGAAGGTCAGCCAGGTCCTTAAACTTCATCAACCAATTCTTCTTTTCACTCTGCAAGTCACAGGAATGATCCGCAAGATGATTCCACTTCACTAAACACAGTCGGTTTTGTTCTGTCAGAACAGTCAATCTTCAAACAGCGATAACTTTCTGGAATCAAAGCCAAATGATCTAAATTTTTGATATGTTGTAATTTCCTATGTCTAGATGCTAAGTCTAGATCTGTAGCCTCTCATACTAAAAATCTAGAATTCTACAAGGTCACTTTCTTTGCATGCTCAAGCTTCTGTCAACTGTCTCAATGATTCTGAATTCTTCTAGATGCTTCTGCATTAGACTTCTGAATGCTCCTGCATCAAACCCTCAGGGTTATTTGAGAAGTGAGCCCCTTCACTTTGGTTTGTATTATGTCAAAATCACATAGGTTCGGTGATCTATTTTCAGGTACTTGCAACTGCCTCAAAGTCGGTGGTCTGTCCAAGTCCACCCTACAAAACTACCTCAAAAGTAATCTAGATTTGGCAGTCTACTTGCAAGCCTTGCACTACCTCAATGATCAGCGATCTAAGCAATTCTTCTCCACAAGCTGCCTCAAGTTCTTTGTCTGCTTCAATCAAACTCATTCATGCATCCTCCGGAACAATCAAGTTACTTCCTGATTCAACCAATACACTTTCTTAATTTCTCTGCAACACTAGTTTATTAACACAATTTCCTCTGTACTCATCAAAATCTTATAGCTTCTACTCTACTTATATTGCTTCTGTACTTCCCTTTGTTTCCTTTACCACAATCACTTCAATCTAGTACACAATCCTTCTCCTTTAGTACAATATCTTGTCATCCCCTCTTTCTCTATCACATGAACTCTTTTCTCTACTATTCTTTACACTTGTTCACACAAACTTTCTCTTGCACTTCTTCCTCTTATGATCTTGCACAAACTTTATCTTGCACTATAACAAAATTCTTCTCAAGATTAATGCTTCACCTTCTTCCAGTTTCTCTATTATACTCAATGATTCAAAAGGTTCTTCTTCTTCCTCTGCATAAACTATCTCTACATCATTCTCTTCTGGTTCTTCTATCAAACTTAGTAATTCCAAGGGTTCTTCTTCTTCTGTACAAATCATCTCTATATCAACAGGCTTTTCATCCTCTACACCCACTATCTCTAAATTACTTACTGCTTCTCCTTTATCAGTTTCTTTGGTTACATGTTCTTGATGACTTTCCTTGCTTGATTCTTTTCTCCTCCAAACTTGAAAACATGTTCTTCTAAATGGTCTTCTATCAATTCTTCCTTTATGTCTTCTGTATTCTTCACTATGATAAGAATTATGACTCCTATGACTTCTCCCTCTATAGTTTGAATTTATTTCCTTGTTTTGCTCCACATAAGGTCTTCTTTCTTTGTATCTTGATCCAACATATGAACACTTCAGTCTATATCTTCCTTTGAACATACCAGTAACATGTCTCCATTCATGCCCATCAATCCAGCCATAGTTCTTCTGTATACAACTTGTCATAAGCTTTCTTCTCTTTAAATTATTCCAACACAACTTTTCATAATGGTTCCTCAATCCACATAACTTACAAGGGTGTAGATCCCAACACAATTCCTTCTCATGCCCATTCTATTATAATGTAAACAATACATACCTCTTCTTCCCTAATTTGATTTGTTTGAATTTGCAATAATATCCTTACCCCTATCATACCCAAGGCCTTCACTTCTTGATCTTATTACTGGTTCAATAGGTTCTATAATTCCTTGCTGATGCTTTCCCAATCCTTGTCCTTCATATCCCATTATTTACATGATTTTGAAACCAATACCATCACCAACAATTCCAGGTTCTGCCACACTATCATCTTTAATTTCAATTTCTAAAGGAACTTCTGCATCATCACACAAATCATTAGTATCACAAGAAACATCACAAAATTCAGGCTTAGATTTTAGATTTTCATTCTTTTCTCTGCATGCTACAAGTGACTGTTCTAACTGATCTTTCTACTTTATTAATTATGATATTCCACTTTTCTGTAAACTATTCTCCTTCTTCAATTCTTGCAAACTATCTTTTAGATCTCTATTCCTCTGTTCAACTTTATAAAACAACTTAAATCCTTCTTCTAGTTCTACAAATTTCTTTTCAACATCCTCAAACAATTTCAGCTTTACTTCTAGGGCTTCATTTATGCTCTTTACATCTTCTAGTTCTTCTTCAAGGGCATCAAACTTGCCTACTCCTAGATCTTTCATCTTCTCCAACAATTCTACATTATACTTCCAGATTTCGCATAGTTCATCTTTCAAAATATCCTTTTCGTACCTTAGGGTTTCATTTTCTTTCTTCATTCTCTTTCCAATCTTCCCAATCTAAAACAAACTAGATAAATAACTGAATTTGAAAAGCTTACCAAATATTCCTTGCCTTGATCTTCTTTAGCAATGATACTTGCTACTTCTAGGGTTTTGCACAACACTTTATCAGATTTGCCACCTTCTAACAGATTCACAACCAACCCAGCAGATTTGAAACTAGCTCTGATACCACTTGATGCAGTCAAGGTAGGAGGGTCTGGTGAGGGACTGTCCAACCTTGCATCCTTATCCAAACAACACCATGATCAAAATAGATATGCAATGGAAGATAACAACTAATCAACATAATGATAAAGATAATCTTGAACACATAACACAAGATGTATCCTGGGAAAACCCTAATAGGAAAAAAACCCAGCCTTCAAAGCTCATTCTTCATATATATTTGATCTCAAAACACATTACACATGCCTCAAGGGCTTTACAGATGCTAGGTTGCAGCCTAGGGATTACAAACAATTTATACAACAATATTACTTCATGATTTCTTTCTTCTTCAACTCAGTTCTCTACTCTGCAACTCATTATGCTTCCTTCTCTACTTTCTATTATGCTCTGCTACTCAACCGGATCAAAATGACTTAAGATTTTGTTTCCATTCTTTGTGCTATCGATCACTTGTCTAGAAACAATCATTTGCATCTTATTTATATCCTCCACAAGCCTTCAAATCATCACCAGGTCAGCCTAACTGCAATGGCTAGCTTTATGCAACGTGTACATAAAATAGGTCAGGCCTAAACATAAGGCACAGCTTCACAAATGCATAAAACTTCGCGTGGACCTCACTGAAGGTCAACCAAGTCCTTAAAATTCATCAACCAATTCTTCTTTTCACTCTGCAAGTCACGAGAATGATCCACAATCTGATTCCACTTCACTAAACACAGTCAGTTCTGTTCTATCAGAACAGTCAATCTTCAAATAGTGATAACTTTCTAGAATCAAAGCCAAATGATCTAAATTCTTGATATGTTGTAATTTCCTATGTCTAGATGCTAAGTCTAGATCCACAACCTCTCATACTCAAAATCTAGAATTCTACAAGGTCACTTTCTCTGCATGCTCAAGCTTCTGTCAACTGTCTCAATGATTCTGAATTCTTTCGGATGCTTCTGTATCAAACTTCTAGATGCTCCTGCATCAATATGGAGACTCTACATAATCAAGTCAAGAAGCATTTGGAGGAGATGAATAGAAAGCATAAGGAGTGAGCAGATGAGAAGAGGAGACATAAAGAATTTTCAATTGGAGATGAAGTAATGGTATATCTAAGAAAAGAGAGATTTCTAGTGGGGACATACAACAAGCTTAAAATGAAGAAGTTTGGACCATGTAAGATACTCAGGAAATTTGATTTAGGAAATGCATATGAAGTGGAACTATCAGAGACTTTGGGTATATCACCTATATTCAACATTGTAGATTTATATCAGTATCATGAAGGAGAATCAAGTGACAACATTGAAGATGGCTTGAAAAATTAGTTGCCATAGCAACAACCAGAGCAGATAGAGGACATCTTGGATAGCAGAGTTGGATGCAGTACCAGAGGCAAGTAGTACAAAGAATATTTTGTTAAGTGGAAAGGTAGACTAGAAGAAGATTCATCATGGATTTCTAAGGCTGAAGTAGACTGTCTTGGTTTTCCTCTAGCCCCAGCAAAGTGAGGGACTCACTTTTTCAATAACCTTGAGGGTTTGATGTAGGAGAATCCCAGGTTGCAAATCAATCTTGCATCAACCAAAAAGATTTTCATTCTTTCTTTTCCTTCATTTTTAGTCCAGTTCAGTTAGTTGCAGTTTCAGCATTTTGTACCGCATTTCATTGCATCTTCATATCAGAGCTTTGTAGGTAGGAATTATCATCTACATATCATAATCTACATCATATCCAAATTTTAGGTCATTTGAATCTGTCTACTAAAAGTTATCGTTATCAGAAGATCATCAACTTTCACAGAGTAGAGCATTTAGTAAACTAGTTGGAAGGAGAAGGTTGCAGAGAACTTATGTGACTTGTGGAGCTAAATGGATCATACATAGAACATATTGATTAGATAGACCTTCCTTAAGGTCTGCACCAAGTTTCATTCATTTGCAGAGCATTACCAGTTGTTTAAGGCTGACCTACTTATTTCTACACGTTACACCCTTCATTGGAGTTTGTAACCTCTTGTGGCCAACACAAAGGATTTCATGAGATTGAAGATGATATATATAGATCTCTTAGAGGCATTAGGAAGGCAGTTAGTCTATAGTTCTTTGATATGATTTTGATAGTTTTAGAAGATAGATTCTTTTCGGGAAGGCACTTCAATGCCATAACTTGCATATGAATTACAACCTAGAAAGTAGGTCTATGAGCCCTTTGATTGTAGCATGCATGTTGCCAGAATATAAGCATTCTAAATATATGATATATTGAGCATTTAAATCTTCCATTTCATTCTATGATTGTGTTTTTTCTGTTGTATTTACTCTAGTTGCATGGTTTGGACAGTTCATTTTGTGAACCCTCTGACCATGACTGCACCACAAGGTCTTCAAAATATGCATCAACACTTTTGTTGTCTTTGCACTGTCTTTGCACCCTTTAATGCTTGGTGATTGCCTCTTTATTTGCTACTCCCTATCACTATATCTAGGTAAAATGGAGCTCTTTGTCATGTCTACACAAGTTTCTACTCACATGGTGCTGCTTTGGACTGGTGTATGACTCAAATATCATATCTCTATCTCAGATATCTCTGTATTCTTCTAAGACCGCTGATATACACTAATATTTTCCTCCTAAACACTTCAAGTGCAGCATTCATCATGAATATTTATGCATGAAAGTAAAGAAATACTCTTGGAGATCTTACTTATAACAGGTTCCACATATGCCTGAACTAGTTTGAAGTCATTCCTTGTAACAAACACCTCCACCATTGATAGAGTCTGCAACAAACATCAACAAAACCCTAAACTCTATGTGGGAAAATAAAGGAGAAACACAAACCTAAAACAAAACCTTACCCAACCCACTTAAACTCAGAATTGAAAGACCACATATATGGTTAGTTTAAGTAGAAAAACTCCCTCCAATGACATGCACAATGGATTTTAGAGATAATAAGGTATCTTGGATATGAAAAGACATGTATTAATCCTTGACACCACATATCTATAACATTAAACGTGAAATAATACCCCTTTGGATGCTAACATTTGCATGCAATGTGAAAGCAACCTATTTGGACATGGAAGATTAATCTTTAGATGAGTTTAAAGTGAAAAGAATTTTCTAAATCCTTCTTATGAATATTTCCAACAACATTGAAACAACATTTGAAATTTATGGCTCTAAAAGGCCCTTTAAAACCTCCTACAACTCAAAAACATCTAGATGATGAAACATGACACTTCCAGCTACTATAACACAAGACAACATTTACGACCAAAAGATGACAAATAACAACAAACCCTTGATGTCTACATTACCTATTTGGATGGAAAGAAAAAGTAGGTAACAATTCATTTGTAGGTACCATGATGCTTCTAGAATTACTCTAGTATTCAATGTTTGTGTACTACTAGAAGAACTTGCATCACAAGTGTGTTGTAATTTCATCCTTTGATTTGTTAATACATTGTGCACGTTTTGGAGTGTGGGGTTTTTCACTCGAAGGGTTTTCCCCACGTATATCTTGTGTTATAAAATTTGTATTTGCATTTGGATGTTGTTATTAACTTTTTGTTAATGTGCATCTTAATTTGTAACTATAAGAGATAAAAACTTGCATAAACCTTTCCTCATTAGATTAGTGTAGGAAGTTGTTTCTGTGTACCTTGCTTCCTTTCAATAAAGTGTTACAAATCTTAAGGGGATAAGAAGAAGTCATTCTAGTCTCCACATGGTCATTTTTTTTGCTTATAGAGGTGTTAGATCCTTGGTTCAAGGTAAACCAACACATTGGTGCTTAGTGGCAATCCAATAGGAGTTTCATGTTTCAAATATAGTTTATTTCAATGTATGTTTTATCATTGCTTATTCTTAGTCATTTCAATAAGTACACCTTAAGGAACACACCCTTGGTCTAGTATAACCTAAAGAAGAAGAAGAAGATATTTGTCTTCATTAATTGGTCCTCTCATGTTGTTGTTTGATTATAATTTCTACCTTCCACCTTTGATGACAAACCCATAGCTTTAGGTGTTAGTGTTGAACACAGAGAAGTATTGAGGGGGGTGAATCAGTACTTAATCAAATTCTTTTCTTCCAACAACATTCAAACTAATGTAAGCATTTAAAGTATGAGGAACACAAGAACACAACCATAACACCAGATTTACGTGGAAAACCCTAGAAGGGAAAAAGCATGGTGAAAAAGTTTCTTAGATCTACTATCCAAATCCAGCCTCACAAATAGAAACAAGATTACATTATCATTTATTGGCTACAACCCAAAGGAAGTTGCAACTCCCTGAACTTCTACAACACTTACAACTTTTACACAAAGAGGCTTCAACCTCTGCAACAAAATACTTATCTAACAATCTATGATTGCTCCAACCTTTTGCTGACCTTTCCAAACCCTACACAACTATTTCATCTCTGCACAATCACAATACCAAGTTCCACAATATCAAAACACCTTCAGAAACTCTTGTCTATCATCACATCACTTATAATCACCTCTGCAACAATACCACTTTACATAAACTGATCCTTTCCACATTTCATCATCAAAACTGCTTCTATGGTTACTTTGTTGACACAAAATCAATGTTATTACACCATACACCTCTCATACCTAGTTTAATAACTTTGATCTTACATTTATATCATCTACAAGCTTCAAAATCTTTCTCCTTGGTTGGCCAAGATGAAATGTGCAATGGCCATAACAATCGGCTCCCAATCATATACGGTAAGTAGAAATCCAATGTGGTTCAAAACAAGAGTTAATCAGGACCTAATTTACTTTAGCACACACTTCCACACTAGTGCACTCTTCAAACACATGGCATTATGATCAAAAAAGTCATCCCAGCCAACACTTATCCTTCCTTGCATTTAGCTCCAAACCTAAAGCAGTACTGGAGGAGACAAAATTAAAGGATGCAGACCACTCAAAAGGCATTTCATGACTTGTAAATCATCCCTATACACTCGTTTTATCATTTCAATATATTTCATGTTGCCACAAACAATTGAACTCTAATGTTGATAGCCTTAACATAATCTGCTTACACAATCTTGATGTAAAACAATGAAAATCATACTTGCGGTAAACAAAAACATTTGAAATTTGAACTAAGCATACCAACCAGCCATATGAGCTTATCATTCAATGAGCAGGGCCAAATACCAATGTATGGTGGATTGTGGTGACATCTACTATCTCCCTCTACTTACCATTGTATACAAAAAATTTGGATAAATACAAATGATAAAACAATGAAATGCATTACCTTGACCCAAATCTTCAATACCTCAAATAGATGCTTGCAAGATTGATTGATTGATTTGATATGTTGATTGCTCAATTTAGCGGCATAACATTAAGATGAAGATGATAGATGGAAGATGATAAGACAATGGATGAAATATTTTGGAGAGAATTTGATAGCATAAGGATACTTGAAACTCAATGCATTGGTAAATTTGACAAAATAAGGGTACTTGAAGATCAATGCATATGTAAATGGCTTGTGAGAGGGTTGATTTATAGGCAAGGGCTAACTTGAATGGATGATTGAGATTGAAAGGCTAAATGAATGATGTGGACGGCTAGGATTGATTAGGATTCCCACTTTTCAAGGGAGTTGTAGTCATGTGACAAGTGTAAGGAGGAGAATAAAGTTCATGTGTGATCGTGTACACAAAAACTTTTATTTAATAAAATTAGGTCTTATTAGTTGTACATGTGAAGGATATTAAATGAAAGTTATACTACCACACATGATTCAATTGAGAGGTGGACAAGTGTTGGAATGTGGTGAAAGGTGAGGATTAATTCAAATATTTTATTTGAATTAGTTGGAAATTAGTTGGAAAATTAATTAAATAAATAAGATTTATTTAATTAATTGGCTAGGTGATTAGGATGATGGGATTATGATGGAAAATTAATTAAATAAATAAGATTTAATTAATTAATTAGCTAATGTATAAGTGGAATTAGGAGTGGGATTAGGACAAAATGCTACATGATGTCTCTAATAATGTATTTGACTAGGTGTTGCAAGACATGGACAAATTTAGGTGTCTACATTTTGCCTCTCTTCGACATGATGTCAGAGATGATGAGATTTATGTCAAGTAACATCATTTCAAAGAAGCTAAGATATGGATAGAGGAAAAGGATGGGATGATGATGATGATAGGATGATGATGCCCCCTCGAGAGGATAGGTGGGTTGGAGAAACACGGGTAGGCTCTCAAAAAGAAAGGGATTGGTCAAAGAAGAAAGATAGGAATGGATAGAAGAAATGAAGGATGCATTATGCTGCAATGAAAGTGAGAAACCATGATGTTTGATTTAGCACTAGACGTTGTGCACCAAGGTATAAGGACCAAGGTGATGATGTGTCTTGTGCACCAGCGTAATACAACCTTGTCTAATGTATGAGGAAGTAAACTTAGAGCATTAAAGTCCTAATGCATCAAAGGTATGGTGTGACCTTAGATGCAAAGGATAATGCAAAAAGTTATTCCAACATACACAAGATATGAATATTAGATGGAAAGATATGGATTTGATACAAATGCAAGATAAAAATGATAGCACACACAAGCAAGCAATCAAGCATGCACAAATGATTCAAAAACAAACAAAGTATTGCCCCTGTCAAGCTGTAAACCAATGATTGATTAATTGATTGATGATGATAATAGTGATCATTGCGGGGAATGATATATCCCTAGATCAACACAAGGATGTGGGAATGATATATCCCATTGATGATGATGATGATCGATCAATTGATGTGGTTTACGACAATATTAGGATCAACACCAAGGAGGTGATTGGATAATTTGACAAGATTGATTGACTGGATTAGTTTGGATTAATGATTGACTTGCATTTGGACTTATTGCTTGGATTGATTTGATTTGATTTGAATGATGATTGAATGAAGTAATTGATTTGATGGAGTGAATTGATTGGATTGATGTGATTTGGTTTGATTGATTGATGATTTGAATGATTTGACGGATTTGATTTGAGTTGATTTGATTTGTTTTGATGTGATTTATTTGAAATGGTTGGATTGATTTGATGGATTGATTTGATTTGATTGGATTGATTTTATTGCTTGGATTTTTGTTGAATATTTGATTTTGTTTTTGTATTTTTAGGAATATTTGATTTTTTTGTATTTTTGGGAATATTTTTATTTTTTTGTATTTTTTGAAATGTTTTAATTTTTTTAGATTTTTTGGAAATATGTTGGGATGTCAATGGATTACAATTGTGAATAGCCTTTGTGCTAGATACCAATGACAAGGGAAAACCAAGTATAGGTGCAAGGGAATGAATGGGATTGGATGAATGGATGAAAGGGTGGGTGATAGGAAAAGGGATGGATGAATGTATGCATAAGAGGGCAAGGATGTGATCTTCAAAGACTATGTTGCAAAGGAATAACATGCCCCATTCTAGGTATAATGTTTATGATTTTACATGACAAGGCTTATGACAATAGGTTGATGATAGGAATGGTTGGAAAGGGATGAGGCATATCAAGATATATCCAAAACATGTTTCAACATTTTTCCCCCATGTCTTTATCAAGATCAAAAGGAGGAAGGGAGGATGGATGGACTCAATAGAATAGGTATGTGGGTATGTACTGGCTAAGGATAGTAGGATAGGATAGGATAAGATGGTATGGTAGGATATGATAGGATGAGAATGATATTTTGGATGAGATAATGTGCCCCCAACTGTAAGTGACATAGAAGATCACCCTACACATGATGTTTGTTTGCCAGGTTTTCATCATGGTACTTATTTAAGGCGCTACCAAGGGTGGTTTTCACCATTAGATGAAGGGATTTCTCTTTACTATTTTGAAATTTTTTTTAGGGATATTTGGATGGGATAGGTGGATATGGATAAGAGGGACTCAAGTATCTAGTGCCATGAAAAGTGATAGTCCCATTAGAGATAGGATGTCATCGCATGGACCATGTCATATGTGTTCATGGATGTTGGTAGAGGGTTGCATGAATGGGAGATGGAGTAGGTGGATATGGATTATGAAAAGTTCATGCAAGGATGGATGGGAGATAATAGATTATGCATGGAAAGCTAGTGGATTATGATGTGGATTATGGAGGGAAGATAGTGGATTATGTATAGAAGGATAGTGGATTATGGATGGAAGGATAATGAAAAAGTATAGATTAAAGGCTTATGTAAAAGCATGGACCATAGGGAAATGATGGGGAAGATATGTAGGATAGTTGTTGAATGATAGGGTGATGGAGGTATGCAAAAATGGAATCATGACCAATGGTTGCACACACCATGATAAACATTGAAGCTTTTGATGGGAAGGTGGTGTAGGAAGCAATGGCAATGTTTGCTTAGGAGATGGGTGATTGAGTGATTTAGGTACCCACATAGACTTAGTATTTTTATAATTTTTGCTTGTGGGATTTTTGGAATTTTTTAATGGAATGGGAATTTTGGATGAAAGGGGATGTTTGGGATTATTGAGAGGTGGATGCCTCATTTGAATTGCTTGATTTTTTCTTAGGTACCCAAACCATTTTAGTTTTGGCCTTTTCTTGTGGACGTATGGGCTTATATAGAAGTTTGGATAGATTTTTCTTTGACTCTTTGCATTTTTACCCTAAGGCATGAATATCTTTAGGAGGTTTGGCTTTATAGGTAGAGGCATCCAAATTTTTACTTTTGAATCCCATGGGTTTGGTGGAATAAATGGAAGCTTCATGTTTAGATAATGTGTGCTTTTGTTGGTCATGATTAGGATTGTAAGGGGATTTATGGATAAGTGGATAATTAGGCGTTGGTAGAAGTGGAGGCAAAGTGGATGGAGGGATATTTGGAGTTGGAAGTAATGGAGGTAAAGTGGATGGTGGGATATTAGGAGTTGGAAGAAGTGGAGGTAAAGTGGATGGTGGAAGGTGTATAGTCACATGCTTTTGACATTTGTAGGATGGTGGAGGTCAAATGGACACATATTTTTTAGGTGTATGATGTGGTTTGTGATGGAAAGTGGTGGACTTAGGATCTGTGGAGGAATTACCAACATCTTTAGATTGTTTACCTTGGAGTGTATATCCAAGGCCATATGAGCGTGGAGGGATTTTGACATGGATGGGCTCAAATTTACATATCTTTCTCATGGATGGTTATGGGAGTAGGGATAGGTGGAGTGATAATCTCTCGATCATGTAATGTATAGAGTTTGGCTAAGAGGATCATCATGGTTTTCATGATCATAGATAGAACCTTGATCATAAATGTGAGCATAAATAGGATTAAGTGTGCTATGAATGAGATAAATTTGCTCATAAATAGGGTCATGATCATAGATAATATCTTGATCATAGAAAATATAGAGGTCATGGATGAGTTGAACTTAGATATGCTTTAATCTTGATTTCGATGAGGACTTGATGTTTTCACATGCTTTGGATTATACTCTTGACATAGCTCTTGTGGTTTCATGGAAATGGAAGGGGATGACTCTTGGATAGGCTCTTGAGGGTTATCAACTTGAGGATAAAATGGCTCTTGAATTGGACTTATTGGGGGAGACTCTTCAATAGGCTCGATGGGTTGTGGACCACATGGTGGGGTTGTAGGAATAGGCAAGGCAGTGTTTGAAGGCTCTTTGATAGGCTCAAGGATATGACTTTGATGACATGGGTATGATATGTTAAGGAAAAATTGGATTCAAACGAATAATCAATATCAAGATACCCAAAACTTTAATGAAATAATGAACAAAAGAGATCAATCTAACAATGAACAATACAAAGCAAACCTCTTTTTAATTCTTAGCTTCCATTGATTGCCTATCACAATCGATCTTGCATGTATGAATGAGGCCCTCAGAGAGTGCACTTCCTTGCTATGCTTCAAGAATATCAATTGCGAATGGTCATGATAGTTTATTGCAATGAAGAGGAGCTTCACAACAATGGTAGTAGTGCGTAGTAGCGAATGTGATCACAAGCAATGAAGGAATTGGTGCCAAAGGCGCACTGTAATTCCTACAGAATAATAATACTTAAATCTTGGATGAATAGAATGGAAGAATGAGGTTGCTTTTATAGACTTGGGAAAGAAGAGATCAATGGTATAGAAAGAATGAGAAGATCAACAATTCAGAATGGATGAGGAACATGAAACAAATAAGAAGATGTGTTTTGCTTTCTTTTGCATGAGAGGAGTTATCAAGATTAGAAGAATGAGTTAAAGCATTTAAAAGAATATAACAATTAGTTAAGTGATTTAAAACAAGAAGAATAGATTTGCATGAGAATAAGAAGATATTTTTCTTTATTAAATATTAGGAATATTTAATTGCATGTGCACAAATCTTGAATTATATTTAGAGATAACTCAATTTAGAAGAAAAAGCAATTTAAATAAATAATTGATTTATTTAAATTCAGAGAAGATATATTTAGAAGAAAACAATTAAATAATTGGAATTATTTAATTTAAAAGATAAGAAAGCAAATTAAATAAATAAATTTATTTAATTGTTGTGCATGATTTGGAAGAATAAATAAAATGTTTGATTGTATTTATTTTTAGAGATCAAGAGGATTTAAATAAATTTTATTTGATTAATTCAAATTTGGAGGAATGATTTGATTTAATTAAATAATTAAGAATTATTTAATTGTTTGGAAGAATTTCAATTAAATAAAGGATTTTATTTAATTTTGACTTTAGAAGAGATAATTAAATATTTCGATATTTAATTAACTTAGAAGAATGTGAATCGTGTCATTTTTAGGCGTATACATTTTGGCCCTCTTTGATGCAATGCAGTTTACAGCATTGCTTCAAAGAATAAGTAGTCTGATAATGATACATGCCCCAATTTGCCCCTGGTATAGGTTATGATGACAGGATGCCCCCTTGGGAGATTAGATGAGAAGGCGGCAGAAGGACGTGAGATGGACAATCTCACAAAGATGAAGGGAAAACTTGGTTAGGTTTGAAGAAAACAAGACACATTTCAAAGAAATGAGAAGAAAACTGGAAGAAACGGGTGAGGGAAGTAGTCGCAGTCACCATCTAGCTAGATTAGGGTTTGCAAGCTATATATAGGAGCTGGGTCCACAAGACAATTCATTTGCACACTTGTCTTAGTTTGATTTACTTCAGAGAGCTTAGAGCAGCATAGAGCAGTCAGCACAAGGATGGACAGTCCATGCGAGGAGCATCGATTTGAGCATGTCCATCGATTCGACCAGCTAGTAGAGGTAGGACCCCCGGTATGTATCTCAAAATATTTCTCCTAGGGCCGAGTTAGGTAGTAATAAATGCTAGGAGAAAACTAGGATAGATAGATGCGCCGGAATGCAGAGTGGCGCATATGCCATGCGAAACTGCACATGCATGGCTCTGTAGCGCATGCATGATACAAAGCGGCGCATATGTGAAAGATGTGCATGTATAGGTATAGGCAGTGCATGCATGATTCTGCAGCGCATGCGTCAGAGCAGTGCATATATAGCATAGGATGGCGCCTGCATGGATTCTTGCAGTGCTTTTTCCAAAAGTGGGGCATGTGTTATGAAATGGTGCTTTCATTAAGAAATAGTGCATTTACCACCTATTATGGTGCATATGATATAGATAAGCAAATTACTTAGCAAAATTGATTTGATTGGTGTCCTATTTGACACGTCAATCGATAAGCTATCTCTAAGATTGCAGGAATCTAGTCAAGAGATGTAGTGTGTTGTTTTGATCAGTTTGATATGCTAAGTTAGTTGATATGGTTCTATATATATGTTGAGTATGGTACTTGCAACTTTTTGGTTGATGCCTTGCTTTGTGTGCTTGCAGGAGGATATACGAGAGACGCTTCAGTCTAGGGAGCGGTTCCCTATGCCTATGTTGTAGAGATACATGCTTACTGAGATGGATAGGGAGGCACTTGGCGCTATCAGACTTGATTACGTGTGCTTCATGCCAGAGGTTTGGGCAAACTGTGGCTTGCTGACTATTGCAGTGGAGAGGTTCCACAGCGAGGATGTGACTTTCCACTTCCCTACTGGTGAGATGATTGTCACATTGGGGGATGTGTATAGGATTCTTCATTTGCCTATTCAGGGTGAGATGGTGGAGTATGATCCACAAAAAGACGTGGGACTTATGGAGTATAGGTGAGTGTTCGATGACCCCGAACTGGTCGGGCAGGTCATCTCTTGGCAGGATATTTATGACTGTTACGACTACTTCGTAGGTATTGTAGCAGGACTGATCGAAGGCGTGGTATGCCCTGATAGGAGATCACACAGGTTCCCCATTGGATGGGGTTGTTGCAAGTATGAGGTTAACTAGTGTTGTCATTGATGTCAACATACTCATATTGCATTGATGAGAAGGATTGGATGAGTTGTGTGCTGAGGATATTGAGAAAATTAGTCTCAATCAGGAACAGTGAAGAACAGTGATGAGAAGAAGGCAAAAGTACTCAATAGGTTGAGGATCAGAAGATGCAAATTAAAGGGTTTGTATATATGAGTCTTGAGATGTTCCAGTTAAGATTTCAGAGGTCCGCATGAAGATATGAAGAAGTTGTGATCGATCAAGTAGAACCGGTTCTGGGAGATGCTCCGGAGTAATAGAGTATTACAAAAAGGTCCAGTGAGATCTGGAAGTGCATTGTCCTATTCTATGGATTGGAAGGAGTGTTTGAGTTGTCCTTTTGATGTGTCATCTCTATTTGTTCATGGTTTGGAGGTCTGGAAGCACCTTTGTGATTGTGACAGTGGCGACAGACTGTGTTCTTGAAGTTCCAGATGATGAAGAGAAGAATTCTAGTAAGTAGAGGAAGTGCGGATGTACCTGGTCTTTCAGGCAAGCCTGTGAAGGTTCTTGGATCATGTTGAGGTTGTGTTGTCAGTCCGCATTAGTGTTAGAGCCCAGAATTGAAGATATACTTCCAGATGAAGATGTTCTTGTTCAGGCTGGCCGACCGAATGAGTTATTCATCTTGCGAATGTTATTGTGGATAATTTCTAACTTAGAAGATTGTTCCTAAGTTGATGCCTTGTATAAATAAAGGTTTGTGAATTCATTTCGTAATGAGGTGTGGAGCAGATGAGTGTGGTATAGTGAAAGAGCAAAAGGCAGAGCAGAAGTGTCCCGAGCTTAAATGGAACTGATCCAAACATGGTAAAGATGTCAATCTCCAATTCAAGTTTGTAATACTTGTTATCTTGTAGATAGTGTGCCTCTTATAGGCAGTGTACCTCTTTGTGAGCAGTGTGCTCAGGTAGTGAGCCCTAATTGGCATGTACCATCTATTTTTCTTATTCTTCTAACAGAGAATAATCCTTGGGTTAATCACCCCATGGTTTTTCCCTTGACTGGGTTTTCCACATCAAAATCTTGGTGTCTAATGTGTTGATGTTTATCTGCTCTAGTGTTTATGCTTGATGCTTTCATGAATGGTTAATTGATATACTATTAAGTAACAAAGAAGAATCAAGTGTTTGAAGTAGAAGCAAGTTTTTGTACAACTGATTCACCCCCCCTCTCAGTTGTGTGCCCTAGATCTAACAATTGGTATCAGAGCTAAGTTCCTCTAAAAGGAGCTTAACCGCTTGAGGAGATCCAAGATGTCGTCATACAAGAAGGATAGTCCAAAGTTTGATAGAACCAATTTCTCTCTTTGGAAAGGTCACATGAAATGCCACTTGGAGTGTATAGGAAAGGCATACTTATCCATGATTACAAGAGCATATGTTCCTCCACAAGGTGGTCTGACAACCTTAAATGAACTCACAGATGCTGAAAACAATCTGCGGACCAAAGAAGCTCTTCTAAGTGCTTTGACTGACTCAGAACTCTCAAATGTTATTAACCTACCAACCGCCTATGAGATATGGGTTAAACTGGAACTTCTGCATGAAGGAGATGAGTTTGTTAAGAGTGCAACGTTGCAAAGTCTCAAAGGGAAATTTGAAAGATTGAAGATGAGAGATGATGAAAATATCACTACCTTTATGCCAAGAGTAAATGAGCTAGTGTGTGGAATTGGGAATGCTAGTGGAGTTCTAGATGGAAATGAGATTGTTTACAAAATTCTTAGATCCCTTCCTACTGCATACAAAGTCAAGGTTGCTACCATTGATGAATTCAGAGCCCATACAACTATCACAAGAGAGCAATTAGCTGGCAAACTGGTTGCATTTGAAATGACTGAGTTTGGAGATGATCCCCCCAAGACTGAATTTGCATTCAAAGCCAGTGCCTATGTAAAAGGCAAACAAAGATTTGATCCAGGAGAAAATTCTTCAAGGAAGTTGTCATGGTATGATCAAGCAAGAAGAGACATGGAAGAGGAAGAAGCAAAAACAGCTCAACTTGAAGCCCTCATTGCAAAGAGATTGCCAAGAGGATCCAGTAAGTATGAAGGAAAATTACCCTTTAAGTGCTTCAACTACAATAAGATTGGTCATTTTGCTTCAAGATGTCCAGAAAGATCTGCAAGGTCAAATTCTAATAGACAAAGGTTCCCAAAGAACTGTTATTATGTTCATGAAGAAGATGATAATGAAGGAGTAACAGATGATGAATCAAAAATAGAAAACAAATCCGGAAATGAATGGGTGTTTATTGCCATCAAGGAAGAAGAACCAATATCCTCTGAATATGTCAATCATAAGGTTGTAGAAAGAGTTTTGGCTGCACAAGTTGAAGAAAAGGATGATTGGGTTATTGACAGTGGATGCTCTCACCATATGACAGGTGACAAAAACAAGTTCCTAGACTTGGAAAGGTATGAAGGAGGAATGGTAAAGTTTGGTGATAATTCTGCTGGTAGAATCAAAGGTAGGGGAACTATTTCTTTTGATGGAAAGAGCAAAACTAGCAATGTACTGTATGTTGAAGGATTGAAACACAATCTTCTCAATGTTGGACAGTTGGTAGACAAAGGTTATGATCTCTGGTTCAAAAATGGAAGATGTAGGATCTTTGAAAGCTCCGGAACTAAGATTGCATCCGGTACTCAAACAAAAGGTAATATCTTCCATCTAGTTGGTTCTAACAAAAGTTGCTTGTTTGTTCAAGTTGATCAGAGTTGGTAATGGCATAGAAGGATGTGTCATGTAAATTTTGATAACATCATCAAGATAAGAAATATTCAAGCTGTAAGAGATCTTCCAAAATTGGTGAAACCTATAAATAGTTTGTGCAAAGAATGTCAACTAGGTAAACAGAGTAGAGTCTCTTTCAAAAGCAAGGATCAGTCCTCTACTGAACTATTGGAATTAGTTCATACTAATCTATGTGGTCCGACAAGAACCAAGAGTATGCAAGGTGATAGATATTTCATGTTACTGATTGATGACCATTCCCGGATGATGTGGGTACCTTTCTAAAAGAGAAATCAGAAGCCTTTGAGAAGTTAAAAATCTTCAAGGCTATGGTAGAGAATCAAACCAGATTGAAATTGAAATGTCTAAGGTCTGATAGAGGTGGTGAATTCACATCCAGTGAATTCATAGACTTTTGTGAGAAGCATGGTATAAAGAGATAGTTGTCTACTCCTAGGACTCCACAGCAGAATTGAGTAGTAGAGAGAAAGAACTGGACCATCCAGGAAGCATCCCAGACAATGATGATGGAAGCAAATGTTCCTCAGATGTTTTGGAGAGAAGTTGTCAGCACTATAGTCTACACTCTCAATCAAGTTCAAATCAGAAGAAATACCGGTAAGACTCCTTATGAACTTTGGTTTGGTATCACTCCTACTGTGAGATATTTCAGAGTATTTGGTAGCAAATGTTACATCAAAAGAGATGAAGATCTAGGAAAGTTTGATGCTAGAAGTGATGAAGGAATTTTCTTGGGTTACTCTACTCAAAGCAAAGCATACCGGTGATACAATAAGAGACTGAAAAAGATGATAGAAAGTACAAATGTGAAGGTTGATGAAGGAATTGAGAGGCCTTCAAGGTTTTATGAATATGATGAAGATGATCTGAATGATTCTCTAGTTCAAGGAGCTCAAACCTCCTCTAAAAGTCAGATTCAGACTGATCCAGTAAATCAGGAAGAAGAGGTTTGTCTGAATGAGCTTGATCAAGAAACAGTAGTGCAAGAAACTCCCAAAGTTCCAAGGTATGTGACTCTAAACCATCCTGAAAATCATATCATAGGTGACAAAAGCAAAGGGGTACAAACAAGGAGGAAAATTGCTCAAAATTTAGATAAATGTTGTCTGATCTCAAAGATTGAACCTAAGACAATAAATGAAGCCTACAATGATGAAAATTGGACCAAAGCAATGGAGGAAGAGTTGATGCCAATAGAGAAAAATCACACTTGGGATCTTGTTCCTAGACCTAGAAACAAGAATGTGATTGGAACCAAATGGGTCTTTGTTGGTCATGATGTTAGTCACAAACAAACATAGAATAAAAGTACACATTAACCTTTATTCATCTTGAAAGATACTATGAATTCAAAGAATTCAGGATCCCAAGTCTCCGGTGATTAGGTCTTAATCGTCTGAAGTTACTCAGAGGTTAATGTGAGTTGCTGTTTCCATTTTGGGGCCTTACGTGGAAATTTATCATCATCATGACATTCCTACAGAAATTCTTTACAGAGAAGTTATATTATGCAGTTATTTGATGAGAAGATGTGGAAATACCTCGATCTTTGCATGATATTTTCAATTGTACATGCTTTGTATTCAAATATGCTAAATATTTATGATTATCTATGAGATGTCTGCATATTTGTGTTATTTGCTCAAGATCATCAATTATTTGCAATTATGGAGATGAAATGCTCTGAAATTAAAAAAAACTAAAAGGAATACTTCAATTTAAGGTTGAACCTTTAGCTATTGATCCACATACATACTTGATACTGTCATGAGGAGAAGAAATCAAACCATATGTTCACCAAGATATTCCACAGCTAGATATAGTTGATGCAAACTTCAGAGGATGATGAATGAAAACAATACATGCAACATGATGAGCACTCCAAGGGACGCAGCAAATCAAAGCACATATCCAGAATTCAAACACAAATTACTCAAGATTTACTAGGATTTGTAATCGAAATACTTTTCTCCTTTATTAAGTATGCAAAAGACATGTACATATACAATAGCTTTGAAATGAGCCCTGAATACTTCAGCAAACAGATTTCAATTAAGTTTCAAATGTTTACAATAAGGCATTCCACCACCTTTTATAGAATAAGGTGAGGAATCCGTTACAAAAGATCTACGATCCTGATTTTTCAATACAAATCCACAGTCATTATTTACTTAACTTTGTCAACCTTTACAAAATGGCACAAGTTGCCAGCTGGCAACTATCTATACTACTTATGCTACTATCCCCTTCATGATGTATCTTCATCATGCTCCTTAGCTAATTCATGCAGGTCATCATCATGTACGTCACTTCCTGAACTTTCACTATCCTGATGATGATGCTGCTGCATATGGAGTTGCATACTACTGCAGACCTGCTCATAGGAATGCACAACTTGATCTATCCCTCCACCATCTTGAGTTTTTGCTTTGATGATGGCATGCCTATGTGCTTCATATTTATCTCTGCTGTTATCCATCTTATTTTTCCTATCCTGCAGTGTTTCTTTATATTTCTCCATCTGGACCTTGATCCTCATTATTTTATTTATCAGTTCTTCTGTCAAATGGACAGGTGGACCATCTACCTTTGATTGGAAGTTGCTGTGTACAACTTTGATGGCGGACTCTTCATCTTGATTTTCTATTTTTCCTTCCACCTTGCCTTCCAGTGTTTCCAAAATTACTGCCTCTTCAACCATTAAATCCCGTAGCCTCATGCTGATATCCCTCAGCTTATTATTGCATCGCTTGAGGACTCCGCATTCAAATTGAATGTTTATACCAGATATCTATCAATAATGTGGTATTACTATTTAGCACCTACTTACTGATAAGCAGTTGAGGATTTATCCCCTTTATTTCCCCTAAAAGGCTCAGGACTCTCTCTAGTTTGTAAGACCTCTTCCCGGTTTGCATCTGTAATTTATCCACCTTAGTCTTGGAGTCGCTCAAAATGCTCCACCTCTTCAGAGAGGCCTTCATTATTTCTACAGCATCATCCAATGTAGATGACATCCATTTCCTTATCACGGACGCCTCATGCTTCATGAGGTCTAATTTATTTACCTCTTCCTGAGAAATGGCAGTCAATGGGACCGCAGGCTCAGTTGTGGTATCATCAGGATTGGTCAGTCCTTTGATATAGGCATGCAACTAAGCAATGTGCTCTTTATGTTTCTTATTCTTCTCTTTCTCTCTTTTCACCTTTTGAATTAGAGAGTCAATAATATCTTTGCCCTCCTGACCTTCTTGGTCTTCATTGGCAAAGCCCAAATCAACTGTGCTGATTTGAAATTCATCAACAGTGATTTTACCTTTTTCTTTCTCCACCGCAGGTATGGCAATTTGTGCGGTCCTTCTCCCTGTTGCCAGATCTCTTTTGATGGGCGATGTCATTCTGGCCTTCCTCCTAGGTTTCATTATATCGGCGAAGAACAAGGTGGAGACATCGAATTCTTGAATTTCAAACTCCTTCTCAATAGTCACTTCTTTAGCTAACCACGAACGCACCTAATCATGTCTTTTAGCATCATGATGATGTTTACCCATATCTCCCGTTTCTATCAATAGATGTTGTGGAGATGGTGACTTTCCTTTTCTTCTTCTTGATGCTCGTTTTGTTGTTGATCTTGCGGCACCTCCTCCTGTTGAGGAATTTCCTTCTCTAGGGGAGCATCTTCTTGGTGTGGGGAACCTTGTGGCGCATCTATATGCTGATCATGCTGATCATGATCTTTCTCCGTCATTACTTCATCTATTCCCAATTCTTCCCCTTGTTGCTTATCCACTGCACCAGATACTGGGGATTCTACCTGAGGTGCTAGCGGTTGTTCTGCAGCTATTACTTCTTCCGAGCCTGCACTATCAACTTCTTGTATTTTGGCAGCTGGATCCTCTAGTGCTTCCTTCTTCTCATCAGCCCTTGCTTCCTGAACCTCTACTATAGCAGGTTCTTCTGATGTGTCAGGTGGACTTTGTTGGCCTAACTCAAGAGCATGGCCCTCTAACTCTTCCATCTCTATCTCTTCTGTTGGGTGGCCTTTATCAGGGGATCCTGCTGGCTGTTCAGGACTTGCATCCTATTTCTCTGTCAGATCCACCACTACAGGACTTGTCACCTCTGTGATTAATGCTTCTAGCCCTATCTCTTGAGCCACCTGCTCTGGGGTCTTTTCTTGCTCTTCTTCTGCTTGTTTCATCTCCTCAAGCACAGTTTGAACTGGTGGAGGCTTGTGAGGAGTCATAGTTATATCAGCAACAAGTGTTTCCATCTTCTGTGCAGCCACATCCTGCACTACCTCATCATCAAACAGATTTATTGTCTCATCAAGTGAGACATGTCCTTCTGCTTATGTCTGGGAGGTTCCTTTCAGTTGTTCTTCCGCAAGTTCAGTTTTGAACTTGACGATGGTAGGAAGTGGAACATTATGTTGAAGTTCCTTCGGCACTTCACTACCTGCCCCTTGTAATAGTGTAGGGGGTTCACTTATTCCACCTCTCATGGAGGTTCTTTGTTTCTTAGGTGTGGTAGAGACCAGCACCTGTGGAGCTCTCCTCTTTCTTTTTATTATTAACAGAGCCTCTTCTTCTTCAGGCTCTTCCTCCATGAGGATATCCTCTTCTCCAGGTTTCTTTGAGGATTGACCCACTTCCAGGGTCCCAGTTAATTCAGCTTTAGTTGTTTTACTCTTCTTGGGCTTCTCTTTCTTTGGAGGGGATTCTGACTCTGATCCTGATCCTGCCGCCTCCTCAGCTGTAAACACTGCCCTGTCAATTATAACCCCTTTGGGTTGTTTATCCACTTTCTTGCCCCTTGGGGGTCTTTTGCTCTGTTGTTGTGGTGGAGGTAACTTGTCTCCCTTAGTCTTCCCTTTCTCAAGTAGGAAGTCATCATATACCTCCCCAGGAATATCCTGTCCCTTCTTTTTGTTGTCCACCGTAATGGCAACACCTTTCTTTTTCAATGCCTCTACCTGATCATCGACCCAAGCTTGAGTCAGTTGTATGGTCCTGGCAATGAATGGGTCCAAAGATATATCTTCCTGCATGGTGAGGTCAGGTGCAGAGATAGTGTCATTGTATATCTTTTTCTGTTCATATTCATCTGCCATTATCCTACCATCATCCTTCTTCAATTGTTGGGGAAGGGAGATACAATCAAAAGTCCTAATTTGGTTTAGAGTCAACCTCTGATACCTTCTTCTCCTGGCTTCTGCCTCATCTTCGCAGTCAGCCCAAAAATCTTCTAGGTGCCTCTGATGAATAGGCTTTCCTAGTATCTTCTGTATCTTGCCGTAAGGATCATATGGTCTTGTTATTGGGAAAGGTTGCAGATTCATTTTATTCAGGGTGACCGTCACCTTCTTTATATTGTCAGAATCAGGGCACATATAGTTGCCAATGCTGACTGGGAACAAAATTGGTGGCAGCTTCTTGGCATCCTTGTACATTTTTATCATCACGGAGCCCTACCTGATAAATTCCATTAATATTACTGCATCGGTAGGATACCTTGGCAGCATGAGGGGATGTTCCTCAAAACCTTCAACCCTTATGTAAGAAAAGGTTGCAAACTGGATATACCAAGCTCCATGCCTGTAAACTACCTCCTGAGCCTCCATGCTCAATCTTTTTGTTCTGTCCTCTTCCATGGTCCTTACTAGATGCATAGAAAATGCATCATTGACCAGTTTGTAGTCTCTGAGGTAGTTGGTTCTCTGTAGCTGGGGATGATGATCCCAAATGTATGCAGCATTTGTGCCTGTGAGCCTTCCATCTATAACTAAGGCATCAAAAGTGCCTCTATAAGCACAAGAATAAACAATGTAAGATGTCATATAAAATGCACAATTTGAACCTCCCAGGTTCATCAGCTGCTCATGCAGAGCATCACTTATTATTTGGCCCCACAGTGGCTTGATGTTTGAATACAAACACATCATTATAATTCCATACATCCAATCCCTGAAACTACCAGTATCAGGTTGGCCTGTTACTCGATTCAGGAGTGCAATCATATACTGGTACTCCTCACTGAAATCATATTTAAACATGTGCACTGGGAGTTTGGCCGCTGCCAGATATGTGTTGTTCTCTGCTCGCCATTGATACATGTTCTTTTTGGCCAATTTCTTGTTGGCCTCATACTCCTTTTCTGCCTTTCTCAGGTCTACACTCTTAACTTTATTGCCCAGCGGTAATCCAAATGTTTGGGAGAGACCCTTGATGGAGAGGTCTGCATATATTCTCCCATGCTTTACCACTTACCTTGTTTGAGGATTATAATTCCGGGCACATTCTATAACCAGCTCTGGAGATTCCATGGAATATGGGAAACCAGCAGCGTTCCACATTCCTGACACAAATACTACGTCCAACATAGGACTCTTGTCATGCCCATCATTCAATTTAGCTGACCAGGCCTCCAGATTGGTGCTCCCCTGATGGGTATCAGTAATTTCTCCATACTTGAACAGGACCCCCCTCTGAGAAGAGAACATAGGCCTACTGAATTCTTCTTGACACTTAATGTACCGCTTGTCGGCCATGAGTACCTGCAATTAACAACAATCCTATCTCACAACAGGTATATACATGCATACATATTACTATTGACTTCATAAATCACTGTGCCTACTGTATCATTTCAACATTACTTAATCATATGGATACATAAACCAGAACTCGTATCATCATACCTGAACAATAATAACAGGATGAGGGTTTCATTTACTTACCTGGTTATGCAAACTTCTCTTTTATACCAGTAGATTGCCAAGACACTCTGAATTCAGCTGATGATCACCTCCTTCCCTCTGTCTGTGAGCTCAAATCGCGCAACAGTAGCTGGTACGCGGATATGGAAGCTGGTGCTCTGTAAAAACAATTTTATCGCAGGGTAAATGTGAAAATGATAGTTGAATTACCTTTTAATCTCACAGTTAGGGTACATTTAGGGCAACTCTGACAAGTTAGATTACATTCCTTGATTATTCGTGTGAAAATGCAGGATCTCGCCAGGTGTTTCATTGGGTTCCGGGGTCGGCGAGAACTACCTACCATGTCTGCGCGCATTAAATGATAATGGCGGCAACGGGAGCGGGGGGATATCCATATGACAGGATATCATGAGGGCAGGGTGATGTTCGCCATTATTGGGTTGAGTTTCAATATCATCCTCCTTCCTTATTGGAATTGTTATCGCGACAAGACGGGTGACAAAAGCACCTTTGCTTATGTTTAATACATCAGGAGGATATTTCGATGTATCGGGTGATGTTTCAAAATATGATGATGACGAGACAAATTTACGTGTCTCTCCTTCGGAATATCAGGATGACATCATCCTGATAGTCATTCTTTGTATCAGAAATATATTATGACGTCATCGTCATGTTAGGCGAACATGATCATGTTTGGAAAATATCCTATCGAAATATGAATGTGATGATGATGTCATCATCATGTTTGCTTCTTCATTTATCCGATTTGGATGACATCATCAGGATATTTGCTAAGGGTGATATTTCACAGCAGGAGGATATTAAGAAATATCGAGTTACATTTGAAAATATGACGTTCGCGATGCAAAAGACCACTTGACAGGGAAGATTTACTACCACTTAAAGTTGACGTCCGGATATTTGAGCTGCATGACATATCAGGGAATGTTTCAAATATGATGATGATCTTCAAAAAAAATGACAGGTTATAAAAATATAATCCCTCCTCTCTTACGAATATCAGGTTTGACCGAAACTTTGACTGTTCATACCTCTCACATCCTGAGGAATATAAGGATGATGTAAAAGACAAACCTGCATGAATTTTAATATTCTTTCAAACTATGAGGTCACAGAAATGAAATACGAATTTTGACAAACTGACCTCAAAATGGTGACTTACCGCATCCTAACTCCACATGATGATGCACCTGACTTACTTTTACCAAACCGCCAGAGAGCAGACAAGCCAAGCAAAAAAAAGTTGGGTCCCCATTTTGCCAAGTCAAAATGGGGCGTGTTGTGTAACCACACAACAGTCTTTCAGAACAAACTAAATGAAGTTAGTGAAGTAATCATAAATAAAGCCAGATTAGTCTGCAAAGGCTACTCTCAAATAGAAGGGATTGATTTTGAGGAAACCTTTGCTCCGGTGGCAAGAATTGAAGCAGTTAGACTATTTCTTGCATTTGCTGCATTCAAAGATTTCAAAGTGTATCAAATGGATGTCAAATCTGCCTTCCTGAATGGTGACTTAGAAGAAGAAGTGTACATTGAACAACCGGATGGATTTCAGTTATCTGAGCATGATATGGTCTGCAAATTAAAGAAGGCACTATATGGTCGAAAGCAAGCCCCAAGAGCATGGTATGAGAGGCTGGACAAACATCTTTTGAAGATTGGTTTCAACAAAGCTACTGCTGATAGTAATCTATATTTCCAAATAGATAATGAAAACATTTTGATTGTTGAAGTGTTTGTGGATGATATCATTTTTAGAGGAAGAGATAGTATGTGTAAAACTTTTGCAAATCAGATGAAAAGTGAGTTTGAAATGTCAATGCTTGGTGAAATGAATTTCTTCTTGGGTCTGCAAATTACTCAAACAAAGAAAGGGATCTTCATTTCTCAAACCAAATATGTGAAAGAATTGTTGAGGAAATTTGGGATGGAAGATTCAAAGCCAATGAATACTCCCATGGCAACCAGATGCAAGTTGAGCAAAGATGATGACTCTTCTAAGGCGGACCAGACAAAGTACAGATCAATGATTGGTGGATTGTTGTATCTCACTCAAACTAGACCAGATATTATGCAATCCATTGGTCTTGTTGCTAGATTCCAGGCTGATCCTAGAGAATCTCATGTCATGGCAATCAAGAGAATTTTTAGATATCTAAAAGGGACAGTGGAGTATGGTTTGTGGTATCCTAGAGATCATGATTTCTCTCTTCATGCTTACATAGATGCAGATTGGGCAGGAGATGTGGATGACCGAAAGAGTACCAGTGGTGGAGCATTCTTTTTGGGAAAGAGATTGGTTTCTTGGCTAAGCAAGAAACAAGATGCAATATCTCTGTCTACAACTGAAGCAGAATACATTGCAGCAACAGGTAGTTGCACTCAAATCTTATGGATGAAGCAGATGCTAAAAGACATTAAAGTAGAATATGAGGAGCCTATCACAATTTTCTGTGATAATTCAAGTGCAATAAATATTTCTAAGAATCCGGTATTGCATTCTAAGACCAAGCACATATCTATCAAGTTTCACTTTCTGAGAGAACAAGTGAACAAGGATGAAGTCAGATTGGAGTACGTATCCTCCAAGGATCACATTGTAGATATTTTTACTAAACCTCTTCCCAAGGAATCTTTTGAGTATCTCAGGGAGAAGTTAGGGGTCATGACCCCTCCGATGATGAACTAGGATGCACTGATGAGCATCAGTCTGGTGGATATCACAGTCACATCTTGTGATCCAGATTGATGATGGGGAGCTGCTACAAAGGGGGAGCAGCTGGTATGATTCTGATGTGTCAAAATTGCAAGTATGAGCCCTTGCCATTGATGTCAAAGGGGGAGAGAAGACATGTGAAAAACAAGTGGTTGATGATCAATGGGGGAGCAGTAAAGGAAGAGAAGACATGTGAAGAGTTGTTGCTGATAGGGGGAGCTGTGACAGTAAGGAGAAGTTCTTGTCTTGATGGTTTTTCACATCATATTTTGCCATCAATGACAAAGGGGGAGATTGTTGCAAGTATGAGGTTAACCAGTGTTGTCATTGATGTCAACATACTCATATTGCATTGATGAGAAGGATTGGATGAGTTGTGTGCTGAGGATATTGAGAAAATTAGTCTCAATCACGAACAGTGAAGAACAGTGATGAGAAGAAGGCAAAAGTACTCAATAGGTTGAGGATCAGAGGATGCAGATTAAAGGGTTTGTATATATGAGTCTTGAGATGTTCCAGTTAAGATTTTAGAGGTTCGCATGAAGATATGAAGAAGTTGTGATTGATCAAGTAGAACCAATTCTGGGAGATGCTCCGGAGTAACAAAGTGTTACAAAAAGGTCCGGTGAGATCCGAAAGTGCATTGTCCTATTTTGCAGATTGGAAGGAGTGTTTGAGTTGTCCTTTTGATGTGTCATCTCTATTTGTTCATGGTTTAGAGGTCCAGAAGCACCTTTGTGATTGTGACAGTGGCGGCAGACTATGTTCTTGAAGTTTCGGATGATGAAGAGAAGAATTCTAGTAAGTAGAGGAAGTGTGGATGTACCTGGTCTTTCAAGCAAGCCTGTGAAGGTTCTTGGATCATGTTGAGGTTGTGTTGTCAGTCCGCATTAGTGTTAGAGCCCGAAATTGAAGATATACTTCCAGATGAAGATGTTCTTGTTTAGGCTGGCCGACCGGATGAGTTATTCATCTTGCGAATGTTATTGTGGATGATTGCCGACTTAGAAGATTGTTCCTAAGTCAATGCCTTGTATAAATAAAGGTTTGTGAATTCATTTCGTAGTGAGGTGTGGAGCGGATGAGTGTGGTATAGCGAAAGAGTGAAAGGCAGAGCAGAAGTGTCCCAAGCTTAAATGGAACTGATCCAGACATGGTAAAGGTGTTAATCTCTAGTTTAAGTTTGTAATACTTGTTATCTTGTAGACAGTGTGTCTCTTGTAGGCAGTGTGCCTCTTTGTGAGCAGTGTGCTCAAGAAGTGAGCCCTAATTGGCATGTGCCATCTATTTTTCTTATTCTTCTAACAGAGAATAATCCTTGGGTTAATCACCCCGTGGTTTTTCCCTTGACCAGGTTTTCCACGTAAAAATCTTGGTGTCTAATGTGTTGATGTTTATCTGCTCTAGTGTTTATGCTTGATGCTTTCATGAATGGTTAATTGATATATTATTAAGTAACAAAGAAGAATCAAGTGTTTGAAGTAGAAGCAAGTTTTTGTACAACTGATTCACCCCCCTCTCAGTTGTGTACCCTAGACCTAACAGGGGTCAGATCATGGAGCGAATGATTACATAGGGCACCCAGTACGCTTGGGGTGTCTTTGTTCTTGCACACCTATACCACGATATGCATCAGGTGGTATATCATAGGAGTACAAGCCTAGTTGCAAGCGTGTCACTGCTACAATTTTGGCTATGGGAGCACATAGCAATCACGAGACCAATCTGTGTGTTTGGAAGACAGAGAGGAGAGCCATATAGCTATGGCTATGCAGGAGTGATTTCCCAGCATAGGATGGGGAAGCTTGAGTACTGGAGGCATGCCTTGGATGGAGTAGATGTGGTCATCTGGCAGCCATATCTAGATTGTGAGCCATGGGATGATGAGGCAGATGAGTTACCTTACTGCTATCAGGCGCGGTGGCTGATAGGGTGGACACAGTTTATACTAGAGAGATAGATTATTGGTCAGGTACAGAGACAGTTTGGGAGGAGGCAGGGCATGCCATAGGGGCAGGCTCGATTTGCTAGGACTCATGTTGAGAGACTCAAATGGGGACTGATGGTATCGTATGAGGAGGCATTGGTAGAGTTTTGGCAGACACCATATGTTGCCTGGGATATGAGGAGGGGGATAGCAGACGCTGGGATGACACAGGATTATGAGGATTGGTTCATTGCACATCCATTTCTAAGATACTCAAGGCCTGGGGTGTTGGTGCCTCAGATAGATGAGGCAGACTCAGATGATGAGGGCCAGGTTGGCTGGAGGAGGAGGAGGAGGAGGGGGAGAGCACGGGGTGGTGGCAAAGATGGGGGAGATGACGGAGATGATGGAGATGATGGAGGTCGACCCAAATAGAGGAGAGGTGGGGAGGGACCTTCCCATGCCCAGCAGGCAGTGCCACCACAGGTTGCATAGTAGGCACCATAGGTACAGATGCTACCACCTCAGCAGGTGGCATAGCAGCAGGGACCCCAGCCACGGGGGCATGGACAGGTAGAGGCAGCCTAGGGTCCAGCATAGGCAGATGTTCAGGAGAGGACTATAGCAACTTTGAGAGGACAGGTTAGACAGCTGCAAGCACAGCTCAGGAGGGCTAATGCCTGACAAGAGACAGATGTAGAGGTGATTGTAGGACTTACTAGAGAGAGAGATATGGCGGATGTGTGGATACGAGTTATCTGAGTAGAGAAGGATACCATAGTAGCAGCCGTAGGGATAGACACAACGAGCATTTTTTTGGCTAGGTAGGTGCACCAGGCATAGGTACAGCTAGCGCAAGCACAGACACAGCTAGCGCAGGTATAGGGTGAGATTACTAGAGCACAAGCGTAGGCACAGTCTTATCAGGGTCTATATCATGGTGTCGTGCCAGTGAGTCAGAGGGCTTCGAGCTACAAGAGCCAGCCTGCAGCCTCCCAGAGAGCAGGTCCATCAAGGTCAGGGGCCTTTGTGATGGGCCCACAGCAGTCTGAGGCCAGCAAAGGAGGGGATATGGGAGATACTGCTGGGAGCAGTGGTCCACAGCAGCAAGGATAGAAGAGACTTATAGACTTTGGATCCTATGTGTACCCTTTTGATGGATCAAATAGCCGGATAGACCTTATGTACCACTATTGTATTTTGAGACATGTATCACCATCCCTGGGATGTATTTATTGTATATAACACTAATTTAGAGATGGACCACTTTGATATTTGTACATTTGGACACATTTTTGTGATATTTATGTGATGATGCAGCTATTTTGATTATCACTATATGCATGAGTTACTCATTCTATGCTATGGATGTGTTTCTATTTTGCATGATGCGATGTATGTGTTTATCTAATGCAAACTTAGATGTTTTACTTGATGCTATGTAATGTTTGTCTAATGCAATTTTTCATATGATGCTATGTGATGTTATACGACCTAATGCAGACTTGGTTGTTTTACTTGATATGATTCTAATGTGTGTGAGTGCAGATGGTATCTATATGATTATGCAATTTATGTGATGCACTTAGCTATGTTTTTTATTTTTTTTCTGTTGACGCTAGATATGATGATTGCAACAAACTGTATATGGATGACCTGATGCACTTGTTATGTATGCAACTGATTTAATCATGTAAATGACTATCTCATATGATATGATATACAACTATATGCTCTATTTTTGTGATGTCCAAATGTACCTTATCGACACAGAAATGATAGAATGATAGTTTAGAAGATTTTGATTGGAAGAATGACCCGATAGATAGAAAGACTCACAAGATTTGACTTGTATTGTTACTCTATATTGTTTGGATCATTTATTGCATCAGATATGGATGTATGGATGTATAACTAGATGTATGATGGATGTTTTTGTTTTCACATCTTGATGGTGCAAGTATTTTGAAGTGTTTATTTCATCATTGGGCAATTTTTTTTTGTACTTTTTAGAAATGTTGTAAGTTAATACAAGCATCTAGGTATAATTGAATCAAGATGACCTAAGCATTGCTTACATGAATTTTAATTTAGCAAGCTAATACAAGCATCAAGGTATAATTGAACTGAGATGACCTAAGTATTTCTTGTGTATCAATAGTCAATTGCCCCCGTTCATGTTAGACCTTTGATGTCCTCGATGATCTTTTGCCGATCATGTCTTTAGACAAGGCTTCACATTACTAAAGTTTAATCCACAAACAACAAACAAAGAAAAATAATCATGCCCCCATCATAGCATCTCTAGCTTTTGGCATCCTCGAGTAGCATAGAAAGACATAATAGTAAAAATCAACACTCTGTATTTTAACCATGTTTCCAATTCACAAAACATATTTGTATTTAGATGTGTTTGTTTCTTGCCATAATTTGGGTAAAATCATTTAGAAGGCCTTAGGTGTTTCCTTTTCTTTAGATAGGTTAATGTCTTGCGTCAAGATTTCTACTCGAAAAGAGTAGGTTTTACTTGCACTTGCTTGCCTGGTGAGAAGATTCCACAATCTTTATTGGTGAGACGGACCCTAAGAGACTGACCTAGTGCCTCGGGGGCTCATTGCTAAATGGTCTTGCCTACATGACAATGCAAAGGCAATGCAGTCCTAACGGACCTAAGACCTAAGCGATACAAAGTGGTGTGGACTCAGATAGATAGAAGGACTAAACATGAGACGAATAGGACAGTGGGAGCCTTAGGGGCGCATTAGAATAATGGCCTTGCCTACGTGACGATGCAGAGGCACCGTAGTTCATGGACTTGGACCATGGACACTAATGAGAAAACACTATGCTAGGCTGACATGATGGATATGATATGGGATAAAACCTTGGTTGACAAGGCAACAAAGAGATAGAGTATCAAGCCATGATAGGTTATCGTTAGGATTTTATTATGGGACATATATGGATCGAATGGGACACGAGGAAGAATGGACACAAGGTGATTGGTTTCCCAAAAGATGGAGGAAGCAGTTTATCACAAGTAACGCTTGTTTACCAAGTTTTCACCACTTGTTTTTATTTGTACAAAAAGCTAGAAAGTATACATGACCCTTGTTTGCCAAGTTTTCATCATGATACCTATCCAAGGCCCTTGTTTGCCAAGTTTTCACCAAAGGACAATTTTTTTGTATTTTTTTTATTTTTTAATTTTTTTTGTATTTTATGCCCCCTTACATTGCGGTTCTCCTAGGTATAGAACCGATGAAGATGCATGTTGTTGATTGGGTCATCCAATAGCTCACCCTCTGATGTTGCTAACTGATATGCCCCTGATTCATAAGCAGCTATGATCACATAAGGCCCAAGCCAGTTGGGTTCGAACTTGCCTTTCTTTTCCCTATCCTGTCGATTGCGGGGGTTCTCCTTAAGTACTAGATCTCCAACTTTGAAGACTCTTGGGTGAACTCTATGGTTATAGCTTCTTGACATCATTTGTTGATACACTTTGAGATGGTCAAAGGCTTTCTATCTCCTTTCCTCTAGCAACTCTAGTTCTTGCAATCTGGTGACTCTGTACTCTTCATCTGATATGAGACCTTTTAACGACACCCTAAGAGATGGTAATTTGACCTCTATGGGGAGGATAGCTTCTGAGCCATAAACCAAGGTGTAAGGGGTAGCACCTGTGGGAGTGCGTATGCTAGTTCTGTAGGCCCACAAAGCAGGATTGAGTTGGATGTGCCAATCATAGCCAACATCGTTGACTATCATCTTGAGGAGTTTCAAGATGGTCTTGTTGGATGCTTCAACTTGACTATTGCCTTAGGGGTAATAAGGTGTGGAGAAACAGTGTTGGATTTTGAATCGGTCACAAAGTTCTTAGACATCCTAGTTTTTGAAGGGTCTTCTGTTATCCATGATAATGGATGAGGAAATTCCATATCTGCAGATAAGGTAATTCAGGATGGAGGAGATTTGCTTACCTGTGATGGTGGTGAGGGGAACAACTTCAATCCACTTAGTAAAATACTCAGTGGCGATTATTATGAATTTGTGGTAGTTGGATGAGGGTGGATGGATCTTTCCCACAAGGTCAAGTCCCCATTGGCAAAAGGGCCAAGGTGTCGTTAAAGGTCTCAACTCTTGAGTTGGTGCATGTATCAGGTTCCCATGTATTTGGCACTACTTGCACTTCTTCACAAACTGATATGAATCTGTTTCCATGTTCATCCAGTAATAACCCAAACGCATGAGTTTCTTAGATAAGGAGGGACCACTAGAGTGTGTTCCACAAATCCCTTTATGTACATCTTGTAAGGTGGTTAGGGATTCTTCTCGTTCTAAACAATGGAGTAAAGTACTATCTAGACCATGTCGGTATAGGATGTTGGCAATAATGGTATAGCGAGAGATTTGTCGTATCAAGGTTCATCGTTGGTTTGAAGATAAGTCGGGTGGGAGGGTATTGTCCTTGAGGTAAGTGTAAATCTTACCATACCAAGGTGAATAAAATCCAACTAAAAGGCATATGGTATGGTTCTCAAGAAGATCATAAGATGGTTGTTGAATAGTTTCCACTAAGAACTCATATCGTGACTCATTCTCTGGGATCTCAAGAAGAGAGGCAATGGTCGCCATGGCATCTGCTACTTTGTTCTCAATTTGAGGTATCTGCTCAAAAGAGATGATCACAAAGTATTCTTTAAAGTCATCGACCATCCGCTTGTATGGGATAAGCTTTTCATCTTTGGTTTGGTAATCATCATTAACCTGATTTATCATTAGTTGAGAATCACCATAGACATGTAGCTCTTTGATTTTCCACTTTGTTGCCATCTTGAGACCAATTACTAAGGCTTCATATTCTGCTATGTTGTTGGTGCATGGGAATAACAAATGGTAAGACTTCGGTATGGTGTCACCATGAGGAGTTACAAACAAGATTCCTGCCCCCGATCAATGGTTTGTGTAGGACCCATCAAAGTAAAGTTTCCAAGAATGTGTTGATATATTGAATAAGGATTCATCCGAAAACTCAAATTGCATTGGTGTGGTGTCCTGTAGTGGTGCATCCACTTACTGATCAGAAATGATTTGCCCTTTGATAGCATTTCTATCTACATACTCAATGTTGTATTCACTAAGGAGCATTACCCATTTGGCTAGGTGACCTGTAAGAGCTACTTTGCTTAGTAGGTACTTCAGTGGATCTATTTTTACAATAAGTTTGACTGGATGTGCAAGCATATAATGTCAGAGTTTTTGGGAAGCAAAACTACCACAAGACATGATCTTTCTATCTGAGAGTATTGTAGTTCATAGCCCACCAATGTACGACTGATATAGTAGACGGCTCTTTCTTTATTCTCATAGTCTTGTTGTGCTAGAAGAGCCCTGAGAGCTGTAGGTGTAGCAAATATGTATAGTATCAATGGTTTCCCTTGGATAGGAGGCATGAGAATAGGTGGATTCATAAGATATTCTTTTAGTCTGTTGAATGCCTCTTCACATTTCTCATCCCATCTGAATGGAATGTTCTTGTGCAGGAGATGACTAAATGGTTGACACTTGTCTACTAGTTGTGATATGAATCTATAGATTGATTGTAGCTTGCCTTGTAGAGATCTTAGTTGAGTAAGAGTCTTGGGTGGTGGCATGTCCATAATGGCCTTGACTTTGGCGGGGTCCACCTCTATTCCATTTGCTGAAATAATAAAACCTAGGAGTTTGTCTGAGGTGACTCCAAACACACATTTCTTTGGGTTCAACCTGAGTTTGAATTGCTTGAGTCTCTGAAAGACCTTCTCTAACACATCCAGGTGTGATTCTCTTGTGAGTGACTTTGCTAGGATATCATCTACATAATCTTCCATTGTGACATGCATCATATCATGAAATATAGTGGTCATAGCACATTGGTATGTGGCTCCTGCATTCTTTAGCCCAAATGGCATGACATTCCAGCAAAAAGTGCCCCATGGACAAGTAAAAGCTGTCTTATGCTGGTCTTCCAGTACTATCCTGATTTGATTGTATCCCAAGAAGCCATCCATGAGAGATAACATGGTATGCCCTGTTGTTAAGTCGACTATGATATCTATATTTGGTAACATAAAATCATCCTTGCGGCAAGCTTTGTTTAGATCTCTAAAGTCATTGCATAATCTGACTTGGCCATCTAGTTTGGACAATGGTACAATGTTGGAGACCCATTCTGGATAGTCTATAGCTTTGATAAATTCTACATCCAATAGTTTCTTGAGTTCTTCTTTTACAAGTAGTGCTATGTGTGGATGCATCTTTCTAAGTTTCTATTTCATTGGTTTCACTCCTGGATCTAATGGAAGATGGTGTAGAATCAAATCTGGATCTAACCCTGGCATATCTGCATATGACCAAGAAAAATTGACTTGCTTTCTCTTAAAGAATAGTACAAACTTAGTCTTCTCTGGTGGGGTTAGATACTTAGCAAAGTGAATGATCTTAGGTTGTTCCTCTATTCCAATGTTAATCGGCTCTATGGGTTCCACAACAATCTAAGACTTCTCCTGGTGCATGTCATTGGGGAGAGTGTCAGGCCTTCCATCATCAGGTGCCATAGTTGGGTTTTCACCTTCAAATGCATCCTTTCTTTTTACTGTTTTGGGATCTGACACTGCCGTGTAGTAGTTTTCACCATCAAATCCAGTTTTTATTTTGATATTTTTGCGACTGGAGGGCTTGGCACCCTCTCTGAAATAAGCCACGGTATTAAGTTCAATAGTGAAATCATATTTATGATCTCCTTTAGGTAGGTGGTCCCTAAGTTCCATGTAGTCAATATAGGCATCGTTGTTTTGGAACATATCTAGTTGAGGGGTTCCTTGTAGATCCTAGTCAATAAGTTTAGGATGCACAAGGGGGAGGGAGTCGGAGGATAGATTTGATTCATTGATAGTTTGAATGGATATACTAGGAGTATTGGTTGGGGGAGTGTTTGGGATGGTACTTTACTCCAAATTTTTTATTGAGATAGAACTCGAACCTTCCTTGAAAGTTGTATTTTCAGAGATCGGCAAATCAAACTCTAGTGGTCTATTTGGTATTGTTTGTCCCTCATGGTAGGGGGTATAAGTTTGAATGGTATCAACCTGTTTGTCGTCATAAGAATTCTCTGTCAGCTCATCCCACTCATATTCATTGGAATCTGTGTCACTGTCCACTTGAAGTGTATAGATCATTTCCATTAGACAAGCATTTTCTTTAGCTTTGCCCTTATCTTTATATCCTAGGCCTTTTGTATTTCTAGCCAATGAGGATGAAAAAGGTTGAATGAGTTCTATGATTCCTTCTTTTCTTAGGCTGATGGGGCCTTGTCCTTCATAACCCATTCTATGTAGGATAGATTCACCTCACCCATAGATTTCTGTTGGGAGCCTAGGTGGTTCTTGTTGTATGTTCTCTTCTTCTTCAGTATAAATCCATTGTAGGATATCTCTTTCCTCTGTCTCATCTGATAAGGTCCCCCATTTTACAAAGGGAGTTGTGGGAGGTGCAGGAGGAGTAGATGGCTTTGGAAAATGCTTGGGTTGACCAAAGGATCTAGGAGATAGAGGCATCTTAGCTAGATTGAGGCTATGCTCTATGGAGTATTCCCCAACTCCTTTTGGTTTGATGGTAATTTTCTACTCTTTGGGCCTTGATGAGGAAGCTTCAAAGGTATGATCATGCTGTGGGGTAGGGGATGTAGATGCTCTATTGTTTGGTATGATGCAATCATGTTTTGAAAGGACGGAGTTGCAATATTGAAAGGGGTCAGGGTCGCCTTGGATGGTGACCTGCTTGCCATTATGTGGGAATTTTATGCATTGGTGATAAGTAGAGGGAACAACTTTCATGGCATGGATCCATAGTCGATCTAGGAGAATATTATAGGCGAGATCCCTATCTAAGACTTGGCACACAACGTCTTTTATTATCGGTCCCACTTGTATGGGTAAGACTATTGTTCCCTTTGTAGTTCTCTCCTCTTCATCATAGGCTTTGATAGTTATCTTCTTTCTTGGATCAACTATATTTTCAGAGAAACCCAATGTAAGGACTAGCTTTAACGTGCAAATATTTAAACTGGCTCCACATCAATGAGAATCCTCTTGATGCGGTGCTTGCGGATGAAGGCAACAATATGCAGAGGGGTGTTATGAGGTTGTGACACCGAGAGGTCATCTTGTTCGGTAAATGATATGGTACTTGAGGTGGTCAGATTACCTACCATGGCCTGAAACTTCTCTTGGGCCAAGTTAGTGGGGATAGTGGTTTCCACTAAGGCTTTATTAAAAATCTCCTTATGGGAAGGAGATAGATGCAACAACTCCAAGATAGAAATGTGGGCCAGAGTCTTCTATAGTTGGTCTATGACATTATATTGACGGAAGTTGGACTGAGAAGGTGACGACCTTGGAGGGATGGTATTCAACATGACTTTACCGCTACGGGTTATAATACTACAACCAGTTCTGTTAGGTTCTGATTGTTGGTTGGGCGTGACCACATTGATTTGTGGGACATGCTCTGATATGCAATTTATGGTATAGTGAAATGGCACACTTGCATAGTAGGCATTACTATTCCCACTATTCTGATTTTGCCTGTTGCGGTTGTTGTTGTTGTTGTTACCGTTGTTGTTGTTGCCATTGTTTTTATTGTCATTCTTGTTATTACCATTGTTGTTATTGTTCTTGTACGACCTGTCATGATTGAGAAGTGGATCCCTATAAGCCACATGTGTCTCATTGGAGGTATGTTGTTGGGTTCCTCCTTGATTTTAATCAAGCACATCCTGAATAACATGTTTGAGACAGATATAACTGTTGGTTGTATGTCCCCTTCCTCTATGATACTCACAATAGTCAGTGTCTTTCAAATAGTGAGGTTTAATTTGAGGCTCATAGTCACTTGTTGGTAGTAGAGAGATTTCATTGTTATCCAGTAGCTTCCTTAATGCGGATTCTTGAGACTCACCCAGCGGTGTGAACTTTCATCTTGGATTTGAGTTGAACCATGGTCTTGGCTCTCGAGAGAATGTTTTATTGGGTGTAACATTGCTTTCTTCTCCTTTGAGAGTAAATATCAGTTGTTGCTTGGGAGCCGCCACCTTGGCATAAACTACTCCATCGTTGACGACATTTTTGTTTTTAGTCCAAAATTTTGATTTCTCAGTCATGTAGTTGGAGGTAGGTGTGTCCTTGTATAACTTGATTTGCCCCTTGGCGATCATAGCTTTTTCGATGAACAATCCCATTTCAATGACTTTTGAGAATGAAGTAGGGCATTGGATTTGTATTTGATAGCTAAGATCGGTGTTGAGGTTATGGACAAACATCTCCATTAATTGCTTCTCTGGTACATCATATAAACACTTACTTGCTAGTTGTCTCCATCTTTGTAGGAAGGTGGCAAATGATTTGCCACTCATGCTTGGTGTTGCATAAATCGAGCATAGAGACCTCATGTTCAATATTGTAAGAGAAGTGCATGATGAATTTGTTGACTAGCTCATCAAAAGATTTGATGCCCAGTGGGAGCCATGAGAACTACTCCATGGCTTGACTACTTAGTGATCTAGGGAATAATCTCATTAAGTAGGTCTCATTGTGAGGCATGCTGCGTTAAATTCCCTAATGTGATCTCTAGGGTCCCCTTTCCCTTTGTATTTGTCAAATTTAGGAACTTTGAATCGAAAGGAGAATGGTGTCATGTTCAAACTTTTATCAAAGGGGTATGGTGCAATATCTTCCAAGGAATAGGTTTTAGTGTTTGTCCCTGTCTTGAGATCTGACATTTGTTGCTTTAGAGCCTTGAGTTGTTTCCTCATTTCTTCCATAGGAGCGCTTGGGTCTATGGCTTGCTTTCCTTTTTCATTATCATTCTCTACATTTTGGTCTATGGTTTTCTTTCCCCTTTCTTCATGATTATTCTCCACATTTTCTTGGATTGTGCTTATATCAAAATCGGCGGGGAGTTTAATTCCAAGATTTGCAAGATAATAAAAATACTTGTGAGGATCATCATGGAGCACTTTCTCTAACAAACGTTGGAATTTCTGATCTTGGAGACTTCCTTGATAATCTTCCTGTGAGATTTTCTCATCACTATCATGAGGAGTGATGATGTGGTTGGATGATCTGACCATTTCAAATTGCTTTTTGTATTGAGATCTAGTAAGAACCATGCAAGGTGATGAGGGATGAGGTGGAATGAAACTAGAGATTTTGGCAAGGTGCCGATGGAGACTGTTGAGAATAGGATACTTATGACAAGATTTGGACAAAGGACTTTCTCGATTAATGATTCCAACTAAGATGGCCAATACAAGATGTTAGCCACTAGTAAGGGTACTCAATACCTGTCTTATTGTGTAGGGACTAGTCGAGCACCAAGACCACTAGCAAAGTTCTATGACCTACTAGGTTTACTTGAATCCAAAGTGATACGAAAAAGGGGCCTATGCTGACCTGATATGGGATACTTTTGACTTTGGACTAGCAAGACCTAATAGAAGGTGAATGGGATGACCAATGAAAGAGATATTTTGACGTGAAATGGATAGAAAAATGACTGCAAGGTAAGACCCAATCTTAGATTTTGGAACTAGACTGAAATGAGTACCCAGAACTGGTAAAATTTTTCTCTCAAAAATTGTGCAAGTGCTCACTATCACGTATGTGCCGAAATAGATGCGTTGTAGAAACTGATAAATGCACTATAAGTCAAAACAAATGCACTACACTGGTAAAAGGTAAATGCACTATAACAGATAATAAAAGAGCCATAGGTCAGAACAGATGCACCGCAGGTCGGTACAAATGCGCAGCAATAGAGGACAGATGCACCGCTCTAGCTTTCTCAATGTTTTTTTGCAATTTTTTGGAATTTTTCTGATGCTTTTGGTACTTTAGTTGCAAGGTCTTTTTGATCTGATTTTCTAAAATTATGGCAAGAAGACACAGCAAACACAAAGAATACTTTTATGGTTTTTTATTTTTTTGTGATTTTTTGACTCTTTTTGGACTAAAAAGAAAACAAGTCAAACCCTAGGTTTCAAAGGGCAGTATACAACTAAATTCTCCCTATCTCTAGGTGAGGCATCTTCTGGAGGTAATAATCACCCTTCCCTGCACTAGATTATAGAGGTTTTTGGTCTTTCTAAAACAAGGATGAGTAATAAAGGCAACTGTTTGAGTGGTTATACATGCGGCAGCACTACTCTCTGTTATGGAGTCTCTCAGCCCACAAGGGTTGCACCTTGGAGGGGTTTGGGGGAGGTTGGCTGTCAGTATAACACAACTACACTCATTGTTTGAAGCTTTCTCTCCAAACACAATTTATTTATAATGGCTTGGAAGGCCTTGGAGTCTAGCCTATTACCACTTAGGGTTGTTCCTACTTGGATGAACAGTATCCAAGAGCAAGCCCCTCTAAAGGAAAAACACATGTGAAAATGATGTCTAGCATTTTGGTCACCCAAGATAGGGGAGAGCATAGGCCTGGTATCATTCCCAAAACACAGAATACAGTGGTTCTTTTCCCCTAGTTAAAATGAAAAAAATAGATGAGCTATCTACTTGGGCAAGCACAAAATTTTGTTAACTTTGAAGTGATAACAAGATAGCAATGGTCCAGTTTTAACAGTAATAGGTTTGCCAATGAAGAATTTAAAATTCCTGTGATCAAACCCTCTAAGATATATAAGGATATCCCTGATAGTCTTGTATCTATGATTAGTCAATCTCGAGGTTTAAAAAATTTCTTTGGTTATACCTCCTGGCAGAAATGCCATATAGCTGCTTTACAACATACTGTTACAGGAGGATCTGAAGGATCTTTAAATCTGTTCAATGATAAGGAAATTTAGAAATTTACAAGTCAGGCTATAGCAAGTCCAAAGAACCCCCAGTACATTCATCTGTCTTATGTGAGAATTGGTGTTATAGGACATTATAGGAAGGGACTTCCTATAATAATGATGATGATGTTAAAAGATTCAAGGTTCTTTAAAACTTCCCATGCTCTCTTAGGATGTGTGTGTGATTCCATGTCTGAAGGACCAATCTATTTAGATTGTTTGTTAGATTTCCCAATCAGCCTTAAAGATGGTAACCTGGATAAAGTCCTTACCTATGAATTCAATACGATGAATCTATTCATGAAAGATAATTCTGTTGATCATTCCCTTGTCTTTTTGGTTCATTATCATCTGTACAATAAAGTAATACCTTTAATGATGAATCCCAGACGAGCCCAGGGAATAGAAGGCTTTTCCACCATCTGGAAATCTACCTTAGAGCACACCCAGTTAGTAGCCCCCAAAATTGTTAAGCATAAAGATATTAAGCTACCTGAAGAATGCGCTATTTCTCTTTGGGATAAGGACCATAAGCCTCCTGAACAGAAACCTCCTCAGTTACGTGGCGTAACTCTTGAGGAAATAGATAACCAAGTGGTTATTCACTTCTCCTCTAGACGACCTTCATCCATGAGAAAGGAAAACACATTTACTCATAATAACCCTTTGCCATCTATGTACTCCCGATCACAGAGTGTTCATCTTCAGCCTTCAAAAGGTTTTGAAGATTTGTTTCAACTTCCTGTTGCTAAAAAACCCATGCAAGGAAACCCTGGTGCAAGCTCTTCTTATGCACCTGTGTCAAATGCATGTCCCCATGACCAGTATTATGCTTTGGATAATGGATTTTTTAAATGTGAAAAATGTTCTTTCATATTCCATCCACCATTTGGAAAAATAAACATGCTGTCTGGTAAACCTGCAATCTTACCAGAACAGGATATTAAAGAAAATACTGAAAAGGCTATCTCTATGCCTTCTGGATCTTGTACTGTGCCCAGAACCATTCCTCCTTTTAAGGACTTTATGCTCAAAGATCTGTCCGGTCAATATCAAGCTGACTTCTGGCCTTTACATGTTACTCCTGTAGGAGAAGTTCAAGGATCCAGTCAAAGTAAACTGTTGAATTAGACCAACCTGTGTATCCGTAAAACCCTCCTGTTTATCCATGATAGGAAAACCCAGGATGAAATTCGAGCTCTTCAGCAAGAGAAACAATTGTTATCTCTTCAAGCTAATATGCATGTTGTCATTGCCTCACTGGAACGACTGGAAAAGGATCTCCTCCAATAGATCAAAGATGAGATTCTTGAGCTGAAGGCCACCTATCTTCAATTCAAAACGCATGCTGAAGCATGGTGGACCGCTCAACAATGCGCAGCTGATACACACAGAGAAAAGCTGCAGCAAGTTAGAGCTGAAAGTCATATGGATTATGAAGTGTTAAGCTCACAAATAAGTAATTGCAGAATTCAAATGAAGCACACAGAAGACAAGGTAGATCTTGCTCGACAAGATATTCAACATGTAAGTGAGAATATTGTACAAGTGAAAGATTCTTTTGTTCAAGAATCATCTACCATCCAAACATTGGTCACTACCATTCAAGTACAGTCTCAGCAAAGGAAAATGTTGAATTTTCCATCCAGTGCTCAAGGGTTCTTACAGGCCCAATATGAAGGTCCAAAGATAAAAGTTCATCCTCAACAGCATGTAATTGAAAAGATATTTGATCCCTCAACTGGGAGACTCAGAGAAACCACTGAGGCAGAACAAACAGCTGGCAAGTTCCAAATGGCCCATGGTAATGGAACTAATCCTAATGGTTCCAATCTAGTTGACCCATTTAAAAATATCCAGTCTTATAAGTCAGAGACTCCTCCCCTAGTAAATTTTGATAGCTTTGAGGAGATAGAAAATATGAGAGGCATTGATGCTATGCGTGCCTAGATCACTAATTATATGTCAACCAATGCTGGAGCTGATGAAGCTCAAGTGATCAAACAAGCTCTCAATTCCTTGACTGGATTAGCTAGAAATGTGTGGGATCGTCTTGAAGATGGATACAAAGAAAGACTGATCAATAGAGGCACTGATCAAGTGTGTGCTCATCTCACTCATCTGTTTATAGGGAAAACAGATACTAGAGAAAGACTTGCCTATAACAAATTCATGAGAGGCAAGTTTAAAGATTTAAAATGTTTTAGAGAATATTGTGAAGACCAGTATAAAAACCTTTATATTTCTGGACATGAACAAAATTAGGATTTCATGTTTACTACTTTCTTAAAAAGCTTTGGCCCAGATATAGGAGACTTTTATCATAAGAAAGTACTAGAGAACATGGTCCATGAAGGTCTAGAATTAAAAGAATTGATTTTTCCTCAACTAGTTCAGTTCCTGGTCGAAATCAATGAAGATATATGTCAAGAGACACATAAAAGGAAAGAGATAAAAAAGGTAAAGCCTAGGATCTCCTCTTCTGTTTGTTATCAGCTTTTACCTTCTTCTCAGTATGATAAGTGTAAAACCTGTCAGTCACAGTCTTCTTCTAAAAAGAAATACTTTGATAAGGATAAAGACAAATATTATAAGAAGAAGAAAAAGAAACAATTTAGTATCCCCGAAAGAAAGGATACTTCAGGAAGAAGGACAAGAAAGGCTCTGGTAAAAAATGGGAACCTACCTGTTACATTTGCAAGGGTAAACACTATGCAAACAAATGTCCAGACAGGAACAAGAAGAAAAATAAAGGAAAGGTTCGAGCAGCCAGAGAAGCTGGACTTGACAATGATGAATTTGAATTCATCAATGAATATCCCTCTGATTCTGATGATATCATTCTTTCTAATTTCTCAGAAACAGAATCCGAAGAGGTTGAATTTTTGTCTGCCACTGAGCAAGCTAATGTAAACATAATCACTGGTCATCCTCAGGAGCCTGACTCCAGTGATTCTGAAAATTCATTTTTTTGTATGATGTTTCATAGCAGAAATACAAAAGCAGAACTACACAAGACCATTGAAGAAATTGTCCAGCTTGAAAGCAAGCTCTATGAGATGAATATGGGACCAGAAACATGGAGGAAGTTGACTAATAAATAAGAGCAGCTCAAGTCAAGAAAGTATTTTTCTATTAAAAGAAAATGAACCTCCTAAGTCCATGATTAGGTGAACCCCTGTGCTTAATTATTCACCTAGGCCAGCCTCACCTATTGAGTCTACTATGCCTATAGTCCAGCGCAGTATTGATATTGCTCCCTCTGCAAGAAGCATGGCTAGAAGATTGTGGAGAAGACAGCGTAAGATTTTTCTGGAAAAGGTCATTCAGCAAGCCTATGCTGAAATTATAGAAATAGAGGAAGAAGAAAATGTTAATCTTGTTGAGGAAATGGAAAAATCTATTGAGCTAGATAAATATATCAATCAAAATAATTCTTCCTCCAGTCTTCAACTGCCAACAACAGTCACTTCTCAAGAAGAACAATTATTTCAATATAATTCTCCAGGAATACGTATTAATACTCCTTCTGAAGAACAATTCCTGTGTGAAGAAGAGTCTTTCACTCCACAAAGGCCAGAACCTGTTCAAAGTCCAGGTTTGATACAGAATACAGCTCCTTTTCTAGAAGAAGGTAATAGCAGTTCTTTTAGAATGGCTCAAACTGTTTATACTACAACCTGTCCAGGTGTGATTCTTAATATCCACCCTATAGGAATTAAGATGTATCCCTTAGCATTTTTATGGGACACAGGAGCTGATATTAATTTGGCCAGATATCAGTGTTTTCCAGTAGATCTCTGGATAAAAGGCACTATAGAAATTGAATTTGGTAAAGGCAAGTTTGTGTCACAATTGGTGTGTAAAGTTCCTATTCAATTAGGAAAAGATTTCTTTGGTGAACTAGTCTTTGTTCATTATGAAGTAAATAATTATGATGGTGTCATTGGTAGTAGAACTATGCAGAGCTGGGAACCCATTATTATGGATTCCATTTTCATTACACTATTGGGTACTTTTCAAATGCCCCGTCTCCATCAGAATGTCGCCTTCACCAAACAAATTACAATTGAAAAGAAGAAGAAAAGGACAAATTCCATCTGGTTAACACAACATATTGAAGCAGCAGCTACAGATTTGAACAACTTAAAGTAGCCTATTCATAGACTGTGATGACTAAAGACCTGAAGAAGTAGAAACGCAATCTCACCTGTTCTCTTCCTCTCAAGAAGGATGCTTCAGGTAATGACATTGTTCCAAAAGCCAAAGCTAATTATTTTTTGATGAGTATGGCAGAAGTTAAGCTTTGTCGCAAAGAAATTGCTGAATTATTGTCCTTAGAGATTATTCAAAGATCTAGTTCTCTGTTTTCCTGTCATGCCATGTATGTTCCTAAATATAATGAACATGGTGTTGAATTACTGGAGAAAAGACTAGTGGTCGATTATAAGCCACTAAATGAATGCCTTGTTGACAACCAACATCCACTTCCCAGTAAAGACCATATATGGCAAGCAATTCAGGGTAGTAATCTATATTCCAAATTTGATTTAACCAAAGGGTTTTGGCAGATAAAGATGGATCCTGGTAACATCCACAAAACAGCCTTCTCTATTCCACAAGGACTATTTAAATGGAAGGTTCTACCATTTGGAATTAAAGCTGCACCTTCTATTTTTCAACAAGCTATGGATAACATATTTTATCAATTTGCTAAATTTATCTAGCCATATATTGATAATATCCTTGTATTCAGTCAAGATATGAAAAAGCACATGGAACATTTATAGGTCTTTCTACAGATTTGTCAACAGCATGGATTGGCCATCAATCCTACCAAATCTCACTTTGCTTAGCATGAGATTATTTTTATTGGCATCAAGCTTCTCCGGGGGGGAAAATGGAAGCACAACCCCACATCCTGACCAAGATTCAGCATCTTCAGGTAACCACCATTAAAGAACTTCAACGCTTTCTTGGTCTTGTCAATTACATTGCTAGATTCTATAGTAAGCTAGCAAAAGACAGAAAAGACTTAAATGCTTTGTTAGGAAAGAATCCACCACCATGGTCTGCTAAGCATGATGCCCTAATAAAATGAGTTAAGCAAAAGTGTTTTGACCTACCTCCTCTCAGACTTCCAGGTTCAGGGTTCAAGGTTATTGAAACTGATGCTAGTGAGCATGCATGGGCAGGAGTCCTCAAAGAACAGATAGAAAACGGAAAGGAAGAAATTGTGAGATATATCTCTGGCAACTTTAAAAATAGTGAACTTAACTATCATAGCACACATAAAGAAATATTAGCAGTTATCAATACTTTAAAAGCATTTCAAATGTTTGTTGCTGATAAGAAGTTCTTAATCAGAAGTGATTTGCAGAATCTAAAAGGATTTTTTAAGAAAGAATCTAAGGATAAGGTGGTCCATGGAAGGCTATTAAGATGGGGTCAATTCCTGAATAAATTTGATTTTGATATTGCTCATCTTCCTAGTTCTGCTAATATCTTTGTTGATTTTCTATCCAGAGAAGGACATAAAGCCATCCCAGTCGAGCATGATGTTCTTATTACTCCACCACCGATTAAAGGACAAGTTAATGAAGTTCTTGTTCCTGCTAAAGGACGAGTACATGTTGTTCATGTTCCTGAACATCGGTGGTATGAACCTAGTTGTATGGAATGGAGCACCAATCCCTTTGCCATGAGGGATCGACACAATTTTTATATGGCTAATGATTTCTTACATGACAGGTTCAGATGTCTTGTTGCAACTCAACAACTAACCCAGAGTAGTTTATGGACAAATCATCCATTCTTTGAGATGTCTGCTTTATCAGAAGACATTGATCTTGAAATTAAAGTGGTAATGCAACATTGGTGTGATGATAATAAACAACTTCCTATCTGATTTTGTAATCCAATAATCATCAGACTAGATCGCTAGTTAGACCATGAAGGCGGAAAGAATCTCATTCGAGATCTGTTTCAAGGACCGAATGCTGCAGCAGCTGAAATGGATTTTTAGGGAACATCCTCTTATTCTGGATGTTTGTTTAAATTAACATTTGCCTCTTATACTGAAAATCTTATAATTAGACATATGATGCAAACCTATGGCCCTACTGGCTTTGGTTCTCGTTTTCAATACTGGAACATCCCCAGTAAACTGCAACATTTATATGTAACCAAAATGCCTTTATGGATTCATACTAAAATGTATAGGATTGATCAAGCCAATACCACATCTATTAGCCATGGTATGTATGGAGCACATAAGCTCAAAGTATTGAGTGTCATGTGGAAAGAAGATCCCAAGGTACCCATTTCTCCTATTGATCCTGCTCAGCCATCTGGATCACAATCACATTGGGGAATCTTACCTGGGTGCACTCCTCACCCCGTTTGGGAGAGTTGTGATCACTATAGATACTATGAGGAACGAGCTGGTGAACATGCCGATGAAGCAGGACCGTCTCAACCAATCAAAGGAAAAGAAAAGGATCATTGGGGTCCAGACTGTACACACGACATCAAGCATCTTTGTGAAGGCTGTTTAAATTATGTTCCCATGAAATCTAGTGACACCAGCACTAGCTAGTGGACCAGGCATGTTGGTCACTGAAGTAATCTATCACTTCATGACAAAAGATAGACATGGCCCACACCACGGTAAAAGGGGCAAGTACATGCGCCTTAACATGTACACGGGTTACCCTTCCCATGACCAAAAAGATGCTTTGTACATAATGGTTGTCTTTGTCTATCCTTGTCTGTCCTCCTTTATCTCGTTCACAGATTATTTGGTCCCACCATGAGGAATCTTATCCTCACAAGGGTAATCCTCCAGATAAAGGTTTGCACGTGTCCTTTCCCTATGGTCATACTTTAAATTTCAATGTGTTTTGTTGAAGTAAAAGATCAGTCTCGGTGGAACCAGTTTCCTATAAAAGGAAGACCCCGAGAATGCTTCAAGCAAGTCTTATTGGAGTTGTTAGGAGTCTTAGAGTCTGCAAGTAAAGTTCTTAGTGAGTCTTGAAATATAGTAAGTCTGGAGTACCATTATCTCTGGTTTGCTCCCTTATAAGTCTTAGAAAGCTTGGAGTACCATTATCTCTGGTTTGCTCCCCTAGGTTTTCAATAGTTATGTTGTAACGCTCTTACAGCACGCAATGTATAAGAGAATCTGATATAATGCAATATCTATGGAATTTCCGTCTATATTGTATATGTTCCAATTATGTATTCTGTGTTCTCTTTTGCAGTTATTTCAGAAAAGTTGGTATCAGAGCCGAGTTACAGTAAAATTATGATTTAATCTTAGTTTGCTTTCACTTATTATAGTCTTTGCATGACTATATTAGTTCTAGATAAACTAAAATCCCTGTAAGTGGATGTATCGTTCTCTGTATTGCTCTCTATATTGCTCATACCATCACTTTGTGTTGTAAGTCCTGTTAGTAAGTCCCATCTGAAGCCGTGGTTGGCGTTTAGAGCAGTCGAGGCAGTTATCTGGTATTTCGAGCGCAAATTTGAGCACAGATTGGAGCACATACACTATGGATCGAGCTTCTACATCTGGAGCTGAGATAGCACCTGAAGATCACACTAATGATCGCAAAGCTGAGGTTAGTTTCACTAATTTCTTCCTAGACTCTGAAAAAACATTTTCATTACCTGCTGAAGAAAGTAATGTTACAGATGAGTTGTCTAGTAGCAGTAATAGGTTTGCCAATGAAGAATTTAAAGTTCCTGTGATCAAACCCTCTGAGATATATAGGGATATCCCTGATAGTCTTCTATCTATGATTAGTCAATCTCGAGGTTTAAAAAATTTCTTTGGTTATACCTCCTGGCAGAAATGCCATATAGCTGCTTTACAACATACTGTTACAGGAGGATCCGAAGGATCTTTAAATCTATTCAATGATAAGGAAATTCAGAAATTTATAAGTCAGGCTATAGCAAGTCCAAAGAACCCCCAGTACATTCATCTGTCTTATGTGAGAATTGGTGTTATAGGACATTATAGGAAGGGACTTCCTATAATAATGATGATGATGTTAAAAGATTCAAGGTTCTTTAAAACTTCCCATGCTCTCTTAGGATGTGCGTGTGATTCCATGTCTGAAGGACCAATCTATTTAGATTTTCTGTTAGATTTCTTAGTCAGCCTTAAAGATGGTAACCTGGATAAAGTCCTTACCTATGAATTCAATACGATGAATCTATTCATGAAAGATAATTTTGTTGATCATTCCCTTATCTTTTTGGTTCATTATCATATGTACAATAAAGTAATACCTTTAATGATGAATCCCAGACGAGCCCACGGAATAGAAGGCTTTTCCACCATCTGGAAATCTACCTCAGAGCACACCCAGTTAGTAGCCCCCAAAATTGTTAAGCATAAAGATATTAAGCTACCTGAAGAATGGGCTATTTCTCTTTGGGATAAGGACCATAAGCCTCCTAAACAGAAACCTCCTCAGTTACGTGGCATAACTCTTGAGGAAATAGATGACCAAGCAGTTATTCGCTTCTCCTCTGGACGACCTTCATCCATGAGAAAGGAAAACACATTTACTCATAATAACCCTTTGCCATCTGTGTACTCCTGATCACAGAGTGTTCGTCTTCAGCCTTCAAAAGGTTTTGAAGATTTGTTTCAACTTCCTGTTTCTAAAAAACCCATGCAAGGAAACCCTGGTGCAAGCTCTTCTTATGCAACTATGTCAAATGCATGTCCCCATGACCAGTATTCTGCCTTGGATAATTGATTTTTTAAATGTGAAAAATGTTCTTTCCTATTCCATCCACCATCTGGAAAAGTAAACATGCAGTCTAGTAAACCTGCAATCTTACCAGAATAGGATATTAAAGAAAATACTGAAAAGGCTATCACTATGCCTTCTGGATCTTGTACTGTGCCCAGAATCATTCCTCCTTTTAAGGACTTTATGCTCAAAGATCTATCCGGTCAATATCAAGCTGACTTCTGGCCTTTACATGTTACTCCTGTAGGAGAAGTTCAGGGATCCAGTCAAAGTAAACTGTTGAATTGGACCAACCTGTGTATCTGTAAAACCCTCCTGTTTATCCATGATAGGAAAACCTAGGATGAAATTTGAGCTCTTCAGCAAGAGAAATAATTGTTATCTCTTCAAGCTAATATGCATGCTATCGTTGCCTCACTGGAACGACTGGAAAAGGATCTCCTCCAATAGATCAAAGATGAGATTCTTGAGCTGAAGGCCGCCTATCTTCAATTCAAAACGCATGCTGAAGCATAGTGGACCGCTCAACAACGCGCAGCTGATACACACAGAGAAAAGCTGCAGCAAGTTAGAGCTGAAAGTCATATGGATTATGAAGTGTTAAGCTCATAAATAAGTAATTGCAGAATTCAAATGAAGCACACAGAAGACAAGGTAGATCTTGCTCGACAAGATATTCAACATGTAAGTGAGAATACTGTACAAGTGAAAGATTCTATTGTTCAAGAATCATCTACCATCCAAACATTGGTCACTACCATTCAAGTACAGTCTCAGCAAAGGAAAATGTTGAATTTTCCATCTAGTGCTCAAGGGTTCTTACAAGCCCAGTATGAAGGTCCAAAGATAAAAGTTCATCCTAAACAGCCTGTAATTGAAAAAATATTTGATCCCTCAACTGGGAGACTCAGAGAAACCACTGAGGCAGAACAAGCAGCTGGCAAGTTCCAAATGGCCCGTGGTAATGGAACTAATCCTAATGGTTCCAATCAAGTTGACCCATTTACAAATATCCAAATTTATAAGTCAGACACTCCTCCCCTAGTAAATTTTGATAGCTTTGAGGAGATAGAAAATATGAGAGGCATTGATGTTATGCGTGCCTGGATCACTAATTATATGTCAACCAATGCTGGAGTTGATAAAGCTCAAGTGATCAAACAAGCTCTCAATTCCTTGACTGGATTAGCTAGAAATGTGTGGGATCGTCTTGAAGATGGATACAGAGAAAGACTGGTCAATAGAGGCACTGATCAAGTGTGTGCTCATCTCACTCATGTGTTTGTAGGGAAAACAGATACTAGAGAAAGACTTGCCTATAACAAATTCATGAGAGGCAAGTGTAAAGATTTAAAATGTTTTAGAGAATATTGTGAAGACCAGTATAAAAACCTTTATATTTCTAAACATGAACAAAATCAGGATTTCATGTTTACTACTTTCTTAAAAAGCTTTGGCCCAGATATAGGAGACTTTTATCATAAGAAAGTACTAGAGAACATGGTCCGTGAAGGTCTAGAATTAAAAGAACTGACTTTTCCTCAACTAGTTCAGTTCCTGGTCAAAATCAATGAAGATATATGTCAAGAGACACATAAAAGGAAAGAGATGAAAAAGGTAAAGCCTATGATCTCCTCTTCTATTTGTTATTAGCTTTTACCTTCTTCTCAGTATGATAAGTGTAAAACCTATCAGTCACAGTCTTCTTCTAAAAAGAAATACTTTGATAAGGATAAAGACAAATATTATAAGAAGAAGAAAAAGAAACAATTTAGTAAGTATCCCCGAAAGAAAGGATACCTCAGGAAGAAGGACAAGAAAGGCTCTGGTAAAAAATGGGAACCTACCTATTACATTTGCAAGGGTAAACACTATGCAAACAAATGTCCAGACAGGAACAAGAAGAAAAATAAAGGAAAGGTTCGAGCAGCCAGAGAAGCTGGACTTGACAATGATGAATTTGAATTCATCAATGAATATCCCTCTGATTCTGATGATATCATTCTTTCTGATTTCTCAGAAACAGAATCCCAAGAGGTTGAATTTTTGTCTGCCACTGAGCAGGCTAATGTAAACATAATCACTTGTCATCCTCAGGAAACTGACTCCAGTGATTCTGAAAATTCATTTTTTTGTATGATGTTTCATAGCAAAAATACAAAAGCAGAACTACACAAGACCATTGAAGAAATTGTCCAGCTTGAAAGCAAGCTCTATGAGATGAATATGGGACCAGAAACATGGAGGAAGCTGACTAATAAATTAGAGCAGCTCAAGTCAAGAAAGTATTTTTCTGTTAAAAGAAAATGAACCTCCTAAGTCCATGATTAGGTGAACCCCTGTGCTTAATTATTCACCTAGGCCAACCTCACCTATTGAGTCTACGATGCCTATAGTCCAGCGCAGTATTGATATTGCTCCCTCTGCAAGAAGCATGGCTAGAAGATTGTGGAGAAGACAGCGTAAGATTTTTCTGGAAAAGGTCATTCAGCAAGCCTATGCTGAAATTATAGAAATAGAGGAAGAAGAAAATGTTAATCTTGTTGAGGAAATGGAAAAATCTATTGAGCTAGATAAATATATCAATCAATATAATTCTTCCTCCAGTCTTCAATTGTCAACGACAGTCACTTCTCAAGAAGAACAATTATTTCAATATAATTCTCCAGGAATACGTATTAATACTCCTTCTGAAGAACAATTCCCATGTGAAGAAGAGTCTTTCACTCCACAAAGGCCAGAACCTGTTCAAAGTCCAGGTTTGATACAGAATACAGCTCCTTTTCTAGAAGAAGGAAATAGCAGTTCTTTTAGAATGGCTCAAACTGTTTATACTACAACCTGTCCAGGTGTGATTCCTAATATCCACCCTATAGGAATTAAGATGTATCCCTTAGCATTTTTATGGGACATAGGAGCTGATATTAATTTGGCCAGATATCAGTGTTTTCCAGCAGATCTCTGGATAAAAGGCACTACAGAAATTGAATTTGGTAAAGGCAAGTTTGTGTCACAATTGGTGTGTAAAGTTCCTATTCAATTAGGAAAAGATTTCTTTGATGAACTAATCTTTGTTCATTATGAAGTAAATAATTATGATGGTGTCATTGGTAGCAGAACTATGCAGAGCTGGGAACCCATTATTATGGATTCCATGTTCATTACATATTGGGTACTTTTCAAATGCCCCGTCTCCATCAGAATGTCGCCTTCACCAAACAAATTACAATTGAAAAGAAGAAGAAAAGGACAAATTCCATCTGGTTAACACAACATATTGAAGCAGCAGCTACAGATTTGGAACAACTTAAAGCAGCCTATTCATAGACTGTGATGACTAAAGACCTGAAGAAGCAGAAATGCAATCTCACTTGTTCTCTTCCTCTCAAGAAGGATGCTTCAGGTAATGACATTGCTCCAAAAGCCAAAGCTAATTATTTTTTGATGAGTATGGTAGAAGTTAAGCTTTGTCGCAAAGAAATTGCTGAATTATTGTCCTTAGAGATTATTCAAAGATCTAGTGCTCTGTTTTCCTGTCATGCCATGTATGTTCCTAAATATAATGAACATGGTGTTGAATTACCGGAGAAAAGACTATTGGTTAATTATAAGCCACTAAATGAATGCCTTGTTGACAACCAGCATCCACTTCCCAGTAAAGACCATATATGGCAAGCAATTCAGGGCAGTAATCTATATTCCAAATTTGATTTAACCAAAGGGTTTTGGCACATAAAGATGGATCCTGCTGACATCCATAAAACAGCCTTCTCTGTTCCACAAGGACTATTTGAATGGAAGGTTCTACCATTTGGGATTAAAACTGCACCTTCTATTTTTCAACAAGCTATGGATAACATATTTTATCAATTTGCTAAATTTATCCAGCCATATATTGATGATATCCTTGTATTCAGTCAAGATATGAAAAAGCACATGGAACATTTATAGGTCTTTCTACAGATTTGTCAACAGCATGGATTGGCCATCAATCCTACCAAATCTCACTTTGCTCAGCGTGAGATTATTTTTATTGGCATCAAGCTTCTCCAGGGGGGAAAATGGAAGCACAACCCCACATCCTGACCAAGATTCAGCATCTTCAGGTAACCACCATTAAAGAACTTCAACGCTTTCTTGGTCTTGTCAATTACATTGCTGGATTCTATAGTAAGCTAGCAAAAGATAGAAAAGACTTAAATGCTTTGTTAGGAAAGAATCCACCACCATGGTCTACTAAGCATGATGCCGTAATAAAACAGATTAAGCAAAAGTGTTCTGACCTACCTCCTCTCAGACTTCTAGGTTCAGGGTTCAAGGTTATTGAAACTGATGCTAGTGAGCATGCATGGGCAGGAGTCCTCAAAGAACAGATAGAAAACGGAAAGGAAGAAATTGTGAGATATATCTCTGGTAGCTTTAAAAATAGTGAACTTAACTATCACAGCACACAGAAAGAAATATTAGCAGTTATCAATACTTTAAAAGTATTTAAAATGTTTGTTGCTGATAAGAAGTTCTTAATCAGAAGTGATTTGCAGAATCTGAAAGGATTTTTTAAGAAAGAATCTAAGGATAAGGTGGTCCGTGGAAGGCTATTAAGATGGGCTCAATTCCTGAATACATTTGATTTTGATACTGCTCATCCTCCTAGTTCTACTAATATCTTTGCTAATTTTCTATCCAGAGGACATAAAGCCATCCTAGTCGAGCATGATGTTCTTATTACTCCACCACCGATTAAAGGACAAGTTAATGAAGTTCTTGTTCCTACTAAAGGATGAGTACATGTTGTTTGTGTTCGCAAACATCGGTGGTTTGAACCTAGTTGTATGGAATGGAGCACCAATCCCTTTGCCATGAGGGATCGACACAATTTTTATATGGCTAATGATTTCTTACATGACAGGTTTAGATGTCTTGTTGCAGCTCAACAACTAACCCAGATTAGTTTATGGACAAATCATCCATTCTTTGAGATGTCCGCTTTATCAGAAGACATTGATCCTGAAATTATAGTGGTAATGCAACATTGGTGTGATGATAATAAACAACTTCCTATCTGATTTTGTAATCCAATAATCATCAGACCAGATCACTGGTTAGACCATGAAGGTAGAAAGAATCTCATTCGAGATCTGTTTCAAGGACCGAATGCTGCAGCAGTCGAAATGGATTTTCAGGGAACATCCTCTTATTCTAGATGTTTGTTTAAATTAACATTTGCCTCTTATACTAAAAATCTTATAATCAGACATATGATGCAGACTTATGGCCCTACTGGCTTTGGTTCTCGTTTTCAATACTGGAACATCCCCAGTAAACTGCAACATTTATATGTAACCAAAATGCCTTTATGGATTCATACTAAAACGTATAGGATTGATCAAGCCAATACCACATTTATTAGCCATGGTATGTATGGAGCACATAAGCTCAAAGTATTGAGTGTCATGTGGAAAGAAGATCCCAAGGTACCCATTTCTCCTGTTGATCCTGCTCAGCCATCTGGATCGCAATCACATTGGGGAATCTTACCTGGGTGCACTCCTCACCCCGTTTGGGAAAGTTGTGATCACTACAAATACTATGAGGAATGAGCTGGTGAACATGTCGATGAAGCAGGACCATCTCAACCAATCAAAGGAAAAGAAAAGGATCATCGGGGTCTAGACTGTACATGAATTTTTAACTTTGTGTTGTACCCAACCAAAATTTTTGCTTCATTAAGGCATTTTGAAACAAGTCTAGAAATTTTTTTGTTAAAAAGTAAAAAAAGCAAAATTTCTAAAAATAGACGTCAAATTAGGTTTTCTGGGTTTCTTGAGATATGGATGCTGGCAAAACTTTCTAAAAATAGAATCTCCAACTCAGGTGTCACGCTCGATTCTCATTGGTCGATTTTCCTTTACAATCGGCGCGGTCCAGATGGAATCTTTAAAAGATCAAATTTTCTCTTCTGGGTCATTTCTGCTTCTTCAAAAGGTGAAGCATGAGCTTTGAAGTCATCAATAGAGAAATTTCATCTGCCAAAGCTCGTCAACAAGTTTTCAACGTTGTTCCAATGACGCAGAACTGATGAATAGTCGTCGACTCGACGATGCACGCAAAATGATGCAAGATGGACCCAAGGTGGAATGAGAGGTTGGAAAATCATAAATTTAACTAAGTGTTGTAAAACCAAGTGCCCCAGGTGACTTGGGGCGCTCAACCTTTCATGTGTTATATTTTTCTCATGTTTTTTGAGAAACGTCAAAAATGCTTTCATCAACCCTTTTCCAGTTGGTCAAACTTGGTCAAAAGTCAGTCAAAGCTAGGATTTCATCACAGATATGTTCAAACCACTTAGATTACCCTCCGTCTCACCTCGACAGTCATCAGAACAACCAAAATCAAAGATCAAACAAGAGCTGTGGGCACAGAAAATGAGAAAAGGTACAAAATTTGAGTTTTTTAGAAAATTTTCTAAGGCATGGCATGATAGGTGCTCTAGGTGACTTGGGGTGCCCAAACTCTCCAGAGTTAGTTTATTTTTGAAGTTTTCTCTCAAAAACTGTGAATCTCCTTTCGTCAGCCCAGTCCGGTTCAGAGTTGATCAGTTTGGCACATTTTTTGAGGCAAATTGAAGGTATAATCAACTTAGTTTTCATCAAGCCTTCCTATTTGCCAGATCATTAGACTCAATTTCATCCCAATTGATAGAAAATGATAGTCAAATAGGGGTCCTCCGCCACCGGAATGCGCACGCAAATCAAGAAACTGAAGAAGTTGCAAAAATTGAAAAAATGGCTAAGTCTAGTGAAACCAGGCACCCCAGATGACTTGGGGTGCCCAACTTGCTCAGTGTTAGAATATTTTCCATCTCTACAGTGTTTTCTAACAGTTTTGTTTCCAATCTTCACCCGTTGGTAGTTTTCAGGAGGTCAAACTTGGTCAAACAATGCCAAATCGTCAGTTGGAGGCTGGAAATAGAATTGTTATCTCTCAGATTTGCACCCTTGCTGAGTTGTAAAACTTGGTAATCTAGAGAAACATGGGATCCTTCTAGGTCTGTGGGTCACCTGAGTTGGAAAGAAGCTCCAGAGAAGGTCGGCTTCCTTAGTTGGTTGTCACCTAAAATCTATTGGATTTGCAGAGGAAAAAGGAGGAATGTTTTTTAAAAAATGAAAGATAAAACCAAAATGGAAATAGGTGTGATGCACCAGATTCATTGAGCGATGGTGATCTTGGTGTAGGCACAACAATGATTTCAATGATGAAGGGGATTCACACAAACTTATGAGACTAGTTTTAGGCTTCTATATGAAGTTTAAACCTACAGAGGAGCCGTTTTACTCACAGAACAAACTATAACTCTAATTAAAACACATAAATCAAGACACAAGAGAGGAAAGAAATCATGCATATATTAATCATGAAGGTCAAAAACCGTTACAATACAAAATATTCAGTAGTAGAAATAGACACAACATAACTAATCACATTCATTTGGTGGATAAAAGGAAGACAGCAGAGGCCAGATTCAGGCACAGTGAGTCGCATTCCCTTACCCTGTAATTACACTAAGAGGTCTAACTACAGAAAAAATGGCAGCATAACAGCCCAAAATTTTCCCATCCTCCCATTTAATGAGGTTACATTGCATTTTATAGGTCAAGCTCTTGTACAAAAGGCATTAAAGTTGCTCCACAGGATCTGAGGTCATCAATAAAGGAACAAGGGCGCATAGATAGGGGCATGGTGAAAGGATAGGAACCATGTCGCTGGTAAGTCTGCAACCTGAGAAATGGTTTCCCACACGTAAAAGAGGGCAAAACATGAAGTGAGGAGCACAAAAGTCGTTGCAATCCATGAGGATATCTACCAGCGAGCTAGAGGAACCCATGTGCATTGAAGAATTTGACCATCCACCATGAATGCACCCACAAAGCTCACCAACTAGAGTTACTATGAAAATATCAGCTTCTGCACACGCCAAATCGGTTGTTGAGACGTCCTATCGGCTGAGCATGCAAATCCAGATCATAATTTGAAAGTGAGAAAATTTCCCTCAAAAGCCTACCAGATGAAAGAGGAGGCAAAAATAAGCACTTTTTCCTTTTGAAGCATGTCAAAATTTGCCAAAATGAGGGAGATATCCACGATCAAAGTTGCAGTCAACTGTACCCTGCACTTGTATATCGCTTTGCATATGCAATTGTAAATGCACTTTACACTGCTAGGTTCACTTTATGCATTTATGCAATTTCTTTCCTTTTTCCTTTTGCATCTTCAAATCACTTTACATGTCTTTGAAACTCCCTTTGTATATGATTTTGTATGTGCAATTGTATATACAATATAATGGCCAACATACAAAAGCGGGCCTTTACTTTTTGTATCACCTTTTGCATCTATGCCCTTCTCATGTGTCATCAGACCATTGGTCGCTGGGCTGAACTTGAGACCCATCGTGGAACAATTGCATCTTTATCGACCGTCGGAGAGACCTCAAACTGAGCTACCAATAAGGCTTGTCTCGCTAAAAATCCTTTGTATGTTTCTTTGTACATGTGATTGTATATGAGATACAATCGCATGTACATACAATGTGGAACTCAAAGGATTAACAACCAGAATGGAACTTTAAAATAGGTCTGGCCCTGTATCTTGCTTTTGCATATTGGCATATACATGCACTTCAACATACAACTGCGGACCCCACCACTGAGTTTGCCAAATTTAATTTCCTAGTCGGGTATGCATTTTATATCCTCGTTGTATCTAACCTTTTGTATATTACATATACAATGCAAAATATACAAACAAAACTACATACAATCACTTGTACCTTCAAACATTGCATCTAAACTTTGTATGTGACCTTGTATTTGCCCTTTGTATCTGCAAATATACAATGTGAACAAACATACAAAGATGCATACAACCGCATCTACCTTTATAAACCAAATTGCATATTCTTTCGGGTCCGAGATTGTATATGTCATTGTATATAAGATTGTATGTGCAAAGATACAATCGTGTATACATACAATAGGTGGGCCCCAACTTTAGTATCTCCCCCTTGTATATTGACTTTGCATCTTCCCTTTTGTATCCTGCCCATGTATATACAATTGTATATGTGATTGTATATGAGATACAATCACCCGATATACAAAAGCAGACCTCATATTTTGCATAAGCCATTGTATATTGCATTTGCATCTTCCTTTGCATATGTAATTGTATGTGCGATTGCATATGTGATACAACAGATATACATACAACGATACATACAATTGTATATGCATATAAAAATGACTAAGTATAAAACTAAAAATTATCTGCAATGGAAGGCACTTGAGGGCAAAAGATTTCTGGGTTTTTCTGGGTTTTCTGTAAGGTTAAAAGATTTCTAGGTTTTTTAGGTTTCTTGTAGGGTCACTTTCTAAAGGATATTCAAGGAATTTACAAGGTGAAATATTTAACTCTGGACAGAGGAAAAATAGGTCAACAGGAACCTTAGTTGATAAGTCTCCAAAATGTCAGGATCAGTCAGCTTTTTCAGTCAACATTGATATTTTTCCACCTTGTTGAAGTCGAAGACAGACCATATTTGAGTCAAAATGAGTGTTGAAGTGTCGAAAATGAAGTAAAATTGGCTAGCACTTATTTCAACTCGCGTGTTCGATGAGATCATCAAAAGAAGATATTTTTCATCATCTTGCACATGAAGCCATAAGCAACTACAAAATAGGGATTCTTCTTATTCAAAGACATCCACTTGGATTTATCCTTTAAAAATTGCTTTCTTCATGGATGAGAGTGAAGTTTTATTCTCACACAAATAAAGCTGCTTTTTCGCCCTAAAGATTTATAAAGACAAGCATTTGGATTCTTTATTTCATTATCTTTTACAGGTTCCATCTAGAGGAAAGATTTTATTTTTCTTTCAACAAAGATTTGAAGACCCAAACCAAGTGCATTTTTAGTGTTCTTCATAGTTTCAGGTTGAGGAAGTAAAGAGGCTTACTTTTTCAGGGTCCTTGTTTCAAGGGGATCATTTTTCAGAAATTTGACTAGAGCTTTTTCAGTTTTCGTTGAGATGGGTCCATCCAGTTTATCTTCCTCTTGAAGATTGGAGTTTTGCTTTTTTTTGGGAGACTACTTTTTTCCTACTTTTTTTGAGAAAATCCCTGCTTTTTCAAAACCTAACGATCTGGGTTGCTTTGAAATAGAATTGCCTACAAAACCCATGTGCTAGCTTTTTTGGCTCACACTCTGCTTTTTCTAAAAATCAGCAAGTAATTTTCATCCATTTGTCCAAGATTTTTTACAACATAGGCGTGTTCACAGTTAATTTTCAAATCTTCCAATATGCAGTACTCTCCAACACAAATCAAGCATAAAATGGCGTTGGTTCACGATTACCTGAGAACTTGTGAAACAAACTTGCATAAAGTACTTCTAGTATTCAATTTACACTCTTTAGAGGATGCAGGAAATAATGCTATCAAGAATCTAGGACACTCTGGTTTGCTTGCAGCAGCATCCTTTCCTATCATAGTGCAAAGTATCGAGTTTGTGATTGCTTGCATGATGCATTACAACTCGGTCACAAGAGAAATTTAGTCAAGAGATGGACATGTGCTCTGCAGCTTGAGGTCAAACGACATTAAGAAGTGTTTTACAATATCTATTTGGAGAGAAAACTTAACTGTTTCACTTGAAGAATGCAAGAGGGTTTGGAATAACGATAAAGAAAAATATAGAAAAAAGATTGGTTAGAGGTGGTTGAAAGAGAAGCAGAACATTATGCCAAAGAACATTGGACATGGAGAATTCAAGGAGGAACATGCAATAATGATTACTCTGTTAAGTCGGATCATGAATCGAGCAGATGCTAACAAGTTCCAGCCTCGGATGTTTTACATCATGTCCCAGATTGTTGATGGAACCGAATTCTATGACTGGTCGGCACTCATCAGTGATAGTCTCTACCAACAAATAATTGATTTTCAAAGGGCTCATGAATTCCACAAGATATCATACCTTGTGTATTTGATGGCTTTTCAGGGTCAATTCAGAGGTTTGAATGTTGTTGGAACTCTGGGTACTCAACATGTTTATCATCATTTCCTGCAATTGGAAATCTCTCAAGCTGAACGACATTACAGGCAGGTGAATGATGCATTCTTGATGCATACAGTGCGAGATATGGACAACGAGTTGCATATACAGTTTTCAGTAGATGCTAGAATGGCAATGGCAGAATGGGCTGATTTGTTTATCCAATTTCCTACTTTTTCCTACATCAGAGTATATGGCTTCTTAGGAGAGCCAGCCATGTTGTTGCGATATCCTTTAGATGAAATAGCATTTATGAAATTTTTGAGGCAAGCCTATCAAGTTCATACATTTTTGCATAGCAAACGCAAGAGAACTTTTAATTTTCCACTTGGGATGAGTATTTATAGATGTAGATCTGGAGCAGATGCCAAGGCAATCGGTAATGAATCATCCAGATATGGTCTTAAGTTTTTCGACAAGAGGTCTTCATATGATCATCATGGTGTTTATGCATCACATCTTGGATAGAATTGTACGCACAAGTTTGTAGTTGAAGACTTCTGGGCTAACTGTGCTGATGAGTTTGAAGTGCGAGAACGTAGTTATAGCAAATTCACTCTTCAGCAGATGTCTAATATCTTATCAGAAGACATAGAGGGTTTGACAGAAAGTGGTGAAGTTCTACTTCCCACGTATTTCAGAGACCAAATTGAGCAACAACTGTTGACACCAGTTAATTGGTTGGTAAAATTGAGCACTTCCATTGAAGAAAGAACGAGTTGAGTCATTAAAAATAGTTTGATATTCTTGAAGACTAAACAGAAGGATGATATTTTGTTAGCAGAGCCGCTAGTTGTACAACCATCAGAACCTTCCACTTCCAAGCCAAACAAAGGGTAAAAGATATGAGTGTTCTTCTAGAAGGAATGAAAATGCTTAAGTTAAAGAGGAAAAAGGATGAGTCTCCAACTCATGTCCAGCAGGAACAACCATCAGTCGAACCAGAAGTTCCTGTTGAAAGAATACCGCATGTTGAAGTGTTACCTTCAGATCATGTTTCTCCTCCTTCATCGAGCACTTCTCCTATCCACATAGATTCAGAGCCAGATTCACCAGTTCGTAACTTTGATGCACACATTGATTCATCAGGAGCTGACGAGGTTAGAACCGAGTTTCCAAGAGAGGATGGCTCATCCTGGCTTGAAAACATTCTGGGAAGGAAGAGGAGAAAGCCCTCATATCAGCTAGATTTAATAGAGCTAAAAAGTGTCTACCAAGACACACCAGACAAGAAGCTGAAGAAGCAGGTTCGCATTGAAAAGAATGCGGATGGAGAAATAATCCTTGAAACTACAACACCGCCAGAAAATAGAAGTGTTGATGATGTCGAGGTTGATGACTTCACAATTGTCAAAGATAACCTTGGTAGAAGTACCTACCATACATATATCAATCTCTTTGAGGTTGCAACGGATAATTTGAAGGAAAGGCTGTTGAAAGATGGAGAAGACAAGGCAGCTCTCAAAGCTGAAGTTCGATAGCTATGGTAGTATATTTCCAACCTTTTCCATGGCACTTCACAGGCTGATTTACTTCTTCCACCAAATCTTGAATCACCAGCCGATCAACAGCATTTTAGTCAGTTGGTTCTCTATGGGAGGCACATGAATAGTTGGGTGGAAGAATTTGTGACCAAAGGGAGAGTTGTGCTTTCAAAGCTTTATCAATTGAAGTACAATGCTCATGATTTATGCCAAGGCATACAGGGATTGCAACAAAGCATGGCAGAAAATATACCAGTGTTTAAAATTATTATCTTTGACTTGAAGATTGCATTTGATTTTGTTGACTCAGCTGAAGATAAGAAGACAGTTTCTACTTGGAAAGCGCAATATCTTTTCACAGTAAAAATTTACGACAGTATGATTTTAGAGTTGACAGAGTGGAAAGAAAAGGTAGTCAACATCCTCAAGTTCGTCAGATCTTTTGTCTCTCAAATCCCATGTTTGTATGAAAGAGAAGATGGTACCCTGTATGATCTCACGGAAGTGCAAGAAGAATTCTGTTGATGTTTGTTTTTCGACAAGTCAACAATAGAGTAAAACACAGAGTATTTAACTCTCTCTTGAGCAAAGCCTCTCGAATGTTGAACAAAGTGATCAAACAAGATGACTCTAAGGTTCCTTTTTTTTACGATCTTATAAGGGATAGCTCAGTGACTAAGTATGATTCTGCTGGTAAACACAAAGGAACTTATGTAATTGTTTGACAAGTTGTTCATTCAATGAAAGAGGAGGACTTCGGAATACCTAAGTACTACTATTATGATGTATGATATGACAATCAAGTGCTTGGTCCTAATTCTAACCAAATTGATAAAAAAAAAGGCAAAAGATGAAAAGGTTCAGCAACACTAATCTTATCCTAGATATAAGGTGTAATTACTGCTTAGGTGAAATCAAACCAAATCTTGCTTCGCCAAGTAAGACAACTACACAAGATTGATGCAATCTTCTAAGGTTATACAAGATATTTAAATCACTTATGCTCATGAAGAATTCAACAAACATAGAGATCAAATTGAAGCTCAATTTTGTTCAGACCAACCATACACTGCAATTTGCAAGCCACAAACTACAAATGGTGTGAACACAAAGATTTCACCACAAACAATAATAAATCCTTCCACCAACTAACATATACTTAAAGGAAACTTAATCTAATCTTAATACTCGCTTGAAGAAATCCAAACCATGCAACACTTAGAAACATATATAGAATCACCAAAACAATGAGTCTTATATCATTCCAGAGAGCTTTTGCAACAATTTTCAAAGTCTTCAACCATACAAATGAGAGCAACAAGAGCCCTTTTATAGACTTCAAAATGAACAAAGGGTTAAGATCGATCGGCTAGGCCAATGGACCAGATCATGACACATCACAAGTACTTATAACAAACTCCTATCTTTATTAAATGAAAGAGGCTATCTTTAGTAAATGAAAGAAGCAATGAAGGCACACTTTCCAAGAAGATAAGGATGACACATCATTAACCTATGAGGAGTCTACATGTAAATATCCATCACTAGAAGCTTGACATTCAATGAATCTAGACACTATCTATTTGACATCATCCAAAGGTACACTTGGCGTGTTTTGAATGGTTCCTTCAGCTTCAAGTACATCATCTGAATAGAGGCTAAGTGTCTTCTCCCAATCAGTCATCTTCACTTTGTTGGCGCCAAGGTGAACAGCAAGTGAGAATATACTATCAAGCTTCTCATTAGAAACATCATCCTCTTGGAAGTAGAAAGCTTGAACCTGTTCTTTCATATTATCAAGAGTCATCTCTCCAAATGGATTACATATCTTCATCAAGGAAGCATGTATTCCATCTTGAATCCTTTGAAGTACACTCCTTACTCTTGACATATTTGTTTCTATCTTATCTAGCAACTGTCCTTTAATACGAAAGCCATAATACCAAGAAGAGAAGTCATATGTTATACCTTATTCAACTACTTTAGCATGTATCAACTCATCAATTGATGTCTCCATCAAGCTCTTCAAATGCGGTAGGTATTGTTCCTTGATAGTTTTGAATTCAGCACAAACTTTCAACAATGCAAATACCCTTTCTTTAAGATCATCGATCTTATCATACACTTGCATGATATCTTCTAGGTGTTTATATGTATCTTCCTTGGATCTTTTCATCCAATCTTTCAACCTGTAAGATGAAGACTTCAACTCCTCAAGATGTTCAACGGTTTCTAGAGGAAGAAGAGATGGAAATGTAGAAACTCTCTCCTGTTGACAAATAGGATGAACCAAGTGCTGAATATACTGCTCTAAGGCTTGACACCTCTGCTCAGCTTTAATTCTACCTTCTGTTTCTTGCCTTATGATAGCTCAAGCATTATCAATTGAACCTTGAAGTTCTTCTTCTACTTGCATTCCAGTCAATGGACCCAAATTGATTGTATTGATGTCATAATCATCAGGTGTTATATCTTCTATATTCTTTTCAAGCCTTGGAACTGCTACATGAACTTTCCTTACACCTATTTCATCTTTAGTGATCTTTGAAAGAATAGTGGCCTTCTTCTTTGGTTTTTCATTAGACATATCTAGAAGTAACTCATCAACTAGAATAGGAGGATATTTCTCAACTTCATAATTTTCCCTGATTCTATCCTGCAGCCACTCCGGCAATGATGAAAGATCCTGTAACTATTGTATTTGCTTTCCTTGTGCAGGTGATAATTCTTCTTCGGCTTCATCCTTGTCTTCAGTGTTAGCTTCATCAATGATCTCAGTATCATGTGGACTTGAAGGCACTTCTTCAACTGGAGTTTCTGGAACTGTATCCTCAACATATACGACTATATCTTGATTTAGCGGAGTATCACCTACTGTCTGGAAGAAGCAGTTTCAATACTTATCCTTTTATTCTTCTTACTTGATTCTCCATGTGTGGATTCAAGTTGTTTTCTCTTCTTTGCTTGACTCAAATCTCTTTCATTGTCCTTACTCTGTGAACTTCTACCAGGTGCACTATGTTGTTCCTGATGTTCTACTTCTCCCATCTTGATGTAGGTAAGTTTCTTTCCTTCATCTATCAACACTTGTACTTGCTCTTTTATTTGTTCTTCAGTGATAGCAATGATAGGCTTTATCAATCCTTCATCATCAACCCTTTCTCTATTAGCCCAGTTGATATCATAAGGTAGGTTCCGTATTTTATTGTACTCATTACCTGAAAGAGTTCTTTCATCATCTAACTAATCAGGAATCCTTAATACCTTAGTACCTCTCACTAAATCCCATTTCAGCCTTGAACACTATTGCATCCTGACATCATCATCATCAATAGCATTAGCCCAATGATCTTCTAGTTGTTCAACATGTCTGTAAGAAGAATATGATTTCTTAATGGCTCCATGTGGATCAAAGTTCTCTCTCCTTGAATCATGAGGATGTAGATGATATGCTTGAATCTCAACCTCTGAATGCTCAGCTGCTTGAAGTGACGGACAAGAGTAATATCTGCCAAGCTGGAGAGGAAATTGAACTCCAGCTTTCTTTCTTTCCCTTTGCATTTTATGAAACTCTAACAACTGCCTTGAAACTTCTAGCAACACCATCCTATTGGCAGGATATCTAGGCAATCTGTATGGAAAGGATGTGAAACCCTAAATCCTGATATAAGTAAACTTGTCATACTGGATGTAGTACCTTCCATATTGCTCAATGAAGTTCCTAGTAGCACCTGTTAATCTTCTATGCAGTTCACCTCACAACTTTCTCACTATGAACATGGCGAAGGCATCATTGAACCTCTTGTAATGATTGATGTTCTTCAGGTGGAGCTGAGGATAACACTAATGTGACAGAATCTGTCTAGGATTTGTACCTACTTCTCCTTTGGCAGTTAATCCTTTATAAACCACATTTCTTCCTAGGATGTAAACAAGATAAGAAGTCATAAAGAATGACTTGGTTTCATCAAACCTTTCAAACTGCTCATCAAGGCAATGGCTTATAAGGCTAGCCCAATCAACCATCTTATTCTTTGTAAAGACATGATCAAAATAAGTATACATCCATCCTTCAAAAGTAGATGATTGAGGCCTACCTGTTACTCAATTCAGGAACATGATGAAGTGGCTTATCTCCTATTTGAAGTCTACCTTGTGATACTTTAGATCTTTAGAGTTATATATCTTGATTGATGAATCAGTCATCCACTTCTTTCTCACTTCTTGCATGTAGTGCTTGGGGTTGCCTTCAAAAGTACATTGAGCAGTTGTAGAACAGATGAACACTCCCTTTCGGCTTTGGGATGTTAAAGATCTCCTGGATGGCTTCTCTTTGCAGATAAGCGAGAACAGTCCCATCTTTAGCTATAATTTGTCTCTTCTGGTTGTCATAACATTGAACACATTCCAACACTAACTCAGCACTAGGCAAGGTAGGTGGGAAGCATGCTGCTTGTACAATCCCACTCTTCACAATGGCCTTGATGTCTTCATTCCTCATGATGGCGAGCAAGAAGTCCTTGATCTCCTCGAGGTTGACGTGTCCCATATTGGTGTCTCCCACATTCTTCGAATGAGTTTCGATCTTGGAATCAGGTATGTTGGACTTGGCATCCATCTTGATCATCACTTGCCTCTCCTTTACCGTCATGCCCATTTATCTATAAGACAAGACTCGAATAAGCAACTTGAAATAATAGATTTTACCCTCATACTCCTAATTTCTAGATGATAGAATCATGAAATTATGCAAAATTAAATTAAAAAAGGCAACTTTATGAGGTGAAACATACCTTGTATCAATTTTCTGATCTAGAAAAAAGTAGATTTATGTATTTAATGATAAAAATCAGTAAAAAAAATGGCAGAAATCAGAAGTAAAATGTCAAATCAGTCTTCTAAAATGCAGGTCTACCTTGAAAAATTAGCTCCTCTCCTTAAAATTTCGCTTCTCTCTTGAAGAATTCGCTACCCTTTTGGAAAATTTACTGCTCCTTCAATTTGTAATGTGAATTATGATTGAATGAAGGGGAGCGCTCATTCATATATAGTGCATTTACCTTATTGAATGTTGGTCGGCCAGCTAGAAGGGAGGTCGACCTCTACTTAATGCATTTAATACAATTTTCTATGATTTTTGAAATTCAAAGGTGACTTGGGCACAAAACCCTTGAGTCTTTAGATGATGCTAATTGGTGCCTAAGTGAGATGGGAACTTCTTTAACTTACCTTATCCTCCAATCATTATAATTGATCTCAAAACATCATCGAACATGAGAAACCTCTATGATTTGCATTGATGAAGAAGACTTCTTCCAAGATGCCAATGTGGGGTAGGAAATGCACTAATCATACTTGCATTCTTGGACTTATTACTTGGGCGCTCAAAGTTGATAGTACTAGTGACAATAGGCACCTAGAATTTTCATGCAAGGTTCTAGTCATTTAGAAACTCCTTAGACTAGGTGCTCATTTAGGCTTCTGCTCTTAGGTGCTCAAAGATGACATTTCATTGTTAAGGTGCTAAAATGAGGTTACTCCAGATACCAATTGTGCCTAACCTCAAGACACCTACTCCCTTTGGATATTGGGCACTCAAACTTGATGGAAATAACAAGTGTGCCTTGCCTTTCACCATGCCTGCATTCATACTTCATGATCTTCTTGGTTCCTCTTATAGGTGCATAGACTCTTTCAATGCTAAGGTACCAAACTTGAATAATATCACCTTAAGCGCAAACCTTGAGTCTTTTGATGATGCTCATCCCTCAAGGATCTCTTAGGTGCCAAAACATGATGATTTGGGTGGACATATGTGCCTTGTTTGATTGTTAATGCCTAAGTAGGAAATGGTGCCCAACTTCAAATAGGTGTGAAATGGCGCCTTAACTTGTATAGTTGCTTACTCCATGATTTCATTCAACATACTTGACCAACTTTGCTTCATGCCTACTCCTTGATGCTAGGCGCTTAAAACCCCTCAATCACCTTCTCTAGACCCCAAGTGCCAACTTGGTAAAAAAACAAAACTCATATGAAGGGCACGTTAGGACTTATTGATGATTTTGCACTTGCAACTTGATAGAGGGTCTTAATTATTAAGGTGCCCAAAGGTGATCATAGGACCAACAAAAGGTGCCAAGAGTCTTTAGTTCTATACTCCCATCTTTTGCTTTGAAATAAACTTTCTCATTAAGGTGCCAAAACTACTTCTTGAACCATTTACCTCCTAAGCACCAACTCTTGATGGGAACTTGACTATCATCTTAATCTAGGTACTAAAAACTTGATGTTCTTTCCTTGTTAAATCTTCACTTCTTGGAGTCTTTTAGTAACTTTCAATCAAGGCACCTAAGAGATCAAACTTACCAGGACTTACCAGTCATTCTCCCAAATCGCACTTGTAGGTTCATTTCATGCTTTTGTACTCCCCTCATCCAAAGGCGCAATTCTAGGTGACTTTAACATCTTAGCTTTCAAGGCCTCCTTGGCGCCAAGGTCATACTCTCCTAACCTTTCACAAAATACAAGGTGCCAAAGTAGGTGAATTTCAACATGCAAAGCACCAAAGTGAGCTAGGGGGGGCATAAAGTGCACCTAGAGTTTTGGGCACCTATTTAAGATGACTTCAGCGGTAGGGAGTGCCTTAATACAACTTTGTTTACCCTTTGTCATTTGGATGGATCTGAAGGTGCTCACCTATATAGAAACTTGGATTTTCCTCCACAAGGTGCTCAAGATGATTCAATCACTCTCCTATGTTAACACTCTCCACTCTCTTCACAGGGTGCCAATACATCTTCAAAGACCCACACACGAGTTCCAAATATTGATACTCACTTTCCTCCAACTTTCAAGGCATAGATTTCATTGCCATCACTAACTTGTTCATCCTAGAAACTCTGATATAGGGCGCCCCTAAAGGTTTGTTAGTCTAGGTGCCAAATATTGGTGTCCTTTGTCAAGGTGCCTAAACTCAACCGCTCTGTATAGAATGGGCGCCCAAGAGAAGTAACTCAAACATAGGTTGATCTAAGATAGATTCTAAGACCCTTAGGTGCAATTATTCACCAATTCAACCTCAACACATTCTTAAAGTGCAATTTGTCATAGTTGAAACATTAACTACATGCTAAGGCACCAAAAGGATAGTCTAGTACATGAAGGGTGCCCAAACTCCTTCACCTCAACTTAAGGCGCTATCTAATGATCATTTAAACATGAAAAAGGCACCTAAACTCACAATGTGCTTAACTTGTCAAGTTTTCACTCCTTGGGGTCTCTTGATAACTTTTCAATCAAGGCACCAAGACTGAGGTTGGTTGGGAGTGTGTTCTCTCCTAGGCACATATTGGAGTCTAGACCTAAGGCGCTAGTTTGGGTATCTGTGAATGAGAAAGTGCGCCTAACCTCCTTGAGCAAATTCGTGCCTAGAAATGGAAGTCCCAGAGCATAAGGTATATTAAAAAATATGTTTAAGTATAAGTATACTTTAAATATTTTTCAATATACCTTTCAGGATGTTTGAGATAGGTCTCAGATCCACCTAATTTAACATGCAGATTATAGAATTTGGAGGATCCACCAGATTTCAGACTTAGCCAATTTTCAGGATCAAATACTAGACTTAGTCATCTTTAGGATCTCAAACATCAAGATCAAGTCATCAGAATGAAAGCACATGACACTTGGATTAGGATTAGATTGAGAACTTCAAACAAACCATTGACTCCATCGTGTAGTCAACATAAGACATCATGCAAGACTCGGGAAAGCACTGGAATTAAAAAAGAACAGGGGGTCCCCATCTGCAATGGGGCGATGTGTGATTTGGTCACAACAAGTTCCAGACTCTCGTCCGCAACAATTTTAATGATGATATCAATGCCGGCAAGATGGGTTATTTTGCCACAATGACAGTGAAATTTGACAAGGCTGTGGGTGAAGTTCACGAATTTCTTCAGATGGTTGCCAATGGTGAAGAAATGTTAGAGAATTAGAATATCATTCTAGAGAGTATCAATGTTCCTGGCAGAGATGCAGTCACTCACTTTTTAGAAGATATTGTTTCCCAGAATATCAACAAATGACATCACCAAAAAGCATGAATGTTGATAAGGATGCATTTCAAAATAAAGCAGCTTTAAAACATATGCTTTTTGTTTTAAAGCATGTGCTTTCATCCTACTCTCATCCATTCTATATTTAGGAAAGAAATCACTTTGTGATAGTTGGAATCTTCTTTGCTTTAAAGCAGATTTATTTAAAGCGTTTGTTTATTGTATCTTTGTCTTAGAATAGTAATAAAGCTTGCGAGTTGGCAAGTTAGGGTTAATCAAGGAGATTTTAGGATTCCCTACTCCTTTGATTTTAGTATAAATAAGGGCATCCTTGCCCATTGTATGTAATGGTAATTATGATAGAAAATTTGTTGTGCCTATTCTAGCCTGCAAATCTTGATATTCCAAGTGTCCGTTCACTTTGTGTAATCTATTCTGCGGTGTTTGATCACTTGTTGTATGCCTACCTTTTGCTACAGCATTGATGTCCTAGAGTTGTGCAAACTTTATGATATTGAATAGAAGTCTCATGCCTATTTTGCTCTGATATTCTATCTCGATTCATCAAGTTTTTGTCGTTAGATGTGTGGCTTATGTAGCTTTCATTTTAGCTTCCATCATTAAAGTACTATTAGTCTTCTGATGTTAACCTAGAAGAAAATTGCTTAAGTTTTTGTGTTAAGAATCATTCCTTTTTCACTTTTATTTTCCTTTGCTCTGAATTTACTCAAGATATTAAAAGTGTCATGAGTCTATGCCTAGTTGTAGTGGAAGTTTTAATAAAGGAAAAAACCTCTTCTGCAGCGTTTAGAGTTTTATAACCTTGTGCTCACAGCTGAGAATCAAAAAGAAGATAGGCGAAGTTTCATTTAATTTATCTTTTCAGCCAACATCAGCAAAAAGGGAACTCCCCCTTCCAATAGGAGAGCAGTTTATCTGTGCATAGCTATCTGTTTCCAACTCACATTCCAGAGGTGTGAATTGAAATGCCAACAGTTTTCAAGCACCCACCGTGGGGCACGAGGCATAAAACTTCAAGTAAGCTTAGGCTTATGTCACAGGAATGACTCTCTGGTGTCCTTCTACTCCAATTCAACAACCAAATCTTACACCACCTATTATTCAACCTAATCTGGTACGAGTGGAAGGAGAGAAAATGGACATCATTAGCAGCGTAAGGAGTTTCATATTTGCACAAAAGGAAAGTCCTGATCAGTGGAGAAATGCGGCTGCTATCCTTGACGAAGAAGAGCACAAATCGGATCTTGCAACAGGAAGACCAGTACTACCACCTCCTGCATGGCAGTAGATAATCCTGGCTCACAGGGTTTATTCAAGAAGGGGAAAAGGTGGTGCTACAGATCCTTTCTTTCAATATTTTGATTCTGTAGAAGTTGGAGAAGCATCCAACATAGTTTGAGAAGTTCAGATAGTTCCTGAAGCCAAGTAAGAAGAATTACAAGAAGAACCAGTAACCCAGCCTAGAGCAATGGGTGATGCAAATAACAAAAATCACAATGATCCAAATCAAAGGTGACCACCACCATTACCTTGGGGTAATAACATTGGACCTTTGGCCCTGCAAGCACATCATTAGTTACCAAAGGGGTCAAGGAAGCACTTTCCCCAGTTCCATGGTGATGGAACTCAACATCCCGATGAACACATCTCTACATTCACAACAGCTTGCGCTATTTTGCATGTATCACATGAAGATGTTGTTGTGCGTCTCTTCATTGAGACTCTCATGGGAAATGCTTCCGACTGGTTCAATCATCTAGAACTAGGCATCATTACAAGTTGGGCAACTATGAGAGAAATTCTTGGCAATGTTCAAACCTACCAAAGACGGTCACAGATTGTTCGCCCAACTCTCAAATTCAAAGATGGAAGACTATGAACCAATGAGGGAGTTTGTGGCAAGGTTTAATCACCTGGTTACATGCCTTTCTCATACACTTAATCCATCTCCACAAATTCTGTTGAGCAGTTTCATTAACGCTCTTCCTTCTGAGATAGCCTTCTTTTTGAGATCGGCTAATGAAACAGAATTATCCAATGCACAAGAAAATGCCATCAAGTTAGAGGATGACATGATTACCTCTGGCAAGATGAAAATAGATTCAATTAGGCCTCTTGTTCGGAGTTCTACGGATCCACTGCTACATAAGGTAGCAAATGAAGTGACTATCATGAAGAGACAGTTTCCTACTCAGGGGCGACCTACGCAACAACCATATCAGTCACCACAACAACAATATCAACCACAGCAACAATACCAACCATAGCAACCGTATCAACCCAAGAGGAACAATTTTTAGCCTTTCAATAACTACAGGCCCAGGTTGCTAGCCCCACCACCAAGACAAGCAGTTGATACCGCTCAAAATGTAGTGTTTTGTTCCTTCCATGAGACTAATGCACATACTAGAGCCACATGTCCTAAAAATTTAAGAATGAATCAAATCATGGGATATGCTGATGCTGCACCTATTTCAAACATTGTTCCTTCCCCAAGTGCGAATGTTGTCTTACCACAGACGGACAACTTCGATGGTGACTCTACTATAGAATACTTCTAGAACGAACCCGTTATAATGAAGGAAGAACAAGATGATTTTCGTCAATATTCTCTTGCAGTGAATCATGAAAATCTTTCAACTCCTATGTTTACACGTACTCAACATTTTAAAGCACAAAAGGAAGGAGAGGATAGACAAAGACCAAAAGAAAAGGACAAGGAAGTGGCTTCCACTTCCAATGCTAAGCTACCACATGAAAATGTCCAAGCTGCTCAAAATTCATCTTCAACAAATTTTGATATAGTGGATTCCATGATGAAGACAAAGGTGCAGATTTATCGGTTGGAATATCTTCAAGACCATCTAGATCAGCTAGATAGAATTGTTAAGTATGTCAAGAAAGAGATTGTTGTACAACTGACATTGCTTGAATATTTTGTTCCAGCAGGAGAGAAGCCAAAGCCCTTCTATATCTCTCTGTATATAGGAGGTTATAAATTGAGCAATTGTATCATTGATTCAAGAGCCTCAGACAACGTCATGCCTTTGCAGGTGATGAATGCTTTGAGACTCTCATGCACCAAAACACATGACAAGTGTTATTCACTTGAGTCTAATTTAGTGCCGTTGGTTGGACAATTGAAGGATGCTCAAGTACGATTGGCAGCTTGCACAAAGAAGAAAATAATGATGACTATCTTGGTAGCCGACATTCCAGCCAGTTATGGGATGCTGTTAAGTAGAAGCTTCTGCAAAGATCTCGAAGGAGAAATACAATTGGATTGGTCATCTACGACCATTCCTTTAAAGAAAGGTAGTTTCAAATTGGAACCAGAAACCAAATCATGGTTCACAGTGGTGAAATCTCAAGATCCTCAAGCATAAGTGCTATATCAAGAAATGGGTCTTGGTACATATGTTATGCTATCTTAAATAACTGAGGAAAATCAGGAAGTTGTCTATGTGGTTGACAAATCAAAGGAAGAATCTGAAGAAATGTACAACTTACAAACTTTCTTTGAGGAAGAAGAAGTGCGACAATCCTCTCTAGAACAAAATAATGATGAATCAGATTTCTTTCTCTCATCTTTTGAGGGTTGGTTTGAAGAATCTGTGTTAGATACATCCAAAGAAGAGACCAAAGAAGTTTTGCAAGTGGAGCAAGAACATGATCTTCTTTTTGGAGATGATTTCTTCCTAGAAGAATTTTTCAAAATTGGAGATCATATGGAAGTTTCATTATCAGATCTAAATTATTTCCAACATCAGTGGGAAAGTTATTCTTCCACAGAAGATACTACAGATTTTATTTTACAATATAGCCCGTCTTCACCTACATCACGAGAATCTTTCATACATACTAGTGAAGAGGACGATGTTGAATCTGTCTATGAACCTATGCAAGGAAAAGACTTTACTGATACTATGCAACCAGTGCAAAACGCAACATATGAAGAAGTTGATGGAGAAGAGGAGTTCATGGAATATTTATTTTTGGTCACTAAAGAGGATGCTATTGAAAAATCAAAAATTCTTGACAAATGTCTTGTGAGATATGCCATGTGTGAGATTGATCAAGAAGAAGAAGATGAAACATATGGTCCAGATGAATCAGTCTTTGATTCCACTTACTTTACATAAGAAGAAAGATACATGAATGTTGAAGATGAAGTGATGCTGGATATCCGCATTGAAGAAGATTACTCTACAGAGGATGACAAGATTCCAGGTAATGAATAAGAAAGTGAGCTGTCAGGTGAAGATGTTCAAGAGTTTGAGCATTTAGATCTTAATAATTCATCAGATCTTAGAGAGTGGATGGATGAAAACATGACCAACAAAGAAGAAGAAGCTCCTAAAGCACTAGAAAAATGGGCAACGACAATTATGGATCCTATAAGCCAAGAATTAGTAATGAGAGTTGTGTATGAACAACTTGTACCTTTTCTGAAAGATGAAGCATTGACTGAGTATAGAGTTGTGTGTGTACAAGATATAAATGAAACTCATATTCAATATATGGTGATAACCATTCCCACAGATATACTTTGGCCACAAGAATTTCCTGTATATCTTCAGAAGGAGGTTCTGTACCTTCACCTGTTACAGCGGCTTCTTGCATCAGAAGAAGATGCTCCACCTAATCTCTGGCATATCAACCAGTTCCTCAGGAACTTCTTGTGGCCTGAACGTGAATACCCTCCTGAATTGTGGCTCTTTGAGGAGATGTTGCAGAGAAAGAAAAGTTTTGTGCTACCAAAACAATCTTCACAGCTGAGAGATGGTTTTATGTGACAGTCCTAATTACATCTCATCCTCGCTCAGGAAAAAGAGCACGTGAAACACTTTTTGTTCTCATAATTTGTTTCCCCTTTCTATAATGTGATCATTATGTCGTAATGTTTTTCCCCTTTTTGTAATGTGACAGTTGTGTTCTTGTGTTTTGGAAAGTTCCAACTTTTTAGGTGATGTAGGGAAAAGTCTTGTTCTAGGTGATTAGGAAAGTGACCTGCCTCTATTGCCCAACTGATAAGGCACTAGTCCAAGCTTAAAAAGCTGAGAGATTCTTGGTTCTCCTATGCCGTAAATATCCGCCATGGTCCCCGGACAGAGCCAATTATTGTACCCAACCAAAATTTTTGCTTCATTAAGGCATTTTGAAACAAGTCTAGAAAACTTTTCATCAAAAAGTCAAAAAAGCCAAATTTCTAAAAATAGACGTTAGATTAGGTTTTTTGGGTTTCTTGAGATATGGATGCTGGCAAAAATTTCTAAAAATAGAAATTTTCTAAAAATAGAATCTCCAACTCAGGTGTTGCGCTCGATTCTCATTGGTCGGTTTTGCTTTACAATCGACGCGGTCTAGACAGAATCTTTAAAAGATCAAGTTTTCTCTTCTGGGTCATTTTTGCTTTTTCAGAAGGCTAAGCATGAGCTCTGAAGTCATCAATAGAGAAAGTTCATCTACCAAAGCTCATCGACAAGTTTTCAACATTGTTCCAACAATGTAGAACCAATGAACAGTCGTCGACTCAATGACACACACAAAACGATGCAAGATGGACCCAAGGTGGAATGAGAGGTTGGAAAATCATAAATTTGACTAAGTGTTGTAAAACCAGGCACCCTAGGTGAATTGGGGCACCCAACCTTTCATGTGTTAGATTTTTTTCACATTTTTTGAGAAACATTGAAAATGCTTTCATCAGCTCTTTTCCAGTTGGTCAAACTTGGTCAAAAGTTAGTCAAAGCTAGGATTTCATCACAGATATGTTCAAACCACTCATATCACCCTCTATCCCGCCTCGACAGTCATCAGAACGACCAAAATCGAAGATCGAACAAGAGTTGTGGGCATAGAAAACGAGAAAAGGTATAAAATATGAGTTTTCCAGAAAATTTTCTGAGGCATGGCATGATAGGTGCCCCAGGTGACCTGGAGTGCCCAAACTCTCTAGAGTTAGTTTATTTTTGAAGTTTTTCTCAAAAAATGTGAATCTCCTTCCGTCAACCCGGTCTGGTTCAGAGTTGATCAGTTTGGCACATTTTTTGAGGCGAACAGAAGGTACAATCAGCTTAGTTTTCATCAGGCCTGCCTATTTGCCAACTCATCAGACTTAGTTTCATCCTAGTTGATAGAAAATGACAGTCGAATAGGGGTCCTCCACCACCGGAAACGTGCATGCAAATCAAGAAATTGAAGAAGTTGCAAAAATTGAAAAAATGGCTAAGTCTGGTGAAACCAGGCGCCCCAGGTGACTTGGGGTGCCCAACTTGCTCAATGTTAGAATATTTCCATCTCTACAGTGTTTTTTGATAGTTTTGTTCCCAATCTTCACCCGTTGGTAGTTTTCAGGAGGTCAAATTTGGTCAAACAATGCCAGATTGTCAGTCGGAGGCCGAAAATGGAATCTCAATTGATAGGTCTCCAAAATGTCAGGATCAGTCAGCTTTTTCAGTCGACATTGAAATTTTTCCACCTTGTTGAAGTCAAAGACAGACCATATTTGAGTCAAAACAAGTGTTGAAGTGTCGAAAACGAAGGAAAATTGGCTAGCACTTCTTTCAACTCGCATGTTCGATGACATCATCAAAAGAAGATATTTTTTGTCATCTTGCACATGAAGCCATAGGTAGATACAAAATAGGGATTCTTCTTATTTGAAGACATCCACTTGGATTTATGCTTTAAAAATTGCTTTCTTCATGGATGAGAGTGAAGTTTTATTCTCACACAAATAAAGCTACTTTTTCACCCTAAAGATTTATAAAGACAAGCATTTGGCTTCTTTATTTCATTATCTTTTGCAGGTTCCATCCAAAGGAAAGATTCTATTTTTCTTTCAATGAAGATTCAAAGACCTAGACCAAGTGCTTTTTCAGCATTCTTCATAGTTTCAGGTTGAGGAAGCAGAGAGGCTTGCTTTTTCAGGGTCTTTATTTCAAGGGGATCGTATTTCAGAAATCTCACTAGAGCATTTTCAATTTTTGTCGAGATGGGTCCATCCAGTTTATCATCCTCTTGAAGATTGGAGTTTTGCTTTTTTTCGAGAGACTGCTTTTTTCCTTCTTTTTTGAGAAAATCCCTGCTTTTTCAAAATCCAACGATTTGGGTTGCTTCGAAATAGAATTGCCTACAAAACCCATGTGCCAACTTTTTTGGCTCACACTCTTCTTTTTCTAAAAATCAGCAAGTAATTTTCAGCCATTTGTCCAAGATTTTTTACGACATAGGCGTGTTCACAGTTAATTTTCAAATCTTCCAATATGCAATACTCTCCAACACAAATCAGGCACAAAATAGCGTTGGTTCACGATTACCTAAGAACTTGTGAAACAAACTTGCATAAAGTACTTCCAGTAATCAATTTACACTCCTTGGAGGATGCAGGAAATAATGTTATCAGGAATCTAGGACACTCCAGTTTGCTTGCAGCAGCATCCTTTCCTATCACAGTGCAAAGTATCAAGTTTGTGATTGCTTGCATGATGCATTACAACTCGGTCACAAGAGAAATTTAGTCAAGAGATGGACATGTACTCTGCAGCTTGAGGCCAAACGACATTAAGAAGTGTTTTACAATACCTGTTTGGAGAGAAAACTTAACTATTTCACTTGAAGAATGCAAGAGGGTTTGGAACAACGATAAAGAAAAATACAGAAAAAAGATTGGTCAGAGGTGGTTGAAAGAGAAGAAGAACGTTATGCCAAAGAACATTGGACGTGGAGAATTCAAGGAGGAACATGCAATAATGATTACTCTGCTAAGTCAGATCATGGGTCAAGCAGATGCTAACAAGTTCCTGCCTTGGATGTTTTACATCATGTCCCAGATTGTTGATGGAACTGAATTCTATGACTGGTTGGCACTCATCAGTGATAGTCTCCACCAACAAATAATTGATTTTCAAAGGGCCCATGAATTCCACATGATATCATACCTTGTGTATTTGATGGATTTTCAAGGTCAATTCAAAGGTTTTAATGTTGTTGGAACTCTAGGTACTCAGCATGTTTATCATCATTTCCCGCAATTGGAAATCTCTCAAGCTAAACTACATTACAGGCAAATGAATGATGCATTCTTGATGCATGCAGTGCAAGATATGGACAACGAGTTGCATATATGGTTTTCAGCAGATGCTAGAATAGCAATGACAGAATGGGCTAATTTGTTTATCCAATTTCCTACTTTTTCCTACATCAGAGTATATGGCTTCTCAGGAGAGCTAGCCATGTTGCCGCGATATCCTTAAGATGAAATAGCATTTATAAAATTTTTGAGGCAAGCCTATGAAGTTCATACATTTTTGTGTAGCAAACACAAGACAGCTTTCAATTTTACACTTGGGATGAGTATTTATAGATGTAGATCTGGAGCAGATGCCAAGGCAATCGGTAATGAATCATCTAGATATGGTCTTAAGTTTTTTGACAAGAGGTCTTCATATGATCCTCATGGTGTTTATGCATCACATCTTGGATAGAATTGTACACACAAGTTTGCGGTTGAAGACTTCTGGGCTAATCATGCTGATGAGTTTGAAGTGTAAGAATGCAGTTACAGCAGGTTCACTCTTCAACAGATGTATGATATCTTATCAGAAGACATAGAGGGTTTGACAGAAAGTGGTGAAGTTCTACTTCCCATGTATTTCAGAGACCAAATTGAGCAACAATCATTGACACCAATTAATTATTCGATAAAAGAAAGCACTTCCATTGAAGAAAGAATGAGTCAAGTTGTTAAAAATAGTTTGATATTCTTGAAGGCTAAGCGAAAGGATGATATTCCGTTAGCAGAGCTGCCAATTGTGCAACCATCAGAACCTTCCACTTCCAAGCCAAAATGAAGGATAGAAGCTATGAGTGTTCTTCCAGAAGGAACGAAAATGGCTAAGTTAAAGAGGAAAAAGGATGAGTCTCCAACTCATGTCCAGCAGGAACAACCACCAGTCAAACCAGAAGTTCATGTTGAAACAATGCCGCATGTTGAAGTGTTACCTTCATATCATGTTTATCCTCATTCACTTAGCACTTCTCCTATCCACATAGATTCATAGCCAGATTCGTTGGTTCGTAACTTTGATGCACACATTGATTCATCAGGAGCTGACAAGGTTAGAACTGAGTTTCCAAGAGTGGATGGCTCATCCTGGCTTGAAAACATTCTGGGGAGGAAGAGGAGAAAGCCCTCATATCAGCTAGATTTAACAGAGCTAAAAAGTGTCTACCAAGACACACCAGACAAGAAGCTGAAGAAGTAGGTTCGCATTGAAAAGAATGCGGATGGAGAAATAATCCTTGAAACTGCAACACCACCAGAAAATAGAAGTGCTAATGATGTCGAGGTTGATGACTTCACAGTTGTCAAAGCTAACCTTGACAAAAGTACCCACCATACAGACATCAATCTCTTCGAGGTTACAGCGGATAATTTGAAGGAAAGGGTGTTGAAAGATAGAGAAGATAAGGCAGCTCTCAAAGCTAAAGTTTGACAGCTACGGCAGTACATTTCCAACCTTTTCCATGGCACTTCATAGGCTGATTTACTTCTTCCACCAAATCTTGAATCACCAGCTGATCAACGACATTTTAGTCAGTTGGTTCTCTATGGGAGGCACATGAACAGTTGGGTGGAAGAATTTGTGACCAAAGGGAGAGTTGTGCTTTCAGAGCTTTATCAATTGAAGTACAATGCTCATGATTTACGCCAAGGTATACAGGGATTGTAGCAGACAATGGCAAAAAATAGACCAGTGTTTGAGATTATTATCTCTGACTTGAAGATTGCATTTGATTCTATTGATTCAACTAAAGATAAGAAGATAGTTTCTACTTGGAAAGGGCAATATCTTTTCACAGTAAAAACTTATGATAGTATGATTTTAAAGTTGACAGAGTGGAAAGAAAAGGTAGTCAACAAACTCAAGTTCATCAGATCTTTTGTCTCTCAGATCTTGTGTTCATATGAAAGAGAATATGGTACCCTGTATGATCTTAGGGAAGTGCAAGCAGAGTTCTAGACTCTCGTCTGCAGCAATTTTAATGATGATATCAATGCTGGCAAGATGGGTCGTTTTGTCGCAATGACAATGAAATTCGACAAGGCTGCGGGTGAATTTCACAAATTTTTCAGATGGTTGCCAATGGTGAAGAAATGTTAGAGAATCAAAATATCATTCTAGAGAGTATCAGTTGTTCCTGGTAGAGATTCAGTCACTCTCTTTTTAGAAGATATTGTTTCCCAGAATATCAACAGATGACATCACTAAAAAGTATGAATGTTGGTGAGGATGCGTTTCAAAATAAAGCAGCTTTAAAACATATGTTTTTTGTTTTAAAGCATGTGCTTTCATCCTAAGCTCATCCATTCTATATTTAGAAAAGAAATCACTTTGTGATAGTTGGAATCTTCTTTCCTTTAAAGTAGATTGCTTTAAAGCATTTGTTTATTTTATCTTTGTCTTAGAATAGTAATAAAGCTTGCGAGTTGGCAAGTTAGGGTTAATCAAGGAGATTTTACGGTTCCCTACTCCTTTGATTTTAGTATAAATAAGGGCATCCTTGCCCATTGTATGTAATGGTAATTGTGATAGCAAATTTGTTGTGCCTATTCTAGCCTGCAAATCTTGATATTCCATGTGTCTGTTCACTTTGTGTAATCTATTCTTCGGTGTTTGATTGCTTGTTGTATGCTTGCCTTTTGCAGTAGCATTGCTATCCTGGAGTTGTGCAAACTTTATGATATTGAATAGAAGTCTCATGCCTATTTTTCTCTGATATTCTATCTCAATTCATCAAATTTTTGTCATCAGATGTGTGGCTTCTGTAACTTTCATTTCAGCTTCCATCATTAAAGTACTATTAGTCTTGTGATGTTAATCTGGATGAAAATTGCTTAAGTTTTTGTGTTAACAATCATTCCTTGTTCACTTTTAATTTCCTTTGTTTTGAATTTACTCAGGATATTAAAAGCATCCTTAGTCTATGCCTAGTTGTAGTGGAAGTTTTAAAAAAGGAAAAAACCTCTTCTACAGCATTTAGATTTGTATAACCTTGTGCTCGCAGCTGAGAATAAAAAAGAAGATAGGTGAAGTTTCATTTAATTTATCTTTTTAGCGAACATCAGCAAAAACGAAACTCCCCCTTCCAAAAGGAGAGCAATTTATCTGTGCATAGCTGTCTATTTCCAACTCGCATTCTAGAGGTGTGAATTGAAACGCCAACACTTTGAAGTGATGATTGAGATAGCAATGGTTCAGTTTTACCCAGCTAGCAATGATGAGTTCAATTTTATCCATGTAGCACGATTTGTTAACTTTGAAGTGATGGTCGAGGAGATAGTAATGGTTCAGTTTTACCCAAATAGCAATCAATTTTATCCAGATAGCAATGAATTGTTAACTTTGAAAAGATAGCAATAGCAATGATTCAATTACCACTTTCCTAGTTAAAACTATGTGAGATTTGCATGAGCATCCATTTTACTTTCCCTTTAGAAATCAAAGTGTGAGTTAACAAGTGCAACTATATGAATCTAAACCAGTACCTAGCCTACAAAATAGATCAATAGAGTTCTTGCAAAGACGTCAGCATTAGCAAAAATCTTCCAAAAAACCCTAAAATCACTGCCTACAATAGATGCGCCGCTTCAGAGACTGAATGTGCAGAAATAGTGCATATAAGTGCCACAATACATATGCGCTGGAACAGAGGTTAAAAGTGCTAGAATATAGTGTATATACGCTAGTCTGACAGATGAGTCGTCTTAGATGGTAAAAGCACTGTAACAGAGTATGTATGCGCTGCAATAATGAATGCGTCGTGACAGGTAACAGATGCATGTTAGGAAGTGACAGATGCATTGTTTCCTCCTATGTACAGCTTTCTAAAACACAAAAACTTAGTTTTTGGGTTAAATTTGGGGCTAGGCCCCATTGTGGTCTCCAAAAATGTTAAGGGAAAATTGGATTCAAACGAATAATCAATAATAATCAATATCAAGATACCCAAAACTTTAATGAAATAATGAACAAAAGAGATCAATCTAACAATGAACAATACAAAGCAAACCTCTTTTTAATTCTCAGCTTCCATTGATCGCCTATCACAATCAATCTTGCATGTATGAATGAGGCCCTTAGAGAGTGCACTTCCTTGCTATGCTTCAAGAATGTTAATTGGGAATGGCAGTGATAGTTTATTGCAATGAAGAGGAGCTTCACAACAATGGTAGTAGTGTGTAGTGTATAGTAGCAAATGTGATCACAAGCAATGAAGGAATTGGTGTCAAAGACGCATTGTAATTCCTGCAGAGTAACAATACTTAAAGCTTGGATGAATAGAATGGAAGAATGAGGTTGCTTTTATAGACTTGGGAAAGAAGAGATCAACGGTATAGAAAGAATGAGAAGATCAATGATTGAGAATGGATGAGGAACGTGCAATGAATAAGAAGAAGACATGTGTCTTGCTTTCTTTTGCATGAGAGGAGTTATCAAGAATAGAAGAATGAGTTAAAGCATTTAAAAGTATATAACAATTAGTTAAGCGATTTAAAACAAGAAGAATAGATTTGCATGAGAATAAGAAGATATTTAGAAGAAAAATAAATTTAAATAAATAATTGATTTATTTAAATTTAGAGAAGATATATTTAGAAGAAAACAATTAAATAATTGTAATTATTTAATTTAGAAGATAAGAAAGTAAATTAAATAAATAAATCTATTTAATTGTTGTGCATGATTTGGAAGAATAAATAAAATGTTTGATTGTATTTATTTTTAGAGATCGAGAGGATTTAAATAAATTTGATTTGATTTATTCAAATTTGGAGGAATGATTTGATTTAATTAAATAATTAAGAATTATTTAATTGTTTGGAAGAATTTCAATTAAATAAAGGATTTTATTTAATTTTGACTTTAGAAGAGATAATTAAATATTTTGATATTTAATTAGCTTAGAAGAATGTGAATTGTGTCATTTTTAGGCGTATACATGATCTATTCCTTGCTAGTAGCCATTGGATCACATCCTTTGCAAGTGCATGGGTGGAAGTACAATATAGTGGATGGATAATAAGTGTGGATGGTGTTGTAGGCTTAGGATTAAGACTTGCTGGATGGATAATGGGATTAGATGGATTGGTTTTATCTAACACAATCTTACCACCATCTTCTAGGTCCTTGACCAATCTTTTAAAATGTGTACAAGTGGATATGGCATAGCCCTTACACCTATGGTATGTACAATATTCATCATCTTTATACCAATTAGGTTTAAAGTGGATTTCTCCAAAGGGTTTTATTGGTGGCAACTCAATCAAATTTGCTTGGACCAATTTTTCCAAAAGTATCTCCATGGAATCTTTTAATGAAGGGTTAGTGGAACATGTGGATGAAGGTGATAAAGGTTGATGGACCAATGGACTAGGATTGGGATCACATTAAGGTGTTAGGATAGGACTAGTTGGCTCATGTGTTGGCATGTGATTGGATGGTGGAGGTGACTCATAAGATGCATTGGCTAGATTGGTATCTCCCTTGTCAAGGGATATTAGGTCTTGATCCAAATGTGGACTTAAGGACACTTGATTTATGTACAAGGGGCCACTTGGACTTGTATATGCTTCTTGCGAGGACACTTGATTGCCTTGTGAATGGGTTTGGTGGTTTGTTGGAATGAGAAATTGGATAATCTCAGGGTGGACGGTGATAGGTTGATGTGGCATAGGTTGATGCAAAATTGTCATGATAGGTGGATGGATTAGGTTGGTAAGAAGTTGAGGGGGATGACACATAGGATTGATGTGGAATTTGTTGAGGTTGGGATGGTGTTTGGACTTGTTGTTATTGGATGTATTGATGTGATGATGATGGAGGGGTTGCATAGGATAATGGTTGTTGAGATATGGATTGATATGGATAAGGGTTGACATTGGAAAAGGTGTGATAGGTTGATGAAGGATTGATGTGACATGTGGATGGATTAGATTGGTATGAAATGGGAGGTGATGACACATAGGGTTGAGGTGGCATTGGTTGATAGTGAATGGGTGGATGATGATGTGCTTGTTGGACTTGACAAGTAGTTAAGAAGTGTTGGGCTTGTGCTAGGATTTGTTGTACTTGAGGTGATTAGCTTGCTTGAAGTTGAAGTTGTTGGATCATGTCATGGAACCTTTGAATGGTTTGTTGGTCTAGAGGTTTTGGAATTTTGGGAAGTATGTGAATGAGTTCTTGTGCTAGGTCTTCTAATGTTGTCATGGTGTCACACATGTGTTTAAGGATTAAGACCCTTTTGGCAAGTGCTTGACTAGGATTATGATGATGATGTAGAATGATTTAGATGAAAGTGATTTGAATGAATTGGCTTGGAATGATTGGATGATGTTTAATGATTAGGATGATGTTGATGTGATTGGATGATGACTTGGATATGATTAGGGTTTTTCTTAGGATGAAGGAGATTTGGAATGAATGTGTTGACTAGGAAGAATGTTTAGAATATTTGTTTATGGGTTTGGTGTTTATACCTTGATTTGGTAATTTGTAAATAAATGATTACACATGAATCACTCATGCAAGACACATAAGCAAGTTTGACTTTGAAAATGAAATGTGATGATGATTAAGTGAGCACTTGAAGAAGACACATCAAGTCCTAAGACTAATCAAGTGGGTATGGCCAATTAGGTCTTACTCTAGGTTGCACACAGTTGACTAAGGAAATGCAATGAAAATGAAATCCTACCACACAGCTGGGAAAAAGGGGTAAGCCACCCTTCACCATCACTTCCCAAAGATATAAAGTTCTTTAGGGCTTAGCCAAGACTGACAAGATTTCAACTTCTAAAGAGGGTGTCTTTTGATTCACACCTCGGTTGATGTCATCCCTTGGAGTGGTTTGTCTCTAAGCTAGCCTCCTAAAAAGGGTATGACAAAAGAAAACCAAGTGAGGTGCTTTTGATCTCCAAGATCATCTTGTGGTGCGAGGAGAGAGCATACACATGCACACTTGATTCACACTTACAGTTATTAATTCCCCTTAAAAAAATGAAATGTCTGATGAAGCAATGAAGACACTTGTTCGTTTTAATTCCAAATCAAGATGTGTGATTGAAAACAAGATTGATTTTAAGAGCCCAAATCAAGTGTGTTTGCAAACAAAATTGATTGAAATGAAATGATGAAAGATTATAATGAATGCACCCAAATATTTTCACTTTCCCACTTGTTGTAATTGATCCAAACACTGATACAACTCCTTTGATTCACCGACAAGTTACCAATCCCAAGAAAAGACAAGTAAACTTGCATAGAAAATTGTTATGTGAAAAAGATGGAATCTGAGAAATTCTAATGAAGATAAACTGATACAGTAAAATAGATAGCATAATCAGAAAATTTAGAAGATTCTAAGCACTTTAAAAAAAATTCGTCAAAATCAGATCAATTTTGCTCAAATTATGTTTGTTTGAAGTTTGCATGCAAGTTTGACTTTAACCAAGAAAAAAGTAGTGAAAATGACACCGTCACCTAATAATTTATTCACCATTGTGAATTTTGCTAGATCAGCTTTCTGATGAGCCCTTGTTTGCGTGATTTCAAGCCCTTATGACAAAGCTATGAGAAAAAGAAAAAAAATGCCCTTCTAGGGCATGTAGAGGCAAGGGGTCAAGGCTTAACTGTTTGATACTAACCACTAATGGTTTTGTCAAAATGCGATCACATACTGGCAGTTTTGAGCCCTGGTAGTTAAGGTTTGCTTGGCAGTTAAAGTGGGCGAAGCCCATGGTCATCCATATGATCGGGCCCGCCGACAGTGCAAAAAACTAAAGGGAGGGTGCTAGGGCTAGCCCCTCCCTGTGTAAATATGACCGGGACTAAGGTTGAAGGGTTTAAAGCCTAGCGGTAGGCGAAATTGTTATGGCTTAACCCTAATCACAGTGGAGAATGGTAGTTTAAACGAAAGTTAAGGTTATTTAAAGGGTTGACGTAGGGGATAGGAAGTGTTTAGGCTTTAGGTTTAGGGGATGTCACAGTTAGGGTTTAGGTTTAGGGGAGGTGGATGATGAAGATAGCAGTTTAGGATTAAGTTCTAAGGCCAAGCGGAGGAATCTGGTGGTGACAATAGTTGGTCGCCACCAGGGGTGGCAACAAAGAGAGACAGACCGAAGACTAAATGAATGGTGGTGGTGGATTTTATGAAGGCGCAGAAAGACCAAATGGTGGTGACAATGAAAGATGGCAACAATTGAGTAGTTTCAAGGTGAAGGTCAGCCCTAAAGGTGGCTGACAGGGTGATGACAATGGATCTCAAGGGTGACGACTAGTTTATTCAAAGCGATGGGAGTTGTTTGAGGTGTCGATAAGGCTTAGGGGATCAAAGTTTGATAGATAGAAGAAGAATGCAAGGAGGTCGATGAAGTTTGAAGCATTAGAGATGGATTTGAAGGAGGATGTGACAAAGGTCAATACACAGTGGGGGGGAATTCTAAACTAGTGGCAGATTAGGGTTTAATGACACAGTCGACGGGGTGACAATCGACAAGATTCCTCAATTTAAACCTTTAAGTAAACATTTCATATTATTCCTCAAAACAAACAATACCCAAATTAGTGATGACAGCTCAGATCTAGTCCTTACAGTGGGTCCATATGGTACAAATCCATACGAGTCTATACTGTACAGATCTGTAAGTAAAAAAAATTTTAAAAAAATTCAAAAAATTTTAGTCACAAAACCCCAGCAAGTTTCTAGTCAAAATTTAGGGAAACGGCCTCTCGAACATAATAGCGAGGTCAGTTTCAGCCCAGGAGGTCACCTGATACAATCAACTTGCAAAACTTAACAAACTAGGGTTAGAAACAAGCAAATTTTTTCAACAACCTACAAAAACTAATGATTAGATCCTTGGAGCATGTTCACATTGGGTTCACTAGAAATGTATACGAAAATTTTGGATAAATACAAAAGATAAAACAATGAAATGCATTACCTTGACCCAAATATTCAATACCTCAAATAGATGCATGCAAGATTGATTGATTGATTTGTGTTACATCCCCAATTTTTGTCTTTCTATACTTTCCACTTTTACTGGGACATAAGTAAATCTAGTGTGATGTTATAGATTAATGTTAAGGAAAGACATGGAGTTGTATTGAATTTCATTTACAAAGTTATGAAAATTATTGTGTTATTATCATTTTAATATTGCATTATGAGATTTGGTTTATCATTTGAATAACGATGCACTGATCATAATTTGTTGGTTGCAAGTTTGATACAGGATTGCAAGTTGTTAGATAACTCTCAGAGAAAAGAGAGAGAGAGTATCTTTTGAGGAGAGAGATATAGACCTCGAGTTACGAGTGATCTATTTGCCAAACGAGTATAAGTGTTTAACGAAAATGTTAACCAATGTGTTGTAAGAGGTAAGTCTTGTCTTGTCAATTTACTTTTGAAACTAATCGACAAGTAGTCGATATCTTGATTCTTATCTAGTCAAGTCGATTGTGAGTCGACATAGTCTTTTGTGAAGTAAACAATATCGTCTGAATAAAACTATGACCATTTATGTTTAACATAAATATTATGACGTAAATTTTCATAAAATGGTTCTCTTATTTTATTAAGCATCTTGACGTATTATAAATGATCTTAACATTAAGACATTTTTGTCAAGTTAAGAAGATGTGAATATTGTCAACGGATTGTGATGGGGAGACAAGCTCAACCCAATCACAATACCCATAATTCCTTATTTAAACATTATATTTTTATTATTAAACTGTGATTATCTAATATAGAGACAATGTTATGAGAATTATATTTGATGTAATCAAATATGTGAATGCCTTAACATCGAATGAGGATAATACCTCATAATGAGTCATTAATGTAATGCTTGAGTAGTCAGAGGCTAAATTTTAGTAGAGTTTTCATTAGTGATAAGTGGTGATTTGAACCACATGATAAAATCATTAAAAGATTAGTTGTATTTTTAATGAAGTGGCGGCTTCATCCTTATGAGGATGACTATGGTTTTAACTGCACAACCAAATGAGCCATGGAGTTCAGCTGTCTCCCATCGACATGTGGGAATTTGGTAAGTTTAGTGGATTTAGCTGAAACTAAATTAGTTGGAAGAGTGTTTTGAATTCATTATATTATCAACTGAAAAAGAGTGGAGGTATATGGATTGCATGACTCATCAAGAATCGTACAGTCATCCTTAAGGTAATGACTCATAAAGAGTCAAGAAAGGGGATGGGAATGGCATTAAGTTTTGGGGAAAGAGGTACACTATCATGATCAGGGAAGAATATAGGAAAGGAAGAACATTGTTTTTAGGATTACTTTGTCTTTTGAGAGATAATACTCAGGGGGGTGATCGCTAAGGGAGGATAGGATAACTATCTCAGTAGAGAATTACTGTATTAAACTTGCTTAGATTTTCTGTAGATGTATGTTTAATCATAATTCAATTGTCTTTCTATTCTCAAGATTACATTTAAGTTAATAGTGAACCGACCTTTTTCCTCATGCTTTTCCTTTTTCAAATCATGTTAATAGAAACTGTTCCATAATAGTTCTTTAGGAGAACATAGGCATTCATAGAAAATGTTTGATGTTATGCTAACCTTGTTGACTGTAAGCTAAGTATATCTAAAGCTTTACTTACACCAGAGAACGCTTAGTTGATATTACTCAACTTACTATTTCTAGTTGATATTATAACCTTATTTTTAGGTAGATTTTAGAATCAAAGTCTTCATCCCTTTAAAATTGTTAGTCATAGTGCATTTTATAGCCATTCGAATAAAGGCTAATCTTTGATTATGAGAATCAAAGACAGATAAATCACAAAGTCTTATATGTAATAAATATGTATACAAGTATATGCATTACTTTATGCCATGGGTTACATTGTGAAATAGTCATAAGGTTACTATGTGAGCTTTTATGTGCTTATCTTATGTCTCCTTTATATTGTATGATTTTTATATTAAACAGAATATATATATGTCGAAAGTAGAACGTTTTGGATAACTATGGTATTAGTTTTCCTATTATTAAGAAGAACACTTAGGTTCTAGATAATAAACTTTACCATAAGAAGTATACTTTGCTTCTAATAGTGCTTTGAGGTGTGATGATTTATCTATATCAAGTTTAGACTAGATCACTTGTAAGTTTAGCTTTGGCATAGCTCATTGAATCGAAACGAGAGAAACTTAGACATGGATTTTAATTGGATAAAAAATGGTATTAGTCCATCATGTTTTGGAGTCAAGCTAATGTAAGCAAATTTTAGATTTGTATTTGAACCTTTGGTTTAGATAAGTCTAAGAATATACTTGTGTAATGATCTAGACATGGTTCAAAAGATTTTAATGACCTCTTAGACAAAGAAGACTAGAGGATAATCATTTCTTATGATATTCTTACTTTTTGCTATAAGTATGTTTGTTATTCTATTGTGTTGGAATAGGATAAATAAAACCCTAGTTTAACCTAGAAGGGTTAAAGATTATTTGATGACACCCTTAATCAGAGCTACCAGGTTTGACACTAGGGCTTATGAGTCCACTGTGCTAACTTGTAGTCAACATTATGCAGTTAGCTAATGTTTGAATTTTCTTATGCCAGAATGGCGTGGAGAAGAACCAAGAAAACTGCTAGGAAGTTTGTTCCCCATCATTTTCTTGAATTAGTGGTTAAGAAGACCTATCGAGGAGGTTGAACTTAAAGAGCATATTATTTACTCTGAAGGTGCATGGCTGGAGGATTCAGAGACTTTTGCTGATGCACTTAAGTGTATTTGGCTAGCAAGAAAATAATGTTTTGAACTAGCCAAGAATCCTACTATTTCTACTTGTGTAGTAAAAACTTAGTAAATTGTAGCCAGTTATGACATGTCACTTGGGGGTTGTTGTGATACTTCTATTTAGGAAAGAGGTGTTGGAGGAGTACTTGTGTGTACATCCACCCTCTATTTTGTTTAATTGGAAGATTGTAAATCGGCAATGACATATAGTCTTGTCATATCAACTATATAAATAAGGATGTGGTTACTCCTAAATAAATGATAATAAAGATGAGAATGCTTTGTGTAATCTATTGATTGTTATGAGTTAAAAATGTTTTGATGTTTTGATTCACTATGAGATAACTTATTTATCTGGCATGAGAAAAATGACAACATGTTTCATACAAGAACCAAACAAGGGTGAGAGTCTAGAAGAGAATAAACTATCAGTTAATCTCTTAGACAAATTGGAGCAATCCTAACCATGTTTGTAGAAACCAAGGAGAAACCTAGTATACTGGAAAAGAAGTAAGAGATTAAGGAAACCTTGAAGGGGGAAAATGAGATTTCTCAGGGGATGAGAAAGGAAAATCACCAAGAATATAGTGAGAGTAATGAAAATCCTAAAACCATAGATCTTAAAAGGAAACAAAGGATAGGCTTACCTTAGGACTGTCCTATATATGAAGAAAGTCATTCCACCAAAGTTGATGGAACAGGTATTGGTGCAACTGAAAATCTTATTCCTCCTAGAGTTTTGGATAAGTTACCTAGAAAAGTACCATACCATATGATAATTATAGAATTAATGGAATCAAAGCCCCATTACAAGAATTGTTGGCTAAAGGTATGGTTAGATCCAATATTTCACCATGAGGTGCACTAGTTATCATTGTCAAGAAGGACATAACTCTGCAATTGTGTGTTTAGTATCGTATGCTCAATAAAGCAGTGATAAAGAACAAATATCTTTCACCACATATTGATGATCTCTTTGATTAGATGTGTTGAGCTGTAGTGTTTTCAAATATTGATTGGCGATCAATATATCATTAATCAAGATTGAAGGATGAGGATACCCATAAAATAACTTTTGGACAAGAAATGGGTATTGTGAGTTTGTAGTGTTGCCTTTTGAGATGCAAATACCTCTGTTGTATTCATAAATCTCATGAATCATTTGTTTAGAGATTGTTTAGACAAGTTGTTCTAGCCTTTCTGAAAAATATAATTATTTATTCTAGAATGAAGGAGAACATTATCAACATTTGCAAGTGATTCTGTAAAGGTTAAGAGAAATTACAACAACACCAATTCTATGAATTCCTGACCCTGAAGGATAGTTTGAGGGAAAAAATGATGCCTTAGGAGAAGGATTAAGGGGTGAACCTATACATGATGAGCAAGTGATAGCCTAAGATTCAAGGTATGATAGGTTTTCTTTTTGAGTCTGATGGACTATTGAGTTTCAGAGGAAGAACATATGTTTCTAATTCTACTGAATTAAGGAAATTGATGTGGAAAGAAGTTCATACTACACCATATCCAGGACATCCAAGGGTAACCAACTACTAATAGACCTCTTTAATTCTTGAAAAGAATGAAGAATGATACTACAAAATTTGTAGCAAGTTGTCTGGAGTGCCAGAGGGTAAAATAGAACATCAACACCCTGCAAGATGGTTGAATCCGCATGATATACCATAGTGGAAATGACAAGTTTTAGTATGGATTTTGTCCAAGGTTTTCCTATGTCTAGGAATTGACATAATGCCATTTTAGTTGTGGTTGATAAACTCACAAAGGTAGCACATTTTATACCAAGGAATTTGACTGATGGAGCACCAGTGTTAGCTCACAAATTTGTGCAAGAGATGTTTAGATTGCATGGCTTCCCTAAAAAGATTATCTCGGATAGAGATGCACGTGTAACATCAAGGTTTTGGAAAACTTTTTTTTCTGCGCTAAGGACTAAACTCAATGTGAAGTATAGCTTATCATCCTGTAACCAATGGGCAAACTAGGAGAGTTAACCAGGTTTTGGAAGACTTGTTGCAAATGTATTGAATGGATCAGCAATATAAGTAGGGAGACTACTTATCACTTGTGAAATTTTTAAACTTTTTGCTATTAAAATGGCTTAAATTGAAACATTGGATAGAAAGGATGCCGAATTTCTACAAGCTGAGTAAGCTAGAAGATAGGATTAGCATTAGTCTAAAAATGTTATAAGAAATGGATGAAAAGATTTAGCTGATCAAAAAAGATCAGTGGAAATTGATAATGAATAGAAAAGTTACATTGATGTTAAGCGTACACTATGACAATTCTCGGTTAGAGCAGAAAAGTTCTTTTGAGGGTCAAACCCTAGAAAAGTTTCATAAAGTATGGAATGTATTCCAAACTAGTTCCTAAGTATAAAGGACTCTTTTAAATTTTCAAGATTATTGATTTTATTTATTACAAGAGTCAATGTATTACCAGTTATTGCCAGGAGGCATAATACTTTTTGTGATTCATATATGAAAAATATATTTATGTAATATATGAATATTATATTCTATGAATGTTTTACAAGTACAAAACCTAGGAATCGTTATGATCGATTTCCTTAAATGCTTGAGATTTACGAACAATGTTTGTGTTTAGGGGTCTTGCAATGCAAGGTCCAATAGGATTAATATGCTAATGAAAATGCTACATGGGAGGATTACAATGAATTTTATCAAAAAATTTCTTCATTTATTTAATGTTGTTACCATTTGAAAATAATGAACTTGCTTTTTAATTGCATTTTGATACTTTATATCATCGAGGACGATGAATCTCTAGGGGAAGGATATGTTACATCCCCAATTTTTGTCTTGCTATACTTTCCACTTTTACTGGGACATAAGTAAATCTAGTGTGATGTTATAGATTAATGTCAAGGAAAGACATGGAGTTATATTGAATTTCATTTACAAAGTTATGAAAATGATTGTGTTATTATCATTTTAATATTGTACTATGAGATTTGGTTTATCATTTGAATAACAATGCACTAATCATAATTTGTTGGTTACAAGTTTGATATAGGATTGCAGGTTGTTAGATGACTCTCAGACAAGAGAGAGAGAGAGAGAGAGAGTATCTTTCAAGGAGAGAGATATAGACCTTGGGTTATGAGTGGTCTATTTGCTAAACGAGTATAAGTGTTTAACGAAAATGTGAACCAATGTGTCGTAAGAGGTAAGTCTTGTCTTGTTAGTTTACTTTTGAATCTAATTGACAGGTAGTCGATATCTTGATTCTTATCCAGTCAAGTTGATTGTGAGTCGACATAGTCTTTTGTGAAGTAAACAGTATTGTCTAAATAAAACTGTGACCATTTATGTTTAACGTAAATATTATGACGTAAATTGTCATTAAATGGTTCTCTTATTTCATTAAGTATCTTGACGTACATTATAAACGATCTTAACGTAAAGACATTTTCATCAAGTCAAGAAGACATGACTATTGTCGACGGATTGTGATGGGTAGACAAGCTCAACCCAATCACAATACCCATAATTCTTTGTTTAAACATTATCTTTTTATTAATTAAACTGTGATTATCTAATATAGAGACGATGTTATGAGAATTATATTTGATGTAATCAAATATGTGAATGCCTTAACATCAAATGAGGATAATACCTCATAATGAGTCATTAACATAATGCTTGTTTAGTCGAAGGCTAAATTTTAGTAGAGTCTTCATTAGTGATAAGTTGTGGTTCGAACCACATGATAAAATCATTAAAAGATCAGTTGTATTTTTAATGAAGTGTCGGCCTCATCGTTATGAGGATGACTGTGGTTTTAACTGCCTAACTAAATGAGCCATGGAGTTTGGTTGTCTCCCATTGACATGTGGGAACTTTACAAATTTAGTGGATTCAGTTGAAACCCAATCAGTTGGAAGACTGTTTTGAATTCATTATATTATCAACTGAAAAAGAGTGGAGGTATATGGATTGCATGACTCATCAAGAATCGTATGGTCATCCTTAAGGTAATGACTCATAAAGAGTCGAGAAAGGGGATGGGAATGGCATTAAGTTTTGGGTAAGGAGGTACGATGTCATGATCATGGAAGAATATAGGAAAGGAAGAACATTGTTTTTAGGATAACTTTGTCTTTTGAGAGATAATACTTGAGGGGGGTGATCACTAAGGGAGGATAGGATAACTATCTCAGCAAAGAACGACTTGGGAGGAGCCGAAAGAGAGGAAGTCTAACTATCTATGTATTAAACTTACCATATTTTCTGTAGGGGTATGTTTAATCATACTTCAATTGTCTTTCTATTCTCAAGACTACATTTAAGTGTATAGTGAACTGAGCTTTTTCCTCATGCTTTTCCTTTTTCAAATCATGTTAATAGAAACTTTTCCATAACAGTAGTTCTTTAGGAGAACGTAAGCATTCATAGAAAATGTTTGATGTTATGCAAACCTTGTTGACTGTAAGATGAGTATATCTAAAGCTTTACTTACACCAGAGAACTCTTATTTGATATTACTCAACTTACAATTTCTAGTTGATATTATAACTGTTATCACCCGGATTTGCACCCTTGCTGAGTTTGTAAAAACTTGGCAATCTAGAGAAACATGGGATCTTTCCAAGGTCTATGGGTCACCTGAGTTGGAAAGAACCTCCAAAGAAGGTTAGTTCCATAGTTGGTTATCACCTAAAAACTACTAAATTTGCAGAGGAAAAGGGAGAAGGAATACTTTTAAAATGAAAGATAAAACTAGAAAACTTGAAAGTAAGGGTGATGCACCAGACTGAATAAAAGAACCCTCACAGAACTGAGAAGATGCACAACACAACCAGATATTGCAAGTAGATATACACAGATTTAGATGATTCTAGCAAAGGTAAGAAACAAGATGATTGAGAGGAACAAAATGTTCACAGACAATCATATGCAGGTTTACACTAAACTAAGGATCAATAAAAGAGGTAAAATAACTTGCATATATTCAATAAGAAGGCATGGTTACAGTAGAGGAATTCTCTGTTTGGAATCAGAAGCCTATATTACTAAATCTTCCAACTTCCAACATTATTTACATCACACTTCTATGCATATGTAGCATTTTCAATTTGACTTAAGTCGGTTACAATAAATTCACCCCATGGGCCATATAAGAAAATATTTGCATCTAAAAGGACATCCACCTGCAAGAAGTTATGGAATAAAAGATCTGGAACTGGGACAAATAGAAGATATTTTGAATCTTCAATGTGAGCTACTGAATTATCAACCTACACCCATAAATGCAATAAATATCTGCATTTGCATATGCCAAAAAATGATCACTGAAACATCTAGTCGATCGAGCATGCAAATCTAGATCTAAATTTTGAAAGTGAAAATATCCTCCATAAAGCCCACCAGATGAAAGAGGAGGCAAAAATAAGCATTTTTGCCTTTTGAAGCATGTTGAAATTCGCCAGAATGAGGGAGATATGGGGAGTCAAAGCTACAGTCAACTGCATTTTACATTTGTTTATCACTTTGTATCTGCACTTGTATACTATTTTTGTATGTTCCATTGTATATACAATTGCAACTACACTTTTAGGTTCACTTGGTGCCACATACAAAGTCTCCTTCACTTTGCCTTTTGCATATTCAATTCGCTTTACATGTGCCTGCATACAATAGCGAGTCTTTACCTTTTGAAATGCCCTTTGAATCAACCTTGACACGTGGCACCACCTGATTTTCCGTTGAGTTGAACCTAGGACACATCGCTAAACATTCATATGCGTTATCAGCTGTCGCAAAGGCCACAAACAGAGCAGCCGATGCACTAAGTCTCACTGAAATCCATTGTATGTGACCCTTTGTTTATCGATTGTATATGAGATACAATCGCATATACATACAATGCGGAACCCAAAGGATCATCAACCATATTGTAACTTTAGAACAGGTCCGGCCTTTGTATCTTTTCTTCTTTGTATATCGGCATATACAAGCACTTCAACATACAAATTGCGGACCCCAAAATGATTATTCGTTGCATTTGATTCTCCAGTCGCATCTGGGTTGTATGTTTTCCCTTATACTTTTGCCTTGTATATCACATATACAATGCGAATATACAAGCAGAACTACATACAACCGCACTTGCACATACAAACATGCATTTGAACTTGTACCTACCCTTTGTATGTGGCCCTGTGTCTACCCTTTGTATGTTTCTACATACAATGCGAACATACAAACAAAAAATGTATATAATCACTTGTGCCTTTATCAACCAGAATGCATATTCATTTCGGGTCCGGGCTTTGTATCTTAAGAAAGTATATTACCTTGTATATGCGATTGTATGTGCGAAGATACAACATATACAAGCAATTGGTGGACCCCACCTTTTGTATCTGACCTTTGCATATGCGCATGCATCGGCTGTCAGGGAGACCACAAATAGAGCGACCGATGCACTAAGTCTCGCCGAAGACACTTATATCTTTGCATTGCAAATCCTTTGTATGTCTACCTTGTATGTTTCATCGACCATCGAAGAGGCTATGAGTTGAGCCGCCGATAAGCATGTCACATTGAAAATCCTTTGTATGTCTGCCCCTTGTATGCTTCATCGGCCATTGGAAAGACTATGAGTTGAGCCGCCAATAAGTATGTCATGCCAAAAATCCTTTGTATGTCTACCCCTTGTATATTGCTGATATAAATTCACCTTTGTATATGGCCTTGCATGTTCCCTTGTATCATTGCCTTGTATCTGCCCTTTGTTTGTTCAAACATACAACGCGAATATACATACAAAGAACACATACCAAGAACCTGATGTACAGTAACACTTTGTACATGACCAAAATACAAGGAAAAATGTATCTGAGATACAACTCGACCAAAAGACAGAAAAACCCAACACAGATGACATCATCATCATATACATGAAAAATGGCCAAGTATAAAACTGAGGAATCTCTGCGATAGAAAACAATTGGAGACAAAAGATTTCTGGGTTTTTCTGGGTTTTCTAAAGGATTCTCAAGGTGAGATTTTTGGGATTTTTGACAAGGAATAGTATGAATAATTGAAGGATTTAAGATTTGTAGGGTCACTTTCTAAAGGATATTCAAGGAATATACAAGGTGAACTATTTAGCTCTGGACAGAGGAAAATAGGTCAACAATTTGGTGACTTCTATGGGATGTTTGCCTACTAAACAAATAGACCAGTGGCCTTAAACATCCATTGGGAATGGAGTCACACAGATATTCAAAATATACCTTTGACAAACAATCCTGACCTTAGAAACTCAGCATATCAGCAATGAAGAACATTGGAAGACCAAAACAAAACAAAATGTTGAAAGCAACTCCTCTAACTGTGCTAGATAGCACTTAGGGAAAATAGAAGGGATCTAAATTATTGTGCAACAACACTTATTGAAAGCAAGAAACCTAATCTACTAATTTACAAGGCAAGTCATACCTCAAAACACCTCTTCAGCTATATCCCATTGACTGGGATAGGCAAATTTTCTCCATCCATGTTTGATAACTGAAATGCATTGTGCTCCTTGCATTCAGTAATGATAAATGGGCCACTCCACATGCTGTCAAACTTGGAGTGCTTCCCTGGCCTGCTTTTCAACTCATCCCATTTGAGTACCATATCACCTTCCCTAAAAATTCTGGGAGTGGCTTTCCTATCAAAAGTTCTTTTTGCCTGAAGCTGATGATACTCCATAGCCTTCATAGCTTTATCTCTGATCTCTTCAAGCTCCATAAGTTGAGCATATCTGACAGCCATGGGGTCCTCTTCTTCAAACATCTTCAGCTGATTCATGATATCCAGTGCTGGCAGCTCCACAGATACAAGCAATCTTGCCTCTTTCCCATAAACTAACATATATGGGGAGTTTCCAATAGACCTCTTGGGAGTTATTCTATCTGCCCATAAGGCAGATTTCAGACTGGTGTGTCAGGTCCTCTGGTTGTCCTCCATTGATCTTTTGATAATCCTTATGAGACTCTTGTTTGTGGATTCACCCAAACCGTTACTCTGTGGGTAATAATTTGATGAAGTGTTCAGATAGATTCTATTCTTTACAGCCTAGTCAGTTATTTTCAATCCAACAAAGGCTAAAGCATTGTCTAAGATAATTGACTCAGGTGCTCCAAATCTGGATACCAAATCATGATAAAAGTTTAAAATAACATTCTCATTGGATTCCTTTAGAGCCACTACTTCAGTCCACTTTGTGAAATAGTATGTTGCTGTAAGTACCCACCTGTGGCCTACACTTGACAGTGGGTTAATGGGACCTATAAAACTAATGCCCCATCTCATGAAGGGTTGTTCTACTTGAATTCACTGCAGAGGTAAAGCTGGCAGCCTTTTCTTTGTCTGCAAAAATGGCACATTTTACACACTTTCTGGCCCATGAATGGGCATCCTTAAATAAGCTAGGCCAGTAATATCCAGCTCTCATTATTTTCCAAGCAGTAGTCTTTGGGGCAAAATGACCCCTGTTGTTCCATCATGAAACTCATGCAGCACCTTGTCAGTTTGATCATTATCAATGAATATTAACAACACACCATTAAAATCCTTTTTGAAAAGGATATTATTTATTAAAACATATGGAATAGACTGCATTCTAAAATATCTTCTCTTGGCTCTATCTAAACCTGCTAGACATTCACCAGTTTGCAAAAAATGAGTCATGTCATTAACCCAACTTGTTCCAACTGCTGTTGTATCATCTTGATGTTCATCTTTAATGGTCAGAAGCACCTCCTCTTCTTTCTCTATTTCATTTTCAAAACTAGTAGCAAGCTATTCGCTGAGTCCTCTACCTCTAATAAGCTTGGTTATCTTGATATCTACGTCATACTCCATGACTTTGGTAATCCAACCAGCCCTTTTCTCATTAACATCTTTGCCTAATAGAAACTCTTTCACACCAGGGTGAGCAACCATCAAATGTACCTTATTGTTAGAAATAAGATGCCTAAACTTCTTGAGACTTCTTACTACCGCAAGGACATGTTTTTCAATGAAACTATACCTCTGTTCATACTCCTCTAGTCCTTGACTAAAGAAAGCGATTGGTTGCTCAAAGCCTTCACTTTGCTGCTGTACCAGAATTGTAGAAATTGTATCTAGACCGCCATAAGCATACAAAATAAAATCTTTGGAGAAATCAGGATTTACCAGAGTTGGTGCAGCCGATAACGCTTCTTTTATGGACTCAAAGCTGAGTTTGGCCTCTTTTGTCTGACCGAAAGCTGTATTTTTCTTTAACATAGAGGTCAATAGCTTCAATAAATTTGTAATGTCAGGTATAAATCTTTGTAGAAAATTAATTTTGCCAATAAAACTTTGCAGTCCTTTCTTGTGACTGGGTAAAGGTAGCTCCAAAATAGCCCTTACTCTTTCTGTATCAATGGTAACTCCCTCTTTTGACACAATGTGTCCTAAAAACTTGTCTTCATGCATAGCAAAAATATATTTCTTGGGATTAAGAGATATCCCAAACTCTTTACATCTCTCAAATACTTGCCTCAAGTGGAATAAATGTTCAGCTGCATCTTTAGAGAAAACTGTGATATCATCAAGGTACACAAGTACCAATTTATAAAGAAAACCTTTAAAAGCCATATCCATAGCCCTCTGAAAAGTAGAGCCGGCATTTGATAGACCAAAAGGCATCCTTTTGTAGTCCATGGTGCGCTATTTGGTGGTAAAATCAGTTTTAAACTAATCTTCCTCCTTGACTAACACTTGATTATAATTAGAATATCTGTCGAGAAATGAGAATCTTTTTGAACCAGCCACTACTTGCAGAATTTGCTCCATTGAGGGCAGCGGGTAGTGGTCTTTCAAGGAGGCTCTGTTAAGGTCTCTAAAATCAATGCATAGCCTAATCTTGTCATTCTTTTTCCTCACAGGAACAAGATTTGAGACCCAAGAAGTATGCTTGATCAGAAAAATAATATTTCCCTCGATCAACTTGGTTAATTCCTTAATCATCAGAGGCTCAAGTTTTGGATTTAAAGGTCTTTGTTTCTGTCTCACAGGTTTTGCACTTGGCTCTGATGAGGGTCAAGTTGCACCCATGAAATACATCTTTTTACCTCACTTTTTCTCCTTCCTGAGTCCATCTTTCCTAATGTCTACACCCAAATAAGCTAGAAAGATCATTCTACTTAATGATTAATTGAGATAGATTACTTAAGATTATAATTTCTGATTGAGTGACTAATGTGCATGGAATTGATGGAAAAATGTAGAAACTTCTCTCTTTTTGAATCAACAGGTGTAGATGCCAGGAACAGTAATTTTGTGCATCTCCAAAGATAGTCTTCAATGATCTCTGAAGACAATACCAAAGTACCATGACACCTGAAGTTTTGAAGAAATGAGGAAAGCCTCTCTGGAGCTCTATGGGAGTCTGGAGCATCTCTAAAGTTGAACAAAGGAAGCTACAGAGATATCTCTGGAGCTATAGACATATCTCTGGAGCTGCAGACAGGGACAGATATCTTCAGCGCCTCCTAAGAGCAAGGCATATTTCCAGCATAATCTGTCGATCAGGCACTCTCAGCAATGGTCTTAACACCCCTCATTTCACTCAAATCATCACCTAAGTGGTGAAGGGTCATCTTTAGTTAAACTGTTGAAGTTTTTATCTTTATAAAGTTTTTGCATGAGTTTCGGATAGAACTGATTCAATACCCATATTTTCAGGGCCTCGCTACCCAAATGTATTAAGACTCAAACTTAGAATTCTGAGTGGACTTTTGTTTCGCTTAATCTTCTTTTTATTTGCATGATTATTTTCCATAGTTAGACAGCTAGTATAATAAAGAGATGGATGTCATCTCATAGAAGAACTGGTAGATAAGATAAGTGATATGTCATCACTCATTTTTGATATATATGGATAGAAGCAATAGAAGATATATACAATGATTGAATTATTCCAATTTTTAGTAATCTCAGTTCTGTGATATCAATATTCTTTTCATGAATGCGAAGTGAATGGAATTGGATTGAACTTAGTTGTGATCTTCTTTTATGCCAATTTTCTATTGTAGCCTTCAGCCCCAAGGGTGTGGAGCAAGGGCCCACTCTCACCACCAAAGGCAGAAGGCTAGTACCATTGCTTTATTACTTTAGATTTTGTTGTAAAAAGTATTTATTGATTCTGATAGATAGATGCATGTTACTATTTTCAAGATTGACTTAAGTAACTTCCTGTTTTACTTTGTTTTTAGCATTCCTTAAATTCATTTAGTAAGTAGACAGATTAGTCTTTTCAATTTAGTAGAAGCTGTTAAGATTAGATAGGAAAACTAGTAACTGTAGAATCCCTAGTTGCAAACAGTCGAGGACACAGCCCCTGGATTATTGACATCTAAAAAAATAGATTAAATGATGAGGTACAGCAACACCTTGTCAGGCTCTAACTCTATAGTATGCTGGTCAATATTAGGGTCAAACCCCTTTAAGTCTAAGTATTCCCAGGTAAACACATCTTCAAATTCTTGACAAAGAGCAATAAAAGCCTTCCTATCCTCAGGTGAACAGATTTTACCAATTTTGAGAAGCTTACCTTTAAAAATTTCTAGCTCCTCGTAATGTTCCTCTTTGACTTGCATGTTGGTCTTGCTCTTTCTTAGCTAATCATCGGTACCAAAAATGGATTCCAAGGTTACTGATCCTTTGTGCAGCTTATTAGTCCTTAACTGAACAATTTGATCATTACCATATTATTGTTCAAGCTTATTCTGATCATCATAGAGAACTCATCTTCTTCTAATAGAAAATGCAGAACCTGCTCATCACTCTCAAAAACCTACCAATGAATGTTATTATTAGGGATGGAGGGCCTATTAACTATTTTCACATGAGGCTGTACCTTTTCTCTTTGAATATCACTAGGGATGTCAAACTGAGCCCCAATTGCAGCTAACCTATCTGCATGATGGTTCTGATTTCTTGGAATAGAGATTAGATTGAAAGCGTCAAACTCCTCAATCATATCCTATACCCTATGTTTATAACATTTCAAAGTATCGTTATTTGTTACATGCAGTCCCCTTACTTGATTTACAATAAGTTCATTGTCCCCATACACCTGCAAACAACCAATTTTTGTCTTTCATGCCCACTGCAAACCTTGAATCAACCCTTCATATTCAGTAGTGTTATTTGTACATGAAAAAGCAAAATAGAAAGCAGAATAATATATGTCACCTTGTGGAGACACAAGCATTGCACCACCACCAGAATCATTCCTATTCCTAGAGCCATCAAAGTACATTTTCCATACTTCATTTTGTTGTTCTATCTGTTGTTCTGCATTCTTTACCAGGTTTGGAATTTCTGTTTCAGGTTCGTGCAGTATGTAAACCCCCATACCAGTTTCTTGAATCTATCCTTCAAGATCATCTACAATATTTTCTAAGGCCCACTCCTTTAACAACACCTTTGGTATACTTTCAACTTGCAGTTCTTGAGCAACAACAAGCTCAGGATCATCAAAAATAATGCAATTTGCATCAACAGCACTTGGGACATAAGGCTCTATGTGATATTTTGCAAGCAATTCAAATTTTAGGGTCACTTTTGTGCCATACTAGGTCCTAAAAAATATGTGGGACCAGTCTGAGGATAAATATCCTCCTATCTTGGTTGTGAACTCTCTTAACAAACACATGGCAAAATGAGGAGGTAAATCTATGATGAACACCTCTAGGGAGATGGACACGTTTGGACAGGTATGCAGAGTGAGACCTAGATCTTTCATCACACCTATAGTGTTAACAGCTATGCCATCTAGCTAGAGCACACCCTTCTCAAGGGGTTGGTATTTCAATCCTAATTGGTATGCAATCTGTTTTGGCATTATAGAACTACTTGCACCACTATCCACCATGCAGTTATGCACTAACTTGTCTCCAATTATTAAAGACACAAAAAATGGAAGTGGCTTAGCACTCTTAATTGGCTGCTTACTATTGTCCTGGGATGAAATTGTAAGAACAGCCCTAGTTGGGTCAACAGTTGTATCATTTGACACTTTTAAATCAGACAAGGTAGATTGTAACATGTCCTTTTGACCTGGGATGGCTAGGGAATCCCACATAGACATTGTCACATTCATTTTCTTCATATTTTCAATGATATTAAAAGGTGGAGTGACATTTACCTTCTGATGTGACTTTGCAACAGCAATATCAGCCTACAAATGAGATTGTTTCCTGACAGTTACTTGAGTATTCCTTTGTAAAATATGCAGAATTTGGGATGCAGAAGGATCGGTAGGTCCTTTTCCTTTATTTGTTGCCTGATCTATCTCATAACCCCTCTTTTTAGCTTTGGTATTTGCTATGACTGAGGTATCATCTCTGTTTACGCCACAGAATTCATCTCACTGTGAATTTATGAAGGTAGTAACATTCTGAGGTTGTTCTTGCTGCTGTACAGCCCCACCATTTGGTGTGTTTGGCTGTGAAACTGCAACATTTTGCACCATTAGAGCCTGATTTATCACTTTGTTTGAACAGGTTGCCTAACTGTGTGGCTGATTGCATGGAAAACACTATTTGTACTCAGCTGCAAGGTTATTCTGGACAGGGACAAGGTCCCTAACTGCATTAATGGGTACAACATTGTAAGGCTAGAAAGGCCTCTAATTAACATTATGCCTGGTACCCTAGTAATTGCCTTGATATGGAGGCCTATTGGCTTGGTATGGCTAGTTTTGCCCCTGATAAGGTTGATTTTGCCTTTGGCTGTGTGGTTGATAAGGCTGTCTGTTCTGGGACTGTTGTTTTTATATTCACCAGGTCATTCCCAAAAGTTTGCAAGATATTCTCTATTTTATGTTGGTTGTTTTTTATCTCTCTTAACTCTTGTGATGGGCTAGAAACAACAGTCTGGGGATTGGCAGTACTTGGCAATGCTACTGCAACATGTAAAGGAGCAAAATACAGGATCAGCAAAGGCATTGAAGCTTGAATCTCAGAAAAAATGGGCACTAGTGGTCTAGGTGCTATTTTTCCAGCCTGAATTAAGTTGTTTTCTTCTCTAATAGCTATTTCATACGCATCAGGTAAACTTGTACCTCCCAACGATTGTATCATTACTGAAATATCACTATTTAGAGCTTTTAAAAATACAAAAAAGCATACTCTGATGGAGGCCTTACTGTGGTAAGATTTATGTCCCATGTCTTCTAAAACCAAAAAATGAAATCCATCATTTGCTCCGAGGGAGCTCTCTTTATTGTAGTTAGTTGTTCAACCAGTGATAAGTTATCTGACTTATCTTGAAATTGCTTGTTCAACTTATCACCCAAATCATCCCAAGTTCCTATGGTTTGTACTGGTAAACTCCTAAACCACTGTAATGCTTTTCCTTTAAACAAGGCGGCCAGCAGCATGATGGCTACATTTTCTTGGGTTACATGATGAACTCCACATAGAGAAGCTACGTCTCTAATGTGCTCAATTGGGGTACTTTGATCCTCCCCAATGAAATAGGGCAAGCTCTTCAAAGCTGCCATGGGTATATTGTCATGCACTATCAAATTCAATGGGCTCCCCCTATCAAAAGCGACAAATGGCTAATTTCTTGCCATTGGAATAGCTAGAGGTAGGTTCACTTGAACTGGTACAGGAACTACAGGTACTGCTGGCCTGAAACTTGGTGGAGTTGATTGTATTCTTTTAAAACCTAGAGTCCTTACCATAGCTCTATTATGTCTTCTAGGCGAGGACAGCTGCAAGTAATCAAATGAACTCAAACTCCAATTTTGTATTTTTCTCATAAAACGTAACTGCAGTACTGATCTACTTGTCTTTCCTTAGTATGAGTCACCAGATATGCAGAAAACTACCTCTTAAAAGACTGATAATGCTGGTAGCATATCATAACCAGCAATATAATAGTAGCACCCCACCAGGCATGCCAAAAATTGTTATCACCCAGATTTGCACCCTTGATGAGTTTGTAAAAACTTGGCAATCTAGAGAAACATGGGATCTTTCCAAAGTTTGTGGGTCACTTGAGTTGGAAAGAACCTCTGGAGAAGGCCAGTTCCCTAGCTAGTTATCACCTAAAAACTACTTAATTTGCAGAGGAAAAGGGAGAAGGAATGCTTTTAAAATGAAAGATAAAATTGGAAAACTTGAAAGTAAGGGTGATGCAACAGACTGAATAAAAGAACCCTCACAAAATTGAGAAGATGCACAACACAACCAAATATATCAAGTAGATATACACAGATTTAGATGATTCTAGCAAAAGTAAGACACAAGATGATTGAGAGGAACAAAACGTTCATAGACAATCATATGCAGGTTTACACTAAACTAAGGATCAATAAAAGAGGTAAAATAACTTGCATATATTCAATAAGAAGGCATGGTTACAGTAGAGGAATGCTCTATTTGGAATCAGAAGCCTATATTACTAAATCTTCCAACTTCCAACCTTATTTACATCACATTTCTATGCATATGTAGCATTTTCAATTTGACTTAAGTCAGTTACAATAAATTTGCCCCATGGGCCATATCAAGAAAATATCTGCATCTGAAGGGACGTCCACCTGCAAGAAGTTATGGAATAAAAGATCTAGAACTGGGACAGATATAAGATATTTTGAATCTTCAATGTGAGCTGCTGAATCATCGACCTGCACCCATAAATGCAACAAATATCTACATTTGCATATGCCAAAAAATGGTCGCTGAAACGTCCAGTCAATCAAGCATGCAAATCCATATCCAAATTTTGAAAGTGAAAATATCCTCCATAAAGCCCGCCAGATAAAAGAGGAGGCAAAAATAAGCATTTCTACCTTTTGAAGCATGTTGAAATTCGCCAGAATGAGGGAGATATGGGCGGTCAAAGCTACAGTCAACTACATTTTACATCTATTTATCGCTTTGTATCTGCACTTGTATACTATTTTTATATGTTCCATTGTATATACAATTGCAACTGCACTTTTAGGTTCACTTGGTGCCACATACAAAGTCTCCTTCACTTTGCCTTTTGCACATTCAATTCGCTTTGCCTGTGCCTCCATACAATCGTGGGTCTTTACCTTTTGAAACACCCTTTGAATCGGCCCTGACACGCGGCACCACCTGATTTGCTATTTAGTCGAACCTGGGACACATCACTAAACATTCGCATGTGTTATCGGCCGTCAAAAAAGCCACAAATAGAGCGGTCAATGCACTAAGTCTAGCCGAAATCCATTGTATGCGACCCTTTGTATATCGATTGTATATGAGATACAATCGCATATACATACAATGTGGAACCCAAAGGATCATCAACCATATTGTAACTTTAGAACATGTCCATCCTTTGTATCTTTTCTTCTTTGTATATCGGCATATACAAGCACTTCAACATACAAACTGCGGACCCCAAAATAATTATTCGCTGCATATGATTCTCCAGTCGCGTCTGGGTTGTATGTTTTCCCATGTATCTTTGCCTTGTATATCATATATATAATGCGAATATACAAGCAGAACTACATACAACCACACTTGCACATACAAACATGCATTTGAACTTGTACCTGCCCTTTGTATGTGACCATGTGTCCGCCCTTTGTATGTTTCTACATACAATGCGAACATACAAACAAAAGATATATACAATCACTTGTACCTTTATCAACCAGAATGCATATTCATTTTGGGTCTAGGCTTTGTATCTCAGGAAAGTATATTCCCTTGTATATGCGATTGTATGTGCGAAGATACAATCGTATATACAAGCAATTGGTGGACCCCACCTTTTGTATCTGACCTTTGCATATGTGCATGCATTGGCTGTCAGGGAGACCACAAATAGAGCGACTGATGCACTAAGTCTCGCTGAAGACACTTATATCTTTGCATTGCAAATCCTTTGTATGTCTGCCTTGTATGTTTCATCGACCATCGGAGAGGCTATGAAGTTAGCCGCCGATAAGCATGTCACGCCGAAAATCCTTTGTATGTCTGCCCCTTGTATATTGCCGATATACATTCACCTTTCTATATGGCCTTGCATGTTCCCTTGTATCATTGCCTTGTATCTTCCCTTTGTATGTTCAAACATACAATGTGAATATACATACAAAGAATGCATACCAAGAACCTGATGTACAATAACACTTTGTACATGACCAAGATACAAGGAAAAATGTATCTGAGATACAACTCCACCAAAAGATAGAAAAAACCCAACACAAGGATGACGTCATCATCATATACATGAAAAATGGCTAAGTATAAAACTAAGGAATCTCTGCGATAGCAAACAATTGGACACAAAAGATTTCTAGGTTTTTCTTGGTTTTTCTGGGTTTTCTGCAAGGATTCTCATGGTGAGATTTTTGGGATTTTTGACAAGGCACAACATGAATAATTGAAGGATTTAAGCTTTTAAGGGTCACTTTCTAAAGGATATTCAAGGAATATACAAGGTGAACTATTTAGCTCTAGACAGAGGAAAATAGGTCAACAATAACCTTTCTTTTAGGTAGATTTTAGAATCAAAGTCTTCATCCCTTTAAAATTGTTAGTCATAGTGCATTTTATAGCCATTAGATTAAAGGCTAATCTTTGATTATGAGAATCGAAGATACTTGATTATATGTTGAATAAAAGAAAAAATTTCTCTATCTCATTTTTACCTTGTTAGATTACTTTATGGTAAATTTTTTGATTTTACTATGTTTTTAAAATGTGGATGTTACAATTTAATATGTTGATTTCTCAATTCAACAGCATAACATTAAGACGAAGATGATAGATGGAAGATGAAAAGACAATGGATGAAAGATTGTGGAGAGAATTTGATAGCATAAGGATACTTGAAACTCAATGCATTGGAAATTTTGACAGAATAAGGGTACTTGAAGATCAATGCATATGCAAATGGCTTGTGAGAGGGTTGATTTATAGGCAATGGTTGACTTGAATGGATGGTTGAAATTGAAAGGCTAAATGAATGATGTGGATGGCTACAACTGATTAGGATTCCCAATCTTCAAACGAGTTGTATTCATGTGACAAGTGTAAGGAGAAGAATAAAGTTCATATGTGATTGTGTACACAAAAAAATTATTTAATAAAATTAGGTCTTATTAGTTGTACATGTGAAGGATATTAAATGAAAGTTGTCCTACCACACATGATTCAATTGAGAGGTGGACAAGTGTTGGAATGTGGTGAAAGGTGAGGATTAATTCAAATATTTTATTTGAATTAGTTGGAAAATTAATTAAATAAATAAGATTTATTTAATTAATTGGCTAGGTGATTAGGATGATGGGATTATGATGGAAAATTAATTAAATAAATAAGATTTAATTAATTAATTGGCTAATGGATAAGTGGAATTAGGAGTGAGATTAGGACAAAATCCTACATCATGTCTCTAATAATGTGTTTGACTAGGTGTTGCAAGACATGGACAAATTTGGGTGTCTACAACCATAACTGTCGCCAAGACTTGTCTTCATAGCACTAACTCTAGATAAGCATCTACAGTATGAATTATCACATGAAACTTGAAACATGTATACCTTTCACTTATGTCTAGTTATCCTCCAAACTGCAATACAATATCTTCATCTGTGGAGAAATGTGGAGCATTCTCCTGTCTCTTTGTGACTGCACTTACCTTGTTTCATTACTACCTTCACTCTTCTGACTCTAAAACACTTTGTGGTAGACTTCATGATCTCAAATTTGAACCATAGATCCCTAAGAGAAATATCTAGCTACGTTTCAATCCGCAGGCCCATATCTTCAAATGCAGAAGAATATGGTACACTTTCCTGAGCCTGTGACACCTTTCGTGACTTGAACTTGACCAAATTTATTCAAACTATTGCAACATTGTTTATCCAGTGCCAAGTCAAATGTCTTCATATCATCTAAATACAACATAATTCACCCAACATAGCATCCATGACATTCATTACCAACATAACATACCAAACATATTGAAAGCATACACTCAGCATGAACTTACATATGAACTTTAGAAGATAAGGTATGATTGTGTACAGATGATACTGATCCTTTGTCTCACATCATCACTATTCCTTTGACTACTCAGCATATTCACATTTGCCTTTGCATTCCACATTGCTACCTAGTTGACATAAATTACAACACATATGCAACAATCTGCCCCTTTGTCATTGATGGCAACACTAACCTGATATGCAAATTTCTCCTCATTTGAAATTAATGGCAAAGGTCTAGTGGTCTTCCTATGTTCCTACAAAACATATAGACTCCCCTTGTCTAAACAATCCTTATCATCCTCTATCAGTCCGCTCCCCCTGAGGAGTAGCCTGTATCTCTTCAAAATTGATGTAGAAAAATCTGGATCTTCATTTCCCTTATGATATTCATGGATAATATATACATAGTGCCTTATTCATATCAAAATAGCACTAACTATTCCTATCTTATTCTCTGCATATCTATACTATCATCAAAATTTGTCTTACCTTCAACATGTCTTCAATTTACTTAGAAGGTATAATATTCTTATAAATTATCTTCAACTGGGCAAGTGTTGTATCTCAGTTCTTTGCAGAGGATACAATGTGCAATTGGCTCTCAAGCTGAATGTACAATTCTTTTTCTTCCTCCAAAGTAGATGACACATTTACTTTTTAAACAATATTTTCTGCTTTTATCAAAATGCCAGTCAAGACTACTAACCTCATACTCACATCTTCCCTTAGCAGACCTATTTCTCCTTTGATTTTCTCTCTTTGGTCTTAAATTTGCTTCAATTGGGAGTGTAGTTTTCTATTTGTGCTCTAGTAGCCCCATCTTTATCCTTCAAAGGATCATATACTTTGGCCGCCTAAATTAATTGTGACTTAATAGAGTCAATTTGATCCTTTATGCCTTTAGTGGTTGTAGGCCAATTCAATCAAAATTAATATAAAAATTTTGCTTCTAAACATTTCTAAATGTTTTTCATATTTTCTTGCAACTTATTATGTGCCTTGGTACATCTCCCAGAGGCATCTGCCAATATTTTATTATTCATGTACTCTGTTATCATCTGCTCATCTTGCTTCTCAAGATAAGATGAATGAACCTTGAAAGACTACAACAAAAGTTTCATTTGTTGAGTAGGAGGCAAAGGTGGGTCTCTTTTTGCCTTAGGTAACTCTTCTTGAATAATCTTAATTGTCTCTTCAAGTAATTCAACTCCTTCCACCTACTGCTAAAGAATTTATTGTCTTGCGGTGGATTGGATTATATCTCCCAGTTGTAGCTTATGGAAGGGAGATATGCTAGAAAAGTTAACTTGTCCGTCTAGCATTAGCAACTGTAAAAGTTGTGGAGTAACCATTGGTTGGATTTGCATTTTTTGATCCAAAGGCTCCTTAATTGATTCAATCAGAGAGGAGGAGGAAGATGTATCTTGTCCTTTTTCTGAGCTCTCCCTTGCATCAACATTTGCCTACTCCTCTTGTAGGTCAGGGTTACCCTGCTGCTCTGTATTCTCTAGAGGAGGGCTATCGTGTATAACTTTGTGATCAAGAGATGAATTTCCTTCTCCTTGTGCTACCTACTCTTCATCTTGTGTCACTTTCTCTTCTTTCTCCTCTTGAGGAACTTGTTCTGTGTTATGTAGAGGAGAAATAGCAATATGAGGTAGAGAAACATTATTGTGTGGTGGAGAAACTTGTGGTTGCTCCAAATTCTCATCTCCTTTTACCTCTTTCAAGGTTCTCTTTGTTACATCCTTGATCTCCTTCTAAATTTTGTCTCTGTCCTCTTTCTCCATGCTCATAAGGGTGTCTACCCTTTGCTTTGTTCTTAACTCCTGAGCTTGCATTTGATTCATTTTATCCTTTTCTTCTTGGGAAACATAAGCTCCAACCTTGTCAAGAGCTTGGTATCGTAACTCCACATCCATTTCTATGGCACTTTCTCTTCTCTACCCTAGAGCCTGAGCTAGGCTCTCCAGAACCTTTTCAAGAATGTCATTCAAGGGCACATTATATTTGAGCATATACATCACTATAGCCTTTTCTATAGTTCTTTGATCTGCAGGTGGTACATTTGGATATAAATTTGGCGTATCCTTCAGTATACCATAATGCACAATTGCATTGAAGATTGCATCCAATTGTAGAGGTTCATGTTCAGGCACCACCGGAAGAGTTTTCTTAGACTTCTTCTCTTTCTTCTTTGGTTGAGAGGTGCCTTGCTCTCCTTCTTCCTCTTCAACTTCCTCAATCTTGACCTTCTTTCTTTTAGCAGGTTGTTTAGGCCTAGCATGCTTCTTTTCAGTAGTCCTCATCTGAGCCAAGGTCTCAGATGCAACTCTTCTTCCTATAGACACAGTCTATGTTGATTCAGAGGGCTATGGTGCATTTACAGCTGCAGAAGTAGATCTGTTGGTCCTTCTAGGCCCTTGTGCAGCTGGTGGAATGATAAGGGCTTGTTGTGTATCCTCCACAAGGGATTTAGATGTGGATTCTGGTGAAATATCCCACTTCTTATGCAACTCACCTTTATGCTTCTCAAAGTGCTCTTCTACACTTTTCTTAGTGTTCTTATCAATTATTTCATCATAAGTACCAAATCTCTCAGCAATTGTGTCTTTAGGTTTACTGAGCAAAATGTTAGCATAGGTCTTGATTTCTTCTGTTGAGACTTCATAAGGTAGTCTAGGAATCTAAGCAATTCTAGGCTCAACTGCTTCCATGTAGGTATAATCCTTATCAAAAGAAGTGATTTGACCTTCATACTGCCTTACAACATTGGATGGGATTTTGTCTCTGGATTGCATGTTGGTTTGCAAGTTTTTGAAGAAACCCCAATATAATGTACTATAGTGATTTGGATCACTGAAACCTCTTATATTACTCTTAATTTGAGCAGTAACAGGAATATGTTGTTGCTAGACCTTTCCTCTAAAACTAGGAAATTCATTCAAAAAATAGAATGCAAGACAAATGATAAGTGTGTCATACCTAAAATTGTATCTTGTTTCTTGTGTCCTCTTTAGATTCTCCAACAATTGTTCTCTCATGACCTCACAAAGGTCAAAGTCTTTACCATCTGGTAAGCAGTGTGAATTGCTATACCAGTGGCAAATCCCTCTCTATTTGTGAAGTAGACTTTATATGCAATGCCCATTGCAGCATATCTACCACCTAGATATGTTATATCATTCACAGTCAAGGTTCGCTTGTCAAATTTGGCACCAATCAATTTAGTGACCTACTCATATTTTATGGATTTCATCACCAGTACAGGTTCAGTGGAACTCAACCTAGTAAATGCCCTAATTGCATCCTTAGTGATCCTATAGGGCTTATCAAGATACATGAATTTATCATGAATTCTGCTCAAAATGTATCTCACCCATTCAGATTCATCACAAAAATCAAGGAAATCCTTCCATATGTCCAGCCGCTTGTACCCCACATTGGCATATTCTAGTGTATAGTTGACATCATCCAGGAGAGTATCCCTCAGCACTTCAAATTTCACTTGATTAATTTCATATAGCTTAGAATGAATATATATCCTAACATCTTCTATGTATACAACATATGCTAGAATGTTTGAAAATGTCCCTACCTTATCAACCTCCATGGCTTTGTAAGGAAATTTCTTATACTTCAGTCTAGGTTTTTCAATAACATTAACCGGTTGCAGAGATGCCATCTCAAACTTCTTCAAATATAGAAACTAGGGTTTTAAAAAAGAATAGTTCTAATAAATACCTTTGATTTTCAATTGCTAGGGTTCCAAATTCACGAAGTGCTCTGAATTCCTTCTTCACTTCTTAGCTCTAGATGCAAGTGCTTTGATTTCGAATGAGCTTGAATTATGAAAATGAAACATAAATAGCTTTTCATTTGCCCTAACTTTCCATATTTAATGCACCTTTATCTAGTTAGGTGAAATGTTGTCAGAGTGCTCTGTAAGTCCACAGAGACTCAAATCTATTCTGCAATCCTCTACATCTTATGTTCTTGTTCCAAAAATTTGGGGAAAAGAAACTATCTTGCCTTATCAACAACCTCATCTGTCAATTTCATGTCAACTCATCTATATGCATAGATTCCATTGTAGAAGCCACAAACATTTAGGGGGAAGAATAGATGTGCACTGGTTAGCCCCCCTAACCCCATGTCTTTTCTCAATCAGCAATGGAGTCTTCTACACCAGGTAGAAGCACCAATTCTTCCTTCTTCTCATTATCTTGTTTTGTCTTCTTTCTCCATATCTTTGCCATTTCCTTCTTTTGTTGAGTCACAATTTCCTCCATCTTCATGTGTTGAACATGTGGTTTCTTAGAGCCACTTTTGCAGGATCTTGCTTTATGCCCAAAGTTGTTGCACTTGTAGCAAACAACATTATATTCCATAGTCATACCATTTCTCCTTAGTTTAGTTCTACACTCAATAGCCCTATGTACAAACTTATTGCATGCATAGCAATAGCCATAAAAGGAATAAGAGATCACAACATCATGTTTTGGAGGCACAAATGAATTCTTCCTCATGTAATCATTTCTTTTTGCCTTAGTTCTACAATCAATGGCCTTGTGATTGTTATATGGTAAAAGAAGGGGTTCAATGAATGCAAGTATGTAAGCACACTAGATCAAACCATCTTTCCCTATAACATTCAAGGACAAAACTGAGCTAAGTCACTATAAGATGAAAGAGGACTCAACTACAGATTGTGTTCTCTAGTTTTCTATGGAAAGATATAATGTAATCAAGCTTTTTATCAAACCTTAGGCTAATCAATGCACTAAACCCTAGAATTGAGATAATCAGCTTATAACAGACAAACAGTAATGGAAGGACAAGATCTAAAAGTACTAGGATGATCAATGAGATGTCGTAACCTATTCCTCAAAAGCTAAATTGTCAGAAGACTTAGGGGCTAGTGCCTGAGTCTAGAAAGTCCCGATCTCTAAAAGCTCAAGACTAGAAAAATGTCATAAATGATGCTCTGATGCTGTATCCAGGGTCTGATTTAGTTGGTGGACATTGGGGCTAGTGCCCAAGTCTTCTACAAAGGAATTTATGTACTCTATTTTTAGATCTGGAAATCTAATCCCTTGAACAACTTCCCTATACCTTCACTTCTACAATTTCTACACTTATAACCTGCACACAAGATGAAAAGGGGTTTGAGGGTTGTGGTATTTAGGGATTTGCCTCAGTTAAATCTTGGGGGCTTAGCATTCAAGATTTCCCAACACCGTTGTTAGAGAGAGAGTGTGTCCTTATAGGATAGAGGCTAGAAAGATAATCCAAATGATGATGAAACAATTCAAACACAACGATGTCACCTTGGTGGTGAAGTCCTTAGGAGGATGAAGATTCTTCAACTCATCAGAATGTTGATGATGATTCCAAATCTGCAACAAACACAATACTAACAAAAATCTGCAACAATAACACAATGAATGCCTTGAATGCTCATGTGCTCAATATCATAACCTTGCTATCATCAACTTATCACAAAATGAATTCAAACACTTGTTTATATATGTTATCCTATTAAACTTTAACAAACTAATTGAAAGAGCCAACAAGGAAGGACCCATTTAAAAGTCTTATGTTGACATACATTTAATTTTACCCCAACCAATCAGGGTAGACTTGGGCATGGGTGCCCAAGTCCCAAGGTGCCTTTTTGGTTAGGACCTAAGCATTAAATGAGCCCCTAGTTCCCATTTGACATGGGTTTCAAGGGATTTCTCCTCCGGATAAATATTTTCATGTATCACATTAACATGAGGACCTAGGAGCTAAACTAGGAGGTAAAAAAGCACATGTCCACTTTTTACTCCATAAAATTTAGACCCCACTTTAATGTGTGTGCAATCCTACGATTCAGCACATGCATTAAAGAACAGTCGAATCATATCAAAACACATCAAAACTAGAATGAAGACACACCCTAAGCTTGAAGGACTATTTCTAGCCCCCAAACTTATGTGGACATAAGAAAACACTTGATAGTCACATAAGACATAGAGAATATAGTAAGAATCACTCAATACATGGAGAAGACAGCGGAAGCATGCCATACACGGAGAAGACATGAATGTGGTCATGCAATACATGAAGTATGCATGAAGAGAAGCCATGATTAAGCAATTACACACATATATAATTCTAAAATAAAACACACAACATGGGGAGGCGCATCGCCACACGTCTTTAGACCATGTGAAAACACACAAAATGCATACAATGTGGGGGGCTCATCGTCACACATCTTTAGACCACGCCACAAACACGTAAAACACATAAGGAAGACATGTAAAACACATGGAAGACACACAGAATATGTGAGGACCACATAGTATGTCATCGAAACACTATGTGTCTTATACATGGAAAACACAGGCGATAGGGAGGAGCTCATCACTACTCCACTATCTAAGACATGCCAAACACAACTAATGATTGAGTTATGCTACCACAACTGCCAAAGACACGCTTAAGGGTGAATGACTCAAGATCCAACCTCACCTCACGATGAGGACTTTGTTTAGAAGGATGTGCACTAGCTCAAGAGATACACCATCCCACCTCATGATGAGGGCTTTTGCTTAAAAGGATGTGAACTAGCTCAAGTGATACACCATCTCGCCTCACGATGAGGGCTTTTTCTTAAAAGGATGCACACTAGCTCAAGAGATATGCCATCCCACCTTGCAATGAGGGCTTTCAAACATGCTTTGTCAGTGTAGAAAGTAATTAAGTAGATACCATTATATATTCCCCCACCTTAAAGTGGTTGACCCTACTTGCCGATATCAAGCACATTAAGGTAAAGTGAAAACACACAAGGGAGCAAGAGCTTTCACAAAGCCCATGCCCTAAGTGATATATGCCATGATCGTGGAATGTTCCCACAAACACATCAATATCATTTTCTAAGATAATCAACAAGATATAAGATTTGGTTAGAAAATCTTACTCTAAGATAAGAACCAAATCAATTCTTGAAAGTTATACAAAAATCATATCACATAAGAGATCAAGGCTACACTATCGGGTTTAGAACCGAGTATAGCCATAAAGTTATACTGCAAGTATCTCAGAACTGAGCGTAGCAACAAGGTGAGATACAAAATGATCCAAACTGCATAAAAGTAGAGTTATAGTATTGCAAAGGTTAGTTACACAATAGGAATCACAACATGCAGTGATTCTACCAATCAAGTGTCAATAATATATGTAGACACGCAAAATTGGCCACATCTATGTCGTCTAACACATTTGTAATAAACAATCTCATTTTCTCCTATATCTTCATTATTAATTAAATAAATTTTATTTATTTAATTAATTGTCTTCATTTTCCTATCTTCCATTAATAATTAAATAATCTTAGATTATTTAATTATGTCATCCCCTTTCTTCTAAGAAATAAATAAAATCTAAATTTTATTTATTCCCTCCCACCATATAAATAAATTAAATAAATTTTAATTTATTTAATTTATCCCCTTTTTCCTCATGTCATTTAAATAAATTAAATAAACATAGTTATTTAATTTATTTGTCCACTTTCTAAATAATAAATTAAATAAAAATGTTTATTTAATTTATTTTACCCACATTCTATTTTCCTCTACACGTGCAAGTGATCTTCAAAATAGAAACAAATCAAAAATCAAATTATGGTGAGATTTATAAAAAAGAAAAGCCAAGTCATCTCCACCAAAAAAAATAGAAATATCCAAATTCAAAAAAAGCAATCTTATCTCACTCAAGACACTTGGCGTGTGCACATTCATCCATGTTTGTCAAACGTTGATCTTTCCTTTTTCTCTCCACCGTTGATCTTCCACCTTCTAGTTCTATAAAAACCCTCTCCCTCTCCCATTTTGAGGTTCACATCCATTATCATTGTTACTATCTCTTGCATGCATCTTCTTCTTCCATCTTCTAAACATTTATTTTCTAGCATCTACATTTTTATCACTATACATGTCATCTTCTTGAACAAATCATGGTAGCTTCATGGAATCGTATGGTTGAACGACAAAGCAATCCACAATAAAATTGAGAAATCAAGGAATCTTACACCTCGGTGAAATTGCTTTGATTTGCATGTCATTTATTTTCTTAGGGTTTGATTTCTTGAGGTTTTGGGTTGAATCTGATCTCTCTTGTTTGATCTGGACATTTTCCACCCATCACAAAATAGCACGCCTAGTGGGACCCACTTTGCTTGATCATTTTTGTAGGTTTTTATTTTAAATTTTTGTGCTTTCTAACCCTCATTTGCAAGTTTTGCATAGGATTTGTTATAGGTTACCTCTTAGCTCAAATTTGACCTCACCATTGTGTCTGGAAGGCTATTTCCATAATTTTGACCACAAATTTGCCTAGGTTTCGTGAAGAAACGCACATTTGGCGAAGAAAATTGCATATGATCAGCAAAAAATTGCCTTTGGTCTGCAATCAGCCGCATTTGGTCTGCAGTCAGTCGCATTTGGTCTGTAGTCAATCACATTTGGTTGATTAGGGTTTTTATTGAGTTTTAGATACCTGAGCACCTTTGATCCATAGTGAGTCACCTTTGCACAATAGCTAATCGCATTTGGTAAGCCTGCTTTCGCATTTGATTTTTAGCTAACCACCTTTGGTCATTGGCATGCGCTTTTGGTTACACTTTGCAAATTTAGGGTTTTTCTTTGAAACTGATGTTTATCTGCGCAGCTTGTCAAAGAATGGAGAAAACAAACTACTAACATATCTTCTGCAGGTTCGTTCAATCAAAGAATATTTTTTATCACTAATTTGGGCATATTTGGAATTGGTGCTTAAAATGAACCCTGCATGCTCTGTGTCTATTTTCTTTTCTTTGTTTGCTTGCTGAGATTAATTGTAACCCGACTTAGAAACGAGAGTATACTCTCCCCCCACCTAACCCATGGATCTAGGGTGCAAGAGAAATTGTTGCTAACTCTAGAGGGCCTGCCTTCCCATTGTGGGAAGGGAATGACCCAAGCGGCAACAAGCTAAAGCCAAGCTCTTCCGAGCTGCTATATAAATAATGTGTTTGTGATGAAAGTCACAAACAACAGGTGCAGTTATGTCATACCAATGAATATCTCCCTCAGTACCTTATGGTGTGTGAAACCCTATAGAGTAACCTCTGTAGGCTGGGAGGCCTCCTAATCAGAGTGAATCACCTCATGTATGGCCACCTGAACAAAAGCCCTTACTAGAAACGTTTGTCTAGAAGCTAAAAACCTTCTATTTGTTGGTGCAGGAGGTCAGACCTCTAAAGTCGCCCCACATTCTCGTAGTTCATAGTAGAGATAGCAAATTTCTGGAGATCTTCAGGTCTTCAGAAATTTGAAGTCTGGTATGCTCGAGAAGTGAGTGTCGAGCAAGGGGGGCCAGTGCTACCAAACTTCTAGGCTATCCTCTATAAATAAGTGCGACTGGAGAAATCCAAGTGGGAATCTAGTAGATATCGTCCTTGCCTAGCCTAGGTGGTGAATGTTTGTGAGTGGCTTGTGTATGAGTGTTTATTATCTTATTTTCTTTCCATAAAATTGCCAAAAAGCTATCAAAAACAAAATCCCTATCACAAAAAAACCTCATCCTAACACACATCCTAAACCACATCATCTAATCATTCCAAGCCAAATCATCCTAGTTATTCAATCAACCCCATCCTAATCAACCCAAGTCATCTAACCTCATCATTCTACATCATCCTCTTTCTAATCCAATCCACATCATTCTACACCATGTCAACATTAGAGGACCTAGCACCCTAATTCCAAGACCTCCTCCAATCACTTTATCAAGCACCCCAACCTTTAAGCAAACAAACTATCCAAAGATTCCAAGGCCTCATCCAAAAACTTCAACCAAGTCAATCACCTCAAATGCAACATCTTATAGCACAAGCCCAACACCTCGTGGCCACTAGTCAAACCCAACAAGCACAACATCAAATCCAATCACCACATCAACAACTTCTACATCAATCATATGTGTCACTTCCTTCAATTTTGTATCAACCCACTTCATCCACCTACCATATCAATTCTTCACCAACATATTCCACTTCTAATATCAACCACTGCCCACAACAATCCATATCACAAAACCTTTTACCTACATATCTTACCATTCCCACACATCACCCAACTCATTCACAAGGCAATCAAGTATCCTTACAAGAAGAACATGCAAGTTCAAGTGGCCCTTTGTACATAAATCAAGTGAGCCCAAGTCCACTCTTGCAGCAAGACCTAATAGACTTAAGTCCACCTATGCTCCAAGACCTAATAACCTTTGACTCAGGTCTAAGTGACCCCTTGTATATAAATCAAATGTCCTTAAGTCAATATTTGATGCAAGACCTCATATCCTTTGACGAGGGAGATACCAATCTAGTCAATGCATCCTATGAGTCACCTCCACCATCCAATCACATGCCAACACATGAGCCTACTAGTCCTATCTTGGCACCACCATGTGATCTTACTCCTAGTCTTCATCCATCTAATCCCCTCATCTTTTCATCTAGCCCAATTCCTAGCCCATCTCATCCTATTATCCATCTCACAAGCTCTAATCCAATTAGCCTTCCACCTAATCCCAATCATGAGCCTTCACCTTCCATCACCCCTACCCCTACAAAGGATGTGATTCAAGGACTACTAGCATTGGATAAACCATCCCCATGTCAAGCACCCATTGATGAGCCTACCAAAGAACCTTTGAATGTCATGTCCACTTCTTCAACCCCATCATGTGGTCCACAACCCCTTCAGCCTATTAAAAGTTTTCCTCCCATGAGTCCATCGTGCCCTCATGTTGTTGAAGAGTCATCCCCTTTCATTCAAGCTTCCATGCAAGCAACCCAAGAGCTATGTCAAGAGTATACTCCTAAGCATGTGGAAACATCAACCCCTCATATGAATCAAGGTCAAAGCATCTCTAAGTTCAAACTATCCATGACCTATATGTTTTCTGTGATCAAGATATTATTTATGATCATGACACTATTCGTGAGAAAGTTTATCCCATTCATAACCAAATTAATCCTATTTATGCTCACCTTTATGATTAAGATTCTATATATGATCATGAAAAATATGATGAGCCTCTTAGCCAAACTTTATGCAACTCATGATAAAGAGGTTATTACTTCACCTATCCTTCCTCCCATGATCATCCAAGAGCAAGTTATCCAAATTTCTCCTACCCATCCTCCATCTAGCCCCATCCATGATCTACATACATCTACTTGTCATGATAAGCCATGTGCCTCCCAAGAACACATAAGCATAGAAGATCAAACAAATACCTTGGATCATAATGAACATAAGAAAGATCTTAATGATCCTTCCACCTCCACTATTGACCCTATTTCAAATCCAATGGGTCTATCCACCTTTATCCATGAGTGTTCCTCCTTAGAACACCAACAACCATTATCCTCTATCTCACCTTCTCCATCCACTAAGGAACTAATGTCTAGTGTCCCACCTGCACCTAGTCCCATTGTCGATTGCATGCTTCAAAACATGAACTACCAAGGTAAAGGCTTAGGCTTTCTTGAACAAGGTGTTTTGGAGCCAATCCATGTCAATGTCCCTCCATGTTCATGTGGCCTTGGATACACACCTCAAGGTCAACAATCTAATGATGTTGGTACTTCCTCCATGCCTTCTGAATCCACCACTTTCCACCATAAATCCCATCACATACCCAAAACATATGTCATCATTCCACCTCCATCCTCTTACAAATGTCAAAAGCATGTGACCATTCACCTTCCACCATCCACTCTACCACCATTGCTTCCAACTCCTAACATCCCTCCATCGAATCTACCTCCACTACTTCCAACACCTTATCCATCCATCCATAAATCCTTGAAAAATCCCAATCATGGCCATCAAATGCACACGTCATGTAAACATGAAGCTTCCACTCATTCCACCCATCCCATGGGATTCAAAAGTAACAATTTGGATGCCTTTACCTATAAAGTCAAAAATCCTAATGCCTTGGGGTATCAATGCAAAGAATCAAAGTCAAAGAAAAATCCATCCAAAAAGTAATCCAAGCCTATACTCCAAAAATAAAAAGCCAAAACTAAAATGGTTTGGATCCCTAAGTATAAAGAAGCCAAAGCAAAAGAGGCATCCCCCTCTCACAAATCCCAATCATCCACTTCCATCCAAAATTCCCATTCCATTCAAACATTCCAAAATCCCACAAGCAAAGCAAAAATCATAAAAATCATAAGTCTATGTGGGTCCCTAAATCACTCCATCAACCATCTCCTAAGCAAACAAGCCCATTTCTTCCTACACCACCTTCCCATCAAAATCTGCAATTTTTACCACAGTGTGTGCAACCGTTGGTCATGGTTTCATTACATCACACAACAATCTCACATACCTCCATCTCCCCACCTTTCGTCCACTATACTACATATCTTCCCAATCCTATTCTTATGGTCCGTGCTTTTGCATAAGCCTTCCATCCACAAGTCCTACACAATCCACATCATAATCCCCTATCCATCCTTACACAAGCCTTTCATGATCCACTACTCCATCCACCTTTCATGTAATCCCCCACCAACATCTATGAGCACACTTGACATGGTCCATGTGACAACATCCTTCTCTAGTGGGACACTATCACTTTCATGGAACTAGACACTTGAGTCCTTTCTTTCCATATCCCCCCTATCCTATTCAAAAAAAAAGAAAAAAGAAAGAAAAAAACTAGTAAAGAGAAATCCCTTCGTCCAATAGTGAAAACCTAGTAAACAGATGCCTTGGATAAGTACCATGATGAAAACCTGGAAAACAGGCGTCACGTGTAAGATGATCTGCTATGTCACCTACACTTGGGGGCACCTTGTCTTATCCTCCTATCATGTTCTAACTTATCATTTTCCATCCTATCATATCCTATCTTACCATGTCCTCGTCCATTTGCACCCACCCACATACATACCTATCATATTGAGTCCACTTATCATCCCTTCCTCTTTTTATCTTGATAAAGATTAGGGGCAAAATGTTGAAACATGCTTTGGTTATCTCTTGATATACCTCATTCTTTCCAAACCAAATCCTATCAGTTGTCCATTTATCCATCCTATCCAAACCACACCATCCTCTCATCTACTTGTCATAAGCCTTGTCATGAAAAATCCTAAGTACTATACCTAGAATGGGGCATGTTATTCCTATGCGACATAGTCTTTGGAGATCACATCCTAGCTCCATTCTGATTCATACATCCATCCACTATAGCTCATCCTTGTACCCATCCATCTATCATAAGCTTTCCATTCTATCACCCATCCTTTCATACATCCAATCCCACCTACCTCCTTGCACCTAGACTTGGTCATCCCTTGTCATTGGTATCTAGCATAAAGGCTACACAAATTGTAAATCCATTTGACATCCCAAAACATATCAAAATCCAAAAAAAACTAAAAAATTCCAAAAAAAATAGAACATCCCAAAATTACAAAAAAAAACACAAAAAGTCCTGAAAAAATACAAAAAATCAAATATTCCAAAAATACAAACAAAAAAATCAAATAGTCACAAAAAAATCCAAGCAATAAGACCAATCATCATCACACAATCCATCACATCAAATCCAATCAAACCAAATCCAATCAAAATCACATCAATCTAATGCATATCACCCCATCAATAATATCATATATCATCAAACAACCAATCAATCCCAATCAATCAATAACTTGATCAATCCATTCACCTTCATCATCACCATCAATAAAACAATTATCAGAACTACATCTCATTTCTATCACTAAAAGCATCGATCCCGTGGATACAAGGTATGTAGGCAGTCTAGAGTACGAAGGAGGTACCCAGATTCATGCACAAGGTGATACACCTCTATCTTTCATCCTTCTTCTGATCAGCCTCCTCTTCTTTCATCTCATCTTCCTCTATCATCTATCTCCCACATCATCAATAAACACCCAGAACTACATATCATCATGTCCCATCATCGTCGTGCGGTGCTTTGATCGCATGGATATAGGGTATGTAGGCATTCTGGAATACGAAGGAAGTATCCAGTATGCAACATCGATGATCCATTCTTCTATTCCCCATCCATCTCTCCTATCTTCCATCTTCCTCTCTTTGACTAACTTAAGTAGCACCAAATTACACAACACACGATAGTTCAAGCACTTATCAAATCGAAGGTAAACTAAAGACATGTGTCCACATGCCTTAAGCCAACATCTGCTATATCAATCCATCATCTTAGCCTTCAATAGGATATAACTTTCCTTTTAACAAGGTGCTATCAAATCCATCCAAGAGCATCCTAAATCTGGCATGAGAACATGATGGTAGTGTTTTTTGTTTTCTTTTGATTTATCTTTTGTCCCTTTCTAATACCTAGTCAAGACTTCCTTGATCTATCATATCTTGGTATGTTGCGAAGAAGTATAGACTGAGGCATGGTCATTTACTTGTAGAGTTAAAGTCCATCTCAAAGTGGCTAATATTCATATCTTATATCTTGACAAGATTGTATTAGTCTGTCGCACATTGGATACTCGACACCTGGGTCTTTATACCCTGGTGCATAATATCTAGTGCTATATCAAACATAAGGATTGTAAATCTCTAATTTTATATGCAACCATCTGAACCTACCTTCATCATCCACTCGTCAGCCAAATTGATCAACGGTTTCATCATCCTCTCTTCTAATTATCACCCTCTTGATCTTCATCATCTTCATCTTCATCCTGTCAAACAAGTGTGTTAGACATGCATCACCCTAATTTTTTTCTTCTAAACCAAACCCTAATTCTTTTGTTTCATCCCCTCTTCCACCCACCTAATCCCTATTTTCTTTCCATGTACCCTAGCTTTTCATCCTTCTATCGTCTTATCACGAGTCAACCCAGCCTTTTCCCGATAGCCTTGGTTTTCCTCTCGAGGGGGCATCATCCACCAGTTTCACTGGGGCATAGCCTATTTATCCAAGGTATCATATCGTCTTTAAAACAAACACCCTAACGGATATTGTCTCAAAGAGGGGCAAAATGTAAACACCCAAAATTGGCCACATCTATGTTGTCTAACACATTTGTAATAAACAATCTCATTTTCTCCTATGTCTTCATAATTAATTAAATAAATTTTATTTATTTAATTCAATGTCTTTATTTTCCTATCTTCCATTAATAATTAAATAATATTAGATTATTTAGTTATGTCATCCCCTTTCTTCTGAGCAATCAATAAAATCTAAATTTTATTTATTCCCTCCCACCATATAAATAAATTAAATAAATTTTAATTTATTTAATTTATCCCCTTTTTCCTCATGTCATTTAAATAAATTAAATAAACATAGTTATTTAATTTATTTGTCCACTTTTTAAATAATAAATTAAATAAAAATGTTTATTTAATTTATTTTTTCCCACCTATTTTCCTCTACATGTGCAAGTGATCTTCAAAATAGAAACAAATCAAAAATCAAATTATGGTGAGATTTTATAAAAAAGAAAAGCAAGTCATCACCAAAAAATAGAAATATCCAAATTTGAAAAAAGCAATCTTATCTCACTCAAGACACTTGGCGTGTACACGTTCATCCATGTTTGTCAACCATCGATCTTTCCTTTTTCTCTCCACCATTGATCTTCCACCTTCTAGTTCTATATAAACCCTCTCCCTCTCCCATTTTGAGGTTTGCGTCCATTATCGTTGTTACTATCTCTTGCATGCATCTTCTTCTTCCATCATCTAAACATTCATTTTCTAGCATCTACATTTTTATCACTTTGCATGTCATCTTCTTGAACAAATCATGGCAACTTCATGGAATCATATGGTTGCATGGTGAAGCAATCCACAATAAAATTGAGAAATCAAGGAATCTTACACCCCAGTGAAATTGCTTTGATTTGCATGTCATTTATTTTCTTAGGGTTTGATTTCTTGAGGTTTTGGGTTGAATCTGATCTCTCTTGTTTGATCTGGACATTTTCCACCCATCACAATATATATCAACCTCATCTTCATATATGGACTAGGTCCATTTTTTCTCTTACTTGCTAAAGGGACACACTGTCCTTATCAGTATTTATATGTTTTCGTCATCCGCCGACTAGTAGAGTCACTGAAGAATGGAAACAGTAAAATGAAAGGACACAAGAGTGACTTGGGTTTACAACATGGGAAGATGCCCCTAGGACATCCTCCACAACATTATGCCCTCAAGGTACAACACACAACAGTAAAATAGAGGAGCTCAAATAAGTAGAAGAATAGAGAAACAAATAGAAGAATGGTCACAACGAAGGTAGTCTCCTTGTATCCTTGACCTTACAAGAGAATCAAGGGTCATCCAAGGAGGCATTTAACACAACACAACTCTAGCATATATATCTAGAAAGAGGCCACCCTTGAGAGCAACTAGAATTGGTGCTACAGTGAATGTGTCTTGATGAGTGAGAAATACTTACCTGATTCAATGGGATATTTCCTAGGGGACAATCCATGTCTATCATCACAAGATATATCATATTTAGTCTTGATATTATGTTAGCACTAGTACATTTATTCACTATCCCCTTAGTAGGTGGAATATGTGAATTGTTTTGAGTGATCTCGACATCCATCTGTAAGGGATTTAATATGAGAGACCTTTCCTCATCCACTAGTGCTTCATCTTTTGCAAAAAGAGCATAGGAATGAAGGGAAGGTAAAGTGTTGTTACGAGAATTGTTGGTGATTGTATATTTAGTGATGTCTGAAGGGTTTGAACATGCAACCAAAGGAGAACTATCTATGGCCTTCACATCCCTAGTGATATCCAAGGGACATGGACATTCGACCAAAGGGATGAGATCGAGGGTCTTCCCTTCCTTAGTGATATCCAAGGTACTTGAACATTCAACTAGAGGAGGAAGATCAAGGGTCCTCACTTCCTTAGTAATATCCAAGGTATTTGAATAAAAAGCTAAAGGAGGAAGATAGATAGGATGATCCATAGAGACTTCATGCACTATGGTAGGGATAGAATTCTTAATATTGTTAGATGAATGCTCATTATCTATCCATAGAGTGTTCTTCATTAGAGGGGGTTCTTCATTCACTAATGCTTCATCTTTCAAAGGGAGAGCATTGGAATGAAGAGATGGTAGGGTTATGTTAAGGGATGTGTCAATGATTTCATCCTCTTGCGCCAAAATGTCCTCATAAGGGGGGACAACTTTAGGTGAAATAGACAAAACTAAGTTACCATCACATGGATTAGAGACTATATCTAGGGAATGGTCCTTGCTGCAAGTATGTGCCTAATCAGTGTTGTCATTGGTGTCAATCATGCTCCTATCTTTTTGGTTGTTTTAATGAGTAAGATGCTTTGTATTTACTTATCTAAGCAATCTTTATGAGGATATTGACAAAATGAGCTCCTCCAGTAGAAACAAAGAGTTGCAGTGAAAATAGTGTATTGCATACTAAAGAAGAGTCTAAAAGATTGCTCTGCATTTTATGTAGGATGAATATCTTTTTCTGTAGATTGGAAGTTATTTATAAATCTATATGAAGGTGTTATATTCCAAGTTTGAGCCTCTAGTATGAAAATTTGAGTGAGTTATGTTTACCAGAGTGAAAACTGATTTTCTTGTATGTTTGGTGGTGATAGGGAGAAAGTGTTATGCTCTGCATTCCTCCGCATTGAAGTATTTTGATATGTAGTTCTAGAGATAAGTCTGAGATAATGTTAAGTGCCTCCAACTCCAATGGGTCATGATTTGGTGATCTGTAAGCTATCTATTCTTTATGACAGTGGCTGACAGTGTTGTTCATATGCTTCAGTTAGAAGAATCTAATGGGTAAAGTGTTTGGGTATTGTGTGGATGTTTCTAATGATTATAATGTGCTTGTGGATGCCTCTTGATCATGTTCCTACCTTCGGATTGGTTTGCGGAGAGAAATTTGGATCATGGTTGAAGAATGCTCTTAGAACACCTAATGTTCTCATTAGTCTTGGCTAACTTGGTTGATTTCATTATTTGTGGAGAAGCTTTGAAGATTGTAGAGGCATGACTTGACGTGGAAGATTGCATTTGAGTCCCAGCTAAGGAGCAATGTGATCCACATACATCTTTACATATTTTCCTTAGTTGATTTTGTATTTTGATTTTGGAGATTGTTTCAACAGTTGATGAATGTATTGCCAACCTTGTTGTACATTCCAAGGTTGATGACTTGTATAAAGACATGTAATGAATTGTGAAAAGATGTATGGGTGTTTGAATATGAGGAGATAAGTACGAAGGTGTGAAAGAGAAGAGCAAAGAAGTTTTATTGTGCTTCAAAGGAACTGAACCTGGGCATGGAGTAGATGCTACTTAATTAGTTCACCATTTTGGCAGTGAGCCACCCCTTGGTAGTGAGCCACTCCTTGGTAGTGAGCCACCCCTTTGGCAGTGAGTCATTCTTTGCAGTGAGCAATATGGGTAGTGAGCCCTATAGGCAGTGAGCGTCTATTTTTTGGTATTGATATTACTTATATATTTATGTGGGCTAACACCCACCATCATTTTTTCATTTTAGGGTTTTCCACGTAAAAATATGGTGTCTTCTGTGTTGATTATGTTATTGTGTTGAGATTCTCATTTTATGCTTTCATGGTTATAACAGAATATAAGTAATTGATAAGTTGATGTTCATAATTGGTTAAAAGTTTTAGGACAACTGATTCACCCCCCCATCTCATTTGTCCAATGTAGTTCAACAATTGGTATCAGAGCAGGGTTCCTCAGAAGAAGGCCTAACAGCTTGAGGAAGATCCTGGATGTCTTATAAAAGGGAAGTTCCACAATTTTATGGGACAAATTATGCTCTTTGGAAGGTACGAATGAAAAGCCATCTCCTCTATCTTGGTTATAAAGTATGGCTAGCTAAACAGTCACAATTTGTCATGCCTGAAGATGGTTTGACAGCTGAAGATGACATCAAAGAATATGAGTTGGATGTCAAAGCTAAGGATGCCCTGTTAAGCTCCTTAAGTAACATAGTGTTGACAAAAGTTGTGGATCTTGAATCTGCAAATGAGGTATGGGAGAAGCTGAAAAATCTGTATGAAGGGGATGATTATGTAAGAGAAGCCAAGCTACAAAGCCTGAAAGTAAAATATGAGGGTTTGAAGATGAGTGAAGATGAAAACATAACAGCCTTTATGCAATTTATGAACTTGTCACTGGAATAAAAGGTATGGGAGGAACTCTCAGTGATAAAGAAGTTGTGATGAAAATTCTTAGATCACTACCAAAGTCCTATAGTCACAAGGTAGGTGCAATTGAAGAAGTAATGACTGTAAAGGCTATTGACAGAGATCAATTACTTGGAAAGCTTATAGCGTTTGAGATGAGAGAGTTTGGTGATGCATTGCCAGAAGTTGAGACTGCCTTCAAAGCCACTACTTCTAAAAAGATCTCTAGAGCTGAGAAATATCAAGTGGAACCTAATTATTTTGATGAACTTGAAGCTAATTTTTTTGATATATTGCAAAGAGGTTCCGGTAAGTTTAAAGGCAAATTAACTTTCAAATGTTTTTATTGTGGTAAAGTAGGTCATTATGCTTCCAGATGTCCTGAAAGAATTGAAAGGAATAGAAAAAGATTTGAGAACATGCCTAGAGCTCCAAGGAAATGCTCCTATGTTAGAGATTTTGATGATGGAGGTGTGACTGATGATGAATCTGATGATGCTAGTTCTAGTGCAAATGAATGTTTGTTTATTGCCATCAAAGAAGAACCTATGTCTACTAATCCTACTAGCTATGTGAAGGAAGTGAAACCAGTGGAAGAAAGTGCTTTGGCAGTTTAGGTTGAGAAAGATAAGGATGAATGGAATATTGATAGTGGATGCTCACATTATATGACTAGTGACAAAAGTAAGTTTGTGAGTTTGGAAAAGTATGACGGAGGACTGATTAGGTCTTGAGACAATGCAGCTGATAGGATTTGTGGAAAAGGATCTATCTCATTTGATGGTAAGCATAATACTGATAATGTCCTGTATGTGAAGGGTTTGAAGCATAATCTCTTGAGTGTTGGTCAAATGTGTGACAAAGGTTATAATCTAGATTCAAAGACAATGGGTGCAAGATCATGGAAAGTTCTGGAACTGTGATTGCTACCGGTAGGAAGACCAGAGGTAACATTTATCAATTAAGAGGAACTAGTGATTACTGTTTATTGGCCCAAGAAGATGAGAGTTGGCTATGGCATAGAAGGATGTGTCATATGAACTTTGACAATCTGGTAAAGATAAGTTCAATTCAGACTATGAGAGAGCTACCAAAGCTTGTAAAACCCATCAATATCATCTACAAAGAATGTCAGTTTGGGACACAGACTAGGACAAGTTTCAAGAGCAAAGAACATTTTTTTGCCGGTCTACTGGATCTAGTACATACAAACCTATGTGGTCCTACAAGGGTGTAACATTAGAAAATGTCCCCTTAGGGGCTTTTCCATCATAAGGTTTACCTCCTGGGTCTTTAGTATGCATTTAGGACATCTTAGTTCATATTTTTGCATCCCAATTAAATGAGACCTAGGTTCCATGGCAAATTGGACCTAGGTGGACCCCTTGAGCTATACCCTACCCAAAATAGGGGGAAGGATTTGGGCACCCATGCCCTAGTCCTACCCTATTTTGGGGCAGCCCTAATTTCTGGGTGTCAGTTTATGACCGTTATTTAATCCTTTTGCAGACACAGTAAGTTTTGATTTTTAAAATCTTGGTGGGAGTGCTTATAGTTGCATATATAAGCATGCTTAGGCATTCATTTAGAAACTAGATGGCAATTGTGATGTTCAAGTGTTCTCAAGGTGATTCAAGGCTTTATTGTGTTCCAAGAGCAGACTTGTGTGTTTTGTGTGTTGATATTTGTAAATTTGAGCATCAATTTCCTCATGGCATGAAGAGCATCTTCCTCCCATGAGAGCTTCACTACAAGGTGACATAATATTGTGTTTTCATCATTGGTTCCTTTGGTTTTTGCCTCTGTCTCACAAGGGCATGCACTCTTTATCTAACAATGGTGTTTGGAGACTTAAGTGTCCTCCAGGGCTTGACTAAGGCAAGCCTCTAAATACCACAACCTCCAAACCAAGTCTTGTGATTACAGGTTATAGGTGTCGTATTTGGGAAAAGTGGAGTTGCAAGAAGGATTGGCAGGGGATCTAAAGAAAAGGACACAGGAGCACTTCTAGGACTTGGACACTCGTTCTAGTGTCCTCCACATCTGAGTTTTAGGAAATAGAAGTTACAAGTTTGATCAGTGTCGGAAGGAGGTCTAGATCCCGTAAAGAAATTGGCACCTTGGACTTGGGAACCCACTCTAGTGTCCCCGACTGTTCCACTTTGGAACCCTGAAAATAGGTATTCTGTAATTTGGTATTTTACTCCTGTCTACAAGAGCTTTTTCCATCATTCATTAATTTGTTGTCGTATTTGCATAATTAGGGTTTTAATGGTTAATTGGGCATAAGAGAAGGAAAATTAATAATTAAATTCCCTAATCCAAGTTTCCCTACATCTGCATGTAATTCGACCCTAGATCCTTGAATGTATAGTGGAGAGGCAGATTTAAACATCTAAAATCTAGAACATTAACAAATCTAATTTTCCCCTAAACATGTTGGTGAACCCATGTTTTGGGACTTAAATTGCAACTTGTTGAGTGTGTGTCTTTAAATTTGGATTGATTTCATTCATTCATATAGTCATTCATTTTATTGCATTGAGAAAAATTCAAAAAAAATAAAAAATTTGGAAAATACAAAAAAATTGCATTGTTTGGCTTACTAAATTGCATCAATTCTTTCTAAATTTTCCTAATTCATGATTTTTGCATCAAATCTGATATAAACTACAGAAAAATCCAAAATTTTAGAAATTTGCATTGCATTTTTATTATTAATTTGCTAGGTTTTTGTAGAAATTTTGACAATTTTCATATAACCTAGTAATTCCAAAATCTAGGGTTAGTAGGAAAAATCTTTTCTCAGATTTTTCTACTAATTTTAGAGGCTCATTCCAATTTTCATTTGGCTGTAGTCTTGCATTTTAGTGTAAATTTGCATTTAGATTTAAAATATTTGCAATTTTGCATAAAAGTTTTCAACAAAAACTAGCAATTTTGATGCATTTTCATTAAATTTGCATGGGCATTTTGCATGTTCAATCTTGAAAGTCATTTTTAGATATGAGAGTATTTAATTTCCATCATAAATCATACTTCAAAACATTCACATAGCATTTTGTCCCAAGATCTAAAACCTAGGGCTTCAAAAACAACGATTTTCACTAAATTTGGCCTTATCGACTTTATAAACTTGCACCATAGATGTGTTGTGAAAGGTATTTTGGCATTATTTTTCTATTATCTGGGTAATCTTCCCCTCATAAAAATCTTCACAACACCCTTTTATCAGGCTCTTGTAGTGAAAATTTTGCAAAAAACTACACATTTTGGTTATTTTTGCCCTAGGGTTTGACTTAGTTTGCACTCCAAGCATGTTGTGATCAATTTTATGGATTGAGGTGACTGATATTATTGATATTATTTGATGATCCTGATATTAATTACAACACCCCTCTTGCTAGATCTTGGAGTTGAAAAACTGTGAAAAATAGCCTATTTTTGCTATAATTTCACTCGGGTTTTACCTTAAGTGGTACTAAAAGCATGTTGTGTTGGGTATTTTTGCATCAAGTGATTGTTATTACTAATATTATTTGTTGTCCATCATCATTTTCATCACAACACCCTTTTTTATGCTCTTTTGCATTGAGTTTTGGTGGAAAAAGTGCTTATTTTGATATATTTTCACTATATTTTGACTTGGCATTAACTTGAAATCGCATCAAGAGTGTGTTGAGAAGGATAATTTTGCTATTGTGGACTGATATTAGACATATAACTTTCTGCCCTTGATGGAAATCCTTACAACACCCTTTGGTTCATTTATGTGCATTGAAAAAGTACGAAAAACCAAGCAGTTTAAGGCCATTTTTGCATATAAATTTACACTTGCCTTTGCTATAATTTTGGAGTTACTTTTGGATCTGATATTGCATTGATTTGAAATCATATATCATGGCTATTTCTTTGGAATAATTGTTTGCATATGTCATAGACATTGAGCATTTCTCTAAATTCACTGATAAACATCCTGAAGTTCTGGAACAAATAGCATACATTCATGATGTTGATCTCTCTATGTGCTCCACATATGAAATCCTTTATCATATAGGTGACTTTGATAGATTCACAACTCTCATGGAAATATACCCTTAGATATTGGATGATCTCACTAAATTCTTGATCAACAATATATATACTAGTGATGATCTTAAAATGTTAGATGAAGCCTTGGATGACTTTATGGAAAATTCTACTATGGCACCTATTGATAAAACATGTGATGATAACTTTGGTTTGCCTCATAATCCCTCTCCCAAGGTTGTTCCTCCTCATGAGGACATTTTGATGCAAGAGGATGATTTCATTGGCACATCTCTTAACATCATACCACCAAATCTTCATTCTAATGCTCACTCTAGCCAAGATGAAGCATTAGCAAATGAAGAGCCATCACCACTTTGCCATTATGATGCTCTCCCTGGCCAAGAGGAAGCATTAGTGAATGAGTCCCTTCAACAAAGAGCATTCCATGGGTAGACAATGAGCTTTCATCTAACAACAATAAAAACCCTATTACAATGCATGAAACTTCTATGGATCATCCTACCAATCTTTCTCCTTTAGTTGATTGTCCATACACCTTGGATATCGCTAAGGAAGAGAAGACCTTTAATGTCCCTCCTTTGATTGAATATTCAAGTCATTTGGACATCACTAAGGATGTAGCAATAGTGGATGAGGAAAAGCCTCTCACATTAACTCCTTCAAGGATGGATGTTGAGATCACTCAAAATAATTTTCTTCTCCCACCACCTAAGAGGATAGTGAGTATGTGTAATAATGAACTTCAACAAGAAAACATTCCACCTAACATTGAGTCAAACCAAGAAGCATTTAAGAATGAACAAAAGAATAATTACAAAAATTTGGTAATAGTACCTTATGTTTGCAATTGGAAAGAGAATGATTTTTTATGACTTCTAGCACAAAGACCCTACAGGTAAGTATCTCTAACCCTTTATTTCTCTCATGATGTGCTTCCCCTATGATGTGTTATATGTTGTCTAGGCCTCTTGGAATGACCTCGGATTCTCTCGTAAGGTTCAAGATATCAGGAGACCGCCTCAGTTGTAACCTTCTTCTATTTGTATCATCATTCTTCTATTTGCTTCTCTCTCTAATTTGATTGTTGAGTGTTGTGTCTTATGGACATAGCATCATGGTTGGTGACCTAGGGGCACCCTCCTACATGATTGTCCCTAAGACACTTGTTTCTCCTCTCTTATTTATTGTTTCCCTTCCTCTAGTGTTTCCATCTAGCAGGCGGATGATGACAAACATTTATACTGATGTGGACCTAGTGTCCCTTTCAAGAGCAATCAAAAAATGGACTTAGTTCCTAATATGACGATAGGGTTGTATATCTTATCCGATGCTTGGCTATTGGAAGCACTCATGCTTTTCATGTAGTGAATTTAATGATGTTTCTATCATATTTACAAACCTTAACAATACTATTGCTCTGTGCACCTTTGTTTACCTTTGAATCTGGCCTTGGTGGTACTCGATTCAAAGAGCTTTGTGATATGGCCCTACGGTTATCCTCAAACTCCAAATTTGTTGTATAAATTTGGCTCTTTGTGTAGTTAATCATATGCATTGATGTTGTTGTTTATCATGATTTTGTAGACACTAACATGTTTCTTGCAGGGATGTGTTTGTGGGAACATTTGGTGATCATAAAGTACATGTCACCTCCGGGGGGCATGGGCTTTGTGAAAGTCAATGTTTCCTTGTGTGTTTTCTTCGTAGGTGGCTTAGGATAAAAAGGATATACGTGATATCCCACCTTCGCAGAGGGCTTACATGATTAATTGATTGATTGCAAACAAACTTAGGATGTAGGATGCACCCATTGAGCAAGTCTTTAGACTACCCCTGAGGACAAGCACATAGCTAACATCTACAATAGACAACTCACCTTATATATGCTTCCACCTTAATGTGCTTGATATCGATAACTGATGTCAACCACTTTAAGGTGGAAGCATATATAAGGTGAGTTGTCTATTGTAGATGTTAGCTATGTGCTTGTCCTCAGGGGTAGTCTAAAGACTTGCTCGATGGGTGCATCCTACATCCTAAGTTTGTTTGCAATCAATCAATCAATCATGTAAGCCCTCTGTGAAGGTGGGATATCGCGTATATCCTTTTTATCCTAAGCCCCCTACGAAGGTGGGGATGGTGTATTTCTTGAAGCAGATTGTGTCATCCTGTCATTTTCAAAAGTCCTCTACAGAGGCGGGGAGTGGTTCTGTGACTAACTCAACCCTTAAGCGTGTCTTCAACGATTGTTGTGGCGAAGCCCAATCGTCGGTGTATTCTTGAATGTGCCTAAGATGATGTTGGACCTAGAAATAGGTACACTCCATTGCTTGTCTGCCGTGTTTTCTCTGTGTCTTCAAGTGTGTGTGTTTTGGCATGTTTGTGTTGTGTGGTGTGTTTTTTGCCCCATATGCAATCTAAAGACTTGCTCGATGAGTGCAACCTATATTTTGGGAGGTTTTATGTGTCTTGCGTGTGTCTTGCCCCATATATACAGTCTAAAGACTTGCTTGATGAATGCATCATGTATTATGGGAGGTTTGTTTACTTTCCAGTACTTGCATTTGCATTTTATATATATGAGAAAAAGAAAAGAAAATATATCATTTCTGTCTTCCATGCATTAATGTGTCTTCTATGCATTGACTGTCTTCTCCGTATTCTGCGTGACTGTAACTGTCTTCTCTATGTTTTGCGTGCTTGTTACTGTCCTCTATGTGATTGGCATGTCTTCTTCATGCTTGATGTGTTTGTTGTGTTTGTGACCTTACTTTAATGCATGTATTAGCCTCGCGTTTATACATACATTAAAGTGGGGGCTAAATGTAACATCAGAAAATGTCCCCTTGGGGGCTTTTCCCTCATAACGTTTAGCTCTCGAGTCTTTAGTATGCATTTAGGACATCTTAGTTCATATTTTGGCATACCGATGGAATGAGACCTAGGTTCCATGGAAAATTGGACCTAAGTGGACCCCCTGAGTTATACCCTAACCAAAATTGGGGGGAGGACTTGGGTGCCCGCGCCCTAGTCTTGCCCTATTTTGGGGCAGCCCTAATTTTTGGGTGTCCATTTATGACCGTTATTTGGTCCTTTTGCTGACATGGTAAGTTTTAATTTTTTAAATCTCGACGAGAGTGCTTGTAGTTCCATATATAAGCATGCTTAGGCATTCATTTAGAAACTAGATGGCAATTGTGATGTTCAAGTGTTCTCAAGGTGATTCAAGGCTTTTATTGTGTTGCAAGAGCAGACTTGTGTGTTTTGTGTGTTGATATTTGTAGATTTGAGCATCAATTTCCTCATGGCATGAAGAACATCTTCCTCCCATGAGAGCTTCACAACAAGGTGACATAATATTGTGTTTTCATCATTGGTTCCTTTGGTTTTTGACTCTATCTCACAAGGGCACGCACTCTTTATCTGACAACGGTGTTTGGAGACTTAAGTGTCCTTTGGAGCTTGACTAAGGCAAGCCTCTAAACACCACAACCCCCAAACCAAGTCTTGTGATTGTAGGTGTCGCATTTGGGAAAGTGGAGTTGCAGGAAGGATTGGCAGGCATCAAAGATTTAGGATCTGAAGAAAAGGACACAGGAGCACTTCCAAGACTTGGGCGCTTGCTCTAGTGTCCTCTGTATCTGAGTTTTAGGAAATAGAAGTTACAGAGCTGATCAGTGTCGGAAGGAGGTCTAGATCCTGCAAAGAAACTGGCACCTTGGACTTGGGCGCCCACTCCAGTGTCCCCGATTGTTCCACTTCGGAACCCTAAAAATAGGTATTCTGTAATTTGGTATTTTACTCCTGTCTGCAAGAGATTTTTTTGTCATTCATCAATTTGTTGTCGTATTTGCATAATTAGCATTTTAATGGTTAATTGGGCATAAGATAAGGAAAATTAATAATTAAATTCCCTAATCCAAGTTTCCCTACATCTACAAGTGACCTAGGGTATGATAGTGCTCGTCACTCAACCCTAGATCCTTGAATGTATAGTGGAGAGGCGGATTTAAACATCTAAAATCTAGAACATTAACAAATCCAATTTTCCCCTAAATAAAGGGTAAGAAGTTTGCAAGGTGGCAGGTACTTCATGTTGCTTATTGATGATTATTCTAGAATGACTTGGGTTACTTTCTTAAGAGACAAATCTAAAGCCCTAGAAAAGTTCAAATCCTTCAAGGCAATGATTGAGAATGAGTTAGAACTAAAAATCAAGTGTTTGAGGTCTGACAGAGGAGGTGAGTTCACTTCAAATGAGTTCAACATTTTCTGTGATGAGAAAGGAATTAAGGGGCAATTTCTGCACCTAGAACTCCCCAGTAGAATGGAGTTGTGGAAAGAAAGAACAGGACTATTCAGGAGGCTGCTAGGACAATGGTGAAGGAAGGAGGTATGCTGGAAGTCTTTTGGAAAGAAGCTATACACACTGCTATCTACATTCAGAATAGGGTTCAAGTGAAAGGTAATGGTACTAAAACTCCCTATGAACTGTGGTATGGAAGTATTCCTACAGTAAGATATTTCAAAGTCTTTGGAAGCAAATGCTATATTAGAAGAGATTAAGATCTAGGAAAATTTGATGAAAGATGTGATGAAGGAATTTTCCTTGGGTATTCTACAAAGAGTAAGGCTTACTGGTGTTACAATGAAAGACTGAAAAAGATTGTTGAAAGTGCAAATGTGAAGGTGGATGAAGACAGAGGAATAACATCATATTAGAATGGCTATGAACCAGATGAACCTGCTGCTACAACTTATGAAGATAAAGTTGAACAAGAAGATGGTCAAGATGAAGAAGAATTGGCTCCAGAAAGTGTTGCTAAAACCCCCAGGTATGTAAGAATTAATCACTTTGAAGATCAAATTATTGGAGATAAAAGCAAAGGTGTACTGACAAGAAGAAAAGCTACTGAAGAACAAGTAAACTATTGTTTGCTCTCCATAGTTGAACCAAAAACTGTGAATGAAGCATGCAATGATGAAAATTAGGTAAAGGCAATGGAGGAAGAACTATTGCAGATAGAGAAGAATGAAACTTGGGAACTAGTTCCTAGACCTGCTGACAAAAATGTTATTGGAACCAAATGGGTCTTCAAGAACAAGCTGAATGAAAATGGAGAAGTTGTAAGGAATAGAGCAAGACTTGTGTGCAAAAGATATTCTCAAATTAAAGGGATAGATTTTGAATAAACTTTTGCCCCAGTAGCTCGGATTGAAGCAATCAGAATGTTTTAGCATTTGTAGCTCACAAAGATTTTAAGGTATATCAGATGGATGTGAAGTCTACATTCCTGAATGGTGAGTTAGAAGAAGTATACATTGAGAAACCAGAAGGATTACAACTGTCAAATCAAGGTGATATGGTATGCAGGTTGAAGAAAGCATTGTATGGACTCAAACAAGCCCCTAGAGCTTGGTATGCAAGGTTAGACATTTATTTGTTATAATTGGGATTTAGTAAAGGTACTGCAAATAGCAATATGTATTTCAAAATCAATGATAATCAGATCTTGACTGTTGAAGTCTTTGTTGATGACATTATCTTTGGAGGGAATGAAGGTATGTACATAAAGTTTATTGGTGAGATGAAAAATGAATTTGAAATGTCCATGTTTGGTGAAATGAATTTCTTTTTGGGTCTGCAAATTAATCAATCAGATAAAGGAATCTTCATATCTCAGTCTAAGTATGTGAGAGAACTATTGAAGAAGTTTGGGATGGAGAACTCTAAACCAATATGTACTCCTATGGTGACTAGCTGCAAGTTGAGAAAAACTGATGATTCACCCAAGGCTGATCAGAAAAGGTACAGATCTATGATTGGAGGATTACTTTATCTAACTCAAACCAAACCTGATATTATGCATGCAATTTGTCTTGTTGCAAGATTTCAAGCCAATCCAAGAGAATCACGTGTGATGGTAGTTAAGAGAATCTTAAGGTATTTAAAAGGCACACTAGATCATGGCCTATGGTATCCAAATAATAATGATTTCATTCGTAGTGCTTATACAGATGTTGATTGGGCAGGAGATGTTGATGACATAAAAAGTACAAGTGGAGGTGCTTTCTTTTTGGGAAAGAGATTGGTTTCATGGCTGAGCAAGAAGCAAGATTCAATCTCTTTATCAATAGCAGAAGCAGAGTATATTGCAATAGCATGTTGTTGCAGTCAAATATTAAGGATGAAGCAGACATTGAAGGATATAAGATTTGTGTATGAAAATCTAGTTGCAATCTTTTGTGATAATACAGGTGCTATAAACATCTCAAAGAATCCAGTGATGCACTCAAGAACAAAGCATATATCTATAAGGTATCAATTTTTGAGAGAAAAGGTGAATGAAAATGAAGTAAAGATGGAGTATGTATCCACAAAGGATTAGATTGTAGACATTTTTACTAAGCCTCTACCCAAAGATACTTTTGAGTATCTTAGAGAAAAGCTAGGGGTCATTATCCCTCTTGTTCTAAACTAAGATGCATAAGAATGCATCAATCTAGTGGTATCCAAAGCCTCATTTTTATCTAGATTGATGTTTTAAGGGCTATCCCTCATGGGGAATAGCTAGATGTTTCTGATGAAGAAAGTGTTGAAAAACAGAGAAAATTTAGTGGATCAAAGCAGCAGCATGCAAGTATGTGTCATTTGCCATTGATGTCAAAGGGGGAGAGAAATCATGTGAAAAACTCAGGGGGGGAAAGAATACAGATGTGTAAAGAGAAAGGGGGAGAATCTTGTCTTGATGGTCTTTTCAATTTTTCACATCATATGTTGCCATCAATGACGAAGGGGGAGATTATTGCAAGTATGTGCCTAATCGATGTTGTCGTTGATGTCAACATATATGTGTTGTCATTGGTGTCAACTATGCTCCTATCTTGTTGGTTGTTTGTAATGAGTAAGATGCTTTGGATTTACTTATCTAAGCAATCTTGGTGAGGATATTGAGAAAATTAGCTCCTCCGGTAGAAATAGAGAATCGGAGTGAAAACAATGTATTACATACTGAAGAACAGTCTAAAACATTGCTCTGCATTTTATGTAGGATGAATATCTTTGCCTGCAGATTGGAAGTTATTTAGAAGTCTATCTGAAGGTGTTACATTCCAAGTTTGAGCCTCCAGTATGAAGATTTGAGTGAGTTATGTTTACCAGAGTGAACTATTTTTCCTGTATGTTTGGTGGTGACAGGGAGAAAGTGTTATGCTCTACATTTCTCCGCATTGAAATATTTTCATTTGCAGTTCTAGAGATAATTCTGAGATAATGTTAAGTGCCTCCAAATCCAATGGTTCATGATTTGGCGGTCCGCAAGCTATCTATTCTTTATGACAGTGGCTGACAATGTTGCTCCTGTGCTCTGGTTTGAAGAATCTGATGGGTAAAGTGTTTGGGTATTGTGTCGATGTTTCTAATGATTATAATGTGCTTGTGGATGCCTCCTAATCGTGTTCCTACCTTTGGATTGGTCCACATAGAGAAATTTGGATCATGGTTGAAGAATGCTCTTAGAACACCTAATGTTTTCATTAGTCTTGGTCGACTTGGTTGATTTCATTATTTGCAGAGAAGCTTTGAAGATTGTAGAGGTGTGACGTGAAGTGGAAGATTGCATTTGAGTCCCAACTAAGGAGCAATGTGATCCACATACATCTTTACATATTTTCCTTAGTTGATTTTGTATTAGGTCCAGACCTATTCTATGTATGTTTATAATGTCAACCTTGGAGATTGTTCCAACAGTTGATGAATGTATTGCCGACCTTGATGTACATTCCAAGGTTGATGACTTGTATAAAGACTTGTAATGAATTGCAAAAAGATGTATGGATGTGCGAATATGAGGAGATAAGTGCGAAGGTGTGAAAGAGCAGAGCAGAGAAGTTTTATTGTGCTTCAAAGGAACTGGACCTAGGCATGGAGTAGATGTTACTTAATCAGTTCACCATTTTGATAGTGAGTCAAGCCTTGGTAGTGAACCACCTTTGGTAGTGAGCCACCCTTGGTAGTGAGCCACCCCTTTGGCAGTGAGTCATTCTTTACAGTGAGCAATTTGGGCAGTGAGCCCTGTAGGCAATGAGCCTCTATTTTTCGGTATTGATATAACTTATATATTTCTGTGGACTAACGCCCACCGTGGTTTTTCCCTTTTAGGGTACCTAAAAGGGAGTTTTCCACATAAAAATATGGTGTCTTCTGTGTTGATTATGTTATTGTGTTGAGCTTCTCATTTTATGCTTTCATGGTTATATTAGAATATAAGTAATTGATAAGTTGATGTTCATAATTGGTTAAAAGTTTTAGGACAACTGATTCACCCCCCTCTCAGTTGTCCGGTGCAGTTCAACAATCCTGACCTTTAGCAATAGGAGTCATAATAGAATGCCCAATAGAGATAAATTCATCTAGGGCTTCATCTAACATATTGAAGTCATCACTACTAAATGATTTATCATATTTATTATTATCAATGAATTTAGTGAGATCATCTAATATTGAAGGATATATTCCCATGAGTTATGAAGCTTTCAAAGTTAGATATACAACAAAAGATTTTATGTGTGGAACATGTAGAAATGTCAATTTCATATATGTATGCTATTTGATTTAATACTTGAGGATGTTTATTAGTGAATTTGTAGAAATTATCAATATCTATGATGTATGCAAACAGAGCTTCCAAAGATGAATAACAAGAAGTATCCATGATGAAAATATGATAACTTGTTGAACACCCAAACACTAGTTTGAGAAAATCAGGTTTTTGAATATCAAAAACACACTAATTTTACTACAAAAAAAGTGAATATGATGTGAAGAGTGCTACACAATAGGGCAATGTGAATGATTTAAAAGTTTGCTCAAATAGTTGTGAAGAAAGTGTGTAAAACCCTTAATGTTGAAATACACACTATCTAATTGCCAAATTTGAAATTTTAATGCAAGGATGCCAATTGAATCCACACTAAAACTCAAAATTAGATTTGAATGAGTGTTTTAAAAGAGAAGAAAAATCTGAAATAAGATTTTGACTACCAACCCTAGCTTTTGCAAAAACTAGGTTATATGAAAAATGCAAGTTTTCAACAAAACCCTAACAAATGAGATATGCAAATGCAAGATGTGATATTATAAAATTATTATTTATTGTAATATGATTTAGATCTGATGTATAATTTTCAAATGTTTCCAATGATATGCAATGAAAATAATGCAAAACTATGCCTTTATGTAAGCCTAGAATGCTTTTTTTTTTCAATTTTTTCAAATGTAAGCAAGATTTTTCAATGAAGAATGATAAGTATGATACTAATTAATGCAAGATCTAATTTCAACACTCAGCAAAATGCAAATGCTCGATGCTATAGGTTCACCAAAATTTTATATGGTAAAAGAATGGGTTTAATCAATGCAAGCATGTAAGTACACTAGATCAAACCCTCTTTCACTATAACATTCAAGGACAAAACTGAGCTAAGTCACTACAAGATGAAAGAGGACTCAACTATAGATTTTGTTCTCTTGTTTTCTATGGAAAGATGTAATTCAATCCAGATTTTTATCAAACCTTGGGCCAATTAATTGAAAGGAAGCTAGGTGTGCGAAAAATGCTTCCTAAACTAATCTAATGAGGGGAGAGGTATGCAAATTCACTTTAACCCTTACAATGGCAGCACTATTAAACTTATATCAGAGATATTACAGCAGCAAACACAATACAAGAATATAGACAGAGAGAAGTAGACATAAGATGTATCGTGGGGAAAACCTTTTCAGGTGAAAACCCCCACACTCTAAAACCTGCATAATGTATTATCTGAAACAGTTACAGTTTACAATACACTTTCAATGCAAGTTCTTCCAAGAACCTTCAAATGTATAATCTAGAGTTATTCTTGCAGCATAATAGTACCTATAAAAACACTATGCAACTACAACTCCAAACTATGCAATATATATAGATTACAAGGCATATTCTAGAAGCATCTTGGGATCGGCGTCCACCTTGGCCACATGGCCATTATCCTACATCAAAGGACACTTGTCCTTGCTGCAAATACATCCCTTACATCTGTCATACATGGAATATTTGACTTTCCCAACATGGAACACTCTAAGGCTAAAAATAGACTATGACAGATGCTCTTACGTATCTTACAGTTGTCATAGTTTTTCCCAACATAACAACCTTAAATGTTGTAAGAGAATCCATCATATAATACTAAATATAGCATATTCCTCTTACAACATGTCATAGCCCAACTTAGGCACCCAAAGATGCCTTTCCCTCATGTAAAGATACTCACTAACACTTGTCACCACTTGTCATAGGAATCTCCAAACTTGGCTCTTACACGTCATAGATTCTATCATATGGAATATCCTCTTCCACATACCACAAGATGCAAACACATAACATAATAGTGCCACCTCAAATGGGACGCCCAAATCCATGTAGGTTTGACTTGACCATCCAAGTCACATTCCAAGTAAAATGACATGTCACCGTGCCACCTCAACTAAGTGACCAAACTGAATGTGCAAGTAAATACAATATTAGGAAATAAATAAATATGTACAATTAAATAAATAATGCTAGGAATTTGCAAAGGTTGAGACACCTTAATTCCCAACATTAATGCACTAAACCCTATAATTGAGATAATCAGCTTATAACAGACAAACAACAATGGAAGGCCAGGATCTAAAAGTACCAAGATGATCAGTGAGATGTCATGACCTGTTCCTCAGAAGCTGAAGTGTCAGAAGACTCTGGGGCTAGTGACCGAGTCCAGAAAGTCTCGATCTCTGGAAGCTCAAAACTGGAAAAATGTCGTAAATGATGCTCTGATGTTGTATCCAGGGTTTGATTTAGCTAGTGGACATTGGGGCGAGCACCCAAGTCTTCTACAAAGGAATTTTTGCATTCTATTTTTGGATCTTGAAATCTAATCCCTTGAACAACCTCACTGTATATTCACTTCTACAATTTTTGCACCTGTAACCTGCACACAAGAAGAAAAGGAGTTTGGGGGTTGTGGTGTTTAGGGATTTGCCTCAGTCAAATTTTGGGTTAGCATTCAAGTTTTTCCAACACCATTGTTAGAGAGAGAGCATGTCCTTATAAGACAAAGGCTAAAGATAATCCAAATGATGATGAAACTATTCAAACACAAAGATGTCACCTTGGTGGTGAAGTCCTTAGGAGGATGAAGATTCTTCAACTCATAAGGATGTTAATGATGATTCCAAATCTACAATAAACACAATACTCTGCAACAATAACACATTGAATGCCTTGAATGCTCCTTTGCTCAATATCATAACCTTGCTATCATCAACTTGTCACAAAATGAATTCAAACACTTGTTTATATATGTTATCTTGTTAAACTTTCTCAAAGTAATTGAAAGAGCCAACAAGGAAGGACCCATTTAAAATTTATATGCCAACATACATTTAATTTTACCCTGACCAATCAGGGTGGACTTGGGCATGAGCGCCCAAGTCCCAAGGTGCCTTTTTGGTTGAGACCTAAGCATTAAATGGGCCCCTAGTTCCCATTTGACATGGGTTTCAGGGGATTTCTCCTTGGGGTGAATATTTTGCATGTATCATGTTAACATGGGGACCTAGGAAATAAACTAGGAGGTAAAAAGGCACGTGTCCAATTTTTACTCCATAATAATGACCAAATTTATTGCAAGAATAACAATAACCATAGAAGGATTGAAAGAACCTAGGATTAGTAGCCTATCTAGGAGGAGATCTCTTGAAATCTTTCTTCTGATGACTGACCTGTATGAATTCATCATCATCCAACTCTTGTTCCTCATCTTCAGTCTCCTCAGAGTCTCCAATGCAGGGTTCTTCCTTTTTCATTTCAAACATGCCTTCAGGTATATCTGTTTTAGAATTCTGACCTTTCAGAAATCCAATGCTACCTTTATTCTTTAGAGTTCTTTGACTACTAATTATTTCATCAAGGATGTTGGTGCTTTTCTTCAGTTTTAGACCCTTTTCTATCTGATCCTTTGCTTTCTCCAATTCTTTCCTCAAAGAGAAAATTTCTTCTTCAAGTTTGAAGCATTCAACTGATTTGTCATTGAGCTTAGCATTTAGACAATCGACAACCTTCTTACCTTCTTTAACTTGAGCTTTCAATTTGACAATCGCTTATTTTGATTGTTTGAGCTTAATCTTATATTCTTAATTTTCTTTCCTTGCAACATCTAGATCTTCTAGGGCAGAAATGAGTTCTCCTTCATAACCAGCTTCACAATCTTCTGGATTAAAGGTTGTCATATCTTTATCATCTTTTGGAGGATTCTTGTCATTAAACAATACTTCAGTTCCCATGTGTTCCACTCCAAGATCTACCTCAGCTATTAAACTATATCAAGGAATTGGAGAGAGTCTTGTAACTGTAGAGGGTTCATACCATAGAAATTGGAGAGATTGTTGCAAGTGGAATCTTCAAGTGTTGTATCTACAAAAACTGCAAAATTATAGGAGTTGTATGTTTACTGTATGTTTTTTAGGAAGCTACAAGGAGATTTCTAGTTCTCACGTGCTACAAAAAAAAATTGTAATTGTGTTAGGAAGTTGTCAAAGTGTTATCTAAATCAAAATCTAGAAGGTTATAAATTTAACTACCATTTTTAGGGTTGTTGCAAAGTGTGTCAATAAGTTGTAAGTGTTGTCAAAGTTGTGACAGGAGCAATGGGAACTGCTTTATGACTTTGACTAATTTTTAAATATTCTAATTAAAATAGAAATGATAGAAAGAAGATATCAATGTCATTTAATATGTTGAGCTAGAATGTGACTACATCTTCTATTTTTAAAAGGGGTTGTACTTTTCCTAATAGCTCAAACCAATTAAAGAATGTGACAATTGTTGATATCTTTTATTGATTTGTTGGCTACATAAGGTTTTTGAAAGTTGTTTTAAATTTATTTCAGGTCGTGTGGATTTTTTCATTTATGCTTGTCCACTAAATACTCATTATGACTTTCTCTCTTTTGGTCATGTGGTTGTCTTTTCATTTCTTTGGTCATTTGAAGATTTTTTAAAAAATCTTTTCATTGCTAGGTCATGAGGAGAGCAATAAAAGATTATTCATTTTTGAAAGAGGGCAATAGATTTTTGAGAATCTAATAGCTGAGAGTTGTAACAGAGAAAGACATTAATTTTGGTGAGAAAGATTATTCCCTGCTGGCAGATTTGAGGGAAGATTATTCTCTATTGAATAGAGAATCATTGAGGTTGTGACCTCTAGGAATATAGTAAACTCCTAGCTTTTGAATAGGGCATTGTAATGGAGAATGGGATATGTGAAGCCTTGTTTTATGAGGAATTGAAAGCTACAGAAGTTGATACATTTGTTGTAACATAAAATATTTTGTATGCAAATTCTTTGCTGCTTTAGATAGCCAAGTGATGAATTAAAAAAGTAGTTTGCTTCCATTGTTTAGATATTTGTGTTTTTTTATCATGATAGGCTATGAGGATTGACAACTACATTGGGGTTTCTTGATCCCCTCTGCGTCACTAAGAGTTATTTCGGACTTCCAAAAATGATAGGGTTGTCCCTTCCAGAATGTGAGTCACCTCTTTCTCTTTTGCTAGGTAGGGTCATCTAGGCAACCCTACAACTTAAGGATGGGTCACTCAGGAAACCTAGAAGGTCAAAGGTGTGGCCCTAAGAAGAGGATCTAAAATGGTTAGTTAGGAAAATGTGAAGTTTAGAAACTCAAGTTGAGGGTTGAAGAAGATGGTCAAGGAGTGAAAAAAACACAAGAGACATGTCACCAAGAGTGAAACTACTTAGAGGAGTGTAATTCATATCTACATGGCCATGATTAGGACCTTTATATCATCATTAGACTGCCATGTAGGCCTAACACAATTTTGGTACTTACATATTTGCCCCCTCCCAAAAAATTTCAGACTCCAACTTCAGTTGCAAGTGCATAACACTTGATTGAGAGAGAAAATCATAAAGACATGTATCATGAAAACACACCCAATAGGGTTTGAAGGTTACATCCCATGTACTAATGTTGTAGAGCTGCAAACCTAGAGATTGGAACCATTATATCAAATCTTTAGTATTATCTACCCCAATCTTCTAGCCACATGTCTATTTTGCATAGTTCAAGACCTATTGTTGGAGCACAAAGACAATTGACATCTTTTAATGACTCCTTTAGTTTGAGTGTTCGACAACAATGAAATTGTGTGAAAATGATGATGAAACCTTCAAGAATGACTACTGACAACAACTTTATTTCAACAAATGCGAATGATTCTAAAATTGAAGACTTTTCTATCAATGAAGGTGATGAGTGTCAAGAACCAATGAATGAATGTAATGAAAGAGAAAGAACTCATCAAGTCGAATGTGTAACCACAAGGAAAGATTAAAGAAAAGAGGCTCATGCTAAAGTATCTTGGCAAAGGTAATGCCTATTCATGGAGATGAATAAATCATTGAAGAATTTTTACATAGTCTAATTTTTTTTCTTTTCATGATTATATATTAGATGCAGAAGAGGAAGCAAATATGGTACATGAAGCAAGTATGAATCTTTATGATTTTGAGCAACATCTAGATATTTCCATATTCACTCCATCTACATATGATGAATTTTTAAGGGTGACATCCAATGTGGTGGCCTAGTGCAACAAGGTGGGTCCACTTTTAGTGGGAAAATTATGAGGCAAAAAAATTTAGAAGGAACAGATTTTTGCAATATTGCCGACAACTTTTTTTTAGAATTTTTGGGTGAAATTAAAACCCATTACAAATGACAATGTCTAGTTTTCCAATATGTAATTATTTCTAGTGTTGAAAATATTTTTATGTTTATTAATTAATTTTTAAACAAAAAGCCTCATAAACATTCAAAGGAAAGGACTTTGACAATATGGCTAACGATTTTTTTAGAATTTTTGGTCGAAATTAAAACCCATTACAGATGACAATGTCTAGTTTTCAAATATGTATTTTTTTTAGATTTGAACATATTTTTCTATTTATTAATTATTTTTAAACAAAAAAACCTCAAACTTAAAATTATATATTTTACTATTTTTAATAACTTTTGATTTTGAATTGTTTTTCAAAAGAAGTTTATGTCTAACCAATATAGACATCATTCTCTAAACGATGAAAAAAATCATATTACAATTATTTTAGGTTAAATTATGTTGGCCATACACAAGGGGTTTTTAAAAAAACACCTTAATCCCAATAAAAAATTAATTTAAAAAATATTTACTAAAAAATTACAAAAAAATATCCTGGTCAAACTTCAACATCATATGCATTTGTCCACAAAATATTTTTGAAAACCACTTTCATTTTCTACTTATTTTGTTGGTCATACACGTGCATTTGTTGGCCTTCAACATATTTTTTTAAAAAGCTTGATTTGGTACATCCTATACCAAACCAACTTTTATCATCTAGATATTAAAGAATAAATTACATATTTGAAAACTAGAAACAAAATCTTATATTTCATATTTTTACATCATGTTAATATTCTATGTGTAAGTACTTCAAATTTTTACCCCAACTATGACAAACTCTAAATTTTAAGAAAAAAAGGTTCTACTTTTTGGCCAAAAAGTGGACCCATTATCTTACACTGACCCTAATCATTGAAACAAGCATGTAGTTCAACATCAAAAATTGAAGAGCTTTGGCTTCTTCCCATATTTTCTTAAGGAATTGAGCAATGTGGAGTTTGAGGTGTTCTTTTTTTGAAGTTGATGAGGTGATGCAAACTTCAAGCAATTAAAAACCTAAAGATACGCAAGCACCTAATTCAATCTTTATCTTTCAAATGCTTTCATTTAAATCATAAATGTAAGTTCTTAATGTGCTTCAAATGTGTGGCACAAGATGTTATGGGATGCTACTTCAAGGCTAAGAAGAATGGGTTCATATTTCATAACACCAATTAATGGTTTTTGTGTGAGTATTCATTTCCCCATGTTTACCTTTAGGTTTAGGGAAATTTTGATTTATTTTATATGGTTTGTCTTTGTTTTCCCTTCCTAGTTGTCATTTTAGGGTTAGTTGGTTTTGTTTTTTAATATCCCTCATCTCTATCGACTCTACTACCAAATGAATATGACACTTGCTAACTTGCCAATTATGCTAGGTTCCTCATGCAAACCTTAGGTGCATGTCGTCCCTAGTTAGAGCCAATGTTTACATCATTTTTGCATATCACTTGTCCAAATGATTGCATAAAAATTTGTACCAATTTGCAGTACCATCGTGTCTAAGTGTTGTTTCAAGTTTTCTACTCGCTCCAATACCATCAATTTTCAATAGTGGTGTCATCCTACTTATTATCATGTGTCTTGTTATGATTTTCATTGGATTGAATAAGCAGAATTGTAGTTTTCCAATCCTGACTAGTTCGAATTATTTCATTGGTCAAAATAATTTATAGTTCATTATGCAAAAAGTTAGTTTAATTGTTCATAGTGATATAATTCAAAATTTGTACAAAACATTATGCATCCAAGAGATAATGTCACTATAGAAACTCTACAAATTAGTTAGAATTATAAAGTGACCGCCTCTGTGTTCATTTATTTGAACAAAAGGGTCTCAATACCATATAAATATTGTCATAGTTCTAAACATTATGAGGGACGGGGGTCGATCCCTCATAAACTATGTTACCCCCCCCTCCACATAACGTCCTCCCCCTATGAACATAAATGAAATAAAGGATCAAGGCCTATTAAAATGAAAAATAGTTTGTTTTAAGCGAAAATCTTCATGCATGGCCGACGCGCAGAGCCGACATAAGGATGTCGATGTGACATATCTTGTTTTGAGTCCGCTTCTCGACCAAAAAGTAATTATGTGGATTGAAAGTATAAGAGAATGATGTCGCGAGCGAGAACATGACGTCTTCATCACCCTTATGATACACCCACACAATTCTGACACATAGAGAATGTTTGCTTGGAGCATGACTTCATACGGTTATAAAAGGTTATAATCTTGGCGTGATCGTTTCATCGCATATTCATATGCTTAAGTGCGGGGTCGTAGAGAGAAGTAATGCTGAAGAACGACGGAGAAGCAGACACTGTTGAGGAGATGGTCATGCAAGAGCATAGGTCGTGCAAGAATTGAGCAGGAGACTTGCGAAAAGAAATCGAGCAAAGTTCGTTGGTTCACGACCAGGGAAAGAAGGATAGGATCATAGGAGTACTGAAATAAGAATACAATGGTTAATGCATGTGCGAGTTGAATTTAATTTAGATATTCTTAAACATCATCTAGTTCAACAGTTATCAATTTTGGCTAATAAAAATAGGATAAATATTTGCCACTTTTTGATGTGGATGAAGTGTGAAAATTACTCACTTTGGCAGATTTTAAGGAAAATGGATTTTCAAAACTAATTTTGTTTCACTTTTTAGCTCTCCCAAGTGAAGACCCTGGGTGCATGTACAAGGTCTGCAACACTATACTTAAATATCATCCACTTCAATAATCAAAAAGTCAATAGCAATTTTACACCTCATCCACAACAAAAAGTGGTAGTATTTGTCCTATTTTTACTGGTCAAAATTGACCTTTGACTACTAAAATGGATGGTATTTAAGAATAACCAATCTACAAGCCACTGGCAGCGAATACCTGCAATCTTTAATGTGGTTTATGGAGCCCTTTAGGTGGTGCGTAGTGATTTGTTAGTATTATCTGGTGTTTCCTGGTGATGGTGCATGGTTTAGTCTTACATAAATAACACTTTGTTATGCCATATCTAATGTAAGTGGAAGATCTGCTTTTAATCTAGTCCTTTTGGAAAATATGGGATCTTCAGAGAGAGAGAGAGATTGTTGCAAAGGAAACACTTCGATGGGGAGAGGATTATGGGACATGTTAAAGGTCAAAAGACTCCATTTCAAAACTGAGAGACTTTCAAGACACGCTGGAGTAGGAGACTTTCAGGACACACAGGAGTAAGAGATAAGTCTCAATCCTCGGTTCTACATTTTGGGAGTCAGCACAAGATCTCGTTAGAAGAATTATTGAAGCAGATTTCTTTTGCCTTTATTTTTCACCTCCGATTTGGTTGCTACAAATGAAATTCTAAGTATGATTATGTTTCTGCATCCAATATGCATTCACGAGCATGATATCGCAAATCACATTGCTCGGTCTTGCGAGGTCATGCTAACAATTTCTGGAAGTCATTGTGAAGATTGTTTGAAGAGTGAAAGGCAACTTGATTCTATTTTTGTGTTGAGGGTGTCGCCGTGTGTGGAACTAATCGCAAGCTTCTAATTTGTAAGTGACTTTAAGTAGCCACTTAAGTAAGTGCGCCCACTTTATATTTTTAAAAAGACATAGAACGACTTCAGTGACTTAAGTGATTTTAGGTTTTCAAATAATTATGAGGTAGTTGCAACTTATAACTAATTAAATGTGTTATAAAGGCAAACTCATATCATTTGTAAGCATTTTTTCCTAGCATCAAGGAGATAATATTGGGAGAGGAGATTGATACTTTAAAGATGCTATGAAGTAATATAGAAATTTCTGCCAAGATTTTTAGGCTTTCTAAGAGTTTAACTTTGTGAAGATATATAGTTTTGCATATTCTTTGTTTTATCTCTAGAGGACTTTATGTTTGTTGGTGAAATACAAGTCATTTGTAACATGTCATTTCATATTACTCGGATTTAGACACCGAACTTACAAGAAAGTAAATTAACATAATTATTATAAGCATTTGTTTACTAACATATTGATCATTTGCATAACCAAATAAATAAAAAGCATCTTTTTTTTAATATTTTCAAAACTAAAAATCACATCATATCCAAAGAAAGCATTTTAGTGAAATCTTTCACTTTACAATTACAATATTTTGCTCATGGCAATTAAAATAGTTTACATAAATTTGACTGTCAAGTCATCATAATAAATATATTGCATCTAGAGTTTTGATATATCTGTAGATTCATGAGTCTTGGATTGTCATCTGCTTGGGAAGAAGAGCACCACCCGAGTGCTTTTCCTCCAACCACAGACCGGCGGTGCCCCGCACACCTTCCTTCTCGGAAATGGCCCTACCCTTCACGAAGGGAATAGATATAAAGAACCAACAGGCTTTTGTAATCTGAGTTTCTAGTGTTGTGTCCTACATAACCAACATGGTCGTACAACTATAGATCCCTTCTAACTAAGTATGATGCTACCGGATGGTTATGCCATCCTAGACACATTGAACCAACTAATGCATGCATAGACGGATGCATTACTTTGGCCAAAAAAATTTTATAAATAAATGTTTCGCAATGAACGTAGTCGATTGTTCACACACTTCTAACTCGACTTAGAAACTATCTCATCCTACAATGAATTTGGTTTGACCAAATCTAGTCATAGAATAACTTAACTAAGTTTTGCTCATAGTCTTCCTGACTTAGACTGTTATTCCTGAGGTCTAGGATACGAAATTAAGGTTCTCATTGAGAATATAGTCTTTCAAAAAGCCTCTTCTTGCAACCTGCAACACGAAATCTGTGACTGCCTATCACTATATTCCTTGTTTCAAAAGTTTTTATTCTTAGATTAAGGATTCTCATCCAATCTTTGTTGACAATAAACTCATCCAGTTTAAGTCAACAATAAAATTATAAAATGAATTTTAAGTTTACTAAACATATCCAGGATACACTTAGAGATCTATCTTCTCCAATCCCATAATAATGATAATATTTAAATTCTTGTCACATGAAGGCAAGAAGAATATCTTAACATACCTTTTCAACAACCAACTCTTTTTCTCAAATTCCAATTTAGAAGACTTGCCAATCAAGGCCAAATAATTGCAAATGTAAGATGTGGTTGTATCAACTGTTGGTTTTTTCCCAGACTGGATGCTTATTCCCAGATTTCCCTACAAGGTAGCCATCAGTGATCAACAGGATCTCTGGGCCAGGGGCCAACAGTATAGGAGATAGACTCTATATTTTATCTCCTCTTCTTCTTCAGGCTCTGCAAGACCTAGGGGGGTATTCCCTACTCAACATCCATGAGGATATGCATACAAGGCTGGGATGCTGACAGAAAGCAGATAAGTCCTCCTGTAAGTAGACCAAAACTGAAAGATAAGAGCAAAGGGGCTAGCTTTGGGCCTATTTGCAGTTGTAGACAGAGGACTGAGGTTCCTAAAACTAACTCTAATGTCCTAATGGTTGTTTTAGATTTTGATTTGGAGTTTAAGTTTGGATGCAAAGCTGGACATGGTTGTAACACAAACACAAAGCAAGATTGGTGCCTATCCAGGGCCTGGAGTCAGTAGACATACACCTGTGAATGATCAGCATGAACAGCTAAAACTGGATTTCAAGGGGATATATGTGATATCTGCCTTACAGATATCTCCCAATATAGAGTGTTAAGTTATCTCTACTTATGGCATCCCTACTGCAGTATACCCTTCCTAATGTTCAACCTGAAAACAGTTTAATCTACCCCTTGAGCAGAAGTTAAAAGATCAGACATTCAACATAGGAATTCTATGCTCTAGAATCTAAACATTACTCAAATATCCAGATTCAGAAGAAGAATACATGCAATACTGGAGACAGAATTAACACAACACATGCTAAGATAGCATTTCTCATATAAGTTTAATCATGAAATCAGTGGGTTCATGCCAAAAACATACAACAAGAGATACATAAACTCACAGGTAAGCTGTACAGAGCAACCAGATCAGCGTGTTATGAGTTACAGAGCCAAAAATCTTCAACTTTCAACAACCTTGAGTGAATAACACCGTCTGCATTATATAGCAGGAGGGTGTATTCAGCATTAACTACCAGGTTGACCAAAATCCCGCCAGATACACAGTACCATAAAAATGGCGCTCAAACACTACCAGATTGGCGCCCAAACATGAATGCAGCAGGTAGGGGAGGAGACAGGAAGATATCTCGAGCCCTGCGCCACTGTCCGCTGATGTACACCTTCAATCGGGTACCAGATCCGCCCATACCTCTGCAACCTTCGCCATTAATGGCGCACCAACCCGCGGCCTTGGGAAAAATATCTAACAGTCGATCGCAACCATTTCCCGCCGAGATTCATCATCATGATATTTCGAAAATGCAGGATATCAATATCCCACATGCACCCCGCAGCAACCTCTTTAACACTTTATATACTAGGTCATGAGCATATATCATGTCGGTGCTTTTGCTCCTGACGACACTAGTATAAGACTTCATCATCATCATCCTCTAGCAGCATGATATCCTGTTGCCCGAAATATCACCCTGACGTCAGCATCATATCGCAATACAATCTGCATGATAATTGCCTTCATCGGCACAACCTGATCCATCGGAGGAACATCCTCCTGCTGAGCTTATACCAAAAGTCTGGCCGATGAACATCCTGATGACATCATCATCATATCCTGCTGACGTCATCATCATATCTGCCTACTGCGCACCTCCTCATATCTGGATGACGTCATCATCATGTTTGCAAATATCGGGAGATCTCCTCAAGATGATCAGTGTTAGAAATATGACCCCCCCGGGACCTTGATGACGTCATCATCATATTAACATCAGGATGATATTCGGAAGACAACCGGATATTTAGAAATATCATCCTGATGCACAAATATCAGGTTGCACTGTAGCTCCACTATAAGATCGGGGCGATAGATGAATATGATGATGCTTGAAAAGATCACCCCCACTAGATAATACACGAAGCCGGCAGGCGGATATCTCCTTGATATCAGCATCATCATGACGCTGGAACAAACATACACCTGAGTGATATGAAAATATCACCCCCTCCTTCGGAAATATCATGATGCAGATAGGCAGAGAAAAAGATATCACCCTGTCATAAGAATGACGTCAGCATCATCAGGATGACAAAACAATGAACAAGAAGTGATACAACATCATCAGGATGATATTGACTAAGATCATCCTGACGTTCAAAATATGATGACCCCAATGAATATCGGGTCGCACTTAGAACTCTTCAACAACATCATCAGGATGATCATAACCAAGATCACCCGATGATAGAAATATCACCCCGGCGAAATATCATGAAGGCAGAAAATATGATGACCCTCGCAAGCAACACGGTGATAACTGGAAATATGATGATGATGATGACAACCCTTAAGAAAAAACAAGTCAGGTCGAACAACTTAGAGAATAACCCCTTCAGAATATCGGGGCAACATCATCATCATGTTTGGGCAAGATGATAATTGGAAGATCACCGGATACTTTGAAAAATCACCCTCGCAAGCAGATCAGGGCGCACTGTAGCTCATCAGCAGGATCAGGATAAAAACCAAACATCACCCGATATTGAAATATGATGATGACGATGAGAAACTGGTCGACGGAGAACATGATGATGCCGACCACCATCAAAGGAAATATGATGATGATGACCTCCTCTTCAAAGAAAATATGATGCTGCAGCTGAAAAATGCTGAGGAGGTCCAACACTTAGAAAAAATGGGCAAGAAGATAAAGGGTTCAAATGAAGAAACCCCCTGATCATGAAAAATCAACCCCAGGTCAAAATGAGTGCTAACAGTGGCTTCGAATGGGGACGTGCAGGTGAAAACTTGCAGCGAGAACCAGATCTCCGGGCAGACTAGACAAAAGGCCAAAAAACGCGAGCTGTACAAGGCATTTACACTACATACATATTTTTACAAATGTGCACAGCAACCAGTTATTCATGCAAAATAGAACTTAAGGAATTGGCCATGCACAGGCAATTCCAGAACTTCACCATCTAGGGCCTGGAGGAAATAAGAATCCTCCCCATGAGTATTGCAAACCTGATATGGGCCCATCCATAAGGGTTGAAATTTACCATGTTTACCCTTTTCCTGACCTTTAGCATTCCAAATGAGCACCAGATCATTGACTTGAAACTTCCTTTTTGTAGTTCTCCTGTCAAACTGATATTTCACATCTTGTTGTCTTTTGAGATTGATCTGGTGGGCTTTCCTTCTGTCTTCATCCAATGCAACCAGTTGATTCACTCTTTCTGTCATGGAATCTTCAATCTCCTCATCATTTTCCTGAATGAATCTGTAAACTGGTAGGAGATTGTTTATGGGCAGTCTAGCTAATGCACCATATACTAGCTCAAAAGGTGACTTCCCAATAGCCCTTTTCACTGTCACTCTGTCAGCCCATACTGCTAAGTTCAACTTTGAGTCCCAAGCTCTCTTGTTCTTGTCCAATTTCCTCTTGATAATTTTCATGATGCTCTTATTGCTTGATTCAGCTTGACCATTTCCTTGTGGGTGATATGGTGATGTATATGACAGATTTATCCCATACCTGTTGCAAAAATCAACAAATTCACCTGATCTAAAGCACATAGCATTATCAGTGATTATCTTAAATGGTACTCCAAACCTGATGATGATGTTTTCTAGTATGAAATCTGTCACCACCTTACTTGTAGCTCTCTTAGTTGGAATGGCCTCAATCCATTTGGTAAAGTAATCAGTTGCCACCAAAATCCAACTGTGTCCCCCACTTGATTTGTCTGCAATTTCCCCTATGAAGTCAATTCCCCATTGCTGGAATGGAGCATCCACAGGTACAGTTCTGAGGGGTAAAGCACCATCATATTTCAGCTTTCCTGAGAATCTTTGGCAAGGGTCACACTTTCTCACTAACCTTTGTGCATCTGAAAAGAGAGTAGGCCACCAATATCCTGCCCTGAGAATTTTATGAGCTGTTGTTTGGGCAGTATAATGTCCACCACACAATCCTTTATGCATATCAATCAAAACATTGTTAGCCATATCCTCATCCACACATCTCAGTAGCACACCATCAGGGTTTTTCCAGTATAGCTCACCTTGAACAATAACATACCTGATTGCATGTAACTTTAAAGTCCTCTTTTGATTGTCACTGAAATGGGAAGGACAATTCAGATTTTGCAAGTAATAGATAATATCCTTGTACCATTCAGATCCTGATACATTTACACTCTCATCTTGGACTGCATTAACTTGGCATGCTTCCAAGTTTGACTGTGCCATCATCTTGGCTAATCCTTGTCCTCTTATCAACTTAGTAACTTGTATGTCTATGTTGAACTCCTGCAGTTTGTTTATCCATCTGCACCTTCTTCCAGTCACCTCCTGCTGAGTGAATATGTCTTTGACTGCTGCATGAGGTACATATGCAATTACATATGATCCTACCAAGTATGGTCTGAAACTTTTGATGGCTCTGACCAGTGCATATGCCTGTTTTTCCATAATATCATACTTCAACTCAGAGGCCTGCAAGGACATACTGAAGAAAGCGATGGGCTGTTCAAAACCATCTTCGTTTTTCTGTAACAAACATGCAGCAACAGTATGAAAGGAAGCAAATGAAAATACTTGGAATGGCCTAGAAAAATCAGGAGATTTAAGAACAGGGGCCATCTTGATTGCCTCTTTGATATTCAGAAATGATTCTATTGCTTCCCTTTCCTAGTTGACAGTTGCATCCTTCTTCATCATCTTGGAAATGTTCCTTGTGGTTTCTGCAAAGTTGGGAACAAATCTCCTAACAAAATTTATCTGTCCAAAGAAGGACTAAACTCCTTTCACAGTTTTTGGCATTTGAATCCTGTCAATAGCAGCCACTCTCTCTGGATCTATCCTGACTCCATCCTTGGAAACAATATGTCCCAGAAGCTTTCCTTCAACTACTCCAAAGGCACACTTCTTTGGGTTTAAAGAAATACCATATTCTAGTGCTCTTATGAAAATCTGCTCCAGATGCAAACAATGCTGCTCTTCTTTCTTTGAGTAAGCAGTCAGGTCATCCTGATATACAGCCAGGATTGAATCAATCAACCCTGCAAAAGCAACGTCCATTGCTCTTTGAAATGTAGCACCTGCATTTGTTAGTCCAAATGGCATTCTAACATACACATACGTTCCCCATGGAGTGGTAAAGGCAGTCTTATATTGTTCTGATTCCTTTACCTTTACCTGATTATATCCTAAAAATCCATCCATCATGGATAGGAGTTCACAACCAGTCACTCTCTGCAACATAGCTTCCATATTAGGCAGTGGATAGTTATCCTTCAAAGAGGATACATTCAAGTTCCTGAAATCAACACAAAGCCTAATATCACCATTCTTTTTTCTGACTGGGACAAGGTTAGACACCCAAGTTGAATGTCTGATTGGCACAATTATTCCAGCTTCCCTGAGCCTTTTGAGTTCTTCTTGCATCTTGGGAGCTAAGGTAGGATTAATAGGTCTTTGCTTTTGTCTAAATGGCTTAGCTCCAGGCTTCAATGGGATCTCATGCTGGAATAAATCTTCCCTATAGGCTTTTAGGTCCTCATATGACCAAGCAAAAACATGTTTATACTTTTTCAGTAATGCAATCAGCATACTTCTAATGTGTGGTTTGAGTTGTTTACCAATGTATACTTTCTGAGGGGCCTGAGATGTCCCCAAATTTATCTCCTCTAAATCCTCCTTATTTGTGGGAGATGTCCTTGTGACCATTTTATCTCTACTGTTAAAAACTCTTTCCAAAGCTACCAACCCTCTAGGGATTTTATTAGTCTTCAATTGAATGATCTCTTTTCCCACAAGAGTCTCTTTTCCATCTACAGTCTCTACAAAAGCTTGGAAATCAATCTGTTGATTCTCATACTCATCTATGCAGTGCAAAAATTTCAACAAATCCCTATCATCATTAAACACTTGCCAACTGCATATATTTTCTGGTATTGCAGGCCTAATTTTAACTTCTACATTTGTAACACCTGACAGAGTGATGTCATCTGGCCTTATTGCAACATTGGCTAAGAAATCAGCCATAACATTTTTTGACCTTTCTACCCAGCCTATTGAAAATGCATCAAATAATTCAATGGTATCCCAAACAGCATGCTTGTATTGTTTCAGTCTTTTATTTTTTGCAGCATACTTATTTCTGATTTGGGATACAATCAGCTCAGAATCCCCAAATACTCTTAACATCTTAATTCCATGTTTGAGAGCAATATTTAGGCCTAAGAGTAAAGCCTCATATTCTGCAATATTGTTTGTGCAATCAAACCTCAGCAAGAAAGAGAATTTGAGGAGCTTACCAGTTGGAGACAGGAAAACAACTCCAACTCCAGAGCCTTCTTTTGCACAAGCTCCATCAAAAAACATGGTCCATAAGCCTTGCTGATCCAGCTCTTCAATGCAGACATTTTTCTTTTTATCTTCTGTATCATCTGAGACAACCCTGAAGTTATCACAGTCAGTGTCTACAAAGCATACTTGTTCATTTGCTTCTTGGTCTTCCACTGTCTCTGATGATCTTTGCTCTCTGATTAACTTGACATCCCTGCCATTCATTGGAATCATGGCATATGACAGGTCCAGCTGCATACTTCCACCAATTAGTGCTGCCCATCTTCTTGACAACAACATACCGTACTGTGGCTTGATGTCAACCACTGTTATATTCATTTTATATTTCTTTTCAGGAAATGCTGCCAGTTTGAAATCTACATCCTTCATGATTCCAATAACTGGTACCTCTCTGGCATCCATTGCATAACATTTTCCACATGCCTTGTCAATTTTTAATCCAGTTTGTTGCATGATGGCCAAAGGCATGACATTTGTGGATGCTCCAGAGTCAAGCATACAATTTCTAATTATTTTTCCATTTATAACCAGGGAAACATAAAATGGTTCCACCTGTGAAGGACACTTTGTCATAGTCACTCCTAAATAGACTTCAGGAGTCTCATCTTCTTCATTACACATGACATGTTTCTCACCCTGGGTCTGATCACTTTGTTTAGCTTGAAAAGGTACCCCTGAGATTAGGGATATTGTCCTATTCTTGATCTCTTCCACTTTCATGAGTTCCATAAGTGGAACAGAGACTTTTACCTGCGAGAGGACCTGAGCTATATCAAATGGAGCACAGTTTTGTACAACAGTTGTAGCTTGCTCCACAATCTTGCTTTTATCCTGAGCTGATTTAGTTTTCATTTTCATAGTTCCCTGATCATCATTCTTGTCTTGGGAACCTCTACTTTGATCTTCAACCTGAGGGGTTTTGTTTTCTGGTCCTTGAAATTCATGACCTGTTCTATGTTTAAAGTTCTGTTTATTATTTACCCACTACCTTTTTTGTGGTTCAGTTCCTTTATGACCATGCACCAGCTGACCTGCAGAAATATCTTCTGGCTAATGTGGGCTGCCTACTTGATTTTTGCCTCTGAGATTGTAGTTGCTTTTGACTTGAGCAACTGCTGCAGCTGTGAAGGCTCTAATTTCCTCATCAGAAGGCCGTTGTAAGTTACTCAGAAAACTGTGTGAGTTCTGAGCATACACATAATTATCTTCATTATCTTCATCATATGGGGACTGTTGGCAGGCCTGAATTTGATGATCTGTATTCTCATCAGCATCATAAAGAGTGTATCCATTGCCTATGGACATCATATTAACATCATCATCCTGCACATGATGTGGCTCATTGCATTCATTACAAGATGTAGCATTATCATACAAAGATTGAGCAATCATACACTGTGACTGTGAATGTGGCATCTGACAAATTATACACCACGGAGCATCATCAGCAATATTTATAGCTTTCTTTAGGGGATCAAGAGTTTCTTTGACATGTTGAGCCCTCTGATTTGTGTTGTTACGTGGAAATACAGGCTTACCATCATGCCAATTGGTGTTATAAGGCATATCATGTAATGATGGCCTCTTTTCCTGCCTTTGATAGACTTGCCTATCAGGACCCATCCCTTTTTCACTTCTAGCTAATCTATAGCTTAGGTCCTTAACAACATTTGCCAATTTGTCTATCTTATCTTCAGGAGCAGATGTACTACCTTGAGTGTTCTGAGGCTTATTTGGATTCTGCAGAATTTTTATATCATCCCTTCTATTTGTCTTGCCTGATGCTTTCCTATTGTTTTCAATATTCACTGCAATTCTGAAAGCATCCCTGAGAGTAGCAGGACCTTTATCTCTTAGTCCATATGCAGTCTTTGCATCAAAGGCATTGATATACAAAATTATGCACATTGGTTCATTTGGCCTCATGTGATGTGGCAATTTGTTCAACACTTTAGTAAATCTTGCATTAAAGTCTGCAACCTGCTCATTTGACCCTTTAGTGATACTGGTGAACTCATTTACAAAAAATCTAGGGTCAGTTTTATCACCATATTGCTCCTTGAACATCCTTTTAAAATCATCCCATGATGAAATACTCCGGTCAGGCAGATTCCTGTACCATTCTCTTGCCTCATCTATTAAGGATTGCATGAATGACTTCATGAAAACATCCTCATGCTCAACCTCAAAATTATCCATGACATTTTGAAAGGCCTTTAGATGATCTTCTCCTGACACTGTGTTGTTTCCTAAAAATTTAGGCACTTGCAGCCTCAGATGCTTGTCAATGGGGTTAGGATACCTAGGAATACCATCAAACACCAGCTGCCTGAATCTATCCAACTGCATGGGCTGTCTGTTTAGCTGATTAACATTAACATTTCTGTTTGCATTTTGGTTTCCTGCATTGTTCAGTGGTATCCTAGCATCATTCACATTTTGTCTCTCATCATGATGCTGATGTTGCACTTCATATCTTTGCTGATGTCTTTGCACATTTGCATTCTCTAGGGTAGGAACTGAATCATTTTGGGCAGTTCTTAAGGCTTGCACTTTCTGCTTTATATCGTCTCTGATTTTCATGGCTTGTAGGTATTCTAGTTCTGCTCTTAGACTTCTGATTTCTTCAGCTAACTGTTCATCCTTAGGTCTGGAGGTAGATGGTCTCATACCATTCTGGTCATCATCTTCATCATCCCTCAGAGACTCTGCCTCTTCAAACCTTTCACTTGGGTCTAGAAAAGGGCGTTCTTGGAACACCTCTGACCTCATTCTCATGCTACCACCCTGTTGCCTCTCATATGCACCTTGAATATCAGCTTCTGCATTTGAAAAATAAGGCGCATGCTATCCTGATGGCCTAGGGTTATCTTGTATATCATCACCTTTTCTGGGAGAGCTCTCATGACTAAGTGAGACAGTTCCCTTTCTTCTGTACATCATTCTTTTTGTTAATGGTAACTCTTCAAATAAAGGATTTTGTTGGGATCTTCTCCCCTGCATATAAATTTTACTTTGACCGGTTGGGAGATTACTTCGGAGTCGCCACCTATTACTAGGAACTGTTTTCTTCTGAAAACCAGGGTTCTTTCACAAGGTTCCCCAGCAGAGTCGCCAATTTCTGTTGGTTTTTTCCCAGACTGGATGCTTATTCCCAGATTTCCCTACAAGGTAGCCATCAGTGATCAACAGGATCTCTGGGCCAGGGGCCAACAGTATAGGAGATAGACTCTATATTTTATCTCCTCTTCTTCTTCAGGCTCTGCAAGACCTAGGGGGGTATTCCCTACTCAACATCCATGAGGATATGCATACAAGGCTGGGATGCTGACAGAAAGCAGATAAGTCCTCCTGTAAGTAGACCAAAACTGAAAGATAAGAGCAAAGGGGCTAGCTTTGGGCCTATTTGCAGTTGTAGACAGAGGACTGAGGTTCCTAAAACTAACTCTAATGTCCTAATGGTTGTTTTAGATTTTGATTTGGAGTTTAAGTTTGGATGCAAAGCTGGACATGGTTGTAACACAAACACAAAGCAAGATTGGTGCCTATCCAGGGCCTGGAGTCAGTAGACATACACCTGTGAATGATCAGCATGAACAGCTAAAACTGGATTTCAAGGGGATATATGTGATATCTGCCTTACAGATATCTCCCAATATAGAGTGTTAAGTTATCTCTACTTATGGCATCCCTACTGCAGTATACCCTTCCTAATGTTCAACCTGAAAACAGTTTAATCTACCCCTTGAGCAGAAGTTAAAAGATCAGACATTCAACATAGGAATTCTATGCTCTAGAATCTAAACATTACTCAAATATCCAGATTCAGAAGAAGAATACATGCAATACTGGAGACAGAATTAACACAACACATGCTAAGATAGCATTTCTCATATAAGTTTAATCATGAAATCAGTGGGTTCATGCCAAAAACATACAACAAGAGATACATAAACTCACAGGTAAGCTGTACAGAGCAACCAGATCAGCTTGTTATGAGTTACAGAGCCAAAAATCTTCAACTTTCAACAACCTTGAGTGAATAACACCGTCTGCATTATATAGCAGGAGGGTGTATTCAGCATTAACTACCAGGTTGACCAAAATCCCGCCAGATACACAGTACCATAAAAATGGCGCTCAAACACTACCAGATTGGCGCCCAAACATGAATGCAGCAGGTAGGGGAGGAGACAGGAAGATATCTCGAGCCCTGCGCCACTGTCCGCTGATGTACACCTTCAATCGGGTATCAGATCCGCCCATACCTCTGCAACCTTCGCCATTAATGGCGCACCAACCCGTGGCCTTGGGAAAAACATCTAACAGTCGATCGCAACCATTTCCCGCCGAGATTCATCATCATGATATTTCGAAAATGCAGGATATCAATATCCCACATGCACCCCGCAGCAACCTCTTTAACACTTTATATACTAGGTCATGAGCATATATCATGTCGGTGCTTTTGCTCCTGACGACACTAGTATAAGACTTCATCATCATCATCCTCCAGCAGCATGATATCCTGTTGCCCGAAATATCACCCTGATGTCAGCATCATATCGCAATACAATCTGCATGATAATTGCCTTCATCGGCACAACCTGATCCATCGGAGGAACATCCTCCTGCTGAGCTTATACCAAAAGTCTGGCCGATGAACATCCTGATGACATCATCATCATATCCTGCTGACGTCATCATCATATCTGCCTACTGCGCACCTCCTCATATCCGGATGACGTCATCATCATGTTTGCAAATATCGGGAGATCTCCTCAAGATGATCAGTGTTAGAAATATGACCCCCCCGGGACCTTGATGACGTCATCATCATATTAACATCAGGATGATATTCGGAAGACAACCGGATATTTAGAAATATCATCCTGATGCACAAATATCAGGTTGCACTGTAGCTCCACTATAAGATCGGGGCGATAGATGAATATGATGATGCTTGAAAAGATCACCCCCACTAGATAATACACGAAGCCGGCAGGCGGATATCTCCTTGATATCAGCATCATCATGACGCTGGAACAAACATACACCCGAGTGATATGAAAATATCACCCCCTCCTTCGGAAATATCATGATGCAGATAGGCAGAGAAAAAGATATCACCCTGTCATAAGAATGACGTCAGCATCATCAGGATGACAAAACAACGAACAAGAAGTGATACAACATCATCAGGATGATATTGACTAAGATCATCCTGACGTTCAAAATATGATGACCCCAGTGAATATCGGGTCGCACTTAAAACTCTTCAACAACATCATCAGGATGATCATAACCAAGATCACCCGATGATAGAAATATCACCCCGGCGAAATATCATGAAGGCAGAAAATATGATGACCCTCGCAAGCAACACGGTGATAACTGGAAATATGATGATGATGATGACGACCCTTAAGAAAAAACAAGTCAGGTCGAACAACTTAGAGAATAACCCCTTCAGAATATCAGGGCAACATCATCATCATGTTTGGGCAAGGTGATAATTGGAAGATCACCGGATACTTTGAAAAATCACCCTCGCAAGCAGATCAGGGCGCACTGTAGCTCATCAGCAGGATCAGGATAAAAACCAAACATCACCCGATATTGAAATATGATGATGACGATGAGAAACCGGTCGACGGAGAACATGATGATGCCGACCACCATCAAAGGAAATATGATGATGATGACCTCCTCTTCAAAGAAAATATAATGCTGCAGCTGAAAAATGCTGAGGAGGTCCAACACTTAGAAAAAATGGGCAAGAAGATAAAGGGTTCAAATGAAGAAACCCCCTGATCATGAAAAATCAACCCCAGGTCAAAATGAGTGCTAACATCAACCATTAGTCCTTTCTAGACTACCAAATAAGGGTCGACTTGATACTATAATGTAGCCCAAAAGGTTCTTTTAATCTCAATAATACATTTAATAAAAAGTAAAATTCTTCTTTCAATCTAATATCTCATACTAATAAGGCTCGAGAGACTAAAATCTTGCAATATGGGCTCGAGAGCCAAATATATTGTTATATATGGGCTCGACCCGTTATTCTGTCCTCGACATTCTAGTTTACTGATACAGGAAAATTTCTTTTATAAGAAATAAGACAAGAGTCTAATCAACTCTGGCATTCTCTCATGCCAATATAAGCAGAGAACATCATCAAAATACTTCTTGTTAACAACTATCTTGCTAGCATACTTTATTCATAATGGGGGTTTATTAAATAATGAAATGGCTTCATTGTTTGCCAATGCCTATCGTTCAAACATTGAACTTAGTCAGGAATATGGTTAATATGGCTATTACTGTTTTAATCCATGGTAGAAAATATTTCATACAGTCACAAATAGTACCTCTTTGTCCTTCGACAAAGCTTAGGTTAGCATTTTGAATAGCACCAACTGTTGTTATCATAAGGACTATCAAGGAGAAAAGTTTAGGAACACACTACAATTTTGTAGGTGTCGACCCACATATCAAGTTTCAAAAGACACAGTCAATAGGCTTTCGGCTTGTGGGTATCAACTCAACCAACAAGTTTAAAAGATATAGAACATAGTTATCGGCCTACTCAGGCACCAAGAATATATATATATATATATATATATATATATATATATATATATATATATATATATATATATATATATATATATATATATATATATATATATATATATATATATATATATATATATATATATAAAGGAAACTAATGACATGCTTCAATAACAAAGATAAATAAAAACTTGCTTTGAACAAAGCTTCGATTGAAGCTCACATTTATAAACATGAGTATACTTGTAGGAATTCAGTCATCGACCTTCCAAAACATCTTTCTGTTATCTTCCTTCTAAGAATTCTTGAGCTTCCCCAGTCCTTCGATACTGTAGAATCTCTCTATTTTTGTTATCCATATTAACAGGGCCTAACATTAGGAAAACCTTTCTTAGAAGGAAAATCGACAACTGTCAAGGTGAGATTGACTTAATCAATGAGAGTTAACTAGTACATACCCCGTCTCGAGAAGATTCGCTAAATATACAACTTGGAACTCGAATGGAAAAACCTGTCTCTTCCCAAATATCTATTCCCTTCTCTCCAATGATGCTCTCCTTCCTTTCTCAGAGGTGGAAATCTATTTCTTGGTTACACTTACAGTCACACAAAGTATGATTAGTGTATCATCAACAAATCTTTATGCATCATAATTAAATAGTACCAATATCTTTTGATCTCATGTCAAATTCTATGCATTAATCATAGTTCATAAAATCAATGATTTATCCTGACATTTTCCTAAACGTCAAATCATTAATCTATGATAACTTATCCACTTAATCACATGAAAGTAAAAGTAAAACATAGTCAAAGTTTGGGGATGTAACATATCTCCCGCCATAAGAATCATCATCCCCAATGATCCAATGTATCAAAAGTTTGTAACATGAAAAAGTTTTTATTCATCATAGTAAAAACTTAAAATAGATGAGGAAATGTTTGATAAATATCATGATAGTTCTCCAAGATGGCATTCTCTCATGCATACTGGTCCCACTGGACCTTGCATTGAGTAACTTCTTTATTACGCAAGCCTAGCTTACATATTTCGAGCACTTTGATGGGCTCGATCATTACCACCCCTAGGTCCTTCACCTGTAAGGCATTCCAATCAAGAATAGGAATATGATTATCTCCTGTAACATACTTTTTCAAAAAAGAAACATGGAAAATATTATACATCATGGCAAGAGCTGGCGGTAGAGCAATCTTGTATGCAACTGGGTTGACCTCCTCGAGAACTTCAAAGGGACCCACATATGTAGCAACTAGTTTGGATGACTTTCCAAACTTAATGTAACTCTTTTACGATTTGACTCTTAACAGAACTTTCTCTCCTTATGAGAAATGTCTTGGAATGCGCTTAGCATTTGCATAGCTTTTATGTCTATCATTTGCCTCTGCTAACCTTTTCTTAATCATATGGACCTGTTCTTCCATTTCTGATAGAATTTTTGGACCAAGTCTAATCCTATCTTCTAGCTTATCCCATCTTATAGGAGCTTGACATTTTATTCTATATAATGCTTCAAATGGATCCATCTTGATAGTGAAATGATAGGAATTGTTGTAAGCAAATTCCACAAGAGGAAGGCAATCTTCTCATTTGTATTGTTGATCCATGCAATACATTCTCAATAGATCTTCCAACACTTGGTTCACTCTTTATGTTTGGACATTTGTCTCAAGATGATAAGCTAAGCTTATGTTTAATTGAGTTCCAAGTGAGGAAAATAAGTTTTGTCAAAACCTTGATGTCATGCGAGCATCCCTATCTGAGATGATCTTCTCAGGAATATCGTGCAACTGAAAAACTTCTTGCACAAATTTGCAGGCTATGACTGGTGCTCCATATGTCAAATTCCCAGGTATGAAATGTGCTACCTTAGTGAGTTTGTCTACCACTACCAGAATAGCATTATGCCTATTTCTAGACCTATGAAGGCCTTGTACAAAATCCATGCTAATGATTTGCCATTTCCACTCTAGAATCTCATGAGGATATAGAAGTCCTGCCAGGTGATGATGCTTTGCTTTCACCCTATGGCATTCTAGACATCCAGCTACAAACCTTGCAACATCCCTCTACATTCCTTTCCAAAAATATAATGGTTTTACATCAGCTAGCAATTTCATCACTCTAGGATGTCTTGAATAGGGTGCAAAATGAACTTCCTTCCACAGGATATTCCTTAACTCCTTGGAGTTTAGAATGTACATCCTCCCTTTGAATCTTAATAGTCGATCCAGTTCAAAGTAGAATCCATCATACCTAGAATCATGAGGGTTGTCTGAAAGAGCTTGTTTAACCTGCTCATAGTATTCATCTCCCTTGGACTTTTGTAACACCTAATTTAAAATTAGAATACATATAGAGATCATCGAGGAGATATGTCTCCTTCAACTTAAGGCATCCGCCACTTGGTTTTCCTTACCCTGAATGTATTTAATCTCAAATTTGTAATCAGATATTAGCTCTAACCACCTCCTCTGGCAAGCATTAAGATGTGGTTGAGTAAATAAATATTTAAGTCCTTGATGGTCTGTTCTTAATTCAAATGATTTTCCAAGCAAGTAATGTCGCCACATTTACAGTGCATGTACAACTGTTGCTAACTCGAGATCATGAGGAGCATAATTCTGCTCATATGTTTTCAACTTTCTAGACTCATAGGTAATAATTTTCCCATCTTGCACAAGTACACCTAATCCTTCTCCTGAGGCATCAGTGATGACTACAAAATGACCCTCTGAATCAGGTACCTTTAAAATAGGTGTCATAGTCAACTTCTTTTTTCGTTGATCAAATGCCTCCTGACATTTTTCTAACCAATCAAATCTTTTGCCTTTCCTTTGTAGAGAAGTAATGGGATAGGCAATTTTTGAAAAGTTAGCCACAAATTTTCTGTAATATCCTGCTAGGCCCATTAAACTACTTTCTTCATGTACAGTTTTCAGTGTAGGCCACTCTAGAATCGCTTTAATCTTTGATGGGTCTACTACAATTCCCTCAGCTGAGATTATGTGACCCAAGTATTGTACTTCTTTTTGGAAGAAAGTACACTTTGAGAGCTTGTCATAAATTTTATGCTCTCTCAAACGCTGAAGGACGATCTGCAAATGCTAGTGATGTTCTTCCTCATTTTTAGAATAAATCAAAATATCATCTAGGAAAACAAGGATAAACTTGTCCAAACTATCCCTAAACACACTATTCATTAAGTTCATGAATGTTGCAGGTGCATTCATCAGTCCAAAGGGTAGGACAATGAACTCATAGTGCTCATACCTCGTTCTAAAGGTTGTCTTATGCCTTAATCGATGGTACCTTGATTGTAGATTGATCTTTGAAAATACAATTGCACCACGCATTTGGTCAAAAGGATCATCAATATGGGGCAATGGATACTTTTTCTTTATCGTTGCTTTATTTAGCATATGATAATTTATACATAAGCGCAGTGTGCCATCTTTCTTCTTAACAAAAATCATTGGCACTCCCCACGGTGAAACACTAGGTCTTATCAATCATTTTTCTAACAATTCTTGCAGTTGAGCCTTTAGCTCCACCAACTCTATTGTGGTCATCTGATAAGCAGCTTTGGAAATAGGTTCCGATCCTAGAATTATATCTATTGAAAAGTAAAAATCTCTCTTAGGAGGCAATCTAGGTAATTCATTTGGAAATACATCCTCAAAATCTTGAAGAAATGGATACTTATCCATATATGATCTCTCTTGATCTATGGATTCTCTTTCTTCAACTCCTTGGAGTTTTTGAGATCCATAATACATCAAATCATCTTGAAAAATAGACTCTTTGTGATCATCTATTTTCTCCATTTTGATAGCAAAGAGTTGACACCCTTTCTGTTGGCCTCTCTTCATCTATAGGGCAGATATTTGCCTTAGTTTGACCTCTCTAGCAGTGCCTTGCAGAAAAACTCTATTCCCAAAGTCATCTAGGCATTCTACTATTTTAGCAAAATAATCCACTTTAGCCCTATGCCTCCATAACCAATTTATTCCAAGGATGACATCATATGATCCTAAGGGGGCTACAAAGAGGTTTACTTCAATTGAGAAACTCGGGAGTTCAATCTTGGCTTTCAACAAATATTGCTCTACCTGAGCTCTTGTCTGGTTAACATATTCTACTAACCATGATTTTTCCATGTAACCAGCTCTTCTAGATATCTTATTTAAAACTTTTGGAGAAATAAAACATTATGTAGCATCAATATCTATTAAAATTGAAATTGGACTACCAAACAAAGTACATGTGGTTTCAATTGGAGTAATCTGGTACTTCGCTTGTCGATTATCCAAGGTTGCATGTATTCGTTGTTGGAAGGATGCTTGTTGTGATGGAAAGGGATTTCATCGCAGTTGAGTCCCTTGTGTCTTATTAGGACACTGATTGGCATAATGGTCAACACCACACGAAAAACACCCTCCAGGGGGTCCTCACCTTTTAAAAGGCTTTCTTGAGTTATCTCCATTCTTCTCAAGGAGTTATTGTTGTTTTTCTTATTACCCCTAGATTCATTCTAATTATCCCTAAATCCTTTATCACCTTTCCTTTTAAAATTCTTCTTATTACCCTTTTTCTTGAATGATTGGGAGGATTGTGACCAATTGAACTTTTTATGATTCTTCTCTCGATATGCAAATATGGACTTTAACTTTTGTTCATGTTTAATAGCTTTCTCATAAACTTGGTCCATAGAAGTGGGACCATGCACATCTACTTCACCTCCAATATGGGCATTTAATCCCATGATGAACTTTTGGATGCAAAACCTCTCATCCTGTTGGTATTGAAGAACATATTTGAGACAAGTAAACTTCTCGCAGTACTCATTTACAGATGAGTCACCTTGCCTCAGGTTTTGGAAATCTATGAGCTTTTGATCAAAATATAACTATGGCATCTTTACCTAAAGAGTTCCACAAACCTTTCCCAAGTTTGACTCAAAGAGCTCAATCCCAGCTCTATCTTCTTAGTCATCCACCAGGTGGATCCTTCACCAGCCAATTGGTATGCTCCCCATACCGCTTTGGTTATTTCAAAATATTTTTCCATTTCTATGAGCCATGCCTCCGCGACATCTCTACTCATAGTTCCATCAAATTTGGGAGGTGTGACCTTTTTCATATCTCTGGATAATTTGAGGGCCAAGTGGCTCCTCTTATCCTTATCTTGTCTCAATTCTAAGTTATTCTCTCCAAGCCCACTCTGGGTGGTACGTTCATGACGACCCTTATCTTCACCCTTGTGGAAGGCTTCATGTCCAGGTCTACTCTAACCTCTGACCTCTTGCTCTAAATTTACAACCCTTGCCCTCGTTTCATGGAGAATGGAAAGAATCTAGTTAATTTTTGCATCGAAGTTGCCAAAAGGTTGCCCTTCCTCTTGGCTACCCCCAAAACGGGTTCCTGTCCAAACCATACTGCAACTCTACTTCTCGTAAAGTTTTCATGTTAAGCATTCAATTAGTTTCTCACACTATTGAATTCATTCATAAACATAAATCCATTCTCATTTATACAATCTTAAACAAGAAAGAAAATTTTTTTACCAAAATTTCTAAATTGTATTATAGTATCTATAGATCACATAATATCCACCATTCATTACAAATTTTTACATCTTGCAACTACAAGTCACTGTCAGAAAGGGAGATCGTCCCAGGATCATCCTCATCCTTGAGGTTTACCAAATCATACTTGGGGGGTGGATGTACTCGTAGGTACTCATCCATAACTTCCTGACTGATAGCAGGAGCATTAGGACCACATCCAAATGGTAAGTCCTTATGCGCAGAGGGTTTAACTGATTCACCCTTAGAGATAGGAACAATAGCCTTAACTACTTTGTCCTTCTTTTCCTTCTCCTGCTTGATACGCTTAATAGCGTTAGCGAAGGTCTCAGTGTCAATTAACCATGCACCTTCCATGTAACCAGTTTGGCCTAGGCTTTTCATTCTTGAGACTCTCTCCGTCATAGCCTTTAGGTAATGTCCATTTCCTGTTAGCTTCTTCCTTGGAGTTATTCTTGTTCTTACCATTTTGGCAAAAGAACATTCAAACATTAGCAACTATTAATGTCTAAGGAATATTTTATGCAGTGAGCTCATAGGTCCATGTATTCAACCTAGTAGCTTTGATACCATATGTAACATGTCATCTCATATTACTCGAATTTACACACCGAATTTACTAGAAAGTGAATTAACATAATTAGCATAAGCATTTGTTTACTAACATATTGATCATTTGCATAACCAAAAAAATAAAAAGCATATCTTTTCTAAATTTTTTCAAAACTAAAAATCACATCATATCCAAAGATAGCATTTTAGTGAAATCTTTCACTTTACAATTAAAATATTTTGCTCATGGCAATTAGAATAGTTTACATAAATTTGATTGTCAAGTCATCATAATAAATATACTACATCTAGAGTTTTGATATGTGTCTTCATAAGTCTTGGCTTGTCATCTGCTTGGGTAGGAGAGCATCACCCGAGTGCTTTTCCTCCAACCACAGACCAGCAGTCCCCCACACACCTTCCTTCCCGAAAGTGGCTCTACCCTTCACGAAGGAAATAGATATAAAAAACCAATAGGTTTTTCCATCTGAGTTTCTAGTGTTGTGTCCTACATAACCAACACGGTCATACAACTATAGATCCCTTCTAACTAAGTATGACGCTGCTGGATGGTTATGCAATCATGGAGCACTGTAAACTGACTAATGCATGTAGAGATAGATGCATTACTTTGGCCAAAGATTTAATATAAATAGAAGTTTCACAATGAACGTAGTTGATTGTTCACACACTTTTAACTTGACTTAGAAATTATCACATCCTACAGTGAATTTGGTTTGACCAAATTTATTCATAGAATAACTTAACTAAGTTTTGATCATAGTCTTCCTGACCTAGACTGTTATTCTCGACTTCTGGGATACGAAATTAAGGTTCTCATTGAGAATATAGTCTTTCAAAAAGCCTCTTGTTGAAACCTGCAACACAGAATCTGTGACTGCCTATCACTATATTCTGTATTTCAACAATTTTAATTCTTGGACTAAGGATCCTCATCCAATCTTTGTCAACAACAAACGCATCCAATTTAATTTGACAATAAAATTATAAAATGAATTTTGCGTTTACTAAACATATTCGGTATACACTTAGAGATCTTTCTTCTCTAATCCCGTAATAATGATAACATTTAAATTCTTGGTGCATGAAGGTAAGAAGAATATCTTAACATACCTTTCAACAACCAACTCTTTTTCTCAAATTTCACTTTAGAAGACTTGCCAATCAAGGCCAAATAATTGCAAATGTAAGACATGGTTATATCAACCATTAGTCCTTTCTAGACTACCAAATAAGGGTCAACTTGATACTATAATGTAGCCCAAAGCGTTCTTTTAATCTCAATAATACATTTCATAAAAAGAAAATTTCTTCTTTCAATCAAATATCTCATACTCATAAGGCTCGAGAGACAAAAATCTTGCAATATGGGCTCGAGAGCCTAATATCTTGTTATATATGGGCTCGACCCGTTATTCTGGGCTCGACATTCTAGTTTATTGATACAGGAAAGTTTCTTTTATAATAAGTAAGACAAGAGTCTAATCAACTCTGGCATTCTCTCATGCCAATATAAGCAGAGAACATCAACAAAATACTTCTTGGTAACAACTAGCTTGCTAGCATACTCTATTCATAATGAGGGTTTATTAAATAATGCAATGGGTTCATTGTTTGCCAATGCTATCGTTCAAACACTGAACTTAGTCAAGAATATGGTTAATATGGCTGTAATTTTTTAAGCCACAGTAGAAAATGTTTCATGCAGTCACAAACAGCACCTCTCTGTCCTTCAAGGAATCTTAGGTTAGCATTTTGAATAGCACCAACTGTTGTTATCATAAGGACTATCAAGGAGAAAAGTTTAGGAACACATTACAATTCTGTAGGTGTCGACCCACATATCAAGTTTCAAAAGACACAGTCAATAGGTGTTGGTGTCAACCACCTCCCAAGAGCACAACCTACAAGATAAACACCTTCACAATATGAGAGAAGCACGAGGCTATTTCACCAGAATGATGAAAAATATATTGAAATTTGAGATGCAAATAATGTACATTGGCTTTGCTTATAAAGGGAAGGAGTGATCGGATGGAGGCAACCAACCGTCAAACTACCAAAACGATAAATAAAAACTAAAAAATAATATGCACCTAATGTTGGATGCCTAAGTAAACTTAAGCAAGGTAAATGGTAAAAACTCATTTATTCCAACACCCCCCTTAAGTGCAACTTAGGGAGATTATTATGCAATATGAGCAAAATGCAATATGGGTCCTGGCTACACAACCATGCTAGGTACCCATTTATAATGCAAAATGCAATGCAATCTCTCACAAGTGGTGAAAAGGAGAAAACCTTGTGGGACAAAACTCCTCTCCAAAAGAGAAAAGAAAACAAGATGATGCATGGAGGACTCACTAGTATCCCCCAAGGACTACATACATCATGTATATACAATCAAGAATCCCCCAATAGGAAGGGAAAAGAGAGACATTATATTCCCCCATAATGAAGAAGCTCCAATGCCGATGAAGTATGCCTAGAAACAAATGATGATCCAATGCCTACAAGCAACACCTCTCCCTTTAGGAAGAAACAAGTCCACCAAATGATGAAGAAGCCACTCCATGTCCCATTGAAGAAAGGAGGAAGGTAGTCTCCAAATAGAAGTCTCTGAAGACTGAGTAGGAGTCTCCAAGAATGAATAATCCACCACATAATCATTATCAAAAACAACCAAGAAATGTGACAAATCAAGTGAAGGAGGAAACTCATCAATGTCAATCTCCAAAGAAGATGTAGATGTATCAACAACCATGTTGGAACTATCATCAAAGAGGAGAGAAATCTCCTCAAGTATGTCTCCCAAATCTGCAAGATGAGACTCTACAAACAAGTCTGAAATGCCTACCAAATACTCACCCAATAAAGAAAGATCTGAAAAACTATGATCAACCTGCTCAAGAGTAGGACTCAAATCTGAAAAAGCAGGAGATGGAGGAGGAAGCTCAACACTAGTCTCAAGAACACCAAGATTCAAGTGACCAAACTTCTCCTCACAAACATGATTCACCCTTGATGGAAGGGTATGAACATCAGCCAAAGGAATATCATCATCAGGAGAAAAATAAGAAAAAGAATACAAGAAAGATGCATGATCCACAACTCTGTAGCAATGATCTATCTAGTCTCTATGTCTCTAATGTATACATGATTGGGAGTGAACTCAATTGTCTTACCTTGTGCACCATGAGTAATTTGATAAACTGAAAGGAGATTAGTGGTCAAGGAGGGTACACAAAGAACATAATTCAAACATCTGTCACCTGTATCAATAGAACCTTTCCCACAACCCTTCATGTATGTATTGTTACCCATCAAAATATTAGATGAACTACAAGGCTCAAAAGAAGAGAACATATCCAAATAAGATGCCATATGATGAGATGCACTTGAATCAAGAAGCCATCTCCCATTTTTAGAAATAGTGGAAGCCGAGAGTACTTTACCTTTCATCCCATTAGCAAATCCTGCATTCCCTGACTGTGTAGATGAAGATGCTACTGAATGTGATGCAGAAGGAGAAGAAGAAGGAGAAGAAGACGCAGATGAGGGCAGCGAGATGTTGTTCTTCTGAAGAAGGTGAGTAATCTCATCAATCTTCTTAGTTTAACATCTATGCTCATAATGTCCAAATTTCTTGCAATAAGCACATTTGATCTTCTTCTTTTGTGATGGTTCCTCTTTAGAAGAGGTCTTGGTCTCAAGAGTAGGTTGTGAAGGAGGATCCTTAAGATTCTTTTTAGACTTAGAATCTTTATTCTTCTTTTTGTCCTTTCCACTTGAAGCCTTAAGATCTTTTGCAAGAAATGCTTGAGATTTTGTAAGTGTCAATGTGCCCATTTGTGCCAACTTTGCTTGTTCCTTTGTGAGTTGCACTACAAAACCATGAAGAGAAGGCATTTTGTGTGCATTACCTAGAGCTTCCATGGTAGCATAAAATGTAAAAACAAATACATAATAATTAGGACCTAACTTAGAGAGAGTAGATAGAATCAACTGTTCATCATCCTTTTTAACCCCACATTCAGACAATTGCAATCTGAGAGAATTAAGCTTGGTGAAAAAATCTTGGATGTTGTCAAAATGTCTAGGATCTAGATTCATTAGTTCATTCTCCAAATGAAATTTCCTCATCTTATCTGGCTTACCAAAAGATTCTCTAAAGTAGTTCAAATATCATTAGGATGCTTACAAGATAACACATGATATCTCAAATCAGGAGAAATGGACATAATGAGAGTACCAAGAGCTTCATCTCTTCGATCAAACCATTTCCTCTTTTCTACAACACTTATGGGTTCAGGATCTTAGCCAAAAGTAATCTGTTGCAATTTTAGTTTCAACAACAAAATCTCCATATCGGATTTCCATTTAAGATAATTTGTTGTAGTTAGAAGTTCTACTTTAGGGAAATCCATGATGAAACAAGAGAATGCAGCAAATATTCTTCACAATATAAAAAACCAACCCCTTTGTTCACAAGAATTGAGCAAAACCAATATCAAACTTCAATGGAGTAAAAGCACCATCAAACAGAAAAATATGAGAGAAATACCACAACCACTGCGAAGGTGACGAAAATAACTTTCCATTGATATCTGGAACTCAAAAAAATGCCTTCGTATGCAAAAATGAAAAAAAGGCCTATAAAGGCACTTTGGAGGCAGCAGTAAGCACCTGAGGGCTCAATTCTGGTCACCCATGTGACCACGTCCTTCAGTGGAGGCAAAAATTTGGGCCCCTAGGGCTGACTGGATCTCAATTTTTGAAATATGTGGCGGGTTCCCGTGCCACATGAGAGCCAAGTCACCAAATATTGAGTCACACACCTAGTCAGCGAGCACATTCACCAACCATACAAGTCTCCAATCACAAAGCATGTATCACCATGTGCGAGAGACTTTGAACGCCCACATGAGCCTTGCTCACAGCCAACAACTGAGTAGTAGGCTATTTTAATAGCCAAAAGCTTTGTTATTTCAGCAATGTGGGACTAAAGTCCCTTGCCCATGCCCGTAAGAAGCCATAGACAAGCCCGCAACACTTCCACCTTCGCATAAGATACAAACCCTAAATTCAAATATTTAGTTGCAGACTTTACAAATGCTAAAGTTTGAAGTCAAAATATGTTGAATCTGCTAATCAATGGCTTGCTTTCCCATCTGCAAGCTCTATTTTTATAGAAGAATATTTAAGCTTGGACGAGTCTCTCAGCACGGCGTTGTGCTATGAAAATTGGAGGAACAACGTCAAATAAAAGGTTGCGATTGCAAACCTTTCTAATCCACACTCACAGAGACACCTTGTTCCACAGAAAAATTCCTCCCGCAATTCAAACCAGGGCCCGAACAGTGGGTATTCATGGGCATGCAAAGAAACAAAAGCCTTCTTTCCAATTTTGATTTCTTCAGTTTGCCTCATGCCAAGATTCAGCTTAAGGAATTTACAGGAGCAATGTTGGGAGGCCGAGGGCGGCCGTGGAGTTCATGTCGCAGGTCTGGAACTCACTGAAGGACCAAGGAGGGTCGGCCTTGGGTTCTCAACAACCAAAAATGCAAGGGAATTGAACCCTCAATGATCAGATCAAACCAAAACACCTTTGCACAAATTTAAAAACTCTAGGAGACCAATAACAATTATATCCCAAGGCAAAATAAAAATTTAAAAATTTCAAACGCCAAAAAAATATTTCACCAAAAAAATGCAGGTAATAAAATCTCGATCTCACCAATTTAGTGATGAAAACTCTCATAATCGGAAGGAGGTGCAGGAAGACCACTCTGATAGCATGTTGGTGTCAACCACCTCCCAAGAGCACAACCTGTACCTGATAAACACCTTCACAATACAAGAGAAGCACGAGGCTATTTCACCATAATGATGAAAAATATATTGAGATATGAGATGCAAATAATGTACATTGGCCTTGCTTATAAAGGCAAGGAGTGATCAAGTGGAGGCAACCAACCGTCAAACTAACAAAACGATAAATAAAAACTAAAAAACTAATATGCACCTAATGTTGGATGCCTAAGTAAACTTAAGCAAGGTAAATGGTAAAAACCCATTTACTCCAACAATAGGCTTTCGGCCTGTGGGTATCAACCCAACCACAAGTTTAAAAGATTCAGAACATAGTTATCAACCTACTCAGGCACCAAGAAGATATCACTATATATATATATATATATATATATATATATATATATATATATATATATATATATATATATATATATATATATATATATATATTTCCATGCATCGATGGTAAAGAAATTTATGACATGATTCAATAACAAAGATAAATAAATACTTGCTTTGAGCAAAGCTTCAACTGAAGCTCACGTTTATAAATATGAGTATACTTCTAGGAATTTGGTCATAGACCTTCCAAAACATCTTTTAAGATTTCTCTATTATCTTCCTTCTAAGACTGTTCGAGCTTCCCCAGTACTTCGATATTGTACAATCTCTCTATTTTTGTTCTATTCGAAAACTTTCTAACCCCCAAAAAATTGTTTCTAACCTTTAAATATTCCCTATGCCCGTAGGGATAACTTCCCAGTCCCTACTAAATCTCCTTCCAAGGGACATGCAATCATTTGGATGCTTCAAAAATGCACCGATCACTCCAAGCCTTCGATGCTTTCCCCACTCTCTCCACATTATTGTGGGATATGGGATTGTGCTCCACTACGTGTACATAGCGGCTTGCCATCAAATGCAGCTTATAATTAAATAATAAGAACTTAAGGTTTAAACAACAAATATACTTTTACCACATATATATTATTAATATATAAATAATTAAACTTCACACATTTCAATATAGTGGTAACATTACCACCATTACAGATGTAGGAATACGTCATTCGATAAGGTGTGAGTATGGGGTTGAGATTTTCTCCCCCATCACCACCTTGCGCTTGACATCAACATAAATAAATAGGTAATCACCAGAAAACATATATAGGAAAGTTCCAAAAAAGGTAAATTGTTACTCTTAACAAAATTAATATTTCCTAAATAACTCTTTATCCATATTAACATGGCCTAACATCAGGGAAACCTTTCCTAGAAGGCAAATCGATGAATTTCGAGGTGAGATTGACTTAACCAAGGAGAGTTAACTAATACATACCTCATCTCAAGAAGGTTCACTAAATATACAACTTGGAACTCGAATGGCAAAACATGTCTCTTCCCAAATATATATTCCCTTCTATCCGATGATGCTCTCCTTCCTTTCTCAAAAGTGGAAATTTGTTTCCTGGTTACACTCACAGTCATACAAACTATGATTAGTGTATCATCAACAAATCTTTATACATTATAATTAAATAGTCTCAATAGTTTTTGATCTCATGTCAAATTCTATTGATTAATCATAGTTCATAAAATCAATAATTTATCCTGACATTTTCCTAAACGTCAAATCATTAATCTATGATAACTTATCCACTTAATAACATGAAAGTAAAAGTAAAACAAAGTTTGGGGATGTAACATCATTATATTTGTTGGTGTCATTCCCATGTGGTTCTTTGCTCTATTCCAAGTGGATTCATATTTTCTTACAAATTAATGCTATAAAGAGAAAATATTGCTTCAATTTCTCTAAGTAGTGTAATTTCTTTTAGTATGTAATTTAATGATTCATCTTTTACAAAGTAAACTTGTATGTATATAAATCTGTTTGTCTATTTCATCATGTGTAATATTTCCATAGGTGTTCAATAAAGGGAGATCTCCCCTCACAATAGAGGAGGGATTGTCCCATGAGTTGCCCCTACTAATTTGCTTTGACAACTTTTAGGGATAACAATTGGCACACTAAAGTAAAAGCTAGAAAATAACTTCCCAGCGTCCTTTCTTGAATTGCCATAGTGGGATGCATTGCTTCTCAAAAAGGGGCAACTAATCTTGGAAATCATTGTGCTTAACCACATAGGTTCATCAAACATTATGTGGTGTATGTAACATTAGCTTTCTCAACTAGTTTTCATTATTTCCTATGCTATCAATACCAACATAGTCTTAGACATTCACACCAAGGTGCTTCCAAAAGGAGAGCTTGGAACATCAACTGACACAAGACAATCATTCACTCTTATTAGAATTGTCCAACATTGCCATCATCCTCCATACTTATGTTTTTTTATTAGAGGTAAAACAAGTTTTGAAGGGGCCCCGAAACCCTTTACGATAGGCAAAAGATCAACGCAAACGCAACAAAATGTTCGCAATAATGAACCCCACCACAAAAAGAGACCCAAGAGACAGCGGCAAAGCTGCCAACCACAGCAGACCTAGGGAGACCAACTACACAATCCCAGGCTTCAGCCTTTCTTTTCGAACACCCATAACCCGGGTGTAGAAAACACAAGCATGTTTTGGAAGACCTTTCTTCCTTCTTTGAACAATCTTCTATGAAACTTTATCTTCCATGGTCTCAGAATGAGGAGAGAGGGGAGGACTATCCTCCACAAAAACTTGAACCCTCATGGGGGCTAAGAGAGGAACAGAGTGTGGAACTGAAACCTCCATCGAAGTAGGAACACTAGACATAACAACCAACGACACAAGATCAATAGGTGTGTTCGCCAGAATAGGTCCAAGAGATGATCCAACAAGAGAATATGAAGTCACAACAACTCTAGAAGGAACAGACTCAACAGGAGCCTTTGAGGACTCATCATCATCAGAAACGTTGTCTATAGTCTAATGGTCATGGAGGGAATTTCTCCACCAGGTTGCCTCACCCTTTTTACGGCATAGGCGAGGGCAATCCAAACCAAGGTGTCCATGGTCTCAGAATGAGGAGAGAGGGGAGGACTATCCTCCACAAAAACTTGAACCCTCACGGGGGCTAAGAGAGGAACAGAGTGTGGAACTGAAACCTCCATCGAAGTAGGAACACTAGACGTAACAATCAACGACACAAGATCAATAGGTGTGTTCGCCAAAATAGGTCCAAGAGATGATCCAACAAGAGAATATGAAGTCACAACAACTCTAGAAGGAACGGACTCAACAGGAGCCTTCAAGGACTCATCATCATCAGAAACGTTGTCTATAGTCTAATGGTCATGGAGGGAATTTCTCCACCAGGTTGCCTCACCCTTTTTACGGCATAGGCGAGGGCAATCCAAACCGAGGTGTCCAATGGTGAAACAACTTATGTAGTGAAAGGAAAGACCCTCATAATCAATAGTTTAGGTCCATGGTCTATTCCCAACAAGTAGGACATCATCCCCAGGTAACTCCTTAGAAGTGTCAATGAGAATGTGGGCATAAGTAGTATGGCCAAAGTTTGGTAATGATTCATCCTCCAATAAGAAATGACCTAGTGCATTGCCAATAGATTCAAAACAAGAGACTTCCCAGAAATGAAGAGGGATATTAGGTAATCTAACCCATACAAGCATGATGCTCAATGATTCTCTCAAAGGACTTAAGAAGGGGAACCATGGTTTGATTGAGAGGGAATGTTGCCTCGACATCCAAACCCCGCCTTCATAAATTTGCTTCTTATCATCTTATGATTGGAAAGTACCAATGAAAAGCCCCCTTGTGTATGGATATAGTTCAATCTTGCCTTCAGTAAGAGGCCTCCAAGCTTCCAAGGCCCATTTGTTTAGATTCAGAAGGGAAGGCCAGAAATGATTAAACCTGCAAATTGTTAGTGTAGGTTTTTATTTTCCTAGAGAGTTATTTATTTTTCCCTATATTCCTAGGTTTTTCCTACACTTCTATTAATCTCGCTTAGGTTAATAAAGCATGTCTTATTAGGTGAGTGGTTGCGAGGTGTCACCTTCCTACATGTGAGCATCCATTAGCTATCTTGGGAAGATACTTTGCTATCTTTAGTCCGATAGATGGTTGCTCCTCATTGGTCAGTGTTGCCACCTCCTCTCTCTCCTTGGTCTATATAAACATGCTACCTGGCTTGTATTTTGCATCTTTTGCTTTTGCATCCTCTTAATGCTATTTTGCTTCTAGCATTTTCATTACTCTCTCGAAGACTAACTCTATGTTGCTATTTTGATTTCGTATCATTTGTATTCATAGTTTTAATATCTATTCTTTGCACTAGTTTTCTGGGTTATTAATCTTTTCAGATTCTAACATGGTATCAGAGCTATTCTATGTGCAAGAGTAGATTTTAGTTTCCATATTTGAGAGATTCGGGGGGGGCTGATAAATCTTATTACAGTTTTTCGAAGAACCCAGTATGCTCTTCTCTTACATCTTCGGATGATCTTGAGAATCAGAAAAGTTTGATGGAAATTTTTTTAATCTCTGGGGTTGCACATGTGTTTTATGAAATTTGGGTGATTGCAGCATTTCTGGTTATACTGGCAGCATATCCGGCTGTTCCAACGCATCCAGGAGGCTTGAGAAAGTCAGATTTGGCTTTTGTTTCACCGAAATCGGAGATCGTCATACATAGTTGCGGAACCGGGGTTTCAAGCTCAAATCTGACAATCAACTTGCATATTTGGTCTTTTGAATTAATATTGCAGGTTCCAGCATCTGATTCAGCCTTTGCATGTTGTTTTTTGGTTGTTGGGGTCTTTTTTGTAGCTAAAGGCGTTCTATTTACACTGGAGCAACATCTTCTGTGCATTTGCAAGAAAAATGCCTTCTGGGTTTTGTTCGCAGCACAGAAAAACCATCTGAGTATCTTTCTGTTTTTGCATGCAGTCTGTATATTTTACAGAAATGCACTTAGAAAGATACAGCAGAACCCCTCTCCGTTGGCAGCTATAGTTTTGAAGATAGTTTTCAAATGCTCCGTTCTTGCTCATACGGACTCCTTTTCCCACGAATTTTTTTTTTATTTTAGCTATTTTTTTGTGCTCTATGCACTAGTGCATTCGTTTTTTGATTTTGATGACAAGATTTTTCATAAATTGCAGATTCTCAGTCGTGACATTGCACGGTTCTCGTTTTGGGAACTTCGGAGGATCATAACTTTCACATACGACCTCGTATCGAGGCGATTCTTTTTTTGAAAGTGCATGATTTTTCGAGTAGATCGCAGTGGTGCTGTTTATTTCTATAGATATTATGCCAAAGTTGTATTTTCAGCATATGCTCTTCATGAGGGTTTTGTAATGCATTGAAATCAAGACCACTTAGTATTTATTGCTAGTGGTAGTTGTAAATGCACTAATATAAAGTGCCAAATCATATTTTCTTGGGGGGGTTCTTTGATTGAGTGAAAAGGGGGGTTCTCTTGGTTGGGTTCTCTTCTTTTCGACACTTCTTCTCTGCATTTCTTCATCATGGATCAAACAAATCTGTCTATCCTAACTCCATACAATTACTTTGAGTGGAAATCACGCATGACAATTCACTTAAGGAAAGCTAGATTAAATAGGATAACTATGGGACTTGAAACTGAACCTGCTAAAGATGAAGATAAGCCTAAGTGGTTTAACAAATGTGATGAGGCATATGGAACATTGTGTTTGTCTGTTTCTCCTGATTTGCTCTTTCACATTGAGTCTTTGAATACACCAAATGAAATCTGGACAAAGCTAGAAACACTATTTGGCACACAAGATTCAATGAGGGGTCATATGTTGGAAAATGAACTAATTAGTTTAAGTCCAGGCAATTTCAACACAATCTAGGATTTCTTCACCAAATTGAAATCACTAAGGCTGCAGTTAAAACAATGTGGAATTGAAAAGAAAGATGAACAACTGATTCTTAATATTCTCTCTAAGCTAAGTTCAAAATATTCTGTGTTTGTTTCTACTTTTTATGCTACTAAGGGTGCACTTGGTACTCAATTCACCATGCCATCTTTAGATGATTTTGCTATCAATCTCTCTCGAGAACAAGACAAGCTAATCTAGATGGGCACTCTTAAGTCCTCTAAGTCACATGCCTTGGCTGCCAACCAAGGCACAAAAGAACAGAAAGGACAAAGTAGTAACAACAATAGTAAGGATAAGAAACAAAAGAATAGCAAGGAGAAGAAGGATCAGATAATGGTTGCTTCAAAAGCAACTAATGAGACCCAATATTCTAAGGGCAACAAGCCTAAGAAAGAGAGGGTCCAATGTGCCTATTGTAAAAGACCCGGTCATGATGAACATAAATGTCTAAAGAAACAAATCGATCACTTGACACACATTCTTGAGAAGAATAATATCAATGTTCTTGAGTCTATCAAACAGAGTTCTAATGAGGGGTCTAATAAGGCAAAAGAAAACAGCAAGGGGAAAGGAAAGGGCATGGCCCTTGTTGCAGTTGCTTCTTCACCATCCACTTGGGTTCTTGATTCGGGTGCTTCGCACCACATGGCTTCATCTAAGGAAGAACTTGCATCCTTGGAGCCGTGTACTATGCCTTCTATTTTGATGGGTGATAACACTCCTGTTGAGGTGTGTGGGAGAGGGTCTGTTGATGTGGGGGATGGCACATTCCATGATGTTCTTTGTGTGCCCTCATTATCAACTAATCTCCTATCGATATACCAGATCACTCACACAGGTTCAGGCAAGCGGGTTGAGTTCACTCCTGATTCAGTGGAGATTCGTGAGTTGCACAGTGGTTCTACAGTTGCAGTTGGGAGAGCAGATCATCAGTCACGGCTCTATTTATTTTCTCACTTTGTTCCTGATCCTCCTTCAACTATTTTGCTCACTCATTCTAATGATGTGAGTAGATTATGGCATGAGCAGTTTGGCCATCTTAACTTCCGCTACTTGCAGCAGCTCAACCAGCAGAGCATGGTCACAGGGTTGCCTTCAGTTCAGTTTTCAGGTGGTGTTTGCCAAGGTTGCATTCTTGGTAAGCATCCTAAGGAAAAGTTTGACAAAGGTAAGGCATGGAGAGCTTCACAGATACTGGAGTTAGTTCACAGTGATTTGGCTGGTCCATTTCAGCATCCTTCTTTCAGCAGGGCTAGATATGTCCTCACATTCATTGATGACTTTTCTCGAAATACTTGGGTGTACTTTCTCGAACAGAAGTCAGAGGTATTTGATCATTTTCAAGACTTCAAGACTTTTGTAGAGAAGCAATCCGGGAAAGCCATCAAAGTTTTGCGCACTGACAATGGTGGTGAGTATGTCAACCATCGGTTTGAGAGGTTTTGCACTTCAGAGGGGATTGATTTGCAGCATTCAGTTCCATACAATCCTTAGCAGAACGGTGTTGCAGAACGGAAGAATAGGTCCTTGAAGGAAATGGCGAACTGCATGATTCACTCCAGATCTCTTGCACCACAGTATTGGGCAGAGGCCATTAACTGTGCTTGTTATATCTAGAACCATGTTCCTCACCGAGCCTTGAAGGGAGTCACTCCTTTTGAAGCTTGGAGCGGTCGGAAACCATCAGTTAAGCACTTTCGAGTTTTTAGTTCTCCTGCATGGGCCCACATTCCTACAGAGAAATGCAAGGCCTTGGATCTGCAGAGCAGACCTTGCATATTTGTAGGTTATCCTGATGGTGTGAAGGGTTATCGGTTGCTCCACCCTACTACACATGAGTTGTTCATTGAGAGGAGTGTTCAGTTTGAGGAGGGCTCTTCAAGCTCACTTTCTATCACTTCTCCAACTCCTTCTACTTTGACATTGGAGTCACTTGGGATACATGACAGATCTTCTGATGAGTCAGATTCACCTGAGTAGTCTTCTACCTCCACTTCTGATGCAGAGAGCGATCCAGAGGACTCACCTCCTTCCTCTCCTAGTCATCATTTAGAGGTTGATGATTCTCCTCCAGATTCTCCATCTTCCGGTCCACTTTGGGCTAGACAGACCTTGCAGTCTGCAGGTGATTGGGTTGGGGATCCATCAGACACTAGACGAACTCGTTCACAGTTCCAGGATGCTCCACATGTCTTCATTGCTACTGCCTTAGATCCACAGTCTTGTCATGAGGCTTCTGGTATTCCTGAGTGGGATACAGCTATGCAGGAGGAGTATAGTTCCTTGATGAGGAACCACACTTGGGATCTTGTCCCTCTTCCTAAGGGAAGAAAACTTGTTCGATGTAAGTGGATCTATCGGACAAAATTTACAGCAGATGGGTCGGTTGACAAGTATAAGGCTCGCTTGGTCACCAAAGGATTCTCCCAGGTTCCTGGGATTGACTACTCTGAGACTTTTGCGCCAGTTGCCCGAATGAATTCTGTAGACACCTAAAATTGGCTTGCTTCGCAAACTAATTTTCCATATCTCTACACCCTCATTATTCCTCCTATTAATTAAATAAATTCATTTTATTTAATTAATTTATCCCTCATTGACTACCTTGACCATTTACCCATTCCTTGTGATAAATTAATTCATTTAATTTATCACTTAGACCTTACAACACTATCCCTCATTAATCAAATAAATATTCACAATATTTATTTAGTTAAATTCTCCTTTTCCCTAATCCTCATTAATTAGATACATCATGCTTATCTAATTAATCTAGTCTACTAATTGACCTACCCTAACCTACCCTAACATACCCTAGCCTACCTATCCCCTAGACCTAGGTTAATTAAGCTAAACACTCAATTAACCTTGCTTATCCCCTTCTTCCATGCACCTTTTGAATAAAAATCAATCTTTTATTCAAAGGGTCAAATCCCCCTTAACCCTCATTTATCACTCTCTTACACATGTAAGAGTACCATCTTCACATCTCCACATAAAAGTGAATTAAAAATTCACTTGTCATGTCCCCTTTTCCCAAAATGAATCTTTTATTCATTTTAATCCTCCACACCTTTCCCCATGTGAATTTAAAATTCACTTTTAATGAGAGCCCTCCAATCCCATTGACCAAGTTTCAACCCTTGATCTCCCTCATCCACTCTCCTTGTGACACTTGTCACAAGGCTATGGCTTCAATCCTAACCCTAACTCTCATTGATTCCTAGCCCTTGATCTTATTTTTCAATCCTCACCCTCCATCCTCCTTTCAAGAACTCTATAAATGAAACCCTCTCCAAGCCATTTTGGAGAGACTCAATCATGCACCAAACCTCTGCCAAAATCTCTCCACAATCTCCTTATCATGCCACCATAATGTCAAAATCTTGTCTCAATCCCATCTAATCTATCCATCCACCTTGTCTCTTATCTTACATTTGTGTTGAAAAGCTTTGAGCAATCCACATTAGTCACACTGATCACGGGAACAATCTTGAGGAGCTCTTGGGTGCATCTCCTTCCCGCATGGATTTGTGAGGTCTTCATGAAGGTATAATTGTTTTGTTTATACATTAGATTAATTTTTATCCTCATTTTGATTTCACATATCACAAATTCCATCCGACTTGTTCTTGCTAGTGCTATAGCTAATCGTTGGGAAGTACACCAGATGGATGTGAAGAGTGCTTTTCTTCATGGTGACCTTCAGGAGGAGATCTACATGGAGCAGCCACAGGGGTTCCTTCAGGATTCTTCACTTGTGTGTCGTCTTCGGAAGTCTCTCTATGGCCTCAAACAGGCTCCTCGGGCCTGGTATGCCAAGATGGACTCCTTCCTTCTATCAGTTGGGTTCACTCAGTGCTATTCTGATCCCAATGTCTACATTCTGCGGCAGGATGATTCACTCCTATTTCTGGTTCTGTATGTTGATGACTTGCTAATCACAAGGAGTTCTTCATCCACCATTGGGGCTGTCAAAACTGCCCTTCATGATAGGTTTTTGATGACTGACTTGGGCTTGTTGCATTACTTTCTCGGGATTGAGATTTACCTGTCTTCTTCCGGGATCACCATCACACAATCCAAGTATGCTCTAGATTTGCTCTCGAGGTTTCATATGGCTGACTGTAAGCCTGCTCCGACTCCCTTTCTTTCTGGAGTCAAACTTGAGGCTCAGTGTTCTTCTCCACTTGTTGATGGCACTTTGTACTGACAGCTTGTTAGGAGTCTCATTTATCTGACTCATACGAGACCCGACATTTCATATGCTGTAGGCATGGTCTCTCAATTCATGCAGGAGCCTCATGAGCTACACTGGAAAGCAGCCAAGCGGATCCTTCACTACATTCAGGGTACTCACAGTTTTGAGATTCACTATATAGCAGGCATTGAGCTTGACTTGGTGGGCTACGCAGATTCAGATTGGGCGGGCGATTCTCAGGATCGCAAGTCTACTTCAGGTTACAGCTTCTCACTTGGTCCAGGTCCTGTTTGTTGGTCGAGCAAGAAGCAATCTGCTATTGCTCTATCTTCTACTGAGGCCGAGTATCGGGGGGCTGTGAATGCCCCTACTGAGGCCATTTGGCTTCAGAATCTTCTCACTGAGTTTGGCATCCAGATCAGACGGCCATCAGTCATATTTTGTGACAACTAGAGTGTCATTCAGATCTCACGGAATCCGGTCCATCATCAGCGGACCAAACACATAGAGGTCCACATGCACTACATCCGGGAGCTCATCCATGGCCACGTCATCGACCTTCTTTACTGTCCGACTTCCGAGCAGGTTGCTGATATCTTCACCAAACCCTTCACTAAGAGCAAGTTCCTTCATTTGCGAGCTTTGCTGGGGGTGCGGGATGCTTCATCTTCTGGGGGGGCTTCTTCCTCTCACTCGGAGTCTTGACTCTCTACTTTTGGGGGGGTCTCTTCTCTCTCTCTTTGGGGGGGAATTTTATGTACATGGGTACCTCATCAGGCTTGATTTGCCGGGACCCATTTCTACATCCACCTAAGCTTCGCTTATGGGGGGTGTTAGTGTAGGTTTTTATTTTCCTAGAGGGTTATTTATTTTTCCCTATATTCCTAGGTTTTTCCTACACTTCTATTAATCTCGCTTAGGTTAATAAAGCATGTCTTATTAGGTGAGTGGTTGCGAGGTGTCACCTTCCTACATGTGAGCATCCATTAGCTATCTTGGGAAGATACTTTGCTATCTTTAGTCCGATAGATGGTTGCTCCTCATTGGTCGGTGTTGCCACCTCCTCTCTCCTTGGTCTATATAAGCATGCTACCTGGCTTGTATTTTGCATCTTTTGCTTTTGCATCCTCTTAATGCTATTTTGCTTCTAGTATTTTCATTACTCTCTCGGAGACTAACTCTGTGTTGCTATTTTGATTTCGTATCATTTGCATTCATAGTTTTAATATCTATTCTTTGCACTAGTTTTCTGGGTTATTAATCTTTTCAGATTCTAACACAAATGAGGGCTAAACATTTGTAATGAACTTCATTATCCTCCACCTCCTATCCAGAGATGATGACAGGGGAGGAAGGAGCATGGGAGTTAGGCTGAACTTTGCTTCGCGGAAGGGGCGAGCAACATCCATCAAGGGAGCACCAACATTCGTCCCAACTCGGGCCACATGAACATAAGATTTGGAAGCTTCCACATCCACATCCTGAGAAGAAGCATTAACTTTAGCATGCGCAAATAAACCCTCGTGAGCAGAAGTGGTGCCTAAACCATACTCGAGCAATGGGAAATCACTTGAACCAGGGTTAAAATGAACACCAAGAACAGAAGATAGTGAAGCTTCAACATTGCTCGACCCAGGCGCAAGTAGACCAGGCACTTGCGCGCCACAACCATACGATTTTGAAGCTTTTGAGGGCGTTAGGGCACACTCAAGAGCCAAAACAGGAGCCATTTTTTAGGTTATACGTAGTTTAATATGTAATATAGTTATTCATGAAATAGACTTCTAGTTTTTATTGTTAGTTTCAAGCTTTAATCGAAGCCATATAGCTCACATCTAAGATTATGTACAAACTAGACAATTTAATGATTGGACTAATATAATGTTATTATTTGTAGTTTAGATGTACCATATTATAACCCTAGCATGACACAAATGAGTATAAGTTAATATGCAACTTTGACTCCCACAAGGTATGAATTCTTACATGATGACCCTAGAAAGTGTATCTACATGTATGATCATTAGTGCATGTTTCCCATATACAAACTATGTATAGTGGAACCGTACCACTTGCATTAAAGTGCCCTTAATGTTATCTCTCCCTTCCTTAATGTTGTTCTTTTTTGTACTCTTGTATCATGGATCAAACCAAACTTCCTCTACTCACACCATATAACTATCGTGAGTGGAAAACTCACATGGAGATTCATTTAAGAAGTTTGAAAATTCATAGAGTAACAAAGGGTACAGAAATTGAACCAATAGTAGCTGCATAAAAGAGAAAGTGGTACAATAGATGTGATCAAGCCTATGGAACACTATGTTTGTCTATCTCTCATGCTTACCTTAGAGAATCTCTTTGGTAAGCAAGATACTATGAGAGGTTTCAAATTGGAGAATGAACTAATTGGTTTGAATCAAAAAATGATTGTGGGACTTTATAAGCAGTCCAATTACAATTGCCACAAGCCAAAACAACAAAGTGGTCTTTGATTTTGGTACAATGCAAAAGTCAAGAATGAGCTAAAATTGAAAGTATTATTTCTGAGCAAAACTAGATCAAATTGATATCAGACATGGAAAGTACTCAAAAAATTATACATTTTCAAACAAAAATCCACAAAAAAATATTACCGTATGAGCCCGAACGAAGCTTTTGAAGTTCTAAAAACGAAAAGTGTTGAGGTTCAGTGATGAAAAACTGCAATTTCTAAAAAAACCAGACACCAAAACCAAAATTTGATTGCACCACTGCGAAGCCTACGAAATTCTAGTCCAAATCAAAAAAAAATTGCATGAAAAACAAAGCAAAAATGAGCAAGATACAGGGGTTTGAATTTGGATTGTCAAAACGAAAACTACAATGAGAGGGAGGGCCAAATTGAGACAAGTCTATTGACGCAGTGCTGACGTCAACAGAATCTTCGATGGAATCTTTTAAGATGCGCCAAAATATTCTTTGTACGATTGTCGAAATGATGACGTCACTGGTCTAAAAGATGACGTCAGCAAAGGAAGGTGGAGGGTGACGTCATTTGTTGGGATGTTGACGTCATCTGGTACGAACACCAAAAAATGATAATGTCACTGTCGGTATGTTGACGTAAGCAGTACGATTGACAAAAAAGATGACATCACTTACCGATTTATGACATCATGATGACGTCATCCGATGCAAAAAAATAAAAGTGACAGATGCTGCCAAAGATGCTAAACATCTCATTGTTTTCGAAAAACCGCCTTCTCAAGGGTAAAACCACCATTTGGAATGCCAAAACCACCTTTTGTTGGGCACAAAACAACTTTCTCCTGCGTCGGGGTGGTTTCTGGTTGGTATTAGGGCCTCGCTAGGCTGTTTTTAGTGGTTGTCGGGTTGTTTTTTATTGTCTCCGGAGATATCGTGTCTGCTAGGCGGTTTGAAGATTGCCGAGCTGTTTGGGGGTTGTTTGAATGCCTTGCTAGGCGGGATGCCTATTGCCGGAGGTTTAAACAATCATTGGGAGCGTTTGAACAAATGTTATTGGGAAGAGTTGAGCGTTGGGCGGGAACCCGACCGCAGTTTTGTGACCATCGAGCGGTAAAATTAAACGTCGACGGTTAAACTTCAAATGCTCATGGGGAGTGGCAGGGTCTGCGATCGCAGGGTAGTTTTGGGTGCCACGTGGCATTGAGCAATAGGCGCCAATACCACACTTGCCTGTTGTTGTCGCAGGTACCCTGCGATGGCAACGGGTACTACTGTGTAGGGAGGTATGACAGCGGTTAAATCCACAGAACCCTGCAAATTAATGTTTTTACCCAACGAGCAAAACTATTAACCAAAAATTTAATATATTACCTGGTGGATAATGGGCCTTACAAATTTGCTTGTGCAAGCGACGAGATTTCGGAGAATATGCCTTTGCACAGAGAATATTCTATGTGATCCATACGACGAGGTAAGAGGCAAAAAAATTTTGCCTTTTGTTGCAATTGCTCCGATTTGGTCGATTTGACAATCGATTTATAGGCACTTGGGTGTTCTAGACGTGATGGCAGGGTCTGATTTTGCTCAACTACTCCAAAATTGCAGCTACCTCCCACTCCCCAAATTTAAACCCTTATAGATTTGGCCTCTGATGTCTGATTTGGACGAAGCAAAAGGCGATTTTGACTATCTCGAACCCCCTAAACACAATGATGTGCTCATATTTGCAACAGCACGCTCTAAAATAAACCTGCAATACAAGGCCACAAAGAGGAAAATCCTTCAAATCTAGTTTTTCTAACAAGCCTTTCTAATTCTCCAGGTCATCATTCGATGCAAGAGGAGCATACTCAACTATCAAGATCCACCATGATTTGCACTCAAGCTCTCAAAAAATGACTAGCACAAAGTGATTCTTCCTAGCTCTAATACCACATTAAATTTGGCTATGATGGTAGCCATGTAGGAGTACAATCAACGCTGAGAGGGGGGGGTGAATCAGTGTTGATACACAAAAACCAATTTTTATTTCCTCTCTAGAATTGTCAATAAAATTTGTTTGAATTGAATCAATTATCAAAAGCACATTCACCAAATCTTCAATTATATAGGACACATGAAATTATGCAAATCATCAACACAAAAATTATACAAGACATCAACACGAAGAATTAACGAGTGGAAAACCCTCCCGGGGTAGAAAAACCACTCAAACTGCCTCACTGGCTTAAGTATAAAATCTTCAACTTTACAAAGTCTCACTGACTTGTGCTTGCCTCACTGGCATACAGAAAAGTCTCACTGACTTATATCTCACTGGCATAATATGTCTCACTGACAAATGGTCTCACTGACCTACAAGATGCCTCACTGGCTGAATTTGCCTCACTAGCTTTTCTCAATCAATCAAAACAAAAGATCTCATGTGCAAGAAGTGATTGCAAGTCAATCTGATTTGCACCATTACATAACAAAATATATCAGGGGATTACCCTGTTTCAGTTAAGCACATAAACCTTATATCTCCTCTTTCTCTTTTTCAACAAAATCTTTACAAAAATTTTGATCTTCAACCTCTGCAAAAAGGATAAAATAGTGTCTTCTTTTGATATAGGTCAAATCACCAAAAAACACCATTTGAAACCTACACAAACTTCAATAGAATCTTTGATATACTCTTAATCACAATTTCAATGTTTGTAAAAAGGGCTATCTCTGCAAAAATAACACATCACCAATACAAATTATCTCTGCACAAAAGTTTTATCCCTGTAAAATATGTCAACTCTGCAATATTTTCAAAACTATCTCTGCAAACCAAAATCATTACATCAATCTCTCTGCTACCATATGATCATCTCTTCAAGTTATCATCTTGTTTCTTCTTACAAACACAATACTATTTCAAACAGCTTATATCTCCTTAACATCATATATGTAAATTCCTTCCCATTATAATACCTCTCGAGCTCTCACAAAAAACAAACTAACTCATTGTCTCTGTGTTCAAAAATGGTAACTTATCATCGAAAACTGCAAGAAGCACAACAAAAAACCATGATTTGTGGCCTTTTAAACCTGCAGCCCATCAAACTTAGAAAGAAGGCTTGACTATTGGGCTTCCAACTCCTTTTTAAATCTTATCCATCAGATGCTTTTTCCCTTCCACCTGTCGATTAAATTGTGGTCGTCAATCTTGAGCTCCCGCCAAAAACTTTAGAGTGTCACCTAGTGACTGGGCACCCTAGGCATCAGGGCCGATCAACCCACGAAGTTTGATGCCTTCAAATTATAACTTAGGTTACAATCACCTCTTCTCCCGATCAACTAACAAATAGAACATAAAAAGGTGACGGGCAACCAAGGGTTTAGAAAGGTGACTTAGGTTTAGGTTAAGGTCTTTGTGAACATAGGTCTTAATGTTTAGGTTTTAGACAATACACACCATTAGACCAGAATATAGACTCAGTCACCATTAATAATTGCAAAGACCTCAGACACTGTTAAAAATTACAAACCTCAAACACCTTTGTGTAATGATAAAAACATGAGCAAGACATATACTTAGATTTTAAAACATAGTGGCATTTGACATGTATATCAATAGATATCTCAAGAGCCACAATAACATAAGAACGTGAAATATGACAATGAAAAAATCATGACTCTATGACATAGAAATGACCAAGACAAGAAGACACTATAAGATATGGTGACACTAAAAAGTCATGGAGACATGAAGACCTTATGACATGAAAACATGAAAACATGACTTGAAAAAGACTTGAAAGCCACTATATGCCTCTGCATATGTCACAACTATCAACATCAACAAATGAAGATCAACTACAACTGATATCAAATGAAGACCATACCATGTTATTTGTATCAAGCCACTGTCATTATGAAGACCATTCCACCAAACCACTATCATTTGCAACCGTCTAAAAACACGATGCCACTGTATACTATACCATTTGCAAGGGACCATGATATCAAACTAATTCAGGATAACATGAAGAGCATATCAACTGCCATGAAAATATCACTAAATATCAACTGAATACCAACTGCCATGAAAAGAGTAATGTCACATATGACAGAGATGAGCTAACAGTACCATAATGAACCTGAGATGACATGAAACCAAAGATGACTAAAATAAACCAGAGATCACATGGATACCACCAAAGATGACTATGAGCATCAACTATGATCACATCAAACTCCACCAGAGATCACATGAATATCATCAAATGCCAAGATCACTTCAACTCCTTTTGACATCAACTCCACCATGACATCACAATCAACTCTTTTTGTTATCAATGTAAAGACAACAACCAAGGCCGTGCAACAAGCCACCCAAGATCTAAGACTTCATGAAAGCACAAAAGAGATCAAATGAAAGAATAATTCTATTCTATCAGTGAATGCAAAAAGATTGTTACAATGTACATGATATACTTTGCTTATAAGGGCAAGGATGAGATGTAGGATGTTGTAGTCATGTGACAAGTGTCATATTCCTATGACATGAGACAACTAGAGTATAAGACAACTATCAACAACTAATGACAACTATCACCATCTAAAAACAACTAGAAACATCTAGAAAACTCAATAATTCAACTTAACATGTGAATATGTGTGTAAATATTATTTAACTAATAAATAGTTAAATGATATGAATTATTGACACAAGGAGAAACTAGCTAGGAAATATCAAACTAGATATAAAATACCTATTCACACTAACAAACCATGCTTAAAGATTGCATGGTTGTTTGCTCAAAAGTAATTTATTTGATTTTGCATGCAAGTGCTCTTTTTCACAATTGGTGCAACAAGGAGATGTAAGAAAGCCAATCTTTCCCCAATGCATGTGAATAAGCCCTCATTGATATAAATGTGACATTTCATGGTGTAAGAGGCTCGCCCACCAAGTTTTCAAGCATAGAAACACAAAATGATAATCCAAAAATGAAGAATGAAGTTTAGTACACAACCACTCAAGGATGATCAATCTATCCAAACAAGATTAGTCAGGTGGCTATAAAGTGCCAATTGAAAAGGAAATAAGGTAAAACTTGTAATAAATGAGCCCAAAGAAATGCTTCTTTCATTGAGGAGTTGAAAGAAAAGAGCATATCTAAACTCAAATGAATATAATGCAATGCATTGCAAAGAAAAGTCAAAAGGTGATGACAATGTCAACAAAGTTTCCAATGGGAGTAGTGAGGATGGAGGTGACAAGGAGAACAAAGATGACAAATAAGGGTTAGTAATAGCTCCCAATGAGCAACCTAGGTGGAAGGAAAACACATCTCTTGAGAAGACATATTTCTCAAGAAATAACCCCTATTTTTTCCTCAATGCTTTAATGCAAGCAAATTAATTGGTATGGATCAACTCAGACCCCTTCCTCCAATGATCATCTTTCCACCCAAATAAGTACACCATGATCTAGCCTCCAACATGGTGACAATGCAAGGAATAAGTTTTGCCACTAAGAAACAAATTGCTCAAATCGCATTCCTAGAAAACATAGATGCTAATTCAAAATTTTCTTCCAAACTAGCAAACGACATTGATGATGAAATCGATGGGGACTTGATTGATGATAATATGCCCAAATTACCTAAGTGCCTTGTGATGGGTTACAATTTATATAATGGGCAGCCTTGTAAACAAATAGACCACAAGCATTTTACATAGAATGTCATCAATTAAGTCACTAAACTTCCCATAGAGCATTTTTCAAGTAGGTGGCTGCCTCACATACTACACTTGTGACACCATTTGTCATTGGACATGACAAGCCAATTATTGTTAAAGGCATACATCATTAGGAGCAACACTCTTTACTTTTGTATTATTCATCCACAATGATGTGTTCACTATCATGTGTGATATCAAGCAAGGTCATTAGATTAATTGTTCATGATAAATTAGAAAAGTAGTCAATAGTTATAAATTGTAATGTACAAAAAAAGTGATATCCATAGATAAAATAAGCAGTTAACCATTGACGAATGGTAAATGGCAATTGAGAACCATCACATTTGTTGTCCATGGACTAGTATATATGTCAGTTGGATTGGATGGTTAAACAACCTCCCTCCCAAAATGCCTTGCATAATGGTTGAACTAATGAGAAAACTTCACCTTTCCTTGGTGTTTGTTCATGTGTCGATGTAATATTCTCTGAAAAATACTCCACTCATCATGCATGTTTGTTCTTACATTTACCATACTACATTTGTATTGTTCCGCCTGCAAAAATCAATATAAAAATGTTTTCATGAGAGGCTTGACGTTTCCAGTCCATAATAATGAGAAACAGCTTTTCTAGAAAAAAAATATATGCAAAAGAATTTTAAATCTAATGGCAAGCCACTTGGGTGGTCCAAAATGTTGATGCAGAAATTCTCTTGCACATGATTTTTACACAACCTATTTCTCATGATAATGTTTTATGAAAATTCTCACTTTGAAAACCTTTTTCAAAAGCGAAAATTCTGCACCGTTATTTGAGACACTTTAATTACCACCAAAAATTGGCTGGCTCCCTTGCTAAGAGAGATATTGTACATTGTTTTTTTTAATTCGTGATACTGTACCATGTTTTGATTGTAAAGAATATTAAGAATATTCTAGCATATAATCAGATTTTAATAAATCATTTTCCAATCTATTTTGACATGAGCAATTTCTCTCAAAGATCAGCAACAGGGCTGTTGACTGACATAATTTTATTTAAAATTTAAAACCTGCATACTAGCATGAAATAATTATTTTGAATAATTGACAGGCTTGTTGAAAATGAATAGATCAAAGGCATTTTGAACCTTGGGATGGGCATTTCGTCCTCTAGTAGAACAGTTGCACTTTCACAGAAATTGTGAGTCTCTACACGATGTGGAAGTGGCTCAAATACTTACACTCATCTACAACATTCTAGTGTATACAAAACATATAAAATGCAAACAATCATAAACAAAGCTCTGAATAGAATAATGTTTATAGCAACAGATGGCAATGTCTAACATGAAATTACAGTTTCACAGACGGATCATAAAACATTCACTATCATCCATGAGCTTGTCTATTTCTATTTGTCTGGAATCAGTTTGCTACAGCCTCCATGTTTATACTCTTTGATTTCTACAGACCACAGCTAATATCATGAAAAAAAGCTACTAGTGCAGCAACTAAATAACCTATGGAAAGATGGATGATGCATCACCATAAATCTCATCACTATAGCAGATTCCTTGGATCATTCACCAAACTTTTTATGGCAGGATCTATTTGTATATTCCCAATAGAGTTACCATCATGAACTGCCAAAGCCAGCTGAATTCAATGGTTGGCCCCACAACTCTTTCAAAATCATGTAATTTTGCCCAAACCCAGTCTGATGACAGCTGATTTCAGCTTGAAGCTTTGAAAGGAAGGAATTCAAAAACTTCCATATTTAAATTATCAACACCATTATCCCCCAAACCTTGTAAGAACCAACACATAGCTAAATATTTGTACCTGTGCTTAAGTAATGAGTGTTGTAAATATAAATGATTCAATGGACATAGAATCATGTCGTACCTGTGGAAATAGTAATCCTTCCAGGATTCTTATTGTTTTATTCAGAAGCACAAAAATTTCAATACAATAAATGTACCAAATGAAAAAATATAAAATAGGCCCTTTTGTCAATCACAAGCCTCTGCGTGAGAATATATCTCAATTGGAATAATAATTATGTGCCAAGAATTCAAGCCTATGATATTGCCAAAACACAAGAAAATATCCGAGAAAGTATTGTGCACGTTAATTTGCAATTTTGCAGTTCATATCTCATTAAATATAATGACAGCAGCCATCATAGCATACCAACAACATGTACACGGAAAGGTGGACCACTGCAGAAGATGGGCTCCTCAGCTGAATTAGTTTTTGCACGGGCTCTCAGAATTTCATTGGCTTCATGTATAACCGCTGCTCCTAAAAGAGTATACTCCCCAGGTACTAGAAAACACACAGCAAAAGGGTGAATTGCTTCTCCAAGTGGGGGTACCTCCACATCAATTCCACTCAAAATTCCTACACAACAAATTGCCAATATTAGATATTCATTTCCAGTATCCAACAATAAGTAACATTTCTTAAAGTGTTTGAATTCCAAACTGGTAACATATAAACATTTCTATTTGGAAAGCTTGGGGATATTGTAAAAGGTTTTCCTAGGGGGCATGATGTTTTATCAGATAAAGTCCCTGGTTTTATATCCTTGTGGTGGTCTCTCAGTGGCAAAAGTTTTCTTGCTAATATTAGGGATTGCTCTGCCAAATGACACAATAGCCATTGTGTCAGGGCAATTGATTGTTTGTTTGACAATGGTGTTTTAACATAATCGGAGACTCTGCAGAATAACTTTGGTATTCCTAATAGTCAGAAAAAAACTTATACTATGCTCAAAAATGCTGGTTTGAATGACAAGCTTGAGGTTATTCATTGGAATGATAGCTTGTGGTAGAACATCAATTGAATTGGTGGCAAGAAATTCTTGCAAGTTATCCCTAAATATTTGTATGCTTTACTGTCCTCTGCTGACTGGTGCAATAAGTTGAACCTCCTATGGGAGGGCCTTATGATTCCAGGGATGTGAGGGCTAAGAGACTTACAGAATTTGGTCTAAGTTTCTTGAAGCTAAAAAGGCTTTTTTTAATATCCCTAATGGATATTGGACTGAAATTTTGAATGCTCTGATACCACTGTAAGAGACCCTATTATATATGACTGAAAATTTGCTCAAGATTTGATAAGATTTCTTGCATTCATTAGCCAAATAAACACGAAACAAAATTAACAATCCAATGAAGCAATCACACCATCAAATATGTCTCTTATTGAAACTTTCAAATGAGTTACAATCAATTGCAAATTGGCTGGAAATGAAATCAGACTTCCACTGTTTTATATCAGACTTTATTTCAAGGACAAAAGTACACCAAAAACATAACAAATCCTAGCATATGATTGCCCAATGGTGGAATGATGTTCCCAGCTCAATAAGAATGCAATGAGGACTTCAAATAAGTCTGAAAACTCTTCTTATTCTCTGCTGTTACAAATTGTCAGAGTGCTGATATAGTTCAGTTAGCAATAACATATGAGTTATCATCAATATCTCCTTAGATACCAAATCAGTAGGGCCGGAAATGCCTCCAAAAGATGTGTAACATCAAATGCCTTTAACCTGATATGAAATATGCTCCTAAATCAGACTGTATCGGACCTTTAGTTCGCTGTAGCAGACCTGTAGATGGCGGAGTTGTGCCCAGATTTCATAAAAAATGCTAAAATGCCTCCTCCAAATGCAAGCACTGTGTCTCTAGACATACCAAGTACCTTGTACTATCATCCAATCATGCAAATGTGACCATAAAAACCCTGTATAACAATTTGTCAGCTGACTGGAATGAAAAATCAGACTTTACAACATGCCATAAACTCCACGATTCACTAATCCACTACCTTGGTTGATATTCAATTTGACCAAGAGTTACAATAGCTCACAAACTTCACTTCAATTCTCATAAAACCTGCAAAATTAAGCTCTAATGGTGAATACCGATTGCATCCACCTCTCAAAATGGGAATGGGGCCATCACCAAACCCTAGTTATCAAGGGATCATCACCTTGATTGGACTAAAATTTGTCTTCAGCCAAGAGATAAACTCAATATGCAAAAACCAGGTCAAAAACATTTAGACATGACTTCAAATGACTCTCAGGCTTGCTTTTAAAGCCATTACATTAATTAAGCCCAGCCTAATTTTATTAAATGAAAGTTTACATGTACACATCAGACCAAAGCATTTTAAATGCTTTTACATGAACTTTATTAAATGCTTGCATTTGTACTTTTTAAATGCTTGTTCACAACAACATGAACTTTATTAAATGCTTGCATTTGTACTTTTTAAATGCTTGTTCACAACACTTTTTAATAAAGTGCAATACTACTAACTTAGTAACTTAAATAAAATATTAATTTTACAAAGTAAATAAAATACTTTACAAAATTAATTTATAATTAAAACAATTTTAAGTTACTCCAAAATTAGGGACATGACAGCCCTCCCTTTCCGAAATTGCTTGTCCCCAAGCAATGGGAAGAAAAATTGAACTCTATCAATCCCTAGATCCCAAATCCAACGAGGCTCAAGCATGTTCAACCGCATCTCCTCAAGGTTGTTGACGAAGAAGATCCTGGGACTGCTTCCGTTGTCGCACAATGTAGCAAAAACATCCATGCTCAACCTCCAATGACACATCCATATCATGAAGCAATTTGATACCTTGCTAAAAGAGATTGAACTATCATACTCATCCTCATATAACTCACTTGTTGAAGCTATGTTAACATCAAATCCAATCACCAAAGCATCATCACAATAATACCATATCAAAAACATAGGCATACTCACTAAATCCATTATGAATAAGAAAATTCATCAACTCTGAATCAAATGATTGTGTCATTAAGAATGTCATCTTCTTTCCTATCCATATCTTGATTCTCTATCCCATGTATCTCATGATTCATTTGCTGGAAATCATCTACCCAATAACTGAAAATCACATCCAAATGAATACCAATGTCATCACTAATGTTCAATGGTGAGTAAACAACATCCATAGGCCATCCTCCAATGAAGTAGACATGATCCAAACCTTTACAAAGCTCCCGAACAGCTGCTGTCTTCCAAGTGTCATGAAGGATCTCTATGTTGAATGTAATAAGACAGCCATCTCCTATCAATGTATCATGAATTAAGAATGGAACATCAATGCACATTTGTTCACTTGCATACTCAATGTCACTATCCAACTCCATACAAAGCTTATTTCTCATATGCCACATGTCTTGAATCCTCTGTCTCAATCATACTATGGTGTATCAAATCAGAAATCTTGAGCCTTGGATAATCCATATACTCATCATGTGTGATGACCAATAAAGTGCCAAAGGTAGGAAGTGTCTTCCCACGCTCATTATGATGAACAATAACTACCACCAACTAATTTTGCAAAGGAATAGTACTGCTGCCCTCAAACAAATCAGGGATTATATCATGCCAATCAACTCCATCAAAGGCTGACCCAAAACAAGAAATTCCATATGCATCACCTATGTCTTCTTCATATGAATCACATTCTTCATGGTTGATCATGTCCTCTTTATCATCATGAAGTGTAATGAGTTCTTCGTGTGAATCTTCTTCCTCATGGATAATATTGGTGACAAAGACGATGTCTTCTCCTTGCATGTATGATTGAACACCAAAGGTATGCCCTTCATAACTAATTGTAATCTCGGGATCACTCTCAAATGTATTATCACTTGCCTCCATGTGATCTTCTTCAGTCCTGGAATCACCATGAATAGGCTGCAAACCAAGTGAAATCAGCTCATCTTCTGTTAACTGATCTTTAATTTCCTCAATTCTCTGCTCCACCAAACAGCCAACAAGTTAGATAACAACTGTTTAGAAATATCATCTTTCTCATCCAGGATTAGAGACAAAATGGTGTGCATTGCTGATTTAACATTTGTTGCATGATATCTTCTGATTTTGGCAAAGAAACAATAGAAAATTTTGATAATTAAATCATCCAAAGCCAAATCCAACATGATGTTATTCAATCTCAATTTTGCAAATGATTCAAGTATGGTGACTCTTCTAGGAAAATGAGAATTTGTGACATCATTCAAACCTTCAAAACTTTCCACCAATAAGGAAAATATTTCTTTCATTGTGTCATCCTGATATAGAATGTTAGGAGCTGCAATTCTCAGAATTTCACTTAAACAAGAAGTGATAACCAATCTCACCTCATGATCTTTGTATCTTAACAACCTTGGCTTACCCAAAGAAGATGCTATAGGATTCATAGCTGCTTGCAATACCCTAGAATGTGACTGATCCACCATGTGTAAACAATCCTCCGCTTCCTTTAAGATGCTGAGAAGTACCTTCCTTGACTGAAATGAATGTTCAAGTTTATTGCCTACTTTGAGAAGCCTTTCACTCAACGCCATGTTATCCATAGGAGAGTTACCTTGACTTGTAGCATTCATGGCTTCAGTTTTTTATTTTCTTCAAAGACCCATAGGCTGGCAAGATCATGGCTCTGATACCACTTTAATATCCCTAATGGATATTGGACTGAAATTTTGAATGCTCTGATACCACTATAAGAGACCCTATTACATATGACTAAAATTTGCTCAAGATTTGATAAGATTTCTTGCATTCATTAGCCAAATAAACACGAAACAAAATTAACAATCCAATGAAGCAATCACACCATCAAATATGTCTCTTATTGAAACTTTCAAATGAGTTACAATCAATTGCAAATTGGCTGGAATGAAATCAGACTTCCACTGTTTTATATCAGACTTTATTTCAAGTACAAAAGTACACCAAAAACACAACAAATCCTAGCATATGATTGCCCAATGGTGGAATGATGTTCCCAGCTCAATAAGAATGCAATGAGGACTTCAAATAAGTCTGAAAACTCTTCTTATTCTCTGCTGTTACAAATTGTCAGAGTGCTGATATAGTTCAGTTAGCAATAACATATGAGTTCTCATCAATATCTCCTTAGATACCAAATCGGTAGGGCCGGAAATGCCTCCAAAAGATGTGTAACATCAAATGCCTTTAACCTGATATGAAATATGCTCCTAAATCAGACTGTATCGGACCTTTAGTTCGCTGTATCAGACTTGTAGATGGCGGAGTTGTGCCCAGATTTCATAAAAAATGCTAAAATGCCTCCTCCAAATGCAAGCACTGTGTCTCTAGACATACCAAGTACCTTGTACTATCATCCAATCATGCAAATGTGACCATAAAAACCCTGTATAACAATTTGTCAGCTGACTGGAATGAAAAATCAGACTTTACAACATGCCATAAACTCCACGATTCACTAATCCACTACCTTGGTTGATATTCAATTTGACCAAGAGTTACAATAGCTCACAAACTTCACTTCAATTCTCATAAAACCTGCAAAATTAAGCTCTAATGGTGAATACCGATTGCATCCACCTCTCAAAATGGGAATGGGGCCATCACCAAACCCTAATTATCAAGGGATCATCACCTTGATTGGACTAAAATTTGTCTTCAGCCAAGAGATAAACTCAATATGCAAAAACCAAGTCAAAAACATTTAGACATGACTTCAAATGACTCTCAGGCTTGCTTTTAAAGCCATTACATTAATTAGGCCCAGCCTAATTTTATTAAATGAGAGTTTACATGTACACATCAGACCAAAGCATTTTAAATGCTTTTACATGAACTTTATTAAATGCTTGCATTTGTACTTTTTAAATACTTGTTCACAACAACATGAACTTTATTAAATGCTTGCATTTGTACTTTTTAAATGCTTGTTCACAACACTTTTTAATAAAGTGCAGTACTACTAACTTAGTAACTTAAATAAAATATTAATTTTATAAAGTAAATAAAATACTTTACAAAATTAATTTATAATTAAAACAATTTTAAGTTACTCCAAAATTGGGGACATGACACTTTTTTTGGATGGTGGTGGTGGTTTAATAAACTGGCTATGGGGGCTAACTCTGGTATTTCTGGGTCTAAGTCTTGTCTGGTATGTGGTTCAGTCGAATTGGTTGTTCATCTTTTCTATGAATGTCCATTGCTAAATTCATTTGGAATTGTTTTTCACCAGCTTGGCCATCTTGTGTGTGTGGCCATATTATTGGTTGCTCTGATATCCTTTTTGGTCTTATGCAATGTACTCCCTCTTTTCCCAAGTGTTTGGATAAATTATGATTGATTACTTCCTCTAAGGTTCTTTGGTATATTTGGATTGTTAGGAACAATGAAGTCTTCCAAAACTGTAACAGGCTGTTTACTAATTTCTATCCAGAAGTCACATTCTCTACTGTTGTAAACAATTTGGCAATGCAGGTGCATAAAAGTAAAGATGATGTTAAGAGGTTTTATCTGGTTGGGACTCCTACTTCGGAGTCTGATAACTTGGATAAGGGGTCAAACTTTCAGTTGCCTTTGCAGGGTAATGTTGATTGGCTGAAGCAGAAAGATATTGAGATGGCAGTTGTTCATGGCTTTGTTACAGGGAGTGTGGGTGAGCAGCCTGCTAGTGTTTCTCTGGTTTTCATAGTATGGTGGATGTTGCTCCAAGTAGTCTTGGCCCTTGTGTGAATGTTTCGAGTGGTCATATTCCTGTGGGTGTTGTAACATATAAGCAGGTCCATGTAGCTATTGCAGATAAGGGGGCGTTTGTTGCTGAACACGTTTCAGTGCAAGTTGGTCATGTGCCTGTTGAGATATCTCCAAGTTGTCATGCCCCTGTTGTTGATGTTCCAAGTTGTCAGAACCCTAGGGTTGTGGATAAAAGGAAATGTTGATGTGGATGTTTCGGAGCCTAAGGGTGTTTTTCCAAATGATAGTTCTTCAGATAATGACAGTGATGATGTTTAGTCTCCTTATCCTATTGTTCCTGTGAGTTGCTATCGGTAATTTTTGGCTGCAAGAATGTGTGGATTTTAGGGTTCAGTCTCTCAAGAAGAAGGTGGAGGGTTTCATTAATCATTTTGATGAGAAAGAAATTAAGAAAAATGATTGAGGTGGTCCTTAGTGATTTGGCCATTCACATGAGTTTTTTGGGGCTTTCGGACATGCTGATGTTCTTTAGAATGTTTTTTTTTATCCTTCTTGGTAATATGAGATATATAGGTCGATGCTTGATGTTCCTTTGTTTGGAGCTTCTATGGACATGGCGAGCAGTCTTGGTGTTGGATATCGTTTTGGTCAGACCGAGCTTATTTTGTGTTTTCTTCAAGCTTTTGATGATATGGTTTATGGCTTTTGGTTCCTAGACTGATGTTTGGAATGCTAAAGGCTGCTCCTTCTAATGCCGGTTTATGTTCTAGCTGATCATTGGCATCTTGTGGTTCTAAGGTCCTTGTTCTTATATCATTGTGCCAATTCTTCTTGATTCTTGATTGTTCAGATCTTTGTAAATTTTTTGTACTCATTTAAGCTAACTAATGCCCTATTACTTGAAGCCAAGTAACGCCAAAAAACTAGCCTAGACTTTTTCAAAAACACTCACAACTTTTTAGGGAAAAACCCGATCGCAATCAAAAAGGGGATTTTGTGACAATTTTTTCTATGTTACTGGGTCCTTGTAGAACTACACCTGTTTCAGGATCAAATGGGTTCTAGTACAAGAGCAAGGCCTGGTACATGCACAAGACAATCAAGCCACACCCCTGCCACCCCAGATACCTTGTGGATACATCCCGACATACCCAGAAGGTGCCTGGGGTGGCAAGGCCATGCCCTAGCTATCCCATGACATATACAGATCCTCACGACCACACCCACAAACCCAACTACAGATTTTGACAAAAAAGCATTTTTTTTACATTAAAAAATACATTCTATTAACCTACAAAATCCTAAAACATGAATTACAACCCTAAAAGTGACCAATATCATTCATTTCACAATCACAAAGCACAAAAACAACCAATAACATTCCCTTTCCATTTATGCATTTGTGAAGCTTGCTTATTGTTTTTAAAGGTGAAAGATTGCAAAGGTGCCAACGACATTTGCCAGGTGCTAGGGGAGGGAACTAGCTTGCACAAAGGAGATTTATCAATCAAAGGAAAGTATTTTGTGAGATTATTTTCAAGTTTTTGAAAAAAAAATTATTTAGATTTTTTTAGAACATTTTAAATGTTTTTTTAATTGTTTTTTTTGTTTTTATTACGTTTATATGTATTGTAAGGTTGTAACTTTTTTCTGTTTTATTTTTCAAGTTCATGAACCTAGGGTTACATTTGAATTTTTTAAATGTTTTCATATAACAGCAATCTTTCAAAATGGCTACTAGTTCAAGTTGAATGGCCCCAGACACAAACAATCAAAATATGATCAAGCATCACCTCTATGGAAATATGTTAGATAATTGAACAAATTCCAGGAGGTAGTGCTTGTCTTTGGCATTGTAGTCATTGTTCGATTGAATATAAGAGCTCGTATAGTCGAGTGAAAGCTCACCTCTTTGCTATGTGTTGTGACGTTTTCACACATCGCCCCATTGCAAATGGGGAGCCCCTCTTTTTCTCGCTTTCTGTCGTAGGTTTGCTTTAGGGTTCAGGTTTTCTTTGAGTTTGAATGTCTAGAAGTGTTGTCTGACCTAGTCTCTTCCATGAAATAAAGAATGAGCCCTGAAATCCTGAAATTGAATGAGTCTGATATCCTGAAGTCTGATGTTCTAAGATCCTGAAAAACTGACTAAGTCTAAAATCTGGCGGATCCTCAGAAATCTAGAATCTGCATGTTAAATATCATGGATCTGAGACCTATCTCAAACATCCTGAAAGTATATTTCAAACTATTTAAAGTATAGGAAATTCAACTATACTTAAATATATTTTCAAATATACTTCCACCCAGGACATTTCGAAATCTGGCGAAAAAGTTTAAGTCTTAGACCTTGAGCACAAATTCCATGCACAAAAGGAGAATGCGCCCTCGAAAAGCGCAAATTCCTTGGCTAAGTGGAAATCCCGCCCAGAGAAACTAGGTACTGAATTCTTGCAAAATTTGAAAATTTCTCCAAAATCTTAGCAAATTTGAAGAGAAATTATGAAAATCATCAAAGAAAATTGAAAATAGGCTAAGTGTGAAAGTCGCATTTTCCATGCATCCATGGAATTTCCGCCCAAGAAAGTGGAGATTCCCTCCACAAGAGGAATATGCGCCTTGGGAGAAGATCCATCTAGACATGAAAATTGTAATATAATGAAAATTTGATCTCTGGAAATCGTTAAAAACTCACTACAAAGGTCATCAAAATACTTAAAAAATTCATGATTAGTAAGAGCGCAAATTCCTTGTCCATGAGGAGAATGTGCCCTAGTGAAATTCCCTCTGATCATGCAATATGCGCCCATTTAGGGTTGGTGATTTTTGGATCAAAACAATGGAAATTTTATCTCCTTAGTTGAAATTCATGAAAATCCATTTGAAAACTTTGAGAAATTTGCCTAAGTAAGAGTCGAAAGTGAAAAGAGGAAAGTTCTCATACATGAGGAGAATGCGCTCTAAAAGGTGGAAAGTTCTCATGCATGAGGACTATGCGCTCCAAGAGAGAGGAGAATCCTCAGAGACAAGGAAATTGCGTCATTTCACCAAATCCATAAGAGAGAATCATAATTTCAAAGGGTAAATGGAAATTGCATTCAAATCATTAAGGAACCTTGAAGTTGTCTCACTGGATCACATAGCTTAGCCTTTGAGAGAGTTTATTCAAGAGAGGATAGAGCACTTGGTGTTTTATTCTATTGTTGTTGTTGTCACAAAAACATCATCAACACTATGACCGGCCAAGGAATTAGAGTTTGTCAAGGGCCAAACAAGAAAAGGTTGTCAAAGCAACAAATTATGACATATATTAGAGAACAAGAAGTTGATGTTGTGAATGAGAACAAAAATAAAATATCATCCTTTAGCGAAGAAAGGATGAGGGAAGCCACCTACAGGATCTCCTTCAATAGTGGTTGTGCCACATCCTTTCTTGGAGACACTATCTATCCAAGAAGAAGATCCCTCTATTTCTTCACACAAAGAGGCCCATTAGAGAAGGCATTTCACAATGAGGCGAGCGACAATGCAAATGAATACATTGCATGTTGCATTTACACCAATAGTATTACTTTCAACTTGGTGATATCACCATATTGGGGGGACATGTTGACGGTAATGAATCAAACACCCCCTGGTTACATAGGTCCTGGGTATGAGAAGGTGTGCACCCACTTCATTAGCAAAAGAAAAAAAATTGTAAAGACGTCACTAAAACCAATCAGGTATTCATGGTTTGAAACAAGAGTGTCCAGCGTTTCTTAAGGATGGAAAGATTGCAAAAACTAGCCTATAATAAATGTCATTGCAGTGTTCCCTCAAGGGACAATATTTTATAAGGTGGTTGATTGTGAGGGGCAAGGAAGGATGCAAACTTCATTTCCAAAATCCTCTTTGAGTCCATAGATCTAGATGGTGGGTGCTAAGAATGTTGTCCAAGTCATAATGGACACTGCAAAAAATTGCAAGGCAGTAAGCATTTTTGTTGAGGAAAGGTATTGTTGTGACGTTTTCACACATCGCCCCATTGCAAATGGGGACCCCCCCTTTTTCTCGCTTTCTGTCATCGTTTCGCTTTAGGGTTTGGGTTTTTTCTTTGAGTTTGTTGGTTTGGTAGTATAAATTTGCCCAAGTCTCGTCGAGTTCTTGCTCAAAGTCCATGAGATGATTGAAGAAATTGACTAAGGATGAGAATTAAATTGGCTAAGTCTAATGTCCTGAAACCCTGAAAAACTGGGTAAGTCTGAAATCTGGTGGATCCTCAAAAATCTAGAATCTGCATGTTAAGTCCCATGGATCCGAGACCTATCTCAAACATCCTGATAGTATATTTCAAAATATTTAAAGTATAGGAAATTCAATATACTTAAATATATTTTTAAATATACTATCAGGCAGGGACCCTCAAAATCTAGCGAAAAATTTGTGAAATTCCTAAGGAAAATTGAGTCCTGGACCTTGGGCGCAAAATCCTTGATCCCATGAAAAGTGCGACAAGGAAATAATCCACAACCCAGTGAAAAGTGCGACAAGGATTATCCTAGACCCAGTGAAACATGCGACTTGGAATTTTTCCACAACTTAGCCAAAAGTACGACAAGGATAATCCATGACTCGGTGAAAATTGTGACCAAGGAAACAATCCAAGACACCCTCAAATGTGCGCTCAAAGATAAAAAATTCCATGACATGGCAAAATGTGCAAAAAAAAAAAGAAATCCAAAGGTATGTGAAAATTGAGATCAAGGATGAAATCCTTGAGCCTATGAAATGAACGACCAAGGATAAGGAATCCTTAACATAGTTGAAAGTGTGCCTAATGATAATCCACCTTCACATGAAATTTGCGCCCTTATCCCAAGGATGAAAATCCACAACCTAAGGAAATATGCGATCTATCCCAAGGATGAAAATCCACGATCAAGTGAAATGTGCGACATGGAAAGAATCCTTAACACCCTTGAAAATGTGATTTCCTCCAAGCAAGAACTCCATGATCTACCAAAAAGTGTGACATGGAGAATAGAATCCATGACATAAGGAAAAATGCGACTTGGAATTTTTCCAAGACCCCATGAAAAGTGCGACTTGGAATTCCAGGAGAAAAATCCATGATACCCTTGAAACTGCGCCAAGGATTCTTAGCCGACTTGAACACAGAAAAGTTGAAATTCAATGGAAAATCTATGGAAAATTGTGAAATTGTGCCAGCTGTGGATATTTGAATGCATATTTGCAATATGAAAATCCTTCATTACCTTTGAAGATTGCACTAGTTTCGTGTAGTTGTTCCCATGGCGAAGCAAAGCTTGGTTCGAAGGAATTTGTCTATCGAAGCATTATTCATTATCTCTGTCCTTAGGAGTAGATTAGATTTCTCCTAACCCTTTCCTTTTATTATTTCTTTTTAGTTTGATGAAGGTTCCTTTCATTCTCAAATCCAAGGAGTAAGGAGTAAATTTCATCCCTAAGTAAGGAGTAATTTAGCATAAGTCCCTTTGTGATTACCAGCAAAATAACATCATTCCACTGAGTCTATCCATCTGCACGTCAGGACCTGACATTCAAGGAACCTTGGAGTAATCTCATTTGATCACATTGTTTAGCATTTGAGGTCACTTTGTTCAAGAGAGGATAAGAGAGGATAGAATACTCAATATTTTATTCTAATGTTGACGTTGTCATAAAAAACACATCAATAGGTACAAGCACATTTTTTGTACACCATGTACCATCCACTCCCTCAACTTTGTGATGCAAAAGATTAGCACTCGGATAGATTGGGTGAAAGAAATATACATAGAGGTGATTAGCACACGATTATATTGAGGAGGAGGGTGGTTGAATCAATATAACACAAATCTTTTATTTTTCAAAACTTAATCAACCACGACAATAATAAACATGCAAAATCTAACAATTACAAACACAGAGCGAACACACAATTTACATAGAAACCCTTGCAGTAGAAAACCACGGCAAAATGTTGCTTATATATATATATGTAATATATATATATATATATTGATCTTTTGTAGGCACCAACCTACTTCTCTTACAACTGTTCTTTTGTCAGCACCAACCCACTGGAGACACCAATCCCCACAACTGAGCTCCAACTCAACAAGAGACTCCAATCTCTTCTTTGATAGGCTTCAACCTACAAACTCTTCAATGGATGATATGTCTTCACAAGATCTGAATGTTAATACTCTTCCTTTCACAAAACTGATCACAACTCACACAATATCCTTCCTTCACAAATCTAATCACAACTCATGCACAATCTCTTTTCATAAATCGACCATAAGTATGTAAACATGTTCACATAAATTTCTACCTTTATATCTGCTCTAATTTCTTAACAATCTGCTCTTAATCTTCTCATATGTTCTTCCCATATATTTGCATTTATTCTTCATACATGGGCTGCATATACTCTTTTAAAACAGGTCTGAAACACACTTCATTTTTCTGCCCTTATATCTCTTCTAATTCTGCCCTCAAAAATCAGAAATAAATCATTGATTGCTTGCTTTCCAATCACTTTTTCTCTCACCTTTTATATCTCTTCAATGTAGGTGATAGACACACTCTTTCATAAAGAACACCACCTTTCATTAAAAATGTAACTCTCCAATTAACCGATGCCCTTCATAACAAATCGCTGATCAATGCTCAAGAAAATCACACCTCTTTATAATGTAGTCGCTTCTATCCATTTACTCAATCGCCTATACAAATTGCATTATTACAAGTATTTGATCGCTGCCTTTGTCCATGCAAATCGTATCAGCTCATAGTTTGTTTAGAGTAAGGCAATTTTGTCTTATATACAAGCGTTGTCTTTTCTAGAGGGAGATCGGCCACTTGGGAGTATAAAAAAATTCAAATTTAAATCTCATACTTGGTGCCAAGGTATATGGGTCGGCCCATATTGACATTGTCTTATTCCCTTTCTTATTTTGTTTAAATATTTAATTTAAACAAATACATATCTCTAAGTCAGCCTCCAATTTCACGATCTCTCCAACGGGAATGTATAACGGGTAACTCTTACTTTACTTTGACATCAATGACTTTGTGCCTTTGACATCAATGACAACATATTCCAACAAGAGGGTGAGAAGATTCAGATGTTCTTGACAGACCATCATATCTCACAAGGCATCTTCAGGACTTTCTTCAATTTGGAATTGTTGAAGGTAAATTTATGAAATTTCAATATTTATTTTAAATTTAATTTATGACATTTGTTTATTTAAATTTAAATTTTTTATTAACTTATTTTTTACACTGCATTAGGTTGCTAAGACTCATTTTGCACCGCACACAATCAATTTTGAGACAACTTGTTATTGTGACCTGATCACACATCGCCCCATTGCAAATGGGGACCCCCTTTTTTTTGAGCTCTGGTGCGTTGCATTAAGTTTTTGATGATATCTTAGGTTGGTTGCATGATGAAGTCACTGGTTTATTTGAGTTCTCAGTCTAGTTTCTAATTCAAGAATCATTTGCTTTCGTTCTGAGACCAATCCTGATGTATGTCTGAGATCCTGAAAATGACAAAGTCTGGTATCCTGATATCCTGAAAATCCTGAAAATTTGACTAAGTCTAAAATCTGGTGAATCCTCCAAATTCTAGATTTTGCATGTTAAATCCGGTGGATTCGAGACCTATCTCAAACATCCTGAAAGGTATATTGAAAAATATTTGAAGTATAAGAAATTCAATCTTCCAACTTATACAAGAAGATATCAAGCCGAAGAAGAGACAGACAGTTGAAGAACATGCTGCTATTATAGATGTTGAGATCAGGAAGTTGTTGACACCATTGCTAGAGATCACAAAGGACCTAGACGATGAGATCATGCAATATGAAGAAGACGAGAAGTTCATCTACCATCAATGGCGACATCCTGACGGATGTATAGAGTATGATCAAGTGCTTAGTAGGCCATGTCTCATTGAAAACAGCGATCATCAGGTTGTATCTTTCCCTTCTATTGATTGGAAGAATTTTAAATTTGAACATCATGAACTTCTAATTGATAGCATTGATAGCTCTGATAGTAATAACATTGATAATGATCTTGAACGCATTGAACATGTTTATGAATTTGATTATGGAGAATTGAGTAGAACAACCTGTATTTGGATAAATCATGGTCCCGATGAGAATCCTCAATTGATCATAATACTGCCAGAAATTTTTCCTACATTTGAGGTCTGTCGCCTAAAAGATGAATTTTTCTCTAAATTTAAAGATGAATTTGCCCGGTTGAGGACTATCACTATTGCATTATTGCTGCTGTACATATTGAAAAACCATACTAGGGCATGTCTATACTCGGTGTCCTAGGTTGCATCTCTCTGTTGCTTGTACATAGTTGGGTTAGAATAAGGTTTTTATTTCATGTTGCGTCTTAGAATAGATTTGCTTCCTTGAGGTCATTTGACTCAAGTGTTGTTTGTCCTTAGCTTAGTTTTGCTTTCGTGTTGATTGTTTGTTGTTGTCTTTTCCTTAGCTTAGTTGTTGGTTTATTTTGCTTTCATAGATTAGTTGTTTGCATTCTGTGGTTGTTTGTTTAGTTTAGTTGGTTTGTTGTGTCGAGTTTCCTATTTGTAAGAAGGTGATGTTATCTTAAACACACACTCTGGTGTCGATTTATCATAACATGTTAGTTCATTTCTTAGACATCCATTCATGAAAGTCTTAAGAGTCAGAAGACGTTTTTCTTTCAATTTATCATCTTGTTAGTCTTTGGACTTGACTTGGAAACTAATCATATATTGTGTCTTGACACTACTATTTTCTGATCATAATGTTTTAAATGCCAAATCTAAATTTTATGAATTCTTATGTCTTCTTTTGAGAAACATGGATCGTGATTGATGGATTTCCCGTGGATTCCATCGCTAGTATCAAATAGCAGGACTGCTTGCTCGTGGGGGATAAGTCAGTTGTTCAATATTGCTTGAAGTATTTTGAGATCTTATACCTTACACACTTAACAATCCTGAAGTACCTAAAGGAGTCTCTGTGAACTTACATTAAGTGAAAAATCTAAAGGTCCACCTTTGCTGCCATCGCAAGTCCACACCCACTAGCTGAGTTATCAACGTAACTCGTGCCGTCAAAAAGCATGTGTTGCAGGGGTAGCGGTACTGCATTGTACTCTATCACATTTAAGCTTAATAGAAATAGAATATCAAAGAATCAAACAAAGAAATACAAAATCAAAAATCACACACTATAACTCAGTTAGATGGACAATCGAGTAATCTTTACCGGGGCTATGGACGCCTGACCAGCAGTGGGGCTCTGCTCGAGTGGAATTGCAAGACAAACCCGTCGGGGCTATAGACGCTCGCTGGCAGCGGGGCAATGTCCAAGTAGTTCATGAGGTCTGTACTAATCACGTAGCCTAATGTAAAGGAGCTTAGATGATCTTAGTTGCTAAGCGATGGGAATGAATTCATACGCACACACTTGGATCCTTGGGATATGGATGGTCGTGCTGGCAATTGGTTTTGATTCCGTGATCATGTAGTTTTGTTTGTTTGATCTAATGTGTGGGTGTACATGGAAATGTTGAAACTTGACATTTGTTTATCTTTGGAACATTTAAGAAATTGTTTTAATTGAAACCTATCTTTAATCACACATCTGGAGTTGCAGTGTCTTGATCCAATCTATGCTTCTTTTCCTTTTTGAGTTCGTCGTCTAGCTAGTTGATAGGTTGATAAGGAGTGTCTAAAGTTTTTGAGTCTGGATTGAGTCTTTGTCTTTGAAATGTTCAGGAACATTTATTCAAGTTGACGCTAGATGTTGTGACCTAATCACACATCGGCCCATTGCAAATAGGGACTCCCTTTTTTTGAGCTCTGGTGCGTTGCATTAAGTTTTTGATGATGTCTTAGGTTGGTTGCATGATGAAGTCAGTGGTTTATTTGAGTTCTCAGTCTAGTTTCTAATTCAAGAGTCATTTGCTTTCGTTCTGAGACCAATCCTGATGTATGTTTGAGATCCTGAAAATGACTAAGTCCGATATCCTGATATCCTGAAAATTTGACTAAGTCTGAAATCTGGTGGATACTCCAAATTCCAGATTTTGCATGTTAAATCCGGTGGATTCGAGACCTATCTCAAACATCCTGAAAGGTATATTGAAAAATATTTAACTTCCAACTTATACTTAAATATATTTTTCAATATACCTTGCCCTGAACGACACTAAAAAATGGCTAAGTACTCTAGAGGATTCAAAGTTCTCATCCAATGCGCCAAGACATGAGGAGGGCGCAAAATCTTTATGAAATCCGCCACTTTCAACCGGAGCACAGAATCCTCAACCAATGCGACAGCACCAATGCGCCGGGATCAAGAAGCAATCAAGATCATGAACCAATGCGCCAATCTAGATGAGTTTTTTGAAGTTTTTGACGAGTTTTAAGATGAGCACAAAATGTGGATCCACTGCACCTCAACCAATGCGCCCTTGATGAGGAGGGTGGAATGATGATCTAGTGCGCATTTCTCAGCCGGAACATGAATTCTTGATCCATTGCGGCCAAGATGGAGAAGTTGGTTTCAAGTATCAAAATGTAGATTTTATGAGATTTTAAAAGGAATTCAAATCTCTTAACTACTGCGACTACTTAAAGAAGTGACCAAACTTGCCATCTAATGCGCCATTGAGAAGGTAAGATCAAAATGCGCATGTGATGCGCCATTACTAGGAGAGTCTAATTCAACTTTGTGGTGATCATTCAACAAGAGTCCAAAATGCTCATCCAATGCGACTAAGGAGGAGAGGGTTGTTTGAAGTAGCAATATGCAATTTTTTATGAGATTTCAATGAGGATCCAAAATCCCTATCTGCTGCGCCTAATGTTAAAGTGGTTTTAGTTCAAGTTTTTGACACCTTTCAGAGGATCCTAAACCTTCAACCAATGTGCCACATGTGATGCGCCTTGTCAAAAGGAGATGATGATGAATTTCAAGAGACATTTCAACCAAGCATCTAAATTCCCATCCAATGCGACCACCTTAGATGAAATCAAATGTAAGTTCAATATAAGTTTTAAAGCCTTTTCAAGAAGCAAACAAAAAATGGATCTCATGCGCCATTGATTGATGAAATTTTACAAAACTTTAAGGAGGATCCAAGATGCCTATCTCATGCGCCATTTTGGAGGACAAGGTAAGGTGAGCTCTTGAAGATATGTGAAGAGGATTCAAAATGCTGAACTAATGCGACCCAACCAATGCACCCTCAAGAAGAAAGTTGAAGATGATGGTTTGAAAGTGAATTTCAAGTAGACCCAACATGCTGATCTAGTGCACCTCAACCCATGCGCCATTTACAAAGAAGTGAAGTCAAACTTTTAAGAGCATTCAACCGGAGCATGAAATCTTCAACCAAAGCGACCTATCTATGAGCGCCATTTTGGAGAAGGGGAAGATAAGTTTTGAAAATCATTTGAAGAGGATTCAGAATCCTCAACCAGTGCACCTAGGATAGGAAGCTTGTGAAGTGAAGCAAATTCAACTCAACTCCAAAATCCTCATCTATTCCGCCAACATCAAGAGGATTTGAAATTGCCATCAAGTGCGCCCAAAGCAAGAAGGATTCAAAACTCCTATCTGCTGCGCCATTGAGGAGTAAGAGGATTCAAAAGTCTGATCTGCTGCGCGACAATTAAAGGAGGATTCAAAAACCTTAACCAATGCGCCATATACACCAAGATGAAGTAAAGGTTTTAATAAGTTTCAAGGAGAAATCAAAATTCTGATCTGCTGCGCCAAGACTAAGAGGAGAATGGCATGCTGATCTAATGCACTCCGAATTTTATAACACATTTTAAGACGATTCAAAATGTTGAACTGCTGCACCTCATCCAGTGTGCCTTCATTAAGGATTGAATGATGATGATTCAAAATGTTGTTTCAAGAAGGATTCAAGTTCCTCATCTGCTGCACCATGATGAGGATCCATGTTGAGAAAAAGATATGAAGATTTCCATGAGAAGATCAAAAGGTTGATCTGCTGTGCCATCATTGAAGGTGGTTTGGACTTGAAGTTTAGACATCATTCAACTAGAGATCAAGATTCACATCTAATGCACCTTGGGAGATTGCACCAACTTCATGTAGTTGTAGGCATCCTTGGCGAAGTGGAGTTAGGTTGATTAAGGAGTTTGTCTATTCTTACATCATCATTGCTTCATTGACCTTAGATTAGCTCCCTAAACCCTATCTTTTTTCCCTTTTTTATCATTGATGCATTGTACATACATCATCCACACTCAAGGGAGAAATAAATTGAATGAAAGAAGAAGAATCAAACGTAAGTCCCTTTGTGATAATCAACAAGATCACATGTAATCACTGAGTTTATCCACCATAAGTTATAAAAAAGGAACCTTGGAGTTGCTTCACTGGATCACATAGTCTGGCCTTTGAAGAGCTTTATTCAAGAGAGTTGGATACTCAGTATTTTACTCTATTGTTGACTTGTCTAAAAACAATCATCAACACTTGTGAGTGTGTGAGAGGCGTTGACCGGCATGGTCAATAGCAACCAATGGAGTGTGTGGAGGCAATCAAATTCATAGAGGCCCTAAAAGGTCAAATCATTGATCCTAGATGATGATTGGTGGGCTTGTGTTGATTACATCTTGAGTTTCACCGAGCACATCATGAGTATGATCAAGTTTGCTAATACAAATCAGCCATTTTGGGAGAAATCTATGATGGCATGGGCTCCATGATAGAAAAAATAAAGGCCATAATAGCAAAGAAGAAGAGTACCCCCGAAAAGCATTTTTCCTAAGGGTGAAAAAAATCATTCTTGACCGCTAAAACAAGATGACCACGCCCTTGCATCTTCTTGCATATGCATTATCTCCCAAATATTACAACACGAAGATACTTTCTTTGCCTAGGAGAATGGCACCATATAGAGATAGTGAAGTTGCTAAAGGGTACAAGAAAGCATTTCAAAGAATCTTCTCATATCCAAAAGTGATGGATAATGTAAGGACTGAATTTGGTAGGTTCATCTCATCATGAGATCACAATATTTGCGCTCTTCAAGACAAGTACAAGACAAATGCTCATATATGGTGGTACCTCCATGGGCAAAAGTATATGTTCCTCCAACCTCTTGCAATCAAAATTCTATCATAGGTAAGCATTTTTTATTTTTTATTTTTAACACTCTTACCGTTCTTTTGCATTTTTAAGTTGTATTGACTTTCTCTCCAATTTCAACAAGTTGCGAGTTCTTCCACTAAGCGGAATTGGAGCACATACTCCTTTATCCGCTTAGTTAAGTGCAATCAGTTGGCTACAAAAAAAAGCAAAAGATTTGGTCTACGTCCATTGCAACTTACACCTCCTATCACATAAGGAAGTTGACTACAAGCAAGGGGAAATGAAGAATTGGGATATAGCCCCTAAGTGTGCCAACTTGGATGCATCTATTTTAGAGCTTGCTAGAGTCAATATAGATAACAAGGCTCCTACATATGATGTACTTAGTGAGAGTGACACTACGGTTGCTTATGGTTCAAATGAAGTTGAACCAAGTGATGACTTAGATCTAGATGTTTTCGATGGAGAGCAAGATACAATTTTTTGGTTGTATTTACTATTTTCAAGTTTTGTAATAATTTGAGATATAGATAAATGATATAATATTGAATTATCAATTATCTTTTCAATTCATAGAATGAAATGTAGATATATGATATCTACATGTGAATTATAATTTGACATATAAATATATGATATAACATCAAATGAATTACGAAATGTATTTTCAATTCTGTTATTTTTAAATCAAGTATCAAATATATTTTAAATCTTGTATAGTCACTAGTGCATATTATATACAAGTATGGCTATATATATACAACCATACCTATACCCGAGAAAAAATAATTGTCATATTGGCATACCCGAACCCGTTCACATACTAGAACCAGCAACTTAAAAATGTTAAATGTTTTTCAAGTCTTTTGTTCAACGACTTGTTTACGACTTGCAAAAGCTTGTTTACAGGGTTTACTATGTGTTAGGGTTTTTTTGACATGTTTGTGTCCAAGCTACAAATAGTTGTCGGTATCGAGTATTATATAGCTAGTGTTGTTTTATTCAGTGAATATTATTTATTATACTACTCAAAGACATCGCGGGTTTTGAAAAAATGAAGCCTCACGAGCATTATATTGCTCATAGACTCAACAAGAAGGAAGCCTCATAGGTATTTTACTACTTAGAGAGTATCTTAAACATTTTTCAAGCTTTCATAAGGTTTTCACAGTCACCCACTATTTGAGAAGCGGGTATGTGCTTCTAGATTTCAGATTTTTACTTTTTATTAGTGTCCACCACTATAGACTATAATGAAGATCTTTATGTCGTACTATATACTAGGCTTTTGAATTTTTGTTTTTGCTTTTATTTTTATGATTGTCACGAGCTTTCACTTTTTTTTAGTTCTAGCCTCTAGCCTACTAGGGTTTTAAAAAAATAAATTGTTATTTCCCTTTTGCTAGGGTTTATTTCCATTTTCTTGAAAAGAATATGGCATCCGCAAGCAAGAGAATTGGAGGCAAGCATGGAAACATGGAACAATTCGTACAAAGCAAGAAATAGTTGTTAGCAACTATTGTTATTAGAATATGAGAGGTGGCAAAAAATCGCCTCAAATATCACATTGCATGGATTGCTTGTCGAGATGCTATGCCATTTGCACAAGTATCTCAAATGTTTGAGCCTTGAGGAGGTGAAATCTCTCCTTGCAACATTTGAGTAGAAGAAAACAAAGAAAAAGAGGACAACAAAGGCAATGGCATCCCCAACCCTAGCTTTAAATTCTATTGGGTTAGAGGGAGATATGGGGGGCTCTTATTCTTCCATTGGACCATGGATAAGAGGATTAGGCAGCGTGAGTAGCCATAGTCCCAATCTTTTTGTTCCTTGTAACACTCCCGATGCACAACCTTCGTTAGAATGTACGACGTGGAATAAGGAATTGCAACATGAGGCAAAGTTGGCATGTCCCAATTTTTGGTACAACAAGAGCATTCCATTTAATGTTGCTTTAAGTCCTTATTGGGAGCAATTGGTTGCTACATCGACCATGGCAAGGGGTTCAAGGCCCTCAGTTGTCATGAGTTGGGTGGCCCACTGTGTTACATAGGGATGCATCCCCAACTCTCAAACACCCGTTTCCATCCCCTTCGGCATTTCGGGTACAGTGGGCGGCAAGGGATGTCATGTAGCTGTCCCCGAGGTGGTCAGGGATGTCTCAAACGTCCCTTGACCATCCCGATGACAATCGGACGTCCCCAGTGTGGCATAAGGTTCTATAATGTTTTTTCTTCCTTTTTATAAAAAGGCACTTGGCAGAAAACTATTCATTTTAAAAGGGGCATGGGTGTCCCAGCATAAGGTTCTATAATGTTTTTTTTTCCTTTAAATAAAAAAGCACTTGGCAGAAAACTATTCATTTTAAAAGGGGCATGGGTGTCCCACAAACCCTCCCACACCCCTTATTCACCCTAAAACATCAACAATGCAAATTATTGTTCATTTCAACATTTCAAATAGGCGTCGGCTGCTACTATTAGGGATTTCTTGAACGCTGAAAGTGTAGGAGTCTAGGACAACACTGAGAGGGGGGATGAATCAGTGTTATGTAAATTTTCAAATCTTCTTGCAAACTTTAACTTTCAAAGCAAAAGATATCATTGATTCATCAAACATATATGCACAAGACTGAGAATGAAGAAAGAGAACAAAACCTTATAAGCAAAGTATTAACATACACACATACAGATGAAAACAATATGAGACATAACACAAGTTTGCACAAGTGGAAAACCCTCCTGGGGTAGAAAAACCACTCCAAAACTGCCTCACTAGCTTAACCTTGAAAATATCTTTACAAGCCTCACTGGTTGATGTAAGTGTCTCACTGACAAATGGTCCTACCGACCTACAAGCCTCACTGACATACTGTTGTGCCTCACTGGCATTTCTCAATCAATCAGAACTAAAAATCTCATGTGCAAGAAGTGATTGCTGCTCAATCTGATTTGCACCATTCAAATCAACTCATCTGCAACATATATTTCATCATTCCAATCCTCTGATATTTTATCCTTGAATCATCTAATTCACCTCATCAGGGAAATATATCTCATTCATTACAAATTAGTTTTTCACTTTTTATACATTTATTTGTATTTTCTATTTAACAAAATTTTCATAAAATTGTCTTCATCATTGATCTGCAACCCTACACACATCAATGCACCTGAAAAACAATTTTATATGTAAATTGAATGTCTTTTCACCTTTCATCTTCTGTATGTTTCATCTCTGTCAAATTATGAAGTTGCATCAATGTACCTGAAAAATTATTGTAAATAAAAGGACTCTTGATGTTCCTCTTCTCTGCAAAACAACATCCATCAATTTCATAATAAAAACATATCCCTTCTCTTTGAATGACTAATCATCTTCCTCTATCTACAAAATAATATCAAATTGTCTCGACATAAAAAAAACATTTCATTTTGGAATTCCCTTCAATCTGCAAAATCAATTTCATCTTTTTATGACCTTTCATATTCTTTAACATTTCAATCAGTGTCCTGTAGGAGAAAATAAAAAATCTTCATTCTTTCATCTGCTCATCTTCTCAAACAAAATCTCTTTCATCTTCTTCAAACCCTTCATTTTCTTTTCAAAAACACATCTCTGCAAAAAAAATAACTTTTCACCAATTTGTCTGCAATTAACTCACTCTAAAAAATATATTCTTCACACTTCAAAATAATCTCTTCATAAAAATTCCTTAAGAAAAAAATCCTTCATAAATCTTCTAAATGTGAAGAGAAGATTTAAAATTAGAAAAAAATTATTGTTAAAAAGAAACTCCAAACTTGACCTCATTGAGGGAGGCAATAAAATAGGAGATAAGGAATTTCTAATTTTAAAAAAACTTTAATCAAAATTCCCAAAAGCAAATTCGATGCTTTTGTTTTCCCATAAAAACCGATGCCTTTTTCTCCCCATTCGATGTATACCATAAAGCATGCTTTCCTCTATGTTATTTCCCTTAAAAAAACATTTGATGCTTTTTCTATGAGCAATTCGTGCTCTTTCAATCTTATAACAAAGATTTTTACCGCCCATTTTCTTTCATGTGGAGACCACTCCAACCGGTGTCAAGGATAAAGAGGACCAGTTTTCAAATGTTTCAAACACCCTTCAATCGGTCACATAAGTGACCATGACTTGTGATAACAAGTCAACAAATGAATAAAAGAAAACTGCATCATTTGAAAATGGTTAAAGGTAAGGATATTTAGATCTTAACACATTTACATAGTGTCCATAGGATTTAACACTAATTTCTGATATGCCACAGTAATTTCTGTCATGAGAGATAGACCTTAAACTCTGTCATAAACTTCTGATATACTGAATACAGAACTCAGAAATATAAACCTTGCTAATGCAACAAACATCCTTAATTACTTTCATCATGTCAACACATCTTCATGTAAGTTCAAACAACACTTATACAACTGAGTGTTTTGAAAGCATGATATTTAATCATGATGTTCTTTCCAAGATGATTGTGAAGACAACCAAGTAAACCATGAATGATGATCACATCTCTACATATCTGCATAACCATGAAGATCACATCTCTGCATATCTTGTCTTGAGCACAACCTGAGATCCACTTAACCATATGAAGTTCAAGATGAATACCTCATCAACACCACATAAACTCCTGATTGATGTTCCTAATAGAGTGAACAATTGTGAAAGACATGATCTTGCAAAACCTATGTACAATAGTGCAAGCCCTGATGATCCCAAAATAACGACATCTGTATTAGCCCCATGTGATCAACATCTATATTATGTAGCCTCTTTGGATAAAATCATAACAAACTTATGTCTTGATATCTTCTTTGAACATCCCGCATCAACAATGCTTGAACTTCTTGAAATGACTAACACAAACAAGTATGAACCAGTCATAAACATGGTGATCAAGAATGAAGTCAAACAATATGAAGTCTACATGAGATCCTGAAGCTCCGTATGATCATAGGCACCAATTCAAACTCAAAACCATATTGATATCAAATATTCATCCTGAAGATATCCTAAAACACTCTAGAAACATTCTCAAAATCATCTCTAAACAAGAAACAATTCAGTGAAGACACATTGTGCTCTTGAGAACATATTATCAATATGAACACACTAAAGCAACACACATCCTATCATGAAGCAACAACTCAGAACTATCAATACCTTTTTGACATCAATGACAACCTGACTCCATCAAAAAGTGAGACTTTTTTCTTTTAATATAAAGAAGATATCAACTAGTTCAAAACTTCAGCCATTTGGCATCAAGGTATGTCTCTTTTACTTCTTTTTTCTTTTGTTTTTTTGTTAAGGAGGATTTGTAATTAGTTTTACAAAAAAATTATTTTAGTTCAAACATTTGTGACAAAAAATGAGCAATAGCATCAGTGATGAGAATGTGAATGAGATGAACGGTGAAGAAATTGAATAAACAGAATGGATCAATCTTCTAAAAATCAAAACATAAGTTCTATTGGAACTCCACAAGACTGTTTTGCATGCCCTTCTCCTCTCTTCAAAAATTTACAAAAGGCCCTTTTAACCCCAAAAACACCCTTGCTGCAATATGCCACCAATTTAAGCACTAATAAGGCTAAAAATTCGAGGGGCAGAAAGCATTGGTTGGGTCATATTTGCAAAACTGATTATCATGGGAGCTATAGTAGGGTTCGATGCCATTTATTGGGTGAGAGTGGACATGGGGTTAGAGCATAGAAGCATTAAACTTTAAAAAATCGGGGAAATCGTGTTTAATCATGAAACGCCCAAAAAACGATTTTTCCACCTCAAAAATCGTGATTTCCTGAAAAACACGTTGACCCGCATGTTTCACCGGTTTTCCCCGATTTTTGCCGTTTTTTTGGCGATTAATTGCGAGTATGACGGGTTGTTTTTTTTCCCGCATGATTTCTAGGTCGCGGTAGGGTTTATAGTTGATTGGGTCATGTGTTTATTTCATCACCTCCAGTGTTTCTTCCTTGATGGCATCACTGCAAAGAACAAATAATGTTTTTGGCGATTCTTGTTTTATTTCATCACCTCTAGCATTTCTTCCTCAACGGTGCTGCTGCAAGTGCAAGGAACAAATGATTTCTTTGGCGTTTCTTCCTCTCAAGCCTTCACCAAGCCTTGACTACATGTATTTTTACTCGCCGATTTTCTGTATTTTTTACCCGCCGGTTTGCTAATAATTTGATAGGAGCAGGAGATATCTTCATTGTTTCTTACAAAATAAAGAAAATGTTTCTCTCTATTTCCCTCATTTTTTATCAGATTATGAGGTTGTTACATGCCCATACTCTTCGCATTTTTTCAATATAACTCATCATTATGCTCAATTAGATCAGTCTTAATATAACTCATTATGATTCTATTGTCTTACTTAACAAAACAGAATTCGACAGGTTCTTATTAATGCTTGCCATCTTGCATCTTGTCATGTCCCTCCTTTATTGAGGTCGGCTTCCCAATGCATTTCTAATAAAGGTGTTTATTAACACCACTTAAATATAATTAATTAATAAATATTTAATATATATAATAAAATAATAAAATTAAGATTACTAATAAATTTAAATATTTGAATTTAGGTATTTTGGCGCTGACCATTTGGTCCAAGCACTCATTTGAACGGGTATTCAACGAGGTGAGTCTTTCCTTTTGGGAGCATGGGATTTTCTACTAATAATTTCTCAAGTTTGAATATTTCAAGCTACTGTTGTTCTGGGACGAAAACCTCATAGCAAGGTGGGATGACACCCTCGGCCTTGTCTCTTCTGTGGATTTCATTCATTAGTAAACCTTAGACTCCTGGAGTTTATTGTTACTCTCCAATCAAAATTACCAGAGACCAATTAGACACCTAGTCCAGTCTAGACAGCAAGAGACGCATGAAGAAATGGATGTACAATAATTACCAAATTTCCATCCCAATTCAACTAGGTTCCTCCACTAATACCTAGTCCAAAGCCATGGTTAGGTCACAGGTGAACTACCTCAAAAGTATTTTTTTGAAATATTGTGTAATGAAATATTTCAAAAAAATGTCTACTTGTCTTTTTAATTTAGTATTAATTGTATTTTTTATTTAGTATTAACTGTATGAGTCATGAATTTTATGGTAGTAAGATTATACTTCCTTTTAAATATGCATGTTTATTGATAAAAACTTGAAAGTTTAAATTATTTTCAGTCATTATATTTTTTGGTAAAAATATGATTCCATGAATTAGAAAGGTTTTCTAAGTTTAATGGGAGTGCACATATCACATGGGATTCCATGTGCTTTGGAAATTTACCTCCATCAAGCCTTCACCTCTTGCCCATGAATCTGGTTCATTTACCCCTAAAAGGTGCATTTCTCCCATGCACCAATGTTGAAGCCTAACAGGAAAAGGGATCTGTTGTGATGTAATCACACATCGCCCCATTGCAAATGGGGACCCACCCTTTTTTTTGTGCAATTTTGAGCTTGTAGGATCCTTAGGAAGTGTTGTCAGACCTAGTCTCTTCCATGAAATGAAGAATGAGTCTCTCCGGAGCAACGTGGAGTGATCATTGGGCAAAATTTGTGAAGTATGACCTAAGACTTTGGAAAATTGTGAGATAAGTTGAAAATTTGAGAAATAACTCTTAAGTATGAGAAATTTCTCCCCCATGAGTGCAACCCACCCTCCATGAGGAAATCTCCTCTGGGAAATTTCTTTAACATGTCTCGTCTACACCCTCCTGGAAAATTTGTTCTTCACTACCTACACGATGCGTTCTCCAAGGAAGAAATTTCTTGTCTTCCTCCTGAAACCATCCTGAGATGAAATTTTGTCAGATCAACATAAAGTGAGAAACTTGAAAATTGTGGAAATTCTATAAAGAAAATTGGAAAATTATCTGAAAATCATGAAGATTTGCTAAGTCAGGAGAAATTTCCTGACCTAGGGCGGGATGCGCCCTAGATCAGGAAGGAAATTTCAAATCAAGAAAATTTCCTGTCCAAGGGCGGAATGCGACCAAGATCAGGAAGGGAATGTTTGACAAAAAAAAATTGAACTAGTGAAAATTCTGCCAAAAATGTGAAAAGCCCTGATTCCTGATTGGAAGACAAATGCGCTCAGCCAAAGGAAAATTTCTTCATCCTGCCCCATATGTACTCAGTCTTGTGAAATTTCTTCACCCATTGCTAAATGCATCCTCACAAGAGAATTGCTCCAACATTAGCCAAATACGCCTTGATCTAAGGAAGTTTCCTTTCATGCTTGGAATTGCGCTCTTAAATTTCTTTATCATACCTCATATGCGCCCAGCAAGGAAGAATTTCCTTAGTAGCCTCGAAATGCACCCACCATGAAGAAATTTCTTCACCCTACTCCAAATGCGCTCAAACCTGGGTGAAGGAGGCGCTTGGAGTTAGTATAAAAGGTAAATCAAAGACCACTTCAAGAGCATCAATTCAAAAAACAAACATCCAAAGTAAATTGCAGCAGTCCAAGGCGAATTGCAGCAGGAGTAAGGTGACCTCTAGCAGAAAAATAAAATTTGCATCAAAATTCAAGCTTGGAGGCGAATGTTCAAGACATAGTGCTGCAAGTGGTGTTCTTAATTGTCCTCTCTTTCATTTTTGAGTCAAATTTGAAGGATTAATTCTTGCAAATCAAGGTGAAAGATAGAGTGCATGAGTGCATTGTTCCTTTTGCTAATTTCCCAAATGCACTAACGTATAGGATGCTATCATGACATGTGCCTTTTATTTTAAAAAAAAATTATTATTATTTGATTGTCTATCTTGAGGTGTTTTCACTTGTTAAGTAGATGTCAACGGAGGAGACAAATGCTAAAGGTAGTGGCAACATAAAGAGAGCTCAAATGAGGAGGGAATTCAAGGGATTGCTGCCTGAAACGAAGATCACTTCAAAGTGGAGGAATCTAACCAACACAAACTTTGGCCACATCAACTTGGAGAGGGTGCTTGCACAGTGCAATCAACCGTTCTATACAAACTCAATGAAAATTGGCGCCTATATCCTAAGGCGCACTTTTGACAAGTGTTTGCATTACACATCTAATGCATGTTCATACAAAATTGACGCTTTTGTCTTGGGTGCACTTTCACCCTAGGCTTGCAAAAACGCTCAAAATCTATGGACATGTACATGAAATTAGCGCCCAATCCTTAGGCGCACTTCTGCCCATGCCTTGCATATACACATAAAATCAGCACCTAAGTTGAGCAAGTGATGAGGTCGGCTAGGGAGAGATGAAAAAATAAGTTTTTAACACTGAAAAAGCATAAAAAACTACTAAGGAGGCCGACCTAGTAAGCTAAGATTGAAGGTTATATATACAAGGTAATGAAAAAAAGATGGCGAGAGTTTGCATATGAAGAAGTTCAAAGTACAGAAGAGTATTGCTCGAGACCCACAAAGAAGGAGAAGTTTCCACCAAAAGCTTCCCATGCGCATCTAGGAACATTCAAAGAAAGAGCATCACTTCACCATGCATGAAAGGAAGTCATCATCCAGAAGTTCATTCCACATTCAAGTTCCGAAGGTCGAGTTCAAGCTTCAGGACCATTTCATGTGCCAAGCAGAGAGAACATCCACCATACGCAAGTCTACTCCAAGAAGTCCTGCACAAGAACATCATCAAGAATGTCATGAGATGAGATGAGAAATGAGCAAGTACATCATAATTCCATGAATTACGTCAAGACAACAAGAATAAATCCTAAATTTCCCAAGTTTCAAGTTCAAAGCAGCCAAGTTCCAGAGGTGAAAATCCAAGTTCGAAGACTACTCCAAAAGATGACAAAATTTGGGAAGATATTCTAAACAATGTGAACACAGAGAAAGTCAAACCAATTTGCAAGATGTTGAGGTGGCATGTGCATGTCACCAGTCCAATCACAGCCGGCCCCATCATCTATCCAAGTTCAATGTACCTACAACAAGATAGAGGTCAAAGAGGGCGCCCAAGTGGAAGATGGTCCAAAGATTCCATTTTATGCTTATCACATTGGAAAACGTGCCTTCATTGCCTCTCTTTTGGGCGGTTATGCCTTGTTGTCTCAATCTTGGCCATTAGTTTGCAAATCAATCCTTGGCCGTTCATATAATTTTGGAGCCTATATAAGGCCCATTTCTCTCATTTGTAAGTGGGAGATCAATATAGAGTAGGAGTAGATGCTGTCAAAATAGTAGATTAGAGGAGACTCTTCGAAATCATTGAAGGGACATATGAAATTGTTGTAATAATACACTTCAAGATTAATACAAACTCATTGTTGAAAGTTCCATGGTGATCTTGTGATTTTGGAATGTTAGCATGGTTTCCAAATTCTCGAATAGGATGGAGATGTGTTTCCAAGTAGTGTAGAATTAGATTAGAAGTTCATTGATGTAATGAGTATATGTAATGATATTTGATGAATTCCTTCTTGGTTCATACTTTTTGTGGATTGTCGAAGGCAACTCACTTTACAAAGTTACCCTGAACCTTCATTTGCTTTAGTTCAGTTGTGAATGCTCGTTCAAGCTGCACCAGCTGTGGGTGTTTGGATGGAGGTTTACAATATGAAAATCATTGGGTCACCTTTGGAGATTGCACCTACTTCGTGTAATTGTTGGTTCTCATGGTGAAGCGGAGTTAGGTTTTGTGAGGAATTTGTCTATCTTGCCATATTTCATTATTTCATTGTCCTTAGAATAGTTTTCTCAACCCTTGTCTTTTTTCATTTTCTTTCATAGTTGGTTTGTAGAGTTCCATTCCACAAAGAAGTAACATATTTGAGTGGAGTAAGAAGTCAATTCAGTGTAAGTCCCTTTGTGATTACCAACATTATCACATCAACTACTAAGTCTATCCATTGCAAATCACAAATCAGGAACCTTGGAGTTATCTCATTGGATTACATTGTTTAGCCTTTGAGAGACTCTATTCAAGAGAGGATAGAAAAATTAGTATTTTATTCTGAGTTTGCATGTGCATAAAAAACACATCAACATAATTGGCGATAGAAGGAGGGCCGAACAACGAATTGCTCCATTTGTTCCAAGCATACAAAAGATATTCTAGTGTTTTATCATCCATCACTTTTATGCACGCCTCTCCTCATACCACTCAACAAAATTTAGCAAGGAAGAGGCCAGAATGAAGAATTTCCTACATCCCAACTCAGGATAAAAGGGCATGAACAAGGAATTACATTACTTCTTTCGTTCCAAACACGCGAATGAACTCCGAATTGTGGAATTGGAACCAAAGTGAGCTTTTAAAGTCAAACTTGAGATTTGCTAGATCTCTTTTATGTCAAAAATCCAAAAAAAATGAAAAATCAAAAAAATACAAAAAAAAACAGAAGGATGGATTTCTTAATCAATGATATGAAGCAGCTTAGTGGACATGATCTTCAAAGTGATACTCCAATTATTCTTCATCTTTGGTGGGATTTGAATGCACAACTTTATCCTAAAACTTTGGATGATTTTGCATCAAGGAAAGGATGTAGAATTCATAATACCGGTCAACACGAGGAGATGAATTGCATAACATTTCTGTCAAGAATAGAATTAGCATTGCAATGGAAAATTTCCTTTTCACAGGTACATGAGCCAATTGTTCTTGCAAAGATAGTGCTTGACACCTTATTCGATGAAAGAGAATTCTTCATAAGTTTCAAGGAAATGATCAAGCAGAGATTGAGCATTGAGAAGGATTTGCCTGCAGAAGACATATTAATTCCAGATGATTGGTGTAGAATTCATAACACAGCTCATTCAAAACTAACATGTTCATCTTGTCAGGAAGCTATTCATCAAGTGAAGGAACAATTAAAGTTGGAAGAAGAATCCAAGGTACGATTAAGATTGGACAATTTGTGGAACAAATGTCTTCAAGAAATCTATTCACCATCCAAAGGAGAAGAAGTTTCCATGATTTTCAATAGTGAAGTTAACACAGGTGAGCTTGATAATCAAAACACTATTGTGGAGAGTCCATTTGCATACCTTCTTCCAAGAAAGAACGAGCCTGCTGAAGAAGAAGTTGAAAAAGTGATAGAAGATATCCAAACAAATGCAAGTGCTGAACAAGGTATTGATTCCCCGATCAAAGGTGAAAGTGATTTAAGTCCATTGCAAGAAGAGAAATTCCTTGAGGAATATACATTCATGCTACATAGGGAGATCCTTAAAAATGAGTTACAAGAAGTACAAAAGGAGTTGTTGGAGGAAAATCAATTAGGTGCATTACAAAAAGCACTTCAAGCCATCATTGAAGAGTCATCGAATGAAGAGCCATTCGGAGGGGCGCTCGACGCTCTCATGGATGAAATACGAGAGTTCCTGCCAAAGTCATCCCAAGATGAACAAGTTGATGAAATGGAGATCAAAGTCGACAAGCAATTTGAATCAGCGCTAGGCCCACTACTGACAATCCAAAAAGAGCTAATGCATGTTGCAGACGAGAGTGGGATGATTCATCACCAACTTCAACCTCCCTATGCGTTGGTGGGCGACAAGCACGAATTTTCGCTTGAAGATAAAGACCACTAGGTTGTATCTCTCCTTGCTCTTAAGTGTGAATACGAATTTGAAGATTATGAGTTTCCAAATTGTGAATCTGAAGAATATGAATTTCATTATGGAAATTTGGGGAAAACAACTTGCATATGGATTAATCATGGTCCAAATGAGTCGCCACAACTGTTGATTTTGTGCAAAAAAATTTCTGAATTCGATGATTGCATTGTGAGAGAATATATTTCTAAGTATAAGGATAAATTTGCCAAAATTCGAACTATCACGTGTGCCTTATTGCTTCTATTCATTTTGAGAAACCATGTGAAGTCATGTATATATTTCAGTGTTTTGAGTCATGTCCGCTCTTTGTACATAGCTTGCTTAGAGTAGGTTTTCTTTTCTGTTGCTTTAGAGTAGTTTGTCGTGTTTAGTTAGTCTTTGGCTTTGTTTGCTTTCCGTAGTTTAGGTTGTTGCTTTAGTTGTAGGTTTTGTTTTGTGGGTTTCCCGATTGGTGAAATGGGCGTTGTTATCCTTTATAGCGCATTTAGCCCGATTCATATTGAACGTTAGTTCATTTCTTTGATAATTTTTCATGAAAGTCTTTAGAATCCAAAGATGATTTTCTTTAACTTTATCAACAAGTTATGATGTGCACTTGACTCGGAAAGGAATCCTATATTGTGTCTTGACACTGACATCTTGTGATTATCATTTTTAAAATGCTAAATCTAAATTTAATTATTCACCTCTTTGTTTTCCTTTGAGAAACTTGCATCAGATGGATAGGTTCATTGTGGACTCCATTGTTAGTGTTTGAATAGCATGTTGCTTGTTCTTGGAAGATAAATTGACTGTTTAGAATGACTTGAAGTATTTTGAGATCTTATACTTTACATACTTAAAAATCTGGAAGTACCTAAGTGAGTCTGGGTGATCTTACATTAAGGGAAAAATATAAGGTCCACCTTTGCCGCCATCGCAATTCCACACCCAGCTAGCTGAGTTATCAACGTAACCCATGCCGTCAAAAAGCATGTGTTGCAAGGGTAGCGGTGCTGCATTGTACTATGCCAAATTCTAGCTTAGTTGAAAATCAAAAAAGAAAAGAAAATCACAATCACACACTATAACTCAGTTAGATGGACAATCGAGTAATCTCTACCGAGGCTATGTACCCCCGACCGGTAGTGGGGCTCTGCTTGAGTGGAATTACGAGACAAATCCGTCAGGGCTATAGACGCTCGCTGGTAGTGGGGCAATGTCCAGGTAGTTCATAAGGTGTGTACTAATCACGTAGCTTAATGTAAAGGAACTTAGATGACCTTAGTTGCCAATGGATGGGAATGAACTCAATTGCACACACTTGGATCTTCGGGATATGAATGGTTGTGTTAAACTTTTGATTTTGACACTTTGATCAAGTTTTCATGTTTATTTGGCCTAATGTGTGGGTGTATGCAGGAATTTTGAAGTTGTGATTCTTGTTTATCTTTGGAATACTTGAGATTTTATATTAATCATTGTTTTAGAAATGTTTAACTATGAAGTGTCTCGATCCATTCTATGATTCTTCTTCCCTATCGAGTGCGTTTCCTAGCCGGTTGATGATTTTAAAGGAATCGTTTGAAGTTTCAGGGTTTGGATTGGATCTTTATTTTTGAAATGTTCACGAACATTTATTTTAATTGGCACTAGATTTTGTGATGTAATCACACATCGGCCCATTGCAAATGGGGACCCGCCTTTTTTTTTTTGCAATTTTGAGCTTGTAGGATCCTTAGGAAGTGTTGTCCGACCTAGTCTCTTCAATGAAATGAAGAATGAGTCTCTCCGGAGCAACGTGGAGTGCTCATTGGGCAAAATTTGTGAAGTATGACCTAAGAATTTGGAAAATCGTGAGATAAGTTCAAAATTTGAGAAATAACTCTTCTCCCCCATGAGTGCAACCCACCCCCCATGAGGAAATCTCCTCTGGGAAATTTCTTTAACATATCTCGTCAGCGCCCTCCTAGAAAATTTGTTCTTCGCTGCCTGCACGATGCATTCTCCAGGGAAGAAATTTCTTGTCTTCCTCCTGAAAGCATTTTGAGATGAAAATTTTGTCAGATCAACATAAAGTGAGAAACTTGAAAATTGTGTAAATTCTAAAAAGAAATTTGGAAAATTAACTAAAAAATCATGAAGATTTGCTAAGTCAGGAGAAATTTCCTGACCTAGGGCGGGATGCGCCCTAGATCACGAAGGAAATTTCAAATCAAGAAAATTTCCTGTCCAAGGGCGGAATGCGCCCAAGATCAGGAAGGGAATGTTTGACAAAAAAAAAATTGAACTAGTGAAAATTCCGCCCAAAATGTGAAAAGTCTTGATTCCTGACTGGAAGACAAATGCGCTCAACCAAAGGAAAATTTCTTCATCCTGCCTCATATGCGCTCAGTCTTGTGAAATTTCTTCACCCATTGCTAAATGCATCCTCACAAGAGAATTGCTCCAACATTAACCAAATACGCCTTGATCTAAGGAAATTTCCTTTCATGCTTGGAATTGCGCTCTTAAATTTCTTTATCATACCTCATGCACCCAGCAAGGAAGAATTTCCTTAGTAGCCTCGAAATGCACCCACCATGAAGAAATTTCTTCACCCTACTCCAAATGCACTCAGACCTAGGTGAAGGAGGCACTTGGAGTTAGTATAAAAGGTAAATCACAAACCACTTCAAGAGCATCAATTCAAAAAACAAATATCCAAAGTAAATTGCAGCAGTCCAAGGCGAATTGCAACAGCAGTAAGGTGACCTTCAGCTAAAAATAAAATTTGCATCAAAATTCTTCAAGCTTGGAGGCGAATTTTCAAGACATAGTGCTGCAAGTGGTGTTCTTAATTGTCCTCTCTTTCATTTTTGAGTCAAATTTGAAAGATTAATTCTTGCAAATCAAGGTAAAAGATGGAGTGCATGAGTGCATTGTTCCTTTTGCTAATTTCCCAAATGCACTAAGGTATAGGATGCTATCATGACATGTGCCTTTTATTTTTTTAAAAAAAATTATTACTATTTGATTGTCTAACTTGAGGTGTTTTCACTTGTTAGGTAGATGTCAACGGAGGAGACGAAGGCTAAAGGTAGTGGCAACATAAGGAGAGCTCAAATGAGGAGGGAATTCAAGGGATTGCTGCCTGAAACGAAGATCACTTCAAAGTGGAGGAATCTAACTGACACAAACTTTGGCCACATCAACTTGGAGAGGGTGCTTGCACAGTGCAATCAACCGTTCTATACAAACTCACCGAAAATTGGCGCCTATATCCTAAGGCGTACTTGTGACAAGTGTTTGCATTACACATCTAATGCATGTTCATACAAAATTGACGCTTTTGTCTTGGGCGCACTTTCACCCTAGGCTTGCAAAAGCGCTCAAAATCTATGCACATGTACATGAAATTAGCACCCAATCCTTAGGCGCACTTCTGCCCATGCCTTGCATTCAGCACTCAATGCATATACACATAGAATCAGCGCCTAAGTTGAGCAAGTGATAAGGTCGGCCAGGGAGAGATGAAAAAATAAGTTTTTAACACTGAAAAAGCATAAAAAACTACTAAGGAGGCCGACCTAGTAAGCTAAGATTGAAAGTTATATATACAAGGTAATGAAAAAAAGATGGCGAGAGTTTGCATATGAAGAAGTTCAAAGTATGGAAGAGTATTGCTTGAGACCCACAAAGAAGGAGAAGTTTCCACCAAAAGCTTCGCATGTGCATCTAGGAACATTCAGAGAAAGAGCATCACTTCACAATGCATGAAAGGAAGTCATCATCCAGAAGCTCATTCCACATTCAAGTTCCGGATGTCGAGTTCAAGCTTCAGAACCATTTCATGTGCCAGGTAGAGAGAACAACCACCATACGCAAGTCTACTCCAAGAAGTCCTGCACAAGAACATCATCAAGAATGTCATGAGATGAGATGAGAAATGAGCAAGTACATCATAATTCCATGAATTACGTCAAGACAACAAGAAGAAATCCTAAATTTCCCGAGTTTCAAGTTCGAAGCAGCCAAGTTCCAGAGGTAAAAATCCAAGTTCAAAGACTACTCCAAAAGATGACAAAATTTGGGAAGATATTCTGAACAATGTAAACACAGAGAAAGCCAAACCAATTTGCAAGATGTTGAGCTGGCATGTGCATGTCACCAGTCCAATCACAGCCGGCCCCATCATCTATCCAAGTTCAATGTACCTACAACAAGATAGAGGTCAAAGAGGGCGCCCAAGTGGAAGATGGTCCAAAGATTCCATTTCATGCTTATCACATTGGAAAACGTGCCTTGATTGCCTCTCTTTTTGGGCGGTTATGCCTTTTTTCTCAATCTTGGCCATTAGTTTGCAAATCAATCCTGGCCATTCATGTAATTTTGGAGCTTATATAAGGCCCATTTCTCTCATTTGTAAGGGGGAGATCAATATAGAGTAGGAGTTGATGTTGTCGAAATAGGAGTAGATTAGAGGAGACTCTTCGAAATCATTGAAGGGACATATGAAATTGTTGTAATAATACACTTCAAGATTAATACAAGCTCATTATTGAAAGTTCCATGGTGATCTTGTGGTTTTGGAATGTTAGCATGGTTTCTAAATTCTCGAATAGGATGGAGATATGTTTCCAAGTAGTGTAGAATTAGATTAGAAGTTCATTGATGTAATGAGTATATGTAATGATATTTGATGAATTCCTTCTTGGTTCATACTTTTCGTGGATTGGAGAAGGCAACTCACTTTGCAAAGTTAGCCTGAACCTTCATTTGCTTTAGTTCGGTTGTGAATGCTCGTTCAAGCTACGTCAGCTGTGGGTGTTTGGATGGAGGTTTACAATATGAAAATCATTCGGTTACCTTTGGAGATTGCACTTACTTCGTGTAATTGTTGGTTCTCATGGTGAAGCGGATTAGGTTTTGTGAGGAATTTGTCTATCTTGCCATATTTCATTATTTCATTGTCCTTAGAATAGCTTTCTCAACCCTTGCCTTTTTTCATTTTCTTTCAGCGTAAGTCCCTTTGTGATTACCAGCATTATCACATCAACTACTGAGTCTATCCATTGCAAATCACGAATCAGGAACCTTGGAGTTGTCTCATTGGATCACATTGTTTAGCCTTTGAGAGACTTTATTGAAGAGAGGATAGAATACTTAGTATTTTATTCTGAGTTTGCATGTGCATAAAAAACACATCAATAGGATCTAAGCTTTTTCTTTTAGTAAAAAACAATAAAAAACAGAAAAAATGTAATAAACACAACCCTATGCCTTGAATGTAATTTAGAATTTTAGATGATCAAGGTAATAGTCCTGGACAGGATACCAAGGGATCTGAATCTAGGTCTAGACCTTATTTTGAGATTCCCAAGGTAAACAACAGAAGATTTGGGAATCAAGCAAGTGGCCATTTCAATGGTGTTTACAAAAGATAAATTGAAAATCAGAGCTGTGGCAACAAGATAGAATCTCATATATTGTATCGATATATTGTCCTTTAGATAGGTCCTGTAGATAGAATCTCATACATCGTATCAATGTCTTTTTTGGTATGATCTAGAGGCTCTCTAGAAAATTGTAGAGGAAGCAGTTTCTTTGTGTTGAAACCAATCTCATATAATTTATATGTAACTGAAATCATATTACAACAATAATATAGAAGTAAGCAAATTGATATAAATCAAACACACATATAAAGTAAGACTTGAGACATGTTGGTTCCTTAATTTATACGTAACTGAAATCTACTTCTATCTTCTGTTATGAACAAGTATTAAGTTTGTAATCAGTTAGATATATCATTAATATGCTTTCTGCAGTAATCTCAAGTGGTGGAGAATGGAGATAATGAAATAGTTGGATGGCATGCTAGTAAGCAAACATTTTAGGAAATCTGAACGTAATGTCGGAAAATAGTTGCAAAGATTTTTTTGGATCTATTTGATCTCCTTTTTCGGATATAGCGTTCAATATAGTGAGCTGAATAAATTATTTTTTGCAAATATGGTAATAATGAAAGACTGAATTTGAATGCTTTTGCAGATTTGATCATAATGCCACGTCAAAGAGATTTTGTGAGAACACATTGCACGTCAGTCTTGGGTACAACCAAGGTCAAATGCAACTAGTGTCAAAATGATCTCAATGGTGGCATTTATCGCTTCAAATGGCATTTGGCAAAGGAGGCAAGACATGACACCACTTCTTGCATAAAATGCCCTGCAGATGTCTTCTAGCAATTTCTGATAGTAAGGCAAAAAAAACCAAGAATTCGGACAGAAATGGCTTCTAATTCTACAAATGCTAGGAGCAATCCTTTGAATGAGGCAACTAGTGCACAAGAGTCTTTCAAGGAATCTGGGGCAACACCTTCTTCTACAACATGTGGCCCTAACACAAGTGGAGGAAACATTAATTCTTTCTTTGCACCTCGTGGTACACCAAGATCACAAACTACTTTGGAGAGTACAAGATGAAGGAAGAACGTCCATGAATAGGTGAAGAAGGCAATTGCAAATTTCTGGTACTACTCTACCCTGTCATTCCATGTTGCCAGATCTCCATACTGGCAAGGTATGGTGGATGCTATTGCAGCTACAGGTCCTGGGTTCAAACCCCCATCTTATGAGAGATTGAGGGTTGGTATGCTCAATGATGAAGTATAGGATGTTAATGATGTTGTTTATGAACATCGACTAGAGTGGACAAAGATTGGTTGCACCATAATGTCAGATGGATCGATAGATAGAAGAAACCAAACCCTCATCAACTTCCTTGTCTCTTGTGATATTGGCACAATTTTTTTGAAATTTGTGGATGCTTCAAATAGGATCAAATCTGCAGCTGCATTGTTCGAGTTGTTTGGCGATGTGGTCATGGATGTAGGGCCATCAATGTGGTATAGTCTATTACAAACAATGCTCCTGCTTGTATAGTTGCTAGGAGGCACCTGACAAACAAGTATTCCTATATGTCTTTTAGCTCGTGCATGGCACACTGCCTTGATCTAAGCCTAAAGGACATTGGAAAACTTGAATGGGTTAGGGAGGTATTACAAAAGGCTCGCACAATTACCAAGTTCAACTACAATCACACGAGGGTGTTGTGTCTAATGCACTCCATCACAGAGGGCAAGGAGCTAGTTCGGCCAAGGGTGACACAATTTCCTACGCACTTCCTTGCATTGCAGACTCTTTGCCAGCAGAAAATGAATTTGAAGCGAATGTTTGTTTCAAATGAGTGGATGGAATCTACTTTCACAAGGCAAACAGATGGCATAATGGTGGCAAAGTACATTTATTCTACAATTTTTTGGGATGCAGTTGAACAAGTTGTAGAATTTTCAAAGCCTCTACTAAAAGTTTTGAGGCTAGTGGATGGAGAGAAATCCCCCATGGGTTATTTGTATGAGGCCATGGATAGGGCCAAGGAGGTGATGAGGGGTAGGATGGAAAATGACAAGGACGGGTACATGCCATTGTGGGTCATAATTGATAGGAGATGGGATCAACAGATGCACTCCCCTCTCCATGCTTCTAGATACTATCTAAATCCAACCTTGTTCTATAGCTCCTCATTCAAAAATGATGATTCTGAAGTCACATAGGACCTATTCATGTGCATGGAGAAAATGTTCCATACCCCAGAAAAGTTGGAGGCGGTTATGGCAGCGTTGCCAATGTACAAGCAGGCGAGGGGTTTTTTCTCAAATATGGCTAATGTGCAAGGCGGGAGGACCTTCCAACCAGGTAGACTCTATAAGCTTTGGGCAATTTCTCTATATCGTGGACATGTAGATTAAAGGTTTTAAGCTTTAATATATCTTACATGATATCATCTCAAAATAATTTGTGTTTTTCAATACAATGGTGGGATTTTTTTGGCCACGATACCAAAAATCTTAGATGGATGGCAAGACGCATATTGAGCCAGCCATGTAGTTCATCCGCTTGTGAGCATACTTGGAGTGTTTTTTAACACATACATTCCATGAAATGCAACCGTCTAACACAACAATGGATGAATGACTTGGTGTTTACTCACCACAACCTCCACCTGAAGCTAAAGAAAGCTCAAGTTAGACTTTTAATATACTTGCAATCATAGTTATAAATGTATTCATTATGTTTTTCACTTTCAATTGCCAAGACTAATTTCTGTATGAACAAAATCAAGTACTACTGAGGATGACGAGCCAATTGACCTTGATGAAATTGATCCAGAGTCTGAGTGGATTGCAAATGATGATGAGTTTCTCGAATTTGAGGATTTTGATATCCTAACGGAGGTCGTGGATAGTAATGTGTAACATACACTGTCTCTACTAGGGTTCCTGTATCAATATTTTGTTTTCCAACTGCTGATGGGTTTAGGGTTTCATTTTTGTTTTTGCATGTTTTGTTTTTACATTGAGAACATAAAATAAAGAGCATATAACCAAAACCCAGAAAAATTAAAGTAGATATGAAGGAAATATTGAACACCCAGATAATATTATTGCAAAATATGAATTATGAGTACATACCCATATGCCAGATTACAACTTGGTATTTGTGTTGTGTCCAGGCCAGCAATACAAAACCCAAAGAACACCCTCCTAGACTGCTCCAATGAAAGATTCTTCATGTACAAGGAATGGAAGATGATATAACAACCCTGGACAACCAAAATGCAAGTGATAGCAGCGCCAAATGAAGAAGAAACCATTATCTCCAATACCCACGTCCCCCTATGTATGGTACGGCCAGTCTGGAGCATATATCAGCAGCCAATGATGTGGAATCTCTCTTAAATCTGTCTAAACCTGTCTGTAGTCCCTTTTCAACTCCCACCTCCTAGGAAAGATACCACTTAAAATCACATTTATGAGCAGTACGACCCCTCTAGAGAAGCACGGCCTGTCTAGAATGTATGGCCAGGCTGGTAATTGTCTGCAATCCCCAAAAGCCTCTTCAATCTGCTCTTTTCTGCATTATCATGATGCCATTCAGCTGTCAACAAATCTGCATAAAGAAATATTCAACATCCCCCTCTAATCACCACCAAAATGTATCAAATCAAAGCTCAACTGAAGCTCCTAAATGAAGCCTCCAAGAATCTCTTCCCGATGTGGTCTCTCACACACGAAGAAGAGGACTATGCAAAGGTTTCCGTCTCAGTACAGCCAATATCAAACCCTCAAAGCTTCCAAAGCTCAAAATGCACGACAAAGCAATTCTCATAAAAGTGAATAATAAAACCAAGCCTATTGCAAAATGACTCTACTTTGCCTTTTATCATCCTCCTTCCTCCACAACCAAGTGAGGGAAATATAATATTATTTTTATTTATGTCTTGACCCCCTTATTCCTCCATGAGGGCGCCCATCCCCTAGAGGTATAATTTTAAGTTACAACTTAACTTAATAAAGTGGCATACTTTATAACTTAAAGTTATTTTATCTTTTTGAATAGTATAAGTTAAATATTTAATTTAACTTATATATCAATTTATAATGTCTTGGGCCTCTCGAACCATCAACCTCATGCTAAGCCCTTGAAACTACCTTGCTATAAATAGCAAGTCACTCTAAACTGACTTACTATAAATAGTAAGTCCCTGTGAGATGATCCAATTAGACCCCCTAACCACTGCCATTAGCCTACGAGAGTCCTGTGATTGGCTAATCTCCATCAACTGTCCAACTGGGCTAAATGGGGGACATTACATAATGAGGTTGAACGACTTAGGAGAGGCTCTGACCCAGGAGCTTCATCATCAGGACCTAGAACCCTCTGGTGTAGCTCTCTTTGTAGAAGCATGCAACTCATTGGCTACGTCTAATTTTTGGAATTTTGTACTTGGTTTATAAGTTTGCTTTGTATAAACCAGATTGTAATTGAAAATTTGTAAACTTTCAGCATCTAGTTATTATTTATGCACTATGAAGTATGCTTTGTGCAAAGCAATGTAATTGGTGATTCAAACGATATGAATATAAACAACAAAAATCTATATGTTGTGACCTAATCACACATCGTCCCATTGCAAATGGGGACCCCCTTTTTTTTGAGCTCCTGTGCTTTGCATTGAGTCTTGGATGATGTCTTGGAGCTTTTTATAATGAAGTCAGTAGTGTTTGAGTCCAATAGTCTCATGATGTCCTAATATCCTGATGTATGTTCTGAGATCCTAAAAATGACTAAGTCTTATATCCTGAAAATCCTGAAAATTGGCTAAGTCTGATATCTGGTGGATCCCTCAAAATCTAGAATCTGCATGTTAAATCCGGTGGATCCGAGACCTATCTCAAACATCCTAAAAGGTATATTGAAAAATATTTAAAGTATAAGAAATTCAACTTATACTTAAATATATTTTTTAATATACCTTACCCTGGGGACTTTCATTTCTAGGCGCAAATTTGCTCTAAGACCTTAGGTGCATTTCTCCACTTGCAGTGACTCCAAATGGCGCCTACAACTCAAGGCGCATTTTATCATCCAGACAACCTCAAAATTGCGCCTTCAGCAAGGAGAAGTTAAGACCAAGGCACCTTGATTGAAAAAGTTGCCAAAAGACCTTAAGCATTGAAAATTTGACAAAAATAAGACATTTAAGTGTAAGCGCCAATTCATCCATCTGGAGTCTAGGCGCATTTTGCATGTGTAGCCACCATTTTTAGCACCTTGATGTGAGATGAGGTTTAAATTAATGATAGATAGCGCCTAAGGATGATGTAGTCTTACAAGGATATAAACAAGTGTTAAGAGCCTTTAAAGTATCAAAGAATAAGCCAAATTCAAGTAAGGTGCATTTTCATACCTTGATCATCATCTAAGGCGCCTTGCAAAGGAGGTCTTGAGCAACATCAAGTAAGGTGCAATTTCTTGCTTCTACAATCACCTTTGAGCACCTAGGAAACTAAGTGTTTGTAAAGGTGAATTTGAGCACCTAACACCCAAAGGCACACCTATTGAAACTCCACAAGAGTTTTAGATTCATGAAAATAAAGTATCCTCCTAAGAGATAGGGTGCCTTTTCTTGTCTCCACCATCCATTTTGGCGCCTAGAGGAGAATGAGCTTCAAATCACTTCCAATAATAGTGCCTAGTGTTAGAAGCTTCCAGATGACTAAAACTTAGCATGAAGAACTTAGGCACCTATTGTCACTTGTAACATCACAAAAGTGCGCCTAGAAGGAAGGACATTCAACATCATGAATCAAGGCGCCCTTTGCCATCAAAACAACTTCACATTGGCACCTTGGAGGAAATCAACTTTAAAACTACAAGTCTTGGAGGTTTTTCATGTTTTGTTGATGTCTTTTGAGAACAATTCAATAATTGAAGGATGAGGTGGGTGAAAAAGGTCTTCATCTAGCTTAGGCGCCCATTCAACTCTGAACAACCTCAATTTGCGCCTAGAAGTGCAAAGCCATGATCTCATTTCATCAAATGGGCACCTAGGTAAGGAGGGTCATGATAAGTCATGTGCAATCATTCAGAATCATAAAAGTAACAAATAAACCCCAATTTGATCAAGGCGCCCTTTCACCTCCATGCCAACTAGATTGGCACCTCATGAAAAATCACTTAAGTTCATCTCCATAAGTGAGCGCCTTGGGAAGAAGGATCACTCTAAGCCTTCTTTAATTGTTAAAATTGTAAAAATGACAAAAATAAGGCCAGAAGTATCTAGGCGCCTTTTTCACCTCCTATAGTCTTAAAGGGCGCCTTGGAAGGAATGCATGAGTTGATGTCATTATGTAAATGCCTAAAGGAAGAAAATCATTCTAAGACTTATTCAATTGTTTGAAATCACATAAAGCTCATCTTAAGCTTAGGCGCACTTTTGCACTTCTACAACACTAGATATGCACCTAGACTTGAAGAAGGGTTATTTACATGCTTTAAAGTGATTTCTTTGTGTTATAGAGTGATTGATATTATTTCTCTATGTTGCAGGAGCATTGGTGAAGTCAAGGAGTCATCTGAAGAGCAAACACCTGAGTCACCTTCAAGTTGCAGAGGAAACACCACTTCCAAGGGTCAACATAACAAGTATACTTCATCATCATCTACATTAATGAAGACATCCCTTCACCTTCAAGTTCCTCTTGAATCTTCAAGTCTTAGAGAGTCTCTTACTCCATTATCAATGTATACATCATTATCATCATCTACTCCGAGTCATGAAGGAAGCATCATTATCATCATCTACTCTACATGAAGAAGCATCACTGAAGATCCTGACATACCCCGCAAAAGAAGAATCACAGTGTTAAACAAATGAGCAACATCTATCATACATATCCAGTTTACAAGAAGATTAACAAGGCAAAGATTAACAAGATACATCCCAAGTGTTCGTCATCAAAAGCAATCACATCGAAGACATCACAAAGATGATACAATTTGGGAATATGCCCACAAAATAAATTGAATTGACAGTTGAAGTCCATAAATATGCTGAGGTGGCACCTACGTGGCAAGTACACATCATCATCCAATTATAATTCGCCACATCATTCAACCGCATCAATGTATCTACAACAAGCGAGAAGCCAAAGAGGATGTCCATGTGGAAGATGCTCTAAAAAACTCCATCTTATCCTTATCTTCTTGGAAAACGTGCCTCCATTGCCTCTCCTATGTACTAAAAATAGCAGGTTGTTGTAACTAACTGCTGAGATGGCATAATCCTAGCCCTTGGCTACGTGAATTGATCCTAGCCATTCATTGTAACTCTAGACCTCTATATAAAGGCCTTGTTGCCTCATTTGTAAAATCATTAGATAGTAGATCAAATAGTAGTAGTCTGTAGGAGTAGAATAGAAGAGGCTCGCGAAATTCTCTGAGAGCACTTGGAGATTGTTGTAAATCTTTCTCAAGATTAATGCAAAGACATTGGAGCTTATTTGGTGTTTAGGTGTTGTCTTGTGAAGTGACATGGTTTCTTGTATCTCGATTAAGTGGAGAGATGTTTCAAAGTAGATTAGAAGTTCATTGATGTTATGCATGTTGTATTGAATATTTGATCAACTCCTAGCTCATGCTTTTAACATTCATCGCTGGTGAAGTGTTGTGTAAAGCTAGTCTGAGCCTAATCATTTGCTTAAGTTCGATTGTGGATGCTTGTTTGAGCTGCGCTATTCAATGGGTGCTTATATGAGCCTTCATGATTTGAAAACCATTCGTTCACCTTAGGAGATTGCACCAACTCCATGTAGTTGTAGGCATCCTTGGCGAAATGGAGTTAGGTTGATTAAGGAGTTTGTCTATTCTTGCATCATCATTGCTTCATTGACCTTAGATTAACTTTCCTAAACCTTTGTCTTTTTCCCTTTTTTATTATTGAGACATTGTACATACATCATCCACACTGAAAGGAGAAATAAGCTAAGTGAAGTATGATTTGTGATTATCAGCAAGATCACATGTAATCACTGAGTCTATCCAATATAAATCATGAATATGGAACCTTGAAGTTGTCTCACTGGATCACATAGCTTAGCCTTTGAGAGACTTTACTCAAGAGAGAGTTGAATATTCAGTGTTTTACTCTATTGTTGACTTGTCTAAAAACAATCATCAACACTATATTTTACAATTCATGGACAAAACTCTCAATTTTATTTGCTCTCTATAATTCTATGCTATGGAAATGCCTTTAAATTTATAAAACAAGTTTTTGTCCATTTTTCTACATTTTTTATGTTTTTTTTAAATCCGATTTTTCTCAGTTTTTCCTATTTAAATCTCGATTTTTTCAAAAATTCTTATCCTTTTGTTTTGCTGATTTTTTCCCCAAAATATTTTTGCTGCTATGTTAGAGTTTGTAAAGATATAACGTTAGAACAACGAGTTGAAATGGTAAACTTGGTTGGGGAGAGTGAGGAAAAACATGCTAGTACTACTAAGAAACATTCATCTAGAACATTGAAATCTATTGATGAGTATTCCAACCTATCAGTTGTAGAGGATTATGATAGATGGAATAGGAAGGCCACTTCTACTACAGGTGAGAAAAATACAATGGTAGGGTTAATGAATTTGAAAAAACGTGAGCAAGCTGATGATTCAATGGCTAAGTTTTTTTTATGCCCATGCCATCCCATTTCATTTGGCAAGGTCTCCTTATTTCAAGGGTATGTTGAGAGATACAATGGCAATTGGACCCTCTTATGTTCCCCCTGGAGAACACATATTGTGTACCTCCCTCCTTGACAAACAATATTCAAAGGTAAACATATTGATGGAGGAGATAAGACAAACATGGATTAGGACTGCTTGTTCCTTTGTCATGAATGGGTAGACTAATATTCGACATCGGCCACTCATTAATATTATTGTTACATGTCTTATTGGTTCATACTTTCTTAGAGCTATTGATTGCTCTGGGAAACGTAAGGATGTTGATTACCAATTTGGCCTTTTGAAGGAGGTCATAGAGGAGGTTGGCTCTTCTAATGTTGTGCAAGTTGTGACAAATTCTGTAATAACCACCCTAGTTTTTTCCAAATATTTTGCACTAAATACAAATACACAGGCAGTCTCCGTTACACTTTTTTATCACCAAGATCCCAAGATGGGCAAGGCAAGAGCATACGGTGTGCAAGATCACACTTTTTCTATCAACCGCTACTGGAAGTAAGTGCAATGCAAGATGTTTACGAACACACTAGGCATCCACGACGACCACATGCCACGCTTGTTCAGCGAAGTGTGTTATATGCAAATCACAAAAATGCATGCACTAGGCGGCTGAGCCGACCACATCTTCGCTTATGCAGCGGATGTGTGAAAGATGCAGGCCACTGGCAGAATGTGCATGCCAAATGGGCTATTGTGTATGCTATAAATTATTGGTGGTAAACAGACCAATATTACAATATGAATTGCACAATCACAAATCCACCAGCGGTACTACCTTTTGAGGTTACAAACATGAATTCAAACACTTCTAAATGACTATGCAACTAAAATGGTTCCCAAACTGATATGGTATTAGTCTGATGTTAATTTCAGACTGCTGCAATATTCAGATCAGATTACTAATTGCTCAGAAAACATTAGAAATCAAGAGAAATCCATATAACAATGAACCATAGCTAGGAGACAAGCAAGTATACCACTATAGAAGCCTCCCAACTGAAGATATAAGTCTAATATGAAGTAAGGCACACTGTAACACTGTTGTAGCAGTCTGTAGCACTGTAGCAACTCTGTAATAACTCTGATCAGCAACCCCCAAACCATCAAAACTCCACACAAACTAAGAAATCCAACTCCAAAACACTGCAAACTACTTCCAAACAACTGGGCGCCACCAAACAACATAGAAAGAATCTGAAAATGGAGGTGTTTTGTCCTTTAGGGACTCATGCCCCTTTTGTCTATGGTACAGCCTGTACTCGGCAAGTACAGCATGCAAAGAACCATTCTTTCTTGCCCAAAGATTGCTCTAAACTCCACAAATCTACACTAGGATACCTTGCACCTGGGATACAAACATAATCAGATCTTAAAACACACAAATGTCTCCATGGAATCTCACACCCAGCATAGTACGCCTGTAGATGGTACGACCTTGTGCTGGAAAGGTACGACCTGCCCTAGCACACACCAAACTCACCAAAACTCAACATAAATCATACCAAAAATAAATTGAAATCTGCACTCCCAAATCTTCATCAAAAAACATCAAAAATACTCACTACTACTCCACAGCATAAAGACTCCATTGAAGCTCAAGGTGATTTCTGAGTAAAATCACTCTTAACCAGCTAGAATAGGTCTTTCACTACCGAAACCAGCGAAATAATGAGGTATTCCAACCCCCAAAAGAACCAAGCTCACAGGCTATCACACAGAGAAGAAGCAAATATCATATTCAAAAGCATAAAACCTCCAAATGAGCCCAAAACCCCTCTTTATAGGCAAAAAATTGGGCACCCAAGTTGCACAATAAAATATTGCTTTTTGACTTTATAAAACACAAAATACTCCTCAAAGGGAAACGCCACTATAAGTCTTATGTCTAACATCCATTTTCACGTGAGCATCAATTAGCCTTTTCCATCACCTTTCCAATGAGCTATTACACTCAAGTTATTTTCTAATATTTCCCAACGATAGATAACTTAAGTGAATAATGAATTAAATAATTTAGTAATTCACCCAACTTACAAAAAGTCCCAAAATGATGCAACTTGCAAATCTATCCATAACAACATGATCCTGAAGACTTGGAACGATGATCGGAGGCAATCGAATGACTTTCTAAAAATAGTATGCTCCTCCAACAAGTTTGGAGAGCACTCAGAATGTCGGAATTCGGTTCTGAAAGCACCAAAAGGCTCTATCTAACCAACTGAACTCAAAACCATGAACAACTGCTCTGCAAAGCTGATCCAATGCTCTCCAAGAACCTTGGAGTTCTCCCTTGCACACCAATTAGCCTACGGGAAAACTCAGAAATAGGCTAATTGTTCACAACTTGGCTAAGCGCCAATCAGGGACGTTAAAAATTCAGCTCGTATTTGTAAGTTAGCTGGTTTGATGATTGAGAATGCTTACAAACATGTTTCTTCGACTCCATGTTGTATACATGCTTTGAAAGACATTGGCAAAATAGATTGGTGAAGATAGCAGTGGTCGAAGCTAGAGACATACAAATCTTTGTATGTAACTATCAGACTTCACTTGCATTATTTCGATCCTATTCAAAAAAAATTACTCAAACTAGTTGAGACTAGATATGCTAGCTTTTTTTTTTACTGAAGAGGATGTTGGAGGTGTGGGATGCTCTACAATCCATGGTGGTTTGTGGAGAGTGGAAAAAGTGGGCTCAATCAAAGACAAAAAAAGGGAAGGTGAGAGTAAGGGTGCTTAATGACAATTGGTGGTCCAATATCATATAAGAAATTTTTATTTAATATGTTTCTACTTTGTTTTTATTTTTAATTTAAAATTTAAATAATTAATAATGTTAATGTCTTATAATTTTTAAATGTTGCTTGCAGATATATTTGCTCTAGCATATAATCTGTTGTGGGAGTAATCAGGCATGCAAATATACTCCTAGCTTTGGAGAGATTTATGAGACTTTTGATAGCATGCTTGACCAAATGAGGCAAGCAATTCAAGACAAGGATCTTGAATTGCAATTCTATGAGCAGCATATCAAACCTCTTGTCACAAAGAGGTGGAACACGATGAACACCCCTCTTCATATGAGTTTTCTATACTCTTAATCTCAAGTGGTACGCACCTAGACCTACCCAAATTCTTCCTTCTGAGGATGATGAGGTAATGGAGGGGTTTATTAAGGCACTTCGCAAGATGCATAGCACTGAGGAGGCAACTGTACTTCGAGAGTAATGGCTTCAATTTTCCAATCTTCAAGTTCCTACATTCAACAAACCAAAGGCTAGGAAAAATAGGGCCACTATTGCACAAAAAACCCCATTGGCTAGTGGAAATTTCATGGGAAGGACACACTGGAGTTGAAGCAACTTGCTATTCATCTACTCTCACAAATTGCTAGTTTCTTTGCTATAGAGAGGAATTGGTCCACGTCCACTCGATCAAAATGAACAATCTTATCTCTAAATGAGCAAAAAATTAGTTGCAATTCATAGTGCCTTGAGACTTCAGGATCAACAGACTACTAAATATCGACATACTCTAGTAGCATGTTGGGATGTTGATCCTAAAAATGTTAAGCAAATTGATGAGGAGGTGCAACCGGGATTGGTCGAGCTTCCATTGGACGAACCACAACTTTAGCTAGAGAGTGACACATATAGCTTTTTTGATATTGATAGCCTAAATGAGGCATAGTTGTATTTTGAAGTTTGAGACTTTAAAATTTGAACAATGAAATACTGTTGTCATGATTAAATTTTATTGTTTTTATATTGTTGTCATGATTAAATTTACTGTTGTTTTATTGTTGTCATGATTAATTTTATTGTTGTTATACTGTTGTTAATATTTATTGTTATACTATAGTCCATTAACTTGTAGAAATTTGACGAGAGAGAGAGAGAGAGAGAGATATTGTCGGCCCCCAACTGTCCCTAAAAAATGGCCCTCATACTGCCATCCTCGAAACACATCTCTTGTCGTCCCCCCATCCCTATCCCCGAAACGTTGTGGAATACAGGTGGCCCATTATGTTGTCTGATAGGTGGATGGATGGCAAGAACAAAACACTTATTAACTTTTTAGTGGCTTCAAGAGGACAATTAGTCATTTTGAGATCAATTGATGCCTCTAATGAAATAAAAAATGGAAAGACCTTGTGTAGCTTATTGGATGAGATAGTGATGGAGATAGGGATGGAAAATGTTATCCAAATAGTGACAAACAATGCTTCTATGTATGTGGCAATCGATAAACTTCTAGAGGCGACACACCCTACTTGTTTTGGAGCCCGTATGCCGCTTGCTACCTACCTTCTTGAGGACATAAGGAAACTAAGTTGGGTGAAGAATATGGTCATAAATCTAATGAGAGAGCACACTGATGGCAAGGAGCTCATGCTGTCAAGAATCATGTTTCGCCACTAATTTCATCACCTTTCAAAGTATAGCAACTACATTGCTCAACCTTAAGCACATGTTTGTGAGCGAAAGGTGGTTGGAGAATCCTTTGAAGACCCTTTTTTATGATGCATTTGCCAAGGACATGGAGAAATTCATCAAGATAAGTTTTTGATCAAAAAATTGTTTTTTTTTTTTTAATTTATAATGTTACAATTTGTTGATTTTGTAAAACTTTGCTATCTTAATTTGCTGATTTTAATTTTTTATTTCTTTTTATTTTTTATTTTGTTTAATTTTCTAATTTCATTTTCATCCACTTTCTTGTTTTAAGTGTCAAAACTGTTGGTTAGGGTTCTAAGTTTAGCAGATGAGAATAAAAATTCAATGGGGTATCTATATGAAGCCACGGATATGGCCAAAGAGAAGATTCAACATTTGTATGAGTCAAATAGTCAAATAGAAACAAATATGAACCCATATGGCACATTATTGATCAGCAAAAGAACCGACAACTCCACCAACATATTCATGTTAGTACCTAATATTTGAACCCCAAGCTTTTTTTTCTCCACTTAATTCTAAGCAAATGAGGAGGTTATGCTTGGCCTAAACACATGTTTTGAGAGGTTGGTCCCTAATGAGAACCTTCAAGACATCATACATGATGAGTTACAGGTTTATAAGGGGGAGGCAAGGAGATTGTTTTCTGCACCTTTATGCACCCATAGGAGATCCACACTACAACCAAGTAAAAAAGCATATTGCCTCCCACTAATCTTGATTCTGAATCCTCAAATTCTGACGAAGATGACTAGCACTTGGGTTTGTCGGTGCCATGCTGTCGGCCACGTTATGATTCCGACAACAGGATGCTACCCTGTCAGAAAAAGCAAAATCCCATATCTGCTTTTGGGTGTAAAGCAGGCCGTCCTCGCATACGGTGCGCTTAATGCGAATATTTTTCACTGTAGTTAGTGCTTTTGGATACGACTGCCTAACAGCGATCCTCTCCTACAGTGTAGCTACGTGTCATTTTGGTATGGTCGGACTTGTAAATTGATTTTATGTTTTGAAGTCCGCCTTGTATTATAAATAAGGACTTCCTGCCTTTGTCAAGGCATTCGGAAATTAGTTCAGAAGTAAGAGTCTTAGGTTCTAGAATTTGCAAGAGTATGCTTTTGTTCTGCGCTTGCATGCGATCTGCACAATCAGAAATTGTGAAGTATTGTAAGGCCTTTTCTCATTGAAATAATGAATTGCTATTTCTCCTGAATTGGTATCAGAGCCATGTTTCATTTTCTTTGCATTGTCTAGCGTGAGTTCATATTTCTTAACATTTTGCAAGTAGCGTGCTGTAGTACCTGTGGAAGTCGTTATAAGACCCGTGTTGAAGGCCAAAGGATAGCGTCGTGGAAGGGCAGTAAACCGACCAAAGTAGCAGGGAATATCGCGAACGGTAATCAGTAAGTTATATCCTCACCAATGGCTTTACGAAGATCGATGAATGCAAGTTTTGCATTGTCTGATGTTTTGCACAATTATTTTCAAGATGGCAATACTCATGTTGTGGATGAAAAAGGCAACTTTAAGTTTCCTGATGTCAAAATTAATTCTTTCTATTCTGAAAAGGGTATTATGCCTAAAGTCTGTGATTCTGTGCGACAATCTGAAATTAATCTTTTAGTTTCTGGAACTGGTATTTGTCCCATATATTTACCTTTCTTACTTCCTGAAGATGTTTCCCAATGGCGTGATAAAGGTTTCTTTCATGTACATTTCCCACATGTTGATCTTATTGTCCATCCTCACTTCAATTATAATATTGATGCTGAATTTTTTGCCACTTTAATTGATACCCGTTGTCGTGTCTGGGATCAAGCTGTAATTGCTCAATTTCGAGGAATTCTTAGCGCTGAGAAAGGTGATGGAGTTTTATCCGTTCAACCAAACTTTACTCTGTCTCTCTCCGATAAATTTATTTCCTCTGCATTTTGCCTTTTATTACAAGTCAAAGGTGTGTCTTTAATGCCAGGATCTGTTTATGCCACTATAGGAGGTCGCTGTGTTTACCGTATTATGAATACTGTGTCTCCACCAGTCTCTTTGCCCACGGGGGTAGGTTTTCCCCAAGGATCTTCTAATCTATTAGATTATGGAAGATTTATAGACCATACTGGTTTCGACATTGGATTCCCCATTATTGAACAATTGTTAGATCGTCAAAAACCACAGTTCATAGATCTCCCCATTCATAGAAACAGATTCTCAGATCGACCTTTGTTCCAATCTCGCCGAGTTGGTAATATCACCCTTCAGTCTGTTCCTAATCAGACTATACTTGAGCAACCTTTGATAGACGAATCCCAGTCTAAAATCCAACCCTTAAAACATAGTCTGTCCATGGCCCATGCCGATTCTAGCTCCAACAGAAAACCTTTTGTAGATTACAACCCTGAAGAGTGTTCTACTTCTGGCAGTTCTCAGCGATTTAGGCAAATCCCATCTAGATCTTCTTTCTCTTCCAGATCTAACCTCACGAATGACCCAGAACTTATGGATGATTTGGTTAGACAAGTAAGCTCTAGACTGCATCTTGCTCCCAAGCAAGGTGATGAAGAATCAAAGTGAGAAAAAAGGAAAAGGAATTAAGATAGCCAAATTAGGAGAACATGCTAGTATGATGAGAGAAAATCTACCAAGGTATGGAACTGACAGAAGAACCAAACACACGGTCCAAGTAGATCCGGCTACTGCCCTAGAATTAGTAAGCTATGCTCCTGGTAGATGGCCATCACAGGATAGCTATCAGGTCATTAATCTTGATGATAAGACATGGGGCAGATATGAGGCAAAGGTCCATACAAAAGTTGGATCAAAACAAAAAAACTCTGAAGCTCAAAGAAACTGGCAATCTGGTTGGATGCAAACAGCTTCTGAAAATATAGATGACATAGCAGTAGATGTAAAGCAAGGAATAAATAGAACTATTTCTGTTTATGATAATGTGCTGCAAATCCAGAATAGTCAGTATAAAACAGAAACTTTCCTTGGGGAAAACCTACCCCCGTGGGCAAAGAGACTGGTGGAGACACAGTATTCATAATACGGTAAACACAGCAACCTCCTATAGTGGCATAAACAGATCCTGGCATTAAAGACACACCTTTGACTTGTAATAAAAGGCAAAATGCAGAGGAAATAAATTTATCGGAGAGAGACAGAGTAAAGTTTGGTTGAACTGATAAAACTCCATCACCTTTCTCAGCGCTAAGAATTCCTCGAAATTGAGCAATTACAGCTTGATCCCAGACACGACAACGGGTATCAATTAAAGTGGCAAAAAATTCAGCATCAATATTATAATTGAAGTGAGGATGGACAATAAGATCAACATGTGGGAAATGTACATGAAAGAAACCTTTATCACGCCATCGAGAAACATCTTCAGGAAGTAAGAAAGGTAAATATATGGGACAAATACCAGTTCCAGAAACTAAAAGATTAATTTCAGATTGTCGCACAGAATCACAAACTTTAGCCTTAATACCCTTTTTAGGATAGAAAGAATTAATTTTGACATCAGGAAACTTAAAGTTGCCTTTTTCATCCACAACATGAGTATTGCCATCTTGAAAGTAATTGTGCAAAACATTAGACAATGCAGAACTTGCATTCATCGATCTTCGTAAAGCCATTGGTGAGGATAAAACTTACTGATTACCGTTCGCGATATTCCCTGCTACTTTGGTCGGTTTACTACCTTTCCACGGCGCTATCCTTTGGCCTTCAACACGGGTCTTGTAACAACTTCCACAGGTACTACAGCACGCTACTAGCAAAATGTTTAGAAATATGAACTCACGCTAGACAATGCAAAGAAAATGAAACATGGCTCTGATACCAATTCAGGAGATTGTTTTTTGCACCTTTATGCACCCATAGGAGATCCACACTACAACCAAGTAAAAAAGCATATATGTTCAATTTTAGCTTATTGTTTACATTAACTTATAAGTTTACTAAAATCCTTACAAATTTACAAATGTTTTGTCCTTGAATATTTGTGGTGGAAAGATTGTGTTACAACAATGCTTAATCTCCAAAAGCTTGCCATTTGCATTTTGTCCTAGTTGTATAGCACTTCTAGTTGACTTAAAAGCACTTGAATGACATTGTCTTTGTGCAATACAACCTTCTTGCAAGCAAAGAAGGTAGAGAGGCAAGAGACGCATCATGTGCTTGACTTTGATGACATTGATCCATATTCAAACTAGCTGGCTAAGGATGTGGGTCCAATATTTAGTACTAATGAGAGTTGATTTGAGAGAGGCAGCTGAATGGCAAATGACTATGGCAGCATATGACGAGGCAGAAAGTGAGGTTGGCAAGCCATCAGGGGCAAGTTCATCACATTCAAAGCTTGATCTTATGCCTGAGGCTCTTGTTGAGGATGATGGAACCATACCATCCAATTAGAGGACACCCACACAGCAATAGTAGACTTTTTTGAGCTCTAACCGTAAAAGAATTTTATGATTTGTAATTTCTATTTGTATTGAGATTTGAAGTTCATTTGTGTTAAACTTGCTTTTTTGTCTATTTAACTCTAATTTTGATCTATATATGAGGGAAATCAATAACATGTTACATAAATTCAGTATTATGTATTTTTTTAATAATATTTTTACAAATTTATGTATTTTTTGATGTTCAATAAATTTGCTAAGTTATTGCCAAGTTTTTGCTCAGTCTCAAGTTTTTAAAACTTTTTGGTCAGCCAAGTTATTGCCAAGTCTAAGTTTTTTAACTACGTGCATAGATCTTAAAAGATTTGGTGAATTAAAGTTGCTCACATAAGATTCTAAACTTCACTAATCTAGGGTTTAATTTTCCATTTTGGGGTTTAACCACTTTAGATTTACTCCTCTTGCTTTGTTCACCTTTCTCCATAATTTTGTTTAATTAGTTTTTAGAAACTAGGGTTTTTTATCCCAATGTTGTTATTTTACAGCTAGTTGTACCTTGTGAGTCACATCACCTATATTATGGGCATTGATACTATAAAGTTGAAAGAAAAGCAATCAACGTACTAGTAGTTAAGAATCAATATGTTAACAATGAGCACAAAAGCAACAAAGGAGTGGACTTTCGAAATTTGTCCATTATTAGCTTCTATATTAAGATAAGTAGTATTTTAGAAATATCATATGCTTACAAGAATTTAAATGAGAAATATGTAGATTTTTTGTATGAAAAAAAAAAGATCTTCTTTGAGTGGCACTTAGACTAATATAGCCATATCTGTTTTAAAAAGGGAAAACCCTGAAGGGTATGTAGGAGAATGGAATCTATAATCAAGGGCAAGACACTAGAGTGAACTCAACGATTTTTTCCCTTGCAAAATCACTGATTTTTTCTAAAATTGTGGTCAACGATTTTGACCCTTTATTTGTCGTTTAATCACAATAAAATAGTGAAAAAATTGTTTTATTTCACCTACCCACAAATTTTTTCGTTAGGGTTTTTTGCGCAAGATAAAAATTTGTTCTAAGGAATTTATGGATTTTTTTTTTGTATTTTGAAGGCATATTTTGATGACACGACTAGGGTTGTTGTCGCTTTGAGTATGCATATGAGGAAAATGATGATAAATAGACAAGTTGAATCTTGAGCTAGAAGTTTCCAACGTCCATGACTAAACATAAATTTGAGCATCATAATTTTCAGTATAAATCTCATCTAGTATTTTTTCTCTTCGTCCTATCTGCTTAGTGTCCCAAGTCTTCTATCAGATCAAAAGAACTAGTTGTATAAAAAATTTATTTATTTTAATCTATATTTTAAATGTTTTAATTTATTTTAATCTATATTTTGAATATTGTGAAGATGTTTCATTCTAAACTTTGCTTTAGGTGTATTTAGTATTTTTTATTAATATTTAAATTTAATAAGTTATTATAAAAAAATTATATTTTAATATATTAATTATATAATACTATATTTTTAATTTGTATTAATTCTATTTTGATATTTTTTATTTTATTATATTAATATTATATAATTATTAATTAGAAAAAAAGGAATAAAATTTTGAAAACGCTCAAATCTAAAAGTGTGAAAGTCAAGCGTTTTTTGAAAGGTTTTAAGGAGTCTTGGAGCTTGGTTAAAAGCAATAAAATTATAAAAAATGGCACATGCCATTAAGGTTTGTGTGGTTTCAAAGGCTTTAACTCGGGCTGCCCCTAGACCCCTGCGAGGGGCACTACCCCTCGACACCACTAGGGGCATTGCCCCCAAACCCCCACTCTCATTTTTATTTGCTTTGTATATATCTATGCTATGATATTTATATCAAGATTTAACTACGTAGTTTTGAGTCAAACTCATCGAACCATATTTCATGAGTAGTGGTTCACACAAACCCATCTCTCATGAGAATGAATGGTCCACTTAGCACTTATCACATCTAGGTGATGCTCATAGGTCCACTTAGCACTTATCACATCTAGGGGATGCTCATAGGGGTGATGCATCAAGACTTCCCGGGAGGTCACTCATCCTAATACTACTCTAACTCAAGCGCATTTAACCATAGAGTTTCCACAAGATCAAGCCCACTTAGTTTGCTATCCCATTTGCAAAACCTTCAGCAAGTGTTGTGCCTTATGAACCATTCATTATAGAGCCCCTTTAGCTCATCCATTGACAAGTAAGAGGTATAAATATCATAATTTGAATCCTAACATAAATATCATGATTTGACACACTGCAGAAAATACCTCCTACTTATTGTTGAGCTACAACTCATATGGACCCGCTAGGACTCGAATCTAGGACCTTCCATTCGCTACTAGAGTGCTCTACCAACTGAGCTACTAGGCCCTTTGTGGCCAATCCATCATTGGTCAAGGTATGGCTTATTTCCAACACCCCCCCTTAAGCATACTACAGGTGCTTGGGGCTCCTAGCCTAGCTCCAATACAAATTGTTGAGCTATAGCTCATATGGCCTAGCTAGGACTCAAACCTAGGACATTCCATTTGCTGCTAGAGTGCTCTAACAATTGAAGTACTGGCCCCTTTGTGGCCAGTCCATTGTCAGTCCGAGTGTGGCTTATATCCAACACTTGCAATATCTCTAATCTATGCTATTAAAATGCCTTTAAATTTAAAAAACAGCAGGTTTTTCTCTTTTTTTCTGTCTGTTTTTCTATAGTTTTTGAAAATCCGATTTTTGCCCGATTAAATCCTGATCTTTTGAAAAAATCTTTACTTTTGGTTTGCTGATTTTTTCCCTAGAAGATCTTTGCTGCTATGGTTAGAACTATTGCCTTGATTAAAAATTACAGAAAATACTTCCAAAAAGGGTTTTGATAATTATGTCCGCACTCTTCCCAAGATAATCTTTTGAGAAATTTACGATCTGTTAACACAACAACTTAGCAATCATCGTAATGGAATCCCTTGCAATTTTGATGACTGGAATCTGGTTGTATAAAGTAAACATAGATGGATAAACAGAAAATCAACCGCTGACAAAGAGATTACTATCCATTAACCTTCATGTAATCAACTATATGGAGGATGAAGAGATTGAGAATCATACCAGCCCAAAGAACAGTAGCCTTGTTACCATCAAAACAGTTCTCCCCTGCTACATCCCGACAAGTAATGCTTAAGATCATCCTGATTGCCTCTCTTGTGTTATTGCGAACAAGAACTTCCAAAGATGTTAACTCATGAGCAAATATAGATCCTTTTGTTTCACCCTTGTGAAGGACTGAAGAATTATCCCCCTCGGTTAGGGGGGGTTTTAAATTGCATTCTGACGAAGCATCAATAATGTCATTAGAAGAATGATTCTTTGCCACCCTGAAACCAAAAGTCAAAGGATCTGGCAATAAAATATCCATAACAGATGTTTGTAGTGCTTCTTGAACTGCATCCTTGATGTTCATTTCTCCAAAACTGTTTCTTCCAGATTGCCATTTTACTTGTATTCTAGAAGTCAAATCCTTAATAGTTGCATTCAATTCAGCTTTTGTTTGTTTCTCTGAATTACTTGAGATTTTACCCACAAAACCTTCCTTTCCTTGGGCTTCCATTCCAAAAAAGGATTTATCAAGAACTGGCAGCTTGAAATGCTCTAAGGGTATCAAAACCCTAGCTGCATAATCTCTATCAATTCTTGTGGCTGGATAGATGCATTCTGATGCTTGTCCTTCATTTTCTGTCTCTATAATTCCGCTTTCTCTGTTGTTTCTCTGAATCTGGACCATTATCTCAAATATGACTTCTGTTGGATTCCGGAGCTCAAGTTCAAGCAGGCGCAGCCCCCAGCTTCCTCTGTATGGATCAATCTTTACCAAGCTGTCTGCAGTATTTTCTGTTGTCGTGCAGCTATGCAAATCCGTATCACCTACAGTACTTGGCATCAGAAGGCTTCTATTGATCTGTGCTGGAATTTCCATTGAAAGCAAGCGAGCCTGCACCAAACACAGTCCCTGAATAACACGTATTTGCAATGGTAGAGCCAGGCGCCTACCAGGGGGAAATGCAACAGGGTCAGTTGGTAAATCATCTCCTACTTGCATCAATGTTCCTGTTAAACGGACACAAGATGGTAATGTGTATCATGATTCTAAAATAAATGTTCATATAAATTACAATGCAGTCACTATTTCATTAGTAACAACATACTTAAACTATAAGTGCAACTTTGCATAATTTCATGACAGGCAGGCTAACAGCGATAAAATGGAAATGTAGGATCCCAATTGAAACTCTTTTAAAAAAATGTTGGAATGCAAGATACAGGCTTTAAAATCTATAAAATTTGAACAGCAAATTTTGCATCTCAATATCTATCGAGTGAAAAAAATATATAATTACAGATAAGAGAGAATTCCAATAAATTGAGAACTCCTTAAAAGATATTAAAGGTTTCTTCAACACACTGCATATCACTTTGCATCATCAAACCTACTCATTAATTGCATTTTGCTTCTGCAGAAAATCCTTTGCACTCAGTAACCAATACCTCTAAATTGCAATCCAACAACTACTTCACCTTCTCAACATTCAAAATTGGACTCCCTGTGGAAACAAATGCTCAGACCAATATGTTTTCTTTACTGCAGCAGCTACTCCAAAGGAGATCATACTTTTTGGCTACATAGAAAGAGCAAATACAGTTTCCATATTAGTATTTGAAAACTGATATTTTACAATCATAAATTGCACCAGTGATCAGCAAGTGTCAACCACCGGCTAAACACAAAAGAACCTAGAGTGTCAAAGTAACATCTAAAAGACAAACCCGAGAACTATTCTAAGCTTAAGCTACCATTGTATGCAAATCATGGAAATGCTTATGTATGATAGCGTGCACAAAGTCCCTATTTTGACCATCAATATTCAAAATGCAATTTTGCAAGTCCAGTGGAAGTTTCTTTCCCAGAGAGAAGGTCACAACTTGTTAACTAAGCGTCATGAGCCTGCGCAAGAAAAATACAATAAAATATCTTCAAATTAACATATATACATATTAACCTTTCAAGATGGAAAAGACAGCACCCTCTAGTTGACAGGGACAAAAATTGTTTCTGTTGTAAATTCAGAATTCCAAATTGATGAGGAAAAAGTTCAAGCACCTCTTATGAAGAAAAGAGAAAAACCCTCTAGTTTGCAAGGACACAATCTTCATTTTCTATTGTAAACTCAAAATTGTAAATTGAGTGAAAATCTCAGTTATATTTAAAGAGAAGCCATTTCTCTTCCATCCTAGGGTACACTGTGCCCTCATCTTGAATAGGAGAAGATAAGCTTTTTGTCACATTGATTCATCATATATGCAACATTATTTCAATTTCCAAGTGAATTTATAACAAGAAATGAGAGAGTGTTGTAATGTCTCCTTCTAGATTTGCCCTAGATTAAACCTCTGATTCTAAGTTCTTTGTCTGCTGCTCTTTCTTTGTATATAATATACATGTCCCTGCAGATCTGAGACTGAATCTCTGAATACTACAGTCTGCCGTTATCTCCCACAACTAATACTTTTTATATTTCTGATGCTTTTTCTGCCCTTCCTTCCTTCTATTGAATGGCTTCTTATATTCCTTCAGTGGTTTCTCTTTCGGAACGGTGGCATCTCTTCATATCATTGCGTCCCTTCAACACTCTAAGTGCTGCCTTGTAACTTGCGTCCCTTAATACCGTCGGTGATTATTATCGCTTGCTTGGTGACTAGTCAATAAGGATCACCTCTTAATCCTGATCGGGATGAAAACAATTGTATTATTATTTACTTCTTAATGCCACGAATAAACTGACCCTATTTATAGAATAAGGGACAATTTGGGGATTGGATTATGACAAGTGTTGTGGCAAAGAAATGAGGAAGTGTTGTGTCAACTTCAGAATGTATCGACTCCAAGATTATAAAATGTAATAACTACAAAGGTTTTGTACCTCCTATCAATTATTCACAAGGTCAAGCAAATCAATGGTCATGATATCCATTCCTTTCTAGTTGAATTTTTAAAGTATAACCAAATCAGCATGGAAATGAGGATGGACTTGATCACTTGAGTGGAAAATGTGGCATATGCCTACTAGGCTTCAACAGAGTGTTATTCAGACATAGTACAAAAACCCTGCAAGTTACTGGTTGTCTCACAAGTACTTGTGAATCAAGACAAGCAGCCAGTCATTCACACAAAAACTCATCACCAAGTTCTGGATAAGCACTCACCTGTCAACTTGCCGATAAACTCACAGAAATTTGCAAGTCCCTGGCTAAAACTCGGCAACCCATTCATAGTTACAGTCTGCCTTCAAAAAACAGCCAAAAGTGACAATGTTTTCTCACATTTATGACATATGTTCTTATCCTCTTCTGCTCTTAACTTCATTGCATCAATTTTTCAATTAATTTGGACTTGTTTGGAGCAATTTTCAAGATTTTTGACAGATTTATTGACTATAAATGATACATATATAGCTCTTTTTTAAGTTTTCTGATTTAGGTTTTGTTGTTTTTCCTTTAATTTCTGTTCTATTCTAACACTTGTAGGGTTTTAATTTTGCATTTTTTTTTCTTTTTTCCCTTTTCTTCCTTATTTCAGAGCTAGGGTTTACAAATTTTAAAGTTGAATCTTGATTGTTTTTTCTTTTTGCTAAGATTTCCAACTTTGCAAATAGAAATGGCATTTGTAGTTAATCATAGTGGCAGCAAGGCCAGGGAACCCACTTAGGAGCATGGCACTCTAGGTTCAAAAGCAATAATGGTGGTGTGCAATTATTGCAGCTTGGATACAAGAAGTGGCATCAATTGCCTCAAATATTACCTTGAACAAATTCATAGACAACATTTGGAGTTGTGTAATTTAATGGATCCAGAGATTCTACAAGAGATGAAGGCTATCCTTGCTTTGTAGGAGAAGAAATTAGAAAAGAAGAGGACAGCTGAGGGAATTGCAGTTGTGATAAAATCTCCTCCTGAATCAAAGTTAATGTATTAGGCTATTTCTTGACCCATGAATGCAGAGCTCATCCACTAGAGATGGTTCTAGCCAAGCATACTCAAAGGGGTTCTTTGATCCTCATAATACTCTCATAGTTACTAATTTTTGGTATTATAACAACATACCATTCCATGTTGCAAGGAGCCCATATTGAGAGTCATTGGTCAATGCATTTATTGTTGCTAGAAAAGAGTTCAAGATACCTACTGCATATAATTTGAGTTTTCCTTTCTTGGAGGAAGCCGTGAAAACCACTAAGGTCATGTAGAAAATCAAAAAAAAAGATGGCACAAAAAAGGCTGCATTATTTTGTCTAAGGAATGGATAGGTTACAAGATCCACATGTTGATCAACTTCTAGTGGCTTTAACTGAACAATTGGTGTTCTTGAAGTTGGTTGATGTCTCCCATCAGGTGAAAATGCTAAGACTCTTTGCAATATGTTGGAAGAGGTGGTCGTGCAAGTGGATGTGGAGAATGTTGAGTTTTTTAGCTCAGATAGGAACTTCTGCACGGGTTCAGTGTAAACATGCTAGATGTGGTTCAAGTTATTCTATTTTACATTTCACTTTTATTAAAAAAGGAAAGTCTTATATTTAGATGTTGAGTTGTCTAATAGAATGTGTTAGTGATTTAGACTTATCTCCAAAAGATTTATTTTTGCTTTCTTTTTGTTTTCTTTTGGTAGACAAGCATCTCAACTAAAGTATAAAGGATAGGTGCAAGGTAGAAGGAAAGATAAAGTGGTCAAAACAAAAAACAGTTTAGCAGAACTAAGGCGCAGAGAGAGAAGAAGTGCAGAGGCCATATAGTAGGCAGTACAGCAGAAGCTTTTGAGGGTTCACTATAAGCAGCAAATAAGTATTTTGGATTTCCTATTCTTAACATCCAGCTTTTTTCTCTTATTATCCAAAATGATAGCATATGCACAACAACCAAAGATGTAGAGATGTTTTACCTGAGGCATTTGTTTGGACAATGCTTCCTTGTCATTTGTTGCAAGGATTTGCAGACTTCTATTTAGCTGATATACTGCAGTATGAACTGCCTTGCCCGTTTATTGAAACAGGCATGTTCCTTGCCTATATATAGTCTGTTTTAGGTGTTACGGAGATGCTGTCAGAATTTTGCCAATAATATACCAGAATTGAGGCATAGTTAGAGACACCCATTTCGGCACATTCTAAATTCTCATTGTATTGTAACCAATTTTCTATTGATAACATGGGGAGTGGTGCAGCTTTCTTGCTGGGTTTCTTCCTGAAAGGGTCTTCCAAGGTATATATGGTGTTATATCTGATTGCTTTCTCATATTGATTATCTCAGATCTGTTGCTGATTTATTTCAGAATTCATAACTATTAAACATTGTTTCTTAGTAAGATCATCAGTATTTTCCTAACATTTATGAACTTACAAAGTAATTTAACTTCATTAGCTTGTAAGTTTGTAAAACTTATATTTTTTTTATCTATTTTTTATTTGATGGTCTTTCAATTTTTGCCAAGTTTTATTCTTAAAAATACATAATTTTTTGTTTTAGGTGATAAAACCTTTGTCAAGGTTCTATGTTTGGTGCATGGCGAGTAAAACCCAATGGATTATCTATACGAGGCATTTCTAACTAAAATTGCATGGTGGGCGGAAGAGGTTCATGATCTCATTCATGCTGATTTGCGTGAGCCATCTTGAAAATCAACAATAACATTACCGGAAAGGTAATTTCTTCTTTTGGTTGATGATCTCAAAGAATGTTGATTTACTTTCTCGATTTTAAGTTTGAATGCTTTAATAACTTCGTTCAGATTGGTAAGCACATGCAAAATCTTTGGCCAAATAACAGGGTAGATTTTACTTCCACACCATTCAAAGAATATTGTGACAAGGAAGGGATACAGAAGGGACTTCTCAACCCCTTACACCCCACAGCAAAATGAGATTGTGGAAAGACACTTATGGAGATGGCTTGTTGCAAATTGTACATTAGGAGCATGCCTGTTTCAATAAATAGGCAAGGCGGTTCATACTGCAGTATATCAGCTAAATAGAAGTCTGCAAATCCTTGCAACAAATGAAAAGGAAGCATTGTCCAAACAAATGCCAAAGGTAAAACATCTCCACAGCTTTGGTTGTAGTATGTTATCATTTTGGATAATAAGAAAAAAAAGTTGGATGAGAACAGGAAATCCAAAATACTTATTTGCTGCTTATAGTGAACCCTCAAAAGCTTATAAGCTTATTGAGGTTACTAATAAGTCATAGTAAGCAAGTGCATATAAAGGAGATTGAGCCATTCTTTGTTAGTTCTTCAAATAACTCTGACAATCATGCGGTATCCGATGATATGTTTGGTACTAATTCCAGTGTTGTTTCTTTGTTGGATCTTAACCCAGTAGTACCAGAAGCATCGAGTTCTAGGATAATACACAACAGAATAATGTGACTTCTCCCCAACCCCACATCAATCTCAATCGCCTGATCTGGATTAGAGTAATGCTTAAGGTGATGTTTCTTTGACACCTCAATCTCAGCAATACAGGAGACCTAACTTGTTGGTTCTAAGGACCATGAAAAAATTGCTCTCTCATCAATCTTATCTCGAGTGAATGAGGAAACCAGTTCTGTTGAAGTAGAAGACAAATCAAAGTGGGAAGCAGCCATGAAGGTTGTGTATGATGTCGCAATGAAGAATCATCCCTAGGCGTTGGCAAAGCTGCCTCTTAGTAAGCAACTTGTTGGATGCAAAGGTGTGTAACATATGAAATGCAAGGCAGGTACTTCAAATAAGTACAAAATATGCCTTGTTGCCAAAGATTATTTGTACCAAGAAGGAATTGACTATGAAGAGACTTTTGCTCCAACTGTCAAAATGGTCAGTTATTGATTAGAACTCTCCAATGCACCTCAATTTAAATGGAAATTGTATCAAATGGATGTCAAGAATGCTTTCTTAAATGTGGATCTAGAAGGAAAATCTAGTGTGTAGCATGGCCAAGTCCTTAGATGGACTTAAGCAGGCTCCACAGACCTAGTACGTCAACATTAGTCAGCATTTACAAGATTCTAGATTCAAATAAGTCTCTATTCTGGACCCTATGTCAAAAACAATGGTAAAGATATTATTTTTCTCATTGCTTATGTCTATGATTTAGCTATCACGAATATATTAGATATAATATAATGCCAGACATAATGTTAAAAATTAAAAACACTTTGTACACAGGCATTTATTGCTTATGTTAATGATGTAATAACACCGCATTGGTCATGTCTAAAAAGTAACAATTAAGTTACAACCGAAGAATATAATGTATGAATACACTTTGTAAACATGCATTTATTGCTTATGTTAATTATGTAATAACACCACATTAGTTATGTCTAGAAAGCAACTTACAATTAAGTTACAACTGACAACCACCATGTACTCTTCCTACTCAATAATAAATAGAAGCTACACCAACTGAAGTGTGTGCCAATCAATTCTCTCTAACACTGTGCATTCATTCTTCCAACATTTGGCATCAAAGCAAGGAAACCCTAAGAAGTGCATGCTCACCCAGAACAAGGAAGCCCTTTCAGAGGGTATGCTGATCGAAAAAAGATTAATAGAGATGAAAGAAGAATAGTTGTCAAATTGTTACTGTCAAATCAAAGGAGAAATTTATGTCACTGCTATCAAATCAAATGACAACTTCCTCTCTAGGGCCAACTATAAAGAAGGGGCAGATTGATTGAAGGGGCCAACTGTTGTTTTCCAAAGAGCCAACTAAGGAAAGTGTTATATCCTTTTTTACAGTTTTCCCAAGAGCCGACCTGCAAACTATCATTTTGAGGATCGACTGGCAAAACTTTTGCTGAGGGCCAACCTGTTGGAAGTTTAAGAGGTTGACCTGCTGTTAAAGAGAAAGATGACCTGAAAAAGAGTAGAAATCCTGCTTGGAATTGTGCAGGGCTAACTTATGATTCTGTCGAAAAACATCAAAAATTTGTAATTTTTTTTTTGTGAAATAATCTGCACCAGTCTGAAATTTCTTGGCTTGGAAGTTTTTTTGTAAACCTTAGGTTGCATGATCGTGGCCAATATACAAAATCTTGTTTTGTCCAAAAACCAAAAATTGACTGGCCAAAACTTTAACACCTGAAGTCAAAAAATACTCACCATTGCTGAGTATAAGAATTGCGATAGAATAGTTTTAAAAATAGAAACTAGAACAGCATCAAATCTTGCAAATTTTGATAACCATCATAAAAAGCCTTGTTATTAAAATTGCTCGTTTTTGATGAATTGATCCCAAAAGTTCGAAATGCCACATCCATTGGTGATCTTTGGGAGAGTCTAAACCACATATATCAAACTTCTAAAAAGGATAGAGTCTTGTATTTTTAAAATCTATTGTTTTTCCACGAAGTTGGGTGAGGATGGGCTATTGTCAAAGCATCTTAGGATAAAAGTCCTAAAGGATCAAATCTCTGTTGTCAATAAACTAGTAGATGAAGATGATATGGTTGCTCTTGTTGTACCCATATGAAAATTTTCAGTCATTTTTCATGTAAAAACATTGGTCATTTCTCATCCCGTTAGTAATTCTACAATCTCCATCTCCCATGTTCATCAATGTTGTGTTTGTGAGCACTAATCAGTGTCACTCTATAGCCAACAATGAATGCTTTCTGATGCATCAAATGAGGCAAAAATTGGAGCTTGGACACAAAAGTTATGTCAAAAATTGTCTAAGGCATGAAAAATGGTGTGCCTTTGGAGAGGTGGATGCTGTTCCACTAGACCACCAAAAAATGTGTTGTAAGTGGAAAAGTGGTGTGCCTTTGGAGAGGCATGCACTCTACCACTAGACCACCAAAAAATATGTTTTAAGTGAAAAAATGGCATGCCTTTGGAAAGGCACATTCCTCCACTACACCACCAAAAAAAGATTGAGTGAAAAAGTCGCATGTCCTTGGAGAGGCGCACGCTCTACCACTAGACAACCAGAAAATATGTTTTACGTGAAAAAACAGCATGCCTTTGGCGAGGCGTGTGCTTTACCATAGACAGGAAAAACTGTGTTTTAAGTGAAAATGTTGTGTGCCTTTGGAGAGCCACACGCTCTACCAAAGATGTGCCCAAAATTGAACAAAGATAAAAAGTGTCAAGAAGGTCCAACTCACACAACTTGTAATGTCCCTTTTAGGAACAATATTAATTTTACCCTCAATTATCAATTTCCAAGCAAACAAAGATTTAGAGAGTACCTTGGCTTGATTTACTTCCTGCAAACAAGTTAGAAAATACTTACAATAATACTTCTCACAATCAAGTTAACATGATTAACAACTCATAATGGCATTATTAATCCAACTAACCCTAACTATCTATGAGACTTGTTGTACCCAATCAAAATTTTTGCTTCGTTAAGGCATTTTGAGCAAGTCTAGAAAATTTTTCATCAAAAAAGCAAAATCTCTATTTTTAGAAAGTTTCTAAAAATAGATGTCAAATTAGGTTTCTGGGTTTCTTGAGATACGGATGCTGGCAAAATTTTCTAAAAATAGAATCTCCAACTTAGGTGTCGCACTTGATTCTCATTGGTCAATTTTGTTTCACGATCAACGAGGTCCAGACGGAATCTGCAAAAGGTCAAGTTTTCTCTACTGGGTCATTTCTGCTTTTCCGGAAGGCGAAGCACAAGCTCTAAAGTCGTCAATGAAGGAAGTTCATTTGCTAGAGCTCGTTTTCAGGTTTTCAACATTGTTCCAACAACACAAAACCGACGAACAATCGTCGATTCGACGAAGCATGCAAAACGGAACAGGATGGATTCGAGGTGAGGAGAAAGTTTGGAAATCATCAAATTTGGCTAAGTCTAGAGAATCCAGGCGCCCTTGGAGGCTAGGGGCACCTAGTTGCACCAGTGTTTAAATTTTTTTCGCGTTTTTCAAGAAAATGCAAGAAATGTCTCCGTTGGTCAGTTCCGGTGAGCGTAAAAGCAGTCATTTTGGTCATCAGATCCTGAAAAGCTGGAAATCACGTCAGATGTACCCAGGCTATCCAGTTCATTCATCATCCAGTGGCGGTTGACTGTCGAAATCGACATCAGGAAGCAGTTGTCGGCATGCAAAACGGAGCAAGTTGCAAACGAAAGTTGAGATCAAGAATTTGGCTAAGGCATTGGATTCCAGGCACCCCTGGAGGCTGGGGGCACCCAACTTCTCATGACTTAGATTTTTTACACGTTTTTCAAGAAACGTCAAAAATGCCTCCGTCAACTCGTTCCCGGGTGGTCAAACTCAGTCAAATGTTGGTAAAAGCTAGGATTTCATCACAGATGTGTTCAGGCTACTCAGATCATCCCCTGTCCTGCCTCAGCAGTCATCCGGACGACCGAAAACGAAGATCAAACAAAGGCTGCTGGCACAGAAAACGAGAAATGGCATGAAAATTGAAAATTTCCAAAAAATTTCTAAGGCACTAAAAGTCAGGCGCCCCTGGAGGCTAGGGGCACCCAAGTTCACCAGACTTAGAATATTTTCTGAGTTTTTTCCGGAAAACGTAAATCTTCCTACGTCAATCCCGGTCCGATTCCCAAAAGATCAGTTTGACACATTTCCCAAGGCAGACAGAGAGTACAGTCAGCTCAGTTTTCACCAGGCCTGCTTATATGCCAGATCATCAGACCCAGTTTTGTCCCAGCAAATAGAAATTGACAGCCAACTAGGGGTCCACAGCCACCGGAACACGCACCTAAATCAAAAAGTTGAAAAAGTTGAAAATTTCAGAAAAATGGTTTAAGGCATGAAAAACCAGGCGCCCCTGGAGACTAGGGGTGCCCAAGTTCACCAGAGTTAAAATTTTTATGTGATTGACAGTGTTTTCCGACAATCATTTCCAGAGCTTTGTCCGGCGGCAGTTACCAGAAGTCGGATCCGCAGTTGAACGACGTCAAATCGTCTGTCCAAGGCTGGGGATGAAATCACAGTTGATAGATCTCCAAAATGTTAGGATCAGTTAGCTTTTTTAGTCAACGGTGACATTTTGCCATCTTGTTGAAGTCAGAGACAGGCCATACTTGAGTCAAAATGAGTGCAGAAGTGTTGAAAACAAAGGAAAATTGGCTAACACTTTTGTCAACTCACGTGTTTGATGACATCATCAAAAGAAGATATTTTTCGTCATCTTACACATGAAGCCATAGGTAGCTACAAAATTGGGATTCTTCCTATTCGAAGACATCCACTTGGATTTGTATTTTAAAAGTTGTTTTCTTCATGGATAAGATCCAAGTTTTATTCTTTCACAAAAAAAGTTGCTTTTTCGCCCTAAAGATCTGTAAAGACAAGCATTTGGCTTCTCTATTTCATTATCTTTTGCAAGTTGCATCTAGAGGAAGACATTTTTCTTTCAACGAAGATTCGAAGGCTCAAACGAAGTGCTTTTCCAACGTTCTTCATAGTTTCGGCTTTAGGAAGCAAGGAGGCACGCTTTTTCAAAGTCCTTTTTTCTAGGGGATCATTTTTCAAAAATTGGACCAAAGCTTTTTCAGCTTTCGTGGAGATGGGTCCATCCAGAATTTCATCCTCTTGAAGATTGGGAATTTTGCTTTTTTCGGGAATCTATTTTTTTGCTACTTTTTCAGGAAAGTCTACTTTTTCAAAATCCGACAATCTAGGTTGCTTCAAAACGGAATTGCCTACAAAACCCATGTGCCAGCTTTTTTGCTCACACTCTATTTTTTTCTAAAAATTAGCAAATAATTTTTAGCCATTTGTCCAAGATTTTTCCAACATAGGCGTGTTCACAGTCAATTTTTAAATCTTTTAGTATGCAGTACTCTCCAACACAAATCAGGCCCAAAACGGCGTTCGTTCACGATTCCCTAAGAACTTTCGAGACAAACTTGCATAAAGTACTTCAAGTGATCAATTTACATTCTTTGGAAGATGCAGGAAATAATGCTATCAGGAATCTGGGACACTCCGGTTTGCTTGCAGTAGCATCCTTCCCCATCAAAGTGCAAAGTATCGAATTTGTAATAGCTTGTATGACGCATTACAATTCGGTTACAAGAGAAATCCAATCAAGAGATGGACGTGTGCTCTGTAGTCTAAGGCCAAACGACATTGAGAAGTGTTTTTCAATACCAGTCTGGAGGGAAAACTTAACTGTTTCAATTGAAGAATGCAAGAGGGTTTGGAACGATGATAAAGAAAAATATCGGAAAAAGATTGCTCAGAGGTGGTTGAAGGAAAAGCAGAATGTCATGCCGAAGAATGTTGGACATGGAGAGTTCAAGGAGGAACATGCAATAATGATTACTCTGTTGAGCCGGATCACGGGTCAAGTAGATGCTAACAAGTTCCAGTCTTGGATGTTTTACATCATGTCCCAGATTGTTGATGGAACTGAATTCTATGATTGGTCGGCACTCATCAGTGATAGTCTCCACCAACAAATACTTGATTTTCAAAGGGCCCATGAATTCCACATGATGTCATACCTTGTGTATTTGATGGCTTTTCAGGGTCAATTCAGAGGTTTGCATGTTGTTGGAACTCTGGGTATTCAGCATGTATATCACCATTTCCCGCAGTTAGAAATTTCTCAAGCTGAACGACATTACAGGCGGGTAAATGATGCATTCCTGATGCATGTAGTGCGATATATGGATAATGAGTTGCATATACGGTTTTTAGCAAATGCTAGAATGGCAATGGCAAAATGGGTTGATTGGTTTATCCAGTTTCCCACTTTTTCCTACATCAGAGTATATGGCTTCTCAGGTGAGCCAGCCATGTTGCCGAGATATTCTACAGATGAAATAGCATTTATGGAATTTTTGAGGCAAGCCTGTGAAGTTCATACATTTTTGCGTAGCAAACGCAAGGCAGCTTTCAATTTTCCAATTGGGATGAGTATTTACAAATGCAGATCTGGAGCAGATGCCAAGGTAATTGGTAATGAATCATCCAAGTATGGTCTTAAGTTTTTCGACAGGAGGACTTCATATAATCTAAGCGCACCATTTGCATGCTTATTAACTTTTATGCATAAAAATTTACAATGCTACTCTACATTTCCTCACAGAACATGAGACATAGGAATCTCTGTTGTAGACTTTAAATTGGTCATACAGCAAAAGGGTTTTAATATTGATGCTAATCTCGATTTTCAAATTCTCCATTTAAAGAGTAGTAAAATCCTAGCTCTAAGTTCAAATTTTGTCATACAAGATCTCTATTCTTTACACATATAAGACAATCAGTGCACTTATTGACTGTATAAAAAACACTTGCATAGACGTAGAAGTTTGTGTGAACACGCCCTTATTATTCTGATGTTTCTTGATGATCCTGATACATTAAAACCTCAGTTACAACCCTGAAATTGTCCACTCATCCGAAGAGTTTTAGCCTTGATGCTATTGAAGAATATCCAATTCAAAAGAATGGTCTCACATTTTAGAACTTAGCTAAGTTTGGGACGTCTTTGAATCACCTCAACTATATTTCACATAGGATATCTCTTGAGCACTCACTTTCTTTCGATAAATTTGTAATTGAACAGTCACATTCACTCATAGGATATAAGTGGACATTAATATATACTCCCTTTTATTTTATCTCAAAAACTTTAAAAACTCAAGAATTAACTACTTAGTATGTATTTTGAACAGTGTTATTCTTTCTTCCTCATATAAAAATATTTGCATGAGATCCAGCAGTCCAAACAGAAAGAAGTGAGCTATGGGTACCGCTATGGGACGGGGATGCCATTCAAATTAGAGTACGTGAGTAAATAAACAAGTACATGGCTATATTATATAGAGATGTAGGAACCAGAAAATGTGGGCACGGGGATGGAGACACAGTTCATGTTCCTATAATGGAGTTTCCTGAGAACTCTGCATAAGAATGAAGATGTTGACTATATATATCGACACAAGATTCTTATTACATGTAAATCCTCTACAATATTATATCTATGTAAGCAATCCTAGATAACTTTGACAGAGCCCAGAGGTCCTAGCTAAGTAGATTGACTTATAACTTTCTTGGAAGTTATGCTCATCCTCATGAACAATAAGCTAATTTAATATAGAAAACAAGAAACTGCGTAATTGCAAATTCAAAATAATAGATATATGGGTGCATACCGGAATAGTGAATCACCAATGTAGGCCCACTTCCATCTTTGGATGCCCTTCCAGAATTTCCAGAAATAATCTTATTACTAACATTTTCAGCTTCCAAATTAAGTTGCCCAGCTTGTAGCCTGACAGTAATTACCACTGATGCACCAGGTTGCAAAGGAAGTGCTGATTGTAGGACGTCATGTCCAATAGATATTACATTCTCTTGTTGTTTCCCAGAAAGTGAAACATTTGCCTCTACCACAGCGACAGAACCAGCATTCGCAAGACCTATCTGGATATCTCGGATTTCCCCTTCATATACAACTGTTGAGACGTCTCCTCCAACCACATGAGGAATCAAGAGAGGCAAGGATGGAACTACTGTTATGTTTTGGTCAGGTACATTCCTTATCTTGGGAAACCCAGAACTTCGAAAAGGATCAGCTAAAATAAGGCCTTGTGCAGCTCCAAGCAAAAGATTATCAACGTCTCTAAAGAGATGCTCAGTTATTATACCGAAACAACGGACAATGCATCCTTCAACTGTCAATGGACCAACAGAAATTGGAATTCCAGATAATGATATTATCTGAGATGTGTTGGGTGGAAGAGTTACACTAGTAGGAAAGGCCTCAAAATTCTCTGAAGGAAGAGAAAGATATATACTCTCAACTGCTAACTCAAATGTGCATGGATTTGCTAGCTCTACTAATACTTGAACAGGCTCACCAACTATCCAAATAATTTCCTGCTTCTTGTCGTCACTTGACTCTCCAAAAGGTGTATAAATAAATGGACCTGAAGGAGCAGACCCAGACCACCAGTCTTTCTTTCCTGGATTGCGCTTAACAATTTCCATTTGCGGAGGAAGTGAGGGTATAGAATGTAATCTACATGGTAAGATGTTGAAAAGAAGAGTTTAATACACTTAAAATCAATAATGAACAACATAGTGCCAGTCAATTGTGTCCTAGGTAACAAATGATGTGCAATCAGGTAACAAATGATGTGCAATCAATTCTGTATGATTCTAACTGGTAACTGTAGTGTCACTGTTTTTAGTTTCTGAAGATTATGAGCGTTAATGAAAACCACTTCTTTGCCAATTTAAAATAAAAATTATTTTCATAAATATAATTGCAGGTTTGCAAGACATCAAGGCCAGTTATCAAATTATATGGTGCCAAGCTGACAAATATTGAAATACCATGACGAGGAGTTGCATGTAATCATAATGAGCATGACATTTTATCATAGAAAAGAAAATAATTCAAAATACCAGTTATGAATAATAATTATCAAAAGCAAGCATAAAAGCACCATCAAATTGGAACAAAGAAAAATAGGTGTTATCAATGATGTGATACCAACATATATGGTTAGAAGCTATAGCAATCAATATGGCATTCTTCCCAACTAGAATGCAAATAAATTAATAATACAATAACATTCAAAAAAATAAGCTTATGGTAAACTTAGTGTACGTTATGTATTGAAATGGTAGTATAAATGAGTTTTTGAAGTCAATTGAGTGAGCTTTAAATGGTATTAAATAGTTTAGCATTGCATTTAACCAATTTATTGTCAAAGGAATGAGAACAAAATGCACAGCCTGTACAACCCACCTCACTCAAAAGAAGGAAACCCAACCCACAGAATACTAAATGTGGGACTGAGGTCTCCATTAGCAGCACAATTTTCAAAGTTTCATCAATAATGCATTAATGGCAGAATGTCTTCATGCCCAACAGAAAAACAGTCTGGGTTGATTCCAAACAGTTAATATAGAATTCCACAACTTATTCTTGCCTCACTAGAGTCTTAACAAGCCTCAGAGAAAATTATAAAATGTGTTGTACCCTCCACAATTTACAATTCAAACTCACAACAACAGAGACAACATAGAAGTAAAACAATAAACTATCACAACATATTTAAATAGAATCAACAAGAACAAATTAGACCAAGGTTAAATAAATCGGAGTGTGAGGGAAAGCAAAGCCTAAATTTCATATTTGGGAACATTATTATTATATAGGTTCAAAAGGAAGTGCATTCCACCTACCACCTTCTCTTTTGCAACTAATACATGAGTGCACCTATCAACTAACATTGCAAGACTAAGTTAGCTATAGCCTTCTGACAGAATCTAGAATGAAGCCAACATGTTAAAGCAATATAAAACATTTGGTTAAGTTGCCATTATCAAATAGAACTCTCGATTGCGCATATACAAATACTCTATGCATTTATAAGAGTATTTTTCATTTGAAAACAAAGACATTTCATTTTCATTCTATTCTCAAACGGAAGTGCCACCTCTAAGAAACCCACTATGAGAATTTCTATAGAGTATGCAAGAGGAAACCTGGTCAAACATGTATCTAGAAAATATTTAGATATTCATCGAGTAATATAGCACTTCTGGTGGATCAAGTTGTAAAATAGGACATCACCATTTTTTGTGCCTAGGTTCATGTAATTGTACTAAGTGGTTTGTATGACACTTACACCAAACAAACTACATACACACTGTAATGTCCCCATTTTCCGAGTGATCACCTAGTGGAGTTGGCCAGCCTAATCCATTCCCTTAGGCTAAGTTGGAGATCTAAGGGAATAACCTGATTGGCTAGATTTCATACTTAGTCAAATTTATTTGGGCAAAATGATTGTGGGAGATGACCTGGTATATTTTTGTGAGTCTTTTGGTAAAGTCAACACAAATAAAATAATTTGCCCTAATGATGAGCGACCAAGGAGGAGAATGAAAAGAGAAGAAAATAGATGGAAAAATGCCTATGGAAAAATAAGAATAAATTATGATATTTCACTTCGAGGAGGACAACTTGATTAGAGGTCAAAATCATGATGTATCATATGCCTAAGTGGTTTGCCCACTTGGAGAGTGGAAAGAGGAGAATAATAAAAAAAGAAATAAAATAATAATATTTCTCTATTCTTGGCGCCCAAAGGGAGGTTGGTCCTATGGGAGGAAGAAATACAATAAAAAAAAGAATTGCCAAGAGTAGGTCGGCCTTGAGGAGGGAGAAAGATTTGTGTATAAATATAAGATCATTTGAGGCATTTCTATCATCATTCATTCATCATATCTTTCCAGAGTTGCATGGACATGAATACGGTATCAAATACGGATATGGTATCGGATACGGATATGGCTATTTTTCCAGACCCCTAATATGGATACGGCTAGATACGACATATATAGATAGATAGATAGATTAGCAATAAATAATACTAAATAATTTAAATTTAATATAAATGATATATATTTAACAAATATATTATATATTAATAAATTAAACTTAAATTAAAAGTTAAATGTATTAAACTTAATAAATAAATAAAAGTTTACAATGTAAAGTAAAACAAAAAAGCCAAAAATTAAAAAAAATATCACCAATTAATAAAATTTGCCTCTTCCTCCATTGCTTGTTGACACTATATCTCCAACTTTAGAATGAATGCGATTATTTGAGTAAATACAATCGTGTAGAAAGACATATTTTTGATTGTGTGCGTGCTGGTCCAGAGTAGTTCCCTACAACAAGAAATCAACATGCCTGGTCATGGAACAGTTGCTTGCAACAATTTTTAAGATTCTAGGGTTAATATTTTTGGGATATGACACAAATATCATGAGAATGCCGCATCTGCGCGTATCCAACACGAGAAAAAAATAGGGTTTTTTTTGTACGACTGAATACGGTATCCAAGACATATCCGAGCCGTATCCTATGAGTATCTGTATCTAACACGGCAATACGCGTACCAAGGGAGAGGGGGTGGAGTATCTGATAACTATGCATCTTTCATTTGGAGTTTTACTCTTGGCTGCACTTTAGGTCAGCATATTCCAAGGATGAAAACCCTTGAGAATATTAGGTGGATAGGACGAAAACCCAATTTCATCTTAGAGGTGAATTCATACGGAGTTCGTATTTGTGCTTCATTGGAGTTTTTGGAAGGAAAGAAGGTGCGACAAAGCCATATTTGTTTCTGCAGAAGCCCTAAGGCCAAATTATGAGATTTGTACCAAATACAATTTGGAAGATCAAGGATATAATCAGATTTTCAGATCACACTTGGAGCGCCATCATTTTTGGAGAGTTTTAGCATTGATTGTGCTAGGGTTTTCACCCTAGATTGAGCACCAAGGAGGGTGACTTCATTGTGGATGGTGGAAGCCAAGCCCTAGCCGTCGCCGCCCTCATTTTGCATGTGTTTTGCTACTTCCAAGGGAGCGCCGCTAGCTGAAGGAGTTCACCCATCTAGGGTTTGATTTGTGACATCATTCATCGTCATTTGGGGTATGTACAAGCCTATAATTAGGTCTGATTTGTCATAGCAAAATTGTGGGCTATGTTTGGGCATGTTTAAGCCTATATATTTGATGTAATTGCACTTCAAATTATTCTGATTTGTAGCAGCAGACTTATATATTCAGAAATCAGAATTGTTTGTCATTTTGTTTGCATTTGGATGATCATATCTAGTGGAAGAGTTCATGGTTGATTATATTATCATAAGGGTTCATTATTGGCATGTTTATTTGAGCATTTTGGTATATATGTTCGCTGTCCACACTTATTTGTAAATCAGAATTCAGATTTAGGGCTTGGGAAGAAGAAAAATCAGAATTCTAGGGCAGATCTTGTTAGGGATCTTACACACATTCACTCGAAGACATATTATATATGATGATTAACATAGACCAGCAGCTGGAACAAATGGGAAAAGGTTGGAGAGGACATACGTATAAATTTGGATACAAAGAAACCAATTTTCCTTCATTGTTTAAAAAATTAGACATTGTGACATATTTGGGGTAGACTAATCCATCACTCATACATACGACTGATTCAGTAATGACTGAACCCAATACTCTATCAACTTCAGAGAGAGGGATTCATGGTGGACCACACTGAGTAATAGGATAGCATTAACGGAAACCCTAAGAGTATTCGCCCAGCAGAAAAACCAACGAGTACTCGGAAACCCAGCGAGTACTCACAAGGTTTGTAAACTATGGTACAATGGATAACAAATTTAAAACTATAATCTACCATTCGTCCTATACTTCACATACAATTTAACATCACTTTCATTATCAAATTCATCAACAACTATGTTTACTTTCCTTTTCACAAGTGGACAAGTTAGAGAAAATAAGGAAGAGAATAGAGCTTTTCTTACTTTTGGCTAGTTTGTCACTAATGAAGTAAACTTTATTCCTTCCTTTATCTACACTAACCAACAAATGATGGAGAATTCTTTGCCTAAATTAACCTTTCATTAATGCATGAGGCAGGGGACACAAAGTACAAGCATAATGACTAATGAGTTAGTTGCATTCCTCAAAGACAATGTTCATTCCATTAAATTGTCAACATAGTTTCAATAAGAAGGAACATTTGCCATCTCTTCCTAATTCTAACATATGAATGTAATTCTTTCCTTCCTTAAATACAATTGGCAATATATATATACTTTCTTTCATGGCATGCAAATCACACAAATCAATATAATGATTAACATAAACATGCCCAAAGGCCCCCATTCCTACTCCTCTTTCTTTCTTTCATAAACAAACATAATCATACATCATGTGTAAAAGACAAGAACCATGATAGAATCCATCGTTTTGTTGTTCTCTGACACAAACCAATTTGGGCGCATTTCAAGAAATATCAGAAATTAGCATAGTTCCATGGGGCCGCATCCCCCCTGGAAAACAGCCGTCCCCGAGATGGGGACGTTTCTGGGACGGGGAGACGTCAGGGAAACATCCCCCACCATCCCCCCGTTTCGCCGCCGCATTTCTTTGAGGCATTCTGTCGAACAGTTCACGTGCCTTGTCTATGCTTCCACATTTTGCATACATGTCTAACAGGGCAGTTGCAACTACAACATCTGACAAAATTCCTCTATCCTTTATTTTTTGATGGATGTCCATACCCTATTCCAAAGCTCCCATTTTGACACAGGCAGGGAAGATGCTGGCAAAGGTTGTGGAATTTGGCTTTACACCAGCCAATTGCATTTGCTTTAAAATTTCTAAAGCCTTCTCAACAAATCCATTTTGTGCATATCCTGCAATCATTGCAGTCCATGAGACCACATTTCTTTGAGGCATTCTGTCAAACAGTTCACGTGCCTTGTCTATGCTTCCACATTTTGCATACATGTCTAACAGGGCAGTTGCAACTACAACATCTGACAAAATTCCTCTATCCTTTATGTTTTGATGGATTTCCATACCCTATTCCAAAGCTCCCATTTTGACACAGGCAAGGAGGATGCTGGACTGGCAAAGGTTGTGGAATTTGGCTTTACACCAGCCAATTGCATTTTGCTTTAAAATTTCTAAAGCCTTTTCAACAAATCCATTTTGTGCATATCCTACAATCATTGCAGTCCATGAGCCCACATTACTTATTAAGTTATTCCTTAGGCTTCTACAGTTATACATCGTTTTATAACTAATTTTTCAAGTACTAAATGTATTTCAGTGCACCGCCCCCCCGCCGCCCCCAAAATGAGACCCCCCGCCCCCCATCCCCAAAACGCGTCCCCTGCCGTCCCCGTCACCGAAACTCCGTGGAACTATGGAAATTAGAAAATTCATGAAATCAAACAGGGAACTAACATGTACCCTATACTCTCACAAAATCCCCCCTTTCAGCAGGCAGTAAATTCGCTATCAACCGCAGTGAATGGCTGTTTTCCAGGGTGATTGTCTGTGTACTGCACCAATCTCTTTGTTTGTCATGGTGAATGCTCAATCTCCACAGCAAACTCTCTGTTCCAGTGATCCCTCTGTTTGCTGCAGCAAATGCCAGCTTACCACAGCATTCGGGCCCTATTACATTCGTTAGGTTGATGAATAATGAAATAATTCCGGTTGTTGTACATAAGTAACATTCATCCAAGTAAACTAATGATATCGTAGCTTACATGGATGCATTTTAGTTTTCAGTAAAACATATGAAGAACACCCATCATATTTGACTCAAATGTTGCAAGTGCCGAGGAGAACAAGTTGCTATTAAATAAGATGTGTGGGTTTGCAAAGGAGTCCAAGGTGTATTTGAGACATTTCACTAGAGGAGGAGAGCTAAGGATTGATCAAGCAAATATAGGGGAATTCTTAATTGGCCAACACCTCCAGCATGAGTCAGCCAAAGAGATTTACAGGTGTTGCTCAACATTTGAGGAAGTTCCTAGCATCATTTTCCTCAATTGCCACTCCGATACATGCTATAATTGCAAGGAGCAAGCCTTTTACATGGCTAAGAATCCACACTTCACATTTGACCAGCTCAACCATAAAATCATAAATGCACTCATGTCAGCTTTGCCTAGCCTGCAACAAGCCTTCAAGGCAAGCATGGATGCAAGAAACTATACCATGGGAGAAGTCCTACTGCACAGAACAAAACCAATAAGTTGACATTCTGAGCTTATCCACAGGGTGATCTTGAATGATCCCAAATATTACAAATAGGTCTTGTTAAAGGAACAAGAAATGCAATCATTACTTGTTGGGTAAGGAAACAATATAAATATTGACCATCAGCCTCTCCGGTAATCGCAACTGAAAACTAACCAAGACATACAAATGGATGGGTTTCCTTCCACAATTGCCTTTGATCATAAAATATAAGAAAGGTGTTGCTCACCAATTGGCTCGCATATTGTCTTGACCACTATTATTGACAGCATTTGGCACAATATCTCAACTGGATCCATTCACATATGAGGCATGTAAAATGCAAAATGCTGAAGATACAGATTTTTGGGAGATGTTTCCAGAAGTGCAAGGTGCAACCAAGGCAGAGCCTGAAGCCAGAGAAGATTGCTTCCTAGAAGGAGGACTGTAGTACAAGCAAAAGAAACTTTGTGTGCCAAAAGAACAGAGAAATTGCTTCTTGTGACAGAATAACATACCTCCAAAGTAGCAAAACATTTTAGAGTGCCTAAGACATTGACAAATCTTCAGATGAGTGTTAATTGGCTCGTCATGCGACACCTTCCTTGCCTCCTTAAAGGACTGTCATACAGACTAGAGGATTTTTGTCAAAGGAACAAAGACTCATGACAAAATTTCACACCTCTAAAGTAAAAAGATATTATGGAGTGGCCAAGACATCAGCAACTCTTCAGACATGTGTGTATTGGCCTGCTATGTGAGATGTTTCTTACCTTCTAAAAGGACTGTTGTACAAGCTAGAGAAACTTTGTGCACCAAAAGAACAAAGAGAATGTTGCTCATGCAAGAAGCTCACAGAAGTAAAAAGGCATTTTTCGAGTGGCCAAGACATTGGCAAATTTTAATAGGTGTGCTTAATAGCTTATTGACCTGTAATGCAAGATGTTTCGAAGTTCATAAGGGTGTGTGCTGTGTTTGACCTGTGATGAAAGATGTTTCAAAGTTCATAAGGGTTTGTGCTGTGTAACACTAGCAAAACAAGTAATAGGAAGTTGGACTTGTATATGCCATTGACAGTTCCCTCAGGGTCCTGGGAGAGCATCTCAATGGAATCAGGATCACCTATGTCAAACAAGGGGCGTGACTATCTATTTGTTGCAGTTGACCGGTTTAGCAAGATGTCAATACTTATTCCATGCAAAGGATTCATGAAGGGGCATAAGTAGCTGAATTGTTCTTCACAAATGTTTGAATACACTTTGGTTTACCCAACTCCATTGTTATTTGAATTTGTGGAAAAGGATGCACACTAGGTGAGAGGTCCACATACATTCTACCAACAAATTGATAATTAGATTTAATTGGTGAAGAGAAATTAATGTATCACTTCAGACATGGAATGACAATATGTCATACATTCAACATTCCTATGATAGGGCTGTCCATACATCTACAAGTAAGTATCCATTTGAAGCATGCTTCAGGTTTTTGCCACCTAATCCCTTTAATGTTTGGATAGGGCAGCCAACAGGAAAATAACAAATAGATTCAAAAATTTAGAGAGCCAAGAGATTCTTTGACATAGTGAAATACATCCACTTGCTATTGCAAGAAAAACTCAAGGAGCCTCAATCAAGGTGGAAGGAAAGACATGATCAGCATAGAACTGAGCATATGTTCCAGTTGGGGACAAGGTGAAGTTGTACTTTAGGAGGGATAGACTCCAAGTAAGGAAGCTCAAACACTTAAGATATCGGCTTTTTGAGACAGTTGAGCAACTGAATAATAATGCCTCAAATTAAACGTGCCTCCATACATGAGAATATATTATGTTGTCAATGCAGAGTACACACATCTTTTTGAGCCTCCCATGTTCGATATGGAAGATTCAAGGCCAATGTTTCCTTCACTTCGGGATTTGGCACCTTATGCAGAAAAAGTGTTGAAGACATGGTATTGTAGTGGAAGATGAGAACAACCACAAAAGTTAAGCTAAAATATTGACAAGTAGAATAGAAGGTACTATTTTCATCAACTTTCAGAACAAACTTGGAGTTGTCTCCATTTTAGTCATAAAGGGGGATACTGGATATAATTATTAATATAACATTAAACTATACTTTGTACACAGGCATTTATTGCTTATGTTATAATGTGATAGCCACAATAGTTGTGCCTAAAACATAACTTACAAAGTAAGTTACAACCACCAATGTAACTTCCCCATTCAAAAATATATACAATAATACAAGCTTACACACTTTGAACTGTTTGCCATCCAATTCTCTCAAACTTCATGCATTCATTCTTCTGACACTAGTAGTGAATGTGTATGATTTTGTGAGCTTTGTGGACTTAATCTTCATAAAATTCCATTTATGGTATCGAATATCTATAAGGTGATCTCTCCAATGTCAAGTTCTTTACAATGTGAAGCTTATAGAGATCACAACTTGTACATACTTTTGGATGTAATTGACAAGTCTATCTATTAATCTTAACATTGATTACAAGTAAGGATTTAGTAAGGGATGTAACTCCCTTTTTGTTCTGGAGCATTAAAGCTTTTAGATGCATTTTTTAAAGAAATCCCCACAAAGATGCACCTCTTTGACATATACTAAACCCATTGTTCTTTTTGGGTTCAATATTTGGGGTTCAGACTTGGGGTCTACTAACTAGATTTGGACTAAATTGCACCAGCATCAAATCTATTTTAGAAGGACAGCCCACTGGCAGACTGTCCAAGCTAAGTTTGTTTCCCAAACTCTCCATCTTGAATGTGTCTCCAGACTTGTTTTCTGTCTTCACAAGCTTATCGCTATTGGTCAATCTAGCATTGAGTCCCAGAGGTGTATTAAGGCCCTTATTTTAAGTCAGTTGCTTTTTGAGTTCCCTCAAACAATGGCAACATTAATACTCAAAGACTGGTCGTCTTCTCTACTCTATCAATTATCTCCATATATCGGATCCCTCTTTTCAGGCACCTGTGCCCCTCCTTGTCTCAATTATAAGAAGGGATGATTAGCAAAGCAGCCAGAGAGGACATGTATGGAGAAAATATTCAACCATCATACATCGTGACTTATCTTCAGCATCACTTTTTCATGGCCTAAAGATTCCTCTTGGTCAATTGAGAGCATATTTGAGCCAATTACACATCTAAATTGACCATCTTATTCCCCAATTGATAGGATTTATTGCCTTTGGTCTCTTCAAGAGACAGACATGACAAGCTCTTTGTTCACCCATCCAATCTGCTATGAGACACCAGTCGAATAACAGTAATTATGAGGAGATTCAGGATTTTCACTTGCTACCTTTTTGAATTTCATCACCAAAGGTGCTCAATTTTTATCTGATAAATTACCTGCTTTCACCTTTTTAAAATTGTTGGAGATATTAGGTGCCCTTTCAATGATATGCTTACTCAAATTGTGATAGATAGGGGTGATACTACCCCCTACTTGAGAAGCTAAAAAGGTAGTGTTGTGACCAAATCACACACCACCCCATTAGGAATAGGGACCCCCCCTTCTTTTTGAGCTCTGGGCTTTGCATGAAGTTTTGATGATGCCTTAGGTTCGTTTCCTTTGCCAATCCAACAAGAAGTCTCTCCTAGAAGGTTTTGCTTTATAGCTGGAGGTCTCATCTGATCAAACTCTTGCAATGACGAAGATTCTTGATCAAATTCCATCCAAATAATGAACACTGAGATCAATCCTAGTGTATGTTTGAGATCCTGAAAAGACTAAGTCTGATAGCCTGAAATCCTGAAAATCTTGAAAAATTGACTAAGTCTGAAATCTGGTGGATCCTCCAAATTCTATAATCTGCATGTTAAATCCGGTGGATCTGAGACCTATCTCAAACATCCTGAAAGGTATATTGAAAAATATTTAAAGTATAAGAAATTAAATATATTTTTCAATATACCTTACCTTGGCGACTTGCATTTTTGGGCGCGAATTTGCTCTAGTACTTAGGCGTGTTTTCCCACCTCTGCCAACTCACATCAGCGCCTAGAGGAGATCAACTTTCGAACACTCTTGAGGATGGCGCCTTTACTAGAATTGACATAAGAAGCCTTAAACAACAAAAGGTTTGACAAAGGAATGATTTAAAGCTTAGGCGCCCTTTCCATGTCCAAATGATCACCCAAATTGCGCCTTCAATTGAAGTCGGGAACCTTAGGCGCCCATTCCTTGTTACTCCTCTCCACTTTGGCGCCTTGACGTGAGATGAAGTCTAAGTCCATGATGAATAACGCCTAAGAGTAAAGTACTTTCATAAGGGTGTAAACTAGTGTTTGAAATCATAAAATGACAAATTTGAAGTTACAAGTGTTAGGCGCCTAGCCTTAAGAACATCTAAATGATTGAAACTTACCATTAACCTTAGGCACCACTCCTTATAGTTCATAGCATTTTTGGCGCCCAAAGAAGGATTACATTCAATAATATCATCAATTGCCGCCTTGCATGTGGAAGTTCATTTTCTGGCCCCTTGTATCTTGTAAGAAGGTTAGGAGAGTATATCATTAAAGTCAAGTGAGCCTTGAAGTGAAGTGTTGGAAATTTTGAGAATTGGCGCCTTGATAAGGATTCTGCCTGAGTTAGAAATCATCATCATTGGCGCCTAGACTAGAATGTCCCTCAAGTCTCCCTTGGATAAAGTGCCTTATGTCAAGATTGCTAAAATCATCAAGACTTAGTAAGTTAACTCTAGGCGCTCTTCTTGTGCGAAAACATTATCTTTGGCGCCCTTTATGGGACTTTTACCTTTCTTTGGCGCCAAAAGACTTTGGATTTTTTTTTTAAAATTACATTAAATGCTAAGAGAGGCCGACCCATTCCTATAGCCGTCAGCATTTAATGTAAGTGAATTGGCTATATAACAAGAGCGCCCTCTCTCCATTTGGTCATAATTCAATTATAAGTGGAGCGAATTTTCAAGGAGGGCAGCGAATTTTCAAAGAGGAGCAGATTTTCTTAAAGCAGAATTATAATTTAGAGGACTAATTTTAGCAGATTTACCTCTGATTTTTTGAGACTGATTTCACTATTAAATTCACAAATCTGCATTTTTTCTAAGTCAGAAATTGATACAAGGTATGTTTTAAATTAATTTTACTTCATAAAAATTGCCTTTTATCTATTCAATTTTGTAGAATTTCATAGTTTTATTTTAATTTTGTAGATAAAGTCAGGTTTGTAAGGGTAAGTCTATTACTTCAAGCCACTTATTCAAGTCTTGTTTGTAGGTAGATGAGCATGACGGCTAAAGAAAGACAACTGATGATCAAGATGGATGCTAAGTCCACTATACCTGAATCCAAGCTTGAAACACATTGGAAGAACGTGGGGGATACCAACATGGGACATGTCAACCTGGAGGAGGTGAAGGACTTCTTGCTCGCCATCACAAGGAACGAAGACATCAAGGCCATAGCAAAAAGTGGAATTGTACAAGCAGCCTGCTTCCCACCTACATTGCCTAGTACTGACTTAGTGTTGGAATGTGTTCAACATTATGACAAACAGAAGAGGCAAATTATAGCTAAGGATGGGACTGTCCTAGCTTACCTACAAAGAGAAGCCATCCAGGAGATCTTCAATATCCCAAGCCGAAAGGGAGTGTTCATTTGTCCTACAACTGTTCAAAGTACTTTCGAAGGCAACTCTAAGCTTTACATGCAAGAAATAAGGAAGAAGTGGATGACTGATTCATCAATGAAGATATACAACTCTGAAGATCCAAAGTATCACAAGGTTGACTTCAAACAGGAGATAAGTTACCTCATCATGTTCTTAAATCGAGTAACAGGTAGGCCTCAATCATCTACTTTTGAAGGATGGATGTATACCTATTTTGATCATGTGTTTACAAAAAATAAGATGGTTGACTGGGCTGGCCTTGTAAGTCATTGCCTTGATGAGCAGTTTGAGAGGTTTGATGAAACAAAGTCTTTCTTCATGACTTCATATCTTGTTTATATCTTGGCAAGAAATGTAGTTTACAAAGGATTAACAGCTAAAGGAGAAGTAGGTACAAAGCCTGGAAAAATTCTTTCACATTAGTGTTATCCTTAACTCCACTTGAAGAACATCAATCACTACAAAAGGTTCAATGATGCTTTTGCTATGTTCATAGTAAGAAAATTGAGAGGTGAACCGCATAGAAGATTAACAGGTGCTGCTAGAAACTTCATCAAGCAGTATGGAAGATATTACATCCAGTATGACAAGTTCACATATATTAGGATTCAGGGTTTCACATCCTTTCCATACAGATTGCCTAGATATCCTTCAAACAAGATGGTGTTGCTAGAGGTTTCAAGACAGTTGTTAGAGTTTCATAAGATGCAGAAGGCAAGAAAGAAAGCTGGAGTTCAGTTTCCTCTCCAGCTTGGTAGATATTACTCCTGTCCAACACTTTAAGCAGCAGAACATTCAGAGATTGAACTTCAAGCATATCATCTACATCCGCATGATTCAAGGAGAGAAAGCTTTGATCCACATGGAGCCATTAAGCAGTCATATTCTTCTTACAAACATGTTGAACAATTAGAAGATCATTGGGCTGATGCTATAGATGATGATGATATCAGAATGCAAAAATGTTCAAGGTTAAAGTGGGATCTAGTAAGAGCTACGAAGGTATTAAGAATTCTTGATCAGTTGAATAGTGAAAGAACTCTTTTGGGTGAAGAGTACAATAAGATCCGGAACCTGCCTTATGATGTTAATTGGGCTGATAGAGAAAGGGTTGATGATGAAGGGTTGATAAAGCCTATCATTGTTATTACTGAAAAGCAGATAAATGAACAAGTACAAGCATTGCTTGATGAGGGAAAGAAACTCACCTATACTAAAATGGGAGAAGTTGATCAGCAAGAACAACACAATGTACCTGGTAAAGATTCACGGAATAAGGATGATGAAAGAGATTCGGGTCAAGTAAAGAAAAGAAAACAACTTGAAACTGCACAAGGAGAATCCAGTAAGAAGAAGAAAAGGATAAGTATTGAAACTGCTTCTTCCAGACAGCCAGGTTATACCCCACTAAATCAAGACATAGTGGTACTTGTTGAGAATGCAGTTCTAGAAGCTCCAGTTGAAGAAGTACCTTTGAGTCCACATGACACTGAGATCATTGATGAAGCTAACACCGAAGACAAGGATGAAACTGAAAAAGAATCATTGCCTGCACCAGGAAAACAAATGCAACAGGTACAAGATCTTTCATCACTGCCAGAGTGGCTACAGGAAAGAATCAGAGAAAATTATGAAGTTGAGAAGTGTCCTCCTCTTCCAGTTGATGAGTTACTTCTAGATATGTCTAATGAAAAACCAAAGAAAAAGGCCACTATCCTTTCAAAAATCACTAAAGATGAAACAGGTGTAAGAAAGGTTCATGTAGCTGTTCCAAGGCTTGAGAAGAATATAGATGTAACACCTAATGATTATGACATCAATACAATCAATTTGGGTCCATTGACTGGAATGCAAGTAGAAGAACTTCAAGATTCAATTGATAATGCTCGAGCTATTATAAGACAGGAGACAGAAGGTAGAATCAAAGCTGAGCAAAGGTGCCAAGCCTTAGAACAGTACATTCAGCATTTAGTTCATCCTATTCATCAACAGGAAAGAGTTGCTACACCTCCATCTCTTCTTCCTCCTGAAACAGTTGTACACTTAAAGGAGTTGAAGACTTCATTTCACAGGATGAAAGATTGGATGAAAAGATCAAAGGAAGTTACATATAAACATCTAGAAGATATCATGCAAGTGTATGATAACATTGCTAATCTCAAAGAGAGGGTACTTGCATTGATGACAGTTTGTGTTGAATTCAAAGACATCAAAGAACATTACTTGCCACACTTGAAGAGCTTAATGGAGACATCCATTGATGATTTGATACATGCTGAAGTGATTGAAGAAAATAAGACATACGACTTCTCTTCTTGGTATTATGGCTTTCGCATCAAAGGACAGTTGCTGGATAAGATAGAAACAAATATGTCAAGAGTAAGAAGTGTACTTCAAAAGATTCAAGATGGAATACATGCCTCTTTGATGAAGATATGTAACCCATTTGGAGAGATGACTCTTGATAACATGAAAGAACAAGTTCAAGCTTTCTATTTTCAAGAAGATGATGTTTCTGATGAAAAGCTTGATAGTATCTTTTCACTTGCTGTCCACCTTGGTGCCAACAAAGCAAGGATTACCGATTGGGAAAAGACACTTGGCCTTTATTCAGATGATGTACTTAAAGCTGAAGGAACCATTCAGAATGTGCCAAGTGTACCTTTGGATGATGTCAAGCATATAGTGTCCGGATTCATTGAATGTCAAGCTTCTAGTGATGGTTATTCACATGAAGACTCCTCATAAGCTGATGACATGTTATCCTTATCTTCTTGGGAAGGCATGCCTTCATTGCCTCCTTCATTTACTAAAGATAGCCTCTTTCATTTAATAAAATAAGAGTTTGTTATAACTACTTGTGATGTGGCATGATCTGGTCCGCTGGCTTGACCGATCGATCTTGAGCCTTCATTCATTTTGAGGTCTATAAAAGGGCTCTTGTTGCTCTCATTTGTAAGGTTGAAGACTCTGGAATTGTTGCAAAAGCTCTCTGAAGTAATATAAGACTCATTGTTTTGGTGACTCTATATATGTTTCAAAGTGTTGCATGGTTTGGATTTCTTCAAGCAAATATTAAGTTAGATTAAGTTTTCTTTAAGTTTATGTTAGTTGGTGGAAGGCTTCATTATTGTTTGTGGTGAAATCTATAAGTTCACACCATTTGTAGTTTGTGGCATGCAAATTGTAGTGTATGGTTGGTCTGAACAAAACTGAACTTCAATTTGATTCCTTATGTTTGTTGAATGTTTTATGAGCATAAGTGATTTAAACATCTTGTAAAACCTTAGAAGATTGCATCAGTCTTGTGTAGTTGTCTGTCTTGGCGAAGCAAGATTTGGTTGGATTTCACTTGAGCAATAATTATCCTTGCATCTAGGATTAGGTTAGTTTTCTGAACCTCTCATCTTTTGTTCTTTTTATCCATTTGGTTAGAGTTAGGATCAAGAACATCATTGCAACATCATACGCCATAAATTGTAGTACCTAGGTATTCCAGTGTCCACTTCTTTCATTGAACCAACAACTTGTCGAACAATTGCGTAAGTCCCTTTGTGTTTACTAGCATAATCATACTCAGTCACTGAACTATCTCTTACAAAATCATAAGAAAGGAACCTTGGAGTCATTTTGTTTGATCACTTCATTCAGCATTCGAGAGGCTTTGCTCAAGAGGGAGTCAGATACTCTTTATTTTACTCTATTGTTGACTTGTCTAAAAACAAACATCAACAGGTAGCTCCATACACTTTTGCTAAACATATGAACATTACCAACAATATGATGTGTCCAAAAGAAGAAATAATGCACCATATGAGACAATGTCAAACCATAAACATATTAGCCAAAGCCAATTGTTCTACTATTTATCCAACTAAAATTTCTCTCCTTTGGAATTGCAGATACAAAGCAAAATTTCATGTAGAGTCCTCTAATCTTAACTTGAGGAATTTGCATTACTTAAACAAAGTTAGTGTCCAAAATTATTTCCAGAATGGATGTTTCCAGATAAGCTATTGATTTCTTCGAAATGAGTATAACAAATATTAATGCATTGCCACATTCTGCTTATGTTGGTTGAGTACGAGCCTCAATCTCATTTCCCTATTTTCAAGTCATCATATGCCACCATCAAGGAAAAACTTGGGAATTACTCATCGGTGTTTGTGATTGATCACTTTGAGGATTAATCATTATGGTAGATAGTAAGGACTTACAGAACATGTGTTTCTTCTGCTGTAGCTTCTTTAATGAAAAGTTCAGTGGTGTTGCAAGACTGGGTAGGGTCCTGCTGAATGGCAGCAATGGTTGGTAGAGGAGTGTCTTTGGGAACTCTTATAGTAAGATCAGGTTCAGCTCTCTCTATTATTTTATAATGTGATATATAAGATTAATGCTTTTAAAATCAAAGAAAATTTCTTACAGCAGCGATGCATTGGAAATTAAGATATACCTTATAAAAGGCAGGGCAGGGTCCGCGCATCTTGTTCCTGAAGGAAGCCTTTCAGCTGAATTTGTCAATGCACTTGCAAGACCACTCTGACCAGCGGGAGTTATAAGTGGATAGTGGGACCTAAGCAGCCTAGCTGCTGCACTCCATGCGGCTAGAGGATCGGCAGCGCGTACAGCAGACAGTAGTATTTCTCTCAAGACAACCATCTGCAATGTGCTCCATTGACTTTCAAACAACGAAGCTATTGATTGTGCTTGCAATCTGCCTCCATCAGAAGTTGATTGGACTTCCTGTCATGCATTAAGAAAATGAAACTTAAAAATCAGATTTCATTATTAGAATAACCAACAAATACTAACAATGAGCAAATAATGAACTCTATGAAATTAATGTATGTCCATTGTTTCAAATCCTTTTCTGATCATGTCAAGTTGTCTAGTTGTGTATATTTATAGCACAACCCACCCTCAAACATCCCATCATAAAATGAAAACTACATGAACAACACTATATCGTTTAAATTGGAGCAAACTATATATTCTATGTTTATAATCCACTTGTTTGCTGTAAAATATTTTCTTCAATACGTAAAAGGTTATGCTGATTCCTCACACAGTCACTTTTGATATAGTATTAACAAGAACAAACATATAATCTAAATTGATTCACAAATGAGTGTGAACAAGAAAAGAATATATTCTACTAGAAAGGAACTTTCACTAGAACTTTCAAAAGAATAAATGAACATAATTTCATGCTGCAGATTCATGAGTAATAATGGTTCAAGCCCATCCCTGGCAAGTATGTAAAACATAAAGCTTATACCTATTTTATAAGGTTGTTTGTTTAGAACATTAATAATTGAATAACAGCCTAAAATTATACTGTCCATTCCAAAACAGAATGAATATGAAGTTGAAGGGCTGAAGTCTACCAACCTAGAATTAGAATGAAATTAATTGTGTCAATTTTAGAGTGCTTTTCAGCTTTCAATTTACATAGATACATATTATACATGGATTTTGTTGCTTTTATGATTTTATCTGGTCGGGATTTTTATAAAAAAGAGAATGATTTCCCACGCTAAACATGTGATATTTCAGGGAGCATGCTCGCTAATGCAACCATTCAAATCATGTCTAGGAACACAGCTAGAGAGCATTATGAAGCTAATGGCATAGCCAAGAAAAATGGTGCATTTGCTAAAGGTTAGGGGAAAACATACCACTAAATTATCACAATAAATAGCCAAATCTACAATACGATATCTGCCAGAAACTTCATAATAATCTTCAGACAGACATAGAACAAATAGGACAAAAAACAATCCCAAAAGTACTTTTATATTAGAACATAAATGGCATGCACATGGACCTCATTGAAATCTCACAAGTATGTAGACCTGTGATTGAGGATATCAAAAATGCACCATACAACTTGTATCTTCAGATATGGACCATGCCTTAACAAGCCTTATAATGTCTCATAAAGCTTGCACTGTTCACCTTACAACTTTAATGAACCCCTTTTGATACAGCCTGTGCCTCATACAATAACCACAAATCACTTTATCTTCTGACATGGTCGATGACAGCACCTCTCTGAAATCTTTCCTCGCATAGTATAGACCACTACAACTAATTACACCACTTTGATACCCATAAGTGTCAATAGCTATTACAACATATGTAGAGTACTGCAGACTAGTTTCAGATTGTCTAATCGGTTCGTCAAAGATTTTCTGCTAGCTGCTTACTACCCAAAACAGAAATATTTGATATACATAAATAGTTTTGCTCCATGGAGAAACAATTCATAGAGGACCCCATGGGACAGACCATGTTATTCTGAATGGCTGTTTCAGCAGGACTGGACAAAACACTATGCCTTCCCTCCTGTGAAACTGAGTTGAAGCTCTTTCTGAGCTATCAACCAGGGTTGCTGAAAACTTGAAAGGATGAGTTTGAAAATGGGATCAGTCATTACTTCTGTAGTACTCTCATCTGTTGATAGAAAAATTTTAAAGCAATGTTTCATGGAAGTCATGATCTTCCAATTTACAAGTTGGGAACTCTGCATTGAGATCAATGGACTAGAGTATTTAAGTCATAGAGTCATCTCCACAAGCAGGGTTGAAGATTATTTACCAGGTTTCCGAGTACATATTGGCTTCTGGTGAGAAGTTGGCCTGAAGTCTTAGGGATCAATGGATTTGAAATGTGTCAGAGAGTGATATTTCTGCATCATAATGAAAAGCTAACAAACTGCTGGAAGGATGCGAAAGGGCAGTGTGGCCTGTCAACCTATCAGCAAAGATTGGAGATGAGCTTCAAATGTACTCAACCATGATGCGTGGAACAAAGACTACAAAGATAACATGTAAACTAGATTAATTACATTCAGTCTTGACACCTGAAATAGATTTCACCCTAAAAACAAAAGTTAAGAAATGGAAATCAACTAAGCACCACCACATCTATATTCATATATGCATAAACATGGACAAATAACCACAGAGGCACATAGGAAAAAGAACTGTACAAAAGAATGCATGTAGACTAAATTAACCCCTTTCAGTCTGACACCTGAAGTAGATTTTGCCATAAAAAAATAATTTAAGAAGTGGATGTCAACTAACTAACACCACATCTATATTCATATTTATTAAGATGAAAAATAACCACACCGGCACAAAGGAAAAATTACTTTACAATAGAATACATAGTAGGTTGCAGCCTGATAAAAAGTCTAAGACAGCTGCAACACCACATGATTGTGGAGGTATAATGTACTCTTCCATTGAGGAGCTATCTGTCAAGATGGTCGTGTTCCTCTGAGGGAATTCAGAGAAATCCCTAAGTGTAAAGATAAAGTGCAAACTTGGATTGTGCATGCACAGACAGTCTTTTACCTCGCACAGTCTCATTGTTATCTGATTTGATTTGAATGTTCTCCATGAGAAAGGAATGCTAATGTGTAAGATTCATGCCATAAGAAAGGTGTTAAGAGACTCGTTATGGAAGGCAAAAGGTTCATTTCAGTGCACACAACACTTGAAGGAATAACAACGCATAGACAAGACATGATTCCATGAATCAAACATTCAAATCATATACAAAGCCACAACATATGTAGATAGATAACCTCGATGCAAAGCTGGATGGCAAAATCCATTTTCAATTCAATTAATGGAATTACAAACACACATTCAACAATAACTTTGGCAGCATAAGCATAGCATACACTATCGTCCCCTATTTATGTGCTCAAAGCACTTATTTATAGGTTACAAATGACCAATTTTTGGGACTTTGAAATAATCTTATTTTAATCCCAAAAAGTGAGCTTTAAAGCAAAACACTTAAAGGCTGCTAAAAACCTGTAAAGAAAAAAACTTTACAGCAAATATAACCCTAAACAAATAATAAAACATTAATTAATTAAAGGGGCTTGAAAATAAGCCCTCATCCTCACCTGAAAAATAGAACATGGGAAATAACAATGCCGGAATTAGCCATTGCTAAAAATATCAAACTGGCATATGAGTGGCCTCCATGATTCTAAAACATTTTCTGCATCGCAACCTTGAGAGATCCTCTAACGCAAAGCATCATATGGTGAATTGCTTGAATGGAAAAGGCTTGAGGTTTTATAGGGCCGACCACCTATAGGTAGGCACTAATTTCAAACATGGCCAACTGATTTCCATGTGTGTGCACCTCCTTGGAACCTCCATCTAGCAAATATGAATCAAGCATGCGCTTAAGACATTTTAGTCATGGCGAGAGTAGTTGCAAGGGGTGCCTTTTGCTTAGGCAGAATTTTACATTGTCTTAGCCGATATTAGATGCTAGCGCAACTCTAAGTCAACTTGAGCTGAACTTTACCATGATTTAACAATCATTTATGTGCTAGGTGGAACTTTTCAGTGGCTTAACCATCATATATGTGTGCCCCTATTTGTATTGCCATTTTAGACTTAAGGGCAGAACTTTCTCATGTTTCTGCCATGTTTTAAAATGCCCAGCAGAACTTTTAGATGGTTGAGTCAAACTCGGCGCACACACATGTGGTTAGTGTCACTTTTTGTTGTCTTGGTGAAGGTTTGTAAAAGCCATATTAAATGTGCGCCCATGTGGTTATAACGATGGCTTTGTCTTGTTGCAGAACTTTGAGAGAACTTAGTTTCATTTTCAAGGCAGGGCAGATTTCTTTAATGTCTTAACCGTTTTAGCATACAGGCAGAACTTTAAGACCGCCAAGCAGATATTTGTGATGGTTGTGCCATGCCTGACAAGCACATTTCTCACTTAAGCCAGGCAAAAGTATGCTAGGTGGGCGCTTGAGGTAACTTAATCAAGTCTTCCACCTTCTTGCTGTTCAATGCTCCAATCCCTCTTTATTCTGCTCCTCACTGTATGTATCTGCTTTTATTCTGCTTCCATTTGAATGTCTGCTTGTTGCAAGTTTCACCGCTGTTGAAGACTAAACCTTTTCTCTGCCCTTCCATCATTCAAAATTCTGATTCTGCTGTTTGCTGCTCTGCTTTTATCAGCTAGAATGGCAAATGAATGTAAAATATAACAACCCTCAGCCATGTAAATACATAAAAAGTCACCTTGACAAAGATAGGTTGGTCTACTTTTCTTTTCTGCTCTTCTGCAGGTTAGCCCTAATCAGCCAATAAAACCTATTTTGTTCAGAAATCAGTACGGGTACAACAATCATCAGTAGTAAACTTTTCTTGTATAGGCTAACTGATAAAATCTAAATGTTTAGCATCTGCTTCCTCCCTGATATACATGGGATCTATAGAAGATGGGGATGAGTCAAACCTCAAGAGGAAAACCATTGTCTCCTCCAGTGAAAACCCAGTCTTAAGGTGCTGCAGAGAACTGTAAAGATCTGGTAACAAATCCTCCACATATACTTCTGATCTGATGATTGCCTCTAGAGCTGAATTATCTTCAAGGACAAGAAATTGTTCTTCATCTAACACAAATCTTTCACTAACATCACCAAACTCTAGTATTGAAGTCTTTGTCTCTAGTGAAAATGTTAACTGAGATCTTTCATCATTAGTGCTTATGAAAACTGCTAAACTTGAAGCTGAAACCTCTTGAGAGAGAAAATATCTTGGTCTTCTAACAATGGAGTTATATATTGAAGAAAAATATCAATTTCTTGCATGAGACTCTCCATTTCTTCAACAAACACCACTTGAACAGTTTGAATGACATGACCTTCCGTAGATTCTTCGAACAACCCTCCAAATGCAAAAAAAAAGTTGTTTCATCCATCATCTTATCTGGCACAACTGATTTCTTGTTCAATATGAAGAATTGGAACACAACTTTGCTCTTCAAATTCTAACTTGACCACATCTTCCCTAGATAACATATGGCATACTTGGGTAACATTAGGCTCCTTCCATCTAAAAATCCTTCCTCAACCTAAACGAATTTGAGCAAAGTGGGGAAAATTTCCACTTCTTGTGGATATTGTTGTTCTATGTGTAGTTACTGATTATGTGAACACATGATATCATTCAATGTATGATTATACAACTTATTCCTTACCTTGTCAAGTTCATATTGGATATATCCCATCATGGAACCATCATCAGCTTCATCTAGTAGACATTGAGGATCACCCAAAGACCCTTGATTTGCATTTGAAGCTATCGATAACTATTTGAACCTTTGCATTTCCAAACAACTTCTTCCATGATATTTATCTGTCTTATAGAACACACAGTGCCTGCAAGACAAAGAAGATGCATCTTCTAATAATCTTGTCGGAAGAGTAAACAAATGTGGCCTATTGCTATTATAGTTGTTGAAAGAGCTATTTTGCCTCGGAGATGGTGGATACTGTTGAAGCAGAGGAATGCTCGAGGGAAGTTGTTTCTTCATATTTGCCTAAGTGAATCTTTCTGAATTCTTCCTAAAGTGATCATATGATCCTCCAATTCAATTGCATGTTCTTGAGCATCCTTCAATTCATTAGCATGACCTGTTTTGAGAAAGAAATCAACATCCAGAGATAAAACATTTATGAAGCAACTCATAAGAAGGATTCAGAGTGTCAATAATCCTAGTAACTACATGGTTGAATCTTGCAACAAACTCCCTCGTAGACTCGTCGTCTTTCTTGGCAGTTGAGAGTTGTGCAAACAAGATATGACTATCTTCAGTTGGTTTGAACTGCACAAGAAATTTGTCACACGTTGATGGGAACTAGTGATAGATTCAACAGAAAGATGGTGAACCATGAAACCAATCAACTGCTATGCCTTGTAATGTTTCCACAAATAGGTGAATTACAATATCTTCATGTGCCATACTCAAAATTCCACATGCAGTGGTGAAGGCTGAAATATGTTCATCTAGATGTTGCTTGCCATCACCATAGAACTTTGAAAAACTCTTCCTCGATCCATGAGGAATCTCATGATGTTTAATGAATGCCAACAAACCAATCTAATTTCCCAATTGCAATAATGGAGGTGAGCAATCGTTGTTATTGTTGTTGTCTCTCTAATCAACCATTGCTTGTAGAGGTTCTTCATAAGCTGAAAATATTTCAACAAGTTATGGTACAATTGTTGAAGAAGAATCTTCTTTTGGAGGGGAACATTCAAGACTTGCTTTCCTTCACGATCAAGTCTAGACCGCGCAATAACTAGTCACCAGTTGTCCTTCGCCAACAAAGCTGCCAAAAATCGTTAGTGTTTTAATTCACGCCTTTCAATGCAACACAAAATGAAATAGTGTGTATGGTTGTTCTTCAAATTACATGGGGAAGCTCCACTTAAACAAAAACTAACCTGAAACCATGATCTTAACAATATGTACTTGCTATTTACAATCTGTACAAGTTTGTTTTTTGGAGTGGTTCACTCATAGTTGGTTCACTCATAGTATGCAATACAAACAAACTTAACATAAAACTGATGACAAGTACCATGTATCTATTCACAAATGACTCGGTAATTAGAAGACAGGAATTGCATACAAAGCTACAAGATCTATTCACTACAACCTGCAATATAAAGTCTACAGTTAACAATATAAACACTTCAATTTACTTTGTCTTGCAGAATACACAAGACCTTATAAACTAAACATGATAGTTGCATTCAAAGCTACAACGACCACCCTAACACCTACTACATCAAATTCTTTGAGTTCATCTTATGTCCTTTGTATTAGTACTATATTAGAATAATGTCAAATAATGGTATAACTAATATTACACTTGTCTTTTTTGTTAGCTCTTTTGTAACCCACCCCCTTATGGTTTTCTATGGTTTAATTGAACCTGGTGCATTTTGGTATTTTTTGCATATGACATAAAACTTGCATGCATGTATAACTTAGATAATAACATAAAATAACAATACCCAGTTGCTTATAATAAATGGAAATGCTTCATATCTCAATAATAAACAACACCCATATGAAAGATGAGCAAATAGATTAAACTATTAACATACCCATTTGCTGTTATGGAGACATAGTCTGAAAATTGGGTGTTACAGCAGATTGAAGTCTATAAACCCTTTCCAAACTTTCAAACTCAGACTATTACATCAACAAAGCAAGGAACAGCATGCACAAAGTTGGACGCCTCCATTTGGTGGCTGAAGTAACTCAAAATCCAAATCGCTGGTCCTTATATGCTGACCCACGACCTCTTAATGTACTGGTACAGCCTGTGTAAAGGAACAGCAGCAAGTAATATCTTTATTGTCTCAAAAAAACCTCCAATGTGCAATCCAAACTCCTTTCAACCTGTGTGCCTAAGATAGGTGGAATCTTTCATTCCAAACAAGCTCAAAAAACCCCTCTGTTGTGGTACGGCCTCCCTGGAGTGGTACGGCCAACTGAGGTACCAAATCTCTATCTCCAAGTGCTCAAAGTCTCTGCCTCAACTTGATAAATGATCCTCAATATCAGTCCTGAATTATCATGCGAAGAGACTAAAGATTTGCAATGTATGAAGCCTCCACGACAAGTATACAAACTGGAAATTGTAGCTCAAATGTGACCTCTAAAATAAGATCACCACAAACACCCTAGAGATGTCTTCCAACCCCGCAGGTGCTCAACACAGTAAAGGATTTTGTCTCCACTAGTTGCTGGTTCGAACCCTTGGCACAGCCAATACAAAACTCATTTCAAGAAAAATATGCAATGGTAAGTAAAAAATGACTTCACTTTTCTCTTTTATTCCTCCAATACTTCCCAACGTCACTTTTGGGGAATAAATATTTTAATGTTACTTTTCCTTTATGACTTGGGCGCCCACTTCAAGAAAAACATGACTTTACTAATAATAATATACTTTAAGTCCCCATATTATAATAAAGTCACTTTAATAAAAGATAACACTAAGTTAACTATTTAATTTAACTTAGGTATATCGATTAATTAATATTAGATCAAACGGTCTCTACAGATGGGTTTCGTAGTACCGCCAAGTTGGCCAATAGGAAAGGAATTAAGTCCAAGACCGTTACATCAACTCACACCTAGTCTCGTGAGCCCCTGATAAAAATAGAAAGTTTGGCCAAATGGCCCAAATTCACTCCAAAAAGTGCCAGAAGTGATATTCCGCCAAAAGTAGTCCAAGTCACCTCTCCGAAAAAGCTAACTGAGCCTCGAAGAACCAAATCATCGTGGGTCCCCTATCCACCTTTGTTAGTCTACGGGAACCCAAGTAGTAGACTAACCTCATGAGCTGTGCTGCTTAGGAAAGGGACATTACAGTCCGCCCTCCCCAAAATTGCTTGCCCACAAGCAATTTCAACTTTGGATGTTGTAAGATCTGCTCATTTTCCCATGTAGCATCCTCTACTGGCAAATTCTTCCACTTCACTAAGTATTCCTTGATGACCCTCTTCTGCAAGGTGCGCTCTCTGGTGTCGATGATGGCCTCAGGAACAAAAATCAACTTACCCTCCTCATCCAAAGGGGGTTAACTCAGTGGAAGCTATCACATTGTGTCCCAATGCCTTCTTGAGGTGAGACACGTGGAAAACATTATGTACTATACTTCCCGCCAGTAAGTCTAACTCATAAGCCACCTCTCCTATTCTCCTAGACACCCTGAAAGGTCCATAATACTGTGGCTTAAGTTTTTCTGCACCACTCTTTTTGAGAGTGCATTGTCTATAAGGTTGCAGCATCGAGTAAACCATGTCACCCACCTCAAAAGAACGCTCAACCCTGTGTTGATCTGCATATTGTTTCTGTTGGTTTTGCACCTTCTGGATGTTCTCCTTCAAGGACTTCATGATATCTTGACTCTCCTATAGTAAGTCCTTGTCCTTAGGTACTCTACTATCCACGAACAACATATCCAAGAAATTAGGAGCCTCATATCCATAGAGAGCCATAAAAGGTGACATCTGAATGGACATGTGGTACGTAGTATCGTAACAATACTCCCCCAAATGCAACCACTTAACCCATGCCTTCTACTGCCCTGCAATGTAATTGTGGAGGTATCCTTCCACCCACTTGTTAACGATCTCCATTTGCCCATCTGTCTGTGGGTGATAACTAGTGGTGGGAGTGAGTTCAGTCCCACTCAATCTAAAGAGCTCCTGCCATAAGTGACTCGTGAACTTACTGTCTCTGTCACTAACTATGCTCCTTAGCAGCCTATGTAACTGTGTAACATGAATACCTCTCTGAAAAACAAATCTGCAATCTATGTTGCTGTAAATGTGGTTGAAATCACAAAACAATGAGCGAATTTTGTCAACCTATCAACCATAACATAGATACAGTCCCTGCCTTGGACCTTGGGCAAACCCGTGATGAAGTCCATAGAAATACATTCCCATTTCTGATTAGGAATGGTTAGGGGTTGTAGTAGACCAGCTGGAAAAGAAAGCTCCTGTTTATTCTGCTGGCAAGTGAGGCACTCTCTAACATATTTCAATACATCTGTTTTGAGCCCTTTCCATGTAAACCGCTCTCGGATCTGTCTGTATGTTTTGAAGTATCCCGGGTGGCCAACTGTAGGATCAGCTTGGAAAGCTCTCATAACCTTCTTCTTCATCGGCGATCCTGGTACTAGAAAAATCCTCCCTTTGTAAATGATAAGATCATTTACACCTGTGTACCTATTGTCCTGAATAGTACCATCAATTATACCTGTGGCCCACTTGTCCTTTGCATACTCTGCTGATATCCACTCTCTCCAATCAGCTGTAATCTCTCCCAAAGCATACAAGTGTGGTCTCCGTGAAAGTGCATCAACAACAATGTCAAAGTTGTAGGCTTGCAACTTGCTAACCCACTTCTGTTGTTTGTCATTGATGTCACGCTGGTTAAGGAAATGTCTAAGGCTGTTGTGATCCGTTTTCACCACAAATTTGCCTCCCACTAAATACTATCTAAATTTTGCCAATGCATGCATTATGGCTAACATTTCCTTATCATAGATGTTGTAATCTCTCTCTGCACCCCTTAGTTTTCTGCTCTCAAAAGCAATCGGATGCTTATCCTACATCAACACTGCTCCTATGCCTTCCCCTGAGGCATCACACTCAAGCTCGAAGGGCTTGGTGAAATCCGGTATAGCCAACACTGGGCAAGAACTCATTATCTGCTTGAACCTGTCAAAACATTGTTGTGCCTCATCAGTCCGAACAAATGCCCCCTTCTTCGTCAAATCTGTCAATGGAGCTACACTCTGTGAAAATCCTTCGATGAATCAACGGTAAAACCCACATAGACCAAAGAATCCCTTGAGCTGTGAGAGATTCATGGGTGGTGGCCAATCAATAATGGCTCAGATCTTATCTGGATCCACTCTGACTCCGTCAGCACTGATGATGTGACCCAGATAAAGTAACTCAATCATGCCAAATCCACATTTCGACTCTTTGGCATACAGTGACTCCCTCTCCAGAATACTCAGTGTTGGAGGTGCTCCTTTCAAGTCCTGCTAAAAATCAAGATGTCATCAAAAAATATGAGGACAAACTTCCTCAACTGCTCTCTAAAAACCCTGTTCATACAGGACTGAAAAGTAGCTGGAGAATTGGTTAAACCAAAAGGCATAACCAAAAACTCGAAGTGCCCATAATGGCAACGGAAAGCCGTCTTCTCCACATCCTCCTCTCTGACCCGAATCTGATGATATCCAGATCTCAAATCTATTTTGGAGAAGTAACATGCTCCATGTAACTCATCAATGAGCTCATCTATGGGCAGGATGGGGTACCTGTTCTTAATAGTTTTCTTGTTTAGGGCCTTATAATCGATACAATCCTCAGCGTCCCATCCTTCTGGACTAATACAACTGCAGAGGCAAAAGGGATCTTACTGGGTCTAATGTGCCCCATCTCGAGAAGCTCTTTAATAGTCTTCTCTATCTAATCCTTCAACCTCTTTGGATGTCTGTAGGGAGTGATGATAACCAGATTGGCTCCCTCCAACTCAATCACGTGCTCTATGCCTCTATCAACAGGCCTCCCTGGTGGTATACTATTGAATACCTTGTTGTGCTTGGTTATCAATTTCTGAATGTCTGGGTGGTAGCTCTGTTTCGGCTGCTCAGTAGCTGTAGGCATAATGACACACTCGGCTATCCCCTCAACCTGATAATGTCTGAGTAACCTCTCCATCCTCCTAAGAGATACCACTCGAAGTCCACCATCTAACATCCCCCTGAGCACATGTATCTTTCCATCTACCTCGAACTTCATCTCCATGGTTCGTAAGTTGAGGTAGACCTCTCCAATTGCATGAAGCCACTTCATGCCAAGGACCACGTCCATGTCTCCCATGCTCACCACATAGTATTCAACCTGGAACTCATAGTCACTTAACTTAATAGTTAAGTTTGGGATTCGCCTTTTGCAAGTAATAACAAATCCATCATCTACCCTGACCTTGAATCCCTCAAACTCCTCTGTCTTGAGTCCTCTCCTTGCCGCAAGACCTTCATCAATGAAATTGTGTGTAGCCCCTGTGTCAAGAAGCGTATCACTCCATGTCCTTCCAAAACTCCCAAAATCCTGCAAGAACCCTTTTCTGAATAGCAGAAAGGTGGGATGTGGGTCTATCATCATCCTACTCACCCTGGGACTCTTCTGCTGCACTATCCGCTTTCCTATCCTTTGAATCAGTGTGCTGGTCTGATTTTTTTGAAGCGGTCTCCTCAGCTGAAAAATATTCAATCTGTTTTACTTGCCCCTTCATAGGGCACTTATGTTTGGGGTCCCATGGCCCCTTACATTTGAAGCACAGTTTCTTCCTCCTATACTCATTTAGTGCATCATCATCAAGTCTAATGGTTGGTTTCTTATGATGGTCTATGTCTCGATGATGGTATTTTTTGTTCTTCTTGGGAGGGAATGATTTAGAGACAAACTTACTCTGTGGAACAGCAAACTCCATACTTCGTGCTTTCTTAATGGTTTCCTATAGTGTAGGTGGATCGAAAGCCTTAACCCTCCCTCTAAGCGGCTCCATTAGTCCTTCACTGAATAGGACTACAAGTCTCCTCTCTAAAATACTAGGAACCATGACCGAGAGTCTCTGAAACTCTGTGATATAAGACTCAAGTGGTCCGTACTGTTTCAGCTGTGCAAGTTCCCTGAATTGCAGCTCTGGATCCTTATTGTCAAATCTCTCTATAGGCCTGTTTGTGAATTCATCATATGTGGTGATCAAGTTATGGCCCAAGGTGACCAAACCGTGGTACCACCTGTTGATGATGTTTTCTTGACAACAACATTAGAATAAAACACCAAGTGCTCTATCCTCTCTTGAACAAAGCGTCTTGAATGCTAAATTACGTGATCAAACAAGAACGCTCCAAGGTTCCTTGTACGTGATTTGCAACGGATAGCCTCGGTGGTGTGATGTGATTTGCTGGTAATCACAAAGAGACTTACGCTGAATATGCTCCTTACTTCATTCAACTATGTACTCTTTCCTTGTGAAATGGAAATTCTGATCAACTATGAAAAGAAAAGGCAAAAGGCAAGAGTTTAAGAAGCTAATCTAAGGACAATCAAGTGATGGATGATGTCAAGATAGACAAATTCCTCATATAACCCAACTCCGCTTCGCCATGAGGACCAACAAGCAAAGCATTCATCCAAACACCCACAGCTGGCGCAACTTGAACAATCTTCACAACCGAACTAAAGCATGTAAAGGTTCAGGCTAACTTTGCAAAGTGAGTTGCCATCGACAATCCACAAGAAGTATGAACCATTAAGGAATTCATCAAATATCTTAGCATATTGGCATCACATCAAAGTTGCATGGACACGGATACGGTATCCAATACGGATACGGTATCTGATACGGATACGGCTATTTTTCAAGATCCCCTAATATGGATACGGCTGGATACAGTGTATGTATATATATAAGACCCCCTAATATTTAGTTATTAAAATAATAAATTATATTTTAATATAATAATATATCATTAATAAATTATATTTTAGTATAATAATATATTTTTAATTATATATATTACAAATTAAAAATATATTATCATATTAAAATATAATTTATTATTTAATACCTAGATATTATAATTTTATTAATATGAAATATTAAACTTATTAAATTTAAATACAAATAAAACTAATATTAATGATAAATGATTTTTGATATAAACTTCATAAATAATAATAAAATTGTAAATAAACTAAAAGATTTAAATGTTAATAAAACTAATAGATTAATATTAATAATTTTAAACAGATTTATTATCTCTAATAAACTTAAAGGCTTAATAATTAGCCGATAGCCTTTATATAGCTCGGAATTGTCTCACGCTATAAAAAAAAATTCACGCAGGACATTTTATAAACTTGTTGGTATTGTCTCACGCCGTAAAAAAAATTCATGCAGGAAAATTTGTAAACTCGTCGGTTGTTCCTATCGGCGTATTCCTTAAAACTTGAGTATTTGAGAAGTTCGCTGCGGGTTCGGGAAGCTCTGCCAAAACCCGACTTTTCCTTAAAACTCGAGTGTCCCTCCGCCAAGCGCCACGGTCATCAGCAGATAGAATGTTATCGCAAGAGGGCATGAAGCTTAGGGTTTTTCGTTGACGGGTTTAAAATTTTTATTTTAAAAAACGTTGGCTTGGATACGCTACAGTGGATTATCTTGCCGAATCCGCATGTATCGGGCACGGGTCAAAGTTTGGTCTCATTCTAGGTACGGGCGGGCACGGCACCCAGGCCGTATCTGGGTCGTACCGTATCCGTACCTGGTACGCCGGTACGCATACCGAGGGAGGTGGGGCTGCCGTATCCAGTAACCCTGCATCACATCAATAAACTTCTAATCTAACTCTACTTGGAAACATCTCTCAATCATCTGCAAGAATTTGAAACCATGCCAACATCCCACAATCACTCAAATCACCATGAAAAATCAACAATGAGCTTGTATTGATCCAGGAAGTGTTTTTACAACAATTTCACAATATCTCTTCAATGACATCGAAGAGTTTCCTCTACTCTACTTGCTATTCTACTCTCCTATAGCAACTCTACTCTTAATCTCTTCCTATATCTATTGTCCCTTACAAATGAGAAGAATGAGCCTTTTATAGACTCCATAAATTACATGAAGGGCCAGGATTGATTTGACAATCAACGGCCAAGATCGAGACAAGGCAGTTTGTTACAAAATTTGCTATTTTTAGAACATGAAAGAGGCAATGAAGGCACGTTTCCCAATGTGATAAGCATCTTTGGAGCATCTCTATGGTAGGCCCTCTTACATGGAAGAATGCGATTGGCTTGATGGTGTGTACATGCCACCTCAACATCTTTGAATGAACTAGTGTGATTCACTTCATGTTCACTTTACTTAGAATATTTTCTTCTTGTTGTCTTGATGTATCTCATGGATCGCTTTGATGATCATGCTCATCTCTCATCTTGTGATGTTGTTGTGCTTGTGCAGGACTATGCCTCTGGATAGTTGCATGGAGTCATGGAGTAGACTAGTGCCTGATGAGATTTCTTCTTGTCCGGCACATGATATGTGAGCTTCTGGATGATGACCTCCTTCAAGATGTGCATGGTGAAGTGACAACCTTCCACTGATCCTCGTCTCGAACGGATGATGCTCTTGATGATGAACTACACTTGTAACCTTGATCATCTTAGACTAGCTCCCTTTCACATGGCATTGATGTCTTCCTCATCCAGACATACGAAGTCTTCGAACTAGATGTTGGAGCTCTCCTCCATGTGATGATGATGACAAGTTTGAGCAACGTTCCTCAGCCTTCCAAACTTCTCATGTATGAGTTCTCGCCATTCACCTCCTTGGATCCTCCATCACCTACAAGAAGAAACACATCAAATTAAAACTCGATATAAAGGATTTTCAACAACAAATTACATTCACCTTATGTATGTGGGATTAAAACAATGGCATTCCAAAGCATCCATCACTTGTCAAAATCAAATTTGGAAAGCTACACTTTAAATTCACTTGAGAATTCACCTCTCTTCTTGGCCGGCCAACCTAAGTGGGTTTGAAAGGCATGTCTGGACTATGGAACGTGAAATTCCATGCTTGAGTGTCTAGGCCGACCTTCTTGGGCGGGTTTGGAGGGTGTGTGTGGACAAATTCATGTGGAAGGTAACATTGTCCATGTGAGGAGTCTAAAGCCGCCTAGAGGATGACCTTTGGATTTTTCAACTTAAACAACTTTGCACTTGTTCATTTCACCTTTGACATGTTCATCTTCATTATTTCCATTGATTTCACTTGCAAATTGTATTGTCTACATCCCTGGGCGGTTTTGGAGGTGTTGTCTGGAGAATGCATTGTGTCAGGTGACATAATCCACAAGGACCTCTTGAGGCCGCCCTTAGAGGTGACCCTTGGATTTTTCCTCAAAATGCCTCAAAAAACATTCAAACCTATGAACTTCCATCAAATCTTCATGATCTCATTGTACTTCAACTCAAAACATTGCAAACTTGATAGGTCTTCTACTTGAGCGGGTTTAAGGTTGATGTCTGGAGAGTGTGTTGTGCAAGAGGTGAAGTTGTCCAAGCATAAGAGGTCAAGGCCGCCCAGGAAGGGCGGGCTAGGAGGTGGTGAGTGGATTTTATCACTTAGGCACTTTCTAACTTGGTTTTGACAATTTCAAGACATCTTCACTTGCTTCCTTGATGGTTTAAAATCCTTGCATGAGATTTGCATATTAGATGACTGGAATTTGAAAGTGATGTTTGGAGTAGTTCATGTGAAGATCAAGAGAATCCAAGCTCTCATGCTTAGGCCGCCCAAGTAGGGCGGATTTGGAAGTGAGGCTTGGATTTTTACTTATTATCCTTCATGTATGTTCCAAACTTGCATGTGTTTGTTCAAAACTCAGTGTTAGCCATTGCCTTCCTTGCAAATTTTTGTCATTTCTCCTGGGCGAGTTTGAGGTTAGTGCATGGAGGATGCAATGTGAAGACATGAGATTGTCCGAATGGAGGGTCTAAAGCCGCCTAGGAAGGGCGGGTTTCAAGTGTAGGCTTGGATTTTTCATGACTTAGTGATTTTTGCTTAGTTTTGATAGTCTAAAACCTTTTACACTTGTTTGATTGATAACTTGACCTCTTTGAATGCAATGGAAAGCCATGAGAGGATGGGCGGATTTCAAGGGTCTAGGCGGAGTATTTCATGTGAAGGAGATGACTCTGTCCAAGTAAAGGTCCTAAAGCCGCCTAGGAAGGGCGGGTTTCAAGGGTAGGCTTGATTCTTCACTTCTAACCTTCATTTGATGCTTGTTTCCTCCTCATGATTTCTCCTTGTAAGGTTTCATTTCTATACATTCTTAGGCGAGGTTAGAAGGCAGATCTGAAATGTTTGATGGACTTATCCTTATGTCATGGTGGAGTCCGCCTAAGCTAAGCAGCCTTGAAGATGTTGTATGGAGTGCATGATGTGAAAGAGGTGAATGCCAGTGAGTTTCTTAACAAGATAGTCTTGAGAGTGTGTATGGATTGCTTCCCTTAGCTCATTCATCTCCTCATGAAGACCTTCTCTCCAACACCCTTAAGACTCAAATGATGCATCATGGATACTAAGTGATGATGTTATCCACCTATCATGATGAAAACCGCCTAGGAAGGGCGGGTTTGGATAGGTAGTAAGGATTTTGCTATGTGCACACATCTTTACCTTAACCTTGACACTCCTCTTCCACCTCCATGACTTAGTGACTTTCAAACTTCCTTCCTCTTAGAATGACCTTAATTATCTCATCTCCTGAGTGTGATCTTGATCATCCATCAAACAAACTTGCAACTTATGTCATTCTTCACCCTAGGCAGTTTTGAGAGTGTTGTGTGGAGAGATGCATGTGAGGACATGGGAGAATCCAAGACCCCTTCTTGAGGCCGCCCAGGAAGGGCGGGTTTGAGAGCATGGTGTGGATTCTTTCTCTAAAACATATTTTCCTAACCTTGATAATCTCCCAAACTTGTCCTTGTATAACTTCGTGTTGGTGAATGATTGATGGAAGTCAGAAGACAAGTTTGGAATGTTTGATGAACCTTATCCACATGTCAAGGTGAAATCCGCCTAGGCTAAGTGATATGGAAGATGTCATGTTAAGTGGCCAATACAACCCCTTTAAACTTGCCTTGTCCACCCTTAAGAATTTCCACTTATCATTGATTCAACCTTGCAACTTACCTCTAGTGGATGAAGAATTGAGGGGGCATGGGTGGAGTGATTAACATCCAATTCCAAGCTTACCTTACAAACTCTTATAACATACTTCTTGAGCGGATCTAGAGGTGATAGTTGGATGCTATTGTTGTGGTGATCATGTAGTCCAGACAAGAAGATGAAGACCGCCTAGCAAGGGCGGGTTTAAGGGAGGTATGTGGATTGTTATCACTTAATGTTCATTCCTCTCCTCATGAAGACCCTTATCTTGAACTTGCCTAAGACTTAGCCATCTTGAGATGCTTGTGAAGTGAAAAGGTAAGCTTTGAGCTATTAGAAGATGATGTCAATCTGCATTGGTGAAGTCTGCTTTGGAAAGGTAGAATTGGAGTTGTTAGTTAGATTTTGCAACTTAGAACATCCTCCACCCATCTAGGCCTGATTGCCATACCTATGAAGTGCTTAATTCATTGATCTCTCCTTACAACTTGCAGTGTCTTCACCCTGAGCGGCTTTAAAGGCAGTGTATGGACTTTTTCATGTGGAAGAAGGTATTATCCACAGACATCCCTTGAGGCCGCCCAAGTAGGGCGGGTTTAAGGGTACCCCTTGGATTATCCTTCAAAATGCCTTAAAACACATTCAATCTTATGCAATTTCATCATGATCTCATTTGTACTTTAACTCAAAACATTTCAAAATTGATAAGTCTTTTCCGTGAGCAGGTTTGATGATGGTGTTTGGAGTATATTATGTGCAGGAGATGAAATCATCCAAGCATGGAGTTCAAAGCCGCCTTACATGGGCGGGTTTGGAGAAGATGTCTGGATTTTGTTATTTAAAGCCTTATCCTCATGGAGATGTCTCCCTCTCCTTGCTTCTTAAGGCTTAGTCAACTTTTCAAACTTCCCTCCTTTTGGAATGACTCTCCCTCTAAGATGTGAGGTAAGATGCAATCATGTCTCCAAGTTTACCTCTCTAGGATGATCTTCTCAAACATGTGAAGCTTCATGATGATTTAGGAAGTCAAGAAGAGTATTTGCGTTGCTTCAACATCAAAATTCCAAACTGACCTCCCTAGGCCGCCCAGGTAGGGCGGGTTTGAGAGTAGGTCTTGGATTTTGGCACTTAGATACCTCTCATGCCTTAAACTTGACTATCTCCTTTCCTTGTGATATCATCTTGGCTATACTTAGCACACAAACTTTGCTTATTGCATGATTCTTCTCCTAGGGCAGGATTGGAGATGCTGTCTGGAGTGATTGACGTGGAGGAGGTGAAATTGTACACAGGAACCTCTTGAGGCCGCCCAGGTAGGGTGGGTTTAAGGGTGACCCTTGGATTTTCATCCAAAACTCACTTAATCCTTTCAAACTCTCATGTTTCTCTTGAATTTCACCACCTTCTAGTGCTTTATGCTTGAAAACCCTTCAAAATTTGATCATTCTCACCTGGGGCAAGTTTGGAAGTTGCATCTGAAGAGTGTCATGAGGTGGTGAAGACACTGTCCATGTGAACATGCTAAAGCCGCCCAGATAGGGCGGGTTGAGGAGTGACCCATGGATTTGGACTTGAAACTTGCTTAAACTCAAACTTTGCCTACAAGCCATCACATCCCAGTGTTTTATGCATGCAAAAACTTCTAAACTTAGCCATTTTCTCCTAGGGCGGATTTGATGGTTCTGTTTGGACAAATGCATGTGCAGGAGGTTGAGTCCATGACCTCATGCCAAGGCCGCCCAGTATGGGCGGGTTTGGAGGTGAGGCATGGAAGTTTCATCAAAATCTTAGTTTTAGACTCCATCATCACTCCCTAACTTCCTTCAGTCAGCAAAAACTCGTGAAAACATCCTAACTTTCCCTGGGCGGGTTTGAACGTGTTGTCTGGACAAGCTCTCTTAATGGTGAAGACACTGTCCAAGAGGACCTTGTGAGGCCACCCAGTCTGGGCGGGTTTGGACAGTACCCTTGGATTTCTTGCCTTAGTCAAATTTTGGATTTCCCGAATGGAAGTATATTGAGTTTCTTATCAATATACTTCCAGGATGTTTGAGATAGGTCCTGGATCCATAGGATTTAGCATGCAGATTCTAGATTTCTGAGGATCCACCAGATTTCAGACTTAGTCATTTTTTCAGGATTTTCAGGATATCAGACTTAGTCATTTTCAGGGTCTCAGTGACATGCATCAGGATGAAGGCATATAGACCTCTTGGCAACAAACTGTTGAGACTTGCATACACAACACTATCAAAATCATACAAGCTCAGAGGAAAACTAAACCTAGAGCAAAACGAAGCGAGAAAGCAAAAAAAAAAGGGGGTCCCCATTTGCAATGGGGCGATGTGTGATTACATCACAACACCACCACTCATGGACTACTCTGTCTAAATGTATGGTGGCAAAGTTAAGTACTTCATCTTCCGGCATAGGCTTAAGAGTCAAGTAGTTATCTAACTTATGCACGCACGCTCTAGCTATCATTTTGCCACTCCCATCAAAATGCTCCAAAGAAACCTTGCTCAAGGCATGCTGATAATCCCTGTTAGTACGCTGTGCCCTGTGATCTGTCCTACCACCCATACCTGCTCTCTACCTCTTTTGATTCATATATTGTTCCAATGACGTCTCCCTAATCTCAGGTGGAAGAGTTATATATTTTGCATGATGCAACCTGACATCCTCTGCCATAGATATCTGTGCCTCATGCCCCTGAATAACAAGTGTCTCCTCTTTGCATGGAAAGTTAGGTTGTAGAGGCCTAGGAACCGATCCTGGGGTTGTCCTAGTGCTGCGACCACTACCCTAACCAACATGTCGGCGATTATTAGCATTAGAACCGCTTTCCTTACCATCGTCTACTACATGTGGTTGTGGTGTTGAATTACCCTAATTCATTTTGGCTAACAACTAGGACAGCATATCCAACATAATATCAAATTTCCTCTCTGTTTTGGAATTTGGGCTCTCAAGTTGTTCTGCTCTTTTGTTTTTGTCTGCCACATGTCCTGTAATGCTATCAGTCGTTGGATGAATTTCTATGCATACCCAAAATCCCTGATATAGTTTCTCCTTATAGAACCTGTGGTGGCTACCACTGATGGGTATCTTTCGTATAGACTTGTTTCCAAAAACTCATGAACAATGTTCAACACAGGCTGGCAAGATACCCCAGCTCTGATACCACTGTAATAACCCACCCCCTTATGGTTTTCTATGGTTTAGTTGAACCTGGTGCATTTTGGTGTTTTTTGCATATGACATAGAACTTGCATGCATGTATAACTTAGATAATAACATAAAATAACAATACCCAGTTGCTTATAATAAATGGAAATGCTTCATATCTCAATAATAAACAACACCCATATGAAAGATGAGCAAATAGATTAAACTATTAACATACCCATTCGCTGTTATGGAGACATAAGTCTGAAAATTGGGTGTTACAGCAGATTGAAGTCTATAATCCATTTCCAAACTTTTAAACTCTGAATATTACATCAACAAAGCAAGGAACAGCATGCACAATAGTTGGACGCCTCCATTTGGTGGCTGAAGGAACTCAAAATCCCAATCGTTGGTCCTTATATGCTGACCCACGACCTCTTAATGCACTTTTACGACCTGTGTAAAAGAACAGCAGCAAGTAATATCTTTATTGTCTCAAAAAAACCTCCAATGTGCAATCCAAACTCCTTTCAACCTGTGTGCCTAAGATAGGTGGAATCTTTCATTCCAAACAAGCTCAAAAAACCCCTCTGTTGTGGTACGGCCTCCCTGGAGTGGTACGACCAGCTGAGGTACCAAATCTCTATCTCCAAGTGCTCAAAGTCTCTGCCTCAACTTGATAAATGATCCTCAATATCAGTCCTGAATTATCATGCGAAGAAACTAAAGATTTGCAATGTATGAAGCCTCCGCGACAAGTATACAAACTGGAAATTGTAGCTCAAATGTGACCTCTAAAATAAGATCACCACAAACACCCTAGAGATGTCTTCCAACCCCGCAGGTGCTCAACACAGTGAAGGATTCCGTCTCCACCAGTTGCTGGTTCGAACCCTTAGCACAGCCAATACAAAACTCATTCAAGAAAAATATGCAATGGTAAGTGAAAAATGACTTCACTTTTCTCTTTTATTCCTCCAATACTTCCCAACGCCACTTTTGGAGAATAAATATTTTAATATTACTTTTCCTCTATGACTTGGGCGCCCACTTCAAGAAAAACATGACTTTATTAATAATAATATACTTTAAGTCCCCATATTATAATAAAGTCACTTTAATAAAAGATAACACTAAGTCAAATATTTAATTTAACTTAGGTATATCGATCAATTAATATTAAATCAAAGGGTCTCTGCAAGTGGGTTTCGTAGTACCGCCAAGTTGGCCAATAGGAAAGGAATTAAGTCCAAGACCATTACACCAACTCGCACCGAGTCCCATGAGCCCTTGCTAAAAATAGAAAGTTTGGCCAAATGGCCCAAATTCACTCCAGAAAGTGCTAGAAGTGGCATCCCACCAAAAGTAGTCCAAGTCACCTCTCCAGAAATGTTGACTAAGCCTCGAAGAACCAAATCATCGTGGGTCCCCTAACCACCTTTGTTTGTCTACAGGAACCCAAGTAGTAGACTAACCTCGTGAGTTGTGCTGCTTAAGAAGGGGACATTACAAAATGCTATCTTTATGGCCTTTGTAATTGGCATCTATTATTAGACATTCCTAAATAATATAAGGCTGCCATCTCCCACCTGAGTTTGACAAGCTTCTTCTCTCATCTCATTCTTGTACTCATACCATCATTGGTACTGAAGCCAAGTTTGATTTTGAAGAAAGTTGGTAGAGAAGGTTGAAGGCACATTGGAAGTTTCATGCATTTCAAGGTGGGTCGTTGTTGCAATTTGTAGAAGAAACACAAGGTTAGGGAAAAGAAAAATCACAAAGATCAAAGTCAGTTGCAACCAGATCAACAACAAAAGATTGTGGACCTAAAACATACAACCGCATTGAGGGTTTTCAAAAATAAGTCACAAATCACATGAAAAATTGTTGGTTGTGGGGAGAAAATCAATTGATTCTAAGATCGTTGGTTTCCCTCAAGTCACGGACATCTTGAGAATCGTGGTCAGGAAAAGGGGGGTAAATCAATCCTAGGTGGTTATGACAGCCGAAGTCACAATCTTGTTTCATGGGCACAAACCAATCGCAAGCATCTATTCAAAAATTGTGGTTCAAAAATTTGCTAGCAAAATAACTCGTGGGTTGCAAAGCTTTTCTTAAAGTTTGTACAATCATAGCTAGGGTTAATAGCATACAGTCATGAGTTTAGTGCATCTACGATTATTTTCAGGTATTTATTTATTTTTATCCAAACTGATCTTCATTTTTAGTCCGAAAGTTTTAAAAAGGGATTTTCCAGATATTTTTCTCCAAGGGTTTCAAGTAAAATTTACTTTTTGGATCAATTTATTCCAAGATCAAAATTTGAAATTTTTCAAATCATATTTAAAAAATTTGGGAGAAGTTTATTTTTTGGGATTGCTAAGTAAATGGCTAGTATTCAAGACTCGGTATTGCTCAAGTCATAGAAATTAAAGGAGAAAAATTATAATATACGGAATCACAAGATATTTGCTATCGCTAAGTATTGGGAATGTGACATAATCCTATAAAGCATAGAAACTAGGCCTATCAAAAACATAGTTGACTATGATAGGTGTCATCAAGAAGCCCTGCTAATTCTAAATTTCTCAATATTAAATGATTTAAAGCCCAAAATGCTACATCTGCACATGCATTATGGGATAGTTTGTAAAACAAGCATCAAGTCTCCAAGAAAATAAAGGACCTGTATTTAAAAATTGTTTGCTTTCCACTAACGTGCAGGAGGGTGGGTCTTTGTCAAAGCATCTTCTGAAACTAAAAGATCTTAGGGATCAACTCGTCATGGTCACAAACCAATGCATGAGGAAGATATGGTTGCTCTAATCATCAACAACCTACCACCCTCCTATAACAATTCATATTTATTGCAGAAGGAACGATGACGAGCAAATGAGTGAAGTTAGTTCTAGGAGTTCAAAAAGTACACTTGCTCCATAGTCTTAGAGTACAAACCATAGTGCTCTTTCTTTCACTTCACAACCACGAAGAAAGGTACAATGCTTCTATTGCCAAAAATTTGGGCATGTTAAGAATAATTGTAGGAAAAGACAGTATGATCTATCCCACAAGCAACAAAATGAAGCTAATATGGCGGATATTGTTGAGGAAAACCATGATGAGGAGTTTGTATTGATGAATTTTTCAGACAATGCTAAAAGCAATTGTTGGTTCTTTGATTTAGGTGTATCTAGACACTTCACGTGTCGAAAGGACTGATATGTTAGGTTTATTGCTAATGATAGTCACAAGGATTTTGTTTCGCTTGGTGATGGCAATCACACTCAATAAAAGGGATAGGTGATGTGAAAATTGTACTCAATAATGGCATCAAACTTTTAGTATGGAATGTTAGGCATGTTCCAGGTTTGAACAAAAATATACTCTCAATTAGCCAAATTACATAAAATCCTAATGTTCTAGTTCAATATTGTGGGATGGAGTGCATTGTTTTTAATGTAAACCAGGATAAAATAATTGCTCAAGGCATTAAGCCAAGCAGTGTGTATAAAAGGCTTGTACAAGCTTGCTAATCATGTCTTGCATGCTACACCAAAGGAACTATGGTCCAATCATAAATCTCAATAGATCAATACAGAAGCTAGTACTATAGCACCATTGACCAATGTACCTTCTAGTTCATGGGGTGTTCCAATGTGTCAGTCTTTGGGTGGTCTTCTCCCCTATGTATCAGCAACATAAAACTGATGGTGTCTCCATTTTGGTTGAGATTCGCCCCATACAAAGTTTGTCCCAAAAGTCAAGACTTTGTCTCCACTGCATTCACTTGTTGTGCTTCAAAGGCCCTAGTGGTATTTTGAAGGTGAGCCTAATAATGACTTCACCAAATTAGATTTGCCATCTCAAAAGACAAGGAAACCAATTGATGACTGCGCAACAAAGCATGTTCACTATATTCTTTTTGCATATCTTTATCATGTGCATAATGTCATGAAGGTTGCTCATGAAAATATTTCTGCACATCTTGTAATTTAATGACTAAACCGCCAAATCCTTCCGATTTAGTTACTAAGCGGGGTATTAGGATATTAATAGTCTATTAAATTAATATGTAATAATGTAATAGTGTAATTGATATTACACTCCTTCATAACTGCGATTTATTATTAGATGTTGCTCAATAATATAAGGCTGCCATATCCTCCTCAATTTGACAAGCCTCTTTTCTCATCTCATTCTTGTATGCATACCAACATTTTGTCATCATTCCTTCATCCTGAAAAACAACCACCTTGCCCTGATGAATCTACATAAACAAACGTTTTCATCGTTTAAATCCTATACTCCATCTTGTCGATGCATCTGAATGGTACTAAAAGCTACATTCATTAACCCTACAATGATACAAAATAAAGACAAGAAGAACAACATATGACAAACAAGACTCTTGAGTTGACGAAAAATCAGAGATCTAGCTGGAGATTTGGCATAATAAAAAAAAATCATATGGGTACAACAGTATCAAATCTAACAAATGTTTTAATACAAATGATGTTGTTGATGTGGATGGCTAATGAGATCTGATTGACATCTGAATAATGGCAGTATTGGCGGTACTTGCATCTAAAATATTTCTTTGCATTAATGTTCATGCTTGATCTAATGACAACAATTTGGGGCAACAATGTTTATCAGGTGGCCTATTATTCCTTCTATAAAGACTGAATTGAAGCTTGAACCATAGACCTTGCTTTAATAGATTTGAGCCATAGACCTTGCTTTAATAGATGATTTTGATTTGAAAGCCTTACTGGATAAAGTTCCTGTCACACTCTTGTTTTCTTTGTGGGAGTGTGATTTACATGAACTGGCCCTGCTTCTTTGTCAAGCTCTTTGCTCCGGCCCACTCCTCTCTCCCTTAGCACTTGCCCAGGCACCATCGCTTTGCCACCATATACACACTCCATGCATCACCTCCAAAACACCTCACCTCAAATGCATTGCTGCCCCTTGGGTGCAGCTAAAACCTTCACATGTCTTCATACACTCGAATGCATATATACGACCCCTCCAAGTATCAGTCACAAACTTGTAGGTCAATGTGTGCAATTTTCAAATTCTAGAGCTTCTTACTGCCTGGGTTCCCATCTCACCTTTGGTAATGTAGAGGACAGAAATCAAAAATATTCTTGACCTTTGTTTCCCAAGGACGAACTCATGAATCTTATCCAAGAAGTGATTTGAGGCATAAAAATGTGTACTCATACCATCCAGAGCTCGAGATCTTTGCACCATTCTTGGACAAGGACAGAAAGAATTTTCATTTCAGTTGACTTACAACACAGTGAAGATGGGAGAGTAGGTAAATGCATTAAAAAAATTAACAAATACTTGAAGGAGGCAATGTTCTCAAATGTATTTAAAAATGAAACCATCTTGCACAAAAAGCATGATGCCCAGTAAAAATGTAATTCATTTGCCTCAAAGGGCAGTGACCAGTCTTTGGTAGAACGGAATGATGTTCTACAAACTTGCAATTCAAATGGCTATAGACCAAGAAGCAGCAGTAAGATGTTGCTAATGGCTCTATCTATAAGCTCTAGGCATTTGTTGAATCTATGGTGTACCCTATCGATGTTGATTGGTAAGCCACCAAGAATAAGTGGTAAGATGTTGCTAATGGCTCTTGATCGAAGCAACAAAATTGAGCCATCATGACCCCCAATTGTGCATGAATCAAGGTCAAGTTCAACCCATGGTTGGCACCAAGAAGCAAGCTCTAGTAAGTATTGAATTCCTTACATGCTGCACCTAGAATCCCAACTATTCATGAAAGCATTCCTTACATTTCTTGCATAATATATTGCCCTAAAAGCTTGAGTGTCAAGTGCATGGCTGTACTAATCTGAGGAAACATCTCCTATAGGTCTTTTAAATGGGTACCATCCTTCCTCTCTTCGATTTCATCTTACCAAGTCATACCCACTTTTGACTCCTTTGTGGTTTAACAAGTGACGGGAAATGCCTTAATTAGCAGCATGATATCTAGTGAGATTCATCACTAAGAGAAAATTAAGATGCTTGATTGTGTTGCAGCTTTGCAGGTATTCACTTTTACAGGTGGAGATTGAGGCACTTCCACTAATTTACCCATATTACTGTTGTCAATCTAGTTTATGCTAATGGATTTATTGCTCAATCAATCTGTGACAACACACCCAATGATAAGTTGCTATTTCATAATCACCTCAAGTTCATACCATCTTGCGTTGGAAGTAATGACTGCAACACCATTTCCTTTGGAAGTTTGTGCATGAGCTTTTGTATAAGAAATTTATTTTCTTGCACTCATCTGCCTCTCCTTTCCTTTTGCTTTGGTGGGACCATTTATCTTTGCATCTCAACTCTGAGTAAGATTAAAATTAAGTTACGGATGCAAGAGCAGAACAACATCATCTACTGTGAGTCCTCGCAGTTCCTTAAAATCAGACTGTCTCAAAGGGGAAAAGGATTATTTGAGGGCAGAAGTTTGCAATGTCCAAGAGAAATATTGAGCCTTTTCTTGGGTCTTGGGCACTCAGCAGGACTGAAAGTGTTGGTTATATGTCAGATTGAGATATATGAAGGGCGACACACAAGGAAATTTGGTAGGAGGAGTTTTTAAGGACAAAAAGGTATCAAAAACATTCTGTGATACCTCAATTCAAACATGTGCAATTTTGGGTGTGTGTTCTATGTGACCTCAGAGATCAGTGATATAAATCTCATTACACCTTATTCTTAGACCCAAGATGGTGTAGATGTCATGCCCTTTTTCTGGGGCAGATAATATATTTATACATTAATTAAATATAAATAATAATATAATATTAAAATAATAAATTATAATATTAAAATAATAATAATAATATTATTATTATTATTATTAATGACTTACAATAACAATAATATTTTCCTAGAGACAAACTCATGGTGGCACCAATTATGATTTCAAGGAGGCCGACCCAGCCAGTATTTAGACGATCACTGTAAAAGCAAGTTCTTGACAAAGAGTTTGGCATCCGATTTTGATAACATTTCAGTCATCTTTCAAGATTATACTGCCTGTGAGGACAAAACCCCTCGACAGTCAGACCATTGGTGAGGACGAAAACCCCATCCCTGGCTATTTCTTTAGGGCAAATTCACCCAGAATTCGTATTTAGTGCTGAACAGGGTTTAATATCCAATTTGCAGGTCCGGGAGGAGGTTTGTAGCTGCACAATATTGTTGTCTGCATTAGGTTTCATCCAGAACTACAAGTAGCGATCTGGCAAAGGAAGTAAGTCATCAATCACAGGAGTCACCATCCCCAGGTCAGCGACTAGATCAGTCCAGCGCTCTGCCAAGCCTAATGTGCCATCATCTGGAGAAGAGTGATATTGAAGCAGGAAGGCGATAAGTGTGTCTGTGACACAGCGAGTTTGAGGAGATGACACCAGCCCGACCAGACCAGAGGTGGGTTATAGAAGATTTAAATATCACCTTATTCAGCGAACTGGATACTTGGGAAGGGACGTGGATCAAGTGAACCAGTCTGCGCCGTTCTTTTACGCAAGCTACTGAGCTCGGCATCAAGGAAAGGAGAGCATCAATCAAGTAAGACAGATCTGAATACCTTAAACAACATTTGGGCAACGGAATACAAGCTACTGTGTGAAGTTTAACCTTCATCTGAAGCATATTTATCATAGCAAGATCATCATTGTAATTTCTTGATGAGATGTTACAGATTAAGACAGATTTCCAATCTCTGTTAAGTTGATTCATTGAGTCTAATGTTATCAGATCTGAGTGATGTCATTTGAACCCTTTATTTAAGGATTGTTTAACCAGCACCGATCTATGGTCTCCCCAAATCTTATAATTCAGTTTTTGGTCGAAATACATCAGATTTTAGATGCTTATACAGCTGAAGTTTCCAATATAGGGCAGTACTGTAATATTGAGCTCTATAGTTTGGACCCATACATTTGTCCCAGCAGTCATAATTATCAGGAGACGCAGGGGTACTGGTACCAGTACGGGGACGGGGACGCCAATCAAATTAGGGTACGTGAGTAAATGAATAAGGAGATGGCTATTTTATATGTAAATGAATCACCTGAAATCTTGGGTACGGGTACAGGTACGTTGTCTATGTTCCCATAATGGAGTTTCCTGGCAACTATGCCAGCAGTCGGTGAATTGCATTTGTGTGAAGTAGAATTTGTGTGTGTGATTTAGAACTGGTAGAGATCTGCCTAAATCTAAATCTGAGTGGTTAATGTGTTGAAGTTTCACCTGTTATTGTCTTCAGTAGGTTTCAGGGACAGCAAATCATGATTTAAAGTTAATGATCAGACTGTGTGTGCATCCACTAACGAAAGAAATTACAAAGTCTAAACCAGGGACCTTACAGTAGACTGCAAATGGCCTTGCAAAAATTTAATTTATATATAGTTGGTCTAGCAATAGTCATCGATACTCCAATCAAGGCAAAGAAAACATTGAGATGTGGATCTGAAAAACTTGAACATCTCTTTGGCTGCTCTTGATCTTGAGAAATTTTGTGCACCGTCTGTTAGAGCTATATAAGCTGGGTCTTCTTCTGGTTCTCCTGATGATTTTCAAATTTTGAACAATGAAAACTAAGCATGACCCATGCATTCCATTGTTTTGGAAAAGTATGGCTCAGTCTATAGAGGTTAACTATTGACATTATGTATTTTTTTTATTGGTTAATTTGAGGGACCCAATGGTCACTTGGCCTCTTTGGAGCACAATAGAGGCTCCAAACCCCAATGAATACAGGGTTCAAAGCTGCAAGCACAGCGGCCCAGCAGGGGCATGAAGCCTGCATGCAAGCTGGCCCAGAGAAGGTTTGAACTCGCATGGACTCTATATCAGTGCCAACACAATACCATTGCATTATGCCATGAACGGCTTAAATGTTATGCATTGTTATTTACCATGGGATTTAGTAAATAGATTTTTTTTGTTAAAGCCATTTTCTTGTCTTTACATACTTTGTCAATAATCTTTAAAAATTAATTATTTTCCCCGTCATTTCTCTCTACAAGATTGGAGGACTTGCATTTTCAAAGGCAATTATTTTCCACAAATCATACTTGATAATAAGTTTCATGTAGCTTAGATAATTGCTAGACTAATTATAAAATACATTAGTGCTCATTATTCATAAGCCAAAGCTACAAAAGGAAAAAAAATCTTTACAAAACTACAAAACATTCACAAAAATCATTATGGATTGGAAACCTGCTTAAGTCAATGTAAACATCCTAATCAAATATCACACAGGATGTCAATGGGATGAGCCCAAGTCGTAAATCAATAAGGCCTTCATTAAGGAGCCTAAAGTTCAAAATCCCAAATGGCTGGATAATATACCACCTAGATAATATGGAATCCAAATGTTTGTATGTAAAAGCTAGATAATATACTACCTCCAATTATGGGTGTGGCATATCAAAACAAATATGGTTGGGAGCAAGTCTTGAGTGAATAGATGGACTGGATGCCTCTTGAGCATGGCATCTAAGCCATGGGTTTCACAGTTCATCACAAAGGGACAATTTACCAACCAAAAAAGTACTAGTCCACTGTATAAATGATAATGAATAATGCAAATGCATCGGAAACCCATATCCTTCATTAAGAACTATGGTGTGTGGCTAGAATGGAATGTTACTTTTTCGGCATTAATGCTCATAGAGTTAAAAACAAATACTGAACAAACTCGCTCTATTGACATCCAATTTTAAATAGGAGACAGTTTATCCACAATGAAAGGCCAAGATAGCATCATTTAGAGCAACCAGCAAGATCTGCTTGAAATAAAAATCAGCATCATATCCAACATTGACATACTTTTAACTATTTTATCATTATGGATCATACATCATTTTAGATTTCAGTGATATGTCAAAAACGAATATAATAAAATTAAGCAAATCACCATGCCTAATTAGTTATTTAGAGTCTTAGACAACCATTTGGCAAGATTCAAAATAAACAAACAAGGACTCACATTTGATAAACAGCAAGATTCATTGTTTTTTGCTTTACTTTGAATACGATAAGACTTGGATGTCATCGCCAAAACTTGTAAGGCACTGATTGCAGCCCAACAATTGTCCTGCTGCAAATATAACTGCGCTACTTGCCTAGAAAAGAAAGCAGCTTTTCGCTCATAACCAAGAGCTCCAAATAAACGAGCAATTTCTACATTCAACACCAAGCGATCACTAGCATCAATGAGAGCCTTTGCACCATCAGCAGCACCCATCAGCAATTCTACAACCTCCTTAGCAAGCTCCCTTCTGCTAATTTCCAATCAATGAATTCAACTTTCAGTCAAATTTTACAAATATTTTTTATAAACAGGAATTGAATCAAGATGCTTCAAAAAGAGAATTTTCGCTGCCTGCTTATTATCATCATATCAAAGAACTGTAAAAGCATTCACCAAAATTTAAATCCCAAACTGATAAAAATTTAGCTCATAAATTATAAGACAAGGGGATCAACTGAGAACATTGAATAGAAAGCAATACGCATACCATCTGTGAAATACATGGATTTTGAGGAAAAAAAAAATTTATAAGTATTCACATGGCTAGAACATTAAAATGCATAAGGAACTTCTAAAACTTCCCCATAGGAAGGTCAAAAATTACGAACACCACACACTACATCCCAAGAACCAAGTATTCGATGCTTATTAAGATAATATTTAATAATATAGTGGTTTTGACAATGACCACATCCGACTCCAAGAAGGTTAAACCTTCCTTAAAAGAGCAATACGGCTTGATACATAAAATAATGGTAACAAATTAAGTCCAAGGAACCTCCAAGTTACTTCACCAAATTGAATTTCAAGAGAGGCTACCACCAAGTCAAAGTGGATAAGGATGTCATCATTAACTTGGATATAACAGTTTGGATTTTAGTTAGAACTTAAACATATGCAAAGGCCATTCTCATTTGACAAATGAACTCCAATGTGACCACGACCAAGTTTTGTCGGCATTATCCAGTACTTGCAGAAGTTCATAGCTTCATCCTCCTAATACAGCTATAATGCATACCATTAATGCAAGGGAAAACTCATTTTCTTAGGTTAGGGGTCTGCAATTCTTGCACCCGTATTGGCTTTGCCTAACTTGCAGCAACCCTTTGAGACAGAGATGGTTGCAACCTACTATGCACTAGAAGCAATCGTACATATGAGAAAACTGTGATGTTGATCAGAGGTGCTGCATTCAAGATTTGGTGTGCTGGATTGTTGTGCAGAGGAAGGTGTGTTCACCAGTGGGGCAGTGTTCAACTACCCCTACATATGAAAAAGTTGTATGTAATTTTCCAAAACAAATATCTGAAATAAACTGTGTTATATCCACTTTCCTTTACTGATGTATGTACTTGTTCAAACAATCAAGAAACGTAAACATTATTTGTAATATTTGCACCTCTACACATCTACAGCTCTACCAAGTCGCATTCACAGCATAATCACATTAGCACTGACTTTGCAACATCACAAGGCTCATTCATATCTCTTGTTGAATAATTTTGTTCCGAACTTGGACTATGCACTACGTAGGAATCACTCTTGTGACCATCTCTTATTTGAAAACCGATTGTAATTATAAATTATTTGTTGATCTCCTCGTCGAAGTAAAGTCAGGCAAAACAGAACGAGAGATCATAGCATAGACATAACTAGAAGATAGACAACCAAACATCTCCCTCATGAGTATGCCATGAATAGAATGCACATATTGATGTAATCTTTTGTTCTTCTTCTGTTATCTTTCCGATGTGTGGGCAGCCATACATCTCCCTTGAGAGTATGCCATGATAGAAACAAATTTTAGCAAATGTATCAAAGAATTAATTTTATTCATTCAAAGCAATGGGTATTTATACAAAAGATGATTTGTTACATATAACAAGCTTGATCCTAAAGCCCTCAACAAATCCTACTCACTAGAAACGACCCCCTAAAATTCTATTATGTGTGGGTGTTGTTACAACCTCACAAAAACATAACTAATATATGTTAAATAATATTTACTATGCTCAAATAATCCCTTTTACTATGCTCTCCCTTAATAACATTTATTTACCATACCGCTGACTATGGTGTAATAGATATTCCTAACATGCCAAGTATAGAACACACATATTAACATAGTTCTTTGTTCTGGTTCTGTTATCTTTCCTATGTATCCTCCTCTACACGGCATTTTCACTTCTCTAAATAATTGTTTAATATTATCTAGATTCTAACAATTTAGGCTGCTGTCCCCGGATATCTCCTTGGATCCAAACCACATGACTCCAAAGTAGATGGGCACTTTGGAGTGGCCGAGAAATTTATAAATCTGCAGAAAAATGTCTGTATCTAAGAAGCAAAGAGATATGTCTAAGCTCATAAGGGGTTGTATGTTGTGAACACTGACAAACCAAGTAATAGGAAGATGGGATTCTATTTATGCGATTGCAGGTTCCACAAAAACATTGTAAAGCATCTCCACCAATTCAGTGGGGGGGTTGCTTATGTCAAAGGAGAGGCATGACTATCAGTTTTTTTCAGTGGGAAGGTTTAGCAAAATGTGCATTCTTAATCAATGTAAGAAAACAGATACTAGAAAGAGAATACTTGACTAATTACATGCTATGATATCTATTTAAGTGAAACTAAACAATGTAAATCTGCACACTAAGACCAAAAAAAATTCAAAATTACAAGTCATTATAATTACATTGCCAAAATCAAAAAGGTTGAGAAAACTTTTACTTACATAAGGAAATAGCTAAAGAGTTTAGGGTTTAAAAGCAGAATCTCTAGCAAGTTGTGCTGCATATCAGCCACCCTAACTGTTTCTATTTTAAAAAGGTACCAAATACAAATCTATTATATTTTAGTAAAAAACTGACAAAAAGGAGCAAAAAGATGAGTACAACCAAACTTGTGAATTAAAAACACCTACCTGCAAAGAAACCGTGCAAGTTTTAAGGTGGCTTCAAGTTCAAAACTGATTGTCGATACCCTGTGAAAACAAGAAGTCAGAAAACAAACAATGATTACTTAAAGTAGCCTGAAAACATATGATAACTTCCAGAGATATTATGATTGTACTAACCAAAAACAATCAAGTTATACAAGATTGAAAAGTATTAAAATGTTGTTATCACCACTTCCCCCAAAAGCAAACTAGCATGTCACATCACTTACCTCAAAGTTCTTTGATATATTTTTGCTTCACTTGAATTTTATTACTGGAACAACTTTTTTGCCATTTTCAAACCAAAGTCAATTTTCATGCCTATTATTCAGCACCTTGCTGATCTGATTAGGAGCAAGAGCATACTTACATGACTCATACAAATTCAACTAACTGAAGACAAGATTCTATGACATTCCAAATATTTCCAAAAAGCACATGATCCTTGTGCCTAAACTCTTCCTAGTCTGAACTCCTGCACCTGCAAATCTGATACTGTGGAGAACAGTAGCATTACATTCGAAAAACCCACAATTAATCCCAAGTAATCATGACCCACCACATTTGTCGTGCCATTTCCCCAGTTTTTCAAAAAGTGGCTTTGCTTTCTTTATGTGTATCTTTTTTGCCTCATTTTTACACTTAAGAGACAAAAAAATTCAGAGCAAAGCTAGACTGAACATTTTTTATTTAGGGTTAGCTTTAGGGTATTCTCAATTTTCTTTAAGTTTTACTTTGAATAGATTTCTTTTAAAAGTTATATCTTAAATCAAAAGGACGTTTATTCTTTTAATATATACCATAATGAGGGTTGAGGTAAAAAACACATGGCTGCACCTAAATTAGTAGGCCATGCTTCATGACGGAATGACCTATTACTATAAGGGTCAGCTGTTTGCTCTTTTACATAAACCCTCTTAGGTTAAAGTATAATACATTCTTTAAGTCCTATTTAATTTTTTATAGTTAACACTTGCATAATGTATAGCATTTATTTTCATCCATATACATTATATTTGACATGAAATAGCAAATTAACATCTTCATAATGTATAACGTCTATTTTTATCTATATGTATTATATTTGACATGAAATAACAAATTTATTTTTTTATCCTTTTTTACAAATAGTACATTGCTTTTAAATTCCTGAGTTTTTGCCAAGTTTTTCCCATTTTAAACCCAGGTAAATGAATTCCATTTATACATTTATGACGTTGTGTCGATACACTTGTAAATGTGTAATATCCCCCGCAAGATAGAGATCGCTTAATGGAGGGAAGCGAGTAAGAGTCAAAGATAAAATTAAATTAAAGATTTAATTTACACTACAAAACCTCAAGCCCACCCATGGTGCAGCCGAAATACCTAAGAAACATTTATTAATTAAAAGGCAGCGGTCAAATAAAAGGTGCGATATGATGAAAGGCTGCGACTTGACAAACAGAAAGGCTGCGATGGTGAAGAGTCATATCTATTCATAAACATCATATCCTTTGCAAAGATATAAGAAGCAATGAGAGGAATGCTTGAAGGCATCGATCAAAGATGATATATTTATAGTTGTTAACAGCAGAGACATTATTTATAACAGCAGATTGGAATCCATCAAGAGGTACATATATCAATCATACCAATTCCCAAGCAATACAATTGAAATAAGGTGAGGTTATTAAGTAGGAAATGATGGCCCTTTTGGGGTTCACGAGATGGTGAAGTACCGATAGGCCCCTTCATCAAGTACGCCACCCCGAGTTAGTTGCTCGTGGACCGGGAGGCTTATGAGTGCTTCTGGACTTGTTGAATAGCAATCTTCATGCATCTTATCAAGCACGCCACCCCGAAGTGAGACACTCGTGGGCTAGGAGGCGACTAAGTGCTCCTGGGCTTGATCAAGGAGGATGGCCAGCCTCCAAGGTGAACCAGGAGATGTTAGGTGGACTGACCCCTTTCATGCTCTCGACAATATTGTTACTAAAAATCCAGGAAAATTCAATATGTGATTGGCTTGGGGAATTGTGTTATGGATTTGTTGTACCCATACAAAAAAATTTCGTCTATGTATACATTCTTCCCAAAGTGGTATCAAACCCACGTCTCAAGCATTGTGTTGCCTTGTCGTTTTCTTCTAACCCTGCAGGTTCAAGATATAGCAAAGTACATCGAAGGAAAACAAGATCAAATTGAAGTTTCAAAAATCCAAAAATGGCCAAGGCTACGGAAGGTCATCGAAAGGCGAAGGTCAAAATCGTCAAGTCGAAGATCAAAACATGGCAAAGGCTCGACAAAAAGCACAGATGGAAGGCAAAACAAGTCAAAGTCGAAAGTGGAAATTTTCGCCCTAAGTCAAAATTTCTCTAAGGCATTTTTGGCGCACCTAGCTCATGGCACGTGTGCCTGAGCCTAGGCACGCCTAGGGAAATATTGCAAAATTTCAAGTCAAGAAAAATGCAAGGGAAAAGTGCACGTCTCATAAGTAAAACGCGCCAAATTTCAAGCAAGGGAGAAAAGCGTGATGAAAAAAGTGCATTTTATGTGGAGGAAGCGTGCCATGCCAAGCGCACTTTCGCCAAAACCTTATAAAAGTTCAAGACAAAGTCTTTTGCAAGTGAAGAAAGCGTGTTTTAACTCCATCCGCGCCAAAGGCATAAGGAAATCAAAGCAAGTTTGTGAAGTGAATCCAAGGCAATAGAAAGCGCATTTTTGGAGAAGAAGATGCACCATCTCAAAGGCGCCTCCGCCATGTCTATAAGAGCATTCAAATTCATCTTTTTCAAACAAGTTGTATCATTTTTGTTAGCAAGCATAAGGAAAATATCACAATCGTGCGCACCATAGGAGCATTCCGCCAAATTGCAAAGATCAAACGTCCCAAAGGATTCATGCCAAAGTCATAAAAAACAAAGGCAAGTTTTATAGAAGGAAGATGGCGCAAAGGCAAGGAGTGCACCACTCCAAAGGCTCGTGCACCTCATGATAAGTGTGCCCACCACACTCAAAGTGCGACAAATTTTGGCTCTTTTCTCAAATCAAACGCCCAAACCTAAAGTTAGACTTCAAGTTGGCCGACCAGCTTCACATTGGGATGCACCTCTTAGAGTTGTGCATGCTTTTTGGCTTATAAATAGAAGATACAACTGCACTTCCAACTCCAATTGATTTTTGCATGCCTAGGGTACATAAAAGCACTCTTATTTTTAGAATAAAAGTAGATTTAAAAGCTTATAAGGGCAACACTTCATTTGTGAAGGCATTATTGCCATAGAGGCTCATATTTTTGGAGATTGGAGCTGGTTTTGCCTTGCTACAGCAGAGAAGGAGGCAGAATTCATCATTCCCAGCCATATAGAGGTTGATTTTGAAGCTATTTTGGAGAAAAGCTTCCATTTTTGTGCAGATCCAGCTTGAAAGTAGGCAAAAATTTTTTGTTTTAGAGCATCAAGAGGTCAAGTTTCAAAGGATTTTTGAAGGAAATTCATCACAAAGTGTGAGGGCAGCGTTCAAAAGGTCAAAAATCAGATTTTTTCAGTCACTTTTCTTCCATTTTTGAGCAGTTCCAGGCACCTTCCAAGGCAAGATTTTGACCTAAAAGTGTCATTTTTAGTGTTTTTATGCTTTCCCAACACCTAAAAACACTTCAAATCGACCTTTGCATCCATTTCTAATGGTAAAATTGAAGAAGAAACTCAGAAATTTCACTTCCCGAGGGCAAATTATTCGCTTTTTTCTAAAATTTCTGAGTTTGGCAGTGAAGATAAGGGTCTGATTTTTCATAACAGCAAGCAAGGAAAGGTCTGATTTTGCATTGTATAGTGCGGGACAGCGAAAAAGAACACTTCTACAAGCCCAAGAGTCAACAGGCAATACTCTTCTATTACCATGGAGGCCAAATCGGCATTCATTCATGAGTACCCGAAGGTCGAGGAGTATTCGGATCTCTCAAAGACAATAGAAGATGTGAGTGTCATCATGCAAATGAAGACTGTGCACCTTGATTCTATCATTATTCCAGAGGAGGCTAAAGTTGACGAATTTGAGCAAAATCTCAATTCTCAGACTTAGCCATTTTTCAATGTTTGCAGAAAAATCTATTTTGAGCAGCTGGAGGGATTTCCAAAGCAGATTCTATTTTGAGAACTGATTTTGCTTTTCAAAGTTATATTTATTTTTAGATCTATTTTGAAAGTCATGCAAATCATGTATTTGTGGAACTCTTTTGTAATAACATGCAAGTTTAGTTAACTGAATTGCATGCGTGCAGCATTAAGGAGTGTTGAAGAGTATTAGTTCAACTCTTCTTTTCTCTTTCATGCACCTTTTGTTTAGGGTATAAATAAGTGTTGCGTAATTTATTGCTTTAAGGATAGATGTATGCTTTAACTTTATGCAAGCTTTGTAATGTTAAGGTTGGAAGCGAAGGATTGGGATTTTATGCATAATCATTCATCTTTAATCTTCCATTGTTGTTTGTGTTTTCCTTTAAATCAGCTCGCCCATGTTCATTTGCCTTCTTTAATCTCTAGATTTAATTGAAGAAAGCAAAAGTGTGTTTTAGATTAAGTTATTCTTCTGCAGTACTTAAAAAATTCTCACAAGATTGTAGAAGAGCTTGAATTGCCTTGTGCTCGTGCCTCTGAGAAAAGAAAAAGATAGGTTATTTGTGTGTCTTTTAAAATTTCTTGTCTAAGGGAGCTTCCCCTCCTAATTTGAAGAACAGTTTTACTATACACATTGTTTCGTTTTGTGTTGCACTAAAAGGTGCAAATTAAAACGCTAACAAGATTGAACTAAATATTGATTATGCTATGTTGATTTGATCTCATTTATGTTATGAAGTATTGATCTCATTATTAATTATGCTATGATAGATGAGTTTAATATGAATGATAATTATCTAGTTTCTGAACCCATGCTTTGGTTGAAGTTTTACCTAAATCGTCGAAGTAAGGAATGGTCATCTTACCCTTTTTCTTTTGTTGGTCCTGGTTCTGAGGTCTCACTCCTTCTCCATGAGGTCTACTCCTTTCCCTAAAAGTCAAGTAGGCCTAGAATGGCATATCTACTCGGAACCCTGCATCCATAGCTCTCCAATCTCTCCACTATTGGGCATGACATACCTGCTCAGTAGGTTCATTCATTTCTTCTGGTGGATTGTCTTCCGGATTAAATTGAGGCATTAGAGGCCTCGTGCTAGATGATCCAACAAAGGTACGTTGATGGGTAGCCTGATTATTAACTAAATGATCCCCATGATTGCCATTGTGTGCATTGTTTCTACCATTATTACCATTGTTTCCTCTGTCGTTCTGATCGGCTCCACCATTATTTGCATTATTGTCATTGCTGTTTGGAATTAATCTGACAAGAATTTGCGCAAGTTCAATCTGAGATCGGTCCATTCTATCTAACATGTCTCGTTGCCCTCTAGCCAAATCATTTACTGCATGCAGTGAACTAGTCATATTAGCTCTCCCTTCATCGTGGTGATCTCTACTAGACCTGCCTTCTCGATCACCCATAGTTTCCGCAACTATTTCTTCTTCTATGTAGGGTTCTAATTGTTGTTCCTCAAACTCTGAAGGCCACTCTTCCCACTGTTCCTGTTTAGCTTCTTTCTTCCTCAATCTTTCAAGGTATCTCTTCTCCCTATCACTTCCTCTCATAAAAATTCACATGCAACACTTGCTCGCCCCATGAAACTGACATGCAATCATATGGGTGCTCTCCAAATTGACATGCAACTCTGCACAAAGTAGCAATCCAACAGGCTGGCAGGAAAACCAGCTCTAATACCACTGTAATGACCCACCCTTTTTTTTCTGTGGTTTAGTTGAACCTGTTGCATTTTATGTGTTTTGAACATACATTGGGTTTTGCATGCATTCATATATTCAGAAATAAAACATTCGAACACTGCCCTGATGCTTATAAATGTGAGAAACACACATGCAACTGAAAATAACTAATATCCAAATGAAGTTTGGCAATATAGTATATACTCAATTTGTTACTTACCCACAATCAGCAGTGGGCTGGAAATGCAATATATTATTAAAACCCAAGATACCCAGTTGCCAAAACTTAATTACAGTGCAAAATAAGACATACCCATTTGCTGTCTATAACTATGTATGACAAAAAAAAGCAGATTTCAGAAATCTGGGGCCATAGAACCGCCTTCCAAAAGCAAACCCTGAATTTTTTTCTTCATCAAATTGATGCACAGCTGTATGGACTCTAGGTGCCTCCTATGGTGGATTGTACTTCTCAGAAACCTAAGAGTTTCAGCCTCTGGGAAGCCATGTGTCCCCTCTAAGCTGGTACGGCCAAGTCTGGGCTGATTGCAGCAATAAATAATATTGAAAAAACCCTCTAATTCAGTCTTAACTCCTCAAAGAACCCTGCGAACATGTCTGATCCTCCATGCCCAAGATAAACTATTTTTTTTCCACTTCAAATCATGCTCAAAGACTCTTAACATATGGTACGGCCTATCCATGAATTGGTACGGCCCAGCTGCACATCCTTTGCACATCAAAACCCTCACAAAATCTGTCTTATTTCATCAAAACCCTCTGCTCATCCTTCTATTAAAAATCTGCAATGAAAACCCTATTTAAAACTGTAGAAAATTGAACCAATACATTCCCAGCATAGCCCCTGTGTGAGACGATCAACAAACAACCTTGGGATGTCTTCCAATCCTGCAGTTGTTGATCCTCATGAGGGATTTCGTCCTCACAAAGCCAAAGGATAACAAAAGTTCAACCAACATTCACCTGTAGAAGAGAAATATTTTTCCAAGCATAAAGAATGAAATGAATGCTAACTCTTCTTTTTATTCTCCTCCAAAAACCCACACTCAAAATATCTTCATAAAGTGGGCACCCAAAGTGAGATAAATATGTGACTTCATTTTTAATGAAATATTTCCACCCATTTCATAAAGTCGCTTTATTAATATTTCGTTAAGTTAAATATTTAATTTAACTTAGGAAAATAGTGCACCATTAAAATAATAATTCAACCGAACTCCAAATATGGATTCCGTAGCACCGCCAAGCTGGCCAAATGAAAACAAGTGAGGTCCAATAATATCGCACCAAGTCTCAGGGACCCTGCTAAAAATAGTAAGTTCGGCCACATGGCTCGAAAACACACCAGAAAGAGTTAGAAATAATATCCTGCCAAGAAGAACTCAATTCAAATCCCCCAAAGTGTTGACTGAACCTCAAGAAATGCAACCCCAACATGGGTTCCCTAACCATCCACGTTAGTCTATGGGAACCTGACGATAGACTAACCCTAAGTACTGAACTGCTTAGGAAGGGGACATTACAGTCACATAAGAAAGTTGATTACAAGGAGGGGGGTAACAAGGAATTGGGATATAACCCTTAAGTGTGCGAACTTAGACACTTTTGTTGCATAGTTTTTCTTAGTCTGTTTAGATGAGGCAAAACCTACACATGACATGGCTAGTGGGGAGTGGCACTATGGCTACTTGTGGTTCGAATGAACCAAATGTTGACCTTGATGCACTCAATGAAAAGCATTATGAAAATTATTTATTGTAATTTTGTATTGATTTGACATTTAACATTGTTTGTTCTTGCGGCACCCCTTATATTGGTGAGACAGGACATTCCTTCAACACCAGGATTAAAGAGCATAGTACGGACATCAGGCATGAACGTATCCAAAAATCCACCCTTGCTGAGCACTCTTCCCTAACCAAACACCACATCTGCCTTGAAGACACTCAAATCTTAGTTAGTGAAGACAACTTCTTCAAGAGAAAACTCAAAGAGGCCATTGAGATCAATAACCACCCATCCAATCTCAATCGCGACGATGGATGGAGCTTACGCTTCTCGTGGAACCCCTTGCTTGCCCACATTCGACACAACTCTCATCCTCCTGCTTGAGTTCTCTTTCTTCTTCCCCTTGGGTCTTCGCCTTCAAACCCGCTCTCGCCCCCCCTCTTTCCTTCCCACCCCTTGCCCTCCTTGGCTTTCCGTGTCCTCCCCTTCCTTTGTAGTCGTCCTCTCTTTCATGCCTTCATTTCTAGTCTTCTTCCCCGACCTTCCTGCCCCCCCTGGCCCTTTGACCTCTCTCCCTCCCCGTTTCTCAGCCTTCATTTGGTTTCTATCACTTTGGGATATCCCCCTTCTCCCTCTATCCTGTTGCTGCTTGTGTTCCCACCTCCATAGGCTCCTTCTGCTCTATGTTCTTGCTGCTCCGGGTCTTCCTAGCTGGGTGATCGTCCTTTCGTGTCTTGTTCTCTTTTTCTTTTCTTTTTGTTGTCCTTGGTTGAAGTTGCTCGGTTGTTTGACCCCTCTCTCTCTCTCTCTCTCTCTCTCTCTCTCTCTCTCTCTCCTATAAATATATATATAGAAGTGCTCTCCTTTTTGGTGTTTTTACCTGGTTCCTTCTTCGCGTCTTTTTCCTCCTTTCTCTCTTCCTTCTCAGTTTTGTTCCTTGTTCTTTGTCTGTGAGGGTGTCTCGTCATGTGCTCTCCTTCGTGTTCTTGTTTCGCTCATTGGTATGTTTGTCCTTTTCTCCTATTTTGTTGGTCCCACTTACATTCTTTAGTTACTTATTCATTTATTTTCTAACTTTATTTCACATCGTTATAACTTTACTTAGTTTTTCTTATATATATATAGTTTGTTTGTAATGGTTTATATATATAAACAATTACAAACAAATTATATATATATCTTGGTTGTTTGTATTTGTTTGTTTGTAACAAACAATTACAAACATACTATACTTATATCTTGGTTATTTGCAATTGTCAATTTGTAACTGTTTGTATTTATTATATATATATATATATATATATATATATACTTCTTCAATTATTTGGCTTGTCGTCTTCTTAATTTTCTTCTAATTTTGCATGTTTCTTATTTTTATACAATTATACACACACATATAATTATATATATTTATATATATTCTATTGTATATATTTATTTGCATTCGGGTTTTTATTTGTTTCTCTTATATAGATATGTATATATATACATTGACATATACATTCTTATCGATTTGCCTTTGTTTTGTTATATATATATATATAACTAAACATACTTCCTTTCTCGTGTTATATTATTACGTTTCCTCTAGTCTTTACCTCCATGTAATTGTTATATATAAACAATTATAAACAAACTAGAAGTCTATATATATATATATATGGCAAGTTATTATATATTTCAATCATTTTTTTGCATGTTTTCTTATTTTCCTTTTATGTTTTTGAGTGTGATGTGTTTATGTCTTAGTGTGTTTTGTTGTCTGTTTTCTTTATTCTTGGTAGTTCTTTGGGTTTCCGCGCACCTCCATCTTATTTAGAGTCTCAGTCTGCAAATTACCTTTCTACTTCTCTCTTCTCTTGCTCTTTCTCCTGATGATGGATCATAGAGTGTGATCCGAAACGTTGAGGTAAAAACTCGCACACAGTTAATTCCTGAAATATGTAATTACAATCATCATGGACTGTGGAAATCTGATGTCTCTTATTTAACATTTAATCAATAAATTATGAGTATTTTATTTTTTGCAAGTTATGAGTATTTTTCTATATTTCTAACATATATGTCTATCTATGTGTGCATGGCCATACCCAGTGTAATGTCCCCATTTTCGGGTTTTCTTGCAGCACAATTGGAGCTGACTTTTTGGGTTTGTGACAGCCTGATCAGAGGAGTATTTCAATGTCACCAGTGTGCTCAAGTGATCTAGTGGAGCTGTATGACACTTTCCGGAGGGATTTCAGACTTGTCCATACTTACTATTTATAGTAAGTGCTTGCATGGCGACAATCTTTCTGGGTTTTTCTGGGTTTGTTCTCTTTGGTCCTCGGAGAACACTGCTATTTATAGTAAGTGTCAACCTGGCATTGTTTTTTGGTGATTTGGCAGTTCAGTTGTTTAGCTATCTCGAGTGTTACATCGAGCTTAGAGTTGTCAGGGGTTTTGCAATGACACTTTCGGAAGCGTTTTCGGATTCTTTTGCCGAATTTGCTATTTTGAGCAGGGTCACCGTTTCGGCACCGACTTCGTCACGCGGCATCGGTGATGGCTCGTCATGATCAGTCCCTTCACCGGTTGCTCGTTGGTGTCCGTTTGTGGATGCAGTTGATATATTTAATTATCGTTATGCAATTTAAGTTAAATTAAATATTTAACATAAGATAATTAAATATTATTAAGGTGACTTTATATTATTGCACTTGGGGGCCCACTTGAGAATTAAGTGTTATTTCATAAAGTTAAAATTAAATATCTATTTGAGGCATCCTTTTGAGCGAGTAATAAGGAAATATTAAAAATGCAATTTTAAAAGAAGAAAAAGGGCAAAATGAGGCATTAGTTTTTGGGGAAGCTTATAAAAGTCATTTGGAGCTCATTTTGTTGTATACTTGGATATTTTCTTCTCGACAATTTGTCTTGCTAGTTGGACTGGAGTTCACCATTGCTTCTTGGGGACAAAAACCTCCTTGGAGAACAGTATCTGCAGGTGTGAAAGATCACCCAAAGATACTCTGCTAATAGCCTCACATAGGGGTTATGCTGGAGCTAAATAGTTGAAGATTTTTCAACGATATGAAGCAAGGGTTTGGATGCAGATTTTACAAAGTGATTTAGAAGAGCATAGCAAAGGATCATTTGCAGATTTTAAGTGTTTCATTGTTGTACCTTCTCCATTGCTGGCCACTCCAAGTGTTGTAGCTGAACGTTGGGTTTTTGGGAGCTGTTGCAAGACGATTTCAGTGCTATTTCACCTAGAATAGGGACGCCTAGGGCGGGAGAATAAAGGGTTTTGAGCATTTTGTAATTTGAGCATTTCTGCTAAGGATTTTGGAGCTTCCATTGCTGTTCACAGATTGTTTCAGATCTGCACATTGTAAGACAGCAAATGGGTATGATTCAAATATGATGTTTGAGTGATTTTATCATCTGGGTATTTGTTTCAATCCCTCTATTTAATGTATTAAACAAATATATCTCAAAAAACTTATGACAGCAGCTAGGGTTTTGAAATATCTGATTTTCTAGGGTTTCCTACATATGGGTATTGCTGATTTACGTTCCTAGTGGTTGTTTCAATTCATTTTAGCTTTTGAGTAATATTAGAAATGCTTCTTTAATGTTATATCTTAACTATATGCAAAGCAAAAACCACATGCAAGCCCTAAACAACCGCAAACAACAGAAAACAAGAAAAAAAATCAGGTTTGGGACATTACACCCAGCCATACCCAACCCAGAGAAAAAAAATCTGCCATATCAGCGAACCCAAACCCATACCCAAACTAGCAACTTGGGACTCTTTTCCTTAGCTTATAAATAAATTCTTGATTGATTTATAAAAGCAAGTTGATGTCCTCTCAATACATAATCAGAATATAATAAAGTACTCTATAAGGTTAATAATAAATAAATTACCTTTACAACATAAAAACTTATAGACAAAATCTAAAAAGCAAGAAGAATTAAAAAATTTTATAGTATTTCAGAAGCCTTGTTAATAAACAAAAACTTTCGAATATGCCATGCAATCACTCAAGTTTTCATGCTTGCTGCAAATCTATAACTTACTATACTATCCTACTTGAATTAAACTCCAAATTGATAGACACTATAATATAAATAGGACTGTAATTACTGCTCTTTAAGTTGCTAGAAATAAAACAGTACTTATAGCTGCATGAAACAAGGATGAACAAGAACCACAACAAAGAATTTAACTTGGAAAGGCTAGTGTGGGAAAAACCAAGTGTAAATGGCAAACACTCAAGTTCCTCTCCTTTCTTCAGCCAAAAGTAGTTACAAGGAGCTCAAATAGAGCATACTTACAAATAATCCTACTGCTACACTCATTCAACTACTCTACACCAACGATCTTACTAAAACCAACTGAACTATATAATTCTTGCTCACACTCTTATCATCTCTTACAAATATGATACACTAAAAGTGTCCTTTCATGCACTAAAGGACTTCCAAGCATCAAGGACCTGAAAGGTCATCTTTTCAAACTTTTGTGCCATTACTTATTTGTTTGAAACAAGCAAAACTGCCATGGGCACAAGATTGAACCACCATACCACATCCCCAACTACCATGATGCATACAAACCATCGTTACATATTCAAACCACCCTGATCGTTTGTCACTGTGCAAAATGTTCTTTGTTTCTGATAGAGTTCGTGGTTGTTTTAAGAAGTGGTATATTCTTTTTTTGATTCTTATGGATCATACCTCCTCTTTCTTCGTTCTGGAGTGATATCTTTCTTGCAACTCGTATTTTCTCACATCTGGCCCCTCTTTGTTTAATGTGGCTGATTTTACATCTTAAAGTATGCAGCCTTCTGTTTATGAATGCACATGCTTTCTTTTGTCAAGCATTGTGAGTAGTGTGTGTGCAAACTAAAAGCTTAAGCAGAGAGGCAAAGTAAGCCATGAGTTCATCTGAGGTCACTGTAAATGAACGTCAATTAAACCTTCTAGGTCACAGATGCTCTAGCAATGGGTTATGTGCAGGCTGTTCCAAGAGAGATTATCTTAAGTTTGCAGCATTCTAAAGAAGCACTCCAAATGTAAGTTATTTGGCAAGCACCTCCACAAAGATTAAAGTATCCTTAATCTTATGAATTGCTGCCCTGTATTTTCATGGCAAAGCCTAAAACAAATTTTGTAGCTCCCGCTGAACTGGACAATATAGCTCTTTTTAGAGTTAGGATAGCAGATTTGAAGCTGAATCAGGCTTTAAAACGGCAGCTTCCATACAGAAGCTTCCCCTGGCCTTTTCTATCCCCTTCCAGTTTGAATGCAGTTTGTGCAGGTAATTCCCTTGTCCCTTAAGGCTCTCTGGAACAAATGTGACTGGCTGTCCAAGAAGCAAAGTTTCCACAATTTGGAAAGCACAGGCTGAGGCAGCAATGGTAGAGATGGCAGTGCCTGTAGATGCCAGATCGTTGGAGGAGCTGCACACAAAGGACAAACGGCTTGCTGGGTAGGAAAGTTCGCACATCCCTGCATGCATTTGAATTGTGGTTCTTCTTTCATGTCTGTATGTATTTTTTTGGTGTTATCTCATCTCTATGTCAGCAATGGTAGGGTTCAAGGTTTTGTTTCAAATGTTCATGATCCTGTTCTCTGCTTGTTTGAGCTGGCTTAATTTTACTTTTTGTTCGTAGCATGTTGCAAATGCTTCTGTTCAGTTTGGCCATTAATGGTGGTCAGTTTTTATAGCAGCCCCTGGTTTTTCTACAATTTAAGGATGGGCCAAATGGAACCCTCAATAATTAATCTAAAATAACAATAATTTATCTGATATGTTCTATCAAGAGTAAGAATTTTTTACAGGAAAATGAGAAGGTCATTTAGAATTTTTTACAGGAAAATGAGAAGGTTTCAAATGACCAAAGTTGTATAAGAAGACAGCTAGTATGCTTTGAGTCATAGTAGCAAAAATCATTCTCAGGAACAAATTGGCAAACCAAAAGATAAAGATCTTTTCAAAAATCAAAATTTAACTGGGAAAAATTGGGTTAGGGTTAGAGTTTTCAGAAAAAATCGTCCAGCCAGCAAAAATCACAAAAAAGAGAGTCAAAATTGCAATTTCATTCGTTTGGGACAAGTTTTAGGTGATTTTATTGTGATAAATCATGAAAATTTTGCATTTTTTACTATAAAAATCAGAAGCCGCAAGTTTTTGTTCAAATCACGATTTTTTGTTGTGAAAAAATGTGTGGCTAGCCAATTCATGATTTATCACAATTTTTTTGTGATTAATGTAGCTACGCTTTGAGTAACTATAATTAATGATACCTAACAGTTGCAATAAGATTACATAAATCACACATTAAATATGAACAAACAACAATTGTGTTGTGCTAGAAGCAGCAATTATACATCAGTGCAAACAGATACAAGACCAAAAGAGTACATTGCTAGAAATTACTTGTCACTCAAAAAATTACTATTAAAATATTTAGCCACAGCACGCCAGTGTAAACAAATACAAAACCAAAGCTACCATAAACTCACCTTCGATAAAGTTGGATCACTTCATAATACCGGTACTTTACTTCCTCTTCCAACATTTGATCCTTCTGCCCCATCCTGTCTATCTAGACATGTGAAAGAGTTTCAAGTTAAGATTGACTTTATGAATATAGAATTCCTCAACAAATGCTGATAGTTTAACATTACAATCGAAGATGAGGCAAAGTAATTTAATATATTTGAAATTAAAGATAAAATAAAAGCATGCAATTCAAGTGTTGAGCGCAAGAAATATAGTAATCAACTGAGATCTAAAAGGGCAATATACAAGACATTAGATATCAAATATGACTTAATATAGCAGGGATCTACATGATCAACATACCACTAAAGCACACACACTGCCCTCTATGGCCCCAGCATGCCAAAATACATCTCCTGTTAATCGGGCAAGTTCTATTGCTGTTGAGTAGTGAGCATTTGCATCTACTGGTGAACCTGCCAAAAGGCAAAAATCTCCAATTGTCTTTTGGGCACGTCCAAGCCTCCTTTTCTTTGCTTTAATCACCTGTACTAAATCAACGTTCTTCAGCATAGCTTTGCAATATTTAAATCAACAACTACAATAAAAATGCCATTGCAGATCAATATCCTAAAACATTCCTCCTACATTCTCCAAACCCTCCGTTCTGTCCTGTTCTTAATTCCATTTTTTAGATTAACTTGGAACATATACCTTTCCTCAACTGAACAGTTATGCAAAACAAACCTCTTCTGAGCTTAGACTTGCTTGAGAATCTAATGGAGTCTTGAGAATGGTTCCAGTAGATTCTGCATGTAGGACCCATTTTTCAAACTCCATCAACAATGCTGCTGCAATATCCTGTATCAATGTTTGCATGTGAAGTTCTAATGCTTGCCAGTCTGCAGGTGGGAACATAATTAAATGCTGTCGCTTTTTGTCATCCTCCTCAAGCTGCATCATGAACAAACATAAATCCATTAGTAATCGCCTGTTTTGGAAATCAAAGTCCCCATATCTGTGAGTTTGTCATATTAACTTCAATATGAGATAACAAGGCAAATATACAAATTGTCTCAGTTCCAAATATGCTAAAAAATGAAAGGCCTCCAAAGTGGAGCCAATGACATCTTCTTCTAAGACTCCATGATCCTGATAACTCTCGCCAGAATCCTTGAACCAAATTTGATATGGCAAAGAAGTGGCTGGATGGATATGGATGGTGTTGGTGTATTTATGCATTTATTATGTACTTCTCATGCATTTATTACGCTTTACGTTAAACTTACTTAGGTTGTGTGTTGCGTTGCATTTTGTCTTTTTGGGAGTACAAGGTCTCACCCTCTTCAATAGGAGTTACACTTTCCTTATTTGGATCATAAATAAAAAAACTCGTGAATCAATTCAGCTAGCAATTTACTCACACAATAACTCGACCTCCAATTTTTTTCAAAAACTTACCTACCACACTTGGATAAGACTGTCTGGACCGAAATATGAAACACATCAAACAAGGAAAGAAGCAATTTAATTGTTGAGAAGCAGAAAATGCAAAGAAAATGAGGGCAAGAGAAGCCAAAAAAGTAGGGCATGCTCAAGCCCAGAGAGGAGAGAATTTGTTGAAAGGAAAGAAAGAAAGTGAAAAGGCAAGGGTTCTTTAGCACGAAAATCATATCAAGACTGAACTCGCATGATTAAATCTCACTGCATTTTGCCAAGCCACTCAAGTTTGAGAAAAGCCAATGACTAAGTAAAGAAGAAGTGCAAACAGTTCCCCACAAGAAAGAAAGAAAGAAAGAGCGCAAACAGTTCCTCCTTATATACACACAAAATGCTGTCTAGAGTTGGAAACCTGGGAATGGCATATATTTTAAGGAAATCGGTAATATGTTCCTTAAATTCAATAGTATGCATGTCTTTGGGAAATAATTTTACAAATTTATGTGTTTTTAATGTTTGGAAAATTTGTTGAGTGTGAGTTTTTAAAGAAAATTGGGACAGCTGAGTCATTGCCAAGTCCGATTTTTGCAACTATGATTTGATTAAGGTGTTACTTCATTTATTGGGAGTTATACTTCTTAAAGGGTGATTTGGATAATGAGTTGCATTTTCTATAAATGCAAGCTTGTTGAATTTATTGCTCACACTATTAATGAATAGAATAACCATTAGTTGCTTATTCCAATCTCTTTTGTTTTGAGCAAATAGGTTATTGTAATTAGTCTTAAGGCATTTTTGGTCTTGGTTAGAATACTTAAGCAAATCTTATAGATGGGTTTTGGTTCAATGAAAGCATGCAGCAGCACCATCTCTCAGCTTTTAGAAGTCATATATTTAATATAGTTCTAAGATTTTGTGTACTTGCATTGTAGACATTAGGTTTTTAAGTAATCATAATTGTGTATAATCATAGGTGTAATGTAGTGGATGTAACTAAAGATTTTTGGGTAAATAATATGTACATTCGATTGAACTTATGGATCACCTTAGAGTCGTAGTTCTTCAAAGGAACAAAGGTGCAATATCCTCAATAAATTTTAATATAAAATACTTTCCACTTTTTGATCACCAAATTACTATGGGGCAAGGTCAGAGCATACAGTGAGGAAATATTATTATTCACCACTTTCTGATTATCCAAATCCCATAAGGCCAAGTTGAGAGCATACATTGGATGAATAATGATTTTTATATTTATTATTTTCAATAACAACAATGCCTATAAAATTGGATTGCAAAAATAATATAGATATGCTGAAGCTTCAAAGAATAACACACAAATATCAGTAAAATTTCCTCCACAATAAAATGTTGCTTCAATGATTACAAAATATATGTTTCCACAATATGCTGAATCTTCAGAAGTACAAAACTTGGTACAAATACCAAAATGTATGCTGAAATCCAAAAAAATCTTTGAAGTACAAATATGACCTCTATGTGAGATTGCCCCAAAGAAATCACAGGTTTTCATCCTCCAATCTCCAGGAAACCAAAGGAGTTCCGTCCTCTAATCTCTAGAATCCAAGAGTTTTCGTTCATGAATCCAATAGCTGAACACAAGGCTCAAACTATGACAGAAAAAACTGAATAGATAATGCCTCAAAGGCCAACAAGCTCCTAAATTACCACCAGCAAGCCTCATTTTTCCTCTCAAAGATAGCAATTAAAATATTAATGAGACTATTTCCTAAAAATAGCCCCACTTTGTCTTGTAACTCCTCGTTAATTTCTTGTCATAGAATTTGTCATGAGGAAGTTGCCAAATGTCCAGGGATTACAACCACCTTTTATGGAAACCCACACCCCCATATTATTTATTATTATTTTCTTTGTTGCTGCTAAACTATTGTACCCATGCGAAAATTTCCTCCTGTTGTCATATTTGTTTAAATCTCAATTGTTTGCCCCTTGTAGCACCATGTCTTCTGTGGTTTTCGCTAACTTTGCAGGTGCCAAGAAAAGAAAGATTTGAAATTCTAAAGACAAAAGCACGTTGGCATGAAGAAAAGCGCGCCTGGATAGGACAAAGCATGCCTGTAGAAGAATAGACATGCCTGGAATGGAAAAGCGCGCCTGGAGAGAACAAGGCACACCTGATTAAGGAAAAGGGCTCCTAGGAAATATGTCACGCATTCAGAAGAACAAAAGTGTGCCAATTTGAGTCGTCACGCACCTGGACAGAGCCAAAGCGCGGCAGCTACGACTTACAAAGCACGCCTGGAGGAGGAAAAGCATGCCTGGAGAGAACAAGGCACACCTGACTAAGGAAAAGTGCTCTTGGGAAAGATGTCACACGTTCAGAATAACAAAAGCGTGCCAGTTTGAGTCTTCATGTGCCTAGACAGAGCCAAAGCGCACCTGCAACTGACAAAACGCACCTGGAGGAAGAAAAACGTGCCTGAAGAGGAGATCACACACTTACACAAGAAAAGCTAAGTATAAAAGCGTGTCAAACAGAGATAAAGCGTGCCTAAAAGAACAAAAGCGCACCAATATGTCTTCTCACACGTCTAAGCAAGAAATGAGTTTGAGGCACGTCTGGATAATTGAAAACACGCCTATGGAGTGAAGGAACGCCAAAGAGGCCAAAAGCACGTCAGTTTGAGCTCACATGCACTTAGGAACATACAAACAAGGTATAAAGGTGCACACAAGAGTATAAGGAAAGTGCATCCGTGGAAAGAAAAATGCAACAAGGATAGAAGACAAGCGCCTGAAGAAGGAGAAAGCACGCTTAGGCAAAGAGGAAAAGGTCTCTAAGGACAATAAAGACCAAAAGCGCGCCTAGTGAAAGTCAAGCGTGCTCAACAAAGCAGAAGCTCGTCCTCATATAATTCAACTCGCCTAAAGACATTAAAAGCGCGCCTATAGGAGAATAGACACGCTTGAGGAATTAGCAAACACCTGAAGCACGTCCTGTTTTGTAGAGGCGCGTCCAGAAGAATGAAGGTGCACTGGATAAAGGAGAGTTTTTGAGTTTCAAAAAGCGCGTCTTGTTTTTAGAAAGCGCGCCTGGGAATAAGAAAGTGCGCCTAGGAATAAGAAAGCGCGTCTAATCAAGCAAAAGCGCACCTAATCAAGTAAAAGCACGCCAATTTGAGTTTAGATGCAATTGGATAGAGTAAAAGCGCACCAAATGGGGTAAAGGCGCGCTCTTACCAATTTAGGCGCGCCTAATAGAAGGAAAGTGTGCTTGAGCATTCAAAAGCGTGACTATTCTAGTATCCACGCGCCTCAAAGCAAAGAGTTTGTCTAAAACAAAAACAAAACAAAAAAAAAGCATACCTATTTTGGTAGAGCGCCTAAGGGACTGGAAGCGCGCATGAGTATTAAAGCCCACCAAAAGAACTTCTCACATTCCTAAGCAAGGAATCAGGAGTCTATGATCACAAACACACCTATTCAAGTTCTCACGCACCTAAAAGCAACCAAAGCCACGCCTAGGAGAGGAAAAGTGCGCCTGGAGAGGACAAGGCGCACCTAGGGGAGAGAAAGCGCGCCTAGAGAGGACAACGCGCGCCTAGAGAGGACAAGGCATGCCTAGGAGAGAAGAAGCATGCCTGAGAGGGATGAAGCGCACCTAGGAGAGAAAAGGCGTGCCTGAGAGGGACGAAGCGTGCCTAGAGAGGACAAGGCACGCTTGAGAGAGAAAAAGCGCACCTAAAGAGGACAAGGCACGTTTGAGAGAGAAAAAGCGTCCCTGGAGAGGACAAGGCACGCCTAAGAAAGGAAAAGCTTGCCTCCTTGCAAAGAAGCGCACCTGTAGAAGACAAAACACTGTTGTGGAAAAAGAAGCACGCTTATAAAAGGAGAAAAGTGCGCCTTCGTGGATCTAAACGCGCCAACACAAAGGAGAGATGAATGAATAGATTTTCAAGGCTTTTCAGAGGGTTTGCTCACAATCATCAAAGTCATCTAGAGCCAATGTAATATCCCATATGGGGATATTTTTGGCTATTTTGGATTTCCGGGCTCTCCAAATGAAACTTGTTTGGAAATCTGCCCTAACTTCTGTACTTTAGATTTCTGCCCAAAACCCTAATCTCTGATTTTATTTTCTGCTCTTAAACATGTAATCATAACACCCAAATATGCATCCAAACATAGCATATAATGATGGCAATTGATACTGAACATTACAATTCACATTCCCCATGAATTACACCATGAAATACACATTCTAGGGCATCTAGCATTAATCAACCAAACCTGATTTTCTGAGTTTGGCACTGCTGCTACAAGAATGGAAGTTCTGATCTGACTTTTCAATTAAAGTACATACGAATGTTATGCTGCTCCAATAACAATATTCTGCCCTGATTTTCTGCACTTCTGTTGTCTGCTCTAACCTGTTGATGATTGTTTTTTGACAAGTCAACAATTAGAGTGAAATACAAAGTATCTGACTCCCTCTTGAGCAAAGCCTTTCGAATCCTGAACAAAGTGATCAAATAAGATGACTCCAAGGTTCCTTTCTGATGATTTTGTAAGAGATAGCTCAGTGACTAAGTATGATTTTGTTGTTAAACACAAAGGGACTTACACAATTGTTCGAATAAGCTATTTGATTCAATGATTATGAAGGCGAACACTGGAGAATCTAAATACTACAACTTATGGCGTATGATTTGGCAATGATGTTCTTGATTCTATTTCTAACTGAATGGATAAAAAAAGACAAAAGATGTAAGGTTTAGTGATACTAATCTAATCCTAGATGCAAGGATGATTACTGCTCAGGTGAAATCAAACCAGATCCTGCTTCGCCAAGACAAACAACTACACAAGATTGATGCAATCTTCTAGGCTGTACAAGATGTTTAAATCAATTATGCTCATGAAAGATTCAACAAACATAAAGATCAAATTGAAGTTCAATTTTGTTCAGACTAACCATGCACTGCAATTTGCAAGCCACAAACTACAAATGGTGTGAACTTATAGATTTCACCACGAAACAATAAAGAAACCTTCCATCAACTAACATAAACTTAAAGAAAATTTAATCTAACTTAATATTCGCTTAAAAATCCAAACCATGCAACACTTCGAAACATATATAGAATCACCGAAACAATGAGTCTTTTATTATTTCAGAGAGCTCTTGCAACAATTCCAGTGTTTTCAATCGTACAAATGAGAGCAACAAGAGCCCTTTTATAGACCTCAAAAGGAATGAAGGGTCAAGATTGATCGGCCAAGCCAGCGGACCAGATCAAGCCACATCACAAGTAGTTGTAACAAACTCTGCTTTATTAAATGAAAGAGGCTAACTTTATTAAATGAAGGAGGTTATGATTATTAAATGAAGGAAGCCATGAAGAAAGGAACAAAGGCAAACCTCTCAAGAAGAGAAGAATGACATGTCATTAGCCTATGAGGAATCCCCATGTGAATATCCATCACTAGAAGCTTGGCATTCAATGAACCTGGACACTATTTGCTTGATCTCTTCCAAAGGTACACTTGGCACATTTTGAATGGTTCCTTCAGCTTCAAGTACATCATCTGAATAGAGGCCAAGTGTCTTTTCCCAATCAGTTATCCTTGCTTTGTTGTCGCCAAGGTGGACAGCAAGTGAAAAAATACTATCAAGCCTTTCATCAGTAACATCATCTTCTTGAAAATAGAAAGCTTGAACTTGTTCTTTCATGTTATCAAGAGTCATCTCCCCAAATGGATTACAGATCTTCATCAAAGAGGCATGTATTCCATCTTGAATCCTTTGAAGTACACTTCTTACTCTTGACATATCTACTTCAATTTTATCTAGCAATTGTCCTTTGATGCGAAAGCCATAATATCAGGAAGAGAAGTTATATGTTTTACCTTCTTCAATCACTTCAGCATGTACCAACTCATCAACTGATGTTTCCATCAAGCTCTTCAAATGTGGCAAGTAATGTTCTTTGATGTCTTTGAATTCAACACAAACTGTTATCAATGCAAGTACCCTTTCCTTAAGATCAGTAATCTTATCACACACTTGCATGATATCTTCCAGATGTCTAAATGTAGCCTCCTTTGATCTTTTCATCCAATCCCTCATTCTATGAGATGAAGACTTCAACTCTTCTAAGTGTTCAACTGTTTCTGGAGGAAGGAGAGATGGAGGTGTAGCAACTCTTTCCTGCTGATGAATAGGATGAACTAAATGCTGAATGTACTGCTCTAAGGCTCGACATCTTTGCTCAGCTTTGATTCTACCTTCTGTCTCTTGTCTTATAATAGCTCGAGCATTATCAATTGAATCCTGAAGCTCTTCTTCTACTTGCATTCCAGTTAAGGGACCCAAATTGATTGTATTGATGTCATAATCATCAGGTGTTACATCTTCTATATTCTTCTCAAGCCTTGGAACTGCTACATGAACCTTCCTTACTCCTGTTTCATCTTTAGTGATTTTTGAAAGGATAGTGGCCTTCTTCTTCGGTTTCTCTTTAGACATGTCCAAAAGTAACTCATCAACTGGAAGAAGACACTTCTCAACTTCATAATTCTCTCTGATTCTTTCCTGTAACCATTCTGGCAATGATGAAAGATCCTGTTGCTGTTGTAATTGCCTTCCTTGTGCAGGCAATGACTCTTCTTCAACCTCATCCTTATCTTCGGTGTTAGCTTCATCAATGATCTCAGTATCATGTGGACTAGAAGGTACTTCTTCAGCTAGAGCTTCAGGAACCACATTCTCAGCAGGTACCACTATGTCTTGATCCAGTGGAGTATCACCTGGCTGTCTAGAAGAAGCAGTTTCAATACTTATCCTTTTCTTCTTCTTACTGGATTCTCCTTGGGCAATTTCAAGTTGTTTTCTCTTCTTTCCCTGTCCTGAATCTCTTTCACTTCCTCTGCTTCATGAATCTTTACTAGGAGCATTGTGTTGTTCTTGTCGATCCACTTCTCCCATTTTAGTATAGGTGAATCTCTTTCCTTCATCAAGCAAGGCTTGTACTTGTTTATTTATCTGCTCTTCAGTGATAGCAATGATAGGCCTTATCAACCCTTCATCATCAACCTTTTCTCTATCAGCCTAGTTGACTTTATAAGGCAGATTCCGGATCTTATTGTATTCATCACCCAGAAGAGTTCTTTCACCTTCTAATTGATCAGGAATCCTTAATACCTTCGTAGCTCTTACTAGATCCCACCTCAACCTTGAACATTTTTGCATTCTGATATCATCATCATCTATAACATCAGCCCAGTGATCTTCCAATTGTTCTTTATGCTTATAGGAAGAGTATGACTACTTGATGGCTCCATGCGGATCAAAGTTCTCTCCTTGAATCATGCGAATGCAGATGATACACCTAAAGCTCAACTTCTGAATGCTCAGCTGCCTGAAGTGATGGACAAGAGTAATATCTACCCAGCTGAAGAGGAAACTGAACCCCTGCTTTCTTTCTTGCTTTCTGCATCTTATGAAACTCTAACAGTTGTCTTGAAACCTCTAGCAACACCATCCTGTTTGAAGGATATCTAGGCAGTCTATATGGAAAAGATGTAAAACCTTGAATCCTGATATATGTGAACTTGTCATACTGGATATAATACCTTCCATATTGCTTGATGAAGTTCCTAGCAGCACCTGTTAATCTCCTATGTGGCTCACCTCTCAACTTTCTTACTATAAACATGGCAAAAGCATCATTGAACCTTTTATAGTGATTAATGTTCTTCAAATGGAGTTGAGGATAACACTGGTGTGAGAGAATCTGTCCCGGCTTTGTACCTACTTGTCCTTTAGCTGTCAATCCTTTGTAGACTACATTTCTTACCAGGATATAAACAAGGTATGAAGTCATGAAGAAAGACTTCGTTTCATCAAAATTCTCAAATTGATCATCAAGGCAATGACTTATAAGACCAATCCAATCAACCATCTTGTTCTTTGTAAACACATGATCAAAGTAAGTATACATCCATCCTTCGAAAGTAGATGATTGAGGCCTACCTGTTACTCGATTCAAGAACATGATCAGGTAACTTATCTCTTGTTTGAAGTCAGCCTTGTGGTACTTTGGATCCTCAGAATTGTATATCTTCATCGATGAATCAGTCATCCATTTCTTCCTGATTTCTTGCATGTAGATCTTGGAATTGCCTTCAAAAGTCATCTGAGCAGTTGTAGGGCATATGAAGACTCCTTTCCCCTTTGGGATGTTGAAAATTTCCTGAATGGCTTCCCTTTGCAGGTAGGCGAGAACAATTCCATCTTTGGCCACAATTTGTCTTTTCTCTTTATCATAGTGTTGAACACACTCCAATACTAACTCAGTGCTTGGCAAGGTCGGTGGGAAGCATGTTGCTTGAACAATCCCATTCTTTGCGATGGCCTTAATGTCTTCGTTCCTTGTGATGGCGAGCAAGAAGTCTTTCACTTCCTCCAAGTTGACGTGTCCCATGTTGGTGTCTCCTACGTCCTTCCACTACGTTTCAAGCTTGGACTCAGGTATGTTGGACTTGGCATCCATCTTGATCAAGACTTGTCTCTCTTTGGCCGTCATTCCCATTTACCTACAAGACTAGACTTGAATAAATGATTTGAAATAATAGATTTTTATCCTGATTTTTTTAATAACAAAAATATGAAATTTAGCAGATTTAAATAAATAAATGCCAAATTTATAAAAGAAAAGAATGGATAAAACATACCTTATGCCAAATTCTGACCTAGTAAATGCAGATTTCTGTAGAAATGATAAAAAAAAATCAGTAGTGAAATGGCAGAATTAGAAGTAAAATCAGTCCTCTTAAACACAGATCTGCCTTAAAATCTGTTCCCTCCTTGCAAATTCACTGCTCTTGTATAAAATTAGCTGCCTTCCTATGAAATTTGCTGCCTCCTCAAGGAAAATTCGCTGCTCCTTTAAAGATGCATGTGAATGATGTGAAATGGCAAGGGAGCACCCACTTTAAATAGGCAATTCTTTAGCATTTACATGCATTAAATGCAAGTCGGCTGGAGGGAAGTCAGCCTCAAGCATTTAATAAATATTTTCAGACATTAAACTCCCCTTCAGTTAAGCGTTAAACCTGGTAACATTTCACATGAAAAGTGCCCAAATGCATAAGGACATCTAACTCATTATTTTATCCCTCACTCTTCTTATCTTAAGGGCGCCAGAATCATCTTGCCAAAATTTTAACACTCAAATGAGTTTTAGCAAGGGAAGAGATCCAGAGATGTCACTTTATATACATTTTTCATAGGCGCAATTTGAGATGATTTCTTTACATCTAAGGCGCTCTTGAAGGTTTGTCAATCTTGGCGCCAATTTATGAATGTCTTACCTCGAAATACCTTTATCTACTTGCTCAGTATGAATTGGCGCCTAAGAGATAACTCAAACATAGGTTCTTATCATTCCACGTTGAAGGCTCAAAATTTCACTTCAATGATCATCCAGAAAATGCACCTAGCTTTGACATTTTTGATGTTTAAGGCCCTTAAGTGCAGCTATCATTGGTTTAAACTTCGCCTCTATGCTTAGGCGCTCAAACTCTCCTAAATGATCCGTCCTTTCTACTATCATGTCAATATTGAAGGCCAAGAGCGCCTTCCTCTCAATCTCCTCCACAAGGCACTTTAGACATTTGGTTGCTTTACATTAGTTCTTTCAGGGCGCCAAAAAATGAGGTGGCATGACTTAGGAAGTGCGCCTAGCACTATGGTTTTGGACTGGCTACTTTAGGCGCTAGAATGGTTTCACAGAGAAAAAGGGCGTCTTAGTAATTTGGCCTACTGAATGATATCATGAAATACAATTTCAAACATGGCGCTTACTGAGGTCACTCAACTACAGATTGGCGCATTGACGGTTGAAAAGAAGCAAAAAAATGCGCCTTACTTAACTCCTTGGTGTGATCGAATGGTTTTTAAACATTGGAGGATGCGCCTAAATATCATTTATCTCTAGGCGCCAGAAGGTGTCTACTTGGATGCAGATGTGCGCCTGATCTCATATGACATGTTTCATGATTTCTATTTTAAGAAGCGCTCTCCCAATAATATTATTAGAGGCAATTTCAACCCAAGCGCCCACTCTAAATGTGAGTTAATGTAATTCTTTCAGAGCGCTCCCTTAGGTTATCTTGCAATTTACAACTCCAAAATCCACTTTCCTCTTCCAAAGGTTTCCTCTCACTAGGCGCTAATTTATGATAATTAAAATGTGAAAGGGCGCCTTAGTAAGTTTACTTCTCATCATGGATCCAAAGCATTTGCAAACATACTTACCCCTAGGCGCTAAATTCATTTCAAGGCGCTCCTTGTCCTGCAATTCATGTTTTGATGTCTTGAATGATTCTTCTTTGGGCACATTTTGAGGTTTTGTCCATCTATCCTATCACCAATGACTCCAAATTTGTCATTTTATAATTTCAAACACTAGTTTTGTACCTTTATGAAGACACTTTTCCCTTAGGCGCTCAAACACTTCTTCTCTAGGCGCCAAAGTCATTACAATTTGCATGAAGGCGCTAAAACCCTCTTGTCTCTACTAGGCGCATATTCAGTGATAACTTACCCTCACCTCAAACTCTGTTCACTTCGCATCAAGGCGCTCACTTGAATTGACAACCTTCATCAAGGCGCTCCATTCACTATTGAGAACACTACCTCCTAGAAGGCACACATGTTCCATCCTCAGGGCACATATCTTAGTGAAGCAAAAGGCGCTAAAGTAAGGTATCTCATCTTTGATTCATGCCTTTATAGTCTAGGCGCTCAAAACACTTCTTAAAGGCGCAAATTTGGAGTTCCACACACAAGGCACCCAGTTTCTTGAAGTTTTCAATGAAGGCGCCAAAATAAAGAGGTGTAGGCGCTTCAAACTCTTCCTAGGAACAATGCCCCAACTAGGGCGCAAATTTGAGGTCCAACACATGACAGAATGCGCCTTAACTCCTATCCAAGTTGCACATACTCTACAAAAACCTCCTTCAAGGCGCTAAAACCTCCTCAAAGGCGCTTACTCTTCATCAAAGGCGCTCAAGCTCACTAGCTTAAACCATCTAAGGCACTTCTATCCACTTCTAGGCGCTCAATTCCTCTTAACAGTGCCAGAAGATGGGTTGTCACTTCATTATACTTCAACTCTCCATTTCTGAGTTAAGGCGCAAAAACATCATCAATTCAACCCAAGGCGCTAGTCCTAGATGAAGGCGCAAATTTGATGATCCCTCTAACTTAGGGCGCTCATGAGATCTCCATTCAATCCACAGGGCACTCATTCATGATGGCTTGGAATGTTTCTCCTTCTAGGCGCTCTTTGGATGATGATAACAACAAAAATTGCGCCCTAAGCCCTTTAAACATTATGTGGCCATTTCGAGGGTCTTCTACACAAGGCGCTTGAAGTTCCTCCTCCACATCAAGGTACAAAAAGATAGGCTTCAATGAGACACCTTAGATCATTGTTTCTCCTAAGCGCAACTATCAGGATCAAGTGATCAAAGGGCGCTAAAACACCACCTACTGCATTGTGCAATAACTCTAAGACATCATCAAAACTTCATGCAAAGCATTGGATTTCAAACTAAGAGGGGGTCCCCAGTCCAATGGGGTGATGTGTGATTTGGTCACAACATAACCCTAACTTCTGCCCTACTTTCTGTTCTTTTTAGTTTTCTACTCTAACCCTAGCCCTAAAAAGCAGACTTAAATAATGCCAAAATAACCTCCATAACATATGCCAAATCACCATGATATTATTGCCAACAACTTTTCCAATATTATACTTGAATTTCACCATACAATATGCAATTAAACAACTTCAAATGACAACCACAATTGACTGAAATAAACCCAGAAGTCTGCTGCTATAAAAATCAGAATTAAATAAGTCTTCAATTACATCCAATGCATGGGTGATCAAGACAAACAAGTCCAGCTCAAATCTGCCCTAGACCCTAAGGTTGTACATACCAAAAGTAATGCAAAATAATGATAGCAAAGTCCTCAAGATGATCCCCCAAATCTGATCTGCAATTCTGCTCCAAAAACAATGAAGTGCAAGTGAACTCCCATCACAGAATTCTCCACAAAAAAGAGTTAGGTTTTCGTCCAACTCCTCCTAAAAGACTTGAGGTTTTCGTCCCAAGCTCTTCTCCAAGAGATAAACTCCCAAATGTGAATGAATGAATGAATGATTGATGATGAAAATGCCTTGAAATGACTTCATATTTATACATAACTTTTGCCCTCTCAAATAGGGCCGACCTAGGCACTTTTAGTACTTTTTATTTATTATATTCCCTAACCAAGAGGGCCGACCTGCCTCAAATCCTTTGGGTGCCTAAAAGATTCAATTTAAATATATGAATTTGTCTCCTTTCCTCTTTTCCAAGCATCTTCCTTCAAGCGCCAAGATATAGATGATATTTTATTCTTTGTTTCTCCATAAAAGGCTGTCCAAAGGCATCAAAATAGGTATTAACTGAATTGTCATGTCCCCATATTAAGGCATTGTTTAAATTAAAGATTTAAACATCGTGATAAGACGGAGAAGCCACTTTGAATGGTAATCACGTATATAATAATATTATTATATACATATTTTATATAATTAAAATATAATATATTTATTATATTTAGGAATAATAAATATAAATACAAATATAGATATTGTCAATTTAAATATTATGATAATTATAATATAAGCTATTATTAAATATAATATCTATAATATATAAATAAAAGCATGAAATGGAAATAATAATAAAATAAATATCTTAAACTAAATAATTAATAAGATATTATTATAAAGGAATAAGAGATATGCAATAAGTTGGCGTACACATGATCAATCAAACCAAGGTGGCATCATAAAGAATATGCTGACAACTTCATCACATGGCAAATCCATCTCCACAACATGGCAAGTCTCCACACTCACAATGCCTCTAAGTGGTTCACTTCATGGAAAGAGAAATATATTAAATGAAATGAACACATCAAGAGCACTAGAAAGATATGTTAAGTCATCTCCAAACCTTGATTTTCCTCCCAAAAATCCCGGAGTGTGAAAACCAACCTATTGTGACCTAATCACACATCGCCCCATTGCAAATGGGGACCCCCTTTTTTGAGCTCTGATGCCTTGCATTAAGTTTTGATGATGTCTTGGGTCTATTGCATGATGAAGTCAGTGGGTTGTTTGAGTTCTCTGTCCAGTTTTTATTCAAGAGTCATTTGCTTTCGTTCTGAGATCAATCCTGATGTATGTTTGAGATCTTGAAAATGACTAAGTCTAGTAGCCTAAAATCCTAAAATCCTGAAAAATTGACTAAGTCTGAAATCTGGTGGATCCTCCAAATTCTATAATCTACATGTTAAATCCGGTGGATTCGAGACCTATCTCAAACATCCTGAAAGGTATATTGAAAAATATTTAAAGTATAAGAAATTCAATCTTCCAACTTATACTTAAATAAATATATTTAATATACCTTACCTCGAGGAAGACTGAAAAAAAATGACTAAGTACTCCAGAGGATTCGAAATCCTCAACCAACGCGCCCTTATGAGAACTTTCAACCGGAGCACAGAATCCTCAACCAATGCGCCACTCCCATATGAGGTTGGATTTGAGTTTTCAAGAGCTCTTTCATGCGAACAACCAAAAATTGATCTAATACGCCAACTTGAGGGAGTCAAATTGCAAGTTCCATAAGTTTATTCCCAAAGGATTCAAGAACCTTAACCAATGCGTCTTATCTGTTGCGCCCATTTCAAGAAGAGTCCAAGTTCCTTAAGCAATGCGCCATCTTAAGAGGATGTTTAACTTAAGTTTCTTGACCATTTTCAAAGAGGATTTAAAATTCTGATTTGGTGCGCCAAGATGGAGAGGTTGGTTCCAAGTGTCAAAGTGCAAATTTTATAATGTTTCAAGACGAGTTCAAGTTCCTCAACCAATGCGCCATGTTTGTAAAGGAGAAATGAAGGTTTCTAGTGAAGTTTAAACAAGATTAAGGAGATTCTAAAACCCCATCTCAAGCGCTTGATCCAATGCGCCATATACATGAAGATGAAATGGAGGTTTCAATGAATTCCAAGAGGATTCAAAATTGCCAACCAGTGCGCCCAAGGAAGAAAAGAGGTTTGTCTTGAACTTGAAGAACAAGAAGCAATCAAAACATGGAACTAATGCGCCACATTTGCTGCGCCAACATGTGAAGGGGTTTAAGTTCAAGTTTCCAACACTTTTTCAAGAAGATTTGAAATCTTCATCTGCTGCGCCAAGGTGGAGAAGGCTATTTTAGGTGTCAACATGTAAATTTTGTGAAGTTTTAAGGAAAGATCAAACTCCTAATTCAATGCACTACCTTGAGATGATGATTCAACTCAAGCTTCAAAACATGTTTCTCTCGGAGAACAAAACCTTCAACCAATGCTCCTACAAGGAGATCATTCAAGAAGACGATTTCAAATGCTGATCTAGTGCGCCTGATCTGCTGCGCCACATAGGAAGATGGTTAAAATTTGAGTTTTGATACATTTTAAAGGAGGATCCAAAAATCTGATCTCTTGCGCCATCTTTGAAAGAGGTTTAAGTTCAAATTTTAAAAACTTTCAAGAGGATCTAAATTCCTGATCTGATGCGCCTGATCTGCTGTGCCACATTTGGAGAAGGATGAATTCAACTTTTATAAGAGACTTTCAAATGAAGGATCAAAATCAGCATCCAATGCGACAAAGGAGGTGGCAATCTTGTTGAGAATTCAGAGGCTTTCAAAAGAGGATCCAAAATCATGAGCTGCTGCGACAGAACTGATGCGCCCTCATCTAGGAATCAGCAATAAGTTTTAAGATGCAAATTTAAGAGAAGTCTACGATCCTTATCCAATGCACTTGAAGGAAGTGGTATAGATTGCAAATTTTAGACAAGTTTCAAGAAGGATTCAAAACTCCTATCTGCTGCGCCATTGAGAAGCAAGAGGAATCAAAAGTCTGATGTGATGCGCCACTTCTAGGGAGGTGTAGTTCAAGTCTCAAGTCTGATTTCCAGTGAAGCATAAAGTCTGATCTGCTGCGCCAATTTGAGGGGAAAGTGAACTGTCCGTCTAGTGCGCCCAAAATCAAGAAGAAATCAGAATCCTCATCTAGTGCGCCTGGATCAAGGAGTGAAAAAATAGTGATTTAAAAGTGGAATTTCAACCAGAGGATGCAATTTTGATCTAGTGCGCCACTTTGGATTGAGGTTAAATTCAAGTTTTATGAAGGTTTCTAGGCAAGGAGTGAAATTGGCATCCAATGCCTCATCCATATATGATACTTAATTTAAAATTTATGATTGCATTAACTAATTTGGCATCCAATGCACTTAGGATTGGAAAGGTTAGAATTTGATTTACAATGATTATTTTGTGTTGTAAGATCAAGGAATTGATATTGCTTCTTTGTTTGTGTTGCAGGAGTTAAGGAATCATCAAAGGAGCAAGCACTTGAGATCACCTTCATTCAAGGAGTAAAGTGAAGTTGGAAGGCAATCACTAAGGAGGCATGTTTTGCCAAAGGATCACATCAAGTTCAAGTATACATCATCATCTAGAAGGCATCCATCCATGGGATTATACTCCATCATCAAACATTCCAAGATACTTCATTCATCTAGCTTCATGTTCTCTTCAATCTTCAAGTCTCCGAGGGTCTCCTATTCCATGTTATCATGATGTCAAGTATCATCATCATCATCTCCTACTACTCTATATGAAGAAGATGCATCCAAAGAAGATCATCATGTATCCTACAAGAAGAAAGAATCACAGAGCCATGCAAGTGAGCAACATATATCATATATATCCAGTTTACAAAAAGATGAACAAAGCAAGATCATTGAAGATACATTCCCAAACATCCAAGTTCATTCAAGCAATCACATTCGAAGACATCACAAGATGATACAATTTGGGAATAAGCTAAGCTGGTATCTACGTGGCATGTACATCATCATCAAGCCAATCACAGTTTGCCACATCATATGACTACATCCAATGTATCATTCAACAAGAAGGAAGCTAAAGGGACGCCTATGTGGAAGATGCTCTAAAAGATTCCATCCTATCCTTATCTTCTTGGAAAGCATGCCTTCATTGCCTCTCCTATGTACTAAAAATATCAAGTTGTTGTAACTACCTACTGAGGTGGCATGATCTAAGCCCTTGGCTATCTGGATTGATCCAAGCCACTCATTGTAACTCTAGAGCTCTATATAAAGGCCTTGTTGCCTAATTTGTAAGGGCATTAGTAGATATTAGATTGTAGGCAAGTAGAGTAGAATAGAAGAGACTCTCGAAATTCTCTGAGAGGACTTGAAGTTGTTGTAAATATTTTTCAAGATTAATACAAAGACATTGAGCTTATTTGGTGTTAAGTGTTGTCTTGTGAAATAACATGGTTTCCTATATCTTGATGAAGTGGAGAGATGTTTCAAAATAGATTAAAAGTAGATTAGAAGTTCATTGATGTAATGTATGTATGTATTGGATATTTGATCAACTCCTAGCTCATGCTTTTAACATTCATCGCCAATGAAGTGTTGTGTAAAGCTAGTCTAAGCTTTATCATTTGCTTAAGTTCGATTGTGAATGCTTGTTTGAGCTGCGCCGTTCAATGGGTGCTTGTATAAGCTTTCATGATTTGAAAATCTTTCGCTATCCTTAAGAGATTGCACCAACTTCATGTAGTTGTAGGCATCCTTGGCGAAGTGGAGTTAGGTTAATAAAGGAGTTTGTCTATTCGTGCATCATCATTGCTTCATTGACCTTAGATTAATTTCTCAAAACCTTTATCTTTTTCTTTTTCTTTGTTATTGAAGCCTTGTATATATATATCCACACTGAAAGGAGAAATAAGCTAAGTGAAGTAAGAAGAAGTCTGCGTAAGTCCCTTTGTGATTATCAGCAAGTTCACATGTATTCACTGAGTCTATCCACTGCACGTCATGAATAAGGAACCTTGAAGTTGTCTCACTGGATCACATAGCTTAGCCTTTGAGAGACTTTACTCAAGAGAGAGTTAGATACTTAGAGTTTCACTCTATTGTTGACTTGTCTAAAAACAATCATCAACACAACCCCTCTGCTCTCAAATGGCAACCATTCCAAAAATGAGGACATTACAGTCCTCCCTTCTCGGAATTGCTTGTCCTCGAGCAACGGCAAATATGTATCCAATGAGAGTGTCAAATGACATGTATCTTGTAATGTCCCTAATAAGAATTATACTAATTTTATCCTAAACTATCAACGTCCCAAGCAAACAATGGATTTCGAGGGTACCTTGGCTTGATTTAATCCCTGCAAACAAGTTAGAGATCAATTACAACAATAACTTATCAAGTAGAGTATCATGATTAAACATTAGTAAATCCATAGTAAATTTGTTAACCCAATTATTAAACCTTACCTTAGCCTCCCTACGCCCACGGCAGATATACCATCCCCCTTGGCCTCATGTGGCACATGACATTCATATGAGGTGGCCTACCTAGTGAGGATTCTAATTTATCCATTATCCCCTCACCTTGCCATCCTTTTCCATTTCCCCATGATTGATCCCCCCTGTATTGTTACACTATGATAGGAGAGTGAGATTAAAAAGGGTGTCCTGAGATTAAAAAGGGTGTCCTGGTAGCCCAACTCTCCTAGGCCCAAAGGCGGTACCCTTTTGTGCCAAAGGTAGTACCCCTTTGGCCCATGTGGGCTCATCTTGTCCCCCCTCCCCCCGGGTGGCGTACCTAAAAGAGGGCCCCGTCACCGTACCCCTTTTGCAATTCTCCCTTCTCCCATCATGGTGAAGGTATGTGCAGAATGAACTAATCAAATTCATATTTACAAATAATCACATCAGCAATACATAATAATTTATGAGTGTGCTACCATAAGATAATAATATGCATGAACCATTAACCATATGTAAATTATACATTATATTCCTATATGAATATCCTACCACAAATATATTAATTCACAATTCTGCACTTACAAGATAATTTATGCAACTGAGATTATATTTTGCTGGCCGATCTGCTTCATCCTTGGAAGCCTTCAAATGTTTTTGGATTCTTTGTTTTATACTTCCTTGGGTGGGGAGTCGCACCTCCTCATAGGTAACCGCTACTTCTTAAGCAGCCACAACTATCCATTCTTGACCACTGACTTGAATTCCTTTTAATCTTTAATTAATTGTCTTCTAGTGAGGTCGTTGGCTTTGTACATAACGATAATCATTGTTCTTTAGATATAAACAGATCGCATATGCTTCTATCTTATAATCGCACTTCTTCAAAAGTCCTTGTCGTATATGGAATGGTAGGTGCTCTATTATAGAGAGGTCGACCACTTTGAATTTTAAATTAAAGATTTAAAATTCCTCAAGTCGGCCGTTGTAATGTCCTATTTTCGGATTCTCTTGCAGTTCAATCAGAGCTGATTTTCTGGGATGGTGACAACCTAACCATAGGTATATTTCGATGTCACCAGGGTGTTCGAGTGATCCAGTGGAGCCGGTTGACACTTTTCGGAGAGATTTCGGACAACTTGTTCATACTTACTATTTATAGTAAGTGCTTGCATGTCGTTGATCTTTCTAGGTTTTTCTGGGTTTGTTCTCTTTGGTCCTCAAAGAACGCTATTATTTTTAGTAAGTGTCAGTTTGGCGCTGTTTGGGCGACGTGGCGGTCAACTGTTGGCTCTCCTAGATGTTGCACTGAGCTCAGAGTTATCAGATGGTTTGTGGATCCAGTTGGCACCCTCTGTGTTGGCTCAATTTGCTCATGGCCGTTACTATTTTTAGTAATGTCAGGTTTGGTGTCGGATCGGGATTTTCTAAGTGGGATTGTGTTCGTCTCGTTGAGACCTTTCCAGCGAGCTATTGATCTTGACATTCCGACATTGTCTTGATGGATATTTTAATGCCCGAAGTTATATTTTATTATTTCATGGCATATTATATGGTTTAACGGCAAAAGTGGCTTTATAATGAAAAAACAAATATTGGAGTCACTTAAGTGTGGAACGCCCATCCCTGGGGGAATAAAGTAAATTGAAAAATAAATAATTTCCCCCTCAAAAAGGCAACGCCCTCTTGGAGAGTTATTAAAGAAGGAAAAGAGCTCTCATTTGAATATGCTTGATTATTATTTTCTTCTCTCTTTGAGCTTTCCCCTGCTAGGGTTTTGGAGCTTGGCTCTAGGGTTTGAGGATTCGAACCACAGGCTCTTGGAGACGAAAACCTCCTTGAGTAGCAGCATTCTACAGGTGTGCAATACCACCCAAAGGTGCTTTCGAGGTGAATACACTCAGTGTTCACAGATATGCTTCATTGGAGTTTGATTTTCGAGGGTTTGAGGAACAACTTGCTACATCATTTGCAGATTTGTATTGAACAGCAAATATCCATAGAGATGGGGCGATTATTAGCAGCTGAAATAAAGAATGTTGCAGCCATGTCTTGATCCATGCTGGTTGTACTTCCTTATGCAGGCCGTACTTCCTTTTGGCAGTTGTTTGGAGTGATATATTTGCATAAAACTCTCTCTAACTTGGTCGCTTAGGGTTTGCAGAAGAAATCAGAGGTAATAGAGGGTTTTTGAAGAGGTTGCAGCAGAGTGGCAACTGATTTTCTCTTCTAGCCATGGCCGTACACATCCAGGCTTGACGTTCGGGGTTTTGGGATTCATTTCTCTTTGTGAGCAGCTTCAATTCTGCATTGTATGAGGCGTCTAGAGCCTTATTTATTGTTGTTATCATTTGTATGCACAATACTTTCAGTATATTGGAGATTTGAGTGATTCTAGCTACACCCATTGCTGGTCCGGCTATGACCCCGACATGAAGTTGTAAAACATGATATGGGTATGTTCTTATAATTCATATTTTGGCTAAACACCATTTGGGTCATTGTTACTTTGTTGATATATGTTGTACTTTTTCTAGGTTTTCCATATATGCTTTATATTGTATGCTCCGGCAACAGATCTGCAAGAAAACTGAAAACCCCTTCTGCATTCTTCTGTCTACTCTGAAAGAACACCTCTAAAATTAAAATAACACATAAAAAGATCTTCTAAAAAAAATACAAACAGATACGGCACATTACAGCTATTAATGTAGTCGGCCACTTAGAATTTAGATTTCTCCTTTTTATAATGAATCGCACTCTTTTCCTATGATCGCTCCTCTTCATTTTGATCACTACTATTATATCAATTACTTGTCCTTCATTACCTAGCAGATCGCTAATATATTTGTCTTATATACATGGCGCTGATTATTTATACAATCATTTATTTGGCATTAAATCGGGGGCATGACAGTCCTCCCCTCCCAAATTTGCTTGTCCTCAAGCAACTTAAGATTTGGATGATCAAATATCTCAGCTCCCTCCCAAGTTGCATCTTCGGTAGGTAGGCCCTTCCACTTGACAAGATATTCCTCAATAGTTTTGCTCCTTAGTCTTTCTCCCGTACATTAAGGATCATCTCTGGCTCCAAGATCAGTTTACCCTCATCGTCGAGTGGTGGTAATTCCGCACAAGGAACAATGTGTTGTCCTAAGACCTTCTTGAGGCAAGATACGTGGAATACATTATGAATTCGGCTATTTGTAGGGAGCTCCAATTCATAGGCAACTTCCCCTATCTTTCTTAATACCTTATATGGTCCATAGAATCGGGGCTTAAGTTTTTCTGCCCCACTAACTTTGAGTTATGATTGCTTGTATGGTTGCAACCTCAAAAAGACCAAATCTCCAACCTCAAATGTCTGTTCAATTCTTTTCCTATCCGCATATACCTTTTGTTGGTTCTGAGCTTGGTGGAGGTTGTCTTTAAGTGCATTCATAATATCCATATTCTGTTGTATGAAATCCTTACTCTCTGCACACGACTTTCTGATTGAATCAAGTCTCCAAAAGATGTCGTTGTGTATCCATACAATGGTGGGTGGTATTATTGCAGTGTTCCCCCAAATGAAGCCACTTGATCCAAGTATTTTGTTGTCCTGTAACATAATTTCTTAAATACCCTTCCAACCATTTGTTGACAATCTCGGTTTGTCCATCGGTTTGCGAATGGTAACTAGTGTTGGGGGTTAACTCTGTTCCCACTAGTTTAAATAGCTTCTGCCAAAATAGACTAGGGAACCGACTGTCTCGGTCACTCACAATGTTTCGGGGAAGTCCGTGTAGTCTAAAAACTTCTTTGAAGAAGACCTCGACCACTTGAGGGGCCTAAGCTCTATGGATATAGCCATGAAGTGGGCATATTTGGTCAAACGATCAACCACCACATAAATGCAGTCCTTTCCCTGTACTTTGGGCAATCTTGTTATGAAGTCCAATGAAATGCTCTCCCATTTCTGATTGGGTATGGTCAAGGGTTGAAGTAATCCTGCTGGATAAGTGTGTTCCTCTTTGTTTCTTTCACACCATACATTCCCTTACATGTTTTAACACATCTTCCTTAAGGCCCTTCCATGAGAACCTCTCCCTGATCTGTTTATAAGTCTTGTAATATCCTTGATGTCCCGCAGATGGGTTGTCATGATAGTTTTTCAAGATTTCCTTCTTTACTTTTGATCCCGGTGTGATGTATATCCGGTCCTTATAAAGAATGAGGTCATCAATGACCCGATACCGCTCGTCCTGTATCTTCCCTTCTATTACATCATTTGAGAATGAGTCCTTAGCATATTCGGTAAGTATAGACATTTTCCATTCTGTGGATGTTGTTGTCATTGATCCTAGGTAAGGTCTTCGTGATAATGCATTGGCTACAATGTTGTCTTTGCCCTCCATGTATTCAATGTCAAAATCATATGCTTGTAATTTACTTACCCATTTTTGTTGCCTATCAGTTAAGTCTTTTTGTGTAGTGTCCCACCCCTGATTTTTTTGTGTGTTTTCTGTATTGCTGAGTTATGTGTTTATGCTTCCATGGGTTATTGCATTGCAAATGACATAAACATAAAAATAGAGCATTCTAAAGATACCCAAATGCTTATTTATGTGGGAAATAACAATAAGAACAATATATCAAATACCCAGATGAAAATATGACATTAATATCAAAGTGCAAACATACCCATTCGCTGATTTGAAGGTACAAGTCTGATAACAGTTTGTTACAGCAGACAGAAACCCTAGTTTGGCATGAAAATGGGCCAAACCCTAGCTACTTCCACTCCAAAATATTAAACAGTAATCTCCAAGTATTTTGTGCCTCCAATGGAGAAGGAAAGAACCCCAAACCCTAAGCGCTTGGCTTTAGGAAACCCACACTTTCTTCCCTAGCTGGTACGGCTTGGATTGTGACCAACAGTAGCAGCAAATACTCATGAAAAAACCCTCCAAATCACCCTTAAATTTCTGCTCTCACATCTGCTAAACAAAATTCAAGTATCCACGCCAAAAATGAAGAGTATAAGCAGCCACAAAAAACTTCAAATCTTCCTCTATATGGTACGGCTGTCATGGAAGATGGTACAGCCCAGCTAGGTAATAAATCACACTTCATTTCCTTACAAAACCCTCCACAAATGACAGCTAAACAATTCAAATCTACATTCCTCAACTCTACCAATTATTTGCAATTAAACCCATGTTCAAAATAATCAAAAATCGTCAACAATGAAGCTCCAGCATTACCCTTGTGGAATTATCAGCAAACAACCTTGGGATGTCTTTCAATCCTGCAGCCGTTGTTCCCCATGAGGGTTTCCGTCCTCATGAAGCCTAGAAAATGGTGAACTCCGTTCAGCCAGCAAACCCTATGTAAAAATATACTTTCAAGCATATACAAAAATGAGCTCAAACCCCCTTTCATTCTCTCCTTCACTTCCACGCACATCTTGGGCAATTAAATAACATTTTAAATTTCACTTTATTTCCCTTATGTCTCCCTAAGTTGGTTGCTCCACATTTCTTTATTAAAATATGCCTTTTACATTTTTCCCCCAACGCCCTTTTAATAAAGTCACTTTAATAATTTAATTAACATTAAGTTAAATCTTTAATTTAACTTAAATGACATTAACGTTAATTAAAATAATATAACTCTGCCCAACGAACAACCGAAGGAGTGACCAATCATGCAGTGACATGGAAACGGTGCCACGTGAAGAAGTCGGTGCTGAGTGGTGACCCTGCTAAAAATCGCAACCTACTAAAAATAATAAAAATGGCCCAAATGTCCAAAATCGCCCGAACATACATCACCGTGAACCTTCTGATATAACTAAGCTCAATGCCACATCTAAGATAGCCAAACGACTGAACTGCCAAATCCCCCAAAAATAGTGCCAGGCTGACACTTACTAAAAATAGCAGTGTACTCCGAGGACCAACAAGAACAAACCCAAAAAAACCCAGAAAGGTTGTCACCATGCGAGCACTTATTATAAATAGTAAGTACGGACAAGTTGTTCGAAATCCCTCCAGAAAGGGTCATACAACTCCACTAGATCACCTGAGCACACTGGTGACATCGAAATACTCCTCTGATCAGGTTGTCACAAACCCAGAAAGTCAGTTCCAACTATGCTGCAAGAGAACCCAAAAATGGGGACATTACATTTTGGTTTAGGAAAAATCTTAGACTGTTGTGGTCGGTCTTAACAATAAACCTTCCACAAATCAGGTACTATCTAAATTTTGCAAGAGCGTGCATAATTGCGAGCATTTCCCTGTCATAAACTGAATAAGTTCTTTCTATGTCCTTAACTTTCCTACTCTCAAAGGCTATGGGATGCTTACTTTGCATTAATACTGCTCCAATGCCTTCCCCTAAAGCGTCACAATATAACTCGAAGGGTGAGGAGAAATCTGGTATTGCTAATACAGGACAAGAACTCAGCACTTCCTTAAGTTTTTCAAAGGCTGTTTGTGCTTCTACATTCCATTAGAATGCTTCCTTCTTAGTGAGGTCAGTGAGTGGTGAGGTTAATTTTGAGAATCCTTTCACAAATCTTTGGTAATAACTGCAAAGTCCCAAGAATCCTCGAAGGTGTGTTTTTGGGTCTCAGCCAACTTCAAATGGCCTCAATCTTTTCTTCATCTACCTTTACTCCTTGAGCACTGATTTTGTGACCCAAGTACAATATTTCCTCCATACCAAATTCACATTTGGATAATTTGGCAAATAAGGATTGTTACTCAAGTATTCCTAATACTTCATCCACATGCTTCAGATGTTCCTCCCAGGTTTTACTATAGATTAAGATGTCATCAAAGAAGACCAATAAGAACTTCCTCAATTGTCCTTTGAAGATATAATTCATACAAGATTGAAAAGTGGCTGTAGCATTGGTTAATCAAAATGGTAGGACGAGAAACTCGAAATGGCGGTAGTGGCATCTAAAGGTCGTCTTTGGAATGTCCTCCTCCCTTAGTCTGATTTGATGATATCCCAACCTTAAATCAATTTTTGAGAAGTAGACTGCTCCATGGAGCTCATCAATAAGCTCAACAACTCGAGGAATTGGGTATCTATTTTTTATTGTCTTTTTATTTAATGCCCTATAGTCAATGCACATTCTCATTGTGTCATCTTTTTTCTTTGAAAGTACAACGGATAAGGCAAAAGGGCTGGAACTTGGTTGGATATGCCCCAATTCTAATAATTCCTTTATGGTTTTTTCAATTTCCTCCTTATATTTGTGAGGGTGGCGATAGGGGGTAGTAACCGCTGGTTTTGATCCTTCTTCTAACTCAATGGAATGTTCAAAACCTTTTTTAGGAGGAAGACCTGGAGGAATGTCACTAAAGACCTTTTTATGCTTTTTAAGCAATGGTTGTATGTCTACATGGATTGATTTCTCTTTAGGGGTAGTTTTATCTAGGATTAGACATTGAGCCACCCACTCTACTTGGTCATGCCTAAGGAGTTTTTCCATTTTCTTAGCTGAAACTACCCTTAGAGACCCATCAAATAGACCTTGCAATAAAACCTTTTCCCCATTTTGTTCAAAACTTATTTCCAATTTTTGAAAGTTTATGTTGACATCCCCTAATGAATGTAGCCAAGGAGTACCCAAAATTACATCAGTATCTCCTAGTTTTACAACATAGAACTTGTCCTTGATTTGGTGTCTTCCCATAGTGATGTTAAGTTGGGGAATCTTCTTCGTGCAAGGTGTGGTGAATCCATCTGCTAAAGCTACCTTAAATCCTTTGAAGTCTTCCGTTCCTAATCTTAGCCTTGCAGCCAGGTTTTCATCTATAAAATTGTGGGTAGCCCCACTATCCACAAGGGTTGTTACTTTTTTTCCCTTAATTACGCCACAGATTCTAAAGGGATGATGTTTTGATGCTTTTGAGATGGAGGCCAAAGTCCCCCCTTCCTCATTCTCCTCCTCGTACCTTATTCTTTTGTTTGGTCCTTCTTCGTCTTCATTTCTTGTCCCTTGATTGGATGTTGCCTCAATGTTGTGGGCCTGGCTCCTCTTACGTCCACATATATGTCCCGGTTCCCATTCTTCCTTGCATTTAAAACACATGCCTTCCTTCGCAAAGTCTTTTCGGCTGCACCTGTGTCCTAGTTTCCATACACCCTTGCATTTTAAACACATTCTTTCATCTTGTCCACAAATGTGTCCTTTCCCCCATTTTTTTTGGCAATCAAAACAAAGGCCCTTCCTCCTTAGCTCCTCACGGTCATTGTAAGAAAGATATGGTTTCTTGTGTCCATCTTTCTTCAAGAAGGGTTTATCTTTTGATGTCGTCTTTTTAGAGTAAATTTTTTCCTTTGTTTTGACGTTATCAAGTCGTAGGGCTTTTAGGATTGCACCCTGGAGAGTTGTAGGATCAAAAGCACTTACTAGGCACCAAGGTATATCTTACTTGTCTTCTATTTATTAGCTGCTTAGTCAGCCAGCATAAAAAAAATGGAACATTTCATGGGACATGACAAGGAGACAAAGGCACTAGAAGACAAAAAAAAGGAAACATTAACTAATATTAATCCAAAGGGCAGCGGTGGTTATCAAAAGGCAACGGTTGTGTTAAAGAGGTGTGATTCCAAAGCGAAGACATGAAATGATCAGAAAGAAATATATCTTTGGCAGAGATAAATCTGCAAGGAATATATCAGCAGTGATATATATATATTTGATGACAGCATAAGTATAATATATATAACAGCAAAGTATAAATTGCAGTTATTTGGACTGAACTTGTCAAACAGTCAAGAGGTACTTTATATGAATAATCTAACCAATACCCAAGCAATTCATTTTGAGTCAAGGAGATGTTTTGCAGGTAGGAAGGATAGCCCTTCCGAGTTCACGAGGGGTGAGTGGATGGGGTGTGCCCCCCTCATGCTCTCATCAAGTCGGCCAAGTAGTGAGGGTGTGTGACCCTACCATGGTTGGCGTGTGTGGCCCTACCATGCATGGTAATTAATTCTGTTGTTCATGGTAATTGACTGAGAGAGAAAATCAAAGAAGATTGTAAGTAGAACGTAAGTCTCCTGTTGTTGGACTGTCTACCTGTGAGGCAAGTACGTTATTTGAATTTTGATCAATAAAGATGATTTGAATGCTATTATTACTTCCAAAATGCATCTGTGAGTTGTTGTGTTTAAGCTGCTAGGATCATCTGCCCTTCATTGGGTGCCTGGTCCTGGGCTGCATCATGTGATATCAAAGTAAGTTCAGTTGGTGGGATGTGTTGGAGATTGTATCAGTTGCATAAGATGGTTTGAGTAAGACCTTTTTGGCTGTTAGGTGTCTCAAAAGGCTCTAGTAGATTTTTGTTGCATGTATCTATGACTACAGAGGGCCGTATGCCCCAGTGGATTTGTTGCAGGTGTGGAGTCTTATAACTACAGAGGGTTGTGTGCTCTAGTAGATTTGTTACAGATATTCGTAACCACAGAGGGTTGTGTGCTCTAATGAATTTGTTGCAAGCATGTGGAGGCTTGTGACTACAAAGAACCATGAGGAGGAGGCACAACTATACCAGAAAGAGCTTTGTTGCCGAATGTGAGTTGAATACTCTAGTGAGTTTGTTGCAGGCATAAATCCTGTAATTGCAGAAGAATCCAATTGACTAAATGATACACATGTTAAAATATATGTTTTTTAATTTGCTAAGTTCAGGTCTATTACTTGCATTGTGATGAATATTATGAAGATAGCATATAAATAGTTATTTGTACATATTGCTGATGTTGTTTTGATTTGAAATGTATAAAAATCAAATATATTAAATGAAATACATGTTAAAATTCGCATTTTTTTAATTGCCACTCCCAATCTAAATTGTACCCTAACAAATCCAAGCTGAGTCAAGTCTAAATGCTGTGATTAAAAGGCATTGGAGTGGTCATCATCATCATAATCCTTCGTTGTCTTGCAGTTATTGTCAACGAAGCATAAACATTAAACTCTCAATTAACACTGAATTCCATGTTGGGTGCCATGAAGAAAAAACACGAATTTCCTTTCAGGGAAAAAAAATCAAGAAAACCAACCTGAGAGTCACTGGGGTAGAACGCAAAGCATCTGGTAATGAGAGCTGCATGGTAAGCCTTGCAAATTGCAGCAAACTGCTCGCTCACGATCCCTAAATCTGGCGACGAAGGGCAATGACAAAGTCCAATTACTCCCAAAACCTTCCTACTGGCCTGAAAATCCTCCCATGGACTCTGCTGAGCTCCTCCCACCAAATACTTAAATCTCAGGCTCCCCGTGTCCCACGGCTGATGTGCAAAAGGGCTCTTCTGGTGCTCTGTATAGAAAGAACTTATGCTTGAAAGATCAATCTTAGTGTGCCGCACGACAATGGACACATAGTCCCTCATGTGGTTGCCCGGCATGTGGCCAACAGGCAGGACCACAATGCGGATCATGCAGCCCCCTTCCACGCTCACGTCCGGCTCCATTTTCGTCAAAAACCCTGATATATTTGTTTTTCTCACTAGATCAAGGCAATTATATTTTCATACTTAGCTTCCTGTAAATCTCGGCTCCTGTTTTTATTTTGGCAAAACCCTGGTATAAGTTTTACACTCCAGATCAAGCCAACTATTCATACTTAGCTTTCTGCAATTTTCAGCTCCGTTTTTTGGCAAAACCCTAGTATAATTCATTTTATATCCAGATCAATTAAATTACATTTTCAGTCATAGCTTTATGCATATTCCGGCTCCATTTATTTTGGGAAAACCCTAGTGCGAATTTTTGTTAGTCAATCAAAGCATTTATATCTTCGTACTTGGCTTCCTGTAAATGTCAGCAGAGAATATAATCAGTGCATATACATTCATTTCGATTCTAGGTAAGCAATTGCAGGGTATTTTATTTCGACTCGTGAAACCCTCAATCAGGGCAGAAAATATATGGGTGCTGATAATTCAGCGAAGAAATAAGCATATGGAATATGGCCTGGGCTCTATTGAATTTATGTATTACACATCTCTGGTACGAAGCCTGGTGCTGAAATCCACCGTAAATTGGTCCGCGACTGTCTAACGTCTAGATAGCGAGGATATAGATCGCCACTATTTAGGCCTCTTATATGCTTATTTATTTATTCGTTAGTTCTTCAAATGTCATTTAAAAAAAAAGTCAAAGGGTCTTTGGTCCCTTTAGTTTGCTAGTAAAGTTGAAAGGTTCTCAATGAGCCCGCCAAGGATCAAGTTTCCTTGAATGAAAGGCCCCTGACATTATAAGGGATGAGATTGGATCGTGTTTTGGACGAATTTGGGGGAATGAATACCCCTCGGTCCTTGGCTTTCAGTCGAAGAGGTTCAGTCTAAGACTCGTGCTCCCTATCGAGTAACAAAATTGATCTTGTGGATGATCTCCATTAAAAAAATGTTAAAAAAAATAAATGAATTTCCATTCTCTTTAATCCAAAGGTAAATTAATGGTGCAAAAAGCCTAATTAATGATAAGAGAGAGAGAGAGAGAGAGAGAGAGAGAGAGATCTTAAATTAATATGAATGGAGATTGGAATAATTGGGAGACAAGGATAAATTGAAATAGATATAGGTTAAGACAAGGTGAAATGTTAAGTTGGAATTAAAGTTTACTTAGAATTTGATGTGTTGTTAATGTTGGTTACTTTGATTTATTGAGATTGTGTTGTTTAAATTCGACCCAAGCACAACGCAAGTGTGTTAAACATTAACGCAGTACATTTAATTGCACCCTTACTGAAGGCGCCCACCCAGTCACTCCTACTCTCGTGGAAAGAGTCAGTCGAGCAATGGTGTGACCAAGGGTTGTTCTATTCGTGGAGAAATAAAACTTCACAGGGGAGCAAAACTTCGCAGATGGTGGTTGTGTTGTTTGTGTGATTTGTTTGTGTGTGAGGTCAATGATTGTTTTGATTGTTAATGTTTGGGTGTTGTAGACAAACCATTGAATAGGTATTGTTATTGTCATTCTTTTGTGACCTGGAGTGTCACTTGCTCTTAGTTTTTTTAATTCATTTGTCGTCTAAAAGTGAAATGTGTTAAGTCTCCATTCTTCTAACTATATGATTCTTCAAGGAGCCTAAGATCTCTATTGTGAAGCTCCTATCTTCATCATCTTTGCTCATTCTATTGCTCAATTAGCCTTGAGATTTCTACTTGTTCTTGGGAAATTTCTTCTATGGGGTTTTCCAAAGTGGGTAGGTTTTTCCCAATCTCTTCTAGGACTACTTTAATCCAATCTTCTTTCACTCCAAGGCACATTAAGTGTGAGCACTGTGTTGGTTTTTTCCCAGATTGGATGCTTTTTCCCAGTTATCCCTACAAGGTAGCCATCATTTGATCAACAGGATTCTCGGGCCAGGGGCCAACAATACAGGAGATAGACTTTATAGATATCTCCTCTTCTTCTTTAGGCTCTACAGAACCAAGGGGGGTATTCCCTATTCAACATCCATTAGATGCTTCTATGGATTAGCTGGGATGTTGATACAAAGCAGATAAATCCTCCTTTATGTAGACCAAAACTATGAAATAAGTGCAAAGGGGCTAGCTTTGGGCCTATGTTCAGTTGTGAGACAAAGGATTTTGGTCCTAAAACTACTTCTAAATGTCCTAAAGGTTTGTATTTTGAAGTTTGAGTTTGATTTTTGGTGTTTGGATGCAAAACTAGGACCTTGGGTGTAACCTCAATACAAGACTGGATCGGTGCCTATCTTAGGGCTCGGAGTCAATAGACATACACATGTGAATGGTCAACATAAACATATACCAAAGACTGGATATCAGGGGGATTTTTAGTGTCTATCTTACAGATACTTCCCAAAATTTAGTATTCAGTTATCTCTGCTTACAAACATCCTCGCTTCAATATATTCTTCCCAACACTTAACCTAAAACATTTAATCTACTCCTTGAGCAGAAGTAAAAAATCAAGCATTCAATATAGCATACTCATATTCTAGAATCTTAAACACCCCTTAGCTGTTTAGATTCAGAAGAAGAACATACTCAATGTGGAGACAGACAACAAAACACATGCAATGAAGCATTACTCATTTAAATCAACATGAAACTAGTAAATTTATGCATGAAACATACAACATGAGATTCATAAACTCACAAGACACCCAAAACAGAGTCACCAATGAAGTTGTATCTTATCACAGCACCCCAATTTGTCCAGTTTTCCAACCACAACAAATGAGCAACACTGTCTGCTATATACAGCAAGAGAGTGTACTTAGCATTAACCCCATGGCAATTCAAAATTCACCAGATATAATGCATTATGAGAAATGGCACTCAAAACATTGAATGCAACAGGCAGAGGAGGAGGCAGGGAGTGGTTGGACTCGAGAACCACGCCGCCGCCTGGGAATTCACATCTTCAATCAGGTAGTTGATCCATCCATGCCTTCGCACATACCTCTGTAACATCTGCATTCAATGGCATACCAACCTGAGGTTTCTTGGGACACAACGGTCGCAAGTCCTTTGAAAACTTCTCCCGCCAAGATTTGTGGCCTCAAATTAAACGGGCGAGTTGCTGGCCAACCAGATCATGCCACCTAGGCGTTTCCTGTTGATCGCTAACCTTTCAAATTATGTGAGAACTAATTATCCCACATTCACCCTGTAATAACCTTTCCAATGCCTTATAAACAGGACCTCACCGAAAGACAATAGTTGGTGATTTTGCTCCCGACGACACCAATTTAGACCCCATCGGGGTAGCCCAAGCTATCAGAACAACACTCATCACCCACAGAAAATTAGGTTGTCCTACCGATGATCCTCCTATACGATATCCATGTCCTCATCGGCGATCGGTGGGACCCCCAGCATAGCTGCCGATAATAAATGTCATGTCGAAGACCATATAGTGCATCCCATCGGACCTATATGACATCATCATCACGTTGGCATAGGATGATATTCTATGACAAGGGTGATATTTTAAATATGACTGATATTCAGAATATGCCCCCAGTTTGCGGACCAAATGATTATTGGGTGATAAAATTGGATTGGGATGATCTTATATAAGATGACTGATGCTAAGAAATATGACCCCCCCAGGAATATTAAGTTTGACCAGAACCCTGACTTGCTATAACTTCCTTACTTGGCCAAATTTCAGGGTGATGCAAAAGGCAAACCTGCTCAGAATTTTACACTCTTCCACATGGCAGGCTTCCTGAGGCAAGATTCAGACTCTGAGTTTTTAGGTTTCAGGCTTCAAGATCACAAACATACCTGACATGATGCACATACACACTGAATGATGCTGCTTAGACAGGTAGATTCAACCCTCACGTAAAATTGACGTCCGCACTTCACAGATCAAGTGACTATGAGGTGATAATGCAACATCGGGGTGATCTTGTCTAAGATGACTGATATTAGAAATATGACCCCCCCGCACCATATCAGGTTGACATGAATCCTGACCTAACACAACTTCATGCTTTGAAAACCAGACTCCATGTGGGCACCACCATTGGGTTTGTCTGGAGACTCGTGCCTCTTGCAGGCATGGCGAGAACCTTAGATCTCTGGGATGCAGACCAATCCCTTGTCCATTGGGCATAGAGTCAAATACTGCACCAACCTGCATCACCAATCACACATTTACTTGGTGGCCCCAGGCCACCAAAAAGGAAAAACTAGAATTTTCCTCTGTCAAAGACTTGATTTTCTTCTGATCTCACTGGGTCAAGCATGAAGATGTTGCCATGATTTACCCACAAACAACCCTTGTCATTTGCATATTCAACCATCTTATTTAGCCTGTCACTGTCAACCTTATGCAAACAACCTTCAGCATCAAGCAACACGTGAATGTTATATTTATCAAACAATGCATGTTCATATAACATATAACACATATTGTCATCTATATCAGGAATGTACATTGTAAAATGATCTCCCAGCTGAACTGAAAACTGAAAGCACTCAAAGTCCACCGTACAGCTAGGAACATCAGATATCATTCTATCATAAGCTGGCATATCAAGGAAGAAGCTCACAAATCCATAATTGTGCAACTTATGCAAACAATTATCAGCTGCATCAAATTGGAAAGGATCAAACTCAAGCACATCTTTACAATAACCTTCATGACATATGTTGATTTTTTTTTCATCAGGATGAAAAACAGAATCCTCATCAATATCAATGCTTAGACTCCCGCCATATTCAAACAGATTCATACCATTATATGTATCAAAAAGGGTCGATCCAAGTGTTTCAGCTTCATTATAGTATGCCACTGGTTCATGGGTAGCCAAATATGCATTTTCATTACCAATGAATTCTCTTTGTGGAGGAGTATCAGCCTATGTGTCACAAACAAAACTATAATCAAATAAAGAACAATCATGATCAGCACTACTATTTGTTTCAATCTCTGATTGCTCTTCACCATCTCCATGTGTCTAAATAGAAGGCAGTGATTCAAATATGAAATTGATCCTTTGTTTGCTTATTCTTCTTTATCTTGTGCACAATACTCACAATCATCTCCACAGACCCACTCAAACAAACATTCACTGCTATCCATAACCTCACCATTGTTTTCAGAACCAGATACCTCAAACTTGAAATGGGAGTCATCATTGATCCTTTCATTGGCACCCCTTACTGGTGAGTAATCCAGCTGAGCATTGTTGTCAGCATTATGTTCAAACATAGCAACATTGTCAACTTCAATCTTTTCATTTTCACATTTATCTTCAAACAATGCTGTGATCACTTGGTCATTTGCAGCCATATAACTATTATTCATACCAAAGCCTATGGATAGAGAATTCTGTATATGTTCATTCCTCATCTTTTCTGCATTTTTTAAAAACTTGTATGCCATCTGCATACTTGTTACCTTGAATTCCCTCAATATTGCACTAGAGCCCTTTTCAAAAGCTTCAAAATATATGCCAATGCAGGTTGAAATATCAGGTCTAAAGTCTTCAGGGATTTGTGAAAGGGCTACTACAAACCTATGACTGAAATCAGTAGTGGGCTCTTCATCTTGTCTTCTAATTTCCATTAACCTTACAACAAGATCAATAGGTTCTCTTGCAAATTCTTCTCTAAAATAGTCAATAAGTTCATCCCAACAAGCAAGGGATTTCTTTGGAAAGCTCAAATACCAATCTCTAGCTCTAGCACCAAAGGATCTAACAAAAAACCTCATCCACATATCCTCATCTCTAAATGAATGTTTCTCCATAAAGCTGTAAAAGTTTTGGATATGTGCACCCCCATCACACACACTGTGTCCACTAAATCTAGGCATCTAATTGTAAATTTTAGCAGGCATACTTTCGACTTGATAATCAACCCATGACAAATCTAGTTGATCATATAAAGGATTAAAAGGGATGACAAGAGGTTTAGCATTCTGACTGGCAAACACAATAGGGTTATTATTTAACTAAGCCTGTCGAGCCTCTAAGGATATCAACCTATTCTTTATCTCTTCAATTTTTTTACACAACACTTCACCCCCCTCCTGGTTGAGTATGGGTGAATACATACTTGGATTCATATAAATTTCAATCTCAGACATCCTATGTCTGCCTAAGACCTAAGGCTTCCCCTTGGGAATCAACTTATACAATGAAATAACAAATACAAGTGGAAAGAAACCATGTACCTTTTCTCATCCAGATGCTGCAATCTTAAACAAAACATTCTTGGATCACAACAACATACATCGCCCTTTCATGTGCACTTAAAATTTTATTTTCAGAGTCGCCACCTTTCCAAAGAGGATAAAATTTTCAAACAATTAAAAGCTCATCAAAGAACAAATATTTTTCTGAGTTCATTCCGCCAGCAGAGCACCGTTGTTCACATGAAAGATCCAAATATCAACAATGATTTCACACTATTCGACTATTTCCCCGGTAGAGTCGCCAAATCTGTTGGTTTTTTCCCAGACTGGATGCTTTTTCCCAGTTATCCCTACAAGGTAGCCATCATTTGATCAACAGGATTCCCGGGCCATAGTACAGGAGATAGACTCTATAGATATCTCCTCTTCTTCTTTAGGCTCTGTAGAACCAAGGGGGGTATTCCTTATTCAACATCCATTAGATGCTTCTATGGATTAGCTAGGATGTTGATACAAAGCAGATAAATCCTCCTTTATGTAGACCAAAACTATGAAATAAGTGCAAAGGGGCTAACTTTGGGCTTATGTTCAGTTGCGAGACAGAGGATTTTGGTCCTAAAACTACTTCTAAATGTCCTAAAGGTTTGTATTTTGAAGTTTGAGTTTAATTTTTGGTGTTTGGATGCAAAACTAGGACCTTGGGTGTAACCTCAATACAAGACTGGATCGGTGCCTATCTTAGGGCTCGGAGTCAATAGACATACACATGTGAATGGTCAGCATAAACATATACCAAAGACTGGATATCAGGGGGATTTTTAGTGTATGCCTTATAGATACTTCCCAAAATTTAGTATTCAGTTATCTCTGCTTACAAACATCCTCGCTTCAATACATTCTTCCCAACACTTAACCTAAAACATTTAATCTACTACTTGAGCAGAAGTAAAAAATCAAGCATTCAATATAGCATACCCATATTCTAGAATCTTAAACATCCCTTAGCTGTTTAGATTCAGAAGAAGAACATACTCAATGTGGAGACAGACAACAGAACACATTCAATGAAGCATTACTCATTTAAATCAACATGAAACCAGTAAATTTATGCATGAAACATACAACATGAGATTCATAAACTCACAAGACACCCAAAACAGAGTCACCAATGAAGTTGTATCTTATCACAGCACCCCAATTTGTCCAGTTTTCCAACCACAACAAATGAGCAACACCGTCTGCTATATACAGCAAGAGAGTGTACTCAGCATTAATCCCATGGCAATTCAAAATTCACCAGATACAGTGCATTATGAGAAATGGCTCAAAACATTGAATGTAGCAGGCAAAGGAGGAGGCAAGGAGTGGTTGGACTCGAGAAGCGCGTCGCTGCCTGGGAATTCACATCTTCAATCAGGTAGTTGATCCATCCATGCCTTCATCCATACCTCTGTAACATCTGCATTCAATGGCATACCAACCCAAGGTTTCTTGGGACACAACAGTCGCAAGTCCTTTGAAAACTTCTCCCACCAAGATTTGTGGCCTCAAATTGAACGAGCGAGCTGCTGGCCAACCAGATCATGCCACCCGGGCATTTCCTGGTGATCGCTGACCTTTCAAATTATGTGAGAACTGATTATCCCACATTCACTCTGCAATAACCTTTCTAATGCCTTATAAACAGGACCTCACCGAAAGACAATAGTCAGTGATTTTGCTCTCGACGACGCCAGTTTAGACCCCATCGGGGTAGCCCAGGCTGTCAGAACAACAATCATCACCGGCGAAAAATCGGGTTGTCCTACCGATGATCCTCCTATACAATATCCATGTCCTCATCGGTGATCGGTGGGACCCCCCAGCATAGCTGTCGATAATAAATGTCATGCCGAAGACCATATAGTGCATCCCATCGGACCTATATGATGTCATCATCACATTGGCATAGGGTGATATTCTGCGACAAGGGTGATATTTGAAATATGACTGATATTCAGAATATGACCCCTAGTTTGCGAACCAAATGATTATCGGGTGATAAAATTGGATCGGGGTGATCTTATATAAGATGATTGATGCTAAGAAATATGACCCCCCTAGGAATATCAAGTTTGACCAGAACCCTGACTTGCTATAACTTCCTTACTTGGCTGAATTTTAGGGTGATGCAAAAGGCAAACCTGCTCAGAATTTTACACTCTTCCACATGGCAGGCTTCCTGAGGCAAGATTCAGACTCTGAGTTTTTAGGTTTCAGGCTTCAAGATCACAAACATACCTGACATGATGCACATACACACTAAATGATGCTACTTAGATAGGTAGATTCAACCCTCACATAAAATTGACGTCCGCACTTCACGAATCAAGTGACTATGAGGTGATAATGCAACATCGGGGTGATCTTGTCTAAGATGACTAATATTAGAAATATGACCCCCCCTGCACCATATCAGGTTGACATGAATCTTGACCTAACACAACTTCATGCTTTGAAAACTAGACTCCATGTGGGCACCACCACACGGAATTGAGGAGATGGATGTCCTATTATTGTTTCATTCTAAATTGTGAGTTTTTTGTATGTATTGTATGCATCATGATGGAATTGAGGACTTTCCTCTTGTTTGAATGTTGTGTGCCTCTTGATTGAATTGAGGGTTTTCGTCTTCATTTTGTGTTTTCGTGGTTTAAAGAATATTTAAATGCAATTACTATATGAATGCAACTTTTTTTGTTCTTTTTCCAAACTTTTAAAAGTATGACCTAATTACTATTGAAAATTGAAATTTCATATGAACACATATCTAATATAACTTTTTCCTAAATGTAGTTTTTCTATGTTTTTGGTGTTTTTAAACCTCAATTTTGATGTGAACTATTTTAAGAAAGTAAGATGCATCTAGTAACAACAAAAAATAAATCTAAATCTTGTAAAGAAGTACATTTTAATCTAACCAAGAGAAAATAAGAATAAAATTTTACTTTCCCAAGGACAAGAGAATGTGTTAATTAACACTCTAAACTATCTTTTGAAAATAATTGAATGGAACCTGTAAATAAATGAGATGTGTCGATGTCAAGCTTGTGTCCTTAGAAATCCTATATAAGTTATGTCCTCCTTTGTAGCAATGGGGTCTTCCTCTTAATGGTAGGGATAAAAATAGGCCCCTAAGGGAAATTGGTTTGGTTGTGGCTTAGAAGCATGAACAAACAATAAGCAAAATGTCTCAAAGTCCTATACTAGCATAAAAATGCTAAGGGGGCTATTATGCACAAGCTTGATCCTCTAAAAGTGATTCACAATTGAATGAGAGCTCCTAGCAAGGAAAAACAAAAATGCATGAATGATTTTAGCCTCCCCTAAAATAATAGATGAGGGGGTATTTATAAGTTGAAAATCAACTCCAAAGGTTAGGTTGATTGGAAGATAATTATGGAGTTGATTGGAAGATCATAAAATTTAAAAAGGAGTGGATAAGAGACTGATTAGGAGATCACTAAGGATTGGTTAGGAGTGAACAACAAACTAATTAGGAGTGGATAAATAGTTAGGGTGAGTGCTACCTCAACTATGCATGAGGGATAAAAAATAATTTAAAAATGAAAGTAAATTAGGCGGAACTAAAAGAAATCACGCATGCCAAAACACGACAAGGTAATCCCTTTTGAGAAGTAGGTTTCCCCTCTTGCTAGGGTAGGTCACTTGAACGACCCTACAACTTCATGACATGTTAGTTGGGTGACCCTCTAGTTAAGGATCTAAAAAGGGTTGTCTAACAATTGCAAAGTCTTGGAACTCAATTTGGAGGCTAGAAAAGGTGGTCAAAGGGCTTAAAAGGCTAAAGGACATGTTATCAAGTATGAGATTATTGAGAGGATAGAAATCCATGCCATCGAGGGTCATGAGTTGGACCTCCATATCATCGAACTACCATATTGGCCCATACACTTTTTCGTTCTTACATAGATTTTGCAATAAAGATTTAGAAATTAGAGTTTGGTTTAGACCTATGACACGAGAGACTTGTGACAAATGAATTTTAAGTTTTCTTGTGCCTAGTACTAGGTTACACCTGTAATCTAGTATGCAGATGTTTTTCCCTTGCATTATTAGGCCTATTTCAAAATTTAGCTTTGAGAAATACAAATCTTGTTTATTAATGTGTGCACTTGCTTCTAGAAAATGGTGGTGTTAAGAAGTTGTTGCAAGTATGTGCTAATCGGTGTTGTCATTGATGTCAACATGATTCTGTTGTTATTGGTGTCAACTGTAGCTTCTGATGTTGTTGTTGTTGTTTTTTGAGTTGTTGGGTTAAAGTGATTTGAATGCCTTATAGAGGTTTTGATGATGTTAGTAGATTGATCCTATAGTTGGGTTTCCAAGTACTTTTGAGATAATTTGATTAATACTGGAAATAGTATGTTGAAGGAGTCTTCTGGCTTACAAAATATTGCTCGAGTTTTTGCTCCACATTTCTTCTGTGTTAAAGATCTGAGTGTGCGATTTGGATATGTTGTCAAGAAGTGTGTGAAGTTGTTAAATCAAGAATTTGGTGCTCTAGATTGTTGTGCAATGAAAGTTATGTTCACCAGTCTAAGAATAATATTTGATAGTGTTTCTGAGTTGTGCACAGGCATCTAGGAGAAAGTATTTTTCTCCCTATTTCTCCGCATAATGGTTTCAAGTGTTGCGGTTCTGGATATGTGTTCATAAGGTCCTTATCTATCTTCATTCTAGAGGGTTTTTTATTTAGTGTTCCGAAAAGAAAGTTCCTGTGTAGTAGAGTTTGACAGTGTTGTTTGTAAGCAGTTTATGAACTGTCTTCAAGTGAAGTTTGTTGTGGTTAAATTTGTTGGTTCTCGGGTGACCTCAAGTTGTTTGTGGATGTTTCTAGAATGTGTTAAAGCTCTATGCATGGTCTGCAAGTTATGGTTGTGATCGTGGAAGCGTATGATGAAGAATTTCTTATGTGTACACTGTTTGGCCGACCTTGAATGTTTGCGCTAATTAGGGAGTTGATTTGATGATTGTGTGAGTGTTGTGTAGCATTCTTGGATGGATTTAGGTATGAGATAAGGTGTAAAGTGGTTTACCTATATTCCTTTGTGTCGTGGAATGTTTATGTCCAGACCTAATTCAAATATTGTGTGTTTGCCGACCTTGGAGAATGTTTCAAGGATTGAAGATTGTCTTGATGACCTTGGAGACTGGTCTCAAAGTTGATGGTAGTATAAATAAGTGTTAGGAATTCGTGTGTGTGTGTGAGTATGAAGGATATTATGAATATGGTGAAAATTTGATCAAGGAAGTAAGAACTTCCATGTGCTAGGCAACTGGATCCAGTGAGCGAAAGGTGCCTACTATCTTTCAGTATAGATATGAAGGCGATGTTTGTTGTGCTTCATTGGAACTGAACCCATGCATGTGTCAGATGCAATCATACCAGTTCATCCTTGGCAGTGAACCTTTTCTTCTTTCTTCTTCTTCTGGACAGTGAATCCTTAGCAATGAGCCTTTCTTTTGTGGGCAGTGAGGCCTTTGGCAGTAAGCCTCTTGTAATTTAGTATTGCTACTACTCTATATTTTGAGCTAATCCTTGTCATGGTTTTTCCCTTTTAGGGTTTTCCACGTAAAAAATCTAGTGTTCTCTTGTGCATGGTGTTGATGTGTTTAAGTTTATGTTATCTATATTTCTTGTTTAATCTTCATGAGTTGATTTGATGATTATGTGAGTGTTGTGTAGCGTGCTTGGATGGATTTAGGTTTTAGCTAAGGTGTAAAGTGGTTTGCCTACATTCCTTTTGTGCCACGGAATGTTTAGGTCCAGACCTTATTCAAGTATTGTGTGTTTGCCAACCTTGGAGAATGTTTCAAGGATTGAAGATTGTGTTGCCGACCTTGGAGACTGATCTCAAGGTTGATGGTAGTATAAATAAGTATCAGGAGTTCGTGTGTGCATGCGAGTGCAAAGGATATGAAGAATATGGTGAAAAGTTGATCAAGTAAGAACTTTCATGTGTTAGGCGACTGGATGCAATGAGCGGAAGGTGCCTACTATCTTTCGGTATAGATGCGAAGGTGATGTTTGTTGTGCTTCATTGGAACTGAACCCATGCATGTGTTAGATGCAATTATATCAGTTCATCCTTGGTAGTGAGCCTTTTTTTCTTTCTTCTTCTTCTAGATGGTGAGTCCTTAGCAGCGAGCCTTTCTTTTATGGGCAGTGAGCCTCTTGTAATTTAGTATTGCTACTACTCTATATTGTGATCTAATCCTCACCGTGGTTTTTCCCTTTTAGGGTTTTCCACGTAAAAAATATGGTGTTCTCTTATGCATGGTGTTGATGTCTTTAAGTTTCTATTAGCTGCATTTCATGTTTAATCTTCATAATAGATTAAGGGTTTAATTAAACTGATGTGAATGTGATTAAGTTTATGAGGGTTTGAAATTTTTGATACAATTGTTTCACCCCCCCTCTCAGTTGTCTTGTGCATTCAATAGAAGCACATTTGGAGATCTACTATGTATAGAGGGAAGTGTGTTTCACTTTCTTAATGAAAGTTAGCCTTTGAGGTTGATTTGATAGAAATTGAGACAACATGGAAATGTTGATTGCTAAGTAGATTGTGATTGAGTAATGTGAGAGTGAGCTACAACGAGATTGCAATTAATCAAATATGTGATGTGGATATTGTTTAGTGTGAAAAAGAGGGGTTTGGTAATTTCAAGGGTTTATGTGGAATCCTCCTTTCACACTAACATTCAAAGACATTTAATCGAGTAGAGAACTCTACTACAGATCTCTTGTCACTTGGAACAGAGGGGAAGATTAGAATTGTGTGAATTTATTGTTCAATTAAGCCTGATTATGCTCAAAACCCTAATTTCGTAAAATTGTAAACAAACGGACAAATTATAGAAAATGATCACACACAGAGATATCAAATGACAATCAAATACATACTAGATTTTGAAGTTTGGTGTATAGAAAAGTTGGGGACTAATGAGCAGGTGAATTATTCTAATGTACCTATTTTTGTCAAGATCTTTGAAGAATGTCTGCAAGACAATTATGTTGTCACAGAGATTTCACCGCATTAGAATCTGAAGGACTAATGAGTGGGCACCCTATTCCAAGCCCTAATTTTCTTCTTTGCTCTGCACTTTCGATAGTCTATAATGCCTCCTTGCAACTCCACTTCTTTCGCTTCCAAAACCTGCAACCTGCAATCACATAAAAGTGGGTTGGGGGTTGTGGTGTTTAGAGGCTTGCCTCAGTCAAACCTGAGAGAGACATTCAAGTCTTTCAAACACTGTTGTCAGATAAAGAATGTGTATCCCTGTGGGATAGAGGCAAAAACCAATTGATAAATGATTGAAAACACAAATGAATATCACCTCGATGGTGTAGCTCGCATGAACATGAAGATCCTTCACATCATGAGAAGATGAAGCCAAATCTGCATAACAAACACAATAACAAAACAATACTGCTCTGCAATAATGAATACTTTGAAAGCTCTTAAATCATAAGTATGCTAAAAGCTCATAATCATCTTCTAGTTTACAAATGAATCACTAAATATGCTTATATATGCAACTAACCAACTTCCCGTCAAGAAATTCATAATTCAAACTTGAGGTGTTGGAATAGGACCTAATAACGATCACATAACCGACACATGAAAATAGGTCTTGACCTGAAATAGGGTAGGATTAGGGCATGGGTGCCCAAGTCCTCCCCCCTATTTCAGGTAGAAGTCATCATAAGTACATCCCCTAGGTACCATTTGCCATAAAACTCAGGGGTTTCTTCATCGGAAGTCATCATTAACATGCAAGATGATCTAAATGCATTATAAAGGACCCGAGAGCTAAACATAGGAGGGAAAATGCCCTAGGGAGACATTTTTTGATGTAACATTTAGCCCCCACTTTAATGTATGCATGAACATGAGGCCCATACATGCATTAAAGTACGGTCAACAAACACAGCAAACACACCAAGCACATAGAGCTAATGCATACGCAAAGATTGAGAACTATTTCTAGCCCCCAGTCTTAGGTAGACATTAGATAAAACACATTATAAACATGCCAATCATAGTGAAGACAGTAACAGGCATGCAAAACATAGAGAAGACAGTAACAATCACGCAAGACACAGAGAAGACAACACTAAAGACATGCAAAACACAATGAATATAGTGATTATTTCTTTTTTTTCATTTTCATTTTTTCCATATGAATGCAAATGCAAGTACAAGAAAAGTAAACACGCAACCCATAATGTAGGAGGGACTCATTGCCACCAATCTTTAGACTGCATATGGGGCAACAGACACGCAATACAAATCTTAGAGTGCAGGAGGGACTCATTGCCACCAGTCTTTAGACTGCACTTGAGAATAAACATGCCATACAAATCCCAAAGCATAGGAGGGACTCATCGCCACCAGTCTTTAGACTATGCTTGGGAACAAACACGCCATACAAAACTCGAGTGTAGGAGGGACTCATCGCCACCAGTCTTTAGACTACAACACGGGGAAAACACACAGAAAACACATGGAAGACACAGAGAAAACACGACAAATAGGGCAATGGAAGAAACCTATTGCTAGGTTCACTACCATCTTAAGCACATTACAAGCACACACCAATGATTGGGCTTCGCCACAACAATTGTTGAAGACACGCTTAAGGATTAGGACGGTCTTAGATCCGCTCCCCGCCTGCTTGGAGGACTTTTTGAAAATGATAGGATTGTGTAATCTCCTCGAGAAATATACCATACCCACCTTCTGCAGAAGGGCTTAAAATAAACAAATATGCACGATATCTTGCCTCCACAAAGGGATTAATGATTGCAATATAGAAATAAAGGCATGTGCACTCGCGTGCAGATACAACATCCCGCCTCTACAGAGGGCTTACAAACACGCTTCGTTAGTATCAAAATCATCAGACAACTTACCTTTATATGCCCCCACCTTAAGGTGGTTGATATCATGTACTAATATCAAGCACGTTAAGGTAGGAAGAAAACACACAAGGGAACAAGAGCTTTCACAAAGCCCATGCCCCCAGAGGTGACATGTACTTTATGATCGTTGAATGTTCCCACAAACACATTCCTGCAAGAAAAGAGGTTAGAAATCTTTCCATAAGACAACAACCACATCACACGATCAAAAGAAATGCATGCAAAATAATCACATCAACAAGCCAAGGTTACACTATGAATTCAGAAACTGAGTATATTCGTGGGGCTATACTGCAAGATCTTGAAATTGAATGTAAACGAAGTGAGATTCAAAGATAGACAAAGTGCACGAAGCAACTGTATTGTTATAGTTTGTTAGTTTGATAAGACAACATCAAAATATCACACAGAGTGATTATACTAGCCAAGTGTCGAATAGTATATATCAACCCCATCATTATGGACTAGGTCCATTTTGCTTTATCGTTGAAGGGACACTTGGTCCTTATCAGTCTTATTTGTTTTTTGTCATCTACCAGCTAGATAGAACCACTAGAGGAAGGTAAACAATAAATAAAGAGAGGAGAACAAGTTCCTTAGGGACAATCATGTAGGAGGGTGCCCCCAAGTCACCAAACGCAATGCTATGTCCTTAAGACACAACACACAACAATGAAAATAGAGGAGAAGCAATATAGAAGAATGATGATACAAATTAAAGGTCACAATAGAGTCAGTCTCTCAGTATCCTTGACCTTACAAGAGAATCAAGGGTCATCCTAGGAGGCCTAAACAATACATAACACATCATGGGGAGAACACAACACGATAGGAGAGGTCACATAAATGACCAAATGATGCCATGACATAGGTGACCACCAAGGTTAGAAATACTTACCTGTAAGTAAAACTAGTCTAGAATTTGGAACTTGTGAGCATCTTAAAGAGATGCTTCATCAAGTTTTGTGTAAAATTTGAGTGGTTCACCTTATATTGTTCTTTGTTCTTTGCTCTCAGAATATCCATGTGGTGCTTGTTTCTCATATCCTTGTATATGTGATATCTTTTGTTGCTTGTGAGGAGGAGAACCACTGTTATAATTTCCAATTGATGATAATCATCTTACTCTTTTCCAATTTTTAGCTAGCTTATTTTGTTGAATTCGTCTATCATTATCTTGCACAGTTTCAATCTTTTCCTTCGTTGTGATCTCTTGCTTTGGTTGTTCTAGTTATTTATACAATGCATGTTATCTCCCAATCCTTGAAAGGATAACGGAGGAGGAACCTTAGCATAAATACCATTTCTTCATGGACGAGGTAATACTTCATTCTTTTCCTTATCCACTTCTATCATAGCAATTATCTCATTATAGTTCAGATAGTTATCTTCTATTTCGAGTGTATTTTGTCCATCATGTTATTATTGGTATGCTTAGGAAACAGATTAGTGAAGATCTATAAATTTTGATTCGGAGGAGTGACTGACTTATTTCCATTATCATTCACACCATATACCTGTATAAAATTTGAATCAGTGAGGTCTTGTATTTCATTTTTAAGACACATACATCATTCAGTATCGTGTCCTTATTATCGATCATAGTGACAAAAATAATTAGCATCAAAATAAGGTCCTTGCATTCTACTAGGATCCAATAGTTTAATCAGAGGAAGCTTCATGATATTATTACGCATAGCTTGATTCATGATAGAATGATAGGATTCAGATATCAGAGTGAATTTTCTTTGCTGAAACTATGTCTCTTTCAGATTAGTAATAGCAGATATTTGTGAAAAGTTGTTTGAATTTTGCCCATTAACCTTGATGAAACTCTTATTATTCCTCTTAAAGTTGTTTTGTGAAGATCCACCCATGGACTGACCAACTTGAGCTAACGAGTTTTGGTTTTCATACTGACCAGACAAAAGCTGATAATCACGAAGGGCAGTGCATAAATGTTGAAAAGAGTTATTCATCAAGAGAATCTTATCACAGATGTTAGGTTGTAGATTTGTATAAACACCTTTTGAACATCCTCATCCTTCATCTGATATTGGATTTGTGCATAGAGTGCTTGATACCGACTAATAAACTCAGTTAACTTCTCTTTTAGACCTTGCTTGCAATGAACTAAATCAATTAAAGAGACTTGAGGTCCAATGTTTGCTTGAAAATGTTGTAAAATTTGATCAACTAGTTGTGACAAAGAGTGTATTGAATTTGGAGGTAAAGAGCAAAACCATTCTAAAGCAGTATCCTTGAGAGATCACGAGAAAAGTTTTGTTAATAAGTCTTCTTCAAAGTAAAAATCACTACACATAGCTGTGAATGCCGCCACATGAGTATTAGGATCACCTTTTCCACCATATTTTTCAAAGTGAGGGGTCTCAAACCTCTCGGGCATAAGAGTTCTCAAGATTGCGTAAGATAGGGGATTACGGGCATGATAGGTTGGTTATTAGGTTGTGAAGAATTTGTCAAATTTGTCACCTTTTGCTATAAAGAAGTCATGCCTTGCAAAAGTTGGTTTAGGAGGGCATCATTAGGAGATGCAATTTGTTGTGAGGAATTGGAACCAAAGTGTGGAGGTGATTGAGGATGGGTATTGAAAAGCGGAGGCTGTGAATAGGTGAGTGGTGGTTGAATATAGTGATAAGTGGAAGGTTGTTGCGAATAGTTGTATGTAAGAGGTGGTTGAGAATAAGTGGGATGGAGAGGTGGTTGAGAGTAATTATTCATGAAAGAAGTCACCTTAGGTGCCAAGTTTTGATAGTTAAATCCCACAACTTTGTAATTTTGTGAATTAGTGCCATTAGATACTCCAATACCAATGGTAGCATTACTACAAGTATTTTGCATTAGTGGTTAAAATTGTTGATGTAAATGTAGATATTCCTGTAGTCGGTATAGGTGTTAATACTTGCATGTGAGATGGTGACGACATGTTATTAATACCATTTGTACATTCAGTCACCGGCATAAAATTATTGTGTACTATATGATTTAAACATAGAATAACATTAATACCATCTTTTTCTTATTTTATTGACTCTCTTATGTTGTGAATCACAGGTATAGCTTCTTTCGCTATCCTTTCATTTCCCACAAATGCTTGAAAACTGGCTAACTTTTTATCAAGTTTGTTTATTTGCTTATTAGGTACATGTGTTACCAGCTCAATAGTGTCATCAACATCATGAAATATTTGATCTTCCATAGTGTTTGTATGAGGTATAGTGTCTTGCAAAATTTGTGTCTCTCCTTTTGTAAAGAAGGTGTCCAGTGGATTTTCAGAGGTAGGAATACTATTTTCTTTAGGAGCACTAGATCCCATGAGACTTCTAATTCTTCTTAAAGGGATATTTCTATTAGGTAAATGATTTATAATACTCATACATCAGCATGTAACACTCAATGCACAAACTAATAGAACAAACCCAAGGAGCAAGGTATGTTTAGGATCCAAAATGCTTGATTTTTCACCTTTTTCACAAATTTTCAATGCAAAAGACTAACGGAAGAGGTGTTGTGAAGAATTTCAAGAGGGGAAGAGAATAATAAGTCTAATAACAACCCAATGATGCAACAATATCTTTCACAACATGCCTTTGATGCAATCCTATATGCCCAATGAGTCAAAATCTAGTGAAAATACACTAAAAACATGCAAATTTTCACCAATTTTTAATGCAAATGCATAATAGAAAGGGTGTTGTGAGGAATTTGAGGAGTGGAATCAGATTATAACCCTGATATCAGTCAAATAATGCATCAAAATCCTTCACAACACACTTATGATGCAATTCTAGAGAGATGATAAGGCCAAATCTAGTGAAAATGCAAGGTTTTCAAACCCTAGACATGAAATTTTGCAAGAAAGACACTATGATGAAGTAATAAAGTTAGAAATCAGTCCTAAATGAGTGTTTAAAATAGTGGTAAAATCTAAAACAAGATTTTAACCACAAACCCTAGCTAATGCAAAAACTAGGTTATATGAAAAATGCACAATTTCAAGCAATTTTTTTAACAAATTAATCATGAAAATGCCATGTAAATGAATAATGAATGATGAATTTCTGTAATTTAAATCATATCTGATGATAATAAGAAAAATTAAATGAAAATAAATGCAAACTAATTCAAATTATTTGAAAATGCAAGCTAAAAATGCTAAATTTTTCAAAAAATTAATTTTTTTTTTTTGTAATTTTTCAAATGCAATAAGATGAAAATGAAATAAATGAATGCAAGTTTGAAGTACAATGCTCAACAAGGTGCAAAATTCATTAAAACATGGGTTCACCAAAATGTTTAGTGTGAAAAAGAGGGGTTTGGTAATTTCACGGGTTTATGTGGAATCCTCCTTTCACACCAACATTCAACCAAGTAGAGAACTCTTCTACATATCTCCTATTACTTGGAACAGAGGGGAAGATTGGAATTATGTGAATTTGTTGTTCAATTAAGCCTGATTATGCTCAAAACCCTAATTTTGTAAAATCGTAAACAAATGGACAAATCACAAAAAATGATCACACACAGAGATATCAAATGACAATCAAATACACATCAAATTTTGAAGTTCAATGTATGAAAATTTCAGGGACTAATAAGTGGGTGAATTAGTCCAATGTACCTATTTTTGTCAGGATATCTGAAGAATGTCTGCAACACAATTTTGTTGTCACAGAGATTTCACTGCATCAGAATTTGAAGGACTAATGAGCAGGCACCCTAGTCCAAGCCCTAATTTTCTTCTTTGCTCTGCACTTTTGACAATCTATAATGCCTCCCTGTAACTCCATTTCTTCTGCTTCTGAAACCTATAACCTGTAATCATAGAAAAGTGGGGTGGGGGTTGTGGTGTTTAGAGGCTTGCCTCGGTCAAGCCTCAGAGAGACATTCAAGTCTTCCGAACACTTTTGTCAGATAAAGAGTGTGTATCCCTGCGGGATAGAGGCAAAAACTAATTGATAAATGATTGAAAACACAAATGAATGTCACCTTGATGATGTAGCTCACATGAACATGAAGTTCCATCACATCATGAGAATATGAAGCCAAATTTGCATAATAAACACAATAACAAAACAATACTGCTTTACAACAATGAATACTTTGAAAGCTCTCAAATCATAAGTATGCTAAAATCTCATAATCATCTTCTAGTTTACAAATGAATCACTAAACATGCTTATATATGCAACTAAACAACTTCCCACCAAGAAATTCATAATTCAAACTTGAGGAGTCGGGGAATTAATAATGGTCAGATAACCAACACATGAAAATAGGTCCTGACCCAAAATAGGGCAAGACTAGGGCACGGGCGCCCAAGTCCTCCTCCCTTATTTTAGGTAGGAGTCATCACAAGTACATCCCCTAGGTCCCATTTGGCATAAAACTCAGGGGTTTCTTCATCGGAAGTCATCATTAACATGCAAGATGATCTAAATGCATTCTAAAGGACCCAGGAGCTAAACATAGGAGGGAAAATGCCCTAGGGAGACATTTTCTGACGTAATAGATATATAATTATGTAATCTTATTTCTTATGATCTCTTAAAATAGCCTAGGATAATGCCTTTAAATAGAAGTCCTTAATACAAAATCCAAAAAAATAGTACACATGTCAAAGGATAATGATTATATTCTCAATTTGTTATCTTGGGAAGTAAGAGATTTTAAATTTGAAACTAGAAGACTAAAACATAAAAACAATTTTGTCCATATGACATTATCGAAGATGAGACCTAATTTAGGCAAAAACCTTGAAAATTGAACTAGTGCTAATCTAAAATCAAAGATTTAGCATAATAAATTGGCAAATATAAATATAAGGTCAATAAATACACCCAAAAAACTAAATTGAATATTAAAACTATACATTCGCAAAATCTACACAAAATAACATAAGAGCTAAAAATAAAATGTATACACTTTTCCCCTTTACATTAATAATATATCATTTGAAAGAATATTTTAAACTATAATTTTAGGCTCTCCTTAAACAACACTCACTTCCATGTTCAACATTGATTTCAACGCTAACATGGAATGAGCGAGTCAACATGGGAACATATAGCTTGGCCCGTATCCACTGCAAATACATAACTAATATATATACTTGTTTAATAGAAAATTTTCTTCTAACTAATTTACTCATAATAAAAAACAATTATCTATTGAATATTAGGACACTAGCTGACAAAGATATACATTTTGCCTCTATCTAATCAGGAAGGGTGAAAATTGTCTGGGCTATGTCCCTTTGTTGCAATCAAGTGACAAAATAGATAACTAAACTAACTAGAAATGGGAAAATACATAGATTTATAGAATATTTCAACAAATCAGATATAGGAACAAAAAACTACAATAATAAAGAACCTGGCACTAGAAGATGAAGTCCACTACCTAGGATGACAGTGCATGGCATAGACGTCTACACACCGCGTTGTAGTCTGTACAGCGGTACAATACGACTTTCTATACTCAAGCTTTGTGTCAACCTTTTCAGTCGTTCCTTAAGTCGTCAGACTTCTTGATGAGATATGCAAACATAGAGATAGATGAAAAAGGTTGGGTTGTATAGGGGCTTGCCTTAGTTAATCCTTGTTTTGGTGTTTCCACCTCAACGACACCCAAATTGATAAATAGATAAAATAGTGTGTGCTCTGAATTCAAAGTGTGTCTAGAATTGTGGTGAACAGTGACAATAATAACAATGCTATACAATAAATCCTACCCAATGACTTAGAGTAGATTTTCACACACATGCAAGAGATAAGTAGGTAATGTAAATCAACCCACAAAGATAAGTAAATTATACCAAATGGATCACACGATCGAAGAATGAAAGAAAGAATTGATTAGAACTTTGTCACCTCATAGTAGGAGATGAGAGCCACTCAGTAGGAAGTGGTTCTAATTAGGATCCTTCAAAGTTCGCCACACTTCGATGAAAAGAATTTGCAGTACAAACTTGATAAAATAAATCACAATATTGTTGGTTCTCAAATCTTAGCAAAGTTTTTTTTATGAAATCAAATCAATATCAATTTGAGTATAGCTTCGCTGTGAAAAATAATCAATCCTTTGCAATGACAAATCTACTTGCTTCAATAGAGAAGGCAAAGGTGAAACATCAAGGATAAGAGTCATTTGGGTGCAGATAAGCATTAATAAAATCTCGATGAATCACATAAGTGAAAAGACAACTTCCAAAAATGATCACAAGACTAACATAGGATTTCGGGACATCTGTGTGTGGTGTAGATGTCTGCACTAAGCACTAAAGTCTTGGCAATATTAGTTCTAGAAAGGTCTAATCAGCTTGGGACAAGACTAGGGTTTTGGCATTTTTATGGCTTTTTACACATGATCAATAGAAACGGTCAAAGCAGCGCATAGGCGTATCTCATGGGTCAAGGGTAAGGCCAATATTGGAAATGATCCTTGTTAGCGAGAAATGTGGAGGAGATACCAATCTAGAGATCTGATCCTCAATCAAGTCTTTGTAATCAGTTTATACCTTGGTCAAGTAGCCATAGATTGACAACAAAACATAAAGAATAACAAAATAGAGCATCACATACACATCAAAGTAAGAGAACATAGAATTACTCAGTACCGACAGATCTCCATATCTATATATCAATAACAATCCAACATATACATCATATGTCCATCCTCTGGTAGGTCTAAGTCTCTGCCTCATTAGTTAAAATCATGATTTCTATGTCATTCTATACATCAGAATCTATCATACATCATACTCCTATTCTCCTATATGATGTCATCATATCCTATATATATACTATATCTATTACATATAGCCTAGATGTGTTCCCTATTGGCTTCGGTCTCTGCATAGTGTGTGCCAACTTCTGGTCAGCTCTTCTTTATGCTTTGCACCCTGCTAACGTCATCCCCCCTCAAAATTATGTCTTGTCCTCAAGACATGCAAAATCAACTACTTCGCAAAATGGTTTTGTATATTTGCTCCAGCTATGCTAAGCTAGTATCCCATTGCTTCTTGGCCTTTATAAATGTAGTTATTTGTCCCTATATCTTTATGTATGTCTCCTTTGCTTCTTCTATACTTTCTCGTATTTTTATGATCTGTGTAGTTTGTTTGGATTCTAAAAAACTATCGGTTAAGTTAGCCAGTCTCAGGTTGACCACTTCCCTCAACTATTTTATTTGGTCCTTTATTTGATCCCTTTGATCCTAGAGATGTTGGTCTTGGTTAATGCAGTGTCTCCACCTGCACCTTTATCACTCCATCCTTATCTATTAGCAGATCATACTAGGCTGCCACATTTTTTATTTGCAATTCTAGAGCATCCATTTGATCTTTTATTGCTTTTGTTGACTGTGGCCATTTTAAACAAAATTGGTAGATGATATTGGCCTCCGCTATGCCCTGTTGTATATTTTTTATTTGTATTTCTAGCTGAGTGTGTGCCTTGGCACACTTATTTGTCATTTCTACCAATCTTTTCTTATTCAATTGTTCAGTTACCTTCTTGTCCAGCTAGCTAGAGTACTCCTTAAATCCCTGTGTTAACTGTTTTAGTTGCTCTAACAAGGGTAAGGATGTATCTCTAGGTGTCTCTGACATCTCCTTGGCCAATGTATCCACCACATCTCGTAGTAGTTCACTCCCTTCTACATATTGCTTAAAAATGTCTACTCTAGCAGAGTAATGGAACACATCTCCCAATTGTAGCTTCTATAGTGGGGATATTCCGGTAAGGTTTATTTGGCCTTCTACCACTAGTAACTGTAGAAAATGTGGGGTCAAAATGGGCGTTATTTATTTTTGTTGTTCCAAAAATTCTTTGATTGACTCAATTGAAGATGACGAGGCCTCCAAAATATTAGTTTGTTATGATTCCCTTGTTACTCGGTGTTCTCCTCTCTTCCTTCTTCTTTATCCTCTGAATTATTTGTTTGTTGTTTTGTGTTCCTCTCCTCCATCCTTCTATTCTCTGAAGGAGGTACCCCTCGTGTTGGAGCTTCCCGTAGGCTTTTCTCTTGACTTACCTATGTTCTGTCTTGTTTACCCTCTGCCGGTATCTTAGTTTTATGCAAAGGCGATGGTGTCGGTTGTTGTTCTTGCTCTTTAATAGATTGATATATTTTTGTTGTCACTTCTTCTATCACTTTTTATATTTTCTATTCTCCCTTCTTATTTCCACTCATGAGGGTGTCTAACCTTTGTTTCCTCCTCAGCTCCATGTCTTGTTGTTGTATTAATTTATTATTCTCTTCCAGTGACAATGTGTCACTAAGCTTATTAATGGCATTTTGCCTTAATTCTTCCTCCAATTGGAGTGCCTTATTTCTCCTTTCCCTCAATGCTTCTATTAAGCTATCTAGAAATCCTTCCATTATTTCATCTAATGTCTTTTCCTTATCCCTCATGTATTGTATCATTTCTATAACTATCATTTCTTTATTCTCTACAGATGAATCCTCATATAAAACAACAGTTTATTTCAACATACCTACATTTTCCATGGCATTGATAAGTGCCTCTAGATTGTAGAGCTCTTGTGTTGATTCCTCTGATTCTCATTATGTTGGTTCTTCCTCTGTTTTTGTTGTGCTTTCTTCCTTTTCTTCAATTTGGACTCTTGCTTCTCCCCTTTTTCTTCTGACTCAATAACCTCTGACATTTCTTGAGTTTTCTTTCTCTTTGCTTGCTGCTTCTACTAGGGTTGCTCTCCCTCCAGATGACATGGTAGAATATGATGGTGCCTATGACGTTGTCCTCTCTGATCTTCTTACTTTTGGAGCCTCCTTAGTAGGTAGGGGAGCTGATGTGGCCAGTTTTGCATCTGATGTGGTTCCTTTTCCTAGAACTCCCAATTGTTTATGTAGAGCTTCTCTTTGTTCTTGTCTAGGTGTTCATCAACATGTTTTTTATGTTGTTTCTCCATCACTTCCAAATAAGTGCCATATCTTTTCACAATTGTATCCTTGGGTTTGCTAAGTAGATTTTGTTCATAGGAATTAGCTTCTGCCACAATTATCTCATAGGGTAATTGAGGTACCCATGTTATTCTTGGCTCAAGTGCCTCCATGTATGTGAAGTCCTTATGAACCAAAAATGTGATATCTTTTATGTATTGCTTCACTACTCCATAAGGAATTCTATCCCTTGCCCTCATCTCTTCTTGTAGGATTTTAAAGAACCCCCAATATGTGGCACTGAATGATTTTGTGTCAAAAAATTGAGCTATGTGCCTTTTGACCTCTAGCCCCCCAATATGTTTTGTTGCCATTGTTTCCCCTTAAACCCTAGTAACTCATTCAAAAAATAGAATGTAAGGCAAATAATTAAAGTACCATACCGAAAGTTATAGTTTGAGTCATTAATATTTTGCAAGTTCTCTAGGAGTGTTGTCACATCATCTCACAAAGATCAAAATCCTTGCCCTCCTTCACCATTTGGTAGGTAGTATGAATTGCAGTGGTTGTGGTCGAACCCTCTCGGTTGGCATAGTAGACCTTGTATGCAATGCCCATGGTGGCATATTTGACCCTCAGATCTGTGATATCCTTCACATGCATATTTCTCCCATCTATTGTAGCTCTAGTTAATTTCCTCACTTGATCTGGTCTTATAGCCTTCATTACCTGTAGGGGCCCTATGACACTTAGCCATGTGACTGCCCTAATGGCCTCCTTTTTTATCCTATAGGGTTTGCCCAGATATATAAACTCATCATGAATTTGACTTAGAATGATTCTCACCCATTCGTGTGCATCTGTGAAGTTAGGGAAGTCCTTCCACACATCCAATTTCTTTGCTAGTATGTTTGCATATTCAGGTAGATACCCTATATCTCCCAACAGTGTGTCCCTCAGCTTTTCAAATTTCATATGGTTGATCTCTGCCAAAGTGTTATGAATGTATTTCTTTACATCCTTTGTGTAGACCATATTCATCAGCACATTCAAGAATGCACCTTCTTTGTCCACCTCTAGGGCTTTCCAGGGATATTTCTTGAACTCCGATCGTGGCTTGTGTGTGATGTCAATTAGCTCAGGCGTTGCCATTGTGTATTCGTTGGTTTCTTGTGTTCTTCTACTCTTCACTGCTACGTTTGTTGCTTGATTCTTCTCTCAAAGCTCAAAGTTTGCCAAAGTGTGAATGCAAAGTGAGGTTCCTCAGGTGAGAATAGGGTTAAATACCTTTCCTTTTCACCCTAATTTTTCCTGCTTCTCCCTTTTAGTCTTTTTCTTTGTTACTTTGTTTCTTTGCATTTTATGTCTTAAGTTCTACCCCTTGCTAGTAGCTAGTCTGTGATATGTTAGGAAAAGTGTCTCAACCTTTCAACTTCAAAAGATTACTATTTTTCCCAGATTTGGTCTTTTTGAATACCCTTTATCTTGGAGAATGGTCTGGAACTTTCAAAGTTTCCAAAAGAGCTAAAAATAGTGAGACTTACTATTTTTAGTAAGTCTTTCAATTGAGCTCAGATTCACCTAAAATTTTTACCAAAAGGTGTGGAACAACTAAGTAAACATCTTGGGTGAGTTTTGTCTCAAGATCATATCTGGATCGCGAGATATTAAAGTTTCTATTTTTTAAAACTACTGAAAAAAAGTTTTGAACTCAATTACTGAAATCAAAACTTCTCCAAACATCCCAAAAATTGTCATAACCAGCATATCTGGTTATAGGGTGATAGATCTCTTCACGAACTTTCTGATGCATCAAACAGTTAGTCAATCGGACACCCGGATCAAAAGTTATGGCCTTCAGAAGTTGGGCCTTCTATTTTTGGGAAATGTAAAAATGTGTCGGACATATAAAAGAGCTATAAAGGGGAGAGTTACATGTGTTGGTGTGTGGTTTGGCACATCACAAGGCATATTAGATTGGAGATAATTTGGGTACCACTTTTGGTTGGTTTTAGCTCATGATTTTGTAATTACCGTTGGCGGTGTACTGTATTGTATCTCCTATATATCAGGAATTTGAGATGGAGGTTGCATGTAAGAATCTTATAGATGTCGAATTACCTCTTGGATCTCTGGTTGGATATACTCCTGTATAAGCTTGCTTTGCAAGTATATTGTAATCTTCGTGATTTTTGAATAATATATTGGGCGGCATTGGAGTGTGGGGTTTTTTACCTGAAAGGGTTTTCCCCATGTATATCTTGTGTTGTGAGTTTTGTGTTTGCATTTGGAAGTTGTTATTATCTTTTTGTTAATGTGCTTCTTAATCTATAACTGTAAAAGAAAAATTTGCATAAATCATTCCTCATTGATCAATGTAGGAAGATTTTTTTGCATACCTTGCTTCCTTTCAGTTGATATCAGAGCCTGATCACCTTTGGTTCTAGTTGTTGGGTAGAGGGTTTTTTGAGCTGATCTTTGTTTGAGTGGGAGCTTGTGCAGAGGATTTTGAAATCTTTGTAGGTAAGAGATGGCGAGCACATCTGGGAGGTTTGAGATAGAGAAGTTTAATGGCAGTAATTTCAAGTTGTGGAAACTCAAAATGGACGACATGCTTATAGATCAAGATTTATGGGAAGCTGTATTTGGTACAAAACCAATGACAATGTCTCAAGAAGATTGGGATCTCAAAGATTAAAAAGCTAAGGGTCTGATAAGACTCTGTTTGGTTGATTCAGTGTTCCTGAATATCCATGAAGAGAAGACCATGTTGTCCTCAAAATCAGTTGTTCTCATTTTGTAGGACGACCCCTACGAAACTTGTCCGTTTCGTGGCCTACACTCTAAGTTCGCAAATCGAGGCAAGTCTTCTTGGCATCATGTGAAGTCATTTGACGCCTTGGAATAACTTATGACATTTCCCTCGGTTGATTTTTCAAAGTCCGTGAAATTGACTAGGTCGTAAGCTTGTTAGAATACCAATTCTGACCTTTTCAGGTGTTAGTCATTTTTCAAGATACATGCATCGGCAATCATTCTCGCTACTCGTGCATGTTTGTATTGTTTTTAGTCTAACATGTAGGGGTGGCAAAAATTGTCGCCCGTGCATGTTGTTTAAGTCATGTGTAAAAGTGGTAAAATTTACTGCTATGGCATATTGTTTCCTTTTATGTGTAGGCGGTAAAATTGGTCACCGATGCACCCAATTAATGCCACGCCGAGTTAACTCGTATGACATTAATAACAACTTTTAGTTTTTATTTTAGGTTTTTAAAGGTCTTTTAAATTGTTTTTATCTTGTTTTCCCTTTTATCTCGCCTTTGTTTCTTGCTCTGGGTGTATTAAATTGTCAGTTTGAATCGGTTCAACAGATTAAGGAGGTTTTCTTCATCAGAGTTTGATTGTGTTTTTTCCATTCATCTTTATTAGGTAAGTTTCTTTTTATTCCTTTCCTAATCGTTTCATGCTTAGGGTTTTTGTAAATGGATAAAGCGTAATTAAATTCATCATTTTCATTGTTTGTCCGTCTATGATTTCACGTTTAAAAAAAAAAACTTGAGTATTCTAGTTTTTGGATTGTTTATCTAGGTTTTTATCTTATTTTTTGTTTCTTTTCTTGTATCGAGTTTTCATTTGCATTTTTTTTCGTTTTAAAGTCCTACGTGGTAGCGGTAAGTTTCACTGCTTAACCACGAAAACTTTAATTTTCCCAAATGTGTCTGAGCGGTAAATGTTACCGCTTAAACATTAAAATCTAAAACTTTCATCACATGTTGAGTCGGCATAATTTGTCACTCAGACATGTGACCCTTATGGTCCCTTTTTGTAAAGGCGGTGAGAATCACCGTTGATACATATATTTTTTCAAAATCATACCCAGATGTAAGGGTGATGATTTTCGCCGCCCGTACATAAAGAACCTTGAACAACATATGCATGTATGAGCGGTAGAAATAACTGCTATTGCATTTGCCAAGAAGTTTATTTTACCAACATATGGATGCAAGGGCGGTCATATTGACTGACAATGCATATAAAAGTTTTGTTTTTCCAAACATGCATGAGCGGTAAAATCAACCTCTCTTACACAAAAACTCTGCAATTTACTTTCATAAAAAATCTCAAATTTTCCCCTACCTGCAGAGGAAGTCATTTTGACCAACCTTGTAAACCCATATGATCTACCCCACATGTAGGAGTGGTCATTTTGGCCGCCCATGCATACTTTCCTGAATTTTTCCTAACACTGGAAATCATGAAAAATCTCAAATTTTCACCTACCTGCAGAGGCTGTCATTTTGACCAACCCTGCATACCCATATGATCTACCCCACATGCAGGAGTGGTCATTTTGGCTGCCCATGCATATTTTCCTAAATTTTTCCTAACACTAGAAATTTTTGCCAAATGATACCTATAGCCTACTTTCACCTATTCTCTCGACTTGCGTGCCCTCTAGCCCTTTCAAGCATGATCCCATGTTCATGATCATCAGTTCGTAGTAACCCTAATTTGCCTATCTTTCCCCTGACTGTGAGATCATGAATTTTTGGAGTGTCATCAAACATTCGTGGTCGACACCATTTCAAGTTTTCTTCTCAAAGTTGATGTCAAAGCCATCTCCTTCAAAATCCAAGATCATGAAGTATAAGTACCAAGGGGTTTTCCCCGTTACTTCATTGAAATCTAATGTGGACGAGATCAGAGACACATAAATTGGGCATGTAGACATGGTTGAGTTCGTGGGAAGGATAAAATAGTCTAATCCTCCTCGCTACATGCAGAAGATTGTTGAGAGCAATATACACCTAGTAGCATCTTTTCCTGTCACATCTCATAACCCAAAATTTGTTCTCCAAGTGGCAAGCCACTATAATAGGGATACCAAGACTGTGTCTGATTCTCAAGGGAATGTAATCACGAGATTAGATGCAGAATTTCTTGACAAGATTTTCATGTGTCCACCTATAGAAAATGTTGGAGAAATGGATTTTGCTCGAGGTTAGAGAGATTTTGAGAAATATGTGGAAGCTGCAAAGAAACATATCAATAGTAAGTGGCTAAAGACTCCTAGGACAAATTTGTCCAGATGGCCTAAGGAGCTCCCAAGAAGTGATTTTGTTGAGGAGGTGAGTGATTTGATCACATTGTTGAGTAGAATCAGAGGCCTTCCTTCTTCATCTAAATTTCATGAATGGATGTATACATATATTAGAGTGATTCTCAAGGTACAACAAAAGATATTCTGGGGAGAGCAGATTAGTAACACTCTACATGATCAACTGGTTAAAGTCAATACAACTTTTAAGTTTTATATGACTTCATATCTAGTATATGCTACTGCAAGTATGAGAAGTTTTCCAGGTCTAACTCAAAATGATGATCAGAGGTTAGTTCTAGTTTTTCAAGACTATCCACAAATTACTCTCAAAGGATCAATTCATCATTTCCATAGAGTTAATGATGCTTTCTTCTCAGTGTTTATGTGCCTATGGGATAGTGAGATTGAGCAGAAGAGAGTATCAGATGAGGCCTAGGAAGTGGTCAATTCTTTTGGTTGTTTGTTTTTGCAATTTCCAACTTTCACTTACTTAAGAGTTGGATATTATCCTGGATATCCATATATGCTTCCACGATATCCCAGTGATAAGATTGTTTTGATGGAGTTATGTAGACAATTGATTATTGTGCATAATAAATAGATGGAATTGAAGAAGTCAGGAATTAAGTTTTCAGTGGAAATTGGTAGGTACTCAGTGCAATCAGCCACTAAGGCTAAGGCCATTGAATCAGAAATGCAACTGGTGACGATGAAATAGTTCAAGAAAAGAGATCACTTTGATTTCTAGAGGGTACAAGACAAAATCAAAAGAAAGGCAGTATTTCATGTTCCTATGGTTGAGGATATTTGGGCTGATCTGAGAACCCATAATGAAATCAAGAAGCTGGATTATTGCAGACTTCATCTGAGTCAGATTGAGGAGATGGGATTAGCTGATGTTCCAGAAGGTATGGAAGACAAAGGTGATGTTCTGGATCCCAGGTATAATATCAAGAACACTGAAGGTTCAGCTTTGCTAGAAGTCAAATGGTCGGTGAAAGAAGAAACTTCTATCAGGAAGAGATTTCAACCTATATTGGCTAACACCAATATATGGTTGCAAAATAAAGGTCTCAGTTTGAAAGAGTTTCTCATTGAATCAGAGACATAGATTCAGGAGTAGACTGGAAAGAAGGTAGAAAACAAGACAAAGAACAAAAGCGATGCTCCTTATTCTTCTAAGGTGCATAAACTGAAGATTAATTTTGTCTCTAAAGGAGGGAAGGCAAAGAGAATGCAGGAACTTTTACTGTTATAGATTTAGGTGTTGAAGAAGCAGATGTTGATAAAATAGAGGTTGAAAATACTGAGATGGAACAATAAAATGTTGAAGAACCTGATGATACTGAGCAAGTGGAAATGGGTAAGAAACCTGATGAGGAAGGTAATAAAGAACAAGAAAAAGAGAAAGATGTGGAATAGGAACATCTTGATGGCTCATTAAAATCTCCTCAGAAAGATCTACCAGAGCCACAAGTTTCTACACCCTTACCTCATGTTTCTGTTTCTGATAGTTTTCCAATAGTTTCTAATATTCTTGTTGTCATTGTATCTTCTGATAATACTCCTCCCTCTACGAGAACAAGATTTAGGACTATTTTTTATTCTTCTGGTTCTATTCCTAGTTTGTCTTCTCCTTCTTTTGATATTGGGGAAAAAACTATTCTGGCTCATTTTCTTGATGGTTCAGGGAAAAATGTTGATACAGGTACAGTTTTCACCAATACCTCTCCTATTGTCGCTATAATAGGTGTTAGTATGGATCTCGCTAAGCAGGTAGTTGATTCTTCTCCAAATGTCAGTACTCCAACTCTACCTCCATGGTTGTCTACTTATACTCCCAAAAGGAAAAAGTAGGCTATCTCACCAGATGATATTGACATTGAGAAATTGCTACCTGTCAAACCAAAAACTCAGAAGAAGAAGCCTAAAACTATTTCTAGGCTAATTGATGAAAAAGGAGTTAGGTATGCAGAAATTGCTAAGCCACCAGATGATGCTACTATAGATACCTTTGATGTGAATGATTATATTGTTTCCAAAGCTGAGTTAGGTAAGCTGACTCATGAAGGTATCGAGTCATATTTTCAAGCTACAACAAGCTCATTGCTTGTAAAATTTGATGAGGTAAAGAAGGAAAAAGAGCAATACAAAGCAAAGGCAAAGCATCTTGCTACTCTCCTTCAGAAGATAGTGAAATCATCAGAGATAGTGGAACCAATGGTAGTTACTATAGAAGACCCTTTGATTCAAAAGGTTGAGAAAGTTCAAGCCAGAGGAAGAGTGGTTGGTGACATTGTGGAACAGTTGTTGGCACAAGGTAGAGTTCTCTTGAAGAGCATAGTAGAAAGAAAGGAAAAATTGGCAAAGGCAAAAGCTGAGTTAGATGATATTGTTGATTCATTATCTCAAGAACTTCAAGATCAAGAGGATAATTTAGAGGAATGGATTGAGATGAAGAAAATCAAGATCAAGAATTTGATTGCCATTGGTGTCATTTCAAACCGAGAGTCTTATCTCAAGACCGAAGAATCTATAACCCATCGCATCAATGTGGTAAGAGGTTTACTTGATGATTTGTGCCAAGTAGGAGAAAACAATGAAGATAGTGATGTCTCACTTCTACACAGGTTAGAGGAACTACCATGCACTCTAATCGGTGAAGATCACAAGTTTCTCTCTGCAAAGGAAATGGTTGATGGTTTTGAGAAGATGGTTCAGCAGAAGTTTGAAGATGAAGTGCCTACAGTGGTTTTAATGGATAGTCTTTATGATCATCATTCAAACTTTGAAAATCTGAAGTATAATCTTGAAAAACATGAGAAAGTGATAAAGGTGGTCAAGGATGCAATTCTTAGGGCTCGTATCATTTCAGATAATACAGCTGGGCTTGATGTATGTGAGATGGCAGTAGTGCAGACCATGTACCAAAATTTCCTAAAAAAGAATGATGGTGGTAGTTGAAATTCTTTTTCATGCCTTAGTTGATTTTTATTTTTGTATATGCAGTTTGTATTTTGTTTTGGACATATTCACATGTATTTTCTCAAAATGTAATTACATGTGAGACAAAAGAAGTCACAAGTCAAAAAGGATTCTTTTGTTGAATAAGTCAAAGTAGTTAGGTATTTGCCTAAATTTTCTCAAGGCCTCTCCCTATAAATAAAGAGGGCGTCTATTGTAATTTCTATCTTTTATCTATTGCAAGAAAACTCTAGCGAATTGAGAAGCAAATCAAGACTTTGTGCTTTTTGTGAAAATCAATTATTAAATATTTATCAATACAAGAAAGCAAGTTCAATTCCATTCTTTGTTTTGGGATTATTTGTGTTATGGTAGCATTGTTCTTATGTCTTTCTATCATAATTTTCTTTGGTAATAATTGAGGTGTGGAGATTATTTCAAGTGATGGAAGAGCATTCTTAATTTGACTGTGATAGACTTTGTGTTATCAAATCATTTGTGAGGATTATGTTTATGTTCGTGAGGATAAAATAACTTGAAGACTTTGTGTTGCAAGTTGTATTAATTTACTTAGACCATCTTGGAGAAGAGTGGAGACTTTGGGTTGCATTTAACTTCAAATAGTTCTATTTGCAATTTCTAAGTGAAGCGACATAAGATTTTGTGTTTCTGTGGTTTTGTGATAGTTAGTAAGTTCTTTAATATCAATTTCATTGAAGTTATCATTTTGAAGCAAGAACATCTATTTTGAAAAAAGAGAATAGGATGAAATGGAATCACCACAAAAATAGTGTTTAGTGTAAATAAGCTTTGTAAACTGTTGTTTGTAATAGTTAAAGCAACTATAGGGAAGCTCCCCTTGCTGAGAGGAGAGACTCTGTCTCATCATAGCTGTGGTGATATAACCATTTTTTTGTTAGTGAGTTAATGACAAAATATTCACCCAACAGATTGCAAAGGAACTTTAGAAGAAGCTTGGAGATATTTATCAAGCTAAATCCCTAGTGAAGTTATTCCTGTGAAAGAAATTGTATTCTTTGAGGATGGAAGATGGAGGATCTGTCATTGATCACCTGAATACATTCACTATGCTTGTTGCCTAGTTGAATTCTATTGGTGTGAAGATGGAGGAGGATTATTGATGTATGGCATTACTATTTTCCTTACTAGATTCGTGGGACCACCTTGTTATGGCCATTGGGAGTACCACTACCACCTTCAAGATGGATGAAGTGGTTTCTTCACTGTTGTCTGAAGAGATGTAGAGAAAGTCTTCCAAATTAGCTAAGGAGGCTCTTGCGGTTCATGGTAGATCTAAAGAGAAGGGAAAGAAAAAGGATAAGAAGAAGGAATAAAAAGGAAGATCCAAATCCCATGGGAGATCTAAGTTTCTTGGAAAGTCCAAGGCCCTGTGTTGGAACTGCGATAAAGTTGGTCACTTCCACAAGGAGTGCAAGGAGGAGGAAAAAAAAAAGAAGAAGAAGAAGAATTATGTTTCAAATTTTGACAAGTCCCCTCAGGATGAAGGAGAAGCATTTGTCGGTGCCTTGAGAACACATACATCTGAGGATGTGTGGCTTATTGACTCTGGTGCATCTTTTCACATGACCTCACATTGGGGCTGGTTTTTGAAGTATGAAGAATACGATGGTGGAAAGGTGTACTTGGGTGATGATTCTCACCTGGATATTGTTGGCCATGGAAGAGTCTTGATTTGATTCCCTGATGGATGAGTAAAGGGAATCAATGGTGTTCTACATATCCCTGGTTTGACATGAAATCTTCTTTCTATAAGTAAATTGAATGATGTGGGTGTGCAGGTTGTTTTCTTGAATGAAGGATGCAAGATGACTAGAGGATCTATGGTGTTGGCTAAGGGTGTTTGGATTGGCACTCTGTTTTAGCTTGATCCATGCACAGTTCAGTGCAATAGTGTCTCTATTTCGAAGAAGAGAGCTTCAGAGTCTTCATCCTCACCATTGGAACGAGCAGCGAAGAAGACTATTGCATCTACTTCTGATGGTCGTGTTTTCTGGGTACCTAAGGGTGCTCATTCTATGGATATGAAACTTCTAGCTAAGAAGACAACATTATGGCACCAAAGGCTTGGTCACATTGGTGAAAAGGGTTTGAGGAGCTTGAAGAATAAAAATCTTGTTGAAGGTATGAATGATTGTAACCTTAAGTTTGATTTCTATGAACATTGCATTTATGGAAAACAAAACTATGTTCAATTTTATTCCAGTTCTCACAAATCTTCTGAGGTGTTGGACTTGATTCATTTTGATGTGTTTGGTCCTGTTAATGTTTCTTTGATTTCAAAATCTGTTTAATTTGTTTCATTCATTGACAATCATAGTAGAATGACATGGGTGTATTTCCTTAAAAGTAAATATGAAGTCTTTAATAGATTCAAAGAGTTCAAAGCTCTTGTAGAGAATCAAAAGTATAGAAAGATTAAGTCTTTGAGGACTGACAATGGTGGTGAGTTTTGTTTAGCAGATTTCGACAAGTTCTATAAAGAACAAGGTATTGAGAGGCACAAGGCAACTCCGTATACCCCTTAGTAGAATGGAGTTGCAGAAAGGATGAATAGAACGTTGATGGAGAGGACAAGGAGTATGCTAAGTGGAGCTGGTCTTGAACAAAAGTTCTGGGCTAAAGCTATTGCTATCGCTTGTTACCTGGTTAACAGGTCTTACATCAGTGTTCATTGATAAGACACCTATGGAGGTATGGTCTGGTAAAAAGCCTTCATTATGACACATTCAACTATTTGGTTGTGAGGCATATGCATATGTGCCTAAGGAGAAGAGGTGTAAGTTGGAGAACAAGGCTATAAAGTGTATCTTCATCGGTTATGGCATTGGTGTGAAAGGGTACAAGCTTTAGGATCTAGTAGCTGAGAGAGTTCTGTATCGCAGAAGTGTGATCTTCAGAGCTCAATCCTTCTATTGTCTTGGAGCAAGAGAAAGAAGAGTTCCTTCCACCTCTGAGAAAGTTGAACCAAAAACATCTATTGGACCTAATAATGAGGAGAGATCTAGTAGCTCTGAAAGTTCAGAAGAAGATGAAGAACTTGAACCTCAACCTTTGAGGAGGTCCATGCAAATAAAGTAGAAACCTGATAGGTTTGGTTATTCATTGCATGATTCCAGTTGTATTTTTGCTTTGATTTCTAACACTGATGATCCTAGAACTATGAAAGAGGCTATGGATATGAAAGATGTAGGATCCTGGAAGGAGGCCATGGAAGAGGAGATGGCTTCTTTGGAAAAGAATAATACTTGGGACTTGGTGCCTTTGCATGAAGGATGAAAATCTGTTGGATGCAAATGGGTGTTCAAAAAGAAATTCAGTGTAGATGGTAGTGTTGAGAAATATAAAGCTAGATTGGTTGTGAAGGGGTATTCTCAAGTGGAGGGAATTGACTATGGTGAGATTTTCTCTCCCGTTGCAAAGCTGACATCTATTCGGTTCCTGTTATCTTTTGCAGCAGCGTATGATCTAGAAGTAGAACAAATGATTGTGAAGACATCATTCCTTCATGGTGACTTGGAGGAGCAAATCTATATGTCACAGCTAGAGCACTACATGGTGAAAGGTAAAGAAAATCTGGTTTGCAAGTTGAAAAAGTCTTTGTATGGTTTGAAACAGTCTCCTAGGATGTGGTACCAGAAGTTTGATGCCTTTGTGTTGAGTATTGGATTTCAGAGATCAAAAGTAGATCATTGTGTTTACTACAAGTTTGACAATGATCACATTCTTATTATTGCATTGTATGTCGATGATATGTTACTCATTAGGAATGGTAAAAGTTTGATTTCTAATTTGAAGTCTTAGTTGTTAGCATAGTTTGAGATGAAAAATCTAGGGGTAGCTCGATACATTCTGGGAATGGAAATCAGAGGAGACAGAGCAAATAGAAAACTTTGGTTAGGCTAGAGTAAGTATGTTAACACTGTGTTGGAGAGATTCAACATGATTGATTCCAGACCTTTGATTGTTCATGTTACAATGGGGACAAATTTATCTATTGAAGATTGTCCAAAGTCTCCTTCTGAGATAGAGGATATGAGTTGAGTTCCTTAGGCTAGTACGGTTGGCAGTTTGATGTATGTGGTCTACACAAGACCAGACATTGCCCAAGTAGTGGGAGTCCTTAGTCGATTTATGGCTAATCTTGGATGGGTACATTGGGATACAGTAAAGATAGTGTTTAGATATTTATGGGGTACTTTTGAGTATTTCTTATGTTATTATGGTTATCCTACAGGACCTTGGCATTCACTTTGTATTCATGGATTTGTGGATTCAGATTGGGTAGGTGACATTGACAGCAGGGGATCCACCAATGCCTATGTGTTCACTATGTTTGGTGTTGCTATTAGTTGGATGAGTAAGCGGCAACCTATGGTCGCTTTGTCCACTACTAAAGCTGAGTACATGGCAGCAACTCATGCTTGTAAAGAAGCCATTTGGCTTAAGAGATTGTGTTCTGATGTTGGGTTTGATGTAGGTAAGATTACTATTTGTTGTGATAGTCAGAGTGTCATATGTTTAGCAAAGAATCCTACTTTCCACTCAAGGACTAAGCATATTGATGTTCAGTACCATTTTGTTCATGACATGGTAGAGGATGGGAAGGTAAACTTGGAAAAAGTTGAAATTTTGATGAATATTACAGATTCCTTGACAAAACCTATGAGCATAGAGAAGTTTAGATGGTGTTCAGAGTCTATTGGCCTCATGGCCCCTAGCAATTAAATCATGGTGTTGATACTCCCTTTGCTCTTGCAAAGTGTTCAACAAGTGGGAGAATGTTACGAAAAGTCTCTCAACCTTGCAACTTCAAAAGATTACTATTTTTCCCAGTTTTGGTCTTTTTGAATACCCTTTATCTTGGAGAATGGTTTGGAACTTTCAAAGTTTCCAAAATTTTCAAAAAGAGCTAAAAATAGTGAGACTTACTATTTTTAGTAAGTCCTTTGATTGAACTTGGATTGACCTAAAAATTTTCCCAGAAGGTTCAAACAACTAAGTAAACATCTCCGGTGAGTTTTGTCTCAAGATCATATTTGGATCGCGAGATATTAAAGTTTCTATTTTTTGAAACTGTTAGAAAAAAAAGATTTAAACTCAATTACTGGAATCAAAACTTCTCTAAATGTCCTAAAAATTGTCATAATCGGTGTAGCGGGTTATAGGGTGATAGATCTCTTCACGAGCTTTTTGACGTATCAAACGGTTCATCAATCGGACACCCGGATCAAAAGTTATGTCCTCCAGAAGTTAGACCTTCTGTTTTTGGAAAATGTAAAAATGTGTTGGACACATAAAAAAGCTATAAAGGGGAGAGTTACACGTGTTGGTGTGTGGTTTAGTACATCACAAGGCATATTTAATTGGAGATAATTTGGGTGCCACTTTTGGGTGGTTTTAGCTCATGGTTTTGTAATTACCGTTGGCGGTGTACTGTATTGTATCTCCTATATATCAGGAACTTGAGACGGAGGTTGCATGTAAGAATCTTATAGATGTCGAATTACCTCCTGGATCTCTGGTTGGATATACTCCTGTAAAAGCTTGCTCTGCAAGTATATTGTAATCTTCGTGATTCCTGAATAATATATTGGGCAGCTTTGGAGTGTGGGGTTTTTTACCTGAAAGGGTTTTCCTCACATATATCTTGTGTTGTGAGTTTTGTGTTTACATTTGGAAGTTGTTATTATCTTTCTGTTAATGTGCATCTTAATATGTAACTGTAAAAGAAAAATTGCATAAATCTGCCCTCATTAGATCAGTGTAGGAAGCATTTTCCACATACCTTGCTTCCTTTCATGATATACTATGGTACCATGGTGGGATCCTCCCGCAATTAGTTTCTTTCTTTCAAAGTTTGATGATTTAGTGGTTTGGGATCCAAAGCAATTGAGATTCCTAGTGTTTTCCTTGCATTTCCCCTTCTTTATTCCTCTTTGCTTGTGACTATCCTTCTTGTATCTCTGGTAACTGCTACGCCCTTAATATTGGTGTACATAGGGTTATGAATAGTCGGCTTGTGGCTATCTTAACTCCTAATTAAGTCATATTATCATTATTATATTGTTATTTAGTTGTTTAGGTCGGCCTAAGGCTTCTATAAGTCTATCTAAGTTGGCCTGGGTGATATCCTAGGCATAAATAGGTATATATAGAAGGTAGTGAGTCTCATTTCATATCATATTCAGTATTGTGTTCTCATTGAAGACTGTTGGAGGTATCCCCCTCGAAGTGGATTAGGAGGTTGCCCCCTCGAAGTGGCATATTATTATCAAGTATTTTCAGCATATTTACTATTATATTCAGATATTGTGCAAGTTGTTTCATTACAAGTGGTATCAGAGCATGATCTTGGCACCATAGAGGCAAGATTTTTTCTCAACATTGGAGGCGATTTTGGGAAGAGCATAACTTTCTGATTTTAGCGAATTTTTAAAATATTTTTAAAGGGTTTTTGAAGACCATATTAAAGAAGATACAGTCCAGATTTCAGAGGAATTGAAGAAAAAATAAGTGAGTTATTGCAAAATTAGGGTTTCCAACAAATTCTCTCTCAAGGCAGCAAATTTGCTAAGTTTTTGGATTTTTTTCTGGGTAAGTGGTATCTTGGCCTTAGTAAGTTACAACAAAAATTTTAGAAAATTTACATTTCATTTGTGTGATTTATTTCAAAAATATTGGTTTCCATCATGACGGGGCCTGCAACAAGAGGCAAAAAGAATGCTGCCACACCAGGGAAATCCTCTGATAAGGACGAGGAAATAATAGAGGATAGTAATCCCAATGAGGAAATGAGTAAGGTCAAAGAAAATGTGTCCTCAATTAAGAGGGATATGTGTGACCTAAGAGGATATATATCAGATCTACGAAGCATGTTTAGCGCCTATATGAATGAACCAAGAAAGGAGTTCTCAAGCAACCAAGGTGAAACCTTCAAGTAGGCTAATAATGACACAAATTTTAATACTCCTATGGGATCTAGGAATTTCTTTCCTAAGGTGGATATGCGCAAGTTCGATGGTAAGGATCCTCTAACATGGATTAACCAAATAGAGAATTTTTTTGAAGTACATCAAATCCCATATGGACAAAAGGTCACGATGGCTTCCCTATATCTAGAACCAGATCAATTCATTTGGTATCGTTGGCTTTGTACTCATCGGAGAAAAAAGGGTCTCACCGTCTCATGGTCAATTTTTACAGAAGAACTCCAAGCACAATATAGCAATAGTGTGACAGACAACTTCTTCAGCCAGCTTGCTAAACTTCAACAAACAGGATCAGTTAAGGATTATATTAAAAAATTCCAAAATCTATCATTAAGAGTGGATACAATTACAGAGGAGAACTTGAATGATTTATTCTTGGGTGGTCTGAAGGATTACATTCAACATGAGGTACGTATGTTTAGTCCTGGCTCAGTAAATGAGTCTTTTATCTTGGCACGCAGGGTAGAGGAGGAATATTTGATTCCTAGAAAGCAAGGGGCTAATATGACAAGAGAGAAAGGATATTCAACACCTTCTCTTCCTCAACCTACTAGGTTGACTCCACAACAAATTGAGGAGAAAAGAGCAAAAGGGTTGTGTTTCAATTGTGATAGCAAATACAGTCGAGGACATAAATGTAGTGAAAAGAAATTGTTCTATATTGAAGGTCCAAGTGAGGAAGAAGAGGAGGAACCCATATTAGAGGAGGATAGGGAGTCAAGTGAGGAATCACATGATTCTCAGCCAATCATTTCTTGTCATGCACTCTCAGGTTTCAGTGCACCACAAACTCTCAAGGTAGTGGGTTTCTTAAAGAAGCAGAAAGTAACAGTGTTGATCGACTTAGGTAGTACTCATAATTTCATCAACAAAAAGTTGGCAACTCGTCTAAATTGTTTTATATATCCAGCCCCAGAGTTTCAGGTTTTGATTGCAGATGGGGGTACAGTTAGTTGTTTGGGGAAGTGTCATAGCATTAAATTATCCATGGGAGATTATCAACTTGATACCCCAATGTATGCAATATCCATGGGTGCAGCAGATATTGTTTTGGGAGTACAATGGCTTACTACATTGGGAACAATTGAGATGAACTTCCAAGAACTATTCATGAGATTTCAATCAGAAGGAAAGGTAGTGGAGCTAAGGGGGTTGAAGGCAAAATCCCCACAGATGGTAAGCTCTCATCAAATGCAAAAGTTGCTTAAGAAAGGAGCAGATGGATTTGTGGCCCAGCTATGTTCATTAGAAGTCTCTCAATCTAATGCTCCTACTCATCCAGATTTACAAGCAATAATTGATCGTCACTCAGTGGTTCTCAAAGATATGCCTAAAGGACTTCCTCCTAAGAGGGATCATGACCATGCCATACAACTAGTTCCAGGGAGCCAACCACCAAACATCAGGCCTTATAGGTACCCACACATACAAAAAAGTGAGATAGAAAAAATTGTTGAGGAGATGCTAGAGGCAGGAATTATCAGGCATAGCCAAAGTGCTTACTCCTCACCTGTGGTGATGGTGCGTAAGAAGGATGAAACTTGGCGCATGTGTCCAGATTATAGAGTGCTCAACATGTACACCATTAAAGATAAGTTTCCTATTCCAGTCATTGATGATTTGCTAGATGAATTGAATGGAGCTATGTATTTTACCAAGTTAGATCTTAGATCTGGTTATCACCAAATTCGGATTAAGGAGGAAGATATTTGTAAGACAGCATTCCGAACTCATGAGGGTCATTATGAATTTTTGGTGATGCCATTTGGCCTTACCAATGCACCATCTACATTCCAAAGTTTGATGAATTCCATTTTTAAGAAGTTCTTGAGAAAGTTTGTGTTAGTGTTCTTTGATGATATATTGATTTATAGCAAGACTTGGGAAGAACATTTGCAACATGTAGATCAAGCATTACAATTACTCAAAGATCATCAACTCTATGCTAAGCCATCCAAGTGTGCTTTTGGTCTTAAGGAGGTGGAGTATTTGGGACACATAGTTTCACATGAAGGAGTAAAGGTGGACCCTAACAAAATTAAGGCTATCATGGAATGGCCTATTCCAAAAACCATTAAGAAACTGAGGGGTTTCTTGGGATTGACAAGGTACTATAGAAGATTTGTGAAGAATTATGGTCGTATAGCAGCACCCCTCACCACTCTCTTGAAGAAGGATTCTTTTCATTGGAATGAGTCTACTAATGTAGCATTTGAGCAATTAAAGGAGGCTATGTGTACAACTCCAGTGCTTGCCACTCCGGACTTCACCAAGGAATTCATTATGGAATGTGATGCTTCTGGAAATGGGATAGGAGCTGATCGCCTCACTAAATATGCACATTTCATTGCATTATCACATCCTTTTACGGCAAGTGCAGTGGCAAAAGTTTTCTTGGAGAATATCCAAAAGCTACATGGTACACCTAAGGTTATTGTCAGTGATCGTGATCCTATCTTTACTAGTCACTTTTGGAAAGGTTTATTCTCATGTTTGGGTACTCAATTGGCTCATAGTTCTTCATACCATCCTCAATCAGATGGGCAAACTTAGGTTGTTAATAAATGTTTGGAAGGATATCTACGTTGTTTCACTTCAGAAAAGCAATCTCAATGGGTAGATTGGCTACCACTGGCAGAATGGTGGTATAACACTTCTTTTCATAGCTCATCAAAAATGTCTCCATTTTTGGCACTTTATGGATATCATCCTCCTTCCATCACATCATCATTAAAGGTGTCACCAAGAGTTCAGGCAGTAGAGGACCACTTGCATCATCAACAACAGGTACTTTCAGGACTCAAGGAGAATTTAGCTATGGCACAAAATCGAATGAAACAACAGGCGGACCAACATCGTAGTGAAAGAAATTTTGAAGTTAGGGATTGGGTCTTCTTGAGATTGTAGCCTTGTAAACAAATCTCAATGAAGCAACACAAAAAGAATAATAAGTTGTCTCCAAGATATTATGGGCCATACCAAATCATGCAAAAGATTGGTAGTGTTGCCTACAAGCTAGAGTTGCCACCAACAACAAAGATACATCCAGTTTTTCATGTTTCTTGTTTGAAGAAGGTAATTGGGTAGAATATTCCTACTCAAACAGTACTACCAGAACTCGATGAAGAAGGAAGAATAATTTTGGCACCAGAGGGCATTCTTCAAACTCGCACAAAGAAGCTAAGGAATAGAACCCTCACTCAGTATCTCATCCAATGGAAGAATTTACTAGTTGAAGAGGCCACATGGGAGGATGAGGAGTTCATTCAAAAGAATCCACACTTGGTTAGTATTGAGGACAATGCTTCTTTGAAGAGGGGGGCATGCTACGCCCTTAATATTGGTGTACATAGGGTTATGAATAGTCGGCTTGTGGCTATCTTAACTCCTAATTAAGTCATATTATCATTATTATATTGTTATTTAGTTGTTTAGGTTGGCCTAAGGCTTCTATAGGTCTATCTAAGTCGGCCTGGGTGATATCCTAGGCATAAATAGGTATATATAGGAGGTAGTGAGTCTCATTTCATATCATATTCAGTATTGTGTTCTCATTGAAGACTATTGGAGGTATCCCCCTCGAAGTGGATTAGGAGGTTGCCCCCTCGAAGTGGCATATTATTATCAAGTATTTTCAGCATATTTACTATTATATTCAGATATTGTGCAAGTTGTTTCATTACAGTAACCTAGTCAGCTTGATATGTCAATTTCTCTATTTCCTTTGCTTCACTTGATGAGCTTTCTGAGATATAGGCTTCCTATCCATCCCTAATGTGTCGCAAGTGATCTGCGGTGAGTTTTCATGGAATGCAGAGGATTGTGGTGTGTTTTACTTACCAGTCTTGATCATGAATATGCTCCAGTAGCCCAACATTTTCCCTATTTTTAGTTCTGATTCTTCTCTCATCGAAGCTTCTAAAACCTCCTCACTATCTTGTACTATAGTGATCATCTTCTATCTCCACTTCTTCCTAAGAATTAAGATCTTCCGTTGTCTATTCCGCATCCAACCTTGAAATTGTGTAGAGATTCTTGGTATCCTTGTCACTGTCTTCAATCTGATTGGCTTCTTCTATATATGCTTCCTCCATTGGTGATCCCCAAGGGATGTTGACAATCTTGTTATCACTGGCAAATGATAGCTCTTCTTTTTCAGGGGTCTATGACATCGTTTGCATCCAGAAACAATCTCAAACTTAAAAGTGCATTAAAATCTTCTCCTTGATCCTTCATGGCTACAACAATGAAGTCTAAGATTTGTTTGACCCCCATTAGGTTAACTTCCACTTGGTTCCATGTTCCCATTGTTTGCATGTTAGATCCATAGATGCCATAATAATGTTGTAAGTTGTCTCTGTCAACTTAGGTCTTCCTAACTACTCCCACAACTTCTTTGTGATCATGTTGACATCTTCTCCCAGGTCTATCATGGCATTCAGGACCTTTCTGTGATTGATGTGAACATCCACCATAAGTGTTTTTGTCTTCCATTCTCTATTTGTTCTTCCTATCCTCTGGAGTTGACTCTTCTGACCTTGCTCCTTATTCCAATATTTAGAAAATTGCTTCAATTTCTCAAGAAGTATGTGTTGTTGTGTCAATTGGGCTAGTTGCTTGAGGGCTTATACTTCTCCTTCAGTGAGAAATTGGTTGTATTTATTCTCCTTTTCTTGTTCCTTCCTTATGGTTTGTTTGGTTTCCTTCACAACTTGCTCATGTTGTTTCGTAGAGGGAACAATTTCTTCTTCCTCATCACAGTCTTTCTCTTCTATCTCAGTGATATAGTGCCTTATGGTATTTGTTCCTTGTCTTGTCAGTACCACAACTTTCTCCTTTCTTATTCTTTTATCTTTTCTGGAATGTTTTGGCTTGCTTCTCCGGTAGTGCTCTTCTTCTTCTTCTGTCGATTTAGTTAAAGGTGTTTTATTTCCTCCCTGTTGTTCTTCTAACAAGTCCTTTCTCCTTGACCATTTGGTTCCCTTCTTATGATCCTCACTCCTTTTTGGTTACCCAAATTCTTTAGCTCATCACTCTTAGATTGTGTTTGTACATTCTAGAAGCACTATTGTGCTCTCTCACAAGAAAATAGATCATGCTCTGTACTTCTACAAAATGAACATTGTGTTTTCCTTTTAGCCCAACATTCATTAGCAAAGTGCCCTAGCTTACCGCAATTGAAACAGGTCGCATCTTCCCTCCTTTGATTTATTCCATGGCCTCTACCTCCTCTGTAACCTCCAAATTGCTCTTTGTCATCATTATTACAGCTATTTCCATACAATGGACCACTAGAATTAGAATTTTGTATTGCATTGACATTCCTCTAATTTCTCTAATTTAGTTGTTTGTAGTCTTGGTCATCTAAGTTTATTTTGACATAGGACATGTCATTACTCTCCATCGAGTTTGTGTACCATGTTTCATCTTCTTCATTAACAAGTTCTCTTTTCCTCTGGAAGTTTTGTGATGGACAATCTGGTGTTTCATGGTCATTCCACTCTCTGCATAATCCACAATATACTGAACCAATTCTTTTTGTTGTTGCTTTGATGTCTGCTTTTATTGTGGTAGCTTGTCTTTCACCTTTCATCCTAGGGCATTCATTTCTTAAGTGACCTTCTATTGTACAGTATGAGCACCAAATATTAGGTCTTTGCTTCTATGTATTCTCCTCATGTTTAGCCAAGATCTCTTGCCTAAGCTTCAATTACTCCAATTCCAGTTTTAGCTTCTCCAATTCCAGGTTTTCTTTCATCTTATCTTGTCTATGCCAAGATTGAGACTCTATATGAAAGGTTAGTGTCACTACTTCTGCATATGTCTCAAATATTCTTCCATCTGGGGCTGACCTTATTTTAGGGCTTATTCCAAAATAAACTATTCGATCTTTTTCTTCTCAGTTAGTGATTCCTCCAACTTCCTAGTTGTCTCCTTGAATCTTCTATTGAAATCCTTTATAGATTCATTTGAAGAGAACTTGTGTCTCAATTTTACTGCTTGAACCTCATGATTCAAAGTTGTTCTTCGTTAAACCTTTCTTGAGTTCATTGGGTTCAATGGTTCAATGAACTGTTCTAGTGTTGAGTGTTCGATGAACTATTCTAGTGTTGAGTGTTCGATGAACTGTTCAAGTGTTGAGTGTTTGATGAACTGTTCAAGTGTTGAGTTCAATGGTTCATTGAACCAGTCGTGAGTTCAATTGGTTCAAGGTTCAACGGGTTCAAGGTTCATCTCTATGACTCAGTTCTATCGGTGGGTTTTCGAAGACGTTGAACCATCCGTGAGTTCAGTGGGTTCATCGGTTTAGTGGTTCAATATTCCATCATCTTATCTAAAGATATCACTCTGTTGAACCATTGAACCTCGCATCAAGGTTCGATGGTTCAATAGGTTCAACAATATGTGAAGTTGGTCGGCGAGAGATTATTTATTGGAACAATGGGAAGTGTTTGAACCGATGGTGAAGGTCTGTCCGATGAAGGGTGGTAAACTTGAGGATCGCGGAGACTATATAGTATTAGTGAAGGAAACAATGTGATCACTGATGGAGCAGGTTAGGCCGATGGGTCTTTGGTTTAGCATCGTCAACAACAAAATTGCCGACGATAGTATGACTGAGTGTTTGGCAATATAAACTGTAGAGCTGTCTGTGACCCGATACATGTGGGATTAAACATCTCACGGGAATGTGAATAGTTACGACTGTTGGATAGCAGTTACGTGACGGTTGGGACAGCGGTGCTGAGTCAGTTAAAACGTGCAGTTAGGGCAGAAGTGAAAATGATTTCTTGCTCTTGAAAACTGTGGTTTATATACAGATTTGGTGAGCTCATCATGATAAGATGAAGAGATTCAATTATACACTTTATTCTGTAAATATATAGAGGAAATAAATAGTTTAATATAATTGTAGAGAATCGTTACCTGAGCAATAAAGAGCTGGGATCTTTATTGTAACTATTCAGTTTACTGTAATAAAGATAGCTTCTATTGTAGTGGTGGGTTTTTTACCTGAAAAGGTTTTCGCACATAAATCTGGTGTCATTCTTTGTATCTTGTTTTGTTTTTCTATATTTTTCTGGTGTATTCATCTGTTGTTTTAATTTAAAAGTTACCTGGCTGCATTATCCCCTTTGAATTAACATTAGGGAAGCTGTATTCCGCACCTCTGCTTTCCTTACAAGTGGTATCAGAGCCTGGCCAGTTGTGTTATCCTTGTTGGTAGGTTGGGTTTTTTGAGTGGGAGTTCTGTAGAGGTCTTTTTTGTTAAATAAGATGGCAAGTACATCAGGAAAAATAGACATTGAAAAGTTCAATGGCACAAACTTTGAGTTGTGGAAGATTAAGGCTGAAGATTTGCTAGTTGATAGAGATCTTTGTATTACTGTGTCCAGGGTTAAACCTATAAGCATGAAACAAGAAGATTGGGACCTAGTTGATAGAAAAGCTAGAGGACTGATAAGATTAAGTCTTGCGGATTCTGTTCTATTGAACGTCCATGAAGAGAAGTCAGCCAAAGATTTGTGGAAGAAGTTGGGAGATATTTACCAGGGCAAGTCCTTGGTGAACAAACTGTTCCTCAGAAAGAAGTTGTATTCTCTATAGATGGATGAAGGTGCATCTATAGCAGGCCATCTGAACACATTTAATCTGATTATTGCATAGTTGATGTCTGTAGGTGTAAAAATAGAAGAGGAAGACTGCTGTATGCTTCTATTGTGTTCCTTACCTAACTCATGGGATCAACTTGTGATGGCTATTGGAAGTACAACAACCATGTTTACAATTGAAGCAGTTGTTACCTCATTGTTATCTGAAGAGATGCGGAGGAAATCTTCTGAAACAACCAAAGAGGCCCTGTCTGTTCGAGGTAGATCAAAGGAAAGAGGTAAGAAGAAGGACAAGAAGTCTAAGTCCAAATCAGAGGGGAAATCAAAATCCCCTAGCAAGAAGTCCAAGGTGAAGTGCTGGAATTGTGGGCTGAAAGGTCACATCAAGAAAGATTGCAAAGAGGAGAAAAAGAAGAAGAAGAACTTCTCTGACTCTGAGTCGTCACAGAGTGATGCTGATGCCTTCATTGCTGCTTTGGCAACGCCTGCATCTGAAGATGTTTGGCTGGTGGATTCAGGAGCATCTTTTCATATGACATCTCATAGAGAGTGGTTCACAAAGTATGAACCGTATGCTGGTGGGAAGGTGTTCCTGGCAAGTGATTCAACACTAGAAATTGTTGGCCGAGGACAAGTCAGAATCCAGTTCCCGGATGGAAGAATAAAGGGAATGAATGGAGTGCTACACATACCAGGTCTGGCTCGAAATTTACTTTCTGTTAGTAAGCTTAATGATGTTGGAGTGCAAGTTACTTTTGTGAATGGTGGCTGTAAGATGACTAGAGGTTCTATTGTACTGGCTAAGGGTGAATGCATTGGAACTTTGTATAGGTTAGATAGTAAACCAGTGTGCTGTAATAGTGTCTCTGCAAAATTTGAAAAAGCTACTATTGTAACACATGATGCAAACTCTATGGAAGTTAAAACTTCCTGTAGAGAAAACAATGCTCTGGCATCATAGACTTGGTCACATAGGTGAAAAGGGTTTTAAAACTTTGAAAAACAAAACCTTGGTAGATGGACTGATTGATTGTAATCTAGAGTTTGATTTCTGCGAACATTGTATATATGGAAAATAGAACCATGTTTCATTTTATTCTAGTTCTCATAAATCTTCTGGTGTTTTGGACTATGTGCATTCTAATGTTTTTGGTCCGGTTGATGTTTCGTCTTTATCTAAATCAAGATACTATGTATCATTCATTGATGATTATTCAAGGAGGGCATTTGTATATTTTTTGAAAAATAAATCAGAAGTATTTAGTCGATTTAAAGAATTTAAAACTCTTGTGGAAAATCAGACTGGTAGAAAAATAAAATGCTTGAGAACAGATAACGGTGGTGAATATTGTAATGTGGATTTTGATAAGTATGGTGTAGATCATGGAATTAAAAGGCATAAAACTACACCTTATACTCCATAGTAAAATTGAGTTGCTGAAAGGTTAAATTGATCATTGATGGAGAAAGCAAGAAGTATGTTAAGTTATGTTGGTCTTGAACAAAGGTTCTGGGCTGAGGCAGTTGCTACAGCTTGTTATTTGCTGAACCGTTCTCCTACTTCAGCATTGGTTGATAAAATGCCTATGGAAGCATGGTCTAGTAAGAAGCCCTCTCTAAGGCATATTCAAGTCTTTGGCTATGAGGCATATGCTCATATTCCTGAGGTAAAAAGATCTAAGTTGGATAACAAGGCAGTTAAATGTATCTTTATTGGCTATGGTGTCAGTGTTAAAGGATACAAGCTTTGGAATCCTAAAACTGAAAAGGTAATGTACAACAGAAATGTTATTTTCAGAGAGCTGAAACCTTTGGTTATTAATCCTCAGTCAGAAAAGATAGAAGAGAAGAAAGAAAAGAGTGTTGTGCATATTCCTTTGACCCCTGTTAAAGAGGAACAACAAGCACCAAGTGTAGATGGTTCAGATGTTAGTTCGAGCAGCTCCAAAGATTCAGATCCAGAGCAAGAACCTGAACCTGCACCTCAGCCTGTGAGGAGGTCTACACGTGAAAGAAGACAACCAGATAGGTATGGATTTTTAGTACTTGATTCAAGTTGTGCCTATGCTTTACTTACTGATACTGATGAACCTAGGACTGTGAAAGAAGCTATTAGCTTACCTGATTCAGATTCTTGGTTGGAAGCCATGGATAGTGAAATGACATCATTAGAGAAGAATGGAACCTGGGATCTAGTGCCCTTCCCTGAAGGTAGAAAACCTGTGGGCTGTAAGTGGGTATTTAAAAGGAAATATGGTCCAGATGGTAGTGTTGATAAGTACAAGGCAAGACTGGTTGCTAAGGGGTATTCCCAAAAGGAAGGTATTGATTATGGAGAAATTTTTTCTCTTGTAGCTAAGTTAACATCCATTAGATTTCTTTTGTCACTTGCAACAGCGTATGACTTTGAAATTGAGCAGATGGATGTGACGACAACATTTCTTCATGGGGACCTTGAAGAAGAAATTTATATGTCCTAGCCAGAGCATTTTGTGGAAAAAGGTAAAGAACATTTGGTATGTAAACTTAAGAAGTCTTTTTATGGTTTGAAACAGTCTCCTAGAATGTGGTATTAGAAATTCTATACATATGTTTTATCTTTGGGATATGTGAGATCTAAATCTAATCACTGTGTCTACTATAAAACTGATGGTGATCGGATTCTTATAATTGCACTGTATGTGGATGACATGTTGTTCATTGGCAATGGTAAGGGAATGATCTTAGAATTAAAATCTCAGTTGTCCTTGAAATTTTAAATGAAGAATCTGGGGGTAGCTAAGTACATTCTGGGAATGGAAATCAAAAGGGACAGGTCTAAGAGAAAGCTTTGGCTCAGTCAGAGCAAGTATATTACCAATGTTCTTGAGAAATTTAATATGTCTGATTCCAAACAGTTAGTTGTTCCAGTTATGCAAGGAACTAAACTATCTGTTGAAGATTGTCTAGAATCTTCGAGTGAAATTGACGACATGAAAAAAGTGCCTTATGCAAGTGTTGTTGGCAATTTAATGTACGCAATGGTTTGTACCAGGCCAAACATTGCCCAAGCAGTGGGAGTTTTGAGCCAGTTTATGGTGAATCCTGGTAGATCACATTGGGATGCTGTGAAAAGAGTTATGAGGTATCTGAAGGGAACTTCTGATTATGCTATTTGCTATCATGGAAACTCAGTTGGATCTCAGAGGTCTATTAGCATTCAGGGTTATGTTGATTCTGACTGGGCAGGGGACATTGACAGTAGAAGATCCACCAGTGGATATGTATTCACGTTACATGGTGATGCTATTAGTTGGATGAGCAAGCGGTAGGCTGTAGTCGCTTTATCCACAACAGAGGCAGAGTACATGGCAGCTACTCGTGCATGTCAAGAAGCCGTTTGGTTGAAAAGGTTATGTTCTGATGTTGGTTTTAATGCAGGGCAGATACAAAGTCATTGTGACAGTCAAAGTGCTATATGTTTGGCGAAGAACCCTACTTTCCATGCTAGGACAAAACATATTGATGTCTAATATCACTTTGTTCGTGATATGGAGGAAGACAGGAAGGTGAAGTTGGAAAAAGTTGACACTCTGAAAAATGCTGCTGATGCCTTAACTAAACCAGTGAGCATGACCAAGTTCAAATGGTGTTCAGATGAAATGGGTCTACGGGCTCATAGTTCTCAATAATCGAAAGAAGACTAAGAGGTAGCAGTAATATCTTCGACAAGTGGGAGATTGAAGAGAACTTGTGTCTCAATTTTACTGCTTGAACCTCATGATTCAAAGTTGTTCTTCGTTGAACCTTTCTTGAGTTCATTGGGTTCAATGGTTCGATGAACTGTTCTAGTGTTGAGTGTTCGATGAACTGTTCTAGTGTTGAGTGTTTGATGAATTATTCAAGTGTTGAGTGTTTGATGAACTGTTCAAGTGTTGAGTTCAATGGTTCATTGAACCAATCATGAGTTCAATTGGTTCAAGGTTCAACGGGTTTAAGGTTCATCTCTATGACTCAGTTCTATCGGCAGGTTTTCGAAGACGTTGAACCATCCATGAGTTCAGTGGGTTCATTGGTTTAGTGGTTCAATGGTCCATCGTCTTAGCTAAAGATATCACTTTGTTGAACCATTGAACCTCGTGTCGAGGTTCAATGGTTCAACAATATGTGAAGTTGGTCGGCGAGAGATTGTTCATTGGAACAATGGAAAGTGTTTGAACTGATGGTGAAGGTCTGTCCGATGAAGGGCAGTAAACTTGAGGATCATGGAGACTATATAGTATCGGTGAAGGAAACAATGCGATCACCGATGGAGCAGGTTAGGCTGATGGGTCTTTGGTTTAGCATCATCGGCAACAAAATTGCCAACGATAGTATGACCGAGTGTTTGGCAATATAAGTTGCAGAGCTGTCTGCGACCCGGTACATGTGGGATTAAACATCTCACGGGAATGTGAACAGTTACGACTGTTGGACAATAGTTATGCGACAGTTGGGATAGCGGTGCAGAGTCAGTTGAAACGTGCAGTTAGGGCAGAAGTGAAAACTATTTCTTGCTCTTGAAAATTATGGTTTATATATAGATTTGGTGAGCTCGTCATGATAAGATGAAGAGATTCGGTTATACAGTTTATTCTATAAATATACAGAGGAAATAAATAGTTTAGTATAATTGTAGAGAATCGTTACTTGAGCAACAGAGAGCTGGGATCTTTATTGTAACTATTTAGTTTACTATAATAAAGATAGCTTCTATTGTGGTGGTGGGTTTTTTACCTGAAAATGTTTTCCCACGTAAATCTGGTGTCATTCTCTATATCTTGTTTTATTTTTCTATATTTTTCTGGTGTATTCATTTGTTGTTTTAATTTAAAAGTTACCTGGCTGCATTATCCCCTTTGAATTAACATTAGGGAAGCTATATTCTGCACCTCTGCTTTCCTTACATCATTATCCAATTGCATAAAATCTCTCATCTTACCCCCCTCTGTCAGAACATTCGAAACTCCAAAATTCTCCAAAAATAGCTTCTTGATCTTTTATTACTCCCTTCCAGTTCCAAATAGACTCCAAAACAAAAATGTGTTTAGCTACTTCAATAGTGTCTTTCTCAAAGATTGGTAACTTGATAGGAATATCCTTGATTGATCTTCTAAAGTCTTTGATATTCTACTGTGGTTTTCTTCTGATTTGCTCCTCTAGTTAGGCTGTCTTCTATCAACTCACTTTCCTTCTCTTCCCTTATCTCCTTGTAGCCAGATATCAATTTAGTCCTCTCCTAAAACCTCTACGAAATTGCTCCGGATCTCTACTATTCTCTCTGCTTCTTTGTTTGCTTGAATATCTTCTTTCTCCACTAAAATTCTCTTGAATTTATAAGGCCCTCGAGGTGATTCATGGTCCAGGGGTTGTGTCTCTTCAAATTAGGGGATACTCTTCCATTTATGAATGACATCATGTTGACATCCAATGATGATTGAAATAACCTTCCAAAACTCTCAAAAATCCTCTCAACGTTTACATCTTCTCCTCCTCTTATCTCCTTTATGATTCGACAAATTAGCTCCTCTATATATTCCTCATCCATCTTCAAAATATCTGGTGTTAATTCATCTTTACTGGTAGTCTGTGGCATAAACCCTAATTTACCTGTTTCTTCTTTTTCCCTTCTACATTCTTCTCCAGTAACACCCATAGTAGCGTGCTCTATAACATCCTTCATTACATACTCTATCTCTTCTTCTTCTGACCTCCTTTCTCCAGCAATACCCACATTGGCACACTCAGTAGCATTCTCCATGACGTGCTTGTCTTCTTCTTCCCTTTCAGCAACACCCTCCGTGGCGTGCTCCACGAAGTCTTCCTCCTTTGCTTTTGTAGCTTCTGTTATCCTTCCTTTCTCCATTTCTTATGTGCTTTCCATCCTTTTGTGGTAACGTTCTTGTAATTACTGAGTTTTCTTAAATATCTCTTCTCTGCTTATCTCCATTCTAATTTTGATTTCTTCATCGATCTTTCTTTTCCTCCGCTTCTCTCCTTTCGCCATGGGTTTTCTTGATTTGTTGTTCCATTAGTCATCTTATATCCCATGGAATCCTTGTTTGGAGAGTCACATCATTTGAAAGATCCTTGCAGACCCTACCCCCTTTCCACTCGCCATCCCCTTAAGTGCCTGCCCCCCCTTCACAGTGGTAGAAAATTAAGGAGACCTGAATTCCTCCACAATTTAAAAATTTTCCTTGTCAACCTCACCTTCTCTTCTCTCTAGAACTTTGCGCTACTTCTTGTGATGTTTTTCCCTTTCAATATTTAACTACCTTCTTCTAGGGTCCCAAAAACGTAACCAAATGTTATCAAGGAATGTGGAGGAGATACCGGTTTAGAGATTCGGTCCTTAGTTAAGTCTTCGTAGTCAGTTTATACCCCGATCAAGTAGCTAGAGGTTGAAAACAAAACATAAAGAATAAAAAAAATAGAGCAGCACATACACATCAAAGTAGGACAACACAAAATTACTTGGTATCGGTAGATCTCCATATCTATATATCAATAACAATCCAACATATACATCATTTGTCCATCCTCCGAAAAGTCTAAGTCTCTGCCTCATTAGTTACAATCATGACTTCTATGTCATTCTTTACATCATAATCTATCATACATCATACTCTTATTCTCCTATATGATATCATCATATCCTATATCTATATCTATACTATATCTATTACATATAGGGATGTGTTCCCTATTGGCTCAGGGCTTCGCATAGTGTGTGTTAGCTTCTGGTCAACTTTTCTTTATGCTCTGCACCCTGCTAACAATCCTAAGAACACACTAGGGCATGGACACTAAAGCAAGTACCAGACACAATGTGAAATTATGGGTGAGCATTATTTACGATGTTACATTCATCCCCCACTTTAGCGAGTGTATGATACTACATGCATATGCATACTAAAGTATAAAAATGTAGTATTGAGAATAAATAAGCATGAGAAGTATACCCAAAAGGACACTTGTTAAGTGAGAGAATGGAGCCCCCAACTTAGGAACCTGCAACGCCACAGTGTTAGGGTTGCATCCTGCAAAACCACTTGTTAGAAAGCAAAATCAGATCTTGTAGGGTGAAAAGGTTGCGTTAATCAAAAAAATTCTAAGGGGAATTAGAGGAGAAAATGATCTAGAGCGAAAAATAAGGGTAGATATTTGTCCCCCTATTTTTTATTGCTAATTTAGATGTAGAAATAGGGTTGAAATCTACCGCTTCTATTTTCTAAAAAATTGCTGAAAATACCTTTGATAGGGTCATTTTATTAGATAACATGGGTTCAAAAGGCATATGATGAAATAGAGGACAGAACTGTGATTCCAATGCAATGAACAATGTGAAAATCAAAGTTTGCAGGCCCGAGTTATGAGGTTTTCATGAAGAGTACTTCAAGAAAAGGTGAAAATTTTGAAAATTTACTATAAATAGTAAGAAGATTTTTCATTTTTACTATTCATTTGTAAATTCAAATTTGGTGAAATTTAGAGGATTTTAAGCACCTTGGAGCACAGACATGCTTCATAAATGAGCCTACCAAGCACCCAGACTGGACACGTTGAGGCAGCACATGGAGCAAGGTTTGTTGCTTCATGAGGTGAGTCAAAAATTTAATTTTGAATTCATTTAATGCCTTAATTTATGTGTTGAAAGACTCGTTGGGGCGCTAGTGTCTTATTGGCATGCTAGCATCCACTAGATGCACTTGCATCTTTGAGATGCACCAATGTCCAAGATGGGCGTTAGGGTCCTCAAAAGGTGCTGGCATCCAACCATTGAAGTTAAAGCACTTAGCAAAATTTTAGAAATTTTTATTTTGATTTGATGATATAGTACTAATGATGTTTTTGATGTGGTTGCAAAACTCTCCAATGATGCAAGAGCACACTGGCAGACACATTTACACATTGTTGTGTACCCGTATGAGTGTACTTATAGTCACAGAGGTTGATCATCTTTGCGACGTCAGGATCTAGTGGATTTATATTATGCCCATGATGGGATTTCATGATAGTATCATAATGGCACTCATGGAGTGATGGGATGGTAACACTTCTACCTTTGTCTACTGACAGAAGAGATGACAATGACCTTGGAGGATGTGTATTGGATCCTTTGGTTGGTAGTGCGAGGTCACACTTTGACAATCGTGAAACAGAGGCTAGTCACGTATGTCTAAAAGGGATAACTTATTGCCTAGGCTAGACCATGCCTAAAGATGTCTTAAGACATATCCTTATCAACTGGCTGGAGCAGGGCACATTACTCACCCCACTAATTCATCACATTATGATCGTTATCATCACCCTATGCATTACACAAAATGGGTGAGGCACACACCTTCATGGTGGCCTCATTCACACTATCAAGGCTATGGAGGAGTACGTGATGATATTCATGTGGGGATGAAGCATGCTCTCCCAATTGTACCATGATCTAGGGCGCTATGTGTACTATAAGACATAAATATTGATAACCTACACACTCCTTCAAGTGTGGGCATTTGAACACATTATGTGCACGCAACTCGCAAGATTTCTGATAGATATTATCTAGTTGGCAGTTTGAGCACACGCCTATGCCTTGAGGAGGCCGTGGCAGTTTGGTGACTTGCTACATTGGAGAGTCACCTTTGACAGATTACAGAGTGAAGATATCATATGGATACCTTTTAGGGAAATGAGGTTCTGGATGGGGCAGGGATGACAGCTAGCACAAATGTAGAGGGATTAACTATTTGTTGGTCGCCTCGATCACATTATAGTACACTTTTACTATGATCAAGTCATGAGGCAGTTTGGGCAGGTGTAGGGTGTTCCCCAAGTAGTGTCGACATACGTGTGCTCACACCGCAGTGCTGTGAGACCTGGTGACAAGGCTAGACTAACTATAGTAGATGTTACCTTAGGTGAATCTGACGATGAGGTCTAGGATGTAGGACATGTATTTGTAGTTGATGACATGGGGTGACCCCAACATACATAGCGTGGTGGGTTGCATCTCGGGTGGGTCCCATTTTCCCTCTAGACCACCTAGTAGGAGATTCGAGACCGTGGGTTGAGCAGGGTCTACATGAGGTTGCTTCTAGGGGTGAGGAGCCATTGGAGGAGGAGAAGGGAGATGACGAGGAGGAGGAGGAGGAGAGAGAGGAGGAGGCACTACGAAGGAGAGACATAAGACTCGATCGTGAGTGTCATGACCACTTCTAATTGTGAGTGGCATACCTTACCAGTGTAAGAGAGGGGAGTCAAGCGATGTAGGTGCTACTATTCCCTCACCTATCCCAACGATAATGGTGGTAGCTCCCCCTAATCCTGATTGGCAGGATGGAGACCCTGTTGAGACTTTGATTTATGTAAATTGTGATTTGAGTAGAATACTAGATGCTCACATTTTTGTGATTGGATACATGATATATGATGAGATGTTTGACATGATTTATTTTTTATTTTTGCAGTTGACACACAGGCTTGTCTCGACTTCATAGGTCAAGTCTTTGCAGAGATGGTACCCACTTTTCAGCTTAGATATCCAGTGCGGGCTAGTTACATGCCACAACTGACTGTTGGGTAACATGTGGATATATTCAAGCATGTTGCATAGCTTCAAGTTGCTTATGAGGAGGGTCTGGTGCAGCTAGGGTAGGTCATAGATAAGAGGGACCAGGATGTGTCGAGAGAAGATGGCATCGAGAAGGCACGAGATACTCTATAAAGATAGCTAGATGTCATTGCAGTGAATCCACATGGAACTCAGCCAGTGCCAACACCTTTTGATGATCAGACCTGAGTGTAGGTATTGACGATGGAGAATGACATGCTACAAGCTGAGGTGAATTGACTGCAACAACGTGACGTGGACTTGAGGGTGGAGGTAGTGGAGCTGAGAGGTAGCATCAAGGGCCTAGAGAAACAGAGTGAGTCTAGGACTCAGTCACGATCTAGGGCCTCACAACGAGAGCCATGTATTACTCAGCCACCACTGGGGCCTAAGGGAACTGACAGTCATGGCTATGAGGCTTGATTGAGATATTGTACTCTGTACTTTTTGATGTACCACATTTTGGCATAGTGGTGATTTTGTATATCATATATTAGAACATTTGATATATATGATATTTTTGAGATTTTGATCGATATTATAGTGATATGTGTGATTTAATTAAATGCTTTTGTGATTTAATTTAAACAACTTGATTAAATTGTTTAATTAAATGCTACAAAGATCTAATTAAATGATGTGATTTGAAATGCATGTGTTTAATTAAATGCAATTGTGATTTAAGTAAACAACCCAATATGATTGTTTAATAAATACAACAATGATCTACTTAATATATGTGATAATGAGATAAAAATGTTTTGTGACAGGTGCATTATGATCTAATTAAGCAATTTGGTCAAACTATTTATTTAAATGCAACAATGATTTATTGATATATGGAAATGTTTAATTAAATATGATTTAGATCTAATTAAACATGGCGCAATAATTTTCTAGATATCAATTATGACATTAGCAATTGTAAATGAAATACTACAAGATTATCAAATTAAATGCTATACAAGATTTAACTAAACAATGTAGAAAAGACTAATTAATTACATCTACAACTAACTAGATCAACATGGTAATAAATGAAAAGCAATTTTCACTAATAAGGAAAACTACTTGACAATTCAAGATACTAGAATTGTGTTGAGAATGAAGCAACAAAGCGTAAATAAAGAGAAGCAAAGTATTAAAAACTAAACTATCCAACGCAATGTGCTTTAAAAGAGAATTAGCATACTGCATAGAAAAGAGATGATTAGATTGAAGGGAAAGACATAAAATTAAAAGCTCACTAAGCATATAATCTATGTAAGTGCATAACATTAATAGGTTCTTTGAGAGGCTTACTGTCCATTGTAGATCTAGTCAATATGCACTTGATCCATATACTTCAGTGATGATGTACGGTCCTAACCAGTTCGGATTGAATTTTCCTTTTGCACTTGGAGGAGAGTTGACATTGTGTTGATTTTCGTAGAGGACCAGGTCACCCACTTCGAATGAGCAGTGGATGACGCATTCATTGTAGTTGCGTGTGAGATTATTTTGATAAGATTGGAGATGTTCGAGAGTATGGATGTGTTGGTCATCGAGCATATCAAGCTATTGAATTCTTTGTTCCCTATAAATGTTATCATTGATGAGGCCATTGAGGGAAATTTGCAATGAAGGAATTTCTAACTCGAAAGGCATGATTGCATCAACACCATACACAAGATTGTACGTAGTAGTACTTATAGTCATATGAATACTCATGTGATAGGCCCATAATGCATAGGAGAGTTGAGTATGCCAATCTTTACCATGTTTGTTGACAATATTTTGGACAATTTGCTTAATGGTTTTATTGGAAGCTTTTGCTTGTCTGTTTGGCTATGGATAATATGGTGTCAAGAAGCAATGTTGAATGTGATTTTTTTCTAAGAAATTCTTCACTTCATTGTTCATAAATGAGGATCCATTATCAAAAACCAAAGTAGAAGAAAGCCCGAATCGAGAAATAATGTTTTTGATTATATAAGTCAGCAAAAACCATGGGCCGAACCCTTACATCAAGACAAAAAAAGGCAACAAAGGCTCAAGAACAAAAAGAGCCACCATACCAACTACAACATATACAACCTATAACTAGCAGATAGTAAGTAACAGTAGAAGGACAACATAAAAAGTAATAGAACTAAGGAGATACATTCTCCCATCCTTTAGCCAGAAATTCAACAATTTCATCAAGTTTTTTTACTTTCTCCTCCTCCTCTCCATTAACACGTCCCAAGTTCCTGTAATAGAGACAGGTTGAGAACTTCCATGTGACAAAGCACGCTGCTTAAGAGCTCTCCCATAGAAGAAACCTTCTACTCTAGATCATCCACACGACCCCTAAGGACAACAAGATCATGCCTATGGTCATCCCCTTCCTCATTAGTCTCCTCTCCAACCTCCTCCACAATCATCCTTTCCCCTTCACCAACATTGTCCATAGGATCACCATCATCACCTCCTGAATCTAACCTGTTTCCCTTCATCCTTACCTGCATCATCTTCAAAGATCTCTTGAACTTCAATGTCTTTGGAATTTAGCTGATCACCCCCCTGAGTGGAAGCTTTAGAAGCACTTTCAGAGTAGTCAATTAGTTTAGCTTGTGGAGTAGGCTTACCAACAATCCTTCCCGACCTCCTCACCCCAGATGAGAAGCCCTCAATCTTATCTTTAGCAGACAATTTAGCTTTATGTTTATTGCCAGGTTCCACAAGGTCACTGGTCAAATTCTTATGGGTCCCTACAGGGTCCCCCACAATATCATCATCCAACTCCTTGAGTTTTCTTTTCTTACTTTTCACACTCCCTTTAGAGGTCAAAGTATGAATATCCTTCACCATGGTGGTCTCCTCAATGGTCATAGAGATAGAAACCCCTTTCATTTTTTGGGAAATAGAGGTAGGGCAAGGTTCCTCAGAAACGACAACATCAAGGGGGTTGGGATTGGTAGGAACCTCACAACTAGGAGTCTGAATTGGCTTAGGCAGCTCCAAAGCAAGATGGAAATTATACAAACAAAGGATGAGACCTTGATGCAGAGGGACAAGCCTTTTAGAGGGTTTCTTATCCATCTTAGCTTTAACCCTAAAAATAGAGTGTTCAAGGGATGACATCAAGTAAAAAGGGAAACTAATTAGAGCATTACACTTGAAATGATTAAGCCGAGGGAGGTGATAATTATAAAACCTGGTGAACCTACCTTCCAAAGTGAAGTATTTCATGAGAAGAAAGCATATCTCATACCACGGCTCTGGCCGCTTGGCCCATTCAAACCTTCCCTGGTAGGGAACCAATTCCTCTCCTTCCCCCAGAAAATGCTTCTAGTTCAAATGATTAGCTACCTTCACCTTCCTTTGCAACTTAGTACCCTTAGTAGAAAGACCAGTTGCCATGGCTATGACTTGTTCAGAGATTTCAAAACCAATTCTTCCCATGGTAACTCTACGATTATGCCAGGAAAGGGCAAACTACACTGACAAATTTTCATCAAAACCATTTAGGCATTCCAGAAAAGGACTAATGCCACCTTCCTAGCAATAATACCAAACCACAACATTATCCTTAAATTCACAACAAGATATTGGCTCAGTGTGAATCTTGTCTCCCCCCATTATCTCCTTTCTCTCAAAGATACAGAGACCATAGAGTTGAGAATTAACAGAGTGTTTTTGGAAGGTAATTCTAACAACTTGGAATGGAATGATAAAATAGTAAATGTAGCAATAAATTAACACGCACGAGTCATCATTATCCTGGAGTGCCTTCACAAACTCCAATTGATGCCAACCCTTCCCATGCTCAAAAATGATAATCATAAACCTCCTATGATTACCATATATCCAACTCACCTTAACGTGAGTGATAAATAATACCAAAATGACATTATACAAAGAAGTACAATAATTCGTAATAATCTTGTACTTCAAAATTCACATCATCATCGCCCAAAAAAGATGACTAGCCAAGCTGGCACCCTCTCTATGATGAGTCATCCTTGACAAGTCATCTCTTTTTGAATCAGTTCCCTTATGTTAGCAGGAATATTTTGAAATTGGTGCCAACAACGCCAATTCGTAAATTGTTGACCATAATCAACAAGAGCGTTAGCAACCCCGTTCCCCTCTATGTAGATATGAGAAAGTTCCACTCTAGAGATCCTTTGGACTAAGATTTGCATATCCACAATAATATCCTTGAGTCTCCACCTGTAGACCAAAGCATTAGAAACTGCATCAATGATCAATTTTGAATCCCCCTGAATATGCAGATGAGGAATGTCAAGAGAGATAGCCAATTTAACCCCCCATAAGATAGCAATGGCTTCAACATAGTTATTACTTTGAATACCTATCCCACCAGCATAGGCAACAACAAGCCCCCCTCTGTCATCCCTGATAACCCCACCACCACTAGCCCTACCATTGGACTAAGAAGCCTCATCAAAGGTAAGTTTGAACCAATGGGGCCTTGGAGGGGTCCATCTAGTATTTAATCTCTGGATTTGTTTAGAGTTATCATAAGCTGGAATTTGGTTAAGAATTCTCCAGTTGACAGCAATTTGTTCTTCCTCTTGAGTGAGTGGTTTATCAGTAGTTTTGATGTGAGAGCTAACAACACTTTCAATGAGGAGATTAGAGAGAGATTGAAAGACTTGAGAGGAGTCCCTGATAGCTTCCCTAAATATTTTGTTATTATGTTCCTTCCACAAAGTCCAACTAAGGAAGGGAAGAGTTTGGTTCCAAAGCTCCACAAGCCAAGGATGTGAAAAAGTAGGACACCAATTAGCAATGACTTCCCTGAGAAATAATGTTATTGAGGAGGAAGTGACATATTATTCCTAGAACAAGGAAACATGATTCAAACAACTTCATATAGGGATACAAGGGGAGGAAATTTATGGTATTCGAATGGAAGAACCATATAATCCCTAGAAAACTCTTTAATAATTATATCCAAAAGCTCATTGTGATTAGACTTGGAAAACATATAGAGCACAATAGCGATTGTTATGTTGTACATATGGGTCACATGATCATTGATGCCAAAACTCTAATACTCTAGACAATTTTGGATCGAGAGTCTAAAGAATCTAAAGAGATAGAATGCAAATAAATTTCCCATAGAACCAAACCCAATCCATTAATGAAAATAGGATGAGAGATAATTACACCCACCTCATTCCTTGAACAAGGTATCTACTCCTTCTTAAGGGTTCCGATCCCCATGACCCCTCAGTCATAGGTATAACAGGTGCGAGGACCCAATAGATCTAAAGATCTAAACCTAGTCTCACATTAAATGTTGAGAGACCTAAAAGAACCAATGATAATAAAATCCCAAAAGAGAAATATGTACCAACATGATAGTCATTCCACAAGTTGCAGTTAACAAAAGCCTCCATGCTGACCCTAGTATTGACTTGATTGCCCCATGGAGCTTAATCCCTCTTCCATAAAACCCATTATGTGTGTTGTGGGTTATTGCAACATTTGAGCATATAGCTAGACCAAACATATGTAAATTATACAAGCTCAAAAGGAGGAATACCTTGGTTTCCATTAGGCCTTTGGTGTAAGGAAGTAAGAAATCCTGATTGTCATCATTGTCACTATGGTTGGAATATGACGAACCGTGATTTCTACACTAATTTCTAATTTAATGAAAAGTTAAAACAAAATGAGAGATCCAATTTCATTGGAAGAATTATGATGCACTTTAAATGCAAGAGGGAAGCAACCAATTTAAGAGATTAACTAGGTTGATATATCATAATAATCTTCAAGAAAATTGCCTCACGTCCCTTTAACAATATTAATGACTAAAAGTCTAAAATTTTGGGCAATAGAAGCAAGGCCATTAAGAATAAAGCTAATACTTCTACAATTGGAAAATGACTTGAAGAAGTAGAGGTGCTAGTATCTCTTGCACACGTCATTTAAAATGAGAACATATTATTAAAAAACAAATAAATTAAATAATGCTACTAATGATTAAATGGTTCCTCTATTCTAGTCTCTGTGACAGGTATGATACCCTTAGAAAGAGAAGAAATATGTCAATTTTAACATATTTAATTATACTTAAAGTGTATTTTAAAAATAAATAAAGTAAAAACTAAATTTAAGTTCATAGAGGATTAAATGCTTCCTTTGGTCTTTTACTATGTGATGGAGTGGTGTCATTTCTAGGAGTCTCTTTGTTGCCATTTTTATTAGAAATATGTTAGCATTATAGGGAGAAGCATTATGCCAATGTGTGATATATCGAATAAAAATAAGCCATATGAATACAAGTTTATTATCATACCAAACAATGGTTCATACTCAAGAGAAGGTTTGGTATCATCTCTAAGATGTTCGATAGTTAAAAACACTAGCCTACCTAAATGAGAAACAATGGAGTTTTAACCAAGAGAAAGAAGTTTGAGAAAAAAATTATATTGATTAAAATACAAAAGTTCCAAACTAAAATGAAACACATTTAATGACAAAGAAAAATACATGAGCATTAATCTTCTTACAAGATATTAATTTCATTTGATACATTTTAGGGGATAAATGTTTTGTGATCTTTTTTGATCTTTACTACCAACTCCACACCACCTTGTAAATTGAACTCCTACATATCCATGAGCTAAGAAAAAGTTTGTGAAAGAATTGACCAAGCTAAGTAATGATAGAGATCACTCATTCACTCTAGTGACTACATGAACAATACTAATCATAACAACAATTGGACCAACCCTTGAAACTATCCAATAGATTAACATTTTATATTTGTTACAAATATTGAAAATACCCACTTGATAATATAACCCAAAAAATGTTGTTTATGGAAAAAATAATTGTAAACAAGATACATTTAAATGCAAAGATGCAATATACTCAATCTCAAAATTATCTTATTCACTTATGAATTCTATTCACCTTTATTGTCTGGAATTGAGATCAGGTTGCATAAATGTATCAACATAGGCATCAAGAGCATCAACATATGCATCAATGACTACTACAAATTATCCATTACAATTTGGTACATTTAAGTTAGATTTAGTAGTCAACTTTTCCGTTAAAATTTAGGAGTCTTTATCACATTGATCAATCCATATAAATCTCTCATTCTTTCTCTACAAGGAAGTACATTTGATGCTAGCTATCCTAGAATTTAACCTTCTACAAATCTTCTGTGCCACTCCCATGGATCTTCTAACTTCTAATACATTCTTTTGAATTGGCCACTCTATGATGGCTTTGATTTTATCTAGATCAATAGCTATGCCTTCTACAAATATAACATGTCCAAGGTGGTGGATCTTCTTCTCAGATAATCCGTGCTTAGATAATTTATTGTATAACTTATGTTCCCTCAATCTTTGTAGTACCATTTACAATTTTACCAAGTGCTCATATTCACTTTTAAAAATCTCAAGATATAATCAAGAAACACCAACATAAACCTATCAAGGCCCAATCATAAAAAAATGTTATTCATCAAATTCATGAAGGCACACAATGCATTTTTGAGTCCAAAGGAAACAATCATGAACTCATAATGACGATACCTAGTCTTAAACTAGTATTTGATATATCCTCTTTGATTATAAATTGATGATATCCTGATCAAAGATCAATCATAATATTTGACCATACCTATCCATTTTTGCTATGCATCTTCACTACTATTAGTATGCCCAATATGCCCACCTCTTTTAATCTCATCCAAGGCATCTCTTAGTCTATATATCTCTCCAATCATAACTTCTTCAAACTATTATTTTTAATTACATTTGTTATGCCACCTCCAAAATGCCCAAAGGCAATATATAGCTAGATGCTCCATTTGGAAAACATGACAGTGTACTAAGGGGCATTGCTATTGTGTATGTTGTTTTTAGTAGTAACCATAATAATACGGAATTTATATATGAAAACTAATCATCTTCTACAGTGCACGTGTTTGCAAAAATATTAAAAAGAAAGGCAACGCCCCTTCTAACATTCTAGGTTCAACAACATATATTCACCGGGTTAATAAAAATTATCTAGAAAAATAAGTAACTATAATTTCTTCTCTAAAAATCATATTATCAATGTAGTAGGTGTGAAGTTTTGCTTCATAAAATAGATTTCTAAAAATTTCTACCCAAAATCTTGAGCTACTACAAAGTTGTGCAAAGGGTTTCTTTAGAAATGAAGACCAACAAAATGAAGTCCCACTGAGCATTCTAGAAAGATACTAGTGCCTAAAAATAACACACCTAGCTAGGGGCCAAAAATGTTGATTTGAAGGCAAGCAACTTTGGATGCCCACACACACAACTTCAATTTTATAGGCAACCTCTATAAAGTTCTAGTTTCTATCTAATCTAAAACATGCTCGGAAAAGTGTTAGGAGGAGGCAAATAGTGCAAAGAAACAAAATAAATAGGAGACGGTGCACCAAAATACCAGCAATTATTTAACTCTCCTTTTAGTGCTCAACCAACCTATCAAACATGAAAAATACCAAGGTTTGCAATTGGAAGTACTTTTGTAAAACTATTTAATACATAGAACTTCAAGCATACATTATTATGGGCTACAACTTTTAGATATGCATAAGCAACTCGCTTCTATCCAGTGACCATAAATAGGAAAACATAAAGCATACATGAAATCAAAGCCATTTGACACTTTCTGAGATGAGATATAAAAATAAAGCCATTTACACTTTCATTCACCAAGAACCAAATATCTTTACAAAGAGGGAAAACCTTATACTTATAGATTGTCAAAAGAGAAAAGACTTTATTAAATGTTGATATTAAAGGCAATATCTTTACAAATACTAACATTAATAACATGATATGCTCCATAAAATTTTCATAAAATATTTTTTTATTAAAACTCAAAGGTAATAAAAAAATTCTCTTTAGTTATTTTGTGTCCTCAATAATAAGCCATAAATAGGTATTTATATACATCACCCAAGCTAACATGTAGGTATTAACATATTCAAATCATATAGTGAATCAACACTTATCATCCTAAACTTTCCACATTATATTAGATGTAATTTTTGGAACATGGGTGGTGAGTAGAATCCAACCATTTTCTAATTATTTAGAGCAACTTGATTAATGATTAAAAAAATTAGAAAATAAATAGAGAAAAAATGTGACTCCTTGGATGGTAAGTTAATTCTTTGGATTGCAAGTTAATTCTTTGATGGATACTTGCAAGTTGATTCTTTAAACACCAAATTAATTCTTTTAGAGATTTAGAATAAACAACACAAAAAAAATGCGATTCTTTGAAATCCAATATGTCAAATGAGAGCAATAATTGCAAGTTGATTTCAAAATGTAATTTCAATCTATTGTTTTATAACTCATTTCCAAGAATCTTTAGAGCAACTTGATTAATGATAAAAAAAAGTTTGAAAAAATCATACTACTTCGCCTCTTAATAGCACGTACAAGATGATGGTAATATTTTCCAAATTTGTTGTACAAAGAAGTTAGAGAATGATAAGAAATATTTCTAAAGACTAAGTAAAACAAAAGAATTTCTAAAGACTAAACATAGCAAAATAATTAAAGAGCTATGAGATGAAGATAACACATTTCTATTGACATAACAACCATGACAATAACAATGAGATATCAGATGCAGATAATAATATATTATATTAACATAAGGTTACGACTAAAACAAGCATAACTATAATTTTTATACACACAATTTGCAATGTAAAGTTGAAGCCAAATCTCTTTCTTTCTCTTTGGATCTTGTACCACTAGATTTTTGGGCTCCTCCATTGAAATAGCACACTATTATCATATGAAATTCAAGCTTTGTTAACAAAAAGAAGAGTGTCACTAGGCACCCAATGACAAAATTCACCCTCTCCTAGTTTTATTTTGAGGTCAAGTAAGGCTAGGCTTTGAGCAGGATAAGGTTTAGTATCCATATGACACTCAACAACCACACTCTGCACAACTCCACTCTTCTCATCCTTCAATGATACCAAATACATATCAGTACTCTTCACATAATGACAATAATAAACTCTAAAAGGAAATAACATAGTGTGACAAGCTACATGTTTGAGGGAGGTGGGAGAGAGGAGTTGTGCACCCATTACTGTAACCACGTGATTGGAAATTTTTGTGGTTGAGACAATGCCCTCCACTAGTCCAACATTGTGGTTGGACCCACCAATGACACTAGACACAAACTCTGCCATGGACTCTATAGAAATGACACATCTTTTGGTCTCTATGCTAGAAGGAGGTGCTTCACATATCTTAAGAGTTGAAGCCATTTCTTTTATTAGAAACTTTGATCCAGTGGATGGAATGTGGAAGGCCTCAACTAGGGTCATTACTTTGTTATGATCCAGTGATTTAGAACATCATCTTAGGTTTAAACCCCCTTAAGCAAGTTTAAAATTTGTTATTTATGGACCTTATGGTCCCCTTTGTATTTGGTAGTGGAGGACATTGATGCATATTGGAGCATTACTTTACATTTGTATTAAAAATTCAGTATGGAGTGTGCAAAGTTGTAATTTTAATTATTTGATAGGGGTGAATCATTCTTTCGAAATAGAGAAAGTATAGTAGCGCGACATTGGTGTGGTGGTGTTTTATAGTTGGCTAGTTGGGAGGTGTTTGTAGTGTGTAGTGTCTCCTTTTTTTGTATTTTTGTAAGAATCACTATTTGTATACGCCTAAAAATGACACAATTCATCCTAAATAAATATTCTAAATATTTATTCCATTCTTCTATCAATTAAATAAATATTCTAAATTTATTTAATCGATTCACCGTTCCATAATTAAATAAATTTAATTTATTTAATTAAAATTCTTCTAATGTCTCACACAATTAAATAATCATAAATTATTTAATTAATCCAAATTCCTCTATCCTAAGTTCTAAATTCAAAAATCCACCTCACCTTTTCCACCTCATCAGGTTGCACATGTAATTAAATATATTTAATATTTAAATATCTTATTTTCCCTCACCCACATGGCCTATTTCTTCTCAAATCAGAGATTAGTTAACTAATCAATCAAAAGTGTTAACTAACCTGTCAATTGAGTCAAATCCTCAATCAATTCAGTCAGTTCCATAATCCACTCTTCTAACTGATCAATCAAATCTGTTAACAGACCAGTCAATGGAGTTAACTCTCCAATCAGTTTTGTCACATCCCCCCTTTCATGATGGAGCTAGGACACTTGTCACATTTCCACTGGTTGCACATTCCTCAACCATCCTCAGCCGTTGATCTTCATATCTTCTTTCAACCGTTGATTCCCATTCTTCCAAGTCTATAAATGAAGCTTCATCCCTCCACTCTATTGATCCAGGCTTTTGACATAGTTACTCTGCAGAAATATCACCAGCGCGCCTTTGGCACCCTTTTGTCATTCACAAGCTTGAGATCACATACTTGCATTGGAGCTCATCTTCATTGCATATCACCATAGCCATTCACCATCGACTTCCTACAAACAGCTAAAAAGATTGCACTCTCTGAGGGCTCATCTCATCTGTAAAAGGATGATTTGTGATAGGCGAACAACAGAAGCATCGAAACGGGAGAGGTTTGCACTGTGTTTGTTCATTGCTTCATTTATTGAATCCTTCTTGTTTCTCTATTCTGTTGATGTTTGGGTCTTGTTTAATTCATTTGATTGATCACCATTTTACCCTTACATTTTTGGCGCCCACCGTGGGGCCTTTGCCCCTTTATCTTACCATTTTCTGAGCTTTTTTGAAGAGAGGTTCCGTACAGGTCACGCAAAGTCACGCATAGATTACTTCAGCGCATCTGTTCATTTAGGCGGCGCTTTTGAAGACTGTTACGGCGCTTTTATCCTTTCTGCGCATTTGTGTATTTCTACAGCACTTATGTGCACTGTTACGGCGCTTCTGTTATTGTTGCGCATATGTTCCTTTTTACTGCGCTTTTGAAGACTGTTGCTGCGCATTCATTAATACTGCGCATTCATTCCTTTTAACTGAGCACACGTGCAATATTACGGCGCATTCATTATTGTGGCGCTTCTGTTGATCATTTCTACGCATCTGATCGCTGAAGCTGCGCATTTGTAACAGGCTGAGGTTTTAGTACTTTTCTAGGGGAAGTTGCTAACGCTAACCTTTTCGCAGGTGTTTGCTGGAGCAGTTTTTGCAGGATAGGCTCAGGTTTAGTTCCATGTAGTTGCATCTAACTAGTTCACATTTCATTTTCTGGGGAAAAGTAAAAAATTGATGTTCATTCAAATCTTCATCTAGTTCTAATTAGGGAGGAAGTAACTGGATTATTTCTTGCTTGCATTGCAAACACCTTCCAAGTTATTACTATCTAAGTTTAAAATTGAACTCATCAATGATCTTGAAGTTAAAATGAACCATTGCTATATCGTGAGACCTGAATTTCAAAGTTAACAATCTCGTGCTACGCGGTTTAAAAATTAAACTCACCACTGCTTTCTGAAGTTAAAATGAACCATTGCTATATCGTGAGACCTGAATTTCAAAGTTAACAATCTCGTGCTACGTGGATTTAAAACTGAACTCACCACTGCTTTCTGGGATTTAAAACTGAACCACTGCTATATTGCTGAAATCACTTCAAAGTTCTGTTTGAGTAGATTAACCCATTTAGTTTTTTCACTTTTAACTAGGGTGGATTAATCAGTGTATTCTGTGCTTGCAAATGACAATAGGCTTATGCTCTCCCCTCTCCTGGGTGATCAGAGTGCCAGACTTGTCATTCTATTTGTTTAACCTTTAGGAGGGGCCTGCCCTTGAATGCACGCTTGTTCAAGCGAGAACGACCCTGAGTGGTAACAGGCTAACGCCAAGCCCTACCAAGCCACTTAAAATAAATTGTGCTTGAGGTGAAAACTTCCTGCAACAAGTGCTGTTATGTTACACCGACGGCCAACCTCCCCCAAAACCCTCTCAGGCGTAACCCTTTGAGGCTGGGAGACTCCATAACGGAGAGTAGTGCCGCCGCACGTGTAACCACTTGAACGGTTGCCCGCATTAAATACCTCTTGTTTTAGTGGCCCAAATCCCTTATAATCCATTTCTCACCTAGGATTTTGTGCTTGCTTTTGTCTGAAATAGAGTCGAAAAAAAAACTACAAAAATAATGAAAAACTACAAAATATTCTTTGCGCTTGCTGTGTTTTCTTGCTGTTAATTCATAAATATCAGATCAGGAAGACCTTTTCCAGCCAAAAAATACCAAAAACAGAGAAAAATCAAAAAATTTTGCAAAAATATTAAAGCTGTGCATATACTCCTTTCTGCTACGCATATACTGCGACTTGCTACGCTTCTATTATGACATGCTGCGCATGTGTAGTATTGCTGCGCATATACACACTGTTACTGCGCATTTGTCCTTAACCAGAGCTGCGCATATACTGAGACTTGCAGCACATTTACTTATTTCTGCTGCGCATCTGTTTCTGCGCATATGCGACAGTGAGCACTTGCCCTATTTTTGAGAAAATATTTTCACTTGATTAGAGTACCCATTTCGGCCTAGCTTCACTTTCTGAGGTCAGATTCAACCTTGCAAACAGTCTTCATCCATTTCACCCAAGTCTCCCTCTTTCGTCAATCGTCCCATTCACTTTTTGTCCAAAATCCCTCTTGTCCCAAAGTCAGTTTGTCCCCATACCGATTCGACATAGGTCCTTTTTTTTTCATGTCATTAGTGAATTCACGTAAGCCTAGTAGGTCACCGTACCTTTGCTAGTAGTCTTGTTGAACGACTAAAGCCCTACACAGTAAGACTGGTATCGACTACCCTTACTAGCGGCTAACGTCTTGTGTCAACCGTCTTTCTTGAAGTCATTGAGCAAGAGAATCCTTTGTCCAAGTCTTGTCCTAGATATCCCATTCACAACAGTCTTAGTCGGCACCTTGCCAGAATTTCTAGTCTTCACCCCCTCCATCTCGCGCCACCTTGCATGGTTCTTACTCAATCCCAACACAACAAGCAAATAGAAATGGCCGAATCATCCGATCACCTTCTCCCACCACGTGATGGTGAAGAAGAGATTTCTCATGAAGAATTAGTGGTGCACATGCAAGATAGAAAATTCCAACGCGTCGTAGAGAAGATGATCCTTGAAGACCCCCATAAGTATTTCCATCATCTTGCTAGTCTCGGAATCAAACTCCCCGCAGACTTTGACATTAGCTCCATCATGGAAAATGTAGACAATGAGCATGAGAGGGGCACAAATGACACAGTCCCACATACACATGAGAGGGGCACAAATGACACGGTCCCGCATGCCAATGATAGGGGTAAGAATCCCATAGATCAAAATGCTCCTATGGAGGACGTGCGACAACAGATCGAAAGTCTAAAGCTAGAAATATCCAACCTTAAGACCGGTTCAAGTTCTAAACACTACTCTTTGGAAGACATAGCTCCGTATCCTTTTGACAAAAGTTTGGTCATTAAACCCTTCCCTTTTCAATTCAGAGTCCCAAAGTTTGACAAGTACAAAGGAAAGGGGGACCCTAGAGATCATATCCGGGAATTCAATGCCGCATGTTTAGAAGTAGCTCACAACGAGACCTACTTGATGAGACTGTTCCCAAGATCTTTAGGTGGTCAAGCTATGGAGTGGTTCTCGCGCCTCCCACCAGGAATCAGAACTTTTGATGAACTTGTAAATAAATTCATAACGCACTTCTCTTATAACATAGAACACGAGGTATCTATGCTAGATCTATGCAACACCAAACAAAAGAGTGGTGAGTCATTCGCCACCTTCTTACAACGATGGAGACAGCTAGCTAGTAAGTGTTCTTACGATATACCTGAGAAGTAGCTATTGGAAATGTTTGTCCACAACCTAAACACTGATCTTAGCTACCAGATTCAGATACAATGTCCAACATCATTCTCCAAAGTCATTGAAATGGGCTTATTCATCGAAAAGGCTATGATCGCTAAAGGAGCTATCAAGATCTACAAGGACACGCCTAATTCCAATTACACAACGGATAAATCAAAGTTTTGGACCAAAAACAAAAATGTGGTCAACGATGGGGTCGTAGATGCCAAGGCGGCAGCTCCCAAGCAACAACCCATATTCACTCTGAAGGGAGATACAAACAATGGGACACTCAACAAACCACCTTCTCGGGAGCCTAAATCTTGGTACAATTCAATTCCTAGGAGAAAATTCACACCATTGGGTGAGTCTCAAGAGTCTGCACTAAGGAAGTTGTTGGCTAACAACGAAATTTCTCTACCGCCAACAAGTGATTACGAACCCATAGTCAAACCTCCCTACTGGAAGGACACAGACTATTGTGAATATCACCGAGGACGGGGGCACACGACTAACAACTGCATTCGCCTCAAAAATGTCATACAAGATGTGCTAGATCAGAACCAGGGAGGGACACAACATCATACCTCCAATGAATCTCATGTGGCTTACAGGGATCCACTTCTGAATCACAACAGGCCGTATAACAACAATCACAACAATGGCCACAACAACAACAATGGCCACAACAACAACAACGGCCACAACAACAACGACAACAACTACAATGGCAATAACAATAATGACAACAATCGTAACAGGCCAAATTAGAACAGTGGGTCGAGTAATGCTAACTATGCAAGTGTTCCATTTGACTACACCATAAACTGCATTTCTGAGCATATTCCACAAGTCAATGTCATCTCACCCAACCAACAACCAGGACCTAATCGAACTGGTTGCAGTATAATTACCCGCAGTGGTAAAGTCACGCTCAATACCGTTCCTCCAAGGTCGTCACCATCTCCATCCTCCTCCCGTCAGTACAACATCATCGACCAGTTACAGAAAACTCTGGCTCACATTTCCATATTGGAGCTCTTGCGTCTATCTCCTTCGCATAAGGAGATTCTTGAGAAAGCCTCAGTGGAAACCACTGTCCCCACTAACCTGGCCCAAGAGAAGTTTCAGACCATGGTATGCAATTTGACATCTTCCACCTCGATATCTTTTACTGAGCAAGATGACCTTTCTGTATCTCAACCCCACAACACCCCTCTGCACATTGTCACATTCATACACAAGCACCGCATCAAGAGGGTTCTCATTGATGGGGGTGCCGGTTTAAATATTTGCACATTGAAGCTAGTCCTTGCACTGGGGTTCTCCGAACAAGTAGTTGATCCACGGAGGAAAATTACCATTAAGGCATATGACGAGGAAGAAAGAACCACAAAAGGAACGGTTGTCCTACCCATTCAAGTGGGACTGGTAATTAAAGATGTGGTGTGCCAAGTCCTTGATCGAGAGCTTGCTTATAATATTCTACTAGGGAGACTGTGGATCCACGCCATGAAGGCTGTCCCCTCAACCTATCATCAATGCATTAAGTTCCCACACAATGGCAAGCAGGTCACCATTCAAGGCGACCCCGACCCCTACCAGCACTGCAATTCTTTCCGTGCAAAACCCGAATGTGTCATACCCAACAACAGAGCCTACATTTTCCCTACCCCGCAACAGGACCATACCGCTGAAGCTTCCTCCTCAAGACCCAAACCACTGAAACTTACCATAAAAGAAAATGGAGTGGGGGAGTACTCCATTGAGCACAGCCTCAACCTTGCCACCATACCTTTGTCTCCTCGCTCCTTTGGCAAACCTAAGCTTCCACCCAAACATTTTCCAAAGCCATCTGCTCCTCCTATAGCTCCCGCAAATCCCTTTGTAAAATGGGGGACCTTATCAGATGAAACGGAGGAGCAAGATCTCTTGCAATGGCTTTATGGTGAAGAAGAAAACACACCCCAAGATCCACCTAGACTCCCTACAGAACTCTATGGGCGGGGTGAGACTATCTTGCACAGGATGGGGTATGAAGGACAAGGCCCTATCGGCCTCAGAAAAGAAGGAATCATTGAACCTATACAACCTTCTTCATCCTCTTCAGCTAGAAACACAACTGGCTTAGTGGTGCAGGAGCACCCCTACATGATCAGGATATAGGTTAATTGTCCGCATGATGACAGGACATTAGTCTATTTTTAGTATGTTTGACTTCATCATGTAATAAGGTCCATTGGACCAATGCTATGTATTAGATCAGCCTAGGAGAGTGTGTAGGCAGTTAGAGATCGTGATCAGGTAGTCTGAGCTGTCCTTCTCCCAGCCGCTTGGAAGCTCCCAGCCGCTGGGAAGTGAGTTGGTAGTACTCGCAGGATATTGCTATATATACCTTCGATCTGTTAGGGTTTAGCATGTTATGATATGTTAGTAGTGTTATGTTATGGTGTTGTGTTAGTGATTGAGTTGAGATTCAGGGGAACAGTTCAGACATTGTGAAACAGTATTCAGGACATTTGAATTTCATTTGAATAAGATCTCATCAATTGCATTTTGTGGTTTATCAGTTGCTGGTGTTTTGATTTCTATTTTGTTTACAGATTAATGGGTACTTTCAACCCTTCCACCGGTTGATTTCTGTGAATCGGTGGAAAGGTCATGTATGATAGCTTAGGTTGCATGTTAGTTTTCTGTTTATGCATTTCATTGTTCAAGAGATCAGGTAGTAGCATGCTGTGAAGCAGCCTAGCATCCTCATGTGCTAGGTTTAGAAAGATAAATTGTTAAGTTTTGATCTGAAGGTGATCCGGCCTGATCATCATATTGTCTTTGTGAAATTGTGCGGTTCTGAGTGTTTGCATGCAGCGGACGGATATACAGGAGTCTGCATGTGCTTTTCCAGTTGAAACGAACCGCATCGTCATCTGTGAATACATCGCCATCAGGATCGGGTTATGAAACTGATGAAGTTTGCATATTTCAAGTGCATCAGGATGTTATAAGTCGGATATATACCCAGTGTATATATCGTCGTCAGGATCATCTCTCGAGTGTGCCCATCATCCGCATATCGCTAGCAGATGCGAGAGTGAAAGTTCATTTTTTTGACTAAGTGTTGAAGAGGTCATCAGGCTATTGTGTGACGTCATCGTCATCAGGATGTGACGTCATCATCATCAGGATATTGCGAATATCACCCTATGCCAGTTTATCCTGCTGTCGCTAAGTGTTTAGGCATCGGCGAGAGTTATCGGCATAAAGTTTGTTTAAACATCATCAGGATGTTTCAATATGACCGGATAAGTCATATCATGATGCTGTTGTTTGTATAGTCGGCTATCGGGGCATCGAAGGGAAGGTGCAAAGTTGTCATCATCAGGATATTTGGAGCAACCGGATATTTGATATCCTGCTGACGAAGGGGGTGTTGAATATCATGATGATGCCGATAGAGTTTGGCACCCGATGAACAGTGCAACAGGAGGATGTTTGCACTAGTTGAATATCATGATGATGATGATAGGCGGAAGACGGAGGAAGTGAACAGTAGTCGGCAGGAGGATAATTGTGCTCGTCCGAAATATGATGATGCTGTTGGTGTTTGCAGGAAATATGATGATGATGCTGAGCCGATAGGGATTTTTAACATGCTGTTTGTATTATTGGCTCCTCCTTCCTGTTAGTAAGCTCCCGTTGCGTTTACCTCTGCATCACTTAGGATACAAAGGCAAGGGTAAAGCCAAGGAAAATGCTTGCCTTGTGGAGACAATCCAAACGCTCCAAGTGGATAGCGACACAGATTCAGATGATTCAAATGAGTATGAGTGGGACGAGCTAACAGAGCACTCCTACGACGACAAAGAGGTTGACACCATCCAAACTTTTAGCCCCTACCATGAGGGACAAATGCAACGGGACAGACCACTGGAGTCTGATTTGCCCCTCCCTGAGATTATGGCTTTCGAGGAAAGTTTAGATTCCATTGCGACAAACAACTTGGAGGAAAGTACCACTCAGAACACTACCCCCACTAGTGCCCATAACATTTCCATTCACACCATTAATGAATCAGGTCTCTCATCCGACTCCCTTCCCCTCTTACACCCTGAGCTTATCAACTGGGATCTGCAAGGAACCCCCCAATTAGATATGTTCTAGAATGATGATGCCTACATTGACTATATGGAACTTAGGGATCACTTACCAAAAGGAGATCATAAAGCAGGTTTTGCTATTGAACTCAATACCGTGGCTTACTTCGGGGAGGGTGCCAAGCCTTCTAGTCACAAAAATATCAAGATCAAAAATGGATCTGACGGTGAAAACCGCCTTGCGGCAGTGTCAGATCATAAAACAGTAAAAAGAAAGGACGTATCCGAAGGTGAAAACCCAACTGCGGCACCTGACGATGGAATGCTTGACACCCTCCCTAGTGATATGTACCAAGAAAGGTCACAGATTGTGGTGGAGCCAACAGAACCAGTGAATATTGGAACCGAAGAGCAGCCCAAGATTATCCACTTTGCAAAATCTCTCACACCACCTGAGAAAACCAGGTTTGTACCATTCTTTAAGAAGAAGAGAGGCAGCTTTGCTTGGTCATATGCCGACATGCCAGGTTTAGACCCAAACCTGATTCTACATCATTTGCCATTGGATCCAGGGGAGAAGCCCGTAAAGCAGAAGCTGAGAAAGATGCATCCTCATATAGCCCTTTTGGTCAAGGAAGAACTTAAGAAATTGCTGGATGTGGGGTTCATTAGAGCCATAGATTACCCAGAATGGATATCTAATATTGTGCCAGTATCTAAACAAGATGGCAGGGTTTGACTATGCAACGATTTTCGAGACTTAAACAAAGCATGCCGCAAGGATGACTTTCCATTGCCTAACATCGATATCATAGTCGACCTCACTGCAGGACATACAATGCTATCGCTCATGGATGGATTCTCAGGGTATAACCAAATCAAAATAGCACCAGAGGATCAACACAAAACAGCTTTCACTTGCCCATGGGGTACCTTTTGCTGGAATGTCATGCCTTTTGGGCTGAAAAATGCAGGTGCTACATATCAGCGGGCCATGACAACTATATTCCATGACATGATGCATGTGATGATGGAGGATTATGTTGACAATATCTTAGCAAAATCTCTCACAAGGGACTCACACCTGGATATCCTAGAGAAAGTCTTCCAACGGTTGGACCAATTCCAAGTAAAATTGAACCCGAAGAAATATGTGTTTGGGGTGACTTCAGGCAAGTTGCTAGGCTTCATCGTGTCGGCTAACAGAATAGAAGTAGACCCTACCAAGGTCAAGGCTACAATGGACATGCCACCGCCCAAGACTCTAACTCAGTTGAGATCCCTACAGGGCAAGCTGCAGGCCATCTGCAGGTTCATCTCACAGCTGGCAGACAAGTGCCAACCTTTCAGCCACCTCCTACATAAGAATATTCTATTTAAATGGGATGAGCGGTGCGAAGAGGCATTCAACAAGCTAAAGAAGTATCTTATGAACCCTCCTATACTCATGCCTCCGATCCAAGGAAAACCTTTAATTCTCTACATATCTGCTACACCTACTACTCTTGGGGCTCTCCTAGCGTAGCAAGACTATGAGAACAAGGAAAGAGCTATATACTACATCAGTTGAACACTAGTGGGCTACGAGTTGCAATACTCACAGGTAGAACGATCATGCCTTGCAATGGTTTTTGCTTCGCAAAAACTCTGACATTACATGTTGGCACATCCTGTCAAACTCATTGCCAAGATCGACCCACTGAAATATCTTCTCAGCAAAGCAGCTCTCACAGGTCGACTAGCAAAATGGGTTATGCTCCTTAGTGAATATGATATAGAATATGTGGACAGAAAAGCCATCAAAGGACAAATCATCGCTGACCAACTGGCCGAGGCACCATTACAAGATACTTCACCAATGCAGTTTGAGTTCCCCGATGAATCTTTATTCACTCTATCTACATCTCCGTGGAAACTCTACTTTGACGGGTCTTACACCAACCATGGATCAGGGGCAGGCATCTTGTTTATCACCCCCCAAGGCGACACAATTCCAAAGTCCTACAGGTTGTTATTTCCATGCACAAACAACATAGCAGAATATGAAGCCTTGGTAATTGGTCTTAAAATGGCAACTGAGTGGAAAATCCAAGCACTATGTGTCTACGGTGATTCTCAGCTTATCATAAATCAGGTCAACGATGAGTACAGACCAAAGATGAGAAGCTCATCCCATACAAACGGATGGTCGACAACCTCAAAGAACATTTTGGGACCATCTCCTTCGAACAAATACCCAGGATCAAAAACAAAGCAGCAGATGCAATGGCTACCATAGCCTCCCTTCTAGAAATTCCTAAATATGAGTCACGGTATGAGTTCCTAGTAGAAACCATCCGGCAACCGGCTTATGATCTCCTTGAAACCCATTCCATTTGTCTCCTAGTCGGATCTGATTCACCTTGGTACGGTAAGACTTACACTTACCTCAAGGACAATATTCTCCCGCTGGACCTCTCTTCCAACCAAAAATGAACTTTCATCCGACAAGCCTCCTGTTACACCATCATAGCTAATACCCTTTACTGACGTGGTCTGGATGGTACTTTACTCCGTTGTCTAGAACAAGAAGAATCCATAATTGCCTTGCGAGACGTACACGAAGGGATCTGCGGAACACACTCCAGCGGTCCTTAGCCAAGAAACTCATGCGTTTGGGTTATTACTGGCCAAACATGGAAATGGATTCATATCAGTTCGTCAAAAAGTGCAAACAGTGCCAGATACACGGGAACCTGATTCATGCACCTGCTCAGGAGTTGAGACCTCTAATGACACCCTGGCCCTTTTGCCAGTGGGGACTTGACCTCGTGGGAAAGATTCATCCACCTTCTTCCAACGGCCATAAATTCATCATAACCGCCACTAAGTATTTCACAAAGTGGATTGAAGCCGTTCCCCTAACCACCGTCACAGGAAAGCAAAACTCCTCTTTCATTCTGAATTACATTATCTGCCAATATGGCATCCCTTCATCCATCATAACGGATAATGGGAGACCTTTCAAAAATCAGGATGTCCAGGATCTTTGTGAGCGTTTCAAAATCCAACATCGTTTCTCCACTCCATACTACCCCCAAGGTAACGGCCAAGCTGAGGCATCGAATAAAACCATTCTAAAAATCCTAAAGAAGACTGTCAATGAAGCTGGTCACGATTGGCATGTCCAACTCAATCCTGCTCTATGGGCCTACAGAACCAGTATACGCACTCCCACAGGTGCTACACCCTATGCCCTTGTCTATGGTTCCGAAGCCATCCTTCCCATTGAGGTAGAACTCCCATCCCTCCGAGTGTCGTTGAAAAGTCTCATATCAGATGAAGAATACAGAGTCTCCAGGCTACAAGAACTAGAGCTGCTAGAGGAAGGGCGCCAGAAAGCTTTTGACCATCTCAAAGCCTATCAACAGATGATGTCAAGAAGCTACAACCATAAGGTTAGACCACGATGCTTCAAGGTTGGGGACCTAGTCCTAAAAGAGAACCCTCGCAATCAGCAGGACAGAGAAAAGAAAGGTAAGTTCGAGCCTAACTGGCTTGGGCCCTATGTAATTGTAGCTGCTTACGGATCGGGGGCATATCAGTTGGCCACGTTAGAGGGTGAGTTGTTTGATGATCCAATCAATAGCATGCACCTTCACCGGTTCTATACCTAGGAGAACCCCAATGCAAGGGGGCACAATAAAATCAAAAAGTAAAAAAAAATCAAAAAAGTTGAAAAGAGAAAATACAAAAAAATTAGAAAAAATAGAAAGCATACAAAAAAAATTTGTCCTTTGGTGAAAACCTGGTAAACAGGCGCCTTGGATAGGTATCATGGTGAAAACCTAGCAATCAGGCGTCATGCTACTTTCTAGCTTCTCATGCAAATAAAAGCAAGTGATGAAAACCTAACAAATAGGCGTTACTTGTGATGAACCGCCTTCTCCATCTTTGGGAATCCAATCTCCTTGAGTCCATTCTTCCTTCGCTCCTTTTTCATTCGACCCATATCTGTCCCATAATAAGCACTTGACAGTTACCTATCATGGCTTGATACTCACCTTGTGGCCTTGTCAACCAAGGTTTTGTCCCATACCGTCTCCTCAATGTGAGCTTGGCATAGTGTCTCTTGTCGGTGTCCATAGTCCAAGTCCGTGAACTACGTTGCCTCTGGGCCATCACGTAGGCAAGGCCATTATTCTAATGCACCCCCGAGGCTTCCATTTCTTTCATTTCGCCCACGGTCCCATTCGTCCCATTTCTTGTCATCTTTCTTGTCGTCTTTCTTCTAGTCCATCCATGGTCCATTAGGGTTTACCCCGAACTACGTTGCCTCTGCGTTGTCACGTAGGCAAGGCGATTTAGCAATGAGCCCCCGAGGCACTAGGTCAGTCCCTTAGGGTCCGTCTCCCTAATAAGGATTGTGCAATCTTCTCACCAAGCAAGCAAATGCAAGCAGAACCCGCGCCTCAAGCAGAAATCTTGACTATGAGCATCTTAACCTATCCAACGCAAAGCAAATACCCAAGGTCTTCTAAATGATTTTATGCAAATTAAGGCAAGAGCTAAACACCTATCAACGCAAATAGGCTTTGTAGATCAGAAACATGGTTAACAGTTCGAGTCCTGATTTTTGCTATCATACCTTCCTATGCTACTCAAGGATGCCAAAAGCTAGAGATGCTATGATGGGGGCATGCTTATTTTCTTTGTTTGCTATTTGGGGATTAAACTTTAGTAATGTGAAGCCTTATCTTAGGACATGATCGGCAAAAGATCATTGAGGACATCAAAGGTCTAACATGAACGGGGGCAATCCTTGTTTGTTGAAAATGCAAGAGGTACTCAGGTCATCTAGATTCAATTTTGACTAGATGCTTGTATTAACTTGCTAAATCACAATCCATGTAAGCGATACTCAGGTCATCTCGGTTCAATTATACCTAGATGCTTGTATTCACTTACAACATTTTAGAAAAATACCAAAAAACAAAATGCCCAATGATGAAATAAAGCACTCTAAAAGCAAAGCATCCATCCTATATCCATATACACATCCATGCAATCCTCATTATCCAAACTATGTAGAGTAACGATATCAAGTAAAGTTTCTAAGTCATTTTATCACGACCATTCTTCTATCCATCATGTCATTCTTGTGTCAATAGGGTACATTTGGACTTCACAAAAACAAAGCATGTAGGAGCATATCATATGTAGAGCTAAGTCATGCACACGTTTAAGTCAGTGGAACACATCTCCCAGTGCATTAGCTCATCCATACATCCGCATTTGCATCACATCTTAAAGCACAGAAAACCACAAAACAAACATAGCTAAGTGCATCACATACACAGTTGCATCATCACATAGAAATCATATTACATATGCATACATTTGCATTAGAACATATAGACATCCCATAACACAGTTGCATCATCACAGAGAAATCATATTACATATGCATACATTTGCATTAGATCATATCGACATCCCATAACAAAGTTACATCATCACATAGAAATCATATTACATATGCATACATTTGCATTAGAACATATAGACATCCCATAACACAGTTGCATCATCACATAGAAATCATATTACATATGCATACATTTGCATTAGATCATATCGACATCCCATAACAAAGTTACATCATCACATAGGAATCATATTACATTTTGCATTCATTTGAAAACATTAAATCATATAGACATCATATAGCAGCATATCAAAAAGTATCTCATATAGCATCAGATAGACCATCTCACTATGCACATACATCACATCATACAATAGAAGTAAATTAGCATCTCATAACACATGCAATAGATACACAAAGCTGCATCAATATATATACTATCATATAAAAGAGGTCCAAATGTACAATATCACCATCTCTCTCAAAAATCAGAGTGTCATATATAGTATACATCCACATGGATGGTAATACATGTCCCAAAATGTACAAAATCTGGTCTGTGTCTATCCCTGCTGCTGTGGGCCACCACTTCCAGCTCTTGACTACTGGGGACCCATCACGGAAGCCCCTAACTGTGATGGACCTGCTCTATGAGTCGCCCCAGACTGAATCCAGAAGCTCCCTGTCCTCTGGCTCGATGCCACGGCACCATGGTATAACCCTCGATAGTATTGAGCCTGGGACTGTGCTCTGGCTAGATCTGTCTGTGCCTGTGCCAACTGCGTCTGCAGTTGGCCTACCTGTGCCTGGGCCTGCTGCACCTGCCCAACCAAAAATGAACTCGCTGCATCTGTGCCCATAGCGGCCACAGTAGTGTCCCGCTCTACACGGATAATACGTACCCGTGCGTCTACCATGTCTCTCTCGCGAGTCAACCCAGCAATCACCGCTGTGTCTGTATCTCACCTCCTCTCTACCCTCCTCAGCTGTGCCTGCAGCTCTCGCACCTGTCCCCTCAGGCTGGGTATAGTCCTCTCGTGAGCCTCTCCCTGTATTGGCCCCTGTGCTGCCTCTGCTTGTCCTAGCCCCTGTGGCTGGGGCATCTGCTGCTGTGGTACCTGCTGGGGTGGTGGCATCTGTGCCTGCTGCGGTATCTGCTACTGTGCCCCTACCTGTCCTGGCACTGCCTGCTCAGCCTGACCTATCCTCCGCCACTGCCTCAGCCTCTCTACAACTCTACCACCCCGTCGTCCTTGTCCTCCTCTAACTCCCCTCTGACCTGGGCCGGCCTCTCCCTCCTCCTTTGAGTCCGCCTCGTCAATACGAGGCACCAGCATGCCGGGTCCTGAATATCTCAGGAAAGGATGCGCAGTGATCCAATCCTCATACTCCTGTGTCACCCCCGCATCCACTATCTCTCTCCTCATGTCCCATGCCACATAAGGCATCTGCTGGAACTCTGCTAGAGCCTCCTCGTACGAAGCCATCGGCCCCCATTGGACCCTCTCTACATGGGTCTGTGCGAACAGTGCCTGTCCCTGTGGCATACCCTGTCTCCGCCCAAACTGTCTCAGCACCCTACCCACCATCTGTCTCTCCAAGATGTGCCGTGTCTGGCCTATCAGCCACCTGGTCTGAAAGCAGTATGGCAGCTCATCTCCCTCGTCGTCCTAGGGCTCGCAGTCCAGATATGGTCGCCAGATGACCACATCTACCCCATCCAAGGTGTGTCTCCAATACTCTAGCTTCCCTAGCTTGTGTTGGGAAATCACTCCTGCATAGCCATAACTGTATGGCTCTCCTCGCTGCCTCGCGAAGACACATATCGGCCTAGTCACCGCTATGTGCTCCCACAGCCAGAACTGTAACAGCAATACCCCAGCCGATAGACTCGTGCTGCGGTGGTACACCACCTGATGCATGTCATGGTATAAATGGGCTAGTACGTAGACTCCCCATGCATATCGGGTGCCCTCAGTCAACATCCGCTCCATGATCCTGCCCCATCCAATGGAGAACCCATGCGATCTCCTGTCCGGGCATACAACACCCTCGATCAGTTCAGCCACAATCCCCGGGAAGTAGTCATAACAATCGTGTATATCCTGCCATGGGATGACCTGGCCAACCAGCTCGGGATTGTCAAACACTCACTAGCACTCAGCGAGTCCCGCGTCCCACTGTGCATCATACTCTACTAACTCGCCTACCATGGGCAAGTGCAGTATCCGATAGACATCCTCCAAGGTCACAGTCATCTCTCCATTCAGAAAGTGAAAGGTCCTATCCTCACTGTGAAATCTCTCCACCGCAGCCGTCAGCAGTCCCCGGTTCGCCCGCACCTCGGGCAAGAAGCAAACATAATCCAAACCCATGGCACCAAGCGCCACTCTGTCAGTCTCTGTCAACATGTATCTCTGCAATAAGGGCATGGGAAACGTGTCCCTCGACTGCAGTGTGTCTCGAATCTCCTCCTGCAAGCACGTAAAGCAAGGCGTCAGTCTCAAGCCGCATATACCATGCTCAACATATCTATTGAACTATATCAACTAAAACTTAGCATTTCAAATTGATCAAAACAGCACACTAAATCTCTTGACTAGATTCTTGCAATCTCGGAGATAGCTCATCGATTCCCGCATCAAACAGGACGCTAATCGAATCAATTTGGCTAAGTAATTTGCTATCCCAAGCAAATGCGCCACTATAGGTGGTAAAAGCGCCGTTTCTTAGTAGAGGCGCCGCTACTATCAGCATATGCGCCGCTAAACGCTTATGCGCCGCTACAGTGCACATATGCGCAGTTTCAACGCATGCGCCATAGAACTCAACGTATGCGCTGCCAAATTACGAAAGCGCCGCTAGATTCCACATATGCGCAGCAGTCACAGATGCGCCGCTACATTGCACAGATGCGTTGCCTAATCACAAATGCATAGCCTAATTACAGAAACGCAGGAACAACACACATATGCGCCGCTTTAACAGATGCGCCGCCAAAATTGACATATGCACCGCGAAACGACAAAAGCGCCGCTTCGCGAGGCATATGCACCGTTCTGCGTTTCGGCGCATGCATTTGACCTATTTTCTAAGTGCATTTATGACATCCTAATTCGACCCTAGGAGAAATTTTTTGAAGCACATACCGGGGGTCCTGCCTCTGCTGGCTGCCCCAATCGACGAACTCGCTCGAATCGGTGCTCGCGTGGAATGTCTGCTGCTCTAGCCGCCATGTTGCTCCAAGTTTGTTCTGGGCTCTCTCAATCCAATCCAGAGCAAACAAGTGTACAAATGACTATTCTTGTGGACCCTGCTCCTATTTATAGCCCCCAAACCCTAATTCTGGCTAGGTGATGACTGTGACTACTTCCTGTGCCTGTTTTTCCTCCCTTTTTTTCCTGCATCCCTAACCCACGTCCCTTTTCCTCCAACCTATCCTAACCCCTTCCTCTTCGTGAGATTGTCCGTCTCTGATTCTTTCGCCCTTTTCCCGTCCAATCTCCCGAGGGGGCATCCTATCGTCATTAAACCTGTACCAGGGGCAAACTGGGGCATGTATCATCATTCAGACTATTGATTTCTTTGAAGCAACGCTGTAAACTGCATTGCATCAAAGAGGGGCAAAATGTATACGCCTAAAAATGACACGATTCATCCTAAATAAATATTCTAAATATTTATTCCATTCTTCTATCAATTAAATAAATATTCTAAATTTATTTAATCGATTCACCGTTCCATAATTAAATAAATTCAATTTATTTAATTAAAATTCTTCTAATGTCTCACACAATTAAATAATCATAAATTATTTAATTAATCCAAATTCCTCTATCCTAAGTTCTAAATTCAAAAATCCACCTCACCTTTTCCACCTCACCTTGTCCACCTCATCAGGTTGCACATGTAATTAAATATATTTAATATTTAAATATCTTATTTTCCCTCACCCACATGGCCTATTTCTTCTCAAATCAGAGATTAGTTAACTAATCAATCAAAAGTGTTAACTAACCTGTCAATTGAGTCAAATCCTCAATCAATTCAGTCAGTTCCATAATCCACTCTTCTAACTGATCAATCAAATCTGTTAACAGACCAGTCAATGGAGTTAACTCTCCAATCAGTTTTGTCACATCCCCCCTTTCATGATGGAGCTAGGACACTTGTCACATTTCCACTGGTTGCACATTCCTCAACCATCCTCAGCCGTTGATCTTCATATCTTCTCTCAACCGTTGATTCCCATTCTTCCAAGTCTATAAATGAAGCTTCATCCCTCCACTCTATTGATCCAGGCTTTTGACATAGTTACTCTACAGAAATATCACCAGCGTGCCTTTGGCACCCTTTTGTCATTCACAAGCTTGAGATCACATACTTGCATTGGAGCTCATCTTCATTGCATATCACCATAGCCATTCACCATCGACTTCCTACAAATAGCTAAAAAGATTGCACTCTCTGAGGGCTCATCTCATCTGCAAAAGGACGATTTGTGATAGGCGAACAACAGAAGCATCGAAATGGGAGAGGTTTGCACTGTGTTTGTTCATTGCTTCGTTTATTGAATCCTTCTTGTTTCTCTATTCTGTTGATGTTTGGGTCTTGTTTAATTCATTTGATTGATCACCATTTTACCCTTACACTATTCATAATTGAAAAGTGAAACAAGGGAGAGACAACATGTGGAAGGGAGTTGTCTCTGATGATTGGTTAGTGTCAATTTTCAGGGATTTGTCTCTAATGATGGGAATTGGAATGGGTATGCAATATTCACTTTTCCAATTACATAAATTAATATTTTAAATATATAAGCATTAATTCATTCTCTAAAAATGCCCACACAAAAATAAATAGGCATAATACTAATGTTCTATTCTCTATAGCTAGAGATTTTGATAATACCTCTCTTACACATGTGCCTTGTGTTACCCAGGCTATGTTCAATGATTCATGTGCTTGCAATCAATTACATTCTTTTATACAGGATGTTATGTTTTATGATGATCACGGTTGTGCATCTCATGTTAACTAACCTGTGGATATTCACAATTGCATTTGACATGGCTATGCCTTACATGAGGATAGTATACAGTTTGATTTGTAAATTCATTAGCTCATCTCATTTGGTTGACAATGATGTATCTTATTGTCTTATCCTATGCTACGTGATGGCATTATGAACCTTAAAGTGAAGAATTGAATTACATGATATGATATGATTATGAGAGAAATAGACTATTCATTTCAACATCTCTTCCAAATTCAAAGAGAATGTCATCTTTTAGAGAACAACAAAATTTTGAAACATTTTGAGAGAATGCCTTAATTCAATTATATTAAAAATACAATTATTTTCTAGTTTTGAAGAAAAAATCAACATTAGAGATATATTTGTCTACCACTAATTTAGTGTCACCACCTTAGATACCTATGTCAAATATGGGTCTGTACTACTATCAAGAAATTAACTTTGCTATGTACTTGGTTAATCCTCCTATTCTACAATCAAAGTAGCTTCACCCCTATCCATATCTTGTGTCATTGTTCTATCCAAATCATCATGCTAGTTACACTTCGTGTTGTTCTTCATGCAAGATGGATCAAGAAATACAATTGAACCATGGGGAATGGTTTTAGGCCTCCTAATATTCATTACTTCAATCAAGTCTCTCCCCTAAAAAGTGTAGTGCCATGACCATCCACGATACTTGCATGGTTTCACAATGGGGAATTGTAGTCCAATTTGACTTAATAGTTCCATGCCTCTACACCTATTTATCAAGTCTTCTAACCCCTTTTATAAAGAGTATTGTTCCATCATCATTTGTGATTTGTAAAAAATATTTAGGTAAATTTTGTACCCTAATGTTGGAATTGGTGATGCTCTTCCCATATTCAAGGTCTAGGATGTGAACATTAGTAGCTAAAAAATGTTAGCATAAATTACACATTTAAGAAATGGACATATAAAATAAGTGTTTGAAAACACATCATATTTGAGTGATATTGGTTGTCCTCCTTAGTGTCAACATTTAAATGCAATATAAATTGTAGGTCATCTGCAACATCCTAATCCATTCACATAGAAACAACTAGCAAGAGAATAATAATAATCTAAATTGAAAGTTAAGGTAGAAAAATTATGAAAAATCACAAAAGAAAAAAGGTTATTTGATAGATCAATGTCAACGTCATCTCCACAAACTCATGTGCTCATACTAGAAATATCATCAACAACAATGGGAATGTTTTTTTCATAAGTAATGGATCAATTGTTCCCTCATCATGTTCACCTTGATTGAATTCTTGCATGTGTAACCTTGTGTTGAAAAGATGCATGAACACACAAACGTAATTGGAATTGATCCATACACCTAGTAATAGATTTTGTGATGTATGTTTGACTTTGAACCCATGCAATATGGCTATTGATGGTACAAAATACCACATGATCATCAAGAATCTGCAAGGCACACAACAAAGACACATTCTCAACCTTTTCCAAACCAAAGTTGTAAAAACCCTTTTCTTTGCCAATTTACATCCACAAATAATGTGTATACATCCATGGTCAATTGATCAACAAAAAAATCCACCTTTTCTCTATGTGATCCAGGTTAAATAATCTTCAAAAAATGATTCTTCAAATGTGAGTGGTATAATTGAATTGCTTAATTTTTTTGTATATGTCATGCTTAAGGGTATGACAACACTTAGACAACATCCCCACCCTATGGATTCATCGCTATTGAAAATAGTTATAAATTTTTTTGATGCATGTCTTGGAAATGGTCCACAAATAACCAGGAATATCTAACAACCATCTCCTCTTTGGGAGAGTGATGCGTAATGGCTACCAAAAAATCAAACATCTCTCTGCTTAAAAATCATCCTTTAACTTGGCTATTGAGTCCTTCAACCATGACCTTATAGGATCTTATAAGAGTACCGCATAATACAAAATCACTTACATTTACATTACTACATTAGGTTCACACTTCCTAAAACCACACACAAAATCTGCAAAGGAGAAAAGAGAAAGAGAGAGCATCATTGGGGTGATATCCACCCTATCAAAAATCATTAAGCTTCACCATGCTAACCCACTGGAGAAGCTCGACCCATCACGAGGGAGCTAGCCATATGTGGTGACATACATGAAGGAATCTGGTGCACAATGTGAATCCCTGACAATCTTGCAAACATATATGCTCATGTAACATGTACCTAATGGACATACCCATTTTAAAACATATTATGGGAGAGAATATAAATCAAGCAAAGTAACACACTATGTTAGTTTTGAAAGAAATCAAGTTATACAGAAACGCTTCCTACACTGATCTACCGAGGAAAGATTTACAAATTTTAACTTTTTCAGTTACAGATTAAGATGCACATTAACAGAAAGGTAATAACAACATCCAAATGCAAATACAAAACTCACAACACAAGATATATGTGGGGAAAACCCTTTCGGGTGAAAAACCCCACACTCCAAAACTTGCACAATATATTATAAAATCAAAAGATGATTACAACACACTTGCAATGCAAGCTCTATTAATAGTACATAATACCAATTCTCATTCGCATCCCATGACCGTTCACATTCTCTAGCTGCTTATTTATCAAGCCTCTTTGGTGGTTATCCAATGTCATTTTTTCCATGTTGGCCAATAACAAACTAACTACTGATGCCTTTATTAAATATAGGGTATTTCTTGCTTTGGGGGCACTACCCCCGAGCCCCCAGCATCTCCCTCTAGGGGTGTTGCCCCCATATCCCTACCATGGGCTCTGCCCTTAGGCCCTTGCTGGGGGATAAACCCCCAATCCCTGCAGGAGGGGCTTTGCCCCTTCTCCCCCATTAATTATTTTGGGGGTAAACCGTGGCTGACAAAGTCACCAAAATTTACCTTGTTGGATGTACCTGCAACCTTGCAGCACGATCAATCACCACATGCTAAGAACTTGTCACAAGTGTCATTTCAGCTCTTACATGTCATAGAATCTGTCATAACTCATGACACATGACCGCAAGGTGCTGGCACATAGCAAAACTATGCCAATTCAACATGGGATGCCTACCTCCTCATATGAAGACAAAAATTACATAGAAAATTACAATAGTAGGTAAAAATAAATAAATACAATATTAGGAACTTGCAAAGGTTGAGATACCTTAATTCCAAACAAACTTCATGCTATGGCCATAGCATCTTTTTCGTAGGCAAAACAACCTACGTTCTTTGAGTTCCCATATAAGGTATCCATCCTTACTTGTCTCTCAATTAACAAATAAAATGTACTAAGCACACTAGATCTCAACACTTAAGGTTTAATAGATCTAAAATTTTACTATATAACAACAGAAGGAAGTCAAATTCCATGGCAGCTTTCTTGGGTGATGTTGGGGTTGATCAATACCTTATCACAATGTTGTATAGCCACCATCCCATTCCTTGGGAAGTGATTTAGAACATCATCTTAGGTTTAAACTCCCTTAAGCAAGTTTAAATTTGTTTTTTATGGACCTTATGGTCCCCTTTGTATTTGGTAGTGGAGGACATTAATACATATCAGAGTATTACTTACATTGGCATTGAAAATTCAAAATGGAGCGTGAAAAGTTGTAATTTCAATTATTCAATAGGGGTGTTCATCATTCTTTTGAAATAGAGAAAGTAGAGTAGCATGACATTGGTGTGGTGGTGTTTTATAGTTGGCTAGTTGGGAGGTGTTTGTAGCATGTGGTGTCTCCATTTTTTTGTATTTTTGTAAGAATCACTATTCATAATTGAAAAGTGAAAAAGGGTAGGGACCGCATGTGGAAGGGAGTTGTCTATGATGATTGGTTAGTGTCAATTTTTAGTTTCCAATCACTTGTGGCCTCAAGATTTGTTAATACTAGGTGAAGGTATTTGAAAGCCATGATTCATCGGGATTTCATAGTCAAGCTAGCACATATTGTTCTAGATACATCTCCATAGGGTTGAATTACGTAATTATTACAACTAGACCAATATGAAGGTATTTTGTTGCTTTGTTCTACAATGGATATGGATGCCTTATGGGTCAAAGTAGAATGGCATGCTAGTTTTCATGGTTTTGTTAATGCAAATGGCATGTTAGAGTAATTGTAAATGGGATCAAAATCGAATGGCCTACTAGTGTTCAAATGTTATGGGCATACTATGTAGATATGGGAAAATTAATGCTCAACTTGATCATTAAATAAAAAAGGTGTAGAACACCCATACTTGAATTAAAGATAGAAAATAATTACAAAGACCATGGGGACTGTTTGTGCCCAGAAAAATTAGCTTAGAAAATACTTCATTTAGCCCCAAAAAACCTAGAAAATCTATCAAATTTCCCCACCTTTGCCTTTGAATTTCAAAACCCCTCATTTAAAGCTGATCTGAGATAGTTTTTTAGGGGTTTATGCCAAAATTTTCTAAGTAAAGTCCTTTCCCTTGTTTTGTTTTTCTTCCTTAAAAAAAATTGGCTCATTTGGGTGCTTTATCAACAAATTGGCCAATTTGCAAACTAGCGAACTAGTTCTCTAGTTTGAAAATTCACTGATTCACTGATAAGGTGATTGGTGGGCATTACAATGTTTCTAAAGTTGCAAATTTAGCGTGTTAAGGAATTTGTTAGTGAATTCTCGAGCTTGCCAACTCAAATGTTTGCCGATGGTGAAGTTCATTGACTAGAGGTTCTTCCGATGACAGATTGGTTGACGGAAGGCAGGGGAAGAAGACTCCGGCAAGGAGTAAAGGGAAATTCGTCCAAGGCAGAGAAAAGTCAACAATTTAGCCTAGAGCATTTTTGCCAACCACAAAGTAAATGTAGAGAATTTTCTAAGGCAGAAGGTAAGGAGGGGCTTTGTCGGGGAATCGACAAAGTCCTGAACATTATAAAAGTTTGGTTTCTTCAGGAATTATCGATAAATGCAAAGGGCAAAGGCAAAGGAGAAGATAGAAAAACCACATGGTTCAGAAAAGGAAATTTTTCTAATAGAGGCAAAAGAGGTGAAATAGATGAGACACGACAAAAGGGTGAGGTTCAGAAAAGATGAAGTTTGCTGAAGGTGAAGAAAAGTCAAAGTTTAAGAAAAGTCAGATTTGCTGATAAGGAAAATCACAAGAAACAAAAAATTGACAGGCAAATGAAGCAAGGAAAGGAGAAGAATGGGTTCCGTCGGGGAATCAGCGGAAAGACAAACCGTTTGGATTTTTGCAAGTTTATCGATAGGGTAAATTGGCCGACAAGGCTAAGAGTGGTGCTTCCTGCATTGGTTCGAAGAAGATGAAAGTTGCCGACAAAGGCTAGTTCTGAAAAAGTAAGAATCACTTATAAGGCAAAAAAGGAGCCAAAAGCGTGGTAGTTCACAAAAACAATTTTTCGCCAACCAATGAGGAAAGAAGGTAGAGTTCGGCAAATTGAAGATTTGCCAATAAAAGGCAAAAGTTGTCAAAGTTTGAAAATGATGTAATTTGCTGACTAAAGGGAGAGAGTTCAACAAATTAAAGATTTGTCGATAAGGGAAAAAAAGTCAAAAGCGCACCAAGGCCAAGTTCAAGAAAACAAAGATTTGTCCATAAGGCACAAAAGGAGCTAAAAATAAAGAAGAAAAAGAAGTCTCCATGGTTTTAAAAAATGGAAGTTTGCTGACAAGGTGAATAAACAGAGAAAATGCATAAGTTTGTGATAAAGGAAAAAGGTCAATAAAGAGAAGAGGGAAAGATGACCAATATGCTGATGGGTATAGTCAGAAATCAAATGGCCCAAAATAGAAAAATTGGACAACACATTTAAAGTGTTGTAAAAGCTTTAAAAGGCTGATTTGTACTTAGATTTTATGACTACAGAATTGTGCCATGCAAGTTGTTCAAGTAGTAAAATTCTTCAATGCATAGGTACATTTAGAGGACAAAGTAGATAAATTAGATGTTGCAGATGTCAAAGACTCAATTTGAACCTTCCCTCTTTATTATTTATGGTACACAAAGAGTGCAAGCAATCTTCTTCTATCATTTTCAGAATTGTCAGAGCATGGTGTAAAGCCTCACAAATCATGTAAAAGCATTTAAACCAACTCAAAGTAAATGAAGTAAATAATCCGCTTAAATATGACATCCAATAACCAAAAGCAGAAAGAAGTAAATAATCCACTTAGATACAACTTTCAAAGATAATAGATGTAATTAATCCACTTAATCACAATATCTCAAATAAAAGATAATCTTATAAATATGAATCTCAATGTCAATAAATCTTACATATTCATGTGCTTAGTCCAGGTAACAAGCATGATAAAATAATATACATAAATCCTTTGGCAAACATGCCATAATACATCCAAAATAGGTACAATAAACAAATACATCAGTAAATAATAATTCAATACACTCTCCAGTTGCACGAACCAAGTGGTCCACCACCTGCAAGCTGAGAGACAGGAACATGGCTCAGGTCCTTTTCCACCCAACCATGAAGTATTTACACTTCCTCGGATCCCTTCTTGAAATGAAGGAAACCCAGCCCTGCACGAAATGTCTAGCTACCTAGTAACAACTGTAGGAGGGAACACCTGATGCAACCCTGATGTCTGAATGTGCAATTCTAAGTAATGAAAAGCAAATTATCTCACAATAGGATGTGGCAGAGATATCAATAAATAAGTTTGCTAGACAATAAACATCTATTTCAATGTAATTCTGATTAGATCTAATCATTTAAGTAACTTGGTCAATTCCTGAAAAGAGGAAAATCCATCTCTGAATATCCACATTTGGCATCCTAGTCCCAAAAGTAACCCAATACATTCCTATATAAAAACTACTTCTTTCCCCAAGAAGCAAGAAAATAAGTAAAGAATAAAAAATTCAAGATTTCCAATAAATCAATCCAATCCCTTTCCCAAAACACCCAATTAAGGAAAAATATGCTTTCAAGCAATGAACCATCTTTTAGTCGTACAATCGAAATCATAAGTTTATCAATTTGATATAGTTTCTAATCTTGTATTTCAGTCATAATGTCTTCAATAATAGTCATTCAAAAATATTAATCTATCTTGCTTTTATTTCTATGACAGGAACTATTTTATTCTGTTTATCTAACCAAAAAGTTTACAATTCAATCTAAAATAACTTACTGTCAAAACTGTGATAGGAAGTCCAAAAACAATCAAACAGTCTTCCTGTCGCTGCTGCAATAGGAACTATGGCAGTAATAAAGAAAGAACATAGAACATAGTTTAATCTAATTTTTGGTCATAAAAACACTATAAAATCTCATTCTTAGATTATTCTAACTTATTGTCATTCTGGTGACAAGAAACTAATTTGTTAAGCATGCAATTTAAGCACATACATCTCTCTATAACCTTCTTGTCGCTGTGGTAGAATCTAATAAATAATCAACTAAGTTTATAAGTAATCTACTGTCATCCACTGACAATGTTTTCTACTGTTTTGAACAACAATTTCATAAGGAAAATGTACCTACAGGAATATGGGAGTTTCATCTAAATTTATTAAGATTTTGGAGTTTCATCATAGAAGGGTCGATTTGCTAATATATTAAAATTTCAGCTAGCATATAAAGAATACAATCATACAATTGTCTAACAGAAAGTTATCAACAACCCTCTGGAGGTCAATTTATAGTTTTTCATCATAAGAAAATAGATCTGAATAATAATACTTTGCTGGCAAGGCGACAGAGATAAATGACAGGTCTCAGATAACACAACTTTAATAAGGAAAATGATTGTCATGTCTTAAAACTACATTCAGCCAAGATAAGGTCAGAAGACAACAAGAACCATGGGATCAATCTTTACAAGTTCGAACAGGAAGCAGCCTAGACGGCTATAAAATAGACGACGGCTAGCCTGAGAATAAACGACCATAAAAGATGAAACAACCAGGCAATAAGATAAACAACCAAAAAGAGAACAATGACCAGGCAAGGAGGAAATGGCCAAGGCCAAGATTGCAGGTTGGTCATAGTTTAGGATGATGGCAAGAAGGAGTAGTAAGTCGCCCAGGCAAAAATAAAAAGGAGAACAACTAAGAAGATAAAACAATGGCCAGGTTAATAGCACAAGCGACTAGAAAAGAGGGACGACTAGCCACAACATGGATCGACCAAAACAACAATATAGTTGCTCTGTCCATCAAGTAGATAAAAATGTCCTCATAATAGATACAACTAAGCCATTTAAATGTAACAAAAAAATAACGAAGAAAACTAGTGATAGCAGTCGCCTGAGGAAGAGTTTTTTCAGAAGAACTGACTACCTTCTCTTTCTCTCTCCTATCGCAACTCCAATTCTCCTTCCCGTCGCTTAGGTAAATAGTTCTCTCTACAATTCATGGGTCCTCTCTTAGCTGAGCAATCTGCTCTTTTAACAAAATTATCCCCCTCTTATTTTTAGCGATCCCTGATTAGGTTCATAACTAAAGTTTTTATTTCAGTTTGCTTGAATAATCGACCAATAGAATTAGAGAAATTAAAATGGTATTTAGAACAATAAAATAATATCCTTTGCAACTTACTGTCGCATGGATGACAGGAATATATATTTTAATTCTTTCATTTTTGTTCTAAATATAATATTACTATTTTTTTAGATAAATAGTTGCTAAGGGGAAGCACCCTTTATATTGATACACAAAAAAAAATTACATTGCTATTTTGCATTGTCCCACCATCACCAAAAAGTGTTACTTGACCATATACTACCCTTCCGACCTTTACATTTTATAAACCAGACTTTATACATCAGGGCATACTATTCAAAATTGCCCAATTACTAAATAGAAAATAGGAAAGAAACCCAGAAGCTAATACCAAAAACCATAGCCTTCTGGACACATACTGTTCCTTTTTCAGACACCTTCTTCTTCCTAAGCTTGCCTTGCTGTCAACGCACAAGCAACCATTGGGCATTCTGTACCGCATGCATGGTGAGCTAGACTGTCTGCTACTTCTTTAGGGGAGCGCTCAGCCATCTCCACCCATTCTTCTCCTTCACCCAGCCCCCATTCTTGGTCATCTCCAGCTACGCCCTCTGGTGCCAACCCTTCTTCTATCATGAAATGTTTGACCCATCCTACCTCAGTCACGCTTACGACTCCCGCCATCATGCCCAGACATTTGATGTTCCTCTCGATTTCATCCTACCTTTTCTCCAGTTCAACCGGTTTGAGTGTTCGAACAACTGAATATTTTCTCACCTTTGCACCACAAGCCTTAGACATGCAGTAGTTTTGCGCCCAAGGGAGAGAGGAGGTTATCATCTACATTATCAAGGGCCACATCTATGTCTCCCAGAAGAGAGTGCAGGAACAACTTCTGACACAGGAGTTTAGCTTTGGCTTTGCCTACCCTCATGTGCAGAAGAACCGCTAGGAACATGGCTGTTATGTCCGTGTTTACTTTGTAACGGTGATTGGCCTTCAGGAATTCACCCCCAACACCTTTTTAACTACCCAAAGCACCAAAGGATGGTCAGACACAAGAATGGCTTTGAGTCTTTTATCAGTTACCTCTCCGTGGAATGCCATTTGCTACTTCGTGGACTCCAAGCAAATCAGAGTGTCCATGGCTTCAAGCTTCAATCACTTGCAGAACCAAAAGGAAAGAAGAGAGAGAGGTGTGACTCTCTTGCGATCACACCCCATATTTGTAGACCCCCGCCATAATTATTAATGAGTAGGATGATAGATTTAAATCCTTCGCATGAGCCTGCAGATATACAAATCGTGAAACTATCAAAATTGTTAGTTTTAATAGCCCAACATCATGCTCTATCGTTCTTTTTCACTAGTAGTACCATGCCTTGCGGACATATCGAATTAATTATTACCGACCTAATTCAATCCACACTTGCCAAATTTAAGTTGTCACTTCAAATGATGATTAAGCGATGACATCAACAAATTAGCTCCGGGTACTTTCTACCGCTGCCTTTGCCAGCTCAACGGCCATTGAGTTGCCTTCTCGGTATACGTGGCTCAGTATGTAGTCATCAAACCCATCCAACATTTGTTTGATAAGCCGCAACCATTGGCCAAGAATCCAGTTTGGAGTAGTGTTTTGCCTGATTGCATCTATTGTATTGAGTGAATTTGCTTCCAAACATATGCACTTAATTCCTAATTCATTTCCCAGCTGAAGACCCAATAGAGCCGCTCTGAATTCTGCTAGATTATTTGTGGATTCACCTATCCTAATAGATTTTTTCCCCAAAATGTTGCCACACTCATCTCGTGCCATGCAACCAGCTCCACTTGGCCCTGGATTACCTCTTGATGCTCCGTCGAAGTTCAGCTTTATCCGCCCTGGCTCTGGAGGCTCCGAACTCACCTTCTATCTTTTCGTACTTCCTGCTTCTCCTTCACCAGCCAAAGAGGGAGTGTTTATTCTAGGAAATGCTTTAGTAATTCCATTGTCCTAGCACATATATTCCTTCTTCTTTTTATTTGAGCCCCTACAGGATGCTTCATTGACTAATTCTGTGATGAGGTCTTCTACTTTTTTGCATAGATTTTCAGAGTTCAGTTCCTTGTCCTGAAATATATGCCTATTGCGCTCCTTCCAAATTTCCCAAATGAGGGAGGAGGGTAAGATGTTCCATATACTCCCAAAAACTACCCACCTGTGGATGTTAGGCCACATGTTGAACTAGGTTTCAATGTCTTGAGGCAGAGGGATTTGAAAGTTAAGCTTTTTCATAAAGTAAAGCCAACATTTCGACGCAAAGGGGCAAGTTAGCAGGATATGGTTTGCACTTTCACTGCTATTTTTGTAGAGAACACATCTCCCCAGCCCTACTATGCCCAATCTAGCCAATCTGTCCTCCGTTAGGATCCTTTTTTGCAAAGCCAGCCATGAAAAAACACCAGCTTTTGGAAGGTTGTTCTTGTTCAAGATCAGTTTAGTAGGCCAATTTTGCTTGGCAATAGCAGCTTCCTTTACTTTATATCCACATTTAACTCTATAGAATCCTATGCTTGATCCGCACCATTTGATTATGTCCATTTGGACTGAGGGCGCCAAGGGTCTATTCTTCAGAATCATGGCTAGCTCATGTTTCTAAGCTTGAGGAGCCTCTAGCTCATCCAAGGATCTCCATTCCCCAAAAGGAACCTAATTCTGCACCTTTACACTTCTATAGTTGCAAATCTTACTACCCCAAACTCTAATGGTTTCATTTTTAATTTCATTGAGGTTTTGGTTGTTGGCCAAAGTATCCCCGCCACCCTAGGAATCAGTCCAAAAGGCCGCTCTTTGTCTATTTTTTACCTCCCAGGTGACATGCTTTGAGATTATATCCTTGCATTCTAGTATATAGTTCCAGATTGTAGATCCCCTTGGTGGATCTACAATAGTGAGAATTATTATATACTCATCCGAATCCAAATATTTTCTCTTGAGAATCTTCACCCACTTTTGGTCTCCTCTGTCATAAATGTTCCAAACCAGTTTGGCTCCCATGGCTAGGTTCGTGATTGCAAACTGTCTTATTCCTGTACCACCTGCCTCCTTCGATGTGTAGACTTTGTTCCAAGCTACCAAGGGAAGCTTTTGTTGGTCCCCTGTTCCACTCTAGAAGAATTTGCTAAGAATATGAGAAATGGCTTCTTCCACTGATTTGGGGATTTTCAAGCAAGCCATCGAATAGACTGGGATGTCAGATAACATCGATTTCACCATTAGGAGTCTTCTTGCTGAGGAAAGCCATTTTCCAATCCAAGTTCCCATTTTGTTTTTGCAGCTACTAACCAAGTTCTCCATAGCTCTTTTTTTTGACTCCTGCAAAGAGGGGGGTACCCAAATATCACCCAGGAAAGTTGGCTACTCGTAGATTTAGAATCCTTGCCAAGTCCCTTTGGAGACTAGGTTGTGTGTTCAGGAAGAAGACTTTTGATTTCCTCCAATTGACACTTTGCCCAGAAGCTAGACAATACTCATCCAGTAATGTTTTGATGGTTCTTGCCTCTTTTCTATAGGCCTCACCAAATAGAATTGTATCATCTGCACATTTCTGATGGGTTATGCTCTCTAACCCATTTGCTATTAAAACTCCTCTCCATTTCCCCTCTCTTCTAAGTGCATTGATCCCTCTCCCTAAGGCCTCTACCATGATGATGAAGAGGAAGGGGGAAAGAGGGTCTCCCTGCCTCAGGTCTCTGGAGGAGGCAAAGAAGCCATGAGCTGCACCATTTACAAGGACTAAAAATTTTGGTGTGGAAATGCAACTTTTGACCCACTCTCTCTAATTGTTGCTGAATCCAAATCTTTCTAGGACTTCCATTAGGAACTGCATGTCCACTAGGTAATAGGCTTTTAGAATGTCAAGTTTGAGAATCATGTTAGCAGCCCAGGTTTTCCTGATTGTATGGATTGCTTCATGTACTATTATTATCCCTTCCACAATAGATTTCCCTAGAGCAAAGCCAATTTGTTCTTCTAAGATGACTAAATCTAGAACCTCTCTGAGTCTGTTAGCTATGATTTTGGTTACTATCTTGTATACCATATTGCAAAGAGCTATAGGTCTTAAATCACCCATATCTTGACAATTCTTTTTCTTGGGGATCAATGCCAGGAAAGTGTGATTGAAGGACTTCAGCATGGTCATCTTTTTCCTTGATTCCTCCACTGCTTTCGAAAGATCTTGCCCAACTGTCTCCCAGAATTTCTGAAAGAAACAGGCTTTGAAGCCATCTGGGCCTGGGGCCTTATCTGGATTGAGAAGAAAGGTGGCGGTTCTCACTTCCTCTTTCTCTATTTTCTTGAAAAGTGCTTGATTCTATTTTTTTGATATCAAAGAGGGAATTAAGGCTAGAATTTTGTCCCTTACAATTCTATTGTTTGGGGCTTCCTTGTTCAGAATTACTTCAAAGTAAGCCACTGCCTCCTGATTTACCTCTTCTGTAGAGTGTGTCATATTCCCATCCATTCTTTTGATTTTTGCTATTCTATTTCTTCTCCTATTGGCCATAGCTGTTCTATGGAAGAACTTAGTGTTCCTGTCTCCTTCTTTTAGCTAGGTCTCCCTGGATTTTTGCTGCCAAAAACTTTCCTCTCTCTTTAAGAGTTCAGTCCATTCCTCCTTTAGGGCTTGTTCTGATTCAAACTCCTCCTCCCCCATACCATTTCTGATAATATGTTCATTAAGGGTGGCCAATTCCTCTTCCACTCTATCCTTTTCCTAGAAAATGTTCTTGAAGTGTAACTTATTCCATTCTTTCAATTTGGATTTTACAAAGCCCAACTTTTTGCTTAAAGTCTAGAGGTTAGATTGATTGACTATCTTGATTTCATTCCACCAATTTTCTATCAAATCCAGCAAGGAGTCATCCCTCAACCACATGCTCTCAAATTTGAAAGGGTTTCCCTTGGGCGGTTCTCTAGGGAGAATTGTTAATTGAACCAGAAAGTGATTTGAGCCTATGAAAGGCAAGATAGCTACTTCTATTATACTTTCCTGATCTTCCCAATCTCCAACCAATATGAATCTATCTAATCTCTCTACTATGTTTGTGAACCCTTTCCATCTGTTTATCCAAGTAAAAGTTCCATTCCTTGTTTGAATATCTTTGAGTTGGTTATTGTCTATCAACTCCTAAAAATCTTGCTGCACATTTGTGATTCTGATCAAACCACCTCTCTTTTCCTCATTGTTTATGGTTGCATTGAAATCCCTTGCTATCATTCCTTTTTCCCCATAGAGACTCAAGATTTTGTTAGAGATGTGCTGCCACAGTAATCTCTTTTCTGGAGTGGCAATCGGGCCATACACATTAAGAATGAAAAATTTCTCATTCTTTTGCAGCAACCTACATCTCATGAGTATCCATCTCCTGTTTATCTCCACAACTTCTCCTTCTATTGTGAGAGGGTTCTAAATGATTCCTAGCCCTCCTGAGGCACCCTCCGCTTCACAAAAAATACCTTTCCATTGTTTCCAACAACTTAGTCTCCTATCACTCTCTTCCTTTTCTAATTTTGTTTCCTAAAAGAGGATTATGTCTGCTTTTGATTGGTCAATTTGGCATTTGACTAGACACCATTTGTTAGGGGCATTAATGCCCCTAACATTCCACGTTATTACCCTCATTGTTCCTGGGGAAGGTGATGTAGAGTACACAGTGGAAGCTCTCAAAACATATACTTTCTTTTATGATCGGAAAGACCATATGCCATCGGCTAACCAAATACCTTTCGCATCGAAGTCCTTCCTCATACGGATGGAGATTCAACTTTTCACCTATTGCCAATGAACTAATGTACCTGCCACGCTCACTGTTATGCCAAACACTTGTACATGCATAACGTGACTTACGATCACCGATTTCCTTCACCGCTGCTACCGATCAACCTCTTGCATCTAACACAATGTATATGTGCAATGTATATTCTCAATATACATTCGGAAGATACATTCGAAACATGCATTCAGAATATGCATTTGGTGGGACCGTTGACTTTCTTTGTATGCCGATACACTATCGGTCAGACTTCCAATATCAAAAGCTTTCAATCTTCTCTCTCCAACACCTCCTATTCCCCCGATGCAGAACTTAACCATTCACAATATACTTTTGTGACATACACACTCAATGTGCTTTTGCGATATACACACTTAATGTGCTTTTGCGATATACACACGGAATGACTTTCGACATATATTAGCGATATACACACAAAATATATACCCGGTGAAACAACACAAATCTTTGCCGATCTGAACCTCTGCAAACCTTGTAGCTTCACAGACCCGTTTCTCCAACAATCTAGCACATGACAAATGCTAGGATCTATCAATGCATCTTGTACGCGATCCTGCAAACACAAACGAACAAAATGAAAAACACAAAAATGAACTGTACAACCATTCCACCGATTTCAAAGAAATCTAACCGGTGGAATGGATTAAGAATCCATATCGACCACAAAACAATATTTGATTACACAGAGTGAGCCTAAAGAATTTGAAAGACAAAAAGATACACAACAGAACTTTGTTTATTTTGCCTTTTAGAAATGTGCATATACAGATACTCTATTTCACAATTGCAAATCACACTCTCTTTGATCTGATCTGAATTACAACTGACAACTACAACTACTACTGATTACATTCGATCTGCTCTAGGTATTTATCTACTAGCCTTGAGTAGTACCAACCTGAGAGTACCAACTTGACTCCAAGCGGCTGGGAGACCAATCCAAGCGGCTAGGAGATAACTGTCTAACAACCTCCAACTACCTAACAACCTTTGTGATTACAGATCGACAAGTGTCCTTGGGACTTACAACATAAACCTAGATACAAACTAAAATGACATGCATTGGTCAAACAGACCTTATTACATGAATGGTCTTATAGGACCTTATTGGAAACAACAAAATGTACATCAAATAGTTGAATGCCTCATGGAGGCCACTGTGGATTAGGTGCTCCTGCACCATACACCCCACTGACAAAAGAACTCATGCCCCATGAGTTAAGTCTTTGTTTTGCTCTACCTGTAGCCTCTGCTGTCTCATGTCTTCCCCATGATCTCTGGATTGCAACCTACTTCCATGGAATCAAAGACTCATGCCCATCTTTGTATTCTCTACTCACACCTTGCCATGAGTGACTGCTTGCCACCAGACCTACCCTTTGCTTGCCATTCTTTCTTACTGCCATCTCTATCTGAACACCTACATTGGAAACCTTAGTTGATGCTACTTGTACTACTATTATGGTAGAATATGTTTGCCTTTCAACTCTTGTTGGTTCTAGAGGACAAACAATTGTCCCTACTATGATAGCATCCTTGTCTTTCCAATCAACTTGTGGCTGCTTCCTGCTCTTTGACCTTCTGCTGATCTATCTGATCTCCATCATCCAAAACTAAAATCATCTTCAAACTTTGTTCCTTAGCAACCCCACTCCCTGAGGTATCCTCAACTGTCCTTGTCTCTTTTTCATGCATCTTCATAAACTCTTTCTTTCCTAACAAAATGACCTTGGCTGCCTTCTTTGCTTCATCATCCTCCTGCAATGGTGTCATCACAAAAGTTCTCCCATTGTTTTTGATTGTGTAGGTGTTAGCATATCCATCATACAATGCTCTCCTATCAAATTGCCATGGCCTACCTAAAAGTAGGTGACAACATTCCATGGGGATAATGTCACATAAAACCCTATCCTGATATTCCCCAATCTAAAAATCAACATATGCCTGTTCATATACCAAAAGTGATTGGCTATCACTTACCCAGGATGCTTTGTAAGGCGTTGGATGAGGAATCCTATCTAGTTTTAACTTATCCACCATTTCCTGAGATACCATATTATCTGTTGAACCAGAGTCTATTACTACCTTGCATATTTTACCTTGGCTTTTGTAATTGGTGCTGAAAAGTGCTCTCCTTTGTATCATGTCCTTGGATGTCTTCAAGAGTGTTCTCCTTAGCATCAATGCTTCTCCATCTTGAACTGGGGTTGCATTCCCAATTAGAGAGTTAACACTTTCATCTACCTCCTCTTCTTGCACATATTGAATCCTCTTTTCATTCCTCCTTTCATTATCACCAGATGTAGAACTTTGTTTCATTGGGCACTTGTATGCTGTATGGCCAATCTCATTGCAATGATAACATCTCCTAGTGAAAACATTAGAACCTCTACCTCCACCTTTTGTGCCTCTAAATCCCCCTCTAAAATTAGAAACTTTTCCCTTACCTTTGCTTGTGTCTCCTTGGTCTTCTTGGGACTGATTTTTGTCTTCAAAACTGTCCCTATTTCTGCCACCTCTTCCTCTGTTCTGCTGTTCTCTCTTTCTTTTCTGCTTCTCTTCTACTCTCAGCGCCACTTGGAAACACTTGTCCACAGTTTCTGGTGTCAAGATGGTAATCTCATCTTGTATACTATACTTCAGTCCATTAATATACCTGGCAACTCTTCCTTTCTCATCCTCAGCATGTCCACACCTTAGAGACAATTTATGAAATTCCTTTGTATAGGTGGATACATCCATATCCTTCTGCCTAAGGTTCTACATTTTCCTGTATATCTGCACCTCACAATCCGCTGGTAGGAACTGAGCCTTGATCCTCTCTACCATCCGACTCCAGGATGAGATCATTCTCTTGCCACTCTTCACCCTTTCTCCCTGGGTGTAGTTCCACCACGTGAGTGCAACACCTTTCAATTTTGTCTTTGCAAACTTGACTCTTTTATTCTCTGGTACCTCCTTGTATTCGAAATAGTTATTTAGAGCCTCGATCCATTTGATGACTTCTTCTGTGTCCATTTTTCCACTGAACATCAGAATCTCCATTCTTGCCTCAGACGACTCCTTACCAAGTGATTTTATGGCCTCCATAAATTATTTCTGATTTGTAGATATATCTACCTATGCTGGGGTTGTTTCCTCTTCCCCATCTTCATCTTCTCCATCAGACTCCTCGTCTGATTTCCTGCCTTTTCGCAAGGTCTTCAACTCAGCCTGGAGTGCTTCCTTGACTCTAGTCTTGATCATCTCCTCCATCTCCTTGAATTTCTTGACCACTTCGGTGGTCATTCCCTTTGGAGGCATATCACTAGCCCCTTCTTCGCTTTCTCTGTCTGACATAAACATTCACAGACAATGCCAACACTTCTGCAGACCTTTCGCTGGCTCTGATACCAATTTGATGCAGAGTACACAGTGGAAGCTCTTAAAATATATACTTTCTTTTATGATTGGCAAGACCATATGCCATTGGCTAACCAAATACCTTTCACACCGAAGTCCTTTTTCATACCGATGGAGATTCGACTTTTCACCTATCGCCAGTGAACTAATGTACCTGCCACGCTCACTGTTATGCCAAACACTTGTACATGCATAACATGACTTACGATCACCGGTTTCCTTCACCACTGCTATCGATCAACCTCTTTCATGTAACACAATGTATATGCGCAATGTATATTCTCAATATACATTCAGAAGATACATTCGAAAGATGCATTCAGAATATGCATTCGGTGGGACCATTGACTTTCTTTGTATGCCGATACACTATCAGTCAGACTTCCAATATCGGAAGCTTTCAACCTTCTCTCTCCAACACCTCCTTTCCCCCGATGTAGAACTTAACCATTCACAATATACTTTTATGACATACACACTTAATGTGCTTTTGCGATATACATATGGAATGACTTTCGACATATATTAGCGATATACACACAGAATGTATACCTGGCGAAACAACATAAATCTTCGCTAATCTGAACCTCTGCAAACCCTATAGCTTCACAGACCCGTTTCTAACAATCTAACACATGACAAATGCTAGGATCTATCAATGCATCTTGTACATGATCCTGCAAACACAAACGAACAAAATGAAAAACACAAAAATGAACTATACAGCCATTCCACCGATTTCAAAGAAATCTAACCGGTGGAATGGATTAAGAATCCATATCAACCACAAAATAGAATTCGATTGCACAGAGTGACCCTAAAGAATTTGAAAGATAGAAAGATACACAACAGAACTTAGTTTATTTTGCCTTTTAGAAATGTGCATACATAGATACTCTATTTCACAATTACAAATTGCATTCTCTTTGATCTAATCTGAATTACAACTAACAACTACAACTACTACTGATTACATTCGATCTACTCTGGGTATTTATCTACTCACCCTGAGTAGTACCAACCTGATAGTACCAACCTGACTCCAAGCGGCTGGGAGATAACCGTCTAACAACCTCCAACTGCGTAACAACCTTTGTGATTACAGATCGACAAGTGTCCTTGGGACTTGCAATATAAACCTAGATACAAACTAAAATGACATGCATTGGTCAAACAGACCTTATTACATGAATGGTCTTATAGGACCTTATTGGAAACAACAAAATGTACATCAAATAGTTGAATGCCTCATGGAGGCCACTGTGGATTAGGTGCTCCTGCACCAGAAGGAATACATCCTTCCTCGATCTGAGTTTCATTTGTTCTACTGCATTAGCTACAATTCTCAGTTTTGCTCGGTTAGTCTTTAGACCCCTCTTACCATTCTTTTTAATGTTGGGCCTTTGACTCTTTGATTGTGACTGCTACAACATCCTTTCTTCCAACATTATTTATTCTTCTCCTCCTTGTCCTCCTTCTTCTTCATAGTCCAAGTCCTCTTCGCTTTCTTACATTCCATAAGGGTTTTTAGCCTGCTCCACACCCTTAGATTCCAAGACCACCTCCTTTGTTGCACTATCTTCCTTGTCTCCTGACCTTCCTTGAGGGTTTTCCTATCTTTCCTCCTTATCTAGAACATTCTCCACTCTTGGTCTTCCTATAGTCCTATCACCAATTTCTCAAAATCCAGGGGATTGTAAACCACTATTTCCAAAGACTCTACCCTACCACAGTTTTTTGCATAAGTAGGACTGGTGTTTTTCTTGTCACAACATGGATCTCCTTTAGTAGCAAGAATGTCTATGACCAATCCACCTTCCGTTGGATCCTCATCCTTCTAAGGCCTTTCTTGGCTAGGGTCTTGGGATCCCTACCCATCTGAGTTTTCTCTTGGTTGCATGGGTCTCCACTTGTACATGTCAGCTTTATCTGGCTTCACCAAAATCTTGCACTCTAAATTCCCATGATCCCTTGACTTACAGGTTGGGCACAATTTCAATTTATCTTCTCTTAGTATGGTTTGAGTCCAAGACTTGTCCTCCACAAAAATCTCTATTTCCTCGGGCAGGGATTGGTGTGGCTTCAAACCTATATAAATTCTCACACAGGCACCCTAGCATCTGTCTACTGCCATTTTATCAATAGAAATGAGTGGAGCCAGACTTCTCCCAAATTCTTTGAAAAAGTCCTCAACCCAATATTTTGCCAGGAGATTGTACAGACGAATCCATACCGAGCCCTCCTCAAATTTGTGTTTCCAAGGATCAAAATTAGGGTACCATTTAGTCAAGTGTATTCCAGTACCATCTAATAAATATGACCCGCTATTTAGGGCTTTCCATTTTTCTATGTTAGAAGGGAATTCCAGCAGAAAGAACGCATTTGGGATTGCCGTGATCTGAATTAGGTTTCCCCACAGGTCCCAACACCAGTTTTGAATTCTTTCTATCTTCGTCCATCCCCCACCCCATTTAGCCTTAACCCCACACTCCTTGAGTCTTCCTATAGTTTTCTTAATTTGCTTTTTATCCAAAAAGACATGTGGCCTAAGCAGATTAGGGTTTGGGTTCATACCTTTTGGCTCTTTGAGCAAAGGCTCTTCATCAATCACCGCTTTTTCCTTCCCTTTCCATGTGTAGGTCATCCTATCATTTTGAATTGTTGTCCTTTTGTGATCTTCCTTGCTATGCCAATTTTCCACAACATTTGATTTGGTGAATTTCTTTTCCCTGAACCACCCATGACGCCCCTGCAAGGAATTGTTCCAAGGAGAAGGCCATTTACCCTTCCCTTGCCACAAATCTCTTTGTCTTTGATTATTTCAATTCAGGTACATTTGCACATTATGCCTTCTTGGTTGCAACCATGGTAAGTTTCTCTGAGGGCTCCATGCCTTGCATCTAAAGCGCGTGCATCTTGTCTGCGATTACCTAGAATTCCTGCCTCATTTGGCCTGAAGCCCGGATGGCATTTGTCCACCCATCGCCCTCCTAAGAAGACCCATTGAGGGATATGCTTCCTCCCCCATGTTTGTCTTCCTGCTGAATCTTCCACCCTTGATCACCTATCTTCTTTGATGTTGCCCCATGCCTTCCTGCCCAAATCACCTGCTTTTTTTTGGTCTTCTTCTCCCATTTTTTTAGTACCTTTGTGGTATAATTAATGACATTTGTGGTATAATTAGGCTTCACAACCTTGTGAATTGTGGCACATGCTTAATTCTTATAATATTACTATTTTTAATATTATTCAACTATGGTTATTAAAACAAAACTAATTAAATAATCAATAGAGAAATACAATATAATATTGCATATATATAATATTTTGAAAAGATATTAAGTTAAAGTAATCACATCATGCATTTGAAAATGATTAAAAATCACATATTAATGCAATAAGAACCATTCAATAATACATATGCAACTACGCGATGTGTGTGATTGTATCAGGGTAATCCATCCATCAGTTCTTGCTAAGTGGCTAGAACATCTCTACCTCAGCCATGCTCTCGTCTTCGACGAGTACTTGCATCCATTTGCACTCAACTCAATGTCAATAGGTTAGTGTCTCCAAAACATAGCCGAAGCAAATCATTGCATTTACATCAATATTCAATATTTAAAACAATTTTCAATTTTCATCAATATAACTCATAATAATGACCTCCACATATGCAAAATTAATTAAAGTAAAGTCAATCACAATAATTGTTCACTAAACTAGAATGATCATATTGTTCATAAAAATGAGACGTGACACATGGGCTTTCTTTCCAAACATGTAGATTTTCTGACTACGCAGTGGGCCTGATTTTAATGCAGCATAGATTTCTTGTTGACTGATTTTCCAATGCCTTGGGCTACGTAGGAACTAATGGCTATATATGCATCAATTTTAGATATTCTCAGGGTTGGTTGATGAGCCAATTGTCTGGTTTGGGAGCACCTAAGGAGTATTCTCTGGCTCTAAAACATGTTTTGTCTAGTTTGTTAGTGAAGGGATATATTCAACTAGTGTAGGAAGGTTGTGTAATGCATATTTGAATGTAATGGTATGTATCCACATGAGTTTGTAGTGATTTTGGTAAATATATAATCATAGATGTATGTTTTCCCTTGCCACATTTGCTGGTATGATTGTAACAGATGTTTGGAGATGTGTGACAACAACAAGTTAATACAAGGCTTTGTATTTGCCATTCTTTTGTTGCATATGAATCATTGCAGTTCTCTTTTGGATTATTAAGTATGTCCATTATATGAAGATTTACTATTGTCATATATGTGAATATATATCTAGTTCTGTTGATCCTATGTTGTGTATTTTCTTTCCTCCTTGCATTCTATGACTCTATTGCCCAATGGAGTAGGTACCAGTCCATATTGGAAAAGGACCAATCACTCTTTAAAATTAAACAAATCATTTAGCTATGGTTTAAGGGAAAAAATCCATCTTTCCTCTGTATGTACATTCGCACAGTTGAATCATCTATATAGGGGTTTTGTGACAGCCAGTCGTTCTTGACTTAGTGACAGCTTTTGGAGTCAAGATGATTTATTGGGTTTGGCTGTTCATTTATTTTTAGTTGTTCACCTGGTTTGAACTTAATACCTATTTAGGTATACCCATTTGGAATATCCCTCCAGAGTCTAAGCTGAGCTCAAAGTGTAGAGGAGTCTACCCACTCTTGTTAGTTGGCCAAATTTCCCCTTAACTTTTTGATAAACCTCTTCCTGTCACCTTGAAGGTAATCCATGGCCTAGCTGATTTAGGAATGTTTTAGAGTTTTGGATTGCAGCTATTTTGGGTCCCAAGAGGGATGACCAAAATAGAACCTTGGGAGAAACTAGATGGAAGGGCAATAGACTTAGCCCAATAGAAAATAGATGATCCACAAAAAAACCCACCCACCCATATCAATTATCGGGTGAGACATCTTGATCATCAGACATGGAAATAGAATAAATAACAAACTTGTACATCCATCCAGACAAAGGGAGGAGGTTCCTTGAAGATGATGGCTCGTGGGGGATGCTAGACATGAACGTTACTCATAGAAAAGGTTACTTGGAAGTTGCAAGTGACAATAATATATCGGTTTTCTATAGAAAATATGTGCATCAAGCTAAGTGGAGAGAAAAATAATTATTGAGGTTTACATAAATTCATTGAACCAAGCAGTTAGGTTTGGGGGCTTTCCTAATGTGATGCTAGTAGAGGAAATGATGGACTAGGTTGTGTTGTGGCTTCTAGAGTGGTATGTTGGGGTATTTATTAGTGGTTGTTTGGTTATCTATCTTTTTCCTAGGTTAGTGTTGTTTGTGCATGATGGCTATTTGGAATGTATTGCTTGTTATGCTCTTGGTTATAAGATGACAGTTTTTTGGTCAGTTGGTGGCCTTCTTGGCCTAGGTTTGTAATTCAAAACCTCTTATATTTGTTTTTTAGTCATCTATATTCTATCTTATTGGTGCTATATAGTTTTTGGTTGGTATATAGTTCAAATGTGTTGTTTGGTTCATAGGTGTTGGTTGGGTCATTAGTTGTTTGGCTTCTACCCTTAGGGTATAGGTTTTCCCTTTCTATGTAATTTTATGCTATCTATTTTAGCTTCTCAATTGTATGTTTTTCTGTACTTTTTATTCTATTTCTTGAGAAAGGGCCCTATACATTCCCCTAGGTAATTAATCTAAAAATGACAATATCTAATGGTATCTCTAGATACCACCAAGTTGGGATAAAACTTGCAATCGTATTTTTGAAGATCAAATGTGTAGAGATTAAAGCTGTAAATTTTTCAAAACCATAGATATAGAGTGATGCAGGAGCATCCAGTGGTGTAAGGGCAATCTTGCATCACCCAAAAAAAGATGTGTTTCAAAATTGCTGATGTTCTTTCCATTTCTTTTCAAAATTTGTGGTTTTGGTTCCATAATTGCTTGAATAATGATGTAGAACTTTCAGTTTTTCCAAACTGCTAAAAATAGTAACATGCTTTTTTTAGAAAGTTTGCATTTGGGCACGGATGGAAGTCAAAATTTACAGGAAGCTACATAATGGAAATACAAGACCTTTGGCGAAGGACTCACACAAAGATCATTTGTGAGCTGAAAGATATTAAAGTTTCTGTTTCCTGAAAAATGCTTGAAAATTATTCAAACTCAAGTTTGAGGCACTAAACGGCCCCGTACAGGCCCGAAAATGGCTAGAACTAGTAAAGTTGGTTCTTAGCACATAAAAAACTCCGCGAGCTTTCCAACACATAAAACGGTTCATCAATTGGACACCCGGATCAAAAGTTATGGCTCCCGGAAGTTGACCTATTTTTGGAGGGAGATGCAAATTTTGAAATTAGGTTGTTGGCCACCAAAAAAGCTATTAATAACCATTTTTGGGAACCCTAGGCAGCAGTAGAGTTAAGGGGGCAAGTGTAGAGTCAAGAGTAGGTGGGGAAAACATAAACCCTAGCTGATTTGGGGTTACAAAAGGCTGAAGATTCTAGAGTCTTGAGGTTGGGAAAGCTGTAATGTGTTGCAACCAGTAGAGGATTCATCCTCTGATTGTAATTGAACTTCTATAATGTAATGAGTTGCCAAAATCAATAAAAGAAAGTTCTATTTTTTGTGTTAAGTTTCTGTTGTTTTGTGTTTTGTGATTTACCCCCTTCATCATAGAGTTAGATCTGTAGGTGTGGGGATCACTTACATAGGTGTAGGATTTTACCTAGGCTCAACACAAAACATCTTTCAAGTTGTTGGAGTTTCACTATCTTGAATATGATATTGGTGTAGATGAGAACTAATGCGTTGTAGGCTTAACATAATTGAGGGGTAAACCTATCTGAACAATCCACTCTATCATTGCATTCCTACATTAAATTATCAACTAAGGAGAGTAAGCTTATGATGACACTTGCACTGTATGTGCCTCCAAGACTCATATCTATCCTAAACTATCTTATCCAAACCTACCTAAAGTATTCTACATGACTGGAATTCTCAGAAATACAAAAATAGTAAAAATAATTACAAAACCCAGTGGCTACGGGTACCTATAGCATAAGTTGTAGATAACTGTATTCAACAGGTAATTACAAAATTAACTCAAAATGTCCAGAATGATAAAAGAACTTAACACTAACCTCAGGAGGACTTATAGTAAATAATGCATGCACTCATTCATGAATCACAACTACTGGAAATAGTAATCAGAATATTTTATTGAACTCACAATACAATTTATGAAATATCAAAGAAACAACTTTAATGAGAAATGCATAAATAAATAAGGAAATAGAGGAAGTGAAGACTAGTACCTTGAGTGGCTAGCTTAGGGGACTATCTCACTTAACTGGGAATCAAATCTACTTCAGATTCTCACACATTCTTATAACACATAGCTGTATTCAATTCATATCATAAACAAGATCTTCTCAGATTGTATTCAATAAAACATATCTAGATCTTCCAACATAGAAAAATAGAGTAACAACTGGGCAAATATAAAATGAAGTAACTTTGAAAGAACTAACTTGACATCGAACTCATCCCTCCTTACTTATACAAAAACGGGAGAGTGTTATGTAACTACCAACTAACTTTGATCATCAGTCTATCCCTAGATATCAGGGGTACATGTTTGAGATCAATTTATTAATCTAACTAAACAGAGGAAGCAGAGTCCTATTCAAATAGAAATTCCTATACAACGACTCATATATGAAACATACGAGCTACAATTAGAATCCTAGAACAAGTCTTCTCCTTCTGTATTTATTCTTCCATAATGATCACGTTCAACTTCAGTTGGCGTTTGACTGTGACTTCCTTTAATGCCCTATTTTGCAATGTGCTGCGAATTCTCCTCTCCTTGATGCCACACACTTGTTTCTGCATAGGGGTTAATCCATATAACATATGCATGCAAATAACCTTCATAATTAAACTATAAAATCTCATCTATATGCATACATACTCATGTCTAACTCATTCAATTGGCAAATATTATTATCATGTTTCATATTTGACAGAATAGGTTCAAGGCTTGTAGAATATATAAAAACAACATATTATGATGGTTAATGTCTTGGAAAAGTATCTAGAATATCATAGTCATAAAGTCTAAAAGCATATAAAAATAACATAAAAGAAGCCAATATTTGAACCCATCATTCCCCCCCAACTAGACTTTTGCTTGACCTCAAGCAAAAAAACTCAAGTAAACACCTAGGGGAAAAGATTATAATGCAAAGTAATTTTCCTAAGGTCCATAACCTCTCTGACACCCTATCCCTGCTTGAGATAAAAACCATTATAGCATGCAAGTCTATCCATCCTGATTGACTCTGGACTCCTACATTCATCACTTCTTCCTCCTACTTAGTATGGAACTAGATAAAGGAGAATAGGAGGGTGAGAAGTAAGAGGTAACCATGCCACTCCTCTTTGCTCTGAGATCTGGATGTACCTATGTAATCGCTCAAACATATTCATGAAATTGTGGAAAGAGTGAGGCTCCTTCTTCTGCAATTCTGGGGTTAGACTATCCCATTTGCTCTACACATACCTTTGGCAGTTTTGAATAATAGACACTGCTATCTGCTGTATCCTTCTATAATCCCAGAGTCTCAAATCCATAATTACTTTACCTGGACCCTTATGAGAGAGGAGTGTTAACCATTGGGTCATGATCACATCAGGATTTAAGGATTCTTTCCTAATCTGTAGTGGCACTTTCTTTTCTTGCTCCTCATACCTATCCATCAGTTCTCTCCTGAGCTGCTCATTCCTGAAGTAAGATAACAGTGCTCTAACTTGAAGATCACCAACATAAATCAAGGGATTCCACTCTATACCTTCTTCCATCGAGTAATTGTGCAAACAATATTCACACAACTAATCTTGTTCCTCCAAACTGACTTCTTGAAATAACTGGAAAAAATGATGCCTTGAATAAATAGAAATAGGCTAATTATTAATGAATCTATTAAACTGAAAACTCAGAAATTTTTCTTTAAGAAACAATACATAAACTCTCGGTGGGGGTCTACATTCAATGATTTGAATTGCTCTGTCAATTATCTCTGTCAGCTTGCCCTCCACCCTTTTCAATTCATAATTTTTACTTTCTAATGATGCATTAAGGATCTATTTCTCTTTTTCCCAGTTTTCCTTTTCTTGTTTGAATTTATTATTGAACTTCACCAATTCAAAACCCAAAGATATAATAGTGAGGCATGTTGGAGGTCTTATTACAGGAGGCTGTAGAATTGGTACTTCTCTTCCCTCATTTTCCATTTTACTCTCAACCACCTGTGCCAATAGGTCCATATTGGTTCCATGACCATAAGTGTGAATTTTCTCCTCCAACTCTTGTATTCTTATCTCTTTTTCGTTATCCTTTTCCTCATACTGTTTCACTTGTTCTTCTAATTGTTGTATCCTATCCAGGGCTTCTTAAAGTTCTTGCCTTATATTTCTATCTTCCAACAACTCCTTTTCTTTTCCACAATCAAAACTTTCATCCTTATTTTCAGTAACATCAAAAATTTCTTTAGTAGGGCTGTCAAGAACTGATTTTCCCATTTTCTTTGCAATGAAAATGTCTCCTGAATCAGAACCAGAGGATCAAGAAACATACCTTCTTTGTTTAGCAGGTATACTGGCATCAGTAGGAGCATTCTCAGTGACATTTCCTTCCTTATTTGAATCTGTGTCCAACAATTTTGGATCTTGCCACTGTTGTGCTTCTTCCTTTTATGCTTCCCCTTGTTCCTCATCAACTCCTTTTCCCACATCCTGCCTCTTTAGCCTTCCTGAATGCCTAGGTGTGATAGTTTTTGTCTTCTCTTCACTTTTTCTCTTTTTCCTCTTCTTCCTCTCCTTTCTCTCCTTTCTCTCCCCTGCACCCTTCTCTTTCTCAACACCCTTATGTTTCTTCACATTCTTCTTCCTCTTCTTCTTCTTAGAAGAAGTAGAAGCATCACTTCTCATAGCTCCTCTCATAGGTTTATGGTTAGGAGGTGAGGGTTCTCCTACTTTCTCTTGTGGCTCTTCTTGTTTAGGTTCAACTTTAGGTTCAACATATGGTTCAACTTCAGGTTCAACATCTAGTTCAATATCAGGTTCTTGTTGAGGTTCATCTACTTCCAATAATTCTAAGATATCCTTGCATTGTTTAAAAGCATCCCAATTAACCTGTGGGTGCTAAATTATCAAACTCCTTTTAACCAACAGAGTTATCAAATAATGATGAGACAATGTAGTCTCTGTTTGCCTTTTCTGATACTCAAATGCCATTCTTTTCAACATATTATAAAGATAATTGGGAACATTAACTAGTTTGTCATAACGCAGGTGATTCAACAACTTAAAGTGTGCAGTATACAACAAATTATGTTGACCATCACAGATAATATATTTGATAATATATGAAGCACACTTCCCCCAAAAGAATGGAAGGGATAATCTCTTCATACCTTGTGTGGTCGAGTCCAGGTTCTCACCACGCTCACAAAATTCTTCCCTCGCCGTAGCTGCATCAGCACGGGCTGGATACTCAGACCTTGTACGTGGTAAACTGGTGACTTGGCCAATGGCTATCTCAGAGGCATCCACGACCAATCCCCTAATTGTGGCTTCGTCATACTGCAACGTTGCTGCAAAATCCCTTGCCATTTCATTATCATACTCCGTTAATTTCAAAAAATAGTCTAACCACCCCACTCTGGTAAAGAGTGGTAGAACCAATACATCCTCTAATATCTCTTTATGCACCGATGGCTCTCTTCTGATGACATCACCCCCATTGTACTTGTATTATACACTCTTATGAATTCTTAATTCTGCTTAATTTCAATTTTACCACCTTCAGAAGACTGCATTTCAATTCTCCCCCCAACTGTAGCTTTTAGAGCTCTTTGTTATGATTTTTTTTTAAATTTTAGCTCACTCACAGGGAAACAACAAGCTCACAATTTAGGGCAGGTCGACTATCGTGGAAAAATGACACATGAAAAAAAACTTATCAACCAAGGAGTATAAGCTTATGAAGGCACTTGCACTATATGTGCCTCCAAGAATCATATCTATCCTAAACTATCTTATCCAAACCTACCTAAATTATTCTACTTGGCTGGAATTCTCAGAAATATAAAAATAGTAAAAACAACTACAAAACCCAGTGGCTACGAGTACCTGCAACATAAGCTGTAGATAACTATATTCAACAAGTAATTATAGAATTAACTCAAAATGTCTAGAATGATAAAACAACTTAACACTAACCTCTGGAGGACTTACAGTAAACAAAGCATGCACTCATTCATGAATCACAATTACTGGAAATAGTAATCAGAATATTTTATTGAACTCACAATACAATTTATGAAATATCAAAGAAACAACTTTAACTAGAAATGCATAAATAAATAAGGAAATAGAGGAAGCGAATACTAGTACCTTGAGTGGCCAGCTTAGGGAACTATCTCACTTAACTGGGAATCAAATCTACTTCAGATTCTCACGCATTCTTATAACACATAGTCATGTTTAATTCATATCATAAACATGATCTTCTCAGATTGTATTCAATAAAACATGTCTAGATCTTCCAACATAGAAAAATAGAGTAACATCTGGGAAAATATAAAATGAAGTAACTTTGAAAGAACTAACTTGACATCGAACTCATCCCTCCTTACTTATACAAAAATGAGAGAGTGTTATGTAACTACCAACTAACTTTGATCATCAATCCATCCCTAGATATCAGGGTAAGGTTTGGGATCAATTTATTAATCTAACTAAATAGAGGAAGCAGAGTCTTATTCAAACAAAAATTCCTATACAACAACTCATATATGAAACATACAAGCTGCGATTAGAATCCTAGAATAAGTCTTCTCCTTCTGTATTATTCTTCCATAATGATCATGTTCAACTTCAGTTGGCATTTGATTGTGACTTCCTTTAATGCCCTATTTTTCAATGTGCTGCAAATTCTCCTCTCCTCGAGGCCACACACTCGCTAATGCACATGGGTTAATCCATAGAACATATGCATGCAAATAAACTTCATAATTAAACTATAAAATCTCATCTATATGCATACATACTCATGTCTAACTCATTCAATTGGCAAATATTATCACCATGTTTCATATTTGACAGAATAGGTTCAAGGTTTGTAGAATATATAAAAACAACATATTATGATGGTAATGTCTTGGAAAAGTATTTGGAATATCATAGGCATAAAGTCTGAAAGCATATAAAAATAACATAAAAGAAGCTAATATTTGAACCCATCAATTGGAGTGCAAGATTGAATCATTGAGGACAAAATACAATAGAAAATCTTGATATTGAAAATGAATCCAAGTACCATAATCCTCTTTAATATTAATTTTTAAAAGTGTGTTTGTGTGTTTTTAATTTTTGACTGAAATCCTTAATCTAGGTTAATTTCTAAATGGATTGCTTTATTTATTTATATATTTATCCTACATAGTTGAACATAATTGTTTATTTCTTTTCATTTTTCTGAACCAATTTGATCCTACACCCTCTAGGTTTTAGTGTTTAGGGTTTGATCTATGATTTTTAGTTATAGATATGATCATTTTCTAACTTTTACACTAGATATGAACTTTATTTTGATCTTTATTGACTCCTAGGATTTTTTTTTGTGTTTATATGCCAAATTCTCATTGTCATCCTCATTTCCCTTAAGAAGAATTCCTAAGTTGAATCATAACATGACTATGATTCACGTAGAATATGGAATGACTAAATATTTAGTCGATACTACTTATCTTACCGAGTAGAAGAATTTGATCATGATGCCCATGTTGAGAAAATAGATCATACACAATATATAGATTTAACTACATATATGCTTTCATCAAATCTTGCACATTTGGCTAGCGATTCTAATTCTTCTACATTGGTTGCTATGATCTACACTTTGTTGATTAATAATCCTTATTGATTAAAAGAGCCTAAAGGTACAGGTTAAAGGATAATCTCCTGAAGCCCTCTGAGTGGTTTCTCTCACCACTCCCATCCAAGTCTATTCTTTCTTTGTTCCTCCTAGTTCATCCTCTCCTACTTTTAGTGTGCCATATATCTCCACTTCTCCTATTAAACATCTTATTGTGCCTACCTCCCATTTTGTCCCTAGTTCTCATGTTCACGAGCCTCTTCTATTATTACTATTTCTCATATTGTATCCACTTCTCATCCTACTAGTGTCATGTCTACTTCTTGTGTTCCTCTCACTAGTATGATGCCCACTGAACTCATGTTGTTGTCACCCCACCTTTTTCCATTATGTCACACCCTATCTACACTCCACCAAGTATGTCTCATGTTGCCTCTTCCATGTCTATCCCCACTCATAGTTTAACTCTCTCTATCCTTGATGCACTTCTTCAAAGCCTTGATAAGATGGAAGGTATATTTGATGCTTTACCTAGTGGAAACATAAATGATATATCTATAGAAATTAAACACAACCCAATTGCTCTTGAGATTTTATATTATTCATTTCTAGTTGGATTTATTGCTCCATGTAATTTTAGATGTATAATGGTAGAGGATATCCATGACACATTTCAGGTCCTTTAATGTTACATGTTTGGATTTTTTGTATGATGATAAGCTTTTTGCTAAGCTATTCCATACACTTTAAAGACTATTCTATTGAATGATTATATTCACTTGTCTATCTATTACTTTTTAGATTTGGCCAATGCTAGTTTTATTGAAAATACAATATTTCTTTCTTTATAAGTGAAGACAGTTTTGGTCCTTCTAAAGGGAAATATAAACAATAGGAGGGAGGAACAATAAAATTTGTTTTATATTTATAATTAGCATGAATATCTAGAGTTTGTCATAGATATTTAGATATTTTTTGTAGATGATAAAAAAATATGTTAAAATAAATATTTTGAAAAAATGTATAAAACAACGAGAAGAAAACAAAAAGGGATTTTCTTTTAAAATCTGTTCTCTCAAAATAGGTATAAAACTAAATGGGAATTGTATTAAATTCATTCTCTCAAAATAGACACAAAATAAAATGGGACTTGCATTAATCCATTCTCTTGAAAGGGACAAAATACTAAGTGGGAATCAACATGGGTATCCAAATTTCACAATTATGTAAACTTAAATAATTTTATTTAATATTACAATATATGTGTGCCATTTGTCGATAGGTAATTACATTAATCCGTTATCTCAAGATGAGCACAAAACTAAATTTAATCACATTAAATCCTCTCAAAATGAGCACAAAACTAAATTCAAATTGGCATGGGTATGCAAAATTTGCTTTCGCAATTACATAACTTAATATTTTTAAGATATAAGCATTAATTCATTCTCTCAAAATGCCTGCACAAAAACAAATAGGCATAATACTAATGGTCTATTCTCTATATCTAGACATTTTGATAATACCTCTCTTACACATGTGCCTCGTCCTACCCAGGCTATGTTCAATGATTCATGTGCTTTCAATTAATTACATTATTTTATACATGATGATATGTTTTATGATGATCACACTTGTACAACTCAAGTTAACTAACCCATGGATATTCACAATAGCATTTGACATGGTTATGTCTTACATGAGGATAGTATACAATTTGATTTGTAAATTCATTAGCTCGTCTCATGTGTTTGACATTGATGTATCTTTATCTTATCCTATGTTACATGATAGCATTATGAACCTTAAAGTGAAGAATTAAATTACATGATATGATATGATTATGAGAGAAATAGACAATTCATTTCAACACCTCTTCCAAATTCAAATAGAATGCCATCTTTTAGAGAATAACAAAATTTTGAAACACTTTGAAAGAATGCCTTAATTCAATTATATTAAAAATACAATTATATTCTATTTTTAAAGAAAGATTCAACAATAGAGATATATTTGTCTACCACTAATTTAGTGTCACCACCTTAGATACCTATGTCAAATATGGGTCTACCACTAATTAAATTTGCTACGTATTTGGTTTATCCTCCTGTTATACAATCAAAGTAGCTTCACTCCTATCAATATCTTGTGTTGTTGTTCTATCCAAATCATCACACCAGTTACATTTGTTGTTCTTCATGCAAGACAGATCAAGAAATACAATTGAAACATGAGGAATGGTTTTAGGCCACCTAATATTCATTACTTCAATAAAGTCTCTCCCCTAAGAAGCGTAGTGCCATGACCATCCATGAAACATCAATGGTTTCACAATGGGGAGTTGTAGTCCAATTTGACTAAATAGTTCCATGCCTCTACACCTATTTATCAAGTCTTCTAACCCCTTTTATAAAGAGTATTGTTCCATCATCATTTGTGATTTGTAAAAAATATTTAGGTAAATTTTGTACCCTAATGTTTGAATTGGTTATACTCTCCCCATCTTCAAGGTCTAAGATATGAACATTAGTAGCTAAAAAATGTTAGCAAAAATTACACATTTAAGAAATGGACATATAAAATAAGTGTTTGAAAACACATCACATTTGAGTGATATTGGTTGTCCTCCTTAGTGTCAACATTTAAATGCAATATAAATGGTAGGTCATCTGCAACATCCTAATCCATTCACATAGAAAGAACTAGCAAGAGAATAATAATAATCTAAATTGAAAGTTAAGGTAGAAAAATTATGAAAAAATCACAAAAGAAAAAAGGTTAGTTGATAGATCAATGTCAACGTCATCTCCACAAACTCATGTGCTCACACTAGAAATATTAACAACAATAATGGGAATGTTTTTTTTCATAAGTAACGGATCAATTGTTTCCCTCATCATGTTCACCTTGACTACATTCTTGCATGTGTAATCTTGTGTTGAAAAGTTGCATGAACACACAAACGTAATTGGAATTGACCCATACACCTAGTAATAGATCTCAGAGCCCTATATATTGTTGTTTGAATTCTTTTCGTTATTGCCACCTCTGTTTTGTTACTCTTATGCCTTCTTAATTTCCTAGCTGATCTTGGAGAGGCCTTTTCCCATGCTTTGCCTCCCATGGCTATTTGGGAAATATCAAAAAGGGTTGGTCCTCCTTGTCTGATTGCTCTTGCAATAGTTCCTCTATAATGTCATCACATATGTCATTGCTAACTTTGAGTATGACTTCATTAATGATTACCTCTATATTAAAGTTTTCCATATATGTGCTCCCAAGGTAGTTGTCTAGCCCCTCATATGTTCCTCCTAGCTCTTCCTTTCTTTCCTCCCTATACCTCTATGGAATCCCATTATCTAGGTCTACCTTTTCAGATTCTTTATGTTGATAGCAACAATCTACTTCGTCATCTATGGGTGTTGGGAGTATTACCTATACCTGGGGAGTGTGTTCAGCTAGGGAAGGGGTCGACATTGTTCTCTTCTTTGTTGTCATTTTTACACCCGCTCCTTCCTTCAGGTCTTGAGTGGGAGATGTCTCCCTACTAGTTACACATCTAGGAGTTGGATCCTAATGGACATTTTTGAGTTCCTCCCTTGATGAATTTGGATCTTGTTGAGAATTCCCAGCTACCTCCACCACCAAGACCTGGCTTTGGTGATTGATCTTTTCAGTTTGGTATTGTATGCATCAAGAATTGGTCTCTGTTAATGCTGAGAGATCATTACCCTCTTGAGAATCTCCTTGGAAATTCTTTCTTGAATTTCAGAGATCCTAAATTGCCTCTAGCCTATTTTCCATCTATGGGAGATAGTTCCCATACACTCCACCATCTCGAGGTACATTAGACCCTCTCTCTAAGGAGACCATTTCCTTGCCAGGTTTTTATATTTTACGTGGCCATGGTCTTCGCCCATAACACCTTGAATCATTGGTTCTTCATAGAAGATTTTTTATTCCCATGTACCTTCTTGGGATTTCAATTTGACTAAAACTTCCTTGTCTTTCTCGGTGTCCATTAGGAGGCATAATCTAACTGTTCCAAGCCAACAATGGATCTAAGGGATCTCTATTTTTGGAATTTCTCCAAAGAGATACCTATCATTCTAATGGTGTTGAATTCTCTATACTCTAGGGTGAGGTTTGAGATTTTGATGCAGGAGCATCCCTAGTTCAAAAGCAATCTTGCATCGACCAAAAATATTTACATTTCATTTTATTTCTTTCATTTTCCCAATTTAGTTCAGTCAATAGCAATTTTTTGGTCCGCATTCTACTGCAGTTTCATTTCAGACCTTACAGAGCTGGACTTAGCATCTAGACATCTTCATGCACATCATATCCAAAACTTAGATCATTTGGATCAATTTCTGGAAAGATATCGCTATTAGAAGATTGACTATTTTCTTAAAACATAGCATCCTGACAGTCTCAGACAATCAACTAAAGGAGAAGACTTGTGGAGCACTTTCACGACTTGTAGAGCATAATTATATATCATTCAAGGAACTTTGGATCTTGGCCAACCTTCCCTAAGATCTGCACATCGATTAATTCACTTGTAGAGGACTACAAGCTGTTTAGGGCTGACCGAGATCCGTGTACACACGTTACATCTCTTTCATTGGAGTTTGTAATCTATTTGGCTGACGCAGAGGAATCTTATAATCCAGAGATGATATATAATCATGTAATGGATGCCTAGGAAAGTAGTAAATTGGAATATGAAGTTGTAATCTTAGGATTTTTCTCTGTAAGACGCTTCAAAGCTACATCTTGTAGCATATTTTGTAGCTAGAGAATCAGGCCTGTGAGCCCTAATTTGTAAGCCCGCATGTTGCAAGCATGTGTGTCTTTTGAATCTATGATATACTAAATGATTGAATTTGCATTTGCATTCTATACTTGAGTTGCTTCCTTGTGTTTACTCTTGCTGCATGGCCTAGACTGTTCACTTTGTAGACCCTCCTAGCTGTCACTACAACAAGTGGTATCAGAGTAAAGCTTCAATTCGTTGGGAGAAAAGCAAGTGAAGTTTAGGAAGGCATTCCATAAGATCTTGCTATGGACAGATCGTTGAATTTGAGGGAGACTACTTGTGTTGTCAATTGATTGCCGAATGTGAGGCAGTTGTTACCTTGTAGCTTGATAGATGAATTTGAGGTAGTTACACTTGATCCTAGGAAGAGATGCCGCCATGGAGAATGCCTCCTATTGGTACTATGGTTGGAAGAATGGATGAGATGATGAAAATGATGAAGACAATGCGAGTTCACTTGGATGCTATTGAAGACGATCGAAGAAGAGGACTTACACCTCGACCTAACGTTGAAAGTGATGATGATGAAGAATTTCAATCCACTGATCAAAATGAAGAAACCCTAGGAGAACAAGAAGAATCAAATCAAGTAAAGATGTTGCGAGCTATTTCAAAGATTGGGAAAAGACCTAGAGTGGATGTATCGAACTATACTGGCAACTTCAATCCTGAAGAGATGATTGATTGGATAAATGGCCTAGAAGAATACTTTGAATATGAAGAAATTGAAGATCGAGAGAAAGATAAATTAACAAAGACTAAGTTGAAAGGACATGCTACTATTTGGTGGAAAGAAGTTCAACTGGATAGAAACAATAGAGGAAAAGAGAAGATCATAAAGTGGGATAGGATGGTGACAAAATTGAAGAATTAGATTATACCTGCTGACTATGAATTGGAACTGTTGAAGAGATTGCAGAACTTGAGACAAAAGGAGAAATATGTGAAGGAGTATACTGAAGAATTTCATAAGATGATCATAAGGACAAGACATAGTGAAGCAAACAAGGAGAAAGTGTGATGTAGAGAGTACAGGTTGAAGCATTTAAATAGGGTGTATATACCCATCGACCCATATTACATATAGAATAATGATCAAATAGTTTTTAAAATCCCTATCGCCAGTCATCCATTGTATCTTCTCCCATTTTTACCCGCTATTACCAGTCATTACTTGCACCTAACATAATGCACATTCACTGCATACATTTGTAACATACAACCCCCCAATATGCAAATGCAGTATACTCACAGAATGTCACTCGCATACAAATGCGATATACATACAGGTTGTCTTCAACATACAATTGCAGGATATACACAAATTGTATACTCGATATACCTTAGCAATATACACAGAAAATGTCTCTTCGCATACATCTACGAGATACTCACAAATTGTTCTAACATACATTTGCAATATATACATAAACCGCACCTTTGGCTTAACTTAATGTATCTTCTCAATGCATTTAACTCAATGTATATCCGCAACATACAAATGCGACATATGATTGTGAGATACACACAAAATGCTTCCTCATACAAATGCAGTATTTACACAAATTGTTTCGACATACAAATGTAGTATACTCACAAAATGCATATTTGTTGATACAATACAAGATTCCCACCGTTAATTATTTCTGTCACTTGTAACTGAACACACTACACAGAAATCACAAAATCCTACAGAATAGAAAGAAATCTAACAACACGGAGGTCATTCCACTGATTTCAAAGAAATCCACTAGTGGAATGACCCCAATCTACATTCCTTTGGTTAAACCAAACAAACTTCTTTTATTCAGAAATAATATACATTCTTCTGTTTGAATCTGTCTCCTCTCTTTAGCGAATACAAAATTGACTATTTAAAGACTCATAAATTGGTAGTTACCCACGGTGGAAGGTGAACCACCTCTGCCATTTCAGTTACACTCCTACAGTTTAGTTACATTCTCTTACTCTTTTCTTGACACATATACAAACTCAACATTATGCCGTACTTAGCTAGATATACAAATATGACTCTTTGGATATAACATAAAATGCGAGGAATCTTCCAGATTCTTGAGGTGCTCTTGCACCATACAACCAACCAACAAAATTTCCAAGTCCCTTGGAAAAGTACCTGCAACATAGAACTTATCTCTTCTGGCTTTATCTTCAGTCTCCTCAGCTTCAGGCTTCCAATCTTCAAATCAATAGAATGGTGACCAACCAACCAACAAAATCAACCTACCATCTTTTCAGAGCATCCTCAGGATCCTTCTACTCCCATCAGTGGAGTATTCTCAGACTGAACAAAACCTCTATGACTACAACACAATGCTCCATCAACTCCATCTTACACGCTGCTTCACAGACCCATTCCTCTCGTCCAACAACAGATCTTGGTGATGCACGTACCACTCTCTCCTTAGTGGCCTCTCTCTGCACCCTTCTCCAGCGTAACCTCTGTTGGCGAATGGTCTTGACAGACCTCATCCTCATCTACCCACACACACAAGAATCCTTATTCCTTTTTGCAACTAGATGGCACGAGCATTTGAAACAGTCCAACAACTTCTATCAGCCTTTAAAATCTCTATCTTTAACATGGTCACCAACACAACTCTTCAGCTCTTCATCTGCCTTCTCAGAAATTAAATACAACACCTTTAGATACCAAATCTTTCACCAAACCTTTCGCTAGCTCTGATACCAATTTGATGTAGAGAGTATAGGTGGAAGCATTTAAACAGGGTGTATATACCCGTCGACCCATATTACATATAGAATAACGATCAAATAGTTTTTAAAATCCCTATCGCCGGTCATCCATTGTATCTTCTCCCATTTTTACCCACTATTACCAGTCATTACTTGCACCTAACACAATGCACATTCGCTACATACATTTGTAACATACAACCCCCTAATATGCAAATGCAGTATACTCACAGAATGTCACTCGCATACAAATGCGATATACACACAGGTTGTCTTCAACATACAATTACAGGATATACACAAATTATATACTTGATATACCTTAGCAATATACACAGAAAATGTCTCTTCGCATACATCTGCGAGATACTCACAAATTGTTCTGAAATACATTTGTAATATATACATAAAATGCACCTTCGACTTAACTTAATGTATCTTCTCAATGTATTTAACTCAATGTATATCCGCAACATACAAATGCGACATACGATTGTGAGATACACACAAAATGCTTCCTCATACAAATGCAGTATTTACACAAACTATTTTGACATACAAATGTAGTATACTCACAAAATGCATTTTTGTTGATACAATACAAGATTCCCGCCGTTAATTGTTTCTGTCACTTGTAACCAAACACACTACACAGAAATCACAAAATCCTACAGAATAGAAAGAAATCTAACAACATGGAGGTCATTCCACTGATTTTGAAGAAATCCACTAGTGGAATGACCCCAATCTACATTCCTTCGGTTAAACCAAACAAACTTCTTTTATTCAAAAATAATATACATTCTTCTGTTTGAATCCGTCTCCTCTCTTTAGCGAATACAAAATTGACTATTTAAAGACTCATAAATCAACAGTTACCCACGGTGGAAGGCGAACCACCTCTACCGTTTCAGTTACACTCCTACAGTTTGGTTACATTCTCTTACTCTTTTCTTGACACATAAAAAAACTCAACATTATGCCGTACTCGGCCAGATATACAAATATGAATCTTTGGATATGACATAAAATGCGAGGAATCTTCCAGATTCTTGAGGTGCCCTGCACCATACAACCAACCAACAAAATTTTCAAGTCCCTTGGAAAAGTACTTGCAACATAAAACTTATCTCTTTTGGATTTATCTTCAGTCTCCTCAGCTTCAGGCTTCCAATCTTCAGATCAATAGAATGGTGACCAACCAACCAAAAAAATGAACCTACCATCTTTTCAGAGCATCCTTAGGCTCCTTCTACTCCATCAGTGGAGTATTCTCAGACTGAACAAAACCTCCATGACTACAACACAATGCTCCATCAACTCCATCTTACACGCTGCTTCACAGACCCATTCCTCTCGTCCAACAGCAGATCCTGGTGATGCACCTACCACTCTCTCCTCAGTGGCATCTCTCTGCACCCTTCTCCAGCGTAACCTCTGTTGGCGAATGGTCTTGACAGACCTCATCCTTGTCTGCCCACACACATAGGAATCCTTATTCCTTTTTGCAACTAGATGGCACGAGCATTTGAAACAGTCCAATAACTTCTGTCAGCCTTTAAAATCTCTATCTTCAACATGGTCACCAACACAACTCTTTAGCTCTTCATCTGCCTTCTCAGAAATCAAATACAACACCTTCAGATACCAAATCTTTCGCCAGACCTTTCGCTAGCTCTGATACCAATTTGATGCAGAGAGTACATGTGGAAGCATTTAAACATGGTGTATATACCCATCGACCCATATTACATATAGAATAATGATGAAATAGTTTTTAAAATCCCTATCACCGGTCATCCATTGTATCTTCTCCCATTTTTACCCGCTATTACCAGTCATTACTTGCACCTAACACAATGCACATTCACAATGCACATTCGCTGCATACATTTGTAACATACAACCCCCTAATATGCAAATGCAGTATACTCACAGAATGTCACTCACATACAAATGTGATATACACACAGGTTGTCTTCAACATACAATTGTAGGATATACACAAATTGTATACTCGATATACCTTAGCAATATACACAAAAAATGTCTCTTCGCATACATCTGCGAGATACTCAAATTGTTTTGACATACATTTGCAATATATACATAAAATGCACCTTCGGCTTAACTTAATGTATCTTCTCAATGTATTTAACTCAATGTATATCCGCAATATACAAATGCGACATACGATTGTGAGATACACACAAAATGCTTCCTCATACAAATGCAATATTTACACAAACTATTTTGACATACAAATGTAGTATACTCACAAAATGCATATTTGCTGATACAATACAAGATTCCCACCATTAATTATTTCTGTCACTTGTAACCGAACACACTACACAGAAATCACAAAATCCTACAGAATAGAAAGAAATCTAACAACACGGAGGTCATTCAACTGATTTCAAAGAAATCCACCAGTGGGATGACCCCAATCTACATTACTTCAGTTAAACCAAGCAAACTTATTTTATTCAGAAATAATATACATTCTTCTATTTGAATCCGTCTCCTCTCTTCAGCGAATACAAAATCGACTATTTAAAGACTCATAAATCGATAGTTACCCACGATGGAAGGTGAACCACCTCTGCCGTTTCAGTTACACTCCTATAGTTCAGTTACATTCTCTTACTCTTTTCTTGACACATATACAAAATCAACATTATGCCATACTCAGCCAGATATACAAATATGACTCTTTGGATATAACATAAAATGTGAGGAATCTTCCAGATTCTTGAGGTGCTCCTGCACCAAAGTGGCAAGATACATCAATGGATTGAGATTGAACATTCAAGAAGAACTTAGTTTGGTAAGGATGACAACACTGGAAGATGCATATCAGTTTGCCCTGAAAGTTGACGAAATGTTGAACAAGAAGCATGAGCAAAGATAGCGAGGTCGAGGAGGTAAATTTTAGAGAGGTAGAACATTTTCTAGAGGAGAAAGATCATTTGCGGAGTAGAACAGACAAGATAGCACATTCAGGAAGGAAGATAGATATAGAAGTTCATATCGGAGAGATGATAGAACTTTCTACCACAGAAGAAACCCTAATTCATACCAGAGTGAATGATATAGAAGAGATGGAAGAGGACTTGATAGGAGAACATTAAGAGGAACCTATTTTAAGTGGAGAGGTGAAGGACACAGAACATTTGAATGTCATCAAGGAAGTACAAGCAAGAAGACAAAGAACAGTGGAAGAGAAACCTATGTGGAAGAACCTATCAGATCACCTAGTTTAATTGGTAAACCTAAGAAAGGAGAATCACTTGTCATGAGGGGTAAGTGCACAAAGATGAGGGACTAAAATGGGGTCTTAAGTTGCCACTTTTTTTGAAATCAGGAAACATTGATGTTGGATGACAAATTGAAGATAGCTACACTCAAAATTTGAAGATGGAATGAAAACAAGAGTTGTAGTGCTCCGAATCTAGTTTCTAAACTACTAATTTTTTCTAAAAATGGTTGAGATTAAGGGGTTCAAAAAGGGGGAGCACACAAATTGGTCCTATTTTTCTCAAAAAAAATAACATAGCATCTGGTGTGCTTCCCCTAAAATATTAACTTTTTTTTAGTATTTCAATAATCGCTCTAGTGAGAAATTAGGTAACACCATATAGTTTATCCTTGATTTTTCTGATAATTTTTTAATGAATAATTAATTTTTTAGTAATTTTTAAAGTGGACACATCCTAAAAAATAGAAATTTGAGCATGCTCCCCCCTAAAATGTTTGAAAACTAATCGAAAATTGTTTTTTTTTGAATTCGTGTAGAATGGAGTCTAGTTTCTAAAAATATAACTTATTTCAATTTTCGATGAATGGTTAAAAAAAGTAAAAAATACTAGACATTGGTTTTTGACAAAAACTAGACACACTAACAAAAGAAATTCAAGATGAAACACTAAACATACTCAAAATGTGAAAAAAATTATATGGTTAGATAGCTAACAGAGAGCTTAAGATTATGGTGGTATTTTTTTGTTTTCATTGAAAAAAGTGCCATCCTGATGGCGAGCACACTCCAGATTATCTCCAGATTTTGCTAAAAACTGATAAAAACACGTCCAACAAAGTTGAGCATAACGCGAGTGCGTTATGTGAAATCAATAACGCAATCGCGTTATAACGCGCTTGCTTTATGTGAAATCAATAACGCAATCGCATTATAACACGCTCGCATTATGACACTAGTAGAAATATGGCAAATAAATGACCAGGTGACTAAAACTTTTAGTCACGTGACCAAATTTTTTTGCAACACAGCTATAAATGACTAATTTGGTCATCTGTTTAAATGACTAAATAAATGACCAAATAAATGACTAAATAAATGACTAATTTGGTCATCGGGCAAAAAACACAACTAAATAATTGGTCAGACAAATACAAATGACTATTACTTCTCTATTCTTTTTCTTTCCAATTTGATCATAATCCATGAATTCAAAGATAATACAAGGCAAGGCAATAAATGTCTTCTTAGACCAAAGGAATAAAGGGAGAGAAAGCTCAGATGTTTTCCATGAGCAGAGCTGGATTATCTTGGCTCTTCAATCTATCTCAACGCACTAGCCACGACACAACATGCCCATTAATGATCCACATGCCTCGAGGATTATAATATTACATAATTATTATAATATAATATTTATATTATAATATTATAATATTATAATTATATAATATTATAATATAAATATTATAATATTATATATTAATATTATAGTATTATAAATTATATTATAATATTAATATATAATATTATATAATTATTATAATATAATATAATTATTATATTATAATATTATATTATAATAATTATATAATATTATAATATAATATAATAATATTATATTATATTATAATATTATATAATTATTATAATATAATATTATAATATAATAATTATATTATATTATAATATTATATAATTATTATAATATAATATAATATAATATTTATATTATAATATTATATAATTAATATAATATAATATAATATTATAATATAATATAATATTTATATTATAATATAATATAATATTATAATATTATATAGTAATATTATAATATTAATATAGTAATATTATAATATTAATATATAATATTATAATATTATATTATAATATAATATTATAATATTATAATATTATATTATAATATTATAATATTATATTATAATATTATAATATTATATATTAATATTATATTCTAATATAATATTATATTCTAATATAATATTATATAGTAATATTATATTATAATATAATATTATAATATTATATATTAATATTATATTCTAATATATTTATAATATTATATTATAATATAATATAATATAATATAATATAATATAATATAATATTATAAATATAATATTATAATATTAATACGATGAGCGCCAAAACTAAAATGTAAACTATGAGCGCTAAAACCAAATTGTTAAAATGGTTAAAATTTAATTAAAATTTTGGCGCCCGGTAAACCCTAATGTTTCATGTCTATGAAAAGTTAGTGGAGGTTTAGGGGAGAGGTGCGATGGAGCGTATTACCGAGGGTTGCTTTTGGTGGAGCTTCAGATCAACAACTCCTGGTTTTTCTTGCCGTGACATCGCTAGTATCTCTATTTCAACAACCAGCATAGATTTAACAAATATCTCTATTTCAACAACCATTTTATGCCCTTCAATCCAACTTCATCTAGGGATTTTTTTAATTCTTCTATCTTTCATCAATCTCCTAATAACCTCACCACACCTGCCCACTTTTGGATAGATGTTTGAGAGAAGAACATAAGTTGTGCAACATTTTTAGGATCCAAATCAAAAAGCAGTGTTGCTATAAATACTCCTAAGCCTATATTCATATGTAATCTACAGGCACCAAGAAAACACATCCATACAACTAGCATAGATTTAACAGGTATCTCAATGATAAAGTTTAGGGTGTCTAAAGCCTTTTCAAAAAATCCATTTTGTGCATATCCTGCAATCATTGCATTCCATGAGATGACATATCTTTGAGGCATTCTGCCAAATAGTTCACATGCCTTGTCAATGCTTCCATATTTTGCATCACTTCATCACCACAGGCACTTCAAGTCATGCTTGCGGTGATGCGGGGCTTCCCTGCATCACTGCAGGCATGATTTGAAGTGCATGCGGTGATGCTGTTGGAGCTGGTCAATGCAAATCATGAGAGCAAAAGTTTATGGCGATTTCTTTCTTTTATTTCAGTTGTAGCTGTTTTTGTTTTTGTTTGAAGCAATATCTTGGGTTTTTTGGTTTTCATGCTTTAATTGGGCTTTTCAAGATTTTTAAACATACGCTTTTTGGTAATCAGAGTTATTGTGGAACAAAACAAATCATCCTTAGTACCACTATGTGTTTTAGGCACCTACCCCTCAACAATATCCTTAGTACCACGAGGTGTTTTAGGCACCTACCCCTCAACAATTGTACTGTAATTGTTGGTGCAAGATTTAGATTGGTTTCTAGGGTGCGTATGGTATCATTGAACTCTAATTTATTTCTGAAGCATGCCCATTTTGGATCAGATTTAAGTGGAAGAAATCATGGCGGCCTGAGCCTCACTAAATGTTTAAGCCCCTAAACAGCCGCCTTGCCATTTAATGGTGTTTGTGACATATTTTAGCAGATTCATTGTTCTCGATGCAAACTTTTTCTATGGGCTCCAACTGTAGACCAATGGATTAGATATCAAAGTTTTGTTAATTTAAAGGCAAAAAAACCTTTTAGTGTCAACTTTAGCCATGCACGCCATAGTATATCCAAGCTTTTTTAGTTGTACATGTCATTTCCTTTGAAACAAGCAAATTATATGGAAGGCAGTTTGATAAGTTCTCTAATAAAATTGTTAAACAACTCATAATACATCAATTATTAGCATTTCTACTATAACTATAAATAATGAGGCCTGATATATAATGGTAGCTAGAAACAAACATCTCTGATTAAAAGATAAGGGTGAGAGAAACACAGGGTTTGCATGATCTTAGTGGTGGTTGTAGTTGTATATATGATGACACATCCTTTAAAAAATATTGATTTCTCTCTCCAGTTTTTGAGAAATCCAACTTTATATGTACAAGTGTGTAAACACTATAAAGCATTGATTCTATTTGAGTGACAGCTATTCAGTGGTGGAGAAGAATCCATTGAGGTGTCAAGTAGGGCTATTCTAAAATGTAGAAGAGAATGAAAGAGTAGAAAGATTTAATGAAAAAATAAACTGTAGACATTATGGCCAAGGAACAGGAAGAAACCAGCTTTTCTACTCACAAGTCTGCACACAAAATTGACAATGATATCTAAAATTTTCCATTTTATTTCTACTCACATTTCACTAAATTGTCTTGCCTTTTATATACTGTTAAATGAGTGGATAGTTGTTATCATATATATGGTTTATGTTGTGTGTTTTATAGAGAGAAAGTTTTAATATTTTTTGTTGTTGTGATGGTTTTCAGATTCATGGCAGAAAGTGGGACTAATGTTAGTTACAAGTTTCAATTGTGTGTACATTTTGGGATATTCAAACCTCATTCTAGTGCCTCTAGGATTGGTCTGGGGAATTATTGGCATGGTTGTTTTAGGTGCTTTCTCACTCTATGCTAATTTGCTGCTTGCAAATTTGTATGTTATAGATGGCCAACGCTTTATCAGATACAAAAAATTAGTTGGTCATGTATTTGGTGAGTACTTAAATGTGTACCCTTGTAATATAGATTATATACAGAACTATGTGACTTATTTCCTCTGCAGCTGATTGAAAAAAATGAGACAAATTTTATATATCGTTTGTTTAAGCTCAGCCTGATGAGACTTGGTAAACTTATGAATCTAATGCAGCTGAGTAACATGTGAATTATCTATCTTAACTATCTAAATATTTTTTCCAGTAATCGTATTTGGACACATAATAGATGCTATTTTTAATTTCATAAGATGAACTTCATATTTAACCAACTTCCTTCAATGATTTTGAGACACTTAGAACTATATGCTATTGTCTGCAAAATTGGCAATGGTGGGATTGTATATTATTTACTCAAATTTATTAATCATGCAGGGAAGAAAATGTACCATATTACCTAGGCTCTACAGTTTGCACATATCATACTCAGCAATATGGGGTTCCTACTATTTTCTGGGAGAGATCTTAAGGTACTCCATTTCCTATGAATTTTAGCATGTATAAATTCAACAATAAGGCATAAATTTCAATTGAATTTCTCTCCACACAACTGTCTAAAACTGTGAGGACAATATAGCTTGTATAGTTTGAAGGCTTTTGTCTTTTTGTTGTAGTTTGGAAAGGCATAAAAGTTAATTTGTATTATATGGATTATAACAAATGTCATTGTGGAAAATAAAAATCTATAGTTACTTTTAAGCACTGAAATATGATGCCATTAATCCTATCGCTATCAACAATGTTTAAAGCTTAATCCATGAGACCACATTTCTTTGAGGTATTTTGTCAAACAGGTCACGTGCCTTGTCTATACTTCCACATTTTACATACATGTCTACCAGAGCATTTCCAACTATAATTTCTGGCAAAAATCCCCCTTCCATTATGCTTTGATGGATGTCCATACCCTGTTCCAAAGCTCCCATTTTGGCACAGGCAGGGAGGATGCTGGCAAAGGTTGTGGAATTTGGCTTTAGACCTGCCAATTGCATTTGCTTGAAAGTTTCTAAAGCCTTTTCAAAAAATCCATTTTGTCCATATCCTATAATCATTGCATTCCACGAGACCACTATCCTTGAGTTTCAGACCTTTGTGATTTTCTTGTGAATCTTATCACTAAGAATGGTGGCTCAATTGATGCTTTACTTGTTTTCTAGAATGATCTTAATGAATCTAAACATTCATGGTTAGAATTACCTAATATGAGGATCATAAAACTTGACACAAGCTATAATGAGTTTAGGAGACTAAAGTTCTAAAGTGGGAAATTCATTTCTTACACAATCCCACTGCTAGCAATACACCTTGCTTATGTCATTTGATTATTCCCAAACATCCTCCTTAAGAAGTCCTCTAAGTTCACATTCCCTAAGTCAATGTCTAATACTTCATTAAGTGTAGAGACAATCTTAGAAGGTGCTGTTACCTCTTTAAGTTCATATTTCATTTTATTTGACTTGGGTGAAGTCATATGAGATCTCTAGTATAGAAGAAGAGCAAAGGATAATTTAAAATATCCAAAGAGACAACCTTTATATGGCTAATTTTCAAATAGTTACAAGCTTGTGGGAATGTAAGAACTAGAGGGAAGTAAGGAATTGGGAGTTTTTGGCAAATGAGAGTTGAGATTCTACAAATTAGCATGAGGATATTAGGGCAAGCAACAAGAACAAATGCAACTGAGCACAATGACTTCCACACTTATGAAAAATAAAAATTAGGGCATGGGATAATGGTCATACACATGCAACAATCAATTCTAGGGTTCATTTAGTTCAAACAAGTCACGTTCCTTGTTTATACTTCTACATTTTGCATACATGTCTACCAGAGCATTTCCAGCTATAATTTCTGACAAAAGTCCCCCTTCCATTATGCTTTGATGGATGTCCATACCCTATTCCAAAGCTCCCATTTTGGCATAGGCAGGGAGGATGCTGGCAAAGGTTGTGGAATTTGGCTTTAGACTTGCTAATTGCATTTGCTTGAAAGTTTCTAAAGCCTTCTCAAAAAATCCATTTTGTCCATATCTTGCAATCATGGCATTCCACGAGACCACATTTCTTTCAGGCCTTTTTTCAAACAGTTCACATGCCTTCTCTGTGCTTCCACATTTTGCATACATGTCTACCAGGGCAGTTGCAACTACATCTAATAGAATTCCTTTATCCTTTATGCTTTGATGGATGTCCATACCCTGCTCCAAAGCTCCCATTTTTGCACAAGCAGGGAGGATGCTGGCAAAGGTTCTGGAATTTGGCTTTACACCTACCAATTGTATTTGCTTGAAAGTTTCTAAAGCCTTTTCAAAAAATCCATTTTGTGCATATCCCGCAATCATTGCATTCCATGAGATGACATCTCTTTGAGGCATTCTGCCAAATAGTTCACATGCCTTGTCAATGCTTCCACATTTTGCATACATGTCTACCAGAGCATTTCCAACTATAATTTTTGACAAAAATCCCCCTTCCATTATGCTTTGATGGATGTCCATGCCTTGTTCCAAAGCTCCCATTTTGGCACAGGCAAGGAGGATGCTGGCAAAGGTTGTGGAATTTGGCTTTAGACCTGCCAATTGCATTTGCTTGAAAGTTTCTAAAGCCTTTTCAAAAAATCCATTTTGTCCATATCCTGCAATCATGACATTCCACGAGACCACATTTCTTTTAGGCATTTTTTCAAATAGTTCACGTGCCTTCTCTGTGCTTCCACATTTTGCATACATGTCTATCAAGGCAGTTGCAACTACAACATCTGACATAATTCCTTTATCCTTTATGCTTTGATTGATGTCCATACCCTGTTCCAAAGCTCCCATTTTTGCACAGGCGGGGAGGATGCTGGCAAAGGTTGTAGAATTTGGCTTTACACCTGCCAATTGCATTTGCTTGAAAGTTTCTAAAGCCTTTTCAAAAAATCCATTTTGTGCATATCCTGCAATCATTGCATTCCATGAGATGACATCTCTTTGAGGCATTCTGCCAAACAGTTCACATGCCTTGTCATTACTTCCACATTTTGCATACATGTCTACCAGGGAAGATGCAGTTGGACAAGCTTCCCGCATCACCGCGGGAGCTGTCAAGAGTCAGTGCGGTCCCGCACTGACTCTTGACAGCTCCTGCAGTGATGTGGGAAGCTTGTCCAACATTTTGCATACATATCTACTAGAGCATTTCCAACTATAATTTCTCACAAAAATCCCCCTTCCATTATGCTTTGATGGATGTCCGTACCTTGTTCCAAAGCTCCCATTTTGGCAGTCCGTGGGATTCTAATGGTACAAAATTATACACACACAGATATATTATACATCAAAAGACATAGAACATAATGTAAAAACTTAAAAGTTTTTGTTGTTTTTTATAGATTATTTTTAAATGTTATTTGTAGTTTTTGTGATATATATAGGGGAAAAGACCCAATAGGTGAGATAGTTCCAATGGCTGAGATAGTATATGTGCATTTAAGGTCCAATATTTTTTAAGTTTAGTACTAATATGTGTGCATTTAAGGCCCAATATTTTTAAAGTTTAGTACTAGTAGTTGTGACTTTAAGGTTGTTAGTGTTACTATAAGTACTAATAATTGAATGAAATGTGCCCTTCAAATTTAAAAAGCAACCAATCATGTGATGCCACATTAGCCCACCAAAAAAACATTGCACACCTATTGGTCCACCCTTTTTTTGGGGAACTATTTGACACCTCAACAAAAAGCATGATGATGTGGCCCTGAAACCTTAGTTTTACGCAGGGGTGTTGCCAAGTAAGCTACTGTAAAATTTTTGGAGTGATTCAAAATTGCCACGTATGATTTTGAGAGGTGTGAAGTTAGGGTGCACCACTACTAGGTCCTCTCCCCTATAGAACAAAATCATCGCTTTTAAATCAAAATGTTACATTTTTTTTGCAGTTTTTGAAATTTTTTTATAACTCTAAACTAGATTCAGATCTAGACATCATGATACAATATCTAGATGTATCAGATATGACATAGATATGGGCTTGAATTTTGATAGTAGTTCTCTTATACGGTAGAAAAATAGAAATAAATGACTAAAAAAACTTGAATTTTGTAGGTAGATCTTTGATAGAATATATATGGAAGCACTAAACTCTCGTTATTCCAAGTACGAGAAAGAACTATTCATTTCTTCTAACAATTCAGATATATGTATTGATTAGTGAATCCCTTATTCCAAATTTGAACACTAACATGATTGTTGTCCCCATTAGGTGGGGAATGTGAACATATTACATGGATTCAAAAATTTTCTTTCCTTCTTGAAACTATTTTGTTTATAGTTTTTGTATTGTATTAAGTTAGTGAGACCTGGATTGCCAATTTCAAGACATTATTGTGCATTATTTTTCAAGAAAGAGTCTTGGAAATTCCTTAAAGTTTATAATATTTATAATATATTTTATAATCCCTAACCTATTTTAACCATATGGGCACCAAAATTATAGTATGTTATTTAATCTGTTCTCTAATTCATCCATTATACATTCTTAACTGGTTTCTTCTTTTGTGTGTATGAGATGGATTAGTTATTGTTGGTATGTGAATTTAGTTTATCTTATTCTAGCATTGGTAAAGTAGTCGACAAAAGTCAATTGATCTTGAATACAAATGCATGCTAAAATTTTGTAACAACAAATTTCTTCTAAGAATAAAATTATTGAGAGATCTTTGCCATTGGTTTTTCCTGGTACAAATTAGATTTTCCACGTAAATCTGTGTTGTCTATTTTGTACAACTTACTACTATTTCATATTTTATTTATATTGTCTATTTTGACTTACTCTGTCTAAACAGATCTAAGAAGATCCATGGAGTCAAGAAGGTAAATATTCTTTCAAAGAACATGTTAAAGTAAGTTACTTATTTGCTTTTTGTTACAAAGGGGCAATTTACTTATTGCATTGCTAGGTTCTGTTTGTGCAGACCAAGGCAGGAGATGCAACAAAGAAGAAGTAATGCAACAATTAGCAATATTAAGCGAGTTTTGATACATTTATTCAGATTTTGAGATGTAAAATCCCATGATGAAATATTTAGGCTTCATTTTGCAAATAGTTCTTTCATGTTTTAGAGTTGTATAAGCAAAAAATAGAGCATTGTAACTCAGTTTTCTTAGTCATAGCATTGAGAAACACACTTTGCAACATAGTTTTCAAAGCAAAGACATATTTAAGTCTTGTATCTACTGTAAAAACACCTTTTCTCAATAAAATTTCAGTATTTTGCCTTCTTAATAGCTGTTTCATTGTGTGCAAATGAATGATTAATTATGTTTTTTGTGTTTTATGTTTAAACCTCAAAAATAATTAAATAAACTACTAATTGACTAAATATACTACCAATTAACAGAAATTGATGATTAAATATACTACCAAATTACCAAATTTACTACCAAATTGATGACTAAATTAATGACTAAAATTTGTTTAGTCATAAATTTGGTCGTGAGATAAATGACCAGAAATAAACTACCAATGGTCAGGTGACTAAATATACTACCAAATTGATGACTAAATATACTACCAAATTACCAAATATATTACCAAATTGATGACTAAATATACTACCAAATTAATGACTAAATATACTACCAAATTAATGACTAAATTTTTTTTGGTCATAAATTTGGTCGCGAGATAAATGACCGGCAATAAACTACCAATGGTTACGTGACCAAACTACTGATCACATGACCAATTTTTGGTAGTTTTTTTAGTCATTTATTTCTATTTTTCTACTAGTGTGATGAGCATAACTGACAATACACATGCCAATTGCATTTGCTTGAAAGTTTCTAAAGCCTTTTCAGCAAATCCATTTTTTGCATATCTTGCAATCATTGCATTCAATTATAGAACATCTCTTTGAGGTGTTACGTCATACAATTGACATGCCTTGTCTATGCTTCCACACTTTACATACATGTCTACAAGGGTAGCTGCATTTCCTATCATATCTCTCACTCTCTACTTCTCTCCCCTCTCTACGTCCTACCCTTTCTCTGAGTCTCTTCTTCCCTCCCGTATCTACCTCCTACCTTCTCTCTCACTCTCTTCTTCCATCCCCTATCTACCTTCTACCCTCTCTATCACTCTCTACTTCCCTCCCCTATCTACCTCCTACTCTCTTTTTGAGTCTTTGCTTCCTTCGCCTCTCTACCTCCTACCTTCTCTCTCACTCTCTTCTCCCCCTCTACCTCTTACCCTCTCTCTCACTTTCTACTTCCCTCCCCTGTCTACCTCCTACCCTCTCTCTCTTCTTCCTTCCCTTGTCTACCTCCTACGGTCCTCTCCCACTCTCTACTTCCCTCCTGTCTCTACCTCCTATCCTCTCTCTCACTCTCTACTTCCCTCCCCTCTCTACCTCTCCTCGTCATTCTTCCCATCCAATGAAATTTCATAAATTATCTTGTTTCCATTTCATCATCCTAATTTATATCCTCGTCCCTCTTTGCATGTCCTAGTTTTCTTGTTTCCATATTCTTTGTCGACATGTGAGAGGAGAGGGAGGAAGAGGGAGAGAGGATGGAGATGGATGAGAGAGAGAGAGGGGCGAGATAGGGTGATAAGGGGAGAGAGAGAGAGAGAGAGTCCTAGTTTTCTTGTTTTGGAGAGAGAGAGAGGGTTGGTCGGGTTTATGAGTTTAGGGTTTCTTAAGTTTAGGGTTTAGTGGAATTATTTATGGTTTAGGGGTTTAGGGTTGCTTGGGTTTATGGTTTAGGGGTTAGATTTTAGGGGTATTATTTAGGGTTTAGGGGTTTTGGGAGAGAGAGAGGTTTAGGGTTGCTTAGGTTTAGGGGCATATTTAGGGTTTATGAGTTTAGGGTTGCTCACACCTTTAGGGGTAAATTATTTAGGGTTTATGAGTTTCTAGGGTTGCTCAAGTTTAGGGTTTAGGGGTTAGTGTTAAAGGGGAATTATTTTATAATTTCCCTCCAATCCTCGTAATAATAATGCATTAGTCCACCCATCTCCTAATCCATCAATCCCTATCACCCATCCACCATATAACTCAGTATCTAATCCACCATCAAACATTCTAAGCTCTAATCCATCAACCTATGAATGCTTGAAATTTTTTATCCTTGAAGAGTCTTTTACAAAATCCAAAAATAAAAATAAAGATATGGAGCGATCCAAATCCACTGATCCAATTTCATCCCCCTTTAACACTCCCAATCCTAATCCATCCAGGCCTCCTATATCCATTCACTCGATCCTAATTGTAAACCCACAACATCTTCCATAATTATCCATCAACTATATGCATATCCTAGTCCATCAACCCATGAAGCCATGAAGGATGTGACCCAAGGACTATTAGCAAGGAATCTAAGAACATCATGTACTCAAATTCCTATCCTTGAGCCCAACAAAGAACCTCCTAATAACATGTATACCACTCCAACACCATCATCCACTCCTATGTCTATCTATTTCATTGAAGAGTCTCCTACCATAAGTCCAAGTCAAACCCCATCATGTAGCCATGTTGTCAAACATCCAAAAATTATTGATACTAGATCCAAGAACCCATCACATCCATCTAAGAAAACCAACAGCTATACTTTAATCTAGCCTAGTCTAAAGAATGTGGAAACACCAACCACCTATCCTAATCTAAATCCAAACATCCCATCTAATCCCATCTCAGTTCCCTTACCATCTCATGGTTAACCCCTCTGTACATCGATCTCATCATTAATCCTCTAACATCTCCTAGTGAACCCCCATCATCACCTCTTACTCCCCAATCCAATGAATATCAATGCATCCCCACTTACCCTATCCATATCTAATATCACTCTATCCATGCTTATCCTCCTTGTGATCAAGATATTATCTATGATCTTGAGATCATATCCACGAGCAAGTAAGTTCCCACATCACTCCTATCCATCATCCCATTAGCCTTGCCCATCATCCCATGCTAGTCCTATTCATTATCCATCAATACCCCATGATGAGACACTTGGTCCCCAAGAAAAAAACAAATATCTTCCAGGTTTAGGGTTGCTTCTAGGTTTTATGGTTTAGTGGTTAGGGATTTAGGGTTGCTCATTTTTAGGGTTCAGGGGTTAGGGGTTAGGGTTTAGGGACATTATTTATGGTTTAGGGGTTAGGGGTTAAGGTTTAGAGGTTTAGGTTTATGGTTTAGGTGGAGAGGAGAATAGGGAGATATAGAGGAGACCGAGCCTTAGAGAGATATATCTGTCTCCTCTCTCTCTCCCTCCTTGTCTCTCTATCTTGCTAGATCTCTTTTGATCCCCTCTCTCTAACTCTACCTTTCTATCTCTCCCTCCCTCACTATTTGAGGTTTACATGAGTTTAGGGTTGCTCAAGTAAATAGGGTTTAGGGTTTAGGGGGATTATTTAGGCTTTAGGGGTTTAGGGATGCTCAAGTTTAGGGTTTAGGGTTTAGAGAGAGATAGAGCGAGGGGGCCAATAGAGATTGGGAGAGATAGGGAGATAGAGGTTTAGGGTTTCTTCTAGGTTTTATGGTTTAGGGTTGCTCATTTTTATGGTTTAGGGGTTAGGGGTTAGGTTTTAGGGGTTAGGGTTTAGGGGCATTATTTATGGTTTAGGGTTTTATGGTTTAGGGTTAAGTTTTAGAGGTTTAGGTTTATGGTTTAGGTAGAGAGGCAAATAGGGAGATATAGAGGAGACCGAGCCTAGGAGAGATATCTCTGTCTCCTCTATCCCTCTCTCTAACTATACCTACCTCTCTATCTCTCTCTTTTCTTGTCTCTCTATCTTGCTAGATCTCTTTTGATCCCCTCTCTCTAACTCTACCTTTCTATCTCTCCCTCCCTCACTATTAAAGGTTTACATGAATTTAGGGTTGCTCAAGTAAATAGGGTTTAGGGTTTAGAGGAATTATTTAGGCTTTAGGGGTTTAGGGATGCTTGAGTTTAGGGTTTAGGGTTGCTTGAGTTTAGGGGTTAGGGTTTAGGGTTTAGAGAGAGATAGAGTGAGGGGACCAATAAAGATTGGGAGAGATAGGGAGATAGAGGTTTAGGGTTGCTTCCAGGTTTTATGGTTTAGGGGTTAGGGGTTTAAGGGTTTAGGGTTGCTCATTTTTAGGGTTTAGGGTTAGGGTTTAGGGGCATTATTTATGGTTTAGGGGTTAAGGTTTAGAGGTTTAGGTTTATGGTTTAGGTAGAGAGGTGAATAGGGAGATATAGAGGAGACCGAGCTTGTGAGATATATCTTTTTCTCCTCTATCCCTCTCTCTAACTATACCTACCTCTCTATCTATCTCTCTCCTTGTCTCTCTATCTTGCTAGATCTCTTTCGATCCCCTCTCTCTAACTCTACCTTTCTATCTCTCCCTCCCTCACTATTTGAGGTTTACATGAGTTTAGGGTTGCTCAAGTAAATAGGGTTTAGGGTTGCTTGAGTTTAGGGGTTAGGGTTTAGGGTTTAGAGAGAGATAGAGCAAGGTGACCAATAGAGATTGGGAGAGATAAGGAGATAGAGGTTTAGGGTTGCTTCTAGGTTTTATGGTTTAGGGGTTAGGGTTTAGGGGCATTATTTAGGGTTTAGGGTTTATGGTTTAGAGGTTTAGGTTTATGGTTTAGGTAGAGGGGAGAATAGGGATCCCTATCTCTATCTCTCTAGACATATGGATCCCTATCTCTTAATCTATCTCTCGCTACCTCTCTCTCCTCCTCTCTATCTCTCTCCCCATCCCTCTACCTCTTGAAATCTCTCTCCCTATACATCTCTTGATCTATTTCCCTATCGATCTATCTATCCTCATAACCCCATCTCTTAATATACCCCTCTCTACCTCTCTCTCTGTATTTCCCTATCTATCTCTCCCTTGCTAGATCTATCTCTCTATATCTCCCCTCTCTCTATATACATATATCTATCTTTCTCCCTCTATGGACCCCTTTCTCTATCTCAATCCCCATCTCTCCCTCTCCCCATCTCTATCTCCACCTATCTTCTCTATCTTCATGTCCCTCTCTATCTCTCCATGTCTCTCGATCCCTCTCTCTATATATGATAGAGAAATGAAGAGAGAGAGAGAGACTCTCCCATGTAGATACAAGGTTACATTTGTCCCTCCTTGTTTTAAAAAGTTCTATTTCACAAACCACATGGATATTTGAGTCTAGGGATACTCTTGGACCGTCACTTGATTACCTATTTGATGCACTACATGCATAGTTACAATATATTTTATGTGAGAGCATGACATCCTAGACCATGATTTTGGCACCAACATTTAGAAGGTTATGATTTTTGCATGCATGAACCTTTATGCTTTCATGCTTCCCAGAACGCACTCGCTTTATAACACGAGTGTGTTTTGGGAAGCATGGAAAATGGTAAAAAAGCATGTGGGATCCATGTTTCAGACCCCACATGACTATTATTCCTGCTTTTCATGAGTATATCAGACAAGAAAACACTTTTTGACTAATTGAGAATCATTTTTATATCAATCCACCACCTTTTTTTTGTTTTTTCAACATAGGAGAACTGATTTTACATGTTTTTGGAGAAAATTTGATTATTTAAAGTAAAAGTTTCATGTGTGATATTGTTTCAAAGCTAATTACCATTGATATATAGATTGAATTTGATGATATATGTTTGTTTTTTCCATAAATTTCACTAATCCTATTCTAGAATTATATAGAATTCATAATCAAACTTGCGGAAAACAAGAATTTGAAGATTTTGAAGCCATCTTTTAGAGAATTGGTCAACTGCAATATCGAATTCTAAGGTATGTTCAATTTATGTCCATTTTAATTCACATATATATGTTCTTATGTTCTTTATGTCTTTAAATATCTTTATGTCTTTATGTTTTTTATGTTCTTTATGTCTTTAAATATCTTTGTCTTTATGTTCTTTATGTTCTAAGATATATATATATATAACTTTTCCTGCATGCAAAGTTTTCCTCTAATATTAGACACATATTAGATCAAGGTTAGCTTGGGCCCATAGTTAAATTTGAATTCAAATTTTTGGGGATCAAATATGTAGTTATAGATTTCACCATTACATTTCACCTCCATTTTAACTTACATATGAACTACTATGAATCATGTATGTCAAAGTAAATAAGTAGCCAAGATGGAGTAAATGAAAATTATATATAAAGATGATATGGATATGGATAAAGACTCTATGTGTCCTCCTTCTAATTATCACTTCGTATTGAAACCTACAAGTACAAACTTCCATGAGTAGCATCTAATCAAAAATAAAATAGGCATGAACAACAACTACTTGATAATGTTAACATACAAAAAGGAAAAGTAAAAAGAGCATAATAGGCTACCAAGGAGCCTATAAAAAAATGAGTGATATGACTACGAAGTAGTTTGTATAAATAAATTAATAAATGTTGTGTTGAATAAGATTCATCATAAGCTATGAAATTTTCATTATCGTCATAATTATGAAAGGAACACTAGTGATATCATATGCCACCACCAATTGGATACATATAAGGGATCTGTTGGTACTCTTCACAATAAATCTTGCACTTTAAAGTGCAAGAACAACTCTTGAGACTAGGGATGTAAAAATAGGATAGAAGGAAAGGGCTCATGATCAAACATAAGATGGTAAAGGTGCCAATGTGTTAAGACAGGGTTAGCCTTCTTCACTTTAGACTGTGCTGAGTTTGGGAGGGTGATCCTCGAGGTTCATATGGAAAAAATAATCAAAGACAAGGAAATAAAACCAAATTTTAGGGAAAACCCACCTTATGTAGATAGAGCTCTTGAAAAGGTGTTATTAGCCCCAATTCTACAAGTTTGCTAACTCAAATTCAGAACCTCCTTCAAGTACAATAAGATTCCCATACAAGAAACTAATTTAATCAGAATTATTATTTTCCTAAAGATTTCTTTTGTATTTAAATGACATAATTCATGTTTGATAGTCAATGTGACAAACAACACACAACCCACAAATATATTTTAAGTTTCAAGTTCTTAGGATATGATCTTTTAAGTAAAACTAGGTTTGTAAGAATAAGTAAACAAATGTTTATATTGTTATTATAAAATAGTTTATAATTTGTATTTTATGGTTTTGGTGGTGGTGTAAGAGTAGGAGGCAAAGAGACTGGTGTCTTCATCCAATTTGGAACACACAATTTATTTAAGATAGGAAGATACAAGAAAGAACAAATAGGATATTTACTCATGAAAAATTAAGAATTTTGTAATAATACCTTACATGCATACACATAAGCTATACTACAAGTACACATCAAGGAATCAAACAAATAAAATAGAGTATGCCTAATTGAATCTTCTTTAATGATCCTCATGTAAACAACAACACTTCCCATAATGTGATGCAAGGCATCCCTGAGAAAAAATTCTTAGAATTTTACAAAGTCTAGGATAATTAACTAGACATACACATTATTTCATCTAGAAATTATAAATGAAGGAGAACTTATCAAGAATCTGAATAGTATAACATACACAAAAGGAGAACTAGTTTTACAATCATTGAGTAAGGGTTGGCACCCAAGCAAGTTAGGATTTTCTTTTAAGTCTAGGTGTTTTAATACCTATTGGAATGATGCAATGCTAAGGGTTCACTTCACTCATATGGAGGCATATTTCACAACAATGGGCTCAAAGATAAATTCCTCAACTTTCAAAGGCAAACAATTTCATGGCAACTTACTTCACAAGGCACATTTTCTTGGTTCCTCAGGTCCACAAGCTCAAACAAGGTTCCATACATTCTTTATTCACCTTAATGACTATAACTCACTCCACCAACTCCTCACAAAAACCTTCTTGCAGCCAACATGGTCCTTTCCCACAAACTGTCCCTTAATTGCTAGTAGCCCTCCAAAATGGACTGTCAAAGCATATCTTCTGCTGCAGACATCAACTCAAGATTGTGAAGGTATTTTTGGATACCCATTAATAAGTTTTAAAACATATCTCAAACTCAATATAGGTTACTTTGAAATGAAAGGCTCAAAAATTGACTATCCTCTGTTTTTCCTAGGCCTAATTAGGCCACTTTTACAAAGCAACACCTCTCAAATCTTTCTCCCAACTCACAAAACTAATCCCAATCCATTAGACAGACTTCAAAAGGCCTAAATCACCAACCTTTGGCAATAGAAGACTCCACCAAGTACCCTAACCTTAAAACCCTCATTCTATGCTTGTATGGGGGGGGGTTTATTGAAAATCCTACACCCAAACCTCAAATCACTTCAAAGACCACTCAGTCACCTTGCATAAGGTCTGCACATGCTTAATAAACCATAATATGGCCACCCACATTCAATTTTGACCAAAACTCAACATTACACCTCCTTTCTTGCTTGGAAACAATGCAATTTCTAACTAGGCATCACCCCAATTTAAATATAATGCCTCCCCCGCTCCTGAGATCACATGAACACAAAACCTACATTGAATTTCATTAAAGTTTGAGGTAGTTTGAAGTATATTCCTGTTGATTGCCTGCAAACCTTGTTTTTGAGGGTTTAAATGCAAGAAAGTGGTTTGTGACTCTTTTCCACCAATGTGAACACTTGACAATTTGTGGATTGGATTTAGAAAGGATGCATTTCTTGTTTACAAGTTTGTAGAATGTAGGGGTGTGAATTTGTTGTATGTGTGATGATACCCTAGTTTGGCAGAGCTATTGTTTTGAGCAAATTAGAGGTACAAAGATAGGGTTTGATGGAAAAATAGTTAGAGGATCATTCCAACTGATTGATTAAGCATGTACAGAGATAATTGAATGTGTTGGAGGCATCGACAAAGAAAAATAGGCTTGGGAACATAGACTTTCTATAAACCCTCATGATACAAGCATGGAATTGACATTAACAAGGGTTTTGTAGTTTAGGGGTTTTGTAGTGTTTCCCATTGACAAAAGTGGTGGATTTGGACCATTTGAGGTCTATATTGAACATTGGAATTTAGTTTGGAAGTTTGGTAGAAGGATTTTGTGGAGTTGCTTTGGAAAATAGGGCTAATTGCCCCCTTTTTAGGAAACAGAATAGTCAGTTTTTGGGGTTTGTGTTGCAAAGTGACCTATACCCATTTTAGGATATGTTTTAGATGAGCTTAAAGGGTATCCAAAAGTGTCAACATTTTTGGGTTTTAGTGCCTACCCTAAGAGAAAAGTTCTGATAGTCCATTTTGGAGGGCTACTAGCATTAGGATAGTCAAAGAAAGAAGGACCAATGGTAGAAGCATTTAAGTTGTATGAGGGGTGTTGATACATTGAATTAGTCTACATTAACTTGGAAAAGGTTTGCCAAGTGATAAACAAAGCAATAAGTTGTTGGTTCTTCATTTGATGGTATGTTTGTCATGTTGCCATTGAGTCATGGAGCCAGTCATGAGCCCTTTGTTGTGAAATATGCCTCCTTTGAATTGTGTTGAACCCTTGTATTGCATCACTTTTGGGTCTGTTTTCATGAACTCCACCCTTCCTCTACATCATTTATGACTTCATGTTTTTGAGTGTATAGTCCATGACTTTGTATGTTCAAGTGTATACTCCATGACTTTGTGTATTCCATTGTATACTTGGTGCATTTTTTGATTAAGAAAAAGGTGTGAAGAATCTATATGAAGGTCTTTCAAACCTAGTTAAGGAGTTTTGAAGCTTTCTTGGCCATTATTTGACAAAGTGTGATGACTATCCTAAATGAATGTGCATGACAGTGTTGGGGCAGCAATTGAAAGTTCATCAAATCTAAGTCTAAAAGTGTTGTTTGTGCATCATTTATGACTTTGTGTATTTGAGTGTATACTCCATGACTTTGTATGTTCAAGTGTATACTACAGGAATTATATGTGTGTACAAATGCATACTCCATGACTTATGTATGTTCAAGTTATCTTGATATGAGGTGTCTTATTCAGAAGTTTGTAGAACCTTGTTATTCATTCTGACTATGCTATTAATTGTCATTATAAAATTTCTAATTATCATTGTCTTATTCATCATGCTTGTAGAAATCATCATCATGCCAAGGAAATGAGCAAAGAATCTAACACCAAAAGAGTGTGAAGCTGAGAATGAGAGGAAAAGAGAAAGAATGAGGCCAATTCAGGAAAGTACAAAATTATTAACCATTCAAGAAGACATTCCACCATTGCCAATTGAAGAGGAATGTGACACGTCTAACGAAGCTAAGAGAGAGATGGAATTGGCGGCACAAAGGGAACGAATGCAAAACCTCTGTGCAATGAGGAAAGTGAATCTCCAAGTTGGAGGCACTCCATCGTCCACAGGTCAAGTTGAAGGAACTCCATCTTTCACAGGTGAAGTAGAAGGTACATCTACATTTTCTTCTCAAGTTGGTGGCATGCCATCATTCACACCTCAAGTTGAAGGTGTTGCAAGTATGGGCCTAACCGGTGTTGTCATTGCTGTCAACATACTTCTGTTACATTGATGATAAGGATTGGATGAGCTGTGTGATGAGGATATTAAGAAAATTAGTCCTAATCAAGAACAGAGAAAAATAGTGAAGACAGTGAGCTAAAGATCCTAGCTAAGATGAAGATTAGAGGATGCACATCAAAGGGTTTGTAGATATGTGTCTTAAGATGATCCAGTAAAGATTTTAGAGGTTCGCATGAAGATCTGAAGAAGTTATGGCCACTCAAGTAAAACTGGTTCTGGTAGATGTTCAGAGGTGACAGAGTGACACAGATAGGTCCAGTGAGATCCAGAAATGAAATATCTTATTCTGTAGATTTGGTGAAGTGTTTAGGAAGTCAATGTGAATTGACAACTCAATTGGTTCGTGGTCTGGAGGTTCACAAGCATCTATTCCATTGTGACAGTGATGACAGATTGTGTTCTTGAGGTTCCAGATGAAGGAGATAAGGATTTTAGTAAGCAGATGTAGTGTGGATGTTCTTGGTGGTTCAAGCAAGCTTATGGAGGTCTTTGGATCATGTCCAGTTCTTGTTGGTGGTCCGCATTAGAGTTTGAGCTCGCAATTAAAGAATTACTTCTGGATGATGGTGTTCTTCTTAAGTCTGGCCAACCGGATGAGTTACACATCCTGCGGTTGATCTTGAAGATCTTATGTGAAGATTGGCATGTTCCTAGAAGAAGATTGAAGTCTCAGATCTGTGTGGCTAATAGTATGTTGATCCACGTGAAGTCTTTTGTAATTAGTCATGATGTATTTATGTATTTTCTCTGTAATGTTTGCCGACTTAGATGATCATTCCTAAGTCGATGTCTTGTATAAATAAGGAATTGTAAAGTCATTTCAAAGTGATCTTGTGGAGATGAGAGTGTGGTAGAGAGGAAGAGAGAGAAAGGTAGAGCAGAAGTATTGGGCTTAAATGGAACTGACTCAAGCATGGTGAAGATGCTATTCTTTAGTTTGAGTATGTAATACTTATTATTCCATAGACAGTGTGTCTCTTGTAGGTAGTGAGCCTCTTATGAGTAGTGTGCTCAGGTAGTGAGCCCTAATTGGCATGTGCCATTTTGTTCTTTCTATTCTTCTAATAGAGAATACAATCTTGGGTTAGTCACCTTGTGGTTTTTCCCTTAACCAGGTTTTCCATGTCAAAATCTTGGTGTCATATGTGTTAATGTGTTTCTACTCTTGAATTGTTGCATTGTGTTTCTATGATTGATTTATTATTATGCTGCTGAATTAAGGAAGTCAATGTGACACAGATAGGTCCAGTGAGATCCAGAAATGAAATATCTTAATCTGCAGATTTGGTGAAGTGTTTAGAAAGTCAATGTGAATTGACAGCTCAATTGGTTCATGGTCTGGAGGTCCGCAAGCATCTATTCCATTGTGACAGTGATGACAGACTGTGTTCTTGAGGTTCCAGATGAAGGAGATAAGGATTTCAGTAAGCAGATGTAGTGTGGATGTTCTTGGTGATTCAAGCAAGCTTATGGAGGTCTTTGGATCGTGTCCAGTTCTTGTTGGTGGTCCGCATTGGAATTTGAGCTCACAATTGAAGAATTACTTCTGGATGATGGTGTTCTTCTTAAGTCTGGCCAACTGGATGAGTTACACATCCTGCGGTTGATCTTGAAGATGTTATGTGAAGATTGGCGTGTTCCTAGAAGAAGATTGAAGTCTCAGATCTGTGTGGCCGATAGTATGTTAATCCATGTGAAGTCTTTTGTAATTAGTCATGATGTATTTATGTATTTTCTCTGTAATGTTTGCCGACTTAGATGATCATTCCTAAGTCGATGTCTTGTATAAATAAGGAATTGTAAAGTCATTTCAAAGTGATCTTGTGGAGATGAGAGTGTGGTAGAGAGGAGGAGAGAGAAAGGTAGAGCAGAAGTATTGGGCTTAAATGGAACTGACTCAAGCATGGTGAAGAGGCTATTCTTCAGTTTGAGTATGTAATACTTATTATTCCGTAGACAGTGTGTCTCTTGTAGGTAGTGAGCCTCTTATGAGCAGTGTTCTCAGGAAGTGAGCCCTAATTGGCATGTGCCATTTTGTTCTTTCTATTCTTCTAACAGAGAATACAATCTTGGGTTAGTCACCCTGTGGTTTTTCCCTTAACCGGGTTTTCCATGTCAAAATCTTGGTGTCATATGTGTTAATGTGTTTCTACTCTTGAATTGTTGCATTGTGTTTCTATGATTGATTTATTATTATGCTGCTGAATTAAGGAAAGGATTTAAGTGATTAAATTGGAAGAAAGTTTTAAACAGTTGATTCACCCCCCCTCTCAGTTGTTTTCCCTAAAACTAACAATTGGTATCAGAGCTAAGTTCCTCTAAAAGGCTTAACAGCTTGAGGAGATCCAAGATGTCATCCTACAAGAAGGATAGTCTGAGGTTTGATGGAACCAATTTTACTCTTTGGAAAAGTTGCATGCAATGTCACTTGCAATGTATGGGAATGCAATATTGGACCATGGCTTCAAAGAAGTATACTCCTCCACAAAATGAATCGAGAACCGTTGATGAAATCACAGATGCTGAAAACAACATGCAGACTAAAGAAGCTCTTCTAAGTGCCTTGTTTGATTTAGAGCTGACAAATGTTGTTGACCTACAAACTGCTTTTGAGATCTGGGAAAAACGGGAACTTTTGCATGAAGGAGACAAGTATGTTAAATGTGCCAAGCTACAGAGTTTGAAAGGAAAATTCAAAAATTTGAAGATGAGAGAAGATGAAAATATCACTATTTTTATGCCAAGAGAAATGAGCTTGTTTGTGGCATTAGATGTGCTGGTGGAGTCTTGGATGAAGATGAGATCATTGGCAAAGTTCTTAGATCCCTTCCTAGATCTTACAAATACAAGGTTGCTGCTATTGAAGAATTCAGATCTTTTTCAGGTATCATAAGAGATTAATTAGTTGGTAAATTGGCTGCATTTGAATTGACTAAGTTTGGAGATGCCCCCCCAAGACTGAATCTGCATTCAAAGCTAGTGCCTCTGTTAAAGTAAAACAAAAGGTTGATCTGGGAAAAAAATCTTCAAGGAAACTATCATGGTATGAAAAAGCAAGAAAAGACCTGGAAGAAGATGAAGCAGAAGCTACTCAACTTGAAGCCCTTATTGCAAAAAGACTACCAAGAGGATCTGGTAAGTATGAAGGAAAATTGCCTTTTAAGTGTTTTAACTGCAATAAGATTGGTCATTTTGCCTCAAGGTGTCCGGAAAGATTTTCAAGACCAAATCCTAACAGATCAAGGTTCCAAAAGAATTATTACTATGTTCATGAAGAGTAACAGATGATGAATCAGAGTTAGGAAACAAATCTGGAAGTGACTGGGTGTTTATTGCCATCAAGGAAGAAGATCCAATGCCCTCTAAATCTGTCAATCATAATATTGTGGAAAGAGCTCTGGCTGCCCAAGTTGAAGAAAAGAATGATTGGGTCATTGACAGTGGATGCTCCCACCATATGACAGGTGACAAAAATAAGTTCATAGATTTGGAAAAGTATGAAGGAGGTGTGGTAAAATTTGGTGATAATTCTGCTGGTAGAATCAAAGGTAGAGGAACTATTTCTTTTGATGGAAAGAACAAAATCGGTAATGTACTATATGTTGAAGGCCTAAAGCACAATCTTCTCATTGTTGGATAGTTGGTGGACTAAGGCTATGATCTCCGATTCAAAAATGGAAAATGCAAGATCTTTGAAAGTTTCAGAACATAGATTGCATCCGGTACTCAAACTAAAGGTAATATCTTCCACTTGGTTGGTACTAGAAAAAGTTGCTTATTTGTTCAAATTGATCAGAGTTGGTTGTGGCATAGGAGAACATGTCATGTGAATTTTGATAATATCATCAAGATAAGCAACACTCAGGTTGTGAGAGATCTTCCAAAACTTGTGAAACCTACTAATAGCTTGTGCAAAGAATGTCAGTTGGGTAAGCAGAGCAGAGTCACATTCAAAAGTCAGGAACAATCTTCTACCGAATTATTGGACTCAGTTCATACTGATTTATGTGGTTTGGCAAAAATCAGAAGTGTGCAAGCTGATAGATACTTCATATTATTAATTGATGACTATTCCCAGATGATGTGGGTCACTTTTCTGAAAGAGAAATCAAAAGCTCTTGAGAAATTCAAAATATTCAAAGCTATGGTAGAGAATGAAACCGGATTAAAATTAAAATGTCTGAGGTCTGATAGAGGTGGAGAATTGACATCCGGTGAGTTCATAGAATTCTGTGAGAAGCATGGAATAAGAAGACAATTGTCTGCTCCTAGGACTCCACAACAGAATGGAGTAGTGGAAAGAAAGAACCAAACCATCCTAGAAGCATCTAGAACCATGATGATGGAAGCAAATGTTCCTCAGATCTATTGGAGAGAAGTTGTAAGCACTGTAGTCTATACTCTCAATCGAGTACAAATCAGAAGCAATACCGGTAAGACTCCTTATGAACTCCAGTTTGGCTCACTCCTACTATGAAGTATTTTAGAGTCTTTGGTAGCAAATGTTACATTAAAAGAGATGAAGATCTAGGCAAATTTGATGCTAGAAGTGATGAAGGAATATTCTTGGGTTATTCTACTCAAAGCAAAGCATACCGGTGTTATAACAAGAGACTGAGAAAGATTATAGAAAGTACAAATGTGAAGGTTGATGAAGGAATTGAAAAACCCTCAAGGTTTTATGAATATGATTAGAATGATGTTCTGATTCAAGGAACCCAAGCCCCTTCTAAAATTTAGATCCAGACTGATCCTGTAAATTAGGATGAAGAGATAAGTTTGAATGAACCTGTTCAAGAATCAGGAGTGAAAGAAACTCCCAAAGTTCCCAGGTATGTAAGACTGAATCACTCTAAGGATCAACATAGGTGATAAAAGCAAAGGGGTACAAACAAGAAGAAGGATTGCTCAAGATTTAGAAGAGTATTGTCTGATTTCAAAAGTTGAACCTAAGACAGTGAATGAAGCTTGCAATGATGAAAAATGGACTAAAGCAATGGAGGAAGAGCTAATGCAAATTGAGAAGAATCACACATGGGATCTTGTTCCCAGACCTAAAAACAAGAATGTGATTGGAACCAAATGGGTCTTTCAGAACAAACTGAATGAAGTTGGTGAAGTAGTTAGAAATAAAGCCAGATTGGTCTGCAAGGGTTACTCTCAAGTAGAAGGAGTTGATTTTGAAGAAACATTTGCTCCGGTGGCAAAAATTGAAGCAGTCAGATTATTTCTTGCTTTTGTTGCCTTCAAGGATTTCAAGGTATGTTAGATGGATGTCAAATCTGCCTTTCTGAATGGAGACTTGGAAGAAGAAGTATACATTGAGCAACTAGATGGATTTCAATTGTTTGATCATGGTGATATGGTCTGCAAGTTGAAGAAAGCACTGTATGGACTGAAGTAAGCCCCAAGAGCCTGGTATGAAAGATTGGATAAACATCTTTTGAAGATTGGTTTCAACAAAGGTACTGCTGACAATAATTTGTACTTCAAAATTGATCATGAAAATATTTTGATTGTTGAAGTATTTGTTGATGATATCATTTTTGGAGGAAGAGATAGTATGTGCAAAACTTTTGCAAATCAAATGAATAGTGAAGACAATGAGCTAAAGATCCTAGCTAAGATGAAGATCAGAGGATGCACATCAAAGGGTTTGTAGATATGTGTCTTAAGATGATCCAGCAAAGATTTCAGAGGTCCGAATGAAGATTTGAAGAAGTTGTGGCCGCTCAAGTAAAACCAGTTCTGGTAGATGTTCAGAGGTGACAGAGTGACACAGATAGGTCCGGTGAGATCCGGAAATGAAATATCTTATTCTACAGATTTGGTGAAGTGTTTAGGAAGTCAATATGAATTGAAAACTCAATTGGTTCATGGTCTGGAGGTCCACAAGCGTCTATTCCATTGTGACAGTGATGACAGACTATGTTCTTGAGGTTCCAGATGAAGGAGATAAGGATTTGAGTAAGCAGATGTAGTGTGGATGTTCTTGGTGATTCAGGCAAGCTTGTGGAGGTCTTTGGATCGTGTCCAGTTTGTGTTGGTGGTCCGCATTAGAGTTTGAGCTTGCAATTGAAGAATTACTTCCGGATGATGGTGTTCTTCCTAAGTCTGGCTGATCAGATGAGTTACACATCTTGCGGATGATCTTGAAGATGTTATGTGAAGATTGGCGTGTTCCTAGAAGAAGATTGAAGTCTCAAATCTGTGTGGCCGACAGTATGTTGATCTGCATGAAGCCGTTTGTAATTAGTCATGATGTATTTATGTATTTGCTTTGTAATGTTTGCCTACTTAGATGATCATTCCTAAGTCAATGTCTTGTATAAATAAGGAATTGTAAAGTCATTTCAAAGTGATCTTGTGGAGATGAGAGTGTGGTAGAGAGGAGGAAAGCGAAAGGCAGAGCAAAAGTATTGGGCTTAAATGGAACTAACTCAAGCATGGTGAAGATGCTATTCTTTAGTTCAAGTATGTAATACTCATTATTTTGTAGACAGTGTGTCTCTTGTAGGCAGTGAGCCTCTTGTGAGCAGTGTGTTCGGGCAGTGAGCCCTAATTGGCATGTGCCATTTTATTCTTTCTATTTTTCTAACAGAGAATACAATCTTGGGTTAGTCACCCCGTGGTTTTTCCCTTAACCAGGTTTTCCACGTCAAAATCTTGGTGTCATATGTGTTAATGTGGTTCTGCTCTTGAATTGTTGCATTGTGTTTCTATGATTGATTTATTATTATGCTGCTGAATTAAGGAAAGGATTTAAGTGATTAAATTGGAAGAAAGTTTTAAACAACTGATTCACCCCCCCTCTCAGTTGTTTTCCCTAAAGCTAACAGAAGGTACGCCATTTTCAACCTTTTCACCTCCAATCGAAGGTATGCCTTCTATCCCTTCTCAAGTAAATATTGAAGAAATTCCTAATATTCAGTCTACTTTACCAATTAAAATGCCTTCTAGAATTTTGCATAGGAAGCCTAAGTTTCTAATTGATATTGATGAGAATGTATTGGAGCCCATGCAGGATAAGATTCCCATGTGCACTTGCCAAAGATATGCCTATAAGATATGGAAATTATTCTTTGAGAATTTAAATGAAACTGAAAGATGTCATCTCTTTGTTGAACTGATGAGAAATCTGAAATTTAGGCCCACTATGAAGATTCTTGGCCTAAGAACATCGAATGCCTCAAGTGAAAAATCAATTATCAAGAATCTAATGAGTGCGTATGAGAGTGTGGGTTCCACCTCACACACCAAGGATAGTAATGTCATACAATGTGTCATTACATTGATAATTGTAAGCCAACAAACAAAAAAAGCTCACCTCATTAGAAAGACAAGTCAAGTATTGAAAATAAATAGAAAAACTCTAATGAAATCCATTGGAAGATGTCAAAGAGTTGAGGATCCAAACACTAATGAATTGTGGGCATTCTCTGGGAGACTCCCACAGAAAGACAAAGTTGTTGTCAAAGCTTTGAGATCACTAATTGAAGACTTTTGGAAGAATTACAAAAGGGTATCCCCGAATCAAAGGGATGTGGTAAGAAGGAGAATTGACAGTCGAAACCGTGAGCCACATCCAAAGCATTTTTTGGATATGACTCAAACACAGTTTTTTGGTAAATTTCTAGAGAAGTATCCTCAAATTAAAATTTCTCAAAGATATTTTGAAATGCTAAAACCTTTCTTTGTCAAAATAAATCACACATGCACTACTTGTTGTTGTAGATTACATATTGAATTTTCTAACCATTTTGATGTTTATTGGTCTATATGTTTAGATTTCCATACTAAAAATGTTTTGCAGGATTGTGGCATACATGCCCCACCAACTACTTCAAGAGCCTTCATATCAATAATTTTATGTGATAGAGAGGAAGGTCAAATATTCTACAGGAAATTGTGCTTGGATGGCACATGTCAGAATTGCGGTGGGTTGCAACGTATGCAAATATGTGAACATATGGAAAGAACACATGTGGTTGGAAATGAACTAGTAGAGTTCAAAAAGTATAAAATAATGGCATACAATACAAAAGATGGTAAAAAAGCAAAGAGGTGTGAATATGTTATTCAAAAGATTCCAGTGTATCAGTTTATGTCTATATTTCGTGACAGTATAGTGTATGAGTATGTAAGACATGCACATAGAGCTCGATGGTTGGACTTGCAATTCAAGTTATGTAAGGACACATTTCCAGTTGGTAGCATTGTTTCAGTCGTTGACTTTGCAGAGAACTACAGTCTACAGCCACAGTGTGAGGTGTAATCCTAATATTACAACTCGACACAGGTTTCTATATTTATGCACATCGCATTCATTCATGTGAATGATAGTACAGAGGATGATAGAAAGATCATAAGGGAGTATCATTTTTATATAAGCGATGATCGTACACATTCTGCAGAGTTTGTGGAAGGTTGCTTTCAGGTGTTCTACAATGATTTGGCTAGAAGGGGCATATCGTTTAGTCAGCATATCATATGGTTAGATAACTGTGCATCACAATTCAAGAACTCGTGGAATTTCTATTGGCTGAGCAAGAGGCTTAATATTATAGATGTTCAACATATGTGGAACTTTTATGAGGATGGGCATGGAAAAGGGGAGCATGATGGTGTAGGAGCATGTATCAAAAGAGCCATAACACAAGAAGAGTCAAAGTATAAAGACAATGCAAAGTTGATAGATGCAAAATCAATCGTCGAGTGGTGTAATGCTTCAATGGGTCCAGGTAATGAAGGTAAGTCTTCAGTTCGTAGATTTTTTTGGTTGATAGATGATACTAACATTGCACCAAATGAGGACTGTTGTACACTATTAGGATTAAGTGAGCTACACTCTTTCAGAAGCTTAATTGCAGGTTCATGGAGCATCCATACATGGAAGATGGCGTGTTTTTGTTCTTCATGTACAATTCAATCCTGGAATGAGTGCGAGTCACATGAGTGGGTTGATGAATGGCAGTTATGTTATCTTAGCCCACTTGACACGTATCAACCCTCGACAGCACTGGAACTGACATAGATGGAATCCTTAGTTGAATTTGACCACATATCAGATCTAGTTCAACCAGGTAATATATCTACTTGCATAGTTAAATTTGAAATTCCTAATGTTATCTTAAACTTTGTAGTATTTTTTAATGTTGACTAATTTCATCTAATTTGCTACACATATCATTGTAGGGCATGTTTATGTAGTTATTGCAGATGAAAATAATGAAGAGGGAACATATTATTACTTGTGTCATTGTGTTGAGGCCAAAAAGCAATTAGAGGCCCCAGTTACAAATGGAGAAAACATCGAATACCCTATAGGCTCAGTGGTTGTTACTGGAACATGGCTTAGAAGGTACCCACATAAGAGTGTTAATGTTTGGCTGTTTGAGGACTTTGACACGCATCGGAAGATTCTTCATTACTCTAACCTTGTCATGGAAACCAATGTTCATTTGATACAATATCGAGGTAGACCTTTGAACAAGACCTTGTGGAAGGTGCGCGACTCTCACCGTGAGGTAATACTTGACACAATAAAGAGTAGAGAAGACCCAGATGGTCCATTGGATTGATTTGTAAGTATGCATAAAACTTTCCTAGATGGTTACTTGTACTTTGTTTTGTATATAAATAGTAGTACGAATTGCTTCCCTCCAGCATATTTATGTTTAGTCAATTTTGCTTTTTGACGCTTCTCACAGAAGGTCACAACTCCAGTCCACCCAACTACGGACAAAGAAGCTCGAGAAAAGATGATGGAGAGTGATCATCAGATGTCGGTAAGTGATCGATTACATATGTGATGTTATATATTTCATGTGCATTTTGTTATAGTAATGTGCATATTGTTTGATTGTATTAATAGGTGGAGCTGTATGAGCTTGAACTATTGAAGAGATCTACTTGACGACAGAGAGAGGATGAGTCATGGATTGGCTCTCAATCTTCACGGTCAAGCAAGGGCTGCCAATTATTTCATAAAAGTCCATAGGAAACTAGTTTTGGGACATACTTTTGTATGTTACTGATGTATGTACATACTTTTGTAGATTACCGATGTATATTTTTGTATATATGCCTATATGGCTTTGTTTGAACAAGCCTATATGGAATTGTATGTAAACTAGATGTTATGTTCATGACATTATGTATACGACAATTTATATTAAATATTTAATATGATGATAAATTATCCTTTAGCAGTGGTATGAACTGTGGGCAATGAAGGCCTCATGTTTCGTTTGATTTATTTTCTATGGTATACATTTGATGTTTGCATCATCATCATGTTATGCTTCATGGGGTTAGATCTAAGTAATGGATGAAGTTGATCCTAATTGGTCTTAATCCTATTCACTCATGTTTCACTCATGTCATATCAAGATTGATGTCATAGGGTTTGGATGTTAGTTCGAAACATTCATGTTTATCATTTTACAATAGTAGGACATAGCTTCTTATGTCATTGGTTCATGCCATTAGATCATTGGATTTGGTTGTGGTTCTTCATCATAACATGTCATGCTTTTAGGAGTTGGATTGGGTTGTGGTTCTTCTTCATGACAAGAGTTTGTTCATGTCTTCATACTTTTTTGTCCTCCATGTCTTCAGTGTTCTCAGTATCTTCATGTGTTAAGGATTTCTTCAGTGTCCTCATGATGTTGATGTTGATCACAAAATATGGTGTATTAGTAAGAGGAAACAATGGAAAGACCTTGAAAATATTTGAGTGATGCAAAAAATAGAAGCTATGATATAGAATAATGGATGTACAAATCTCTCCCAACTCAAGATCAGCCTTGTTACAACATCATATTATTGTTTTATGCATGAGGAAGGATAAAATGGGTGTAGCCCTTAAGATCCCTAAGACAAAAAAATTGCCAAACTTTGACAGAGGTTTTCTCAGAATTTGTGGCAGCTGGGAACATTCTATTTAGACCTACAGGTGCACGTGGGGTACATCCATAATAACCTCTCCCAGTTTCATTCAACTCCAATCCATTTGACCGTGCCGAAATCAAACACATTCTTGCAAAATGCTTTAGTTTCATGCAGTGGAATGGTGCTAGGAGTGACATTTTGCATTGCATAGATCATGGGGCCGAACAAACTTCACCAACATGTTAGGGTGGGTGGATAAATGCCAGGGGAGGTCTCATTTTGTGTGCCAAGTGTCACAGTCGTTCGGGGCAGCAGGCTACCGGTAAAGTCCCTTAAGATCCCTAAGATGAAAAACTGCCAAACTTTGACGTAGCAGTTCTTAGAATTCGTGGCATCTGGGAAAATTTTGTTTGGACCTACAGGTGCACATGGGGTTCATCCACAATAACCTCTCTCATTTTTGGTCAACTCCAATCCGTTTGACCGTGCCGAAATCAAACGCATTCTTGCAGTGGAAAGGTGCTAGGAGTGACATTTTGCATTCCATAGCTTGTGGGGCCGAACGGACTTCGCCAACGCATCAGGGTGGGCAGGTAAATGCCAAGGGAGGTCTCATTTCATGTGCCAAGCGCTGTAGTCGTTCGGGGCAGGGCAACAGGCTACCGACAAAGTCCCTTAAGATCCCTAAGACAAAAAAACTGCCAAACTTTGACGGAGCTGTTCTCAAAATTTGTGGTAGATGGAAACATTCTGTTTGGACCTATAGGTGCATGTGGGGTCTATCTACAATAAGCTCTCTCAGTTTTGTTCAACTCTTATATGTTTGACCGTGCTATAATCAGACACATTCTTGCAAAATGCTTCAGTTTCATGCAATGGAAAGGTTACCAGGTGCCATATTTTTTGTTCTGCTTATCATGGGGCTGAACGGACTATGCCAACACATCGGGGTGGGTGGGTAAATGGTAGGGAAGGTCTCTTTTGGTGTGCCAAGCGTCCCAGTCGTTTGGGGCTGTAAGCTACCAACAAAGTAGAAAGTTGCTAACACTAAAATTTTGCATTCCATAGGTCTTGGGGGAAAAATGACTATGCCAACATGTCCAGGTGGGTGGGTAAATGCTAGGGGAGGTCTCCTTTCATGCGCCAAGTGTCTCAGTTGTTCTGAGTTGCAAGCTATCGACAAACTCGAAAGGTGCTAGGAGTGACATTTTGTATTCCATAGCTCGTGGGGCCAAACGAACTTCACCAACATGTCAGGGTGGGTGGGGAAAATGCCAGGGAGGTCTCATTTGATGTGCCAAGCACCGCAGTCGTTCGGGGCAGCAGGCTACCGACAAAGTCCCTTAAGATCCCTAAGACGAAAAAAATGCCAAACTTTGACAGAGTAGTTCTCAAAATTTGTGGTAGATGGGAATGTTCTGTTTGGACCTACAGGTGCATGTGGGGTTTGTCTACAATTGAAGCATTTTGTAAGAATGCGTTTGATTTCAACATGGTCAAATGGACTAGAGTTGACCAAAACTGATAGAGTTTATTGTGGACGGACCCCACGTGCACCTGTAGGTCCAAACAAAACGTTCCCAAACGCCACGAATTCTAAGAACTGCTCCGTCAAAGTTTGGCAATTTTTTCATCTTAGGGATCTTAAGTGACTTTGCCGGTAGCCTGTTGGCCCGAATGACTGGGGCGCTTGGCACACGAAATGAGACCTCCCTTGGCATTTAGCTACCCACCTCAACGCGTTGGCAAACTCCATTTGGCCCCATGAGCTATGGAATGCAAAATGTCATTCCTAGCACCTTTCCACTGCATGAAACTGAAGCATTTTGCAAGAATGTGATTGATTTTGACACGGTCAAACAGACTAGAGTTGACTAAAACCAAGAGAGGTTATTGTGGACGGACCCCACATGCACCTGTAGGTCAAAACAAAATGTTCCCAGATGCCATGAATTCCAAGAACTACTCCATCAAAGTTTGGCAGTTTTTTCATCTTAGGGATCTTAAGTGACTTTGCCGGTAGCCTGCTGCCCCGAATGACTGGGGCACTTGGCACACAAAATGAGACCTCCCTTGGCATTTACCCACCCACCCCAATGCATTGGCAAAGTCCGTTCAGCCCCATGAGCTATGGAATGCAAAATGTCACTCCTAGCACCTTTCCACTGCATGAAACTGAAGCATTTTGTAAAAATGCGTTTGATTCTGACACGGTCAAATATACTAGAGTTGAACAAAATCGAGAGGTTTTTGTGAACAGACCCCACATGCACCTATAGGTCAAAATAGAATGTTCCCAGCTACCACAAATTCCAAGAACTGCTACGTCAAAGTTTGGTAGTTTTTTGTCTTAGGGATCTTAAGGGACTTTGCCGGTAGCCTGCTGCCCTGAACGACTGTGATGCTTGGCACACGGAACGAGACCTCCCCTAGCATTTACTCACCCACCCCGACGCATTGGTGAAGTCTGTTCAGCCCCACGATATATGGAATGCAAAATGTCACTCCTAGCACCTTTCCACTGCATGAAATTGAAGCATTTTGTAAGAATGAGTTAATTTTGATATGGTCAAATGGACTGTAGTTGAACAAAAGCAAGAGAGATTATTGTGGACGGACCCCACGTGCACTTGTAGGTCCAAACAAAATGTTCCCAGCTGTCACAAATTTTGAGAAAACCTCTATCAAAGTTTGACAGTTTTTCTATCTTAGGGATCTTAAGAGCTACACCCATTTTATCCTTTCTAATGCATAAACCAATAATATGATGTTGTAACAAGGCTGATCTTGAGTTGGGAGAGATTTGTACATCCATTATTCTACATCATAGCTCTATTTATTGCATCACTCAAATATTTTCAAGGCCTTTCCATGGTTTCCTCTTACTAATCTAGCCAATCAGGACCTTGAAAATGGTGTAGCAGTAACATATAAGGCTAAGAAATCAGGTAAAAGATCCATGTGATCATCTATTTTTAGTTTTAACATATTTTTCTATCATCATTGACCATTGTATCCATGCATGTGTAGGTATATCAGTTAGTTCAGTCAAAGAGACTCCAAATTCATCATGTTTCCACCTTGTTTCAGCTCTTCATGCCTTGACATCATGATTGTCTCAACATGGTCTTTCATCATTTTAATAGTCCTCTTTAGTGTCTTGGGATAGGACATTACTTATGCACCTATTCATGATGATTTGTATGCATGACACAACAATATTTCAAAATTTCCTAATTGTCCTTTGTTACTACATAATGGTGGTTACCTTGATCGACTATATGAGGGATTGTCATCATGGGGGTTTGAAGCTTAAAAATAGTCATCAGAACATCTACCATGGTCCAAGAAGGTAAATTCTATGTAGAATTTGAAACTACTTGCAAAGGGCTTCATTCAATTCATGATTGTTGTCTTCACATGTCTTCCTCTAGACTTTGGGACAACAGTTATAACTTTTTCCATGGGTCAAGAAAATGAACTACAGATTGATTTTTTAGAAGTTATGAACCTTATGCATGTCTAGGACAACCTGAGCATCATAAAAATGAGTTTTATCAAACCTACAACAGCCATGAACATGAAGAACAAGTTGTAGATTTGGTTGAGAAAATGGGTATAAATCAAGCTAGTCTTTCACCACAAGGGGGAGGTGCATGATATTTGTGCATTTGGATGTGAAGCAATAGAATAATCATGATGAGGTTCATCATCATCATTTATAAGGACTTTTGTAATTGCAGTCGCCCTTATAGACATGCATGCAAAGTGTGGAAGCAATAGACAAGGCACGTGACTGTTTGCATGATGCCCCAAAGAAATGTCGCCCTCATTGAATGCAATGATTGCAAGATATGAACAAAATGGATTTTTTGATAAGGATTTGGAAAATTTAAAGCAAATTTCATCATGTTTCAACTACCTACCAACTGTCCAATAGACTTTTGAAAAGATTTAACTTTTTAACTTCCTTAAACTTACATTTTTCAATTTTACATGTGACAACTTTTGTAAAATGAACTCAAAATGACTCTATTGACTTGCACATGGTCTATTATGACCTTATTAGACCAAATAAACTAAAAACACCCAAAAAAAACCATTGCTACCATATTTCACAACAATGGGCTATGATATCAAACTCTTCTTCAACTTGACATGAACTCTTCAAGGACTACAAACCCAAAACTTGTTTCAAAACCTCCACCCTGCAAAACTATCACATGGAAAAACTTTGAAATGATGAATGTGCCATGATAAGACCATAATGGTCATCAAGAACTTAGACTTTGCAATTTTGATTAAGTGCCTTCACAATCAGCCCTTTAAGCCTAGTAGCCCTCCAAACAGTGGCTTTTGGGGCGTAACTTCCAGAAAACTCATCAAACCCACAAATGGTTTAGCATTTCAATACCCTTTTTGGTTCTCTTAAACATATCTCATTTGTGCCTAGGTTGTTTCAGACTTTTACCTCCTAAAATTGACTGTTAGGCTATTTTAAGGGGCAATTAGCCCTATTTTACAAAGGCAACGCCCAATCAATTTCTCTCTCAAACTCAAAACCCAACTCCAAAGTTCTACTCAGGTTTCAAATAGACCAAATCCACAAGTTTTTTTAGACAAAAGGATTATAGAGTCATCCAATTAATAAACCCTCATTCTAGGCCAATCTAGTGCTTGTATAAAGAGGGTTTATTGGTTCTCATCACTCCTCTACCCAAATCTGGTTTAGACCCACTCAAACACTTCACTACAAGTCTACACATGCTAAACAAAACATCATCCACACTTTAACAATGCTATTTCATCAAAATCCTACTTGAAAGCATCACTTTTCACTCAAAATGAACTCACCAAATGACTCTATTGACCTTGCACATGGTCTATTATGACCTTATAAGACCAAATAAACTAAAAACACCCAAAAAACCTATCATTAGACCTCATTTAACCAACTTGCAAAAAAAATGATTTGGTGCCCCTGCACCAAATTGGCAGGTGTAAAGCCAAATTCAAAACCTTCGAAATGGTATCTTTGGAAACACAGTATAGACAATCCATCAAAGTATATAGGAATTTGTCAAATGTTGTAGTTGTAAGTACCTGCAAGACTTGTATGCAAAGTGTGGAAAGCATATACTTGATGAACATGAACTGTTTGACATGATGCCTCAAAGAAATGTTGTCTCATGGAATGCAATAATTGCAAGATATGCATGAAATGGATTTGTTGAAAAAGCTTAAAAAAACTTTCAAGTAAATGCAGTTGGCACGTGTAAATCCAAATTCCACAACCTTTGCCAACATCCACCCTATCTGTACACCAATATAGAATGTTTGGAATGATTTATCGACATCCATCAAAGCATAAAGGATATAAGAAATTTGTCGCATGCTGTAATTGCAACTGCCCTTGTAGACATGTATGCAAAGTGTTGAAGCATAGACAAGGAACGCGAACTATTTGGCATGATGCCCCAAAGAAATGTCCACCTCATTGAATGCAATGATTGCAAGATATGAACAAAATTGATTTTTTGATAAGGCATTAGAAACTTTCAAGCAAATGCAATTGGTGGGTGTAAAACAAAATTCCACAACCTTAGCTAGTATCCTCCTTGCCTATGCCAAAATGGACATCCATCAAAAGGATAAAACATATGGGAATTTTGTTAGATGTTGTAGTTGCAACTGCCCTCAGAGACATGTATGCAAAGTGCGGAAGCATAGGACAAGGCACGTGAACTGTTTGGCATGATGCCTCAAAGAAATGTCACCTCATGGAATATAATGATTGCAAGATATGAACAAAATGGATTTTCTGATAAGCCTTTAGAAAGTTCCAAGAAAATGTAATTAGCAAGTGTAAAGCCAAATTCCAAAACCTTAAAAATGGTATGTTCGGAGCACGGTATAGACATCCATCAAAGCATAAAGGATATAAGAATTTTGTCAAATCTCGTAGTTGTAAGTACCCTACAAGACATGTATGCAACTTGTGTGGAAGCATATACAACGAACATGAACTGTTTGACACGATGCCTCAAAGAAATGTTCTCTCATGGAATGCAATGATTGCAAGATATGCACGAAATGGATTTTTCATAATGCTTTAAAAACTCTCAAGCAAATACACAAAAATAAATTTCAACCATTTATGCAAATTTTGGCACATCTAAAACCAAATTGTACAACCTTAACCAACTTCCTCCTTGCCTATGCTATAATGGGATCTAGAGAACATGGTGTGGACAAGCATCAAAGCATAAATGATATAGGAATTTTGTCACATGTATTGTATTTTCAAAGTTTCCCTTGTAGACATGTATGGAAAGTATGGAAGCATAGACAAGGAACGTGAACTATTTGAAATGACGCCTCACAGAAATGGCACAGTCCCACAGAATTCAATGATTGCAAGATATGCACAAAATGTATTATTTGAAAATGATTTATAAACTTTCAAGCAAATGCAATTGGCACTTGTAAGGACCAAATTCCTATAACAATAATTGATTATCATATTAAATAGTTAATATGAATTGTCATATACATAATGTCATGAACATAACATCTAGTTTATATAAAAAGCCATATAGGCATGTCCTAACAAAGCCATTCATGCAAATATACAAAAATATACATCGGATTAACATACAAAAGTATGTATACAAAGCCATCTGGGCATACAAAAAATATCTCAAAAACTAGTTTCCTATGGACTTTTAGGAAATAATCAGCAGCCCTTCTTTGACTGTGAAGATGGAGAGCCAATCAGTGACACATCCTCTCTCTATCGTTGAGTAGACCTCTTCAAATAAAGTTCATCCAACTGCACCTATTAATATATGCACATTAGCATAGAAAATGTATGAAATATATAACATCACATATGTAATTGATCACTTACCGCCGACCGATGATCACTCTCCATCATCTTGTCTCTCTCTTCATCTGTAGTTGGACGGACTGGAGTTGTGACCTCCTGTGAGAAGCATCAAGAAGCAAAATTGACTAAACATAAATATCATTTATGTACATCAAATGACATGAGATAAAACAAGAAATACAAAATTATGATATTTTCATGTTATTGGCTCATACCTCAGTCAAAGGATTTGCAACCATCATGGCTGCAACAATGCCTATCTGCGCTGACTCGTGAAGATCAGGAGGAGTCTCCACTGTATTCAACATCTAAAAATCAAGTTCAAGATTATGCAAACACAATAAATACTTAACATTATTTTAAAAATGCATAATGATTAGAAATATTAAATTTAGCTCCGTGAAAGTGGTGGTTTGGCGTCCAGGGGACTAAGGAAACCATGGAGGTGCCGGTGACTGTTGGAATCATCAAATTGTCACAAAATACTATTACCATTGACATATCTACAATAATTACGATTATGTGATAAATTACATACCTGCTGACTTGACCTCCTCTCATAACCTGCCAATGGACAGCTAATGGAGGCAGGATGAAGACTCTGACTCTGAAATTTCATTGCACAAACAATTACATACATTATTTTTGACTTATAATATCGATAATCATATAAAATTAATTACAAATTTTAAATAACAATACACTAAATCAAGATGAAACTTGTAACAAATTACTTGAGAGTTAATACCAAGTGTATGCTATAAGAGATCGTCATTGAGAATAAGATCATCCAATATGTCCTGCCCCTGTGTCACAACATGTTGCCCCTGTGTTGTAGAGTCTTGTCGTGCCTCCTGCATCACATAATCACATAGGTTCCCACATGTACTGCACAAATGTGGGAATACATGACACCTACTACTCTCACCCTCATTGGTCTCGGTAAAATCATCGGCATGCTGTGATAGAGTTTGGGTGAGAGTAGTCAATGAATGCAAAGTCTCTAGCTCAACACTCTCCTTCAAAGCCAAATGGAGTGACCTACATTTTGGCCTTGCTCGGGGTATAGGCACATGATCTTCATCTCACTGAGCCCCAGGTCTATCTTGGGCAGAGCCACCACCTCTACCCTAGAACTCACGAATGCCATGAATACTTTGGAATCTTGTTGAGGATTAACTCGCAATAGAGTTTCCTCAAGAAATATTATGGTACCTCATCATTGTTGCATGGGCACTCATCAAAGACCATGTACCATTTATCCCAAAAGTTTTAGGATATTTCTTCATTCCTACACCAATGTATAGGAAACCATTTGCAACTTTCTTCTAATCTTTGGCCAGTTTTGGGATTAATAAAGTGTGCACATAATTGAGATTTTGTAATTTTCTCATTCTTGACTTGTTCATATGACAACTTGTCGGCATACTATTGCCAAATCCTCTCCCTATAGTCTTGGAATTTGGTGATTTGTTTTGTCACCAAATCCATGTGGGAAACAATCTCCTGTAGTGATTTTGCAAGTTCCCTCCTACGATTAGTGGTTCCACTTGGATTGTTTAGGGTTTGAATAATAGTTTCAAGATGTTTCTTGTTTTCTTCTATTATCCCTAGGTAGTGTTCTTGATTATCCATTTCATGAAAAGGAGGTGAAGGTGGGTTTTGAGGGTTTGGAGGGTTTTGGGGGTTGTTTTTGTTGGCAGTGAGCCAACATCTCTTGCAGGATTCGTGACACGGCTTAACCACCTCTCGTGGATTCATTAACTCTGGTGGTTGTATCATGCATTAATAGGTTGACCTTTTGGTGCAACGGCAACCGTGTTTCGAACAATTGTTATCAGAGCCAAAGGTTCCGGGTTTGAATCTCCTCCACGAGTGACGTGGGCTCCTGTGAGTGATGCTGGGGGGATTGTTGGTAGTGAGCCAACATCTCTCGTGGGATTCGTGACATGGCTTAACCACCTCCTGTGAATTCATTAACTCTGGCAGTTGTATCAAGCATTAATAGGTCAACCTTTTGGTTCAACGACAATCATGTTTCCAATAGTTTTCACCCTCCTCAGCTAGATTTAGGTTTTCTCTTTCTCCAATAACTATAAATGCAATATAAAAATAAATCAAACATTGCAAAACTCAAAAATTATTCTCAAACTAACAAAAGAGAGTCAAACCCTACCTTCTTCCTGTGCTGAAGCCTCCAAATTTGCACGACGATGTCTTTGGTGGTGAGGTGGCATTGTGAATTTGTTGTTTTCTCTATTGCACTTGGTTAAACAACCTTTTCTTCAACGCGATCGCGCTTTGCCTTTCTTCTTTGCTGCTGTGAGGAGAAATGGTCATGAGAGAATGAGTAGAAAAGCATTTTTTTAAAATTTTATGTAAATAAAAACACGTGTGTTAATGCGCTCGCGTTTTGCTTTAATTTTGGAGATGGTGGCAACTTTTTGGTCCCCCATCTCCTTGCATTTACCTTGAGGAGAGCACTATTTCAATCATAGACTAATGAGGAACCACTGCAGAGGAAAGTTTGTTTAGGAATAGATGCAAGTCAGGAGGTAAATGTTGTGAAGTTGTAATTGATACTAGTAGTTTAGATAATTTAGTTTTAGAGGAGATGGTGACTAAGCTGAAGTTGGAAAGATTGAAACACCTTTAAGCCATATCAGATAGCATGGATTCAAGATGATCATAAGGTACTAGTGAGTGAACAATGTTTGGTAAAATTTCATATTGGATCTTATCATGATGAAGTATTGTGTGATATTATGCCTATGGATGTATGCCATATATTATTGGGTAGGCCATGGCAGAATGATAGAAAATCTATACATGATGGGAGAAAAAACACCTACACCATAACATCAAATGGAAAGAGAATTACTTTGATTCCTTTGGAAGATGATCCTAAGAGTGAAGTATGTGGGAATGCTAGAATCTATTTGGTAGATGGAAGGAAATTTCTGGATGGTTTGAGACATGAGAATGTGTTATGCCTTAATTCCTAAGAAGTCTGAAGACCTAAAGATAGAGACTGAAGAATCACAACCGAAGGAGATAACTAAGTTACTGACAGAGTATGAAGATAATGTACCTGAAGGATTGCCACCAATCAGGAGTATCAGTCATCACATGGATCTTATACCTAGAGCTAGTTTGCCTAATAAAGTAGCACACAGAATGACACCAACATAGAATGAAGAACTGAATAGACAGATACATGAATTGTTGAGGAAAGGTTTGATCAGAGAAAGCTTGAGTCCTTGTGTAGTACCTGTAGTGCTAGCATCAAAGAAGGATGGAGAATGGAGGATGTGTATAGACTCTAGAGCAATCAACAATATCACAGTTAAGTATAGATTTCCATTGCCTAGGATGGATGATATTATGGATTGTTTGAGTGAAGAAAAATGTTTTATAAAGATAGACTTGAAGAGTGGATACCATCAAATCAGAATTAGAGAAGGAGATGAATGGAAGACTACCTTTAAGACAAATGAAGGATTGCACGAGTGGTTAGTGATGCCTTTTGGATTGACAAATGCACCGGGTACTTTCATGAGGTTGATGAATGAAGTTTTGAAGAAATTATTTGGTAAATTTGTTATTGTATAGGGTCATCCCACAATAATGGGTTAATACACTTTTTGGCCAACCTTGGCATTGAAATCAACATTTTGAACTAAATCTTCACTTTCTGACACCTATAGCCGCTAAACCGTTAGGAATTTGAAGATGATGCGAACTAGTGATTTGTGAGATTTTGTTTGTAGATTCTAAATATATATTTTTAAAAATATGTGGATTTAAGTTGTAAGTTTTTTTGTGTCTCCTTTGATAACTAGTTTTTAATAGTAAACAACATTTTTTTAAAGTAATGTGTATTCTATAGCACATAACTTTTTTTCTACAAAGGATAAAATTTTGATTCTTTTAAATTTAGATTGGTAACACTGATATATAGGGCATGCATTTAGTTTCATTATGTTTAGTTGAATATTTTTTTTTAATTAAGTTTTGAAGTCAAACCAATTATAATTTAGACATAGGTGTATTCCGTAAAACATAACTTTTTTTGTATGTATCGATATTCAATTTTTTTTTGTTGAAACAAGGACATCAATACCTAGGGCATAGATATTTTTTAGAATTTTTTTTCACTAATTTACGAATTTTCCATTTTTGTAGAATAGAGAACTTGATGTTCGATGAAAAACTTACATTCACAAGAAATAAAAAATAAATATAATAATCAAATTAAATATATTTAAAATTATACTTTTTGGGAAGCTTATAATAATGACTACATACTTACAAAACATAAATTTTAAATGAATTCATTTGATCCCCCAAAAGGTAAATCAAAAGTGGTTTTTTATCAGCATTTTGATAGGTGTAGAGGAGACTCCATTATAGGTATGGTTTAAAACTAGAGGGGTTCTATCCAAGGGGGTTTGAATCTAAGGGGGTTTGATCAAACCCTCTTCAATTAAAATCCTTTAAATGGAACCTTTCAAGGCTTAAATCATTATATTTTCTAAAAATATGTGATTTCAACAAAAATCAGGATGTTCCAGAAAGTGTAACCCATTATTGTGGCAGCACCCTATATTTGGATGATATTCTAATTTTTAGTAAGACAAGAAGAACATTTGTGGCACCCGAGACAAGTATTGCAGAGGTTGAGAGAAGTGAAATTGTTAATAAACATTAAGAAGTGTAGTTTCATGAAGGAAGAGTTGGTATACTTGGGATTTGTGATTTCTATAGAAGAATTGAAGATGGACCTTGAGAAAGAGAAATTATTGAGTAGCCTACACCTGAGAGTATTGGAGAAGTCACATATTTCATGGATTAGTTAGTTTCTACCGGAAGTTCATAAATTTTTTTAATTCAATATGTAACCCTATGATAGAGACAATCAAAGGTGACATAAAAGACTTTAAGTGGACATCAGGAGTAGATAAACATTTTGACTTGTTGAAATAGAAAGTGATAGAGCAACCCGTGTTGACATTACCAGATTTCAACAAAGTATTTCAAGTAGATTATGATGCAAGTGGAAATGCAATAGGAGCAGTGTTAAGTCAAGAAGGTAGACCTGTAGCATATTTTAGAGAGAAGTTGAATGATGCAAGAAAAAGATATTTAGTTTATGATTAGGAGTTTTATGCCATAATTCAAGCCTTGAAGAAGTGGAGACATTACTTGTTGCCTAAGGAATTTGTGCTGTACAGATCATCAAGCTTTGTAGTACCTGAACAGTCAAGGAAAGTTGAATCAGAGACATATGAGATGGGTAGAGTTCATGAAGAGTTACACTTTTCTATTAAACCATAGGAGTGGAAAATCAAACATAGTTGCAGATGCATTAAATAGAAGAAGAAGCTTGCTGACATAGATGGGAGTTGAAGTGTTAGGATTTGAGGAATTGAAGAACATGGATGAGGGAGATCTTGACTTTGCAGAACCTTGGAAAGCATGTAAGGAACCTGTTGTGACAGATAGAAGTAAGTGGTTGGATTATTTCATTTAGGAGGATATGTTGTTCAAAGGAAATTAGTTGTGTATACCCAGGAGTTCAATGAGAGATAATTTGATCAAAGAGAAGCATATTGGTGGATTAGTAGGACACTTTGGCATTGATAAGATAGTGGCTTTGATAAGTGAAAATTAATTTTGGCCTTAGATATATAAGGATGTTAGGAAGTTTGTGCAGAGTTGCAGAATACGTCAAGTTGCAAAAGGAAGTAGTCAGAATATTAGATTGTACAAATCTTTGACAGTACCAAAGAGACGACCTTGGGAAGACATAAGAATGGATTTCATAATGGGATTGCCGAAGACACAGAGAGGACATGACTCAATATTTGTAGTGGTGGATAGATTTTCAAAGATGGTACATTTCATACCTTGTAAGAAGACAACTGATGCTGTTCATGTGGCTGACCTATTTTTCAAGAAGATTGTGAGATTGCATGGAGTACCTAAGAGCATAATTTTAGACAGAGATACAAGATATCTTGGATACTTTTGGAAGACACTTTGGGAGAAGATGAAGACAAATTTGAAGTTCCATTCAACATTTCATCCACAGACTGATGGATAGATAGAAGTAGTAAATAGGAGTTTGGGTAACTTGTTGAGATGTTTGGTTGGAGAGAAGGCGGGAAATTGGGATTTGATTCTATCACAAGAAGATTTTGCATACAATAATTCAGTGAAGAGAGGTACAGGAAGAACACCATTTGAGATTGTGACAGGAACTACCCCTAGAGGAGTTACAGAATTGAGAGATATTAGAATGGAGAATAAGAGGAGTGCAGAAGCAGAAGAATTTGTAGAACACATGATGACAATACATAATTAGGTTAAGAAGCATTTGGAGGAAATGAATAGTAAGTATAAAGAGCAAGCAGATGAGAAGAGAAGACACAAAGGATTTTTAGTGGGAGACGAGCTGATGGTATATCTGAGAAAAGAAAGATTTCTAGTTAGGACATATAACAAGTTGAAGATGAAGAAGTTTGGACCATGTAGGATTACTCAGAAAGTTTGATTCAGGAAATGTACATGAAGTGGAGCTACCTAAGACATTGGGTATATCACCTATTTTCAACATTGTAGACCTATATCAGTAACATGAAGCAGAGGTGGACCATCTTGGTTTTCCTCTAGCCCCAACAAAGTGAGGGACTCACTTTTTCAACAACCCTAGGTGTCTGATGTAGGAACATCCCTGGTTCAAGAGCAATCTTTCATCAACCAAAATTATTTGCATTTCATTTTGTTTCTTTCATTTTCTAGTTTAGTTCAGTCAGTAGCAATTTTTTGGTCCGCATTCTACCGCAATTTCATTTCAGACCTTACAGAGATGGACTTAACATCTAGACATCTTCACACACATCATATCCAAAAATCAGATCATTTGGATCAGTTTTTGGAAAGATATCGCTAACAAAAGATCAACTATTTTCTTAGAACAAAGCATCTTGACAGTCTCAGACAATAAGCTAAAGGAGAAGACTTGTGGAGCACTTTCATGAGTTGTGGAGCTGAATTACACATCATTCAAGGAACTTTAGATCTTGGCCAACCTTCCATGAGATCCACACATCGATCCATTTACTTGCAGAGGACTACAAGCTATTTAGGGCTGACCTATCCATGTACACACGTTACATCTCTTTCATTGGAGTTTTTAATCTGTTTGGTTGACGCGAAGGAATCTTATGATCCAGAGATGATATATAATCATGAAATAGATGCCTATGAAAATAGTGAATCAGAATATGAAGTTGAAATCTTAGGATTTTGCTCTGTCAGGTGCTTCAAAGCTACATCTTGCATATATTTTGTAACTAGAGAATCAGGCCTGTGATCCCTAATTTGTAATCCTGCATGTTGTTGGCATGTGTGTCTTTTGAATCTATGATATACTAAATGACTGAATTTGCATTTGCATTCTATACTTGATTTTCTTTCGTTGTGTTTACTCTTGCTACACAACTTGGATTGTTCACTTTGTGGACTCTCCTAACTGTGACTACACCAGATTTGGAACCATAAGGGGGAATACGACATGTTTTCTCTTACTAGATTGAAGTTTGGTTTCCAGGGTTGACAATGAATTACACTCCCTTGAAAGTCCCAATGGATGTCTTGTAAAACTCTCTGACAATCATCTTCCCCTGAGAATGTGGCTATAAAGAAGCCCTCTCCTAATTCTACTAGCTCTAATAGAGGAGGCTAGTTTTGTAATAACCAGTCCTAGAAATCATGCATAGAAAAACAATTCTTCAAAACTTTACCAATTACGGATGTCTTCTAAAGGTAGTGCAATCTTGGCTTGAATGTTTCTTTCGATATTTGAAGAAGCACTTATGTTGGCACTTTCCTGGGTCGGTCCTTGTCTACATTGTGCTTCAGATTGGTAGCTTGCATTTTGGGATTTATCATTCTATCAGAATATAGCCTCCCTAGTCCTGATAAAGGTTTGAAATTCCTTTCTTTCTCAGAATATTGCTTGCTGCCCATATATTCACCACCTTTTTATGTCATCTTCCCTTTCTTGGGTTTCCTTGGATAGGAGTATGACCTATTTCTCCCTAAATGATTCTTCCTGTGGAGGTAGTGGTGCTTTCACTTGCTATCTATTCCTCTGGATTTGTTCCACGCCATTTCTTCAGTCACTTAAATAGTGGAACTAGGAGACGGGTTTCTCATGTCTAAGTCCTTGTGAAAGTGACTATTTGGAAAAATAATTATTGCAGATTTGAGAAAGTCTCTTCGAGAATAATTGTAGATAATACTAAGATAGGTATATTATGGATGTTACTTTATGAATACTCAATAAATGTGCCACAATAGGTACCTCTCATTCATTTTTAAATCTTGAATAATTTAGAAATAGAAATAAAGTGGGGAATACATACCAGTCACTCTATGGGTCCATAAATTAGTCATGCAGACAAAATTAAACCATATAAAAGACACAAACCTCCCTATCATCCTAGAAAATTTCTTTGCAATATTCATTAAAATGGATTTAATATCATATAATAAGGGTTGTGGTATAGCTTTAGTCTTTGACCTGCATTAGAAAAAAAAAGAGCCAACAAAATTCCCATAACAAGGAAACATGATTCAAACAACTTCATATAGGTATACAAAGGGAGGAACTTTCTGGTATTTGAATGGAAGAACCATATAATCCATAGAAAACTCCTTAATAATAACATCCAAAATCTCATTGTGATTAGATTTGGAAAACATATAGAGCACAATATCATTTGTTATGTTGTACATACGCCAGACGATAATTGATGCCAAAACTATAATACTTTGAATAATTTTGGATAGAAAATCTAAAGAATCTAAAGAGCTAGACTAGAAATAACTTTCCCATAGAATCATTGAAGCCAAACCACAAATGAAAAATAGGCTGAGAGATAATTACACCCACCTCATTCCTTGAATAAGGTATCTGCTTATTCTTAAGGGTTCCAATCCCCATGACACCTCAACCATAGGTATAATAGGTGCTAGGATCCAATAGATCTAAAGATCTAAACCTAGGATCACATTAAATGTTGAGAGACCTAAAAGAACCACTTATAGTAAAATCTCAAAAGATAAATATATCCCAATAAGATAGTCATTCCACAAGTTGTAGTTAACGAAAGCCTCCATGCTGACCCTAGTATTGACTTGATTGCGCCAAGGAGCTTAACCCCTCTTCCATATTTAACCCATTAGTGTGTTGTGGGTTATTGCAGAATTTGAGCATAAAGCTAGACCAAACATTAGTAAATTATACAAGCTCAAAAGGAGGAATACTTTGGTTTCTATTAGGTCTTTGGTGTAAGGAAGGAAGAAATCCTGATTGTGATCATCGTCACTATGGTTGGAATATGATGACCCATGATTGCTACACTACTTGCTAATTTAATGAAAAGTTAAATTAAAATGAGAGATCCAATTTCATTGGAAGAATTATAATGCACTTTAAATGCAAGAGGGAAGCAACCAATTTAAGAAGTAACCTGATTGATATATCATAATAATCTTCAAGAAACTTGCCTCATGTCCCTTTAACAGTATTAATGACTAAAAGTCTAAACTTTTGGGCAATAAAAGCAATGCCATTAAGAATAAGGCTAATACTTCTACAATTGGGAAATGACTTGAAGAAGCAAAGGTCTTAGTATCTCTTGCACACCTCATTTAAAATTAGAACATATTATAAAAACAAATGAATTAATGCTACTAATAATTAAATGGTTCCTCTATTCTAGTCTCTATGACAGGTATGATACCATTAGAAAGAGAAGCAATATGTCAATTTAAAAATATATAATATACTTAAAGTGTATTTTAAAAAAAATAAAGTAAAAACTAAATAAGTTCATAGAGGATTAAATTCTTCCATTGTTCTTTTACCGTGTGATGGAGTGGTGTCATTTCTAGGAGTCTCTTTGTTGCCATTTTTATTTAGAAATATGTTAGCATTATAGGGAGAAGCATTATGCCAATGTGTGATATATCTAATAAAAATAAGGCATATGAATACAAGTTTATTATCATACCAAACAATGATCATACTCAAGAGAAGGTTTGGTAGCACCTCTAAGAAGTTCAATAGTTAAAAACATTGGCCTAGACCTATATGAGAAAAAATAGAGTTTTAACTAGGAGAAAGAAGTTTGATAAAAAAATTATATTGATTAAAATACATAAGTTCCAAACTAAAATGAAACACATTTAATGACACAGTGTGTTCAATATCTTTAAAAATTTGAATAGTATCTATTAAAATAATTAGATAAACAAGTACAGTTACAGTAAGATGAAGTAGAATGCACTATGACTATGTGTGATATATATATATATATATATAGAAACAACTTGGATAATGATAATATTACCAAAAAATAAAATTACCAAGAAAAGCACATGGACATTAATCTTCTTACAAGATATTAATTTCATTTGATACATTATAGGGGATAAATTTTTTGTGATTTTTTTTTATCTTTGCTACTATTGCACACCACCTTGTAAATTAAACTCCTATATATCCATGAGCTAAGAAAAAGTTTGTGAAAGAATTGACCAAGCCAAGTAATGTTAGAGATTAGTCATACACTCTAGTGACTACAAGAACAATATCGACCATAACAACAATTGGACCAACCCTTGAAACTATCTAATAGATTAACATTTTATATTTGTTACGAATATTGAAAATACCCACTTGATAATATAACCAAAAAAATGTTGTTTATAGAAAAAATAATTGTAAACAAGATACATTTAAATGCAAAGATGTAATATACTCAATCTCAAAATCTTATTCACTTATGAATTCTAGCCATCTTTATTGTTTGGAATTGAGATTAGGTTGCATAAATGTATCAACAAAGGCATCAAGAACATCAACAATGTAGGCATCAATGACTACTACAAATTCTCCATTACAATCTAGTACCTTTAAGTTAGATGTAGTAGTCAACTTTTCATTTAAAATTTAGTCCAGTCTTTATCACACTGATCAATCCATATAAATCTTTTATTCCTTCTCTACAAGGAAGTACATTTGATGCTAGCTATCCTAGAAAAACCTTCTACAAATCTTCGATAATAACTTACCACTCCCATGGAACTTCTAACTTCTAAGACATTCTTTTGAATTGGCTACTCTATGATGGATTTGATTTTATCTAGATCAATAGCTATGCCTTCTACAAATATTACATGGACAAGGTGGTGGATCTTCTTCTCAAATAATCTACGCTTAGATAATTTATTGTACAACTTATGTTCCCTCAATCTTTGTAGTACTATTTACAATTTTACCAAGTACTCATATTCAATTTTAGAAAATATCAAGATATAATTGAGAAAAACCAATATAAACCTATCAAGGCCCAGTCATAAAAAATGCTATTCATTAAATTCATGAAGGCATACAATGCATTTTTGAGTCCAAAGGGAACAATAATGAACTCAAAATGACCATCCCTAGGCTTAAACTAGTATTTGGTATATCCTCCTTGATTCTAAATTGATGATATCTCGATCAAAGATCAATCATAGTATTTGACCATGTACCTATCCATCTTTGGTATGCATCTTCACTACTATTAGTATGCCTGATATATGCCCACCTCTTTTAATGTCATCCAAGGCATCTCTTAGTCTATATATAGATCTCCAAGCATAACTTCTTCAAACTAATATTTTTAATTGCATTCCACTTTTGAATTCCATTTGTTATGCCACCTCCAAAATGCCGAAAGGCAATATATAGCTAGATGCTCCATTTGGAAAGCATGACAACATACAAAGGGGTATTGCTATTGTGTATGTTGTTTGCAGTAGTAACCATAGTAGTAGGGAATTTATAGATGAAAACTAATCATTTCTACAATGCACGAGTTTACAAAAATATTAAAAAGAAGGGCAACGATCCTTCTAACATTCTAGGTTCAACAACATATATTCACTGGGTTAGTAAAAGTTATCTAGAAAAATAAGTACAACTATAATTTCTTCTCTAAAAACCATATTATCAATGTAGTAGGTGTGAAGTTTTGCTTCATAAATTAGAATTCTAAAAACGTCTACCCAAAAACTTGAGTGACTATAAAGTTGTTCAAAGGGTTGCTTTGGAAATGAAGACCAACAAATATAATTTTGTGAGAGCTTCAAGGATGAAGTCCCACGGAGCATTCTAGAAAGATACTACTGCCCCAAAATAACACACCTACCTAGGGGCAAAAAATGTTGATTTGAAGGCAAGCAACTTTGGATGCCCACACACACAACTTCAATTATGCGGGTAACCTCTGCAAAGTTCTAGTTCCTATCTAATCTAAAACATGCTAGGAAAAGTGTTAGGAGGAGGCAAATAGTGCAAAGAAACAAATAAATAGGAGACAATGCACCAAAATGCTAGCGATAAGTTAACTCTCCTTTTAGTGCTCAACCAACCTATCAAACATGAAAAATACCAAGGTCTACAATTGGAAGTACTTTTGTAAAACCATTTAATACATAGAACTTCAAGCATACATCATTATGGCCTACAACTTTTAGATATGCATAAGAAACTCACTTGCATCCAGTGACCATAATAGGACAACACAAAGCATGTACATGAAATCGAAGTCGTTTGACACTTTCTGAGATAAGATATAAAAATAAAGCCATTTACACTTTCATTCACCAAGAACCAAATATCTTTACAAAGAGGGAAAACCTTATACTTGTAGATTGTCAAAAGAGAAAAGACTTTATTAAATGTTGATATTAAAGGCAATATCTTTACAAATACTAACATTAATAACATGATATGCTCCATAAAATGTTCATAAAATATTTTTTATTAAAACTCAAAGGTAGTAAAAAATTCTCTTTAGTTACTTTGTGTTCTCAATAATAAGCCATATATAGGTTTTTATATACATCACCCAAGCTAATATGTAGCTATTAACATATTCAAATCATATATTGAATCGACACTTTTCATCCTAAACTTTCCACATTATATTAGATGTAATTTTTGGAACATGGTTGGTGAGTAGAATCCAACCATTTTCTAATTATTTAGAGCAATTTGATTAATGGTAAAAAAAAATTAGGAAATAAATAGAGAAAAAATGTGACTCCTTGGATGGTAAGTTAATTCTTTGAATTGGAAGTTAATTCTTTGATGGATACTTGCAAGTTGATTCTTTGAACACCAAATTAATTCTTTGAGAGCTTTAGAATAAACATTAAAAAAAAATGTGATTCTTTGAAATCCAATATGTCAAATGAGAGCAATAATTGCAAGTTGATATCAAAATGTAATTTCAATCTATTATTTTATAACTCATTTCCAAAAATATTTAGAGTAACTCGATTAATGATAATTTAAAAAAAAAAAAAAAAAAATTCATATTCCACCTCTTAATAGCACGTACAAGATGATGGTAATATTTTCCAAATTTGTTGTAAAAAGAAGTTAGAGAATGATAAGAAATATTTCTAAAGACTAAGCAAAGCAAAAGAATTTCTAAAGACTAAACATAGCAAAATAATTAAAGAGCTATGAGATGCAGATAACACATTTCTATTGACATAACAGCCATGACAATAACAATGAGATATGAGATGCAGATAATAATATATTATATTAACATAAGGTTACGAATAAAACAAGCATAACTATGATTTTCAGACACACAATCTGCAATGTAAAGTTGAAGCCAAATCTCTTCCTTTCTCTTTCGATCTTGTACCACTGGATTTTTGGGCTCCTCCATTGAAATAGCACACTATTATCATATGAAATTCAAGCTTTGTTAACGAAAAGAAGAGTGTCACTAGGCACCCAATGACAAAATTCACCCTCTCCTGGTTTTATTTTTAGGTCAAGTAAGGCCAGGCTTTGAGCAGGATAAGGTTTAGTATCCATATGACACTCAGCAACCACACTCTGCACAACTCCACTCTTCTCATCCTTCAATGATACCAAATACATATCAGTACTCTTCACATAATGACAATAATAAACTCTAAAAGGAAATAACATAGTGTGACAAGCCACATGTTTGAGGGAGGTCGGAGAGAGGAGTTGTGCACCCGTTACTGTAACCACGCGGTTGGAAATTTTTGTGGTTGAGACAATGCCCTCCACTAGTTCAACATTGTGGTTAGACCCACCAATGACACTGGACACAAATTCTGCCATGGACTCTATAGAAATGACACATCTTTTGGTCTCTATGCTAGAAGGAGGTGCTTCACATATCTTAAGAGTTGAAGCCATTCCTTGTATTAGAAACTCTGATCCAGTGAATGGAATGTGGAAGGCCTCAACTAGGTTCATTACTTGTTGGCTATGGAAAGGGATGTTTTGGGCAATTTTATGCGGGAGAAATGATACATTCTCAGAAACAGAGTTGTCATGAAAATCAGGAAACAACAACTTTTTTCCAACCGTAATGATTTCTTTTACTCTAAAAAAATCACTGTGCAGCAGTTGCTTTTCCTCTACATCATCTGGCACTACTGTCTTTCCGCAGTTACTGGTCACCAACCCATCTTGTACAAGGTCTAGTAACTTTCTTTTCTTGTATGGCTTTCTCCCGCAGTCATCTAACTTTGATATCTGAGATTTTTCACATAACAGCCCTGCTCTTTTGCAAAAGCTATTGTCCTCCACAATAGCCTGCAGGCCTTTTGCTGCAGCCTCATTTGCAAGCAACAACGCTTCGTCATGGTTTAAGGGAGACATTAAGCGAGCCAGTTTGCTTGGCATGCTTAGCCCAGGGAGTTCCTCTTCCCACACAGACAATGCCGACTCGTCACCCCCACTAAATGCCTGCCAAATTCAAATGCAAGGAAAATAAGCAAACTGGAATTAAATTGATGGCTTTTCGAAATAATTGTTGTTTATTTGTATTCTCATACTCAAAAACTATAAAAATCCCATTATAACATACCAGAAGAAGATGCATCATGAGCCAGAAGATGCTTACAGACAGCTCGAGCTTGAGAATCACAATGCCAGCCATTGTGAAGAAAAACACCAAACACTGGAGTTAATTTGAATTGGAAATGAATGAGTCCCTTTAAATAGAGATTTTCTTCATTACATTGCTGGTTGGAAGAGCGTAAATATTCAACACGTTGCAATTAGCTATGTCAAATTCTGGTAGCTCAAGATTTTTTTTGTCGTTCCAAGGCTTGGAGTGTTATCACGAATCAGCAGTCCTCTGATTTTTTGATATTAGAGTGATATCCGCTAGCGCAGGTCTGTCAGTAGATAATCTGATTCTCAGTCACGTGTGTAAACTATTCCATATATTCTCACTGGAAGCTGGCACTTAGTCTGCAAGGTAACTATAAATAGAAAAAGATGGAGAAGCCGCTGCAGTTTGAAGTGGACAGATGCATTTGAAGCTACCGACACTGTCCAAACCTGTTACCAGTCATATTTGGGTGTTTGTCAGTATGCAACCCAAGTTTAAATCCTTGGGATTTATGCTTCTATTAAGACGATTAGTATGGTTTATCCAATTACCTAGTTAATCTTATAGTAGGATATTCTCCACATATCCTCTCCCTTCTGTCCAACAAAAAGATTTTTAATAAAATGTAAATAAGTAAATGTATTAATTGTTAATTATAAACAATATATATTATAATGTTAGTTATAGAAATTCTTCAATTAAGCCTATAATAATTATAATTGTGTTATTAATAATTGTTTAACATCCTTCACATTTGTTGTTCTATGTCTTGGGTCAAACTAGTAGGTGCAGATATGAACCTTATTTAGCACTGTAGGAGTGGTCTTGACCCACAAACTTCCACATTCAAATTTAATTATGGGCTCAACAAGACTCATTTCCAACTAGCCATTGCTCCCCGACTCAAGCATGAAATATTCAAATTATGGCACTTCCTGGTGTTTTATAAAAAGAGAAATCCTAATTCATTTTAGGACATCTAATATTGATGAGATAGCATTATATAAGGAGCATTGTATCAACATACGACATCATTAGGATGCCATAGACATTTGCATTTCTACTTGGTGTGTCTTCTAACTTATTTAAAATCATAATTTATTTCAACTCCAAGGGTATGACAAAAGCAAAAGGAGGGAAACAATTCACCACCAACACCTAGCATAAATCTTTGTTAATGGGTTAAGAGTAGCTAATATTGGAAGTAAACAAGTAATAAAAAAGCTAATCCAAGTGAGAAAAAGAAGGATTTGGAATCCCCTCAAGAGAATTATGTCAAATTGAACTTTGATAGTGTATCTCAAGGCAATTCACTAAATGTAGGGGTTGGCTTTGTTCTAATAAACATTAAAGGCAATTTTATACATGGTGGATCCCTCTACGGTAGCATCAACACCAACATTGAGGCATAGTGGGAAGCTATAGTAGTAGGGATGGAACAACATCTTCCAAAGAGGTAGACAATTTTATTGTAGAAAGTGGTTCAATATTGGTTATAAATGCCTTATTGAAAGGAACTTGTTTGGTTGGAGATTACGGTGCTATGCAAAAGAGGCTCTAGCTCTTGGGTCAAATTTCACTAACATCAAATTCCAATACTACAGAAGGAAGTCAAATTCCATGGAAGATTTCTTGGTTAATGCTGGGGTTGATCAAGACCTTATCACAATGTTGTATAGGCACCATCCCATTCCTTGGGAAGTGATTTAGAACACCATCTTAGGTTTAAAACCCCTTAAGCAAGTTTAAAATTTGTTTTTTACGGACTTTACAATCCCCTTTTATATTTGGTAGTGGAGGACATTAATGCATATGAGAGCATTACTTATATTTACATTAAAAATTTAGTATGTAGTGTGCATAGTTGTAATTTCAATTATTCGATAGGGGCGAATCATTCTTTCAAAATAGAGAAAGTAGAGTAGCATGACATTGGTGTGGTGGTGTTTTATAGTTGGCTAGTTGGGAGGTGTTTGTAGCGTGTGGTGTCTCCATTTTTTTGTATTTTTGTAAGAACCATCATTCATAATTGAAAAGTGAAAAAGGGTAGGGACCGCATGTGGAAGGGAGTTATCTCTGATGATTGGTTACTGTCAATTTTTAGTTTCCAATTGCTTATGGCCTCATGATTTGTTAATACTAGGTGAAGGTATTTTAAAGCGACGATTCATCAGGATTTCATAGTCAAGCTAGCATATATTGTTCTCTAGATACATCTCAATAGCGTTGAATCCTGTAATTATTACTTCTAGACCAATATGAAGGTAATTTTTCTTTGCTCTACAATGGATATGGATGGCTTATGGCTCAATGTAGAGTGGCATGCTAGTTTTCATGGTTTTGTTAATGCAAATTGCATGTTAGAGTAGTTGTAAATGGGATCAAAATAGAATGGCCTACTAGTGTTCAAATGTTATGGGCCTACTATGTCAATATGGGAAAACTAATGCTCGATTTGATCATTAAAAAAAGGTGTAGAACACCCATACTTGAATTAAAGATAGAAAATAATTACAAACGACCATGGGGATAAGCAAAATAGAACCGTGAGAGAAACTATATTGAAGGGCAAAAAACTTAGCCCAATAGAAAATAGATGATCCACCCAAAAACCCACCCACCCATAGCAGTTCTCAGGTTAGACATCTTAATCATTAGACATGGGAATAGAAGAAATAGTAGGTACATTCACCGAGGCAGAGAGAGAAGGTTTCTTTAAGTTTATGGCTCGTGGGTTATGCTTTGTTGTTATATGGAGCCCAATCAGACTTAGAGGTTAAATTTTCCCCACTTTTGTCAGCACGGTTTGCCCCCAAAATATTTAATGAGGGAGTGCAGGGGGTAGAGCCCCTCCTGCGGGGCCCGAGGGCAGAGCCCATGGTGGGGGTCTGGGGGCAATGCCCCAGTGGGGGTTGCTGGGGGTAGCGCCCCCAAAGAAAAAATTGCCTATTATTTAATAAAGGCGTCGACGGTTTTTTTTCTATTGGCTAACATATAAAAACCTAATTTTTGTAACCACCATAAGTCTTGATAAAAAATGGCTGGAGAAGGTGAACAAGCTTAAAGGTTAGGGTTACATTTGATATTGCATTATAGCATATTACAACGGTATTGAGTTGCAAGATTGTTGGTTGTAATCGGTTCGATTTGCTGGATAATAATATTGGACTCTCTGTTGGTGGATGTAGCCTGAGTTTGAGTGAACCATGTTAAAATTGTCTCTCCCTGTTATTATTTATGTGTATTTTAAATCTTCTATTTAATCTCTGATTATCTGCATTAAATTGATATCTTCTGCATGTTATTCCTAACATGCTTGACTTGATCATTACTCATAAAAAAGGTTACTTGGAGGTTGCAAGTGACAATTTACTATACTAGTTTTCTATAGAAAATATGTGCATCAAGCTAAGTGGAGAGAACAAAATAATTATTGGGGTTTACATAAATTCATTGAACCAAGTAGCTAGGTTTGGGGGCTCTCCTAATGTGATGCCAGTAAAGGAAATGATCTAGACTAGGTTGTGTTGTGGCTTCTAGAGTGGTATGTTGGGGCATTTGTTAGTGGTTTTTTGGATTTCTATCTTTTTCCTAGGTTAGTGTTGTTTGTGCATGATGGCTATTTGGAATGTATTGCTTGTTATACTCTTGGTTATAGGATGACAATTTTTTGGTCAATTGATGGCCTTCTTGGCCTAGGTTTGTAATTTTAAACCTCTTATATTTGGTTTTTAGTCATTTATATTCTAGCTTTTTGGTGCTATATGGTTTTTGGTTGGTATCTAGTTCAAATGTGTTGTTTGGTTCATAGGAGTTAGTTGGGTCATTACTTTTTTGGCTTCTACCCTTAGGGCATATGTTTTTTCTTTCTATGTAATTTTATGCTATCTATTTTAGCTTCTCAATTGTATGTTTTTATGTACTTTTTCTTCTATTTCTTGAGAAAGGGCCCTATACATTCCCCTAGGTAATTGACATATGTTTTCTATGGACTCCAACAACCACCATGCAATTCCTAGGTTCACCATTCCTACCACTAAAATGCCTCTAAACTACATTTTAATCTAGACAAGAGTGTTAAAATGCCATCACTACTAAAACCCATGCACTGCAACTACTTGATTTTCACTTGTCAGAGATAAAACTACTTTGAAACCTTTATTTCAAAAAAATTGTTTAGCTCATTTTTGAAGAGGCAATGAATAGTTTTATTCCAAGAACACACGCCTGGCATGTTCTAAAACCCATATTCATTTGAAAGAAAGGTTATAGTTAGACAAGAAAACATATTTAAAGTTAATGATGTAAATTTAAAATAGCTGTGGATCTCCAAAATGAATTCTTTTGAGTTCAAACTTGTGGGGTTTGAGCTAAAATAGTAGGGACATGATTGATCTTGAGAGAAGTTTTAGTTATCATTTTAGGTTATATATAATAATATTATATGTATGCCACAAACAAATTATATGAGGATACAATTGATTTAGTTTAACACTATCTAAAACTCACCATATGAAGGCATGGTTCCTAGTAGATGTGGGTAGGGAATGGAGACATGATGCAGTTTGGAAGGTAAATTATATTCACAAGGAAGATTCCAAACTGCATCACATCATTTCCTTAGTAAATATGATATTCCAAGGTACAATATGCCATGCTCTATTTCCTTTGTGAATGTGATATTTCACTACATAGGAGAGGGTATTTCAAAACATACCTACACAAGAAACATGGAGTGAGGTAGGTGTAATGACTGCCATGATTACCATAATTTTTTCTTATATATACATAGCTCGTCAATTTCCTATAATGATTTATAATAGCAAATAGTATAATCTAATCTATAACAGTTAGGACAACATAAATTTTCTTTCTAGGACCTTATATTTATCCACTCTAAAGTCTTCCTAGACCTGACACCCATAAGGAAATATTACCAACACTATTGTGGCTAGGGTTGGGTATGCACCACACAAGGAGTAAACATTGCAATTTTATTATTATGAGTAATGTCAACTAGTGCTATTGTTGTTTTACATTTCAGTCTAGGATTAAAGATGTACCTAAAATATCATATTTATAACATAGATCAACCATCATAAATTGTTGTCATTTAGCCCATGGTTTTAGAGATTGGTTCCTCATAATAACATTAAGTAAATATCATAATGCACAATCATGATAAAGGGAACACTAATAAGTAAATAAGAGTACTTGGCTATGCGTAAGGAGGTAGAGATTATAGTATTCTGCTATAGGGAAGTCTATTTTCTAGTGTCCATTAGTTTCCAATGAAGGGTGCAAAATATTCCAACCATGTCAATAAGATGCCCTATCCACCCCAACCAAGGGCTCTCAAGTTTCATCCAAGAGGATATCTCAATGCCAAAGGTCCAAGGACCCTAGGTATAGTAAACTAGTACATTGCCATTATTCACCCTTAAAGGCTACACATGAAGGTTGATTCTTCATATAGCACCTTTTAGCTAGGAGGATCTATGTATACACAAAGAGGAGGAAGATGTATCCAAATGATCTACCCCAACATTCACACATTCCCTTGGATTATAGAAACTAAACCCACTTCTTAAGCATTTCTCTTCCTACTACCAAGCTTTCAAACACTTACCCATCCTTTAAGTACAACCCATTGAGAAAAATGAGTAGAATGCATCCCATACTACACCGTGGGTCCATCCGTTATCCAGATTCCTATTAACTAGGATATCTAACAAGCATCCCATAATAATTTCCACCATCACTAGCTAGGGAAGGTGTACATGATCATAATACCATTGGTGGCAATGAACTCCGTTGATCATTGAATCTTACGAATCAATGGATCTAGACATCAATTTCCTCCACACCACTGGTGAAATTTTTACCATCCTAGTATGGGTCAGTACCTAGCATTATAACCTACATGGAAATGGTGAAGGTTAGCTAGACCATATGATACTACGGGTAGATCTTGGCATCCATCACCTTCATGCTACTGGTGATAGCTAGGTACCCCTAAAATATATGGTGGTTAGCTCCTAGATCCATCACCTGCACAGTAGTAGTGACAACTAGCTAATTCACTCCTATATCATGCTATTGATAACTCCTAGCTTCCTTCACCTCCATGCTATTGGTAAAAGTTGGCTAAGTTCCTTAAATACGTTGGTAAACTCCTAGCATCCGTTACCTACATGATACTAGTGACTCTCAGCTAACCACACTTGTGTTAGACTTGTTTCTAATATGTGGTCCTCTAACCACTAGATTCATTGGATAGGATCTCAAGGCTTCTTTTCACTTGGGGTTTCATGTCTATAACCTCAACCCCTAGGCAGTTGATTAATGAGAACCAAAGACACTTGGCATTTAACTCAAATAACTATTAAACTAAAAGAGGTATATAAGGTATGCTTGAAGTTGAGTTATTCGAATTTAGGGTGGCCCTATTTTCATTGTTCCATGCCATAGGTAGAAGTTTCAAGCTCTACTTTTTCTATATAAATTAAGTTTTTGTGTGTGTACCTCTTAGAACTTACTTTTCCTTTTGTCTTGCAACTAAGGCATAGATCTAAGGTATACTCTAATCTGACTTATAATAGCCCAAATAGCTAGAAGTTTTGAATACACTACAAGCTTGGATTAACACCCAAAGTTAGTGAAAAGTAAACCATTTCTAACACATTGCAAAAACTTACACACAAGAAGTAAGAACATGGAGGCAAAATCCTCCTCGGTAAGCCTACATACCCTTTCACAATTTAACGAACTTAGCCATAATAGATTTACGAGCAACTGTTTAAAAAACTTAGTCCAATCTACCTAGATGAACAACTAAGTTAGCAATCTCAACCACAGTATCATTATGGATAGCAAAGTTAATAGTCCAAAAACTATATTCCCTTAAAATTTGCATGTAGGCAAGGTGCTAAGTATATTTTTTCTTAGGTCTGCAAGTAGTCTAGTTATAGGTGTAGAGGAGCTACTTACTCAACTATCTCTTCAACTGGTATCAATAAGAGGTACGCCATTTCTCTCTTTTTTATAATATAAGAGCAACTAGGGGTCTAAATTTCTCACTGATTTGCATAATATATAGTCTATTATGTCTAGCATTAGAAAACAAGAGAACAACCAAATTTCAACATAGTATGAAGATTGGTTATACTAAATTTTTAACAAAGATCTTTTTTAATAATGGGCTTAAATCTATGTAAGTCCTAGTATAGTAGCAACTCACCCCTTAATGGTTATGCTAATGAATATTATAACTAATTTCAACTCCAAGGAATTTAGACATAATTTTTGTTGTGCTAAACTCAAGATCCCCTTTTTGTAGATAATAATACAGTTGAAGGGAATAGGCTCAACATAATTTAAGAGACTACATTCATTTGAGACATTTTATTGTGTAGCTCATGTGCATAAACCATGCTCCCATCTACACCCACATTTTCCCTTAAGGGGCATATGGGAAAGGTGAGAAGGTAATTCATTAAAATCTAACCCTTTATATTATATTCTTGATTATCATTTATCCCACAAATGAATAATATCTAAGCTTTTATAACCCACAACCACCTAGGGTGTGCAAAAATAGTTATTTAGAAGATGAAACTTAATTCACAAACCAATGGTTTAATTCCATTTCAGTGCCTAAACAAATCTAGGAATGAGATTACTTGTTGGGAGATTTTTCTACCAGGTAAATTGTAGCCACGTCTTCCAAATTTCCTTCCCTCCCCACTAATTTTTGCCTCTTTTCTTGCTTTTTCTTCACACCCTCCTTTCCTCCAAATCTCCTACTCCCAAGTGTGGGTTACATCCACATTTAAGCCCATTTTGATACCATTTTGGAGTTGATGATTAACTCGAAACACCAGGATCACCTGCAAAACCTAAGATTTACCTTCCACAAGAGAAAAAAGCAAAGAGAAATAATTTGCACAATAAGGATGCAATTAATGAAATAGATTAATGAATTACATGTGAGAACTTGCTTTTATATTTGCAATTTAGAGAAAAACCCTAATATGACTTAAGAATAACCTAAGACTAAAATTAGCCCTAAGTCAACTTAATAAAGTGTAATTAAATATTTAATTACACCAACACCCCCCCTTAAGTGTAACTTAGGGAGAAATGAAAAACATGCAACTAATGCAAGAATGGTTCCCAACTACAAGGCCATGTTAGGTACCCATGAACAACAAGAATCTCTCATAAAGTAGAGAAAAGGAGAAAAACCCATTGGGAGAAAACTCCTCTCCAAAAGAGAGAAAATACAAGTACATGAACATGTGATGGAAGGGCTAACACTAAGACCCCCCAAGAACTTAATCCATCACAAAAGTACAATCATGAATGCTCCCCATAAGAGAGGAAGAAGAGAGAAAGTTTGATGACCCCCTAAAAGTGAGAAGGAAGAAACCCCATGCGAGGAAATGCTCCCTCCCAAAATAGAGATGAGAAGAGATACCATGCAACCTCTCCTCAAGATGACTCCTGTAGTACTAGAAGATGCTCGACACAGAATAAAGATGAAGACCCATGAACGTCAAATAACATTCCTTCCCTTGGGAATAAATAGAATTGCAGATGTGTGCATAATGTCTTCCCATTCCAGATAGGAAAATGGAGGAAGAAGGATAAATGTCTTTGAACTCTACACATGATCCAAATACAACAATGATGCTCCTAAAAACTACTCAAAAGACTCCAATACATTGCAAAAAAGTGACTAAATAGGAGGATGAAGAACAATCTTTGAAGAAGATGATGGTGATGCAACTCCAAAGAAGCTATCATCAAAGAGAAGATAAATGTCCTCAATATGGTCCTTCAAATCTACAAGATGGGATTCTACAAACAACAATGATATATCTGGTAGATATGTATCCCAATGAGCTATCTCTGGAAGACTGATAATGTCTGGTTGTAAAGAATATGATGTAGCAACAGGTAATAAAGATGTGATCTTGATAAGAGGAGAAGGAGAAGAAAGTGAAGTCTCTGTGTCATCTGAACTAGGAAGACTTGTCAAATATGCAAGCTCCTCAACTGTATCATCATCAAAAGGTTTGCAGTCTGCATCATCAAGGGGTATGTGGCAATCCATAGCAAGATCATCTAACAATGGAGAGATATGTGGGTCTCCATAGATCTCCCAAATGCTAGTCCAAAGAGCGCGTGGGCACTAAATATGTGATAGAACACATAGTGTCAAAATCAACACTAGAACCAATCAATCCTACAATATGATCAATATAATTTTCCCATGCGAATTTCCTCCCAGGTGTCTCTAGTTTAGGTATGAGTCCATAAAGATAAGGCAAAAGATTAAGCCACCTGAGATGTGTCAAGATGCCCTTTTGCCAAGACTCATAATTATCCTCACACAATGTTACCATAGAAGGGTGAATAGAAAAACCTATGATATCTTCTCAAATAAATTAGATTAGAGATCAACAATCTGAATGTGTATTTATGCTGATAAATGAAACCCAACAAAACAAAAAAAACTTCTCTAGGTGCCAAAATGTCTAGAATATCAAATAGAAGTCAGAAAAATGACAAACTAAATAAATAATTTCTAAGGCTGAATCTAGAAAAGTGCATGGATGGCTGTGTAGAGTTCCTCAATACCTTTACAACGCCACAAGAATCGCGAAAATTGGAGATTGTGGCAAAAAGATACGAGCTTGGAGGCCAAAATGTGTATCTGGAGTTCAAACAATAATAAATGTCACTAACAACAAAATCTAGAAAAAAATACCTAGACCACTGGATTGTTCTCGGAACCAACTTTCCGATGCCTATATGTTTGTAAAAATCCAACTCCGTTTGCCGACGTTATGGCAAAAAGAAAACCAATACCTCTGTAAGGCAAAATTAGGGCAAAAAAGACCCCCTCCTGCTAAAGGTGGTGAACTATCACCAAGTTTAAATAAAAAATGTCAAATCTATAGGAGTTACTAAAATGCCCACTAAATATGTGCAGGCCCAAGTGGGAGAGATTCCCTTTGGAGATATAACTTGTTTTTTTTTTTTTGTTTTTTGGTAAAAAGGTTTTTTTTTGTTTTAAAAATTTAAGGCCGTTAAATTAAGCCCATGCCCTATTTAAAGGGGCGGCAACCTTAATAGAGCCCTGCACCCTATTAAAAGGGGTGGACTGCCCAAGGTGCAGCCGTAGGGTACCTTGCACAGGTACCCTGTACGGGCCTGCGCAGGGGTAAATCCCTTTTGATTTTTTTGTTTTTCAAAAAATAATTTTTCATAATAAAAAACTACGATTTAAAAAATTTTGATTGATTTTTTGATAAAATATTTAATATCACAGAAAAAGTGATTTTTAAAATTTTTTTTTTGAAAAAAGTACCTCGTACTGCATGCTAGGGTATGGCTTGCCTAGCAAGTTGTTTTTGCCCCAGATGGTCTCGAGGCCAATTTCGACGATTTGACAGTTGATCTTAAGATTTTTGGGCCTTCTGAGTGCGATGGCAGGGTCAAATTTGGCCCAAAATGCTCTGAAAATTATCTTTCCTCTGGATCCCAAAACAACACCCACTAAAACCCTTGCATATTTGACCTACGAAGCTCAAACCAAGCCAAATAAAAGACCAATTTGACTATTTCAATTGCTCTGAATCCAATGGAATACTCTATTTTACACAAAAACACACCCAACAAATGGCTATTGCTTGAATTTTTCTCAAATCTGAGAAGGGGCTTGCAAATTTTCTTTGATACCATGTTGGAGTTGATGATTAACTCGAAACACTAAGATCACCTACAAAACCTAGGATTTACCTTCCACAAGAGAAAAAAGAAAAGAGGAATAATTTACACAATAAGGATGCAATTAATGAAATGGATTAATGAATTACATGTGAGAACTTACTTTTATATTTGCAAGTTAGAGAACAACCCTAATATGACTTAAGAATAACATAAGACTAAAATCAGCCCTAAGTCAACTTAATAAAGTGTAATTAAATATTTAGTTACACCAACATTAACTTACTTCTCTCATGATCCATATTGTCCAGGTAGTGAAGTAATGGGGTAGGGAAGGGGGATGCCAAATCATTCCTTAGTAATGATAGCCCTTCCCTTGCCCATATTTTTTAGAAATTTTGCCTCCCCTCATTAATTTCCATGTTCCCTCTTCTATTTTCCCTCCTTTCAACTCACCCTTCTTTCAATTCACCCTCAATTTTATTTTATTATTTTCCTTTATAAGGGTTAGTGGATGGCATTATTTTAATATATTTTCTTCCAAGTAATCTATAAATGTTTTCCTTGAAATTATTTTTATTCTCTTAGTTATATAATACTTATTTGTTAATTAAATACTATCCTTGAAATATTATTATTATTCATTGTCTAATTTAGGGACTTACAGAAGCAAGGTGGTATGTTAACTAGACTAAGGCAAATGATATGTGAATTGATGGCCAAGTGATTTCATATGAAATTGACTCTTCGGAACCATCTAGTGAGCATACATGATTCATTGGTTAAGCCCCAACCCTCAAGATGAACTCGATACTTTGTGGGATAATTATAGCATCAACAAGATTTGACCTGATACTTGGACACAAGGGCAAGATTGGTTTGACATCAAAATCCATCTCTTGACTAAACTATTGAGCCTGTATTATTTGCATCCTTGTACCTAGAGACCCAATCAAGTTCCTCATACACATTTCAATTCACGAACATAATCACCAATTTAATTGCACCATGCCATCATCTCATAATTAAAGACAATTAAGCTACAATATCAACAATTAAATCAAAGAAGTGATAAGCCATCCAGATGCCATTAATTATTAAGACTAATAAACCATAACATTCATAGTTTGAATCATCACAAGCATACAAGTCATCATAGTTTGCTTAAAGATCAAAACATTAAAGTTTTTGCCTTCATCCAAATTATATTGGGACTTCATAGCAAAACATAAGGTTTATAGAGATGTGACATTGGGATTTTCATATAATACCCCAACTTGAAGTCTCACAAGAATGAAACCGCTGATTCAGACTCATGTACCCATAAACCTTGAAGAAAACATTGGCTAATGGTTTTCCAGGAAGAATACATCCCATTATGTATTCCATAATGACGTTTAGCCCCACCGTATATACAGTAACTACAACTAGTAGTTGCACAAAATTTGTGTGCAGCGAGATAGTCGATAGGGTCTATTAATGCAAACCTCAACTATTAATTTATTTCATGAAATATGCAAAGAATAATGAAGATCACAATGTATAAAAGACCTCATATAAAACAATTAGACAAGAACTCATAAATTCCCATGCATATTAATCACAAACAGGTGATATTTTTGAGATTGTGTACATGGTACGTTAGTCTCTTCCAAATATGATTTTTTTTCTTAACACAACAAAAACAAGTATGCATGTGAGAATGATATTTTGGATATGGCACACTCAGTGAAGCCCACGTTTTGATGATTCTTCATGCCATCACATAGCTCTTCATTTAGTGGAACCACACAGCTCTTCATATCACTAGAAGAGACAAAATGTTTTGCCTCTATGAAGCATCACAATCTTTTTAGCCACATATGACCCATATGCTTAAGGGGGCTTGACCATGTTTTCTACATATTGTTCTAAGTGTGTAGTTCTTTATTCTCATTTAATGTGGTAATAAGTCAAACTACATAACATACATTTTTATTTTTACTTTTTCAACAATTAGGTGCAGAAAATACCCCTTCATCTATCTAATTTGGGGAAAAAATATTAAATAATAAAGAGAGTAATTGTTTCAATCTTCTTGTTCAATTCCACCACAATAAGATTTTAATCAAATCTATTTATCTGCAAATGGAATGTGGATGCTCCTCGGCTATCGTGAAGAAGCAAAGAAGCAAGTTGCACATCACCCATGTTAGTCTAGAAACAGAACATGCCATCAAGACCAAAAGTGATATGTCAAGAAAGAAAGAGAATGAAGGAAAGTAAACTCTTTATTGATTTGATGATTAAATGCAGATACAAAACCATGCATAAATACTATGAGGGGAGTCCAGTTAGATGAAACTGAACATAACTACTCATAATCGGTGGTAGTAACTACTCATAACCGGTGGTAGGAACTACTCATAACCAGTGGTAGTTAACAATGTAATACCAAATGCTAACATTCCCCCACCCCTTATTACATTGTTCCTACAATAGTACCAAGGGACCCCCCTGAAAGCTAATATACTCAACAAAGTTGATTACATATTTTATAGAAGATCTTCTCCCAAAGAACAAATCTTGAACCAAGCAGGGCTCCATCATGCTGTCTCATCTACCCTTGGAAAGGTGTAGCTTTGAGCTATGTTCTTGATCTCTTTAGTCCCAAACTCTCAAATCACAGCGTCTTGAATTATTTGACAACAATCCCTAAGAGATACAACAGATCTCTATCATTGTCTAGTGACCGTGAAATGGTATAATTCTTGATCATATACTCTGAAGCTTGCTGGAAAACAATCCATATTGAGCTCAACACCAAATCTAAAACCTGTCTCTAAAACAAAATCTTCATAAAACATACATTCTTCAAATCCGTCAGCATCAACAAAGAAAAGCAAAACAACCAAAATCAAAAACGCTTCTCATGCAAAACATCATCTCAAAGTGAGAAGCTAACTTGATATGATGGAAAATCCTCCATCCTTCGATGCCGCCTGCCTCTAATATGACCCTATTACACTTTAACCAACTGATGTCTTGGATGAGTCTTTGGAGGCCTCATCAGGAATAGAAAAGATGCCCTCGTCAAATGAAACATCGATGGGCAAGTAAATTTCTATCTTTTGTTGTTGTTGTTTACCACACACCATTGACATAACACCACCAGAAGAGTCATTAATAAAAGCTTCATCATTTGATGAATCCTCATCTTCTTGGCCTTTTGATAACTCTCCTTGTTCCATACCCTCATCAACATACCAGTTCACAAAAGCATGCTTAACATACATGAGATTAAAATTGTGATCAATGTGAAAGAAGACCTCAACAATACTTTTGGAGTTAGATATTATACTAACTACCCAATGAACCTTGGCAAGATCCCCTCTAGGAACCACAGTTGGGGTTTGATAATTGATACCATACTTAAACCAGCCCACAAAATAAATGACCCTCTTAATCTTAATAGAGGCAACAAAATTCACATCCTTGGGTACAACATCTCCTCTGTACATCAGACAACAGACCATGATCTTTTTATGACAAAGACCACGTTTTTGCATCATTGAAGAAAACTCAAAAGCAATCAAAAGTTGTTCATGATAGGCCTTCTATATGGAGATTACAAAAGTATAGAATGAAACAAATTTGCATCTTAAACTTATTCCAGCAGACTCAGCAACAAACAACTTCTAAATCATCAAACTTCAGAAAACTTACAATGCCACAGTATCAAATGCCTTTCCTTGGAGCTACAATCAAAATATGGTACCTAGCAATCCACTTTCAACCTATGTTGTGCTTTAAACCCTCCTACATTACAATAAATTGTAAACAATGTAGCATAGGTAAATACAGGTAGTGGTAGTAGAATACTGACTACTCAGAAGAATCGGAACAAATAACTATCTGCACATTAATGGATGGTGCTTCATATAGGATGAATCTACATTTGGATAGCACTTCATGTGAGGCATGTCACAATTCTCTATGCTATCATGGTGCTTCATAGTGGCAAGATCATCTGGTGCTTTTTCATTTTCACTTCCAATAGGCCTACAGACGACTTCCTTTTGTCTAAAACCTCTGTATCCTTTGACTACTTTGGCTTTCAATCCTTCTTTAGTGGCTTCAACACAAATATTAACCTACCATAGACTCCTATTACTTCTATGTAGCCTTTTGTGGCTTGTGCTTAGCAATGACACTGGCGAACCCTTGAAAAGACAAAATCTTCTTTGACTGCAATCTTGGCGTCTTCTTTGCAGACAACTCCATGATACACGGAGATCCACGCTCCTTCACATTACAGACTTCAGTGCCATACACAAGATCCTCACGCAAGCTAGATCAACAATGCCATAGCTTTGATACCATATGAAGGAAAGTAGATACAAAACCATATATAAATACTATGAGGGGAGTCCAGTTATATGGAACCAAACATAACTACTCATAATTGGTGGTAGTTAACGATGTAATGCCAAATGCTAATAGAGAAAGCCCCCGAAGAGAATAAGAATTTGCACGTAGGATCTCAGTGCAGGAGGAGGAATGGAAAGGGCTGGCAGTGCTCGGAGAGAATGTTTGTTAGGTATTATTTGTGCAAACATCATCTGGGTAGATTGAAGAGTATTAACAACAACATGGGTGCAGTTGCAGTGAATGACAAAGGTACCAAATTTTAAGACTTGCAACTTGTACACGCAGCTGCTCCTTCTCTGTAAATTTTTTAACTTCTCCTTCATCAGTTTAACAAGTTAATGTTGAACTTGTCTGGCGCTGAGTAGAAACTGTAAGATGTTATCTGAAATAGATGTTTTTATTTTGTTCCATTTCTCTAGATGTGTCCAAGTCTCACATATGACTACATCTAGGCTTAACATAGTGCTTAAAATGTATCATTTTTTACATTCAAATATTCTAGTCCAATTCAACCCTGGTATTTTTATGTCACAGATTATTTTGAACAGTATCTCTCAATACAAAGAAAATGTGTCTAATAATGAAATGAAATGTAGTCTAATAATTACAAACTATAGCTATGATTTGTGTGGGTGTGTTTTCCATTATAGTTATGATTTTGTTTTTCAATTATTCTCCCTATAAATAATAACATGAATGCAATTGGATGAGAAACTATAACATAAGTTAAATACATTCTAAATCTAGTTTAGAATGTGTTCTACGGAGGATGTTGACATAAGATTTAAGGCTTCTCAAATAATTAGAAATAAGAAGGTATTGAGGGATAATACAATTTACTCATATTATATTCATCTAAATTGTAATTAAAGACTGATATTGAGCAAGTTAAAGAATCTAAGGAGGAAACCAGACTGTTATTAGTGTTGTACAGATTTGCTAAAGTTATAATCTCACTATGCTAGGGATTGATTGAGGACAATTGTTATAATATCTAAGGTAGGTATTGCTTACAGCAACCAAAAGCAAACAAGTTAATATCAATAGAAGAAATGGGAGGTACTGTATATTATGGAGGAGGAACAACCATCGTTAGCTTATAATGCTTAACCATGTAGGCTACCCACATTCTATAGTTTTCATAATAATGAAATAAGCAAGTTTTGAGTTCTTGATGTGCACCGGCATATGGGGAACTACATTGTTTCTTGGATATATCCCAAGAAATTGATTTTACCATGAGCCATGATTTGATTTCAAAGTTAAAGAAGTGGCCATCAATTATACAATTTGTTTATGGGGGCCTAAGTTACAGTGAACGAAGGCATACATCTCAAAACAAATTACAACGATCTAGGGGCCTATGGAAAGTTCCAAATAGGTTTTATTTACCTTAAATGGACACGAACATTGTTAATAATAACTACATACTACTTTCATTATATTATGGGCAAAATCAGATAGCATTGAAAACTATGACAGATCTTATATTTCTCTCTCCATTCATGAATTTGTGAATCATTATGCTCGCCACCGGAGTTTTTTCTTCTACAAAAAAGTTGGTTGAAATATGTAGATAGGTGGTATTGGTCATAGTTATATTATTACTACGTATATAATTATAATTATATATTATTAATGTTAAGAGGTGAATTTTTTTTTAATGTTAGCATTTTTAATTAAAATTCTTTAAATTGTATTTGAACAAGTTTCTATCAAGTTTTTATCATTGAATAGAAACTTAATGAGAATTTAATGGAAGATTTGAAGGATACTTTGATGAAATATTTGATGGATCTATTATGTTGAGTGTTCTACTATAAACTCATGCAAATTGAAAAAAATGGGGATAAATATAAGATAACTTAGCCTCATTTCATTCAACATGTTCTTTTAAAAAAATCTATCACCATTTTTCTAGGAGTAAGAACACTTATAATATCTATCAATGAGGTATTCTATTCTATAAAATCCCAAATTTCAATTTAATTTCATTAACTTCTTTGAATAAAACTTGATTTTCATTTTGATTACCATTAACATGTTATTAAAAATACATTCAATCAATTAATTCCTTTCAGATCATGACCAATGCAATAAGAGAATTGCAAGAGAATTCATCTTTATGATCATTACAAGAGAATCTATCTTTATGATTATTGCAAAAATATCTATCTTTTATGTATTTGACACACACACATGCACAAATGTGTGCGTGCACGCACACATGCACATGTATGCACGAGCATGCACATACACACACACATGCACATGCATGCACGAGCATGCACATGCACACATGCACACAGATGCACATGCACATAAAATCACACTCACTTTTACACCTACACTTACACATACTTCTATTGAAAATCCTACATGTGTTTTCCAATTCTCTACACAACCATCTTTGTGATCCAAATTTATTTCCCAATACTTCTATATTTTATTTCCCAATGTTTTTCATGCAAATCTACATTTCAAATTTATGATTACAAATTGATACACCCTAGTCATATACAATTATAAATATGCTCTTTTTGAATATACTTGCATTTCAACTTTACGGTTATAGATGAGATATTGATAGACCCTATCGGCTATTCCACAGACCCTATCGAATATCGTTGCCCCTTCATAATATTTATCAAATCACACAACTTCTAAAATGAAATGTTGCCTTTTTTATTTCATACAAATCGCTACACTTTTTCTTAATCACATGATTCTCTCGATAACATTTATATTATCCTTAGCGTACTCTTTCAAGGGGAGTCAGCCACTTTAATCTCATCATATGATTGGTGCTTTATGGGAGGTTGGCCACTTAACCAAAAGCTTGAGTCGGCTAGCATACAACATATGAGTCTTTTAATCTTTTGAGTCAGCCATGTTTTGGTAATTTCATTTATTAATTTGTATTTCTATATAGCACCAATGGTGCCAAGACATATGAGTCAGTCTTTTAGAGAATTTAAATCTTTATTTTAAATAATATTTAATCTCCTTTTGGTGCCAAGGTATATCTAACTTGTCTTATATTTATTAGTAGTTGCTTAGTAGCCAGCATAAAAAATAGAACATTTCATATGACATGGCAGTCCTCCCCACTCAATTATGCTTGCCCTTAAGCAGAAACAATTAAGACGCTCTTGGAGTTACTAGGATCCCAAATCAACATTAATTATCCTTGAAGAATTGTTGTTAGTAAGTTAATATTATATTTAGTAAGACAAGACACAACATATATTTTATTAGATAGTATATATTTCATTCTTTATAATATAATATTTTATTTTATTTTTAATTCAATATTCTTACATATATATATATATATTCAACTTGTGACACATTTACCATGATTTTATTAATATGGTTGAATGTTTGAAGTATGGTCTTAACTGTACGTTTGAAGATGAACATGGAAAAAATAAAATCACAAGAAATTGATATAAAGGATAAAGAGTTAAAAAATTTATAGGAAAGTCTATTTAATTATTTTACATTTAATCAAAAACACTCGGCAAAAATCAGCATATTAAAAAAGAGAAAATCATGACACAGGAATTTTAAAATGCAAAAAAATAAGAAATTTTGAGATACTAGTTTTATACAATTTTCTCAAATAAATTGCAACTAATCCCCCAATTTTTCCCCAATTTTTTTAAGAATTTTTTTCCCAATTTACAGCCAAAATTTTTGGTTGACTGATTAATTCAAAATACCAGTAATTTTTTCAGGGAAAAAAGACAACATGGGTGAATCCCAATTAATCACAATTTGTCCTAGATTTTTTGGGATTTATACAACCATGGTCTCGGTCTCAATAGTACAGGAAAATCATTATAACTCACATTAAAAAAACTATTTTATAAAAGTGCCACAATTATTCTATAGGCATGCAACCATGCAGATCACAGAGAAGTGCATTTTAAAGCAAAACCTACAATCTTACATTAATAAAGCAATTTGAAATATTTTAAGGTATATTTGTTCCTCAATATTCGTGAACCAAAAGTGCTGAAAATGAAATTTTGCAGTGGGTAAAAAATCAATGTATAAACCGTGTATTTACTCGTCCCTCTAACCATTCCTAGATTTTTTATTGAAACGTGTAAAATTTTTCACATGCGTTGTCAACACAGGACGAGGACGACGGAACAGCAGGAAAGACTGTTTTTTTTTTTTTAACACGGGAACGACGTGGAAAAAGAAACTCCGGCGGCTTAGGTCTTCAATATTCATGAACAGAGATTGCTGAACATCCGACGGGAGCTTCTGAAGACTACACTTTATCCAACATTTCCGGCGGCTGAATATTTCCGGGAGCAAAAAGCTCCCACTATAAGCCTATCGGCTAATTAGGATCTATGCACTGAAAGAATATACAACAAATTAATAACAACCAAAACCATTATTCCTAAATATATTTCAGTTTACCTGGTTAGTGGTGGTATTTATAACATCGATGGGTAAAGTGAATGAGGCTGCTAAAGCGGAAGCCAGGATTAAACCCCACCAAGGAAGCTGCAGCTGTTCCTTGTAAAACTCGCACAGTGCAAAGGAAACAGATAAAGTACCAGTCAAGAAGCGCGTAGAACTACCACTGTGCAATGTCTTCGTACTTGCGCATCAATTAGTAGTGCCCGTTGCCATATATCCCTGAACAATGGACATCAAAACAAAACAAACATTGCGGTGTCAGATTTAAAAAACAAAATATTGGGTACCCTTAAGACACAACCATAAAGTCCTCTTTATCCAGAACGTACCTTCTATACAAAAGAGAAGCATGAGTAGTTGTGGAAGCTATGGTTGCAAAACAAAATCCACAGGTCAACGCGCAAAACAAGCTCAAATGTATCTGACCATTTTCCTCGTAGGCCGCCTCATCCAGCTCATTGATTGTTCACAATAGCTGTAATTTTGTAGTTTTGGCTTTGAGCATTGAATAAGTGTGAGTTAAAATAGGAAAGTTCTTGAGGCACAACAAACTATATCACCAACAAATAGCCGACCAACACATTTACAATAGCAAAGAATGGAGAAACCAAAGGACTCAAGAGGAATGATGCTATCGTGCTCCAATCCAAAGTAACCGCACCAAGTTCTAGCCCCTTCAATCCGGATCCGATCTGCTGTGGCGTCACTGAACGAGGCCAAATCCAAGAAACCCATGATATGCTCGACAATGTGGAAAATAGATACCTAGGAAATACGTAATAACAAAAGCTGCATATCATTCCAATAAAGAACAACTTCCCATGAGAGATGCCCTTTCCATTGTGCTTCTCATGAAGTGCCCTGCCAACACCAATTTAAGCGATGTGAATCTCTTCTCCGCCAACAAGAAAAGGAAGCAAATAAAGTATTTATTGATATTTACAAATGACTTAACAGATCAAGACACTATAACACTACAGCCCAATGAGAATGGACAAGAGGAATATCTTCAAAGACCTATGGAAGAAAAAAGGAGACATTCTTCACGCACTAGAGAACATGATAAAATAGTTGAGCTTTATGACAAACTTTAGTCAAATCAGCAGTATGACTATTGTCCATTAAGACAGAATCTTATTAAACAAAATGTTATTAGGAGAATAGCCTCAGATAATAAGACCCAGTAATAGACACTAGGGAGACACAGGAGGAGCTTATATAACTGCTAAGTGAATCTGATGAGATTATGAGAATATATCTTGATCTTAATAGAAATCACACCCCAATTAAATAGTAAAAAATAGTTATCAAGAAGTATGCAACAAACATTAACTTTCAACTAAACAGAGCATGGCGTGTTGTACCTGAAGAGAGACACCTGAACTAGTGTGGAAGGCCACCACATATGTGCAGACTCTACAACGTACTTTCTAAGAAGACCAGCCCATCCACATAGGCTGTTCTTAAATATTATCTACTTCAACAGTCAAAGGTCAATTTTGGCCAATAAAAAGAGGACAAATATTTACCACTTTTTGTTGTGAATGAGATGTAAAATTGCTATTGACTGTTTGACCATTGAAGTGAGTGATATTTAAGTAGAGTGCCATCGATATCCCAAAACCTGCATTACACCAAGGACTTTCAAGAAACCATATTGCAAAAAAACATGAAAGAATTGAGAAATTTAGATTAGAATTACCTGTGGTGATGATGATGAGGAGCCATCTAGCCACAACGGATATATCTCTGTGGTAAAAGGCCTTCATGATATTGACAATCCCCACAACGTAGGTAGACCCACCATTAAACGCAGCGACTGCATTTGCCAAGATTGTAATGAGAACATGCTCTTTCATATTGAAAGGACCGGGTATTTTGTAGTGGGCAGAACTGAAGCCATGAAGCGTCCAATGAAAAGCATGCATTGATATCTGTGTAATAACCAAAGAATTGATTTGAAAAAGCCAGTGACATGCACGACAGCGGCCCCAAAATCCACATGGTGCTCACAGTGGAGGACACTTCCTCCACCGGCGAATTCTCCTCTTCTTCTTGTTCGCCTTTCTCCACCTCCACATTTCTTTCAAATTCCATAGAACATCTAACATCATTCATGCATGCTTCAAAACCGCTAGAAATCAGAGACGAAATAGAAACCCAAAAAAATATCTAAAAAATCTTTTTTTAAATAACTGTCTAATTTTTCTTATCACTAAATTTCTTAACGTTAACAGATTATAAAACATAAAAAAAAATACAATATGCTTCCAACAAATGTATTTCAAAATTTACCTCCAACTCTTTCACATTAGCTCTTTATATGACGTATTTCCTCGTATCTGTTTTCCACCTTGTCGAGCATATCATGGATCTGCTGGATTTGGCCTCGTTCAGTGACAGCACAGCAGATTGGATCTGGATTGAAGGGTCTAGGACTTGGTGCCTTTGCTTTGGATTGGTGCACACTAGCACCATTCCTCTCTAGTCTTTTTTTTTCTCCATTCTTTGCTATTGTAAATGTGTTAGTGGGATGTTTGTTGGTGGTATATTTTGCTGTGCCTCAAGAACTTTCATATTTTCAGCTCACACTTATTCAATGCTAAACGCCAGAACTACAATATTACAGCTATTGTGAACAATCGATTTGAGCCGGATCACGCGACCTAGGAGGAAAACGGTCAGATATATTTGAGCTTGTTTTTCGCTTTTAACTATGGATTTGGTTTTGCAACCATAGCTTCCACAACTACTCATGCTTCTCTTTTACGTTCTGGGCAAAGAAGATTTTATGGTTGTGTGACTGTGTCTCGAGGTCAAATTCTGACAGCTCATTTTTCTTTTGGCCATTCGAGTCGAGCAATTAATTTTGTTATTTTTCCATTCCAGGTCTTGGAGTGTTATCACGAATCATGAGTCCTCTGATTTCATATGGAGTGATATCCCCTAGCGCAGGACTGTCAGTAGATAATATGATTCTCAGTCACGTGTGTAAACGATTCTATATATTTGCGGTTTGTAAGGTGGATGCGGACAAGTTGCAGCTGGCTAGCCTAAAAGAAGGTATTTTGTTGCTTCGCTCTGCAATGGATATGGATGGCTTAGTAGTCAAAGAAGAGTGGCATGCTAGTCAAAGAAATAAAATTTTGTAGAAGTTACAAACTTTCTACCATTTACCATAGTCTCAGAGGTCGAATTCTGACAGCTCTCTTTTTTTTGGGGCCGTTCCAGGGGAGCAATTAGCATGTTCCTGACTTAGAAAGATATTGGATGTTAACGTGTTAATCATCAGATTAACACAATATGCCATGTTCTTGACTTAGAAAGATAACAGTCTCGGACTTTCGAGGGATTGGAGTGTTATCACGAATCACGAGCCCTTGATTTTTTGATATTAGAGTGATATCCGCTAGGCAGGACTGTCAGTAGCTAATTTGATTCTCAGTCACGTGTGTAAACTATTCCATATTCTCACTGGAAGCTGGCACAGATAACTGTAAATAGAAAAAGATAGTGAAGCCGTTGCATTTTGAAGTGAAGGGGACATATGCATGCGAAGCTGCCATAGTTTGCTCTTAAAGCCAGTCATTTTTGCACCGTCACTTTCCAAACCTGTTTCACTCCCCAATACCATCTCATCTCTATACCGCTACAACTAAGTAGTGAGAGAAGATGGCATAGAAGAAACTTCGACATTTCTTAATGGTGATCTCTTGGGAAGTTTTGATCTTGTATTTGTTAAAAAATATTTAGGCTTTAAATTGGTATTTGGGTGTTTGTCACCATGTAACTAAGTTAAAATCTTCCCGAATAATGGTTCCATTAACATGATTAGTATGGTCTATCCAATTACCTAGTTAATCTCATAGTAGGGATATTCTCATCATATCCTCTCCCTTTTACCCCCAACAAAAAGAATCATTAATAAAATATGTAAATAAGTAAATGTATTAATAGTTAATTATAAAAAATATATTATAATGTTAGTTATAGAATTTCCTCAGCTAAGGCTATAATAATTATAACTATATTATTAATAAATGTTAAACATCCTTTACATTTGTTGTTCCATGTCTTGGGTCAAACTTGTAGGTGCAGATATGAACCTCGTTTAGCATTGTAGTAGTGGTTTTGACCCACAAACTTCCACATTCAAATTTACTTATGGGCTCAATGATGCAGAGTAGGGTGGAGGACTTCTACCTAACTCAATCAAACAACCTTTACAAATATAGAATCCTAATTTGGTGGGTTTCTCTCACAAGCTCCCCATTCTCCTTGTAGTACTCCACAACCGGTTTTTCCAACATAAATTCCTAACCAAACCTCATACCCAAAATGTGAATACAAATTTGAGTACCCATTATGGCATTTGACAACATATCAAATTTGCAGGTGAGGTTGTTTTGGAATACTGAGGGCTAATTTCTGATGCTACGCTTCAATTTAGGCCTAATTAGGCTTATTCCCCTAGGTCACAATAAGGTTTTCACAACCCAGACCTTAAATTTTCATGCCAATAGCCCAGACTTGTCCCAAATAGTCCACCTTAATGTTTCCAATCCCTTCAAACCATTTCCCAAGAGCTTTTCTACAAACCCTAACACCTATGCATCTCCTATGCCAAAAACAAGAGGTTTTCTGCCTAGGCATCAACTAATTGGCCTCAATCTTCATCCCCTACTCCTGCCACTTCAAGAACACAAAACACAACATGTCTACCCTTATTCCACCAGGTTTAAAGTTTATTCAATGGTGGAATGAGGAGAAATCCATGATTTTCAATCATAACTCACCCTAATGAGGGTTTCAAGCAGTCTAGAGAAAAAGTGCTCTAATTTACTCAAAACTTAATGAAATCAAATGAAACCAATTGCAAACGAACAAGGATTCATAGCATCATCAACTCTGATCAAGATTTGTTCACTCTCAAGCCTTACAAGGCTGTACAAGTCACTATAGCAGTAATTTATGCTTCAAAACGTAGAAAACAGAGCATTTCCTTATTCAAAATTCAAATTTTACATCAACTCCCCCTTGAACCAATGTTCCTCAATGTTTTTTAAAGACATTCCAACCCCTAACCAACTATTCACCAACATAATTTTAAGGCACAATAGTTCAACTTCTCAAAATTGCAAGAAATGCAAAAGTTGCTTATACACTTTTGACAACATTTGATACTTCTGACAAAAGGACCTTAATTCACTCCTAGGACTCAAATTTGACACAAACACCTAAAACATGGTCTTTAGAGACCTTGTTACAAACACAAGTGACTTAACAACTCAAAACCAACACTTGACTCTTTTTATGCATCATGAAGGCCTATGGTGCACTGCACCATACTCCTGGGCAAAATTGACTCAAGTCCCCTTGAGGACAGTGCTGCAACAATGGATTCAAATTCAATCATGCCATTCTCTAACCTCCAAGTGATATCTCCATCTGGTAAACCTTTCCAATGGACCAAAAACTAGAAATATGCTTCATCCCTTGTCTTTTTGAATTCTTTGGCACCTAGGTTATGCTCCAAATGCAGAGACTTACTTGATGGATGATCTTTAACCTATGCTTCACCTGAGAATGTTGTGGAACCAACATCATTACTTGCTACCATGTATCCTCCATCCTTGAAATGAGCTTTCTTCTTCTTCACCTTTGGGGTAAATGCAAGAAGTTGTGTCCAATTAAGGTGGAAGTTTCAGAGTTAGAAAAAAATCCGAAATCGGGTAACTAAAAATGGGATCCCATTTCTACAAAATGGGATCCCGTTTTAGATCAGGATCTGGAGCCTAAAATCTAGAACGGGATCCCATTTCTTAGTGGGATCCCGAACCTAGGACCAAAAAATGGGATCCCATTTCACAAATTTGTGAAAATATAAAATTTTTAAAAAAATGGCTGCAACCCCATTTTTTCCAGTGACAAACGACAGTTGAGAGCGAGATCCCAATTTGAGGAAGAGGATTTTCAGCATCAAAAGATCAGGTAAGTGGATTTTTCCACTTTTACAATTTACCAATGAATCTTTTGAAGTTTTCCTTTATTTTTTTGGTGTAAAATACAATCAAAATTTAATATGTAGATTGTTATTTAGGGTTTCTATTTATGAGTTCAATAGTTGTATTTTGACATTTTAGTTGTAAAATACTTGATTGAAATTTTGAAAGACTGTATCATATAAAAGGATAGAATTTGAACAAACTATCAAAATTTTGTTTAAATTTGAGAATTGAATAGCTGTATTTAGACATTTTAGCTGTAAAATACAATTGGAAATTTGAAAATACTGTATCATATGAAAGGAGAGATTTTGATCAAATTGTCAAAATTTGATTTCAATTTGAGTGTTGAATAGCTGTATTTAGACATTTTAGCTGTAAAATACAATTGAAAATTTGAAACAAATGTATCATATGAAAGGAGAGATTTTGAACAAACTGTCAAAATTTATATAGCATTGGGATGATATATACATATATTTGGTTTTTATAAAATTTACTTATATTAATGTATGTCATTTTATTTTAAAGGCATTATTGAATAGGTAACTGTCATGTAAAAAAATTACAACAAACCATAATAAAACCTTTATCACTTCCTTCATAATCAAACCTTTAGAAACAACCAACTAATCAAGAATTGAGAAGATTTTACAGTTTTTGTGATAGCCAACTAATCAAGAATGAAATCAAGCCAACAAATGTAACTTTAGAGACACATATAATATCCCTTAAAACATTTGAGTTAGACAAGGAAACACCTAGATTATGGAGAGGTCTATGTAAGAAAACACCTCCTGTAGACTCAACACAAACTTATCCCTCAACCCTCTAAATTGTGACTTACATCATTTGATTACCCTGGAACACACTATAGACAACTCTATACAAATTTGGCAAAAGATATTTTCTCCCAACAGAAACTTGTATATGTAGAAGTAGACTACTACATAAGATCCTCTAGGATAATAACACTTGTTGTGATCTCCAACACTATGATCCATATGTACTCTTGAATTTGTTGATACTTGACTCTTGATGAAAATGCATCGAATTAACTTCAAAATTTTGTGCATATAATTAGATTTGATATACTTCTTAAGGAAAGAGTTGGGACTAACAACTAAATAGAAAACAATAATTTTGCAAATAGGAAATAGGAAACAAAATCGAGCTAGAACCATCTTGACTAATATCTTTTTCTAGCTAGATTGAATCCCTACAATCACAAGTTAAAAACAAAGCATCAAATTCTTCATTAAATTTAAATCACAAATCATCAGAATATATTCATCTTCATACTCAGATTAGTCAGGTAGGCAACTAGTAGTCAATCCTATCTCTATTATCAAATTTGGTTGCCATAGGCAACTTCACCAAATTTAGGTTTTCAGATCATGTGGCATGCACAAGATATCCACCTCAAGGTAGTTTTCCAAATCTAGTTATAGTCTTGCAGATGTTCATTATGATTCTACCTAGGTGGTATGATAGTCCATTGGTTTCTATGACATCATTCAATAGAATAGATGCATATGAACATTCACCCTTCATTGATATATATTGATAGTAAAATAGAGTTTTAAATTGTTCTTAAGGTTTGGGACAAACATAGTGTTAAGATAGTGCAAATTAAGACTATTTAGACTAATAAAATGGGCTTAGTCTAAAGCTAAATTACACACATAAGAGTTGGGACTAACAACTAAATAGAAAACAATAATTTTGCAAATAGGAAATAGGAAACAAAATCAAGCTAGAACCATCAACTAATATCTTTTTCTAGCTAGATTGAATCCCTACAATCACAAGTTAAACAAAGCATCAAATTCTTCATTAAATTTAAATCACAAATCATCAGAATATATTCATCTTCATACTCAGATTAGTCCTAGGAAACTAGTAGTCAATCCTATCTTCATTATCAAATTTGGTTGCCATAGGCAACTTCACTAAATTTAGGTTTTCAGATCATGTGGCATGCACAAGATATCTACCTCAAGGTAGTTTTCCAAGTCTAGTTATAGTCTTGCAGATGTTCATTAGGATTCTACCTAGGTGATATGATAGTCCATTGGTTTCTATGACATCATTCAATAGCATAGATGCATCTGAACATTCACCCTTCATTGATATATATTAATAGTAAAATAGAGTTTTAAATTGTTCTTAAGGTTTGGGACAATCATCTAGTGTTAAGATAGTGCAAATTTAGACTATTTAGACTAATCAAATGGGCTTAGTCTGAAGCTAAATAACACACATAAGAGTCAAGTGACTAACAACTAAATAGAAAACAACAATTGCAAATAGGAAATAGGAAAGAAAATCAAGCTAGTTCACCATCAACTAATATCTTTTTTCTAGCTAGATGATCCCTACAATCACAAGTTAAACAAAGCATCCTAACCTTCTTACCTCATCATCTATCTTAAAAGTGGAAGATTTAATCATTACCACATGGTTATGCCTTTTTGATTATCTAGATAATGTAATTGAATCTCTAGAGGAGTCTTACATCTTAACAACAATTTCATTGTCCCTTTGTAGTTCATTGTCCCTCATGACAAGTCTGTGATTGGTTTAAGGCTATCTTAAAGGTCCATATAACAATCTAGGAATTTAATAACAATTAATGTTTAGTCCTTAATGGTCATGACAACATTATACAAGATACTAAAGTTCATGATGATTTCCTCTTTCCTATCAAATGGTAAGGATTCACTCAAATTTTCACATACTCAAACACATATCCAATTTATGAATTCATGATTGATCCAATGCTCAAACCAATGCAAGCATGACTATTGTTTGCTGACCAATCTTATTGATAGTCATAAAGTTAGAGAAATTCATCCAAAACCAATACAAACTATTTGTAGCTTTGCCATAGGAAATGTTGGATCTCCTAGAATGAGTACTTAACATCAAACCAATAGCCAACTCCATAGAAAAATTAACAAAATTGAAACCTTGGACCTAACATATGATAACAAACCTTGACAACAAATTCATTATGGTAGTCCTAATAGCCCTACTACTATACTCTAGAACTACTGTGAAAATACAATGCTTGGCCAGAATGATCTCTCTAATTCCTTAAGAGGCATCTTTTGATATGACAGTCCTGCATATTGAAATATAATCTTGATACCAAACACCCTATGATCAAACACCATAATGATAGTCGTATCTAACAAAATCAATTATAGGGTCTAGTCCTATTGAGAGGGTTGTGATGTAAGATGAATGAGAGGATATCTCATAAGCATAACATGTGACCTTGATAATATATATGCATGCAAATCCTTTTTTACAAACCTCTAGTCTTGAAACAAAGATGCCCAAGTTTATGCCCATGTCTGTCCTAGTATTTGATTGAACCTAACATGATTGTCTGTATAGTATTAAATTGATCTTTCTTGAATCCTTCACTATAAGAATCAAAATTTAGGTCTTGAATGAAAATCCCTTGACTTCAATTTGAAAATTACATCTAGTTCACTATAATAGCTCTTACATTTTGAAATTTGTACATGCACATGTATCTGTATGTTTAATTTAAATTTATTTCAAGTGTAATTTCTTGAAACATACATATAATTTATCTAGTTTAAATTTATAATTTATAATTTTTGAACATGTACATATATGTTTAATTATAATATATATATATATATATTATATTCTTGATTTAATTAAATTTGTGCTCAAGTTTGTATGTTTATATGTATATATGCAGGTTCATATAGTTTTTATATATATCATGAATCTGGATGATATTCACTTTGATGTTGAGGACTTTCTCAATGCACAAGATGATCGGACACCACCCCCACCCCCACCCCCAACCCCACCCCCAGCTCTAGATGCCCCACCTCCACCTGGACCCCCACCTGGAATTGACCAGGATCGCTTGCAAGCCATAATTAATGAAAATGTGAATTCCATACAAGAAAAATTAAATTCCATTCGCAATGAACAATTCATGCCACCTCACGTGGTACATTTTGCAGCTTTGATGCAAAACATTGTAGATTTTGTGAGGTCTATTGACTTGGACTTTGATGGATTCCAGAAATGGAGAGAGGAGAGGCACCAATTTTATGCTGATGGCCTCTCTTATAAGGATATTTTGCATCTTAAAATCACAAAAGGTCATTTAGTGCAATATTTTAGACATCCCATTACAAATGAACCTATTCCTGCAAATAAGAAAAGAATATCAATCAGGTGGTGTAGGCATGAAGGAATGTCTACCAATTTTTGGGATAGATGGTGGATGGTGTTTGATTATCCACCTCATGCTAATTGTGAGGTTCCTTTATTTTTTTGAGAAAATTATATGCAGAGTTTGTTATGAATAAGAAACCCAACTACTTTGATTTTAGATCATTCCAGAGTATTGGTGGTGGCATGCCACAACAGAGGTTGGGGGCACGGGTTGATCCCCAACGACCCGTGCCTGTTCAACCCCTTATTGGCCCTCTTGTTGCTACCATATGTCATGCCCACATTTCCCATGCGGTCACAACACACAACACACATGTCACGCCCACATGCGCCATGTGGTCATGACATGAAATGCCAAAATTTTTCCCATGCTTCCCTAGCAATCCCCTCGCATGCGTAGGCGTACTTGGCGGCATATGCTTAAGGCGAAAACAATATAGTTGACGGCAGCGTACCAAGTACATGTGCGCACACCCTACGCAAGGAAACGCATGGTTTCCTGACTTAGGTTGATCTCACGAATTATATTTGAACAACAGTTGTTTTAGGTGATAGATCATTTTTTAGCAAAGCACGATCATCTGATTCTTCTTTCCATTTTCTGGAATTTAATATTAATTTCTACTCCTTCAGACTTAGCATTTTCAACCAAGCCCATTCATTTGCCCTCTCTTCCTTTTCTTAAAATTTAATTTTGATTGTATTTCTATCTCATTCCCTTTCCCATTGTGCAAGATCTTCTTATGTTATCCTATTTTTTTTCTTCACGTTCTTTATCGAACAACAATAACACTACATCCTTTACATTATTCCTAATTTCTTGGTAAACCAGATCACTTACACAGGGTTGGCTAACTTCACTTGACTCAGTCCCCCTAGGGTTCCGCTCTAGGTTTTAGTTCAACATTTGAATTAATTTTAATAATCAACCTGTTCCTAAACAGGATTAATGATAGGTTAAACTTACTTAGTTCTCTTAGCCCTGTTCAGAAATGCCGCACATTTTCTCCTCTTTATTTTCTAAGGTTAGCTGTTCTTTCTCTTTCTCTCTCTTTTTTTTTTCAATTGGATGTTTATTCTCTAAATCTACAGTTGAGTTTAAAATGGCCATTCATGGAATGCCTGTGATGACTTGTTTGCGTTTATTTTCAGTGTCCTTTGTAAATGAAGGGATCATACTTTCCTCTTCATTTTCCTGTCATTTAATTTGGGATAATTGTTAAAACTTCTGAGAAACTCTTCCTTAAAATTAAAATATATTTACCTATGCTCTTTTTAAATTGTAATTGTATAAACAATGTATTTTTGAATTGCAACTCTGAGTTTAAACATCTATTCAATTTGTATTATTCATTATGCATAAATAAATCCCACTTTCCTTGATTAAAATTCTATTTCAAGTCAAATGTTTTAAACTACATATAGTTTTCCTTCAAATGAATAGTGATTAGTGGAAAGTGAATAGTAAATAGTGAAAAGTGAATAGTGAATAGTGAAATGGTCCCCATCCTAGGAAGAGACCCTTAAGGTGGTGGTAATTTCAAAAGCAATACTGCAACCCAAATTTCATTTCTTTCATAGTAGCAAAATTACAACTTGACTTATAACAAAATTTAAAACTAATATTTCTACTAAGCTTGTACAGAAATAATACTTTTACAAACTTAATTAAAACATCAACTAACTCACAACTTTACAAGTAGAAGAAGAAGGAACTAGACAAGTCTAATATCCTTTTAAAAAATAATTTTCTCTTCCTTTCCTCATTTTAAAATGGTAAAACTTAATGAACAGTAGAATACAAACATCAATCCAATAACAAAGGATTTCCTCAACTCCAAAAATAACAATTTATACAACAATAGGGAGATAATTTTCTCCTTTTGGAAAATCGACAAGGAAGGAGCTATTAAAAGATCAGGCTCTCCATAAGACTTAAGAAAAATAAAATATTTTCTAAGATCCAATAATCTTCTCCAAGCTTCACAATAAGCTCCCAGAAAACCTACATATCACACAAGGAAAGAAACACCACACAAGTTGCTCTCCTCCCTACCGTAGACCCGCAAGAGGGCCACCCCTGAGATAGGGAGATTATCCACACACCTAGGGGATTCAATACTACTTCACAACAAGATAAAAACAACACACCAAAACACAAATACACCCATAGATATTTACACAACACAAAACTCATCCACTGTGAGTTTAAAGAGGGGTAGGAGAGTGGACACACTCAATTGTAGAGTGTCACCCTTCAATTAAATTTCAACACAGTTTCCTTCTCATGGCCTCAAGCCAACTTGCCAACAAAGATTCCAAGGAGTTCATATTTTGACTCTCAAGCCAAATAACACAATTTCTCAAAGTCACACAAATGCCCTCAAGACTTTCAACATCCCAAAAGAAACAAGGCATGCACTCGAGGAGGATTACTCCTCCCCTACCCCACACTTGATGAGCATTTCTTCCAAGTGGAAGAAGCTCTGTCAACATCCCAATAAAATTTCCCCACAATAACAAAATTTACAACACAAGCAAAATAATTAATTTTCACACATCCTTCATGCAACAAATAGAAATACAAAGGAAAAGCCATGAAATCCAACCTTAAAAAGCCCTTAAATAGATGAAGTTGATGTAGAGCTCTACAAGAATCTCCTGCAACCTAAGCCACCAAACTCCCTCTAACCTTCCTCTCCCAAAAGAAATTTTTCAATCAACAAAAAAAATCCTCTAAATTCAACAAAACAAAACAACCTTAGCAAGATAAATTTCTCCTCTCCAAATCTCCACCACCAAACTCCCTCTTTTTTCCTCCTTCCTTCATGGCTTAGAGAAAGGTCTCATTTATAGATTTTTGAAAAGGTGATGGAGGGTGAGGATCAAAAGATGAGATCAAGGGCTCTCATTATTTGTGAATTTTAAATTCACATGTGAGGACAAAAATGAATTAAAGATTCATTTTTTGGGGAAAAGTGGATTATGACAAGTTGAATTTTTAATTCAACTCATGGGGGAGTAGAGGACAAAAATGAATTAAAGATTGTAATATTTATAATTTTTTTAAGATTGTAATATTTAAATAACCCCACTCCTTTTTCCACTATCCCAAGTGGAATTAAAAAAATATCCCCACTATCCCAAGTGGAATTAAAAAAATATCCCCACCCATGAAGGACCACACCACTTCATGGGGACTCTCACCAAAAGTGAGGGAACAAGAAGATAAGCCCCTCCATTATTGGTGGACCATGGAGTTATTTCAAGCCTCAGAAATGGAGAAAGGATGGGCTTGAGTGTTGATCCCACTCATCCTATCCTTCCCATGCCTCCAAATTCGTCACTTAACTTCACTGTGAAGTTAAGGTGACCATACGAAGGTTAAATAAGGGTTACCCTAGTCAAAAGGGACCCTAGACCCATGGGGTATAACCCAGGGTCAACTTTTAACCTAGGTAGGACACCCAGGGTTAAGTTAAGACACAAGAAAAGGGTCTCAAAAATTTAAATTTTCAAAAAATAAAATTCAAATATAATTCTTACAACACAAATCATAATTCAATTTTTTTTAAAAAAAATAGACCTAACCCATTCAACCTCATGCAAGATAATATTACAACATTACAACATTGCATCAAACACAGAGTTGATCTTGGTTTCTCGTGGAACTAGATCAGCTTCACAAGGGATTACAACATAAGGTGTGGAATAATCTCTTGTATCTGTGGTTTTGTTAGAAATACTTGCACACTCAATCTCAAAGTTAATTCCACATATACATATCATAGCCGAAGCAAATTTAATACATGCATTTCTAAAGCATACCTCAGTTCTTATAAACATAATGAAATCACATGACAATTTTCTATCTAACATCATCCAATTAGTTTTCCTGTAATGTAAACATTAATCGGACATCACCCAATTAGTTTTCCTAATAGAATAAACATCTATATAACATCACCCAATTTGTTTTCTCTTAAAGCAAACATCTAACTAACATCACCCAATTAGTTTTCCTTTAACATAATAAGATTTAATAGTTTGAAAATCTGGGAACAACAGTCCTATAAATATAAAAATACTAACAACAGTAAGGTAAATAGTCACATGTACGGAAATGAAAAAGTGTAGGCCTCACACCTTCACCCTTCCAGCATCGTACAGTGGTATCCACACTAGGCACATTGAGTGCACTCTCAGGTACCCTAGATGAGTAGACTTCTATGATGGTAGCTCAGGTTAGAGACCATGGAGGAGTTGATGATGGAAGTGGTCCTAGTACCACTCCACATGTGTCGATGCCTCATACATGTACGAGTTGCAATCAGTTGTGTTATGGACCTTATCAGGTAGCTGTATCCACTTCAACTACACATGCATCATCTGATAATATGGGTGAATCATTTGTTGATTATCTATTTGCTAAGGATCATCCCACTGATCATTCGACACAGGTATATATAGGTTACACACATGTTGAATTTATAACAATTTTAAGCATGTGTTTTTAATCAACATATAGATCAATTAAATTGTAATATTTTAACAATCAAATTGTTTGGTGTAGATGATGGCAATAGGGACCATTGATCGATTTAATTTTTCATTGACACCTGTTCATCTCGGGCACCCATTTGGGGTATTTTGAATGATTTATATTTTAAATAATTTTATTTACTTGATTTTAATTTGTAATTCAGTCTTGAACATGTACATTAAATATTTATGTTGGTTCAGGGTTCTTCCACATTGAATCATCCATCTGAGGTTGTCTCGAGAACTCCTCCATCATTGGACATCTCACATAACACTTTTACAGTATGTATATTGTTTTAAAAAACTATATATACTTAGATTTTTCTATTTTAATTTCACTATATTTGAAAACGTGCATGTACTATTTAATATATATTAAAAATATGTGTCTATGCAGGTTGACACAACAATGAGGATGGGCATTACAACACACTTGGTTGATCCAAGTTTATATCAGGAGTCGACTGCATTTCAAGTTGTTCAAAAACGTATATCCATGTCTACGTGTAATATATGTACGAGTCTTTTAAATAGATTAAAACAAAAACTGAGTACCTATGTACACAAGTCAATATATATATGTTTTAACCTAATTTGTACACACATGTGCTAAGTTATAAATGACCTTGTAGGAGCTTGTCAGTGACACGTTTCATCAACACACAACACATGCAGAGTAGGAGGACAGAGGAGATGGGCAACCTAATACGGTATAATTTAAAATTTAGATTATATTTAAAGTTAATTAAAATATACATTGTGAACTTAAAGTAAATTTCTTGATAGATATATATGTTGACATGTGTTCAAAATTCTTTTTCTTTTATAGCTTGAGACATGTCATGTAGCTAAGCCTGTAGAGACAGGTCCTGGAATAGAGGATGCACAACAACCTCTTACGGTATAATAATTTAAATATGATAAATTATAAATTAAATTGAATTAAATCATTTTTAAAACTATCTTACATCTAATTTCAACTTAAACTTTCTCTTGTATTAAATAGATTGATTCAGAGCATGTAGAGACAGGTCCAGGTGCACTAGAGCATGCCTCTCAGCCTCACACGGTAATTTAATTTTATGATAAATTATAAATTTAAAAATTATCATTAAATCATTTTTAATCATCTTACATCTAATTTCATCTAAATCTTTCTCTTATATAGAGTGATTCAGGTCATCTGAGTAGTTCACATGGTGTGAAGAGGACTCTTGATTATAGAGATAGTATGTGATAGGTTATTTCATGGGCTACATAATTTGACTATTTCATGGACTATGTTATATACTATTTGTTATGGACTTTATATATATTGTTGAACATGGACTTTATATTTTGAACATGGATTGTATTGTCATGGACTTTATATATTTTTTGAACATGGATAGACTTTATTTCATTTCACTATTTTATGGTCTCTAGAATACAAAACTTCATTTTATTGTTGTATGTGTTTTACACTTCAAACATGCAAGTACTTTAACTATATAAAAATGCACAACATGACTTTGAACTTATAAATTCCACTAGTATTAGAAATGTGCTAAAATGGTAATAGTAAGCTCCAAATTTAAAATTAACAAGGGTAAAACACTATAACTCAAAAGTGACTTTAATAGTGAGATTCATAATGATATTTTTTTGTCAAGAGTCAATTGGTCTATTGGTGAAGTTACTAGGTTCACAAAAAAAGCTATTAGAAATCAATTTTTGTTGAGTACAAGGCTCAACACCCTAAGAGTTAAGTTTGGGGTTGAGTCCCAATGAATAGTCTATGAAAGCTTTACATATTTGACACAAAAATATAATATCATGTCAGTCTTCAACTAATATTAGTACATGGATTGGTAAAGCTTTGAAAAAATACAATTGATTGATATTGTCAAAATCACTTTTACAAAAAAAATGTTTGATATTATTAGGATCATAATAATCATACATAAAGGGTTTATTAGATGATAAAGATAACTACTACTCTGCTCATAAAAGGCCATGCATAGCATTCTTAGACATATTAGTAGTCCTATACTTCATGGTCTAGTGGAAAATTTAACATTTTTGCTAGGTTTATTCAAATGAAACAAATTATCTTCCTATATGATCCCCCACTATTAGACAAAACATTCCTTAACTAATTCATATGCATAAGTCATTATGACATGGGAAAACTAGTATGAGGATAATATATTACATTTTAATCAAGATGACAAAGAATGAATCCAAACAACCCTTTCTTTGAGAACCACACTTAGAAAATAAAATGTCTATCAATTTCAAATGGTTGATGTTACAATTTTCTTTGATGTTACAATTCTATGGTAGGACATTTAATGGTAACAAATTTATGAGTAACTATTGAGATAAGTGATACTTAGCATACAACTTGCCTTGAAAGTTGATCATTGCACAACACTAATATAATTTAGCAAGACTCAATTCCTTTGACATGCTTTCATTAAGTTTATCTTTAAATTTTCTATTTTTAGTTTGTGTAGATAAGATTTGCTTAGGCTTGGGAATCAATCTCACAACCTTCACTAGAGCACTTGTAGATACCTTTGTTCAGATCTACAGTCACAGACCTAATCGAGATTAGGTCCACACTTGTGTGTTTGACGAGGGAATTTATAAACTATTTATGGAATGAAGTAAAATCTTGAGATGTGTGATCATGATGTTTTTTTAGGAATGTTTTTAAGACTTGACCACACTATATAAATTATAGTCCTTTTGAGCACTCATTCATAAAAGAGTTTTCCCTAGGCCCAAAACATAAGGTAAAATGACATAGGTATGTACAGTTTTCCCTATTACAATGTTATAATTAAAATATATCAAGTATTATTGTGAAAGCATTAGCCTTCCACAAGAAAGAATGAACTTGGAAAGTGTTAATTTCCATCACTATATCATTAGTCAAGCACTTAATATCGTAAAGGGATGCCTCACTTTGATTTTAGAAAGGCTCATGAAGTGTAGGGTAGATGGGTCAAAGGATCTAGACCGAGGAGTGATACTAACACCCTCAACATCATGTTGAACCCTAGCATAAATAATAGATCTACCCAAAGATTCAACCAATATAATGAAACTTTAGAATCTATTAACTAAACATCTAGACCAATCATTTATTCTTAATCTATATGAAACCATTGTTATATCCTAGGTTTGTAGCTACCCATGATCATTATCCAAATAAAAACCAAATTTCAAATGTGTAATTTGAATCACAACAAAATTTGAATGTCAAGGTGCACTTGGGTCTCAACATAAATAATGTATATTTACCAAGCCATGTGGGAAAAGTGCACAGTAGGGTATGTGATAGAGACACATATGATCATCATTGAGGATGATATTTTCCTCAACCTATATATTTTATTGGTGAAAGGATGCATACATTTACCCCAGGTTTTAAGTATATTGGTGACATTGTGGTTATTTCTTACCAAAGGAAAGCAATTGAGGACCGATACTAATCAATTACATCATTCTAGATATGATGTATATTATTAGACTTGATGAAGGTATATTAGGTGATATCCATGTAGTTTTGAGTCCCGCTCTTAGATGTAGTGACATATGTTAATTTCATATCATTGCTAACATAGAGAGGACATATACATGCATGATTTACATCATGGTAGTGATTAGGTGATAATTTATGTATATTGTTACATTAGATTAACTATGTGTTCTAATTTTATTATAATGCTCATGTTCTAATGTATGTGTATATTTTTGTAGTGTGTATATTTTTGTAGGGATCCATGCATCATTCTTAGCACAATAATTGTCACTTTGAGGGTCACTTAGAAAGGAGATAGGATTCACCCATATTATGATGTATTTTGAGTAGTTCATGCACTTTGATAGATAGGACATTTGTATACATGTTTTTAGATCCATGGTATTTATATACTTTAATCTACCTCGCATTTACATACTTTAATTAGATACATTATATTTATTTAATTAATTAGGATTAGCCTTTTACATGCCTTCCATCATCAAATTAATTAAATAAATCATATTTATTTAATTAAACTAATTTCCTACACCTTCCCCACTAATTAATTGAATAATCTTACTATTTGATTAATTAACTTCTAATCTCCACTAATAAAATAAATCAAATCTTAAATCATGTCTTGAACTCACAAATAAATAAATTCAAAAACTTACATGACTAGCTAAAAGGAAAAATTCAAACTAATCTTACATCTCCACCATACATTTCCATAGTTTTAGATAAAGCAAGATTGGGCCTCGTTGATACAAACCCATTCAATAGCTCTAAAACATCCATGCAATGAACCATTAACTAGAATCTAGAAGGGAGAAATTACAAATTCCAAAGAGATAACATTAAGGCATGGAGTTGTATCTATGTATTGAAAATTACTAACCTAATCTATAATGCTAAGTACTAGTTCATCTTCATTATTGAGCACGTAAAATAAAGAAGAAATTTTAAGGATAGAATGAAGATGATAATGTAAGGGTTGGATTGAGAGAGGACTCTAATACGAGTTTGTGGAGAATAAAGAGAGAGATATATGGTTATTGAAGCATAGAAGTAACATAACTGTACAGGATACTATGGTCCATTAACAACTTTAAATTGACCATTAATTAACCTATAAAGATGCTAACTTTTTGGATATCTTAAGGGGTCCTAATATGATGTCTTAAGGGGACGTCTTAAGTTCTCAAAATTTGGTGAAGTTGCCCAAGGCAACCAAATTTAACAATATAATAAAATCAAATTTAAAGTAAATTCAAAGTAGAAAAATATGCGTATAATTTAACAAATAAAATATATAGAATAATAATTTTGATATATAAAAGTGTAGAGTATAATTGTGTACCTATATACAAATTTGTGTACAAAATGTGTAATACTGTAATTGTGTATGTACATATATGCCAACTCAAAATAATGTTTACAAAATGTGGTTATGTCATCTCAAGAAAATCCAACACTTGTGGGGAATGTAGCAGGTCTTCACGCCACCTGATATAAAAATAATACAAGCAATATATCAATATATCATCAAAACATGTATTTTAATTTATATAAAACTATCTAGATACACACAACTTGTACCTATATTTACAAGTATCTCACACATGTATAGATATAGGTTCAATCTGCATCCTCTCAAGTTTTTGTTTCAAAGTATGTGATGAATTTGTGATGATCGTCTAAGGATATAAAAGGACAATTTAAATCAATTTCAACTAATAACGCACAAGAAATATCAAAACATGTATTTAAAAGAACAATATAAAACTATTTAACTATATTTACCTGTATTTACTTATTCCATTATACCATCTCCATCCTCTCTTTTTTCTAACGCATCGATGATTGTCTCATGGTCTTCCATAGAAATTATCCATAGCTCTTTATTTGCAGGTTTTCCATGATACCTCTCCAGTTTTATATTTGTTGCCAACACCAAATGTGAGTAGTGTATAATTTTCTTATGTGTTTCATAATCTTCGAATGTAGGCAAACCATTCTTCCTTATTAGGTATTTCCATAGCCAAGTGCCAACAACCACCACCGAACCTATTGGATAATGATAGCCATCATCAAAGAAATTCTTAAAATTTGCTTAAGGGGATCAATAAAGTTCTTAAAATTTGCTTAAGGGGATGTCTTAAGGGGATCACCAAAACTATTGGATAAGGAAAGCCATCATCATCTTCTCAAGGTGTTGTTAACTTATGTTTAGTCTCCACACAATGAGCAAACCAATATTATGTTTCCTCTTCATTCTTCTTTGGTGCAACAACATCATACACATGCCCTGCAAATAAATTTTGATTCAATAACTTGCACACGTCCATGAAATTTGACCAATCAACATACATGCATTCATATGTACACATATAAATAAATAAAAGCACTACAAATTAGTAATGAAGTGAAATAAAATGAAATAATTTGAATTAAATTACATTCTTGTACAAGGTCTGAAACATGGTCATAATCATTTGATGCAAACAGTTGATCATTGTCTTCAATTATTGTTTCACTTTGATTGTGTGCTTGTGCAAGTGTCAATGGTCTTTGCTTCCACTCTTCAACCCATTCTGTATTCTCACATGCTTCCCAATCTCCTAAAATACAAAACCGACAAAAACATGCAAGCTCCCTTCTCCAGATAGTCCATGTACTTGCATTCAAACTCCTAAATGAATGTCATTTAGTAGATCCACTGATTGTCTAACACTCAAGTCTAGGTAGAATGTTTTCTTCTTCAACCAACCAAAAGAATCGACGAACTGTAGAGTACTCACTTGATCCATGTGTACATAATCTTGTATTGCACCAGTCTACAATCCCACGTGCATCTTTAAATTTTATTGCATCCTCAAATTTTAATTGTTGTCTAGCAAGAATTATTTTAACACACGCACCAGCTCCATCATGTTCTTCTTTACCATGTCCAGCTTCAAAAAAATTCCACATATGTTGGACATTATTCTCCTTGTGAACCCTATTTAACCAATAGAACATTAGAGCATTCTTGAACTGCCCCATACAATTATCTGACCATATAAGATGTTCAGTCATCTGGATTCCTCTTTCTCTTAAATTTGTATAAAATATATTGAAACAATATTGAACAAACTCTGATGAGTGTAACCGGTTGTCACTCAAATAGAAATGATACTCTCTCAAATTTTTTCTATCATTCTTTGTGCTATCATCTGCATGTCTATAAACAATATGAACAAACATAGCAACCTGCACTGAATTGTAATATTGTGATTGAATTTCCTCTTGCAGAGCTAAAGTATATTTTTTCGCAAAATCAACCACTGATAGTATAGTACCAATTGGAAATGTGTTTCTACATTCACAAAACTATCCATCAAGCCATTGAGCTTGTTGAGAGTGCTTGACATATTTTGGTACAATTTTACTCTTAAATTCTGATATGAATGCATGCACACTAACCTTTTCTGTAATTAAATCACAACGCTTTCCAAATTTTCTATATTTTAAAGAATATTTAACATTCTTAAATCTTTTAACATCCACTAATTATTGTCTAGAATCATTTTCAACACTTTCATGCATACAAACTCTTAACAAAGAAAGATTGCCATAGCTAGTGCATTGTCTAGAAATACATGAACTTAAATAAAATAATTTTTCATTAGATTTTTCACAGAACAAACTTGATATAAACTCTTTTATTGCTTCAGGTGGCATATTAATAGCACATTCTTATATAATCATGTTACTATGTAAAGTACAACGTATATATCGAAATACATCATAATAATGATGAAATTGAACATGCATTTTACAACAACAAGATATTCATTGCTTATTAATCTTTACATACCATGGTTTGCATTTTTCAAAAGATCTTTGACTTATTCTAATATTACCAGGTAACACTAATTCACCACAAATTTTTCTATAAAATTTAGTTTGCGTTGTATCTAATAGGTGTTTTGGATGAGGATCGCGAACTTTGGACCCCACTCATAATTTTAAAACATCTCTAGCATTAGATGATACCCTAGTATTATCATGCCAATATTTTTCGATCAAAGATTTGATTTCAACATTCAGTTTCATGTCAGATCTCGGGAGGCGACCACTAAAACTCCAACATTGGTTAATTGGATCATTTTCTATACTTTTTCTTCTTTTTGCCACTCTTACCAATGTTTTAGGATGTATTTTTAGAATTCCATTAATATTGCTTATCATTCTTCTATTCAAAGTTGTTTTATTAACTATAGCAGTTGTTATAGCTCATCTTGCTGCATTCTTCTTTGGATTGACTATTATTTCCAATAGACTCAATGGCACTAGCAACAGTAGACATAGCATGTTTTAGTGATTGATATTTTCTTCTTGGTTTAACAAAAATGCCTAACATTTTCATTACTTTTCTTATTTTCCACATTCTCATTAATTGCATAATTAGTTGACATTGAAATGATAATTTTTTACAATAAAAAAATTTCTTGTATAATCTATTGGCATGTGTTCTTATTTGTCTCCAAGAAATTTTACTAGGAAGATTATCCAAAACATCTCTTTCAATTTTGATTTGTTTTTTTACTCATTTTCAACATCACATCTTGGATTTTCATTTTCATTTTCAACTGCAAAATGATTTTCATTTTCAACAACAAAACAATTTTCATTTTTATTTCCAACAAAAGGATTTTTGTTTTCATTTTCAATAACAAAACGGTTTTCATTTTCAATAACAAAACGGTTTTCATTTTCATTTTCAACAAAAGGATTTTCATTTTCATTTTCAACAAAAAAATGGTTTTTATTTTCATTTTCAACAAAAGGATTTTCCTTTTCATTTTCAACAACAAAACGGTTTTTGTTTTCATTTTCATTTTCAACAACAATTTGTTTCAAATTTTGATCTCTACGAATATTATCAATCTCAACATTGTTATATCCAGCTTATTTTAAATCTCCTATCAACACCATTTCTATTTCATTCAAAGGTAGATTTGAAGAAGTACCTGGATTTGTGCCTATTGAAACATTCTCCATAGTATTGACAGAGGGATTTGAAGACATACTAGGAGTAGTTTGTATAATCATATTAGTTTCCACATTCACCTCTTGCAAATTTGCATCGTCTACATCCATGGTCTCTTTAATGTTTTTATCTTCAATAGTTGTGGAATTGGATGCTTCAACATTATTCATTGATTGAATCTTTATTCTTCTATCTTTTTTCTTGTTGCCTCCTCTTTCTTTGCTTTAATTTCTTCAGGGGTTAATAGCTTCCTATCTTTCCTCTTATTACGACTTTGTGATCCCACGATTAAAATTTTTATGAAGTATGTACAAATGAATGTCAAAAACTTGAAAGCCTTTCTTCTTTGTTCAAGTCCTTCAAACAAGTAACAATTCAACAAAATTTTACTCAAACAGTGTCTCTATGATGGCTTCTATCAAAATTCAAACAATATTCCAAGTTGATGGACCTGCAGAAGAAAAAAAATGGTAGAGAATGCTGCAAATGTCGCTATAGGCCATACTGTAGAGTAAGTTGCAAGGCTAGCAATCAGTCACAGTCTTATTAAAAAAATAGACAAATACTAAATGGGATCCTGTTTTCTTTTGTACCGATAGAGTAAGAAATGGGATCTCGTTATTTAAAATTTAAATTTTAAGCTCGAGTTTTGCTTTGTAACCCAGTTTGGGAAATGCTTTGGGGACCCGAACCTAACCTTTGGACCTAGTTTGACCTGCAACTTGAAGGTCCTGTCAATGTCACAACAAAATGGTGATTTTGGGCATATATCTGAAGGTCTATTTTGTAGAATGTTTTGATGAAATTAAAACCCATTATAGATGAGACAGTGTAGATTCCAAATATGTAAATGTTTTTACAATTGGATTATTTTTTCTATTTTTAATCAATTTTTGATGAAATAGGTCCATAAACTTAAATTATCAAGGTTTTTTAGTATTTTAATAACTTTTTATTAATTTTTTTTTTGTAAAAAAATTGTACGAAAACGTACTTTAGACAATTCTTTTCAATTAAATTTTTTTTTAAAATGTTAAGTTTAGGTCATCTTATGCGTGACGTACACGATGATTTTTAAAAGACCAAAAATGGCCAATAAAAAATTAATTAAAAAAAATATTTAATAAAAAATTACAAAAAAATATGGAAAATGTGCTTTAGTGAGTTATAAATATTTTCCTAAAAGGATTTAAAAAAATATGATTATTTAGGTCAAAATATGGATGACGTACATGTACATGGTATAGTAAAAAAAAGTGATTTTTAAACAGTGGTTTTTAGAAACACCTATTCAAAATCAATTTCTATCATTTGGGTATTGAAAAAAATTACATATTTGGAAACTAGACTTTGAGTACTACATTTCATATTTAGTGACTTTTTCCAAGATTCCACCTTTAAGTGCTTCAAATTTTTAGGTCAAATGTGACAAATTCTGAAAATCAGGGAAAACACTTCCACTTTTTAGCCAAAAAGTGGACTCAACTTCTTGCACACACCCTTTGGTGTATGCTTGGACTTGCCCACATTTCTTTGTAGTTTCTCTTTGACCTTTTCACCTTTACTTTTCACCTCTTCCAACTGTTGTTCTGTCCCTATGACTGCTGCTTGATCAGGTATATTAACCTCTAATATGAAAGAAATAGAATGACCACTATCCTCTTTTGAAAGCAATGAATGGAACACCTTTTCTATCCTCATAGAAACATACTCCTTAAGCCAATCTTGAATCTCCAAAATCAATTCATCCTTGACCTTCAATGCAACAGATCTTGACACTAATTCAATATCATTTCCCTCCAAAATTAAGTCATTCCTCAAGCCTACTGTCATAACATCTCCAAGTTTAGGAGTGGTTGTAGGGTTCATGTCCTTCTCTTCATCTACCTTTGTAAACTCCTTCCTACCTACCATCATCACATTAGACCCCTTTGTTTGTTCTTTATCCTCCTCTTTCAATGACGTCAAAGTATAGGAGACCCCATCTTTTTCTATTTCATAAGTATTCCTCCTACCATCATACATAACATGCCTATCAAATTGCCAAGGCCTCCCTAGCAGCAAATGGCACACATCCATGAGTAGTATGTCACATAAAATTTTGTCCTTATACCCTCCTATGTTAAACTCCACCCAACTTTGTTCATTCACCAAAACATATTGACCCTCATTTAACCAAGAGACTTTGTAAGGGGTAGTATGTGGTATCCTAGGCAACTTAAGTTTTTCAACCATCTCAACTGAAACCCTATTATCTGTACTTCTTGAATCAATTACAACCTTACAAACCTTACCCAAGCACTTACAAGTTGTTTTAAAAAGAGTCTTCCTTTGTGATGGCTCCTTCTCTACCGGTGCTTTGATGAGAGTTCTCCTTACCATTAGTGATTCTCCAACTTCTGGAGAAACATGCTATGATGGAGAGTTTACACTCTCATTGTCCTCTTCTTGCACCAATTGATTTCTTCTTTTCCCTCCATGTGAGGTAGTAGCCTGATTTTCTTTGCCTTGCCATGCTTGATGTCCAAATTTGTTGCATTGGTAACACCTTCCTGTGAATACATTTGGTCCTCTTCCTTGACCTCCATGTCCACCTCTAAAGCCTGATCTACCTCCTCTAAATCCACCTCTCTGATCAGCAACTTGGTCTTGGACTTTGCATGCATCCTCTTGGTGTTAGTGTAGGTTTTTATTTCCTAGTTGGGTTATTTATTTTTCCCTATATTCCTAGGTTTTTTCTACACTTATTTTAATCTCACTTAGGTTAACAAAGCATGTATTATTAGGTGAGTGGTTGTGAGGTGTCACCTTCCTACATGTGAGCATCCATTAGCTATCTTGGGAAGATACTTTGCTATCTTTAGTTTGATAGATGATTGCTCTTGATTGGTCGGTGTTGCCACCTCCTCCCTCTTCCTAGTCTATATGAGCATGCTACTTAGCTTGTATTTTGCATCTCTTGCTTTTGCATCCTCTTAATGCTATTTTGCTTTTAGCATTTGCATTACTCTCTTGGAGACTAACTCTATGTTGCTATTTTAATTTCATATCATTTGCATTCATAGTTTAGACTCTATTCTTTGCACTAGTTTTCTGGGTTAATAATCTTTTTAGATTCTAACATGGTATCAGAGCCTTGCTATGTGCAAGAGTAGATTTAGTTTCGTTATTTGAGAGATTCAGGGGGGCTAATTAAGCTTATTGCAGTTTTTTAAAAAACCTAGTATGCTCTTCTCTTGCATCTTTAGATGATCTTGAGAATAAAAAAAGTTTAATGGAAACTTTTTTAATCTCTGGGGTTTGCACATGTGTTTTATGAAATCTACTCCAATGCATCCAGGAGGCTTGAGAAAGTCAGATTTGGCTTTCGTTTCACCGAAATCAGAGATTGTCATACTCAGTTGTGGAACCGGGGTTTCAAGTTCAAATCCGACAACCAACTTGCATATTTGGTGTTTTCAATCAATATTGTAGGTTCCAGCATGCCTTTTCTTGTCTTAGGTAGATGATTCAGCCTTTGTATGCAATTTTTTGGTTGTTGGGATCATTTTTTATTACTAAAGGTGTTCTATTTACATTGGATCAACATCTTTTGTACATCAGCAAGAAAAATGCCTTCTGGGTTTTGTTCACAGCATAAAAAAACCATCTGGACATGTTTTAGTTTTTGCATGTAGTCTATATATTTTGTAGAAATGCACTTAGAAAGCTACAACATGACCTCTCTCCATTGGCAGTTGCAGTTTTGAAGGCAGTTTTCAAATGCTTCGTTCTTACTCATATAGACTCTGTTTCCAATGAATGTTTTTTTGATTTTGGCTATTTTTTGTACTCTATACACTAGTGCGGATGGTTTTAGATTTTGATGCAGATATCTTTTAGAAATTATAGATTCTCAGTCATGACATTGCATAGTTCTCGTTTTGGGAACTTCGGAGGATCATAACTTTCACATACAACCTTGTATCAAGGCAATTTATTTTTTGAAAGTGCATAATTTTTTGAGTAGATCATAGTGGTGTTGTTTATTTCTCTGGTTATTGTGCCAAAGTTGTATTTTTAGCATATGCTCTTCGTGAGGGTTTTGTAATGCATTGAGATCAAGACCACTTAGTATTTCTTGCTAGTGGCAGTTGTAAATGCACTAATATAAAGTGCCAAATCATATTTTCTTGGGGGGGTTGTCTTGGTTGTGTTCTCTTCTTTTCAACATTTTTTCTCTGCATTTCTTCATCATGGATCAAACAAATGTGCCCATCCTAACTCCATACAATTACTTTGAGTGAAAATCATGCATGACAATTCACTTAAGGAAAGCTAGATTAAATAGGATAACTATGGGACTTGAAACTGAACCTACTAAAGATGAAGATAAGCCTAAGTGGTTTAACAATTGTGATGAGGCATATGGAACATTGTGTTTGTTTGTTTCTCCTGATTTGCTCTTTCACATTGAGTCTTTGAATTCACTAAATAAACTCTGGACAAAGCTAGAAACACTATTTGGCACACAAGATTCAATGAGAGGTCATATGTTGGAAAATGAACTAATTAGTTTAAGTCTAGGCAATTTCAACACAATCTAGGATTTTTTCACTAAATTGAAATCACTAAGGCTATAGTTAAAACAATGTGAAATTGAAAAGAAAGATGAACAACTGATTCTTAGTATTCACTCTAAGCTAAGTTCAGAATATTCTGTGTTTGTTTCTACCTTCTATGCTACTAAGGGTGCACTTGGTACCCAATTCACCATGCCATCTTTAGATATTTTTCTATCAATCTCACTCGGGAACAGGACAAGCTAATCTAGATGGGCACTCTTAAATCCTCTAAATCACATGCCTTGGCTACCAACCAAGGCACAAAAGAATAGAAAGGACAAAGTAGTAACAACAATAGTAAGGATAAGAAATAGAAGAATAGCAAGAAGAAGAAGGATCAGATACCAGTTGCTTCAAAAGCAACTAATGAGATCCAATTTTCAAGGGCGGCAAGCCTAAGAAAGAGAGGGTCCAATGTGCCTATTGTAAAAGACCCGGCCATGATGAACATAAATGTCCAAAGAAATAAATTGATCACTTGACACACATTCTTGAGAAGAATAATATCAGTGTTCCCGAGTCTATCAAATAGAGTTCTAATGAGGGGTCTAACAAGGCAAACGAAAATAGCAAGGGGAAAGGAAAGGGCAAGGCCCTTGTTGCAGTTGCTTCTTCACCATCCACTTGGGTTCTTGATTCAGGTGCTTCGCACCACATGGCTTCATCTAAGGAAGAACTTGCATCTTTGGAGCCATGTACTATGCCTTCTATTTTGATGGGTGATGACACTCCTGTTGAGGTGTGTGGGAGAGGGTCTGTTGATGTGGGGGATGGCACATTCCATGATGTTCTTTGTGTGCCCTCATTATCAACTAATCTCCTATTGGTATACCAGATCACTCACACAGGTTCAGGCAAGCGAGTTGAGTTCACTCCCGATTCAGTGGAGATTCGTGAGTTGCACAATGGTTCTATAGTTGCAATTGGGAGAGCAGATCATTAGTCACAGCTCTATCTATTTTATCACTTTGTTCTTGATCCTCCTTCGACTATTTTTCTCACTCATTCTGATGATGTGAGTAGATTATGGCATGAGTGGTTTGGCCATCTTAACTTTCGCTACTTGCAGCAGCTCAACCAGCAGAGCATGGTCACAGGGTTGCCTTCAGTTTAGTTTTCAGATGGTGTTTGCCAAGGTTGTATTCTTGGTAAGCATCCTAAGGAAATGTTTGGAAAAGGTAAGGCATGGAGAGCTGTAAAAATACTGGAGTTAGTTCACAATGATTTGGCTGGTCCATTTCAGCATCCTTCTTTTAGCAGGGTTCGATATGTCCTCACATTAATTGATGACTTTTCTCAATATACTTGGGTGTTCTTTCTCAAATAGAAGTTAGAGGTATTTGATCATTTTCAGGACTTCAAAACTTTTGTAGAGAAGCAATCTAGGAAAGCCATCAAAGTTTTGTGCACTGACAATGGTGGTAAGTATGTCAACCATCGGTTTGAGAGGTTTTGCACTTCAGAGGGGATTGACTTGCAGCATTCAGTTCCATACAATCCTTAGCAGAATGGTGTTGCAGAACGAAGGAATAGGTCCTTGAAGGAAATGGCAAACTGCATGATTCACTCCAGATCTCTTGCACCACAGTATTGGGTAGAGGCCATTAACTGTGCTTGTTATATCCATAACTATGTTCCTCACTGAGCCTTAAAGGGAGTCACTCCTTTTGAAGCTTGGAGCGGTCGGAAACCATCAGTTAAGCACTTTCAATTTTTAGTTCTCCTACATGGGCCCACATTCCTACAGAGAAACGCAAGGCCTTAGATCCGCAGAGCAGACCTTGCATATTTGTAGGTTATCCTGATGGTGTGAAGGGTTATTGGTTGCTCCACCTACTACACATGAGCTAATCATTGAGAGGAGTGTTCAGTTTGAGGAGATCTCTTCGAGCTCACTTTCTATCACTTCTCCAACTCCTTCTACTTTGACATTGGAGTCACTTGGGATACATGACAGATCTTCTGATGAGTCAAATTCACCTGAGAAGTCTTCTACCTCCACTTCTGATGCAGAGAGCGATTCAGAGGGCTCCCCTCCTTCCTCTCCTAGTCATCATTCAGAGGTTGATGACTCTCCTCTAGATTCTCCATCTTCCGATCCACTTTGGGCTAGACAGACCTTGTAGTCTGCAGGTGATTGGGTTAGGGATCCATCAAACACCAGGTGGACTCATTCACAGTTCTAGGATGCTCCACATGTCTTCATTGCTACTACCTCAGATCCATAGTCTTTTCATGAGGCTTCTGGTATTCCTGAGTGGGATACAGCTATGCAAGAGGAGTATAGTTTTTTGATGAGGAACTACACTTGGGATCTTGTCCCTCTTCCTAAGGGAAGAAAACTTGTTCGATGTAAGTGGATCTATCAGACAAAATTTGTAGCAGATGGGTCGGTTGACAAGCATAAGGCTCGCTTGGTCACCAAAGGATTCTCCCAGGTTCCTGGGATTGACTACTCTGAGACTTTTGCACCAGTTGCCCGAATGAATTCCATCCGACTTGTTCTTGCCATTATTGTGGGAAGTACACTAGATGGATGTGAAGAGTGATTTTCTTCATGGTGACCTTTAGGAGGAGATCTACATGGAGCAGCCACAGGGGTTCATTCATAATTCTTCACTTGTGTGATGTCTTCAGAAGTCTCTCTATGGCCTCAAATAGGCTCCTCGGGCCTAGTATGCCAAGATGGACTCCTTCCTTCTTCAAATGTGTTCACTCGGTACCATTCTGATCCCAATGTCTACATTCTGTAGCAGGATGATTCACTCCTATTTCTGGTTCTATATGTTGATGACTTGCTGATCACAAGGAATTCTTCATTCACCATTGGGGCTGTTAAAACTGCCCTTCATGACAGGTTTTTGATGACTGACTTGGGCTTGTTGCATTACATTCTTGGGATTGAGATCTACTAGTCTGCTTCTGGGATCACCATCAACTAGTCCAAGTATGCTCTAGATTTGCTCTCGAGGTTTCATATGGTTGAATGCAAGCCTGCTCTGACTCCCTTTCTTTCTGGAGTCAAACTTGAGGATCAGTGTTCTTCTCCACTTGTCGATGGCACTTTGTACCAATAGCTTGTTGGGAGTCTCATTTATCTGACTCATACAAGACCCGACATTTCATATGTTGTAGGCATGGTCTCTCAATTCATGCAGGAGCCTCATGAGCTGCACTGGAAAGAAACCAAGTGTATCCTTCACTACATTCAAGGTACTCACAGTTTTAGGATTCACTATGCAATAGGCATTGAGCTTGACTTGGTGGGCTACACAGATTTAGATTGGGCGGGCGATTCTCAGAATCACAAGTCTACTTCAGGTTACAACTTCTCACTTTGTTCAGGTCCTGTTTGTTGGTCGAGCAAGAAGTAGTTTGCTATTGTTCTATCTTCTACTAAGGCTGAGTATCGAGGGGCTATGAATGCCGCCACTGAGGCCATTTGGCTTCAAAATCTTCTCACTAAGTTTGGTATCCATATCAAAGGGCCATCAATCATATTTTGTGACAACTAGAGTGCCATTCAGATCTCACGGAATCTGGTCCATCATCAGCGGACCAAACACATAAAGGTCCACATGCACTACATCTAGGAGCTCATCCATGGCCACGTCATCGACCTTCGCTACTATCTGACTTTTGAGTAGGTCAGCTGATATCTTCACCAAACCCTTCACTGAGAGAAAGTTCCTTCATTTGTGAGCTTTGCTGGGGGTGTGGGATGCTTCATCTTCTGGGGGGCTTCTTCCTCTTACTCAGAGTTCTGACTCTCTACTTTTGGGGGGTCTCTTCTCTCTCTATTTTGGGGGGGGGGGGGGGCTTTCTCTCTCTTTGGGGGGGAATTTTATGTACACGGGTACCTCATCAGGCTTGATTTGCCGGGACCCATTTCTACATCCACCTAAGCTTTGCTTATGGGGGGTGTTAGTGTAGGTTTTTATTTCCTAGTTGGGTTATTTATTTTTCCCTACATTCCTAGGTTTTCCTATACTTCTTTTAATCTTGCTTAGATTAATAAAGCATGTATTATTAGATGAGTTGTTGCGAGGTGTCACCTTCCTACATGTGAGCATCCATTAGCTATCTTGGGAAGATACTTTGCTATCTTTAGTCCGATAGATGGTTGCTCTTGATTGGTCGATGTTGCCACCTCCTCCCTCTTCCTAGTCTATATAAGCATGCTACCTAGCTTGTATTTTGCATCTCTTGCTTTTGCATCCTCTTAATGCTATTTTTCTTCTACCATTTGCATTACTCTCTTGGTGACTAACTTTGTGTTGCTATTTTGATTTCGTATAATTTGCATTCAAAGTTTAGATATCTATTCTTTGCACTAGTTTTCTGGGTTAATAATCTTTTCAGATTCTAACACTTGGCCCTCATATGAATGTCTTGGAGTAGAAAATGATCCTCTTCCCCTGATATTGATGTCTCTACCCCTAGTTTGTTTGTCTTGCCTTCTCTTTAGCTTTTCTTTAACCCTAATTGCCAATTGAAAACATTCCTCCACCGTCCTTGGGTTATGCAAACTCAACTCATCTTGAAGGTTAAACCTTAACCCATTGAGATATCTAGCCACCTTCTCCACATCATCCTCCATGTGACCTGCTCTTATACTCAACTTATAAAACTCATCAGTATAGGTTTTGACATCCATATCTCTTTGTTTCAAATTTGAAGTTTCTTGTACAATTGAATTGCATAATCAGCCGGTAAGAACTTACCCTTGAGTTTGGCTACCATTCTGTCCCAAGAGACAATTTTTGACTTGCCTTTCTTCCTCCTTTCAGTTTGCTCATAATCCCACCAAAGTAGGGCATGGCCCTTCAATTTTGTTTTTGCCAACTTTACCCTTCGTTCCTCTCAAATATCTTCACATTCAAAATAGTTGTCAAGTGCTGCAATCCAATCCAAAATATTTTCATCATTCAAGTTCCCTCGATACATGGGTAATTCCATATTGACCTTGTGACTATCTCCCTTGACTGCCTTCAGTAGCTAGGCCATCTTCTGTTCATCAGGATCCAACTCTTCTTCTTGGGATCCTCCTAGAGGGCTCTCATTCTCACCCTCCTCATGTTGGTCACTCACATCGCCTGTGACCATACCTCTCCTTTGACTAGTTTCAATAGCCTCAATCCTAGATACCAACATGTCTCGTAGCTCCTTCAACTTCGTAATCTCCTTTGCAGTCTTTTCCTTTATCTCATTCATTTCCTTAGCCCTATGGGTACTTTTTGGAGGCATCTTGTTCTCTTTTCTTCTTCACACCTTCCCTCTTACAGACCTACCTATGCTCTAATACCAATTTGATGTAGAGAAGGGTGGAGGACTTATACCTAACTCAATCAAACAACCTTTACAAATATATAACCCTAATTTGGTGGGTTTCTCTCACAAGCTCCCCATTCTCCTTGTAGTACTCCACAATTGATTTTTCTAACATAAATTCCTCACCAGAACTCATACCTAAAATGTGAATACATATTTGAGTACCCATTATGGCATTTGACAACATACCAAATTTGCAGGTGAGGTTGTTTTGGAACACTGAGGGCTAATTTCTGCTGCTACGCTTCAATTTAGGCCTAATTAGGCTTATTCCCCTAGGTCACAATAAGGTTTTCACAACCCAGACCTTAAAATTTCATGCCAACTGCCCAGACATGTCCCAAATAGTCTACCTTAATGTTTCCAATCTTGTCAAACCATTTCCCAAGAGCTTTTCTACAAACCCTAACACCTATGCATCTCCTATGCCAAAAATAAGAGGTTTTCTGCCTAGGCATCAATTAATTGGCCTCAATCTTCATCCCCTGCCCCTGCCACTTCAAGAACACAAAACACAACATGTCTACCCTTATTCCACTAGGTTTAAAGTTTATTCAATGGTGGAATGAGGAGAAATCCATGATTTTTAGTCAGAACTCACCCTAATGAGGGTTTCAAGCAGTTTAGAGAAAAAGTGCTCTAATTTACTCAAAACTTAATGAAATCAAATGAAACCAATTGCAAACGAACAAGGATTCACAACATCATCAACTCTGATCAAGATTTGTTCACTCTTAGGCTGTACAAGGTCATAAAAGTCATTGTAGTAGTAATTTATGCTTCAAAACGCAAAAAATAGAGCATTTCCTTATTTAAAATTCAAATTTTACATCAACTCCCCCTTGAACCAACATTCCTCAATGTTTTTTAAAGACATTACAACCCCTAACCAACCTTTCACCAATAGAATTTAAAGCACAACAGTTCAACTTCTCAAAATTGCAAGAAATACAAAAGTTGCGTATATACACTTTTGACAACATTTGATACTTTTGACAAAAGGACCTTAATTCACTCCTAGGACTCAAATTTGACACAAACACCTAAAACATGGTCTTTAGAGACCTTATTACAAACACAAGTGACTTAACAACTCAAAACCAACACTTGACCCTTTTTATGCATCATGAAGGCCTATGGTGCCTTGCACCACTCAACAAGACTCACTTCCAACTAGCCATTGCTCATTGACTCAAGCATGAAATATTCAAATTGTGGCACTACCTGGTATTTAAAAAAAGGAGAAATCCTAATTCATTTTAGGACATCCAATATTGATGAGAGAGCATTATTTAAGGAGCATTGCATTACATCTGACATCGTTAAGATGACATAGACATTTGCATTTCTACTTGGTGTGTCTTCTAACTTATTTAAAATCATAATTTATTTAAAATCCAAGGGCATAATTTATTTAAAATCCAAGGGTATGACAAAGGCAAAAGGAGGGAAATGATTCACCACCAACACCTAGTATAATAAGCCCTAACAATCTTTGTTAAAGGATTAAGAGTAGCTAATATTGGAAGTAAACAACTAATAAAAAAACTAATCCAAGTGAGCAAAAGAAGGATTTAGAATCCCCTCAAGAGCATTGTTGGAATACAATGGATCACTGAGGGGGGGGGGTGAATTAGTGATCTAATAATACTAATTCATTCATCAGCCCAATAGTTGTAAAAGCAATTAACACCAACATGCCAAAGACATAGAGATCAATAGAATCTCAAACATGAAACCATGACACAAGTATTTAAAGTGGAAAACCCTAAACAAGGAAAAACCACTATCCAACCTCACCAAAATTATCATTAGGTCTTACTGACCAAAATCTCATTGATTACAATTATGCCTCATTGGCAAGGACCTCACTGATCACATCAACTCTACTCAAACTAGTAGCACCAACTCTAAACACAATACAAGAAGTTATACATAGTACTACTCTGTTTACATTAATACCATAGGTTATAGATGAATTCTATAACTCTCTTACTCAAACATGTCAACTCTCTTAGATCTGCATGTATATCTCAAAATCACCTTTATTTTCTTCAAACAACCCATCATTCACTTTGTTGGTTTTTCTTCTGAATCAACATCAGGGTTTGCCAGTTCCTATGCACGTACAGATTCAACCAACTAATACAGGAGGTTGCGTGAGCTCCTCCCCTTCACTTCTAGTTCTGCCACACCAAGGGGGTATCCCTATAGCTAAAGATGTAACCTTGACTAGCTCAATGATAGAAAGATCTAACTTGACAACAACAGGCAGAATACTCTCATGTATGGACCAAGATCTGCATGATAGATCACAAGGTTGGAAACATTCTTGGACATATGTGTCTGGTTGGGTATGAGAGTATGTAGGGGTCCTAATCCTACTCCTACAACTAAAGGGTTGAAATTATGGAAAGGTTAGAAGTGATGTTTGGATGCAAGACAAGGGGGATGTGGATCATAACTACTAACCCAAAAGCAGACCGGTGCCTATCTCAGGGCAAGGAGTCAACTAGATGTATACAAGAGATGGTTTGCAACTAGCATTCAAGTTTCATGGGGTTGGAGCTGGTGCTTGCCTTACAAACATCACCCAAGAATGGGTATTTAGCTGCCTATACTTACAGACATCCCAACTGACATACATTCTTCTCCATACATTGACCTAAAACAGTTTAATCCACTCCTTGAATGGAAGTTACAGATCAAGCATGCAGCATAGAAATCTATACCCTAGAATCTATGAAACCCTTAGCAACCAGATTCAGAAGAAGAATGATATGCAGCAAAGGAGACAGACAGGTAAACACATGCATTACAACATTTTTCATAGAAAACAACAATGAAACTAAACATATGTGCAAAATACATTCATCATGCAACTCATAAACTCCAAAATGAGATAAAATAGCCAAGAGATGCCTTGTTTTTCGTTATTTACACAAAAAATGCCCAGGTCTTCAACAACCTTGAATTGAGTAGCATCATCTGCTTATAAAGCAGGATGATGTACTCCCTCATTAATCACATGACAGTCTCTAGGATATTTACCAGGTATCAAGAAATGCCAGAGGGCGCAGAAAACATTTAATGTCACTGCACAAAGAAGAGAGAAAGAGCAGGTGAGATCGGGATCTGCATCGCCACATGGAGATCTTCTATCTAAAATGGGTAGCTAGCGTGTCCTTTCGACCCATACCTCTATGCAATCCTTCCATTAATGGCATACCAACTCACAGCCTTGGGATACAACAGTTACGTGCCTTGCAAACCTTCTCCCGCCTTGGGATGCTACTATGGAAGTGTGGAAAACTCTCCATTTGAATATTTAAATGATAACCGTCGATCTCCTCCCTTTCCCGCTGAGATCTGTGGTGTGGATCATGCTGACATGTCAGCCACCAATGGAAACGTGCCATGTAAGCATCCTGTTGATCTTCTCCATCTTTCAAGTGTCTCCATGTGGAGCGTTCCATGGCATTCTTTCCTTTCAAATATATGTGAGACATTATCCCACATTCACCCTGTAGCACTCTTTTTAACACTTTATATGCGAGGTCGGTTACATATATAATGTCAGTGATTTTGCTCCCAATAGCACCTAGCATAAACCTTCATCATCACCCATCGGCCAGACCACTTATATTGGTGAACCTCATATCCATCCTCCCGACATCATATATCACCCCGATGGAGTAATATCACCCCCATCATCCAAACCATCATCGGGAAGACCCAACACATCAGAATATCACTTCCTGACACACGCTGATGACCAAAGTCATGCCAATGGACTGGATATGCAAACATCCCTCAGATGTTCAAAAATCATCCTGACATCAGCAAACATCCTGCCGAGCTCATCCAGATAATTCACACCACCTGATAAAAGATATCACCCTGATAATTGAACATCCTGATGATGTCATCATCACATTTAGAGCAAGGGTGATATTCAGAAGATGACTTGATATTTGGAATATCACCCGATATTGAGAATATCATCTTGCAGAGAAAAAGATGTAGGCAAAGGTCGAGCGGATATCACCCCCGCAGGAACATGACATCAGCAGCATCTTGATGTTGAACAAACATAAGGTGACAAAATAACATCAGGGTGATCTTAACAAAGATCACCTGATATTCAAATATGATGACCCCGATGAAAAGTGGGTCATACTTAGAAATTTCATAGCGCCAACATCAGGATGATCTTGACTAAGATCACCCGATGTTAAAATATCACCCCATGGCAAAGGTTGGGTTGGCAAATGCATGATGACCCCCATAGGATAATCAGGGTGATGGAAATATGATGATGATGACCTCCTCTCCGAAGAAAATATGATGCTGATATTGAAACATGCTGAGGAGGCCCAAAGACTTAGAATTTTTTGGATTTTTTTGGGAAGGTGCCTGCATATACATATTCAGGTACCAACACACTTAACACAAAAATGCAGATCACTTGCAACATATGATTATTGAACTAAAACACATTTACACCTACATCAAAAACCTTCTTCTTTGCATGATATATTATCTATTTGTTAGAAAACCTCTCAAACTTTCACTCTATACACATGTGCTTGTGTCATTCCAAAATTAACAAAACTATAGAAAACCAACACAAACAAAGATTATCATTCTGTGAGCAATAAAACCTTACCATATATATCCTGCAGTTATCATTACACTCTGCCTTTGTAACAAGTATCATCATACTTTGAAAACATCATATTTTGTCATCATCATTACACTCTGCCATCACTACTCTTCATTTATTGCCTTGTCAGGGTCACCTTCAATCTATGAATGCATATCAACATCTTTGTTCACACAAGATACATCACTGCTCTTTCTTCTAGGTTATCTGTACACATCATTGACATTAAAATAGTGTTCTTTTGTAAAAACACAATTCATTATCATCACATGCTTTTCGCATCATTTGACTTTGCAAAAAACCACTCTAAAGGCTCAAACACTTCAAAAAACTTTTAGGGTTTCAATCACACAAAAATAATGAGTAAAGAATCAGTTAATAAACTGTTTGACCTTTCTTGTCATGGTGCACACAAGTGGATAACTGTCAAATTTCTACCATGGCAGAAGACCGTTATACTTTATGTAGATTAGATAAGCAAATAAGGTTGAAATACTAAACAAAATGCAATAAACACAAGAAGTTATACCTCACATGCAAACCTAATCTCATCAAGGGAAGAAGAAGCCTTTGCACCCAAAACAATCTTCTAAGACAAAGATAATCCCTAGACAATAGATTGAATGTGAAATTCTATTCTAATTTGCAACTCACTATTCTAGCTCAAGAGTGATTTTGACATGGTAACTTTGCATAAACTTGGATTATGAAAATGGATGGAGAGAGGTTCTATTTATAGATTTTTGGAAGGGATTTTGATCCAAGGGTGGAGATTGATTTGGAAGATCAATGGTGGAGGATAAAAGTGATGTGAAGGGCCTAGATTCAATCTTGAATGAATGGAGGGCTAGGAATAAAAGTGAATCTTTTATTCATTTTGGGAAAAGGAGTTATTAAATGAGCATGGGGGTGAAGGATTATTTTGAAATGAAAGATTCATATGGGGGAATGTAAATGAATTAAAAATTCATTTGGGGAAGAGAGGAAATAAATGAGTATGGGTTTGTAAGGAAAATTAATATGATGTGGGATGTTTTTTAATAAAAAATTGACTTATGTGGATTTAATTCAATTTTTTATCTTGAGGATATGGGGAAGGGTGTTAAACAAGGTTTGACCACCCAAATGAAGGGGTTATAATTAATTAATCACATGTTTTATTTAATTAATCTTAGGGCTAGGATGAGGTAGGCTAGGGTAGGCAATTAAATAATAGCTATTTAATTGTCTAGGGTAGGGATAGGTCAATTAGTAGGCTGGATTAATTAGTTAACCTGGTTTTAACTAATTAATTAGATTTAGAGAAAAGGGGGAAATTGATTTAATAAATGGCTAAGGTTGGGACTTATTGAATTAATGAAATTAATTCAATTTTGGGGGATAAAATGATGGAAAAATAGGAAAATGAAGGGATAATTAATTAAATAAAATTTAATTAATTGGTTTGGAGGGAAATTGACATGATTAGGGATATCGGGAGTCAGTTTGATGGGAGGAGACATTTTTAGGTGTCTACACTTTAAATAAGATTAAATATGTGACAACGATCATAGAGTCTGCGCCCTTGGTAAATTGAATAAACACCATTGATGTAGCTTTGACGCTCGAAGGGATAAGGTGTACCGGTTTGCACCAGTTCCCTTAGGTTGAGGGGGCCAGTTTCCTTATGATATCAAACCCTTTATGTTGTCACTTAAGTGACTCTTAACCTTCGATAATAAGTCAATGTAAAAGCATAACAAAAAGCAACTTCTCATCACTAAAGGCCTTATAACTTATATACTAGGGTTTAAACCATGCTCTTAGGGTTTAGAAAGATCATTAGAGTTTAGCATTTTGGTCTTCAAAAACATCTTATTTTAAACCCTTGCTTTTCATCAAAGAGACTTTGATCACCTATACACAGATTCTGACTTGTATAGCATTAGTGACATGAAATGTTGAGAACCCTTTTTGTATGTCTTAAAGAGACTTTAGGATTTTATCTTCACCACTTGCCAGTTTAAAATTAACCAGATAACTTAAAGTATACTTGCTAGCCTGTTTCAACAAATCCAAAAGATACAGAGAATAACTCTGATGAGTTCATAATTACACCTAGGCCAAAAGAGATCATATCAAACCAGTCCAAGCAACTTTCAATGCATTTGAAGTAACCTCACTTTGAGAGAAGATAAGTGTTAAACTAAGAATGTTTACCACACCATCTTGAACATCAGTGACATTAACAAAAAACTAATGCCAACTTGACATCAATCACTCCATCATCACTACTGAGCACTCCATATGCACTACTCAAACACTACTCAAATTTCATCATTCAATTGACACTTCATAAACATTGCTTTACATGCAAACAATCCACTCGAGTGCTGCCACTAATAGTTCAATCAATTGAACAATCACACTAACACTAATAGACCATAGATCAATCAACTGAGCACCTTCATCAATGATATAACACTAATAGACCATAGATCAATCAACTGAGTGCCCTCATCATTGATATGTACCATCATTGACATACCAAATCACTAAGATCTCCTGATGACAACATGACAACAAAGGACCAACATGACAACAAAGGACAACAAATGCAGTTCTTGGACAAAAAATGATCTTTTGACATCGATGATAAACCTAATTCCAACAAGCTAATGTCAAATTGAACTTTGATAGTCTATCTCAAGGCAATCTACTAAATGCAAGGGTTGTCTTTGTTCTAATAAACATTAAAGGCAATTTTATACATGGTGGATCCCTCTATGGTAGCATCAAAACCAACATTGAGGCATAGTGGGAAGCTATAGTAGTAGGGATGAAGGCAACATCTTCCAAAGGGGTAGATAATTTTATTGTAGAAAGTGGTTCAATATTGGTTATAAATGCCTTATTGAAAAGAACTTGTTTGGTTGGAGATTAAGGTGCTATGTGAAACAAGCTCTAGCTCTTGGGTCATATTTCACTAACATCAAATTTTAATACTATAGAAGGAAATCAAATTCCATGGCAGATTTCTTGGGTAATGGTGGGGTTGATCAAGACCTTATCAAAATTTTGTATATCCACCATCCTATTTCTTGGGAAGTGATTTAGAACATTATCTTAGGTTTAAACCCCCTTAAGCAAGTTTAACTTTTTTTCTTACGGACCTTATTGGTCCCCTTTGTATTTGGTAGTTGAGGACATTAATGCATATCAGAGCATTACTTACATTTGCATTGAAAATTTAGTATGGAGTGTGCAAAGTTGTAATTTCAATTATTCAATAGGGGTGAATCATTCTTTTGAAATGGAGAAAGTAGAGTAGCATGAAATTTGTGTGGTGGTGTTTTCTAGTTGGCTAGTTGGAAGGTGTTTGTAGCGCGTGGTGTCTCCATTTTTTGTATTTTTGTAGGAATCACTATTCATAATTGAAAAGTGAAAAAGGTTAGGGACCACATGTGGAAGGGCGTTGTCTCTGATGATTGGTTAGTGTCAATTTTTAGTTTCCAATTGCTTGTGGCCTCAAGATTTGTCAATACTAGGTGAAGGTATTTTAAAGCCATGATTCATCAAGATTTCATATTCAAGCTAGTACATAGTGTTCTAGATACATCTCAATAGGGTTGAATCCTGTAATTATTACTTCTAGACCAATATGAAGGTATTTTGTTTCTTTTCTCTACAATGGATATGGATGGCTTACAAGTCAAAGCAAAGTGGCATGCTAGTTTTCATGGTTTTTTCAATGTAAATGGCATGTTAGAGTAGTTGTAAATGGGGTCAAAATAGAATGGCCTACTAGGGTTCAAATGTTATGGGCCTACTATGTAGATATGGAAAATTAATGCTTGACTTGATCATTTAAAAAAAGGTATAGAACACCCATAGTTGAATTAAAGATTTAAAATAATTACTAGATGGAAGGGCAATAGACTCAACCCAATAGAAAATAGATGATCCACCAAAAAAACCACCTACCCATATTAGTTCTTGAGTGAGACATCTTGATCATTAGATAGAGAAATAGAAAAAATAGCAAGTACATCCACTGAGGTAGAGGGAGAAGGTTCGTGGAAATTGATGGCTCGTGGGGATGCTCAACTTGATCGTTACTCATAGAAAAGGTTACTTGGAAGTTGCAAGCGATAATACTATACCAGTTTTCTATAGAAAATATGTGCATCAAGCTAAGTAGAGAGAAAAATAATTATTGGGGTTTACATAAATTAATTTAACCAAGTAGCTAGGATTGGGGCCTCTCCTAATGTGATGCTAGTAGAGGAAATGATAGACTAGGTTGTGTTGTGGCTTCTAGAGTGGTATGTTGGGGCATTTGTTAGAGGTTTTTCAGTTCTCTATCCTTTTCCTAGGTTAGTGTTGTTTGTGCATGATGGCTATTTGGAATGTATTGCTTGTTATGCTCTTGGTTATATGATGGTAGTTTTTTGGTCAGTTGGTGGACTTCTTGGCCTAGGTTTGTAATTTTAAACATCTTATATTTGGTTCTTAGTCATTTATACTTTAGCTTGTTAGTGCTATATAGTTTTTAGTCATTTATATTTTAGCTTGTTGGTGCTATATGGTTTATGGTTGGTATCTAGTTCAAATGTGTTTTTGGTTCATAGGAGTTAGTCGGGTCATTCGTTTTTGTCTTCTACCCTTAGGGTATAGGTTTTTCCTTTCTACATAATTTTATGCTATCTATTTTAGCTTCTCAACTATATGTTTGTATGTACTTTTTCTTCTATTTCTTGAGAAAGGGCCCTATACATTCCCCTAGGTAATTAATCTTAAAATGACAAGCTCTAACAGTATCTCTAGTTACCACCAAGTTAAGATAACACATGCAACCATATTTCTGAAGATCAAATGTGTAGAGATTAAAGTTGTAAAATGTTCAAAACCATAGATATATAGTTAGATCTGTAGGTGTGGGGATTACTTACATAGGTGTAGGATTTTACCTAGGCTCAACACAGAACATCTTGTAATTTGTTGGAGTTCCACTATGTTGAATATGATATTGGAGTGCAAGATTGACTCACTAAGGAAAAATACAATAGAATATCTCAATATTGAAACTGAAGCCAAGTACCAGAATCCTCTTTATTAATTTTGAAAAGTGTGTTTGTGTAGTGTTTTTGAATTTTGACTCAAATCCTTAATCTAAGTTAATTTCTAAATTGATCTCTTTATTTATTTATTTATATATTTAGCCTACATAATTGAACATAATTGTTTATTTCTTTTCATTTTTGTTAACCAATTTGATCCTACACCCTCTAGGTTTTAGTGTTTAGGGTTTGATCTAGGATTTTTAGTTATAGATATGATCATTTTCTAACTTTTACACTAGATATGAACTTTAGTTTGATCTGTATTAGCTCCTAAGATTTTTTGTTGTGTTTATATGCCAAATTCTCATTGTCGTCCTCATTTCCCTTAAGAAGAATTCCTAGGTTGAATCATAACATGACTATGATTTAGGAAGAATATGGAATGACTAAAACTTTAGTCAGCACTGCTTATCTTACTGAATAGAAGAATTTGATCATGATGCCCATGTTCAACAAATATATCATACACAATATATTAATTTAACTACATATACGCTTTCATCAAATCTTGCACATTTGGTTAGCGATTCTAATTCTTCTACACTGGTTGATATGATCTACACTTTGTTGATTGATAATCCTTATTGATTGGAAGTGTTTAAAGGTATAGGTTAAAGGATAATCTCCTCAAGCCCTCTGAGTGGTTTTTCTCCCCACTCCCATCCAAGTCTCTTCTTTCTTTGTTCCTCCTAGTTCATCCTCTCCTACTTTTAGTGCACCAAATATGTCCACTTCTCATATTCAACATCTTATTGTTCCTACCTCCCATTTTATCCATAGTTCTCATGTTCACTCCTCTTCTATGATTACTATTTCTCATATTGTATCCACTTCTCATCCTACTAGTGTCATGTCTATGTCTTGTGCTCCTCACACTAGTATGATGTCCACTTCTCATGTTGTTGTCACCCCACCCTTTTCCATTATGTCACATGCTATCTATACTCCACCAAGTATGTCCCATGTTGCCTCTTCCATGTCTATTCCCACTCATAGTGTACCTCTCTCTATCCTTGACACACTTCTTCAAATCCTTGATAAGATGGAAGGTAAATTTTGATGCTTTACCTAGTGGAAACAAAAAGGATATATCTATGGAAATTAAACACAATCCACTTGCTCTTAAGATTTTATATTATTAATTTCTAGTTGGATTTATTTCTCCATGTAATTTTAGATGTATAGTGGTAGAGGAGATCCCATGACACATTTGAGGTCCTTTAATGCTACATGTTTGTATTTTATGTATGATGATAAGCTATTTGCTAAGCTATTCCATACACTTATAAAGACTATGCTATTGAATGACTATTTTCACTTGTATATCTATTACTTTTTAGATTTGGCCAATGCTAATTTTATTGAAAATACAATATTGCTTTCTTTGTAAGTGATGAAAGTTTTGGTCCTTAAAAAGGGAAATATAAACAATAGGAGAGAGGGACAATAAATTATTTATTATATTTATAATTAGCATGAATATCTAGAGTTTGTCTAAATATTTAGATATTTTGTACAAATGATATACAAATATGTTACAATAAATATTTTGAAAAAATGTATAAAACAAGGGGAAGAAAACTAAAAGAGAATTTCATTTAAAATCTATTCTCTCAAAATAGGTAGAAAACTAAATGGGAATTATATTAAAGTCATTCTCTCAAAATAGGCACAAAATAAAATAGGATTTAGATTAATCCATTCTCTTGAAAGGGACAAAAAACTAAGTGGGAATCAACATGGGTATGAAAATTTCACCATAATGTAAACTTACATATAATTTAATTCAATATTATAATATATATGTGTGTGTGTGTGTGTGTGTGTGTGTGTGTGTGTGTGTGTGTGTGTGTGACATTTGTCGATAAGTAATTACATTAAACCATTATCTCAAAATGAGCACAAAACAAAATTTAATTGCATTAAGTCCTCCTCTCAAACAGAGCACAAAACTATATGAGAATTGGCATGGGTATGCAAAATTCACTTTTGCAATTGCATAACTTAATATTTTAAAGATATAAGCATTAATTCATTCTCTCAAAATGCCTGCACAAAAACAAATAGGCATAATACTAATGTTCTATTTTCTATAGCTAGACATTTTGATAATACCTCCCTTACACATGTGCCTTGTGTTACCCAGACTATGTTCGATGATTCACATATTCTTTTATACATGATGATATGTTTTATGATTCAATCACGCTTGTACATCTCATGTTAACTAAGCTGTGGATATTCACAATAGCATTTGAGATGGGTATGTCTTACATGAGGATAGTATACAGTTTGATTTGTAAATTCATTATCCCATCTCATGTGGTTGACATTGATGTATCTTATTGTCTTATCCTATGCTACATGATGGTAATACGAACCTTAATGTGAAGAACTGAATTACATGATATGATCTGATTATGAGAGAAATAGAAAATTTATTTCAACACCTCTTCCAAATTCAAATAAAAATAGTTTTTGATCTGTAGTAATGTTTTAAAACCCTTTGATTGATATCATCATTTTCAAATATCATCTTAATTATTATGCGTGCACTCAAAGATTATAGTCCATGTCTACTTAAACCCTTGAAAATTACAATTTAATCTTAGAAATCTATGTTTCCTCTTCTTTTGTCAAACGAATGTCATTTTTCGTTGAATAAAAAAGGATTTTTTCTGTATGTAAAAGGAATCCATCAAAGATTATAGTTTGCGTCTACTTAAACCATTGAAAATTACAATTGAATCATAGAAATCTATGTTTCCTCTTCTTCAAATTGTCATTTATGAATGTCATTTTTCATTAAATAAAAAGGGATTTTTGCCCTATGTAAAAGACATCCATCAAAGAATAAAAAGGGATTGTTTGTTGATGATCATTCTCTCCTCATCATGAAGGTTTGGAATAGAACCATCCATGTACCACAATGTGTGTACACACTCATAGTTTTGTTGTCCAGAGTTTATTGGAAGGCAGACTATATTTTTGTGTTCACAATGTTTTTGATTAGAGAAGTGGGAAACAAGGGTCCCGAACCTTTACAAAAAATTTCCAAAGGCAAGGCAAAATAGGCCCAACACGGTGTTGTTCTCAAAATTAGCTACGCTCATTTTTGTAGACAACCCCTACGAAACTTGTCCAGTTCATAGTCTACACTCTAAGTTCGCTTATCAAGGCAAGTCCTCTTGGCCTCGTGCGAAGTCTTCTAATAGCATTGAAACAGTTTACGATGTTCTCCTAGGTCAATTCCTCGAAAATCATGAAAATTGACTAGGTCGTAAGCTTGTGAAAATATCAGTTTTAACTATTTTGGGGTGTTAGAAAGTTTTTGTTTTCACATGCAATAGTGGTCAAAATTACCGCTCTTACATGTGTATTGTTGTGAAACATGCAATGTCGGCCAAAACTACTGTCGATGCATGTTTTAATTGTCTTGTTTTTTATAAATATGCATGAGCGGTTTAAACTGTTGCCCATGCATGTTTCGGGTTTGTTAGTCACATATGCAATAGCGGTTAAAATCGCCACTTGGGCATATGTTTCCTGTGTTAATTTCAAATGTAAAGGTAGTCGTATTCTCTCCTTGAGCATGTTCCTAGTACATATGTAGTGGCGGGGTTCTTTGCTGCTCTGACATATCCCGTGAAATCCATGAACTTGAAGTTAACATTAATGGCACTCATGCCATGTTTAATGCACAACTTTTAAAGCCTTTTTAAGTGTGTTATTTTCGTTTTAATTTGCTTATTGTTTATTTTTGAGACCTCCAACAAGCTATACCTCCTTGATACCAGTTTTCTTCATGAAGCTCGCGTAGATTTTGGATCTAAGCATATCTTGCCTCCGTGACTGCGTTTAGGGTTTCACTTTTTCGACCAGGTAAGTCTTTGTTTTTTATTCTTGTTTTCATTTTAAAGACTAGGGTTTTGGCATGTGGTAAACATCTTTGTTTTTGTTTTGATTTCTCTTTTATGGATTAGTAAAATTGTATCATCCATATATGTATTTTCTCCATTTTCTTTAAACCCTAGTTTTCATTTTGTTTTGAATGCATTTGTTTCAATGGGTTGGGGTTTTTACCGCCCATGTTAAACTTAGGTTTTTTCCCATAGTTTCCTAACAAGTATAAGTTGTCTTTTTAACCGTCGATACACGTTCTCATCCTCGCAGTGTTGATATTTCATGTAAGGGCGGTGATTTTCACCATCCCTACATGAATTTACATGTTTCTACCCTTGGATATGTAATGTCGGGGGTTTTCCCCACCTTCACATCTCTTTCATGTTTTCCCTAAACATGTAAGGGTGGTTAAAACTATCGCCCTTACATAAACTTTGTTGTTCAACAATGTGCATAAGCGGTCTTTTGGCCCGCCCCTACATAAAATGTTTCTTACCCTCAATGTGCAATGGCAGAAAATTTTTCCAACCTTGCACATACATTGAAATCACTCCTAAACCTGCAAAAGCAACAAAATTTGCCGCCAATCCACTTAAATAAATTTTCAATCTACATGCAGGGTTGGCAAAATTTGCTGCCCTAACACTTGCCATTTATCCCTCAAATGCAAGGGCGACAAATTTTGTTGCCTGTGCATTCACTCTCTCAATTTTCTCTAACTCTAAGAGATTTTCAAATTTACTTTCCTGAGCCCGCTTTCCTCCATTTTTTTGACCTGCTTGTGCTCTAGCCCTTTCAAGCTTATCCCAGTAGTCATGATCATCGACATGCAATTTTCTCAGATTGCCAGTATTTCCCCTAATTGCATGATCATGGCTTTTTGTTGCAGTTTCTTTTGCAAATTTTCTCTCTTTGTCAACATCCTTCTGGTGTTAGTTTTTTAGATGACTGAGTTGTCTCCAAAGAAGTCGAAAGCAATGAAGTATAAGTATCAGGATGTTTTTCCAATCACCTCAGTTACCTCCAATGTTGATGATATTCAGCATACGGAGATTGGCTATGTAGACATGGATCAGTTTGTGGAAAGAACTAAGTCTGATAACCCTAGTTCTGTGATGAAGAAGATTGTTGATAGCAATATTCACTTGGTGTCATCTTTCTCGGTGGCAACTCATAATACAGAGTTTGTTCTTCAATGTGTTCAGTTTTGCAACAGAGACACTAGGGCAGTGGTGGATGTGAATGGCAATGTGATCATCAGATTGGATCTAGAATTCATTGATAAAGTTTTCCTGTGTCCTGCTGCTACAGAGGTTGTGAAACTAGATTTTGCTGAGCCTCAAAAAGAATATGACATGAATTTTGAGAAGGCTAAGAAGACAATTAACACGAAATGGCTTAAGACTTCAAGGTCAAACTTATCCAGGTGGCTGAGGAGTTTTCCCAGAAGTCATTTTATTGAGGAGGTTGGTGATCTCATAAATCTTCTTAGTAGGTTAAGGGGAATGGCTTCTTCCTCTCTTTTCCATGAATGGATTTACCATTTTATCAAGGTTATACTTCAAGGCAAGCAAGCCATCTTTTGGGGTGAACAAATCAGCAATGCTCTGCATGAGCAATTGACTAAGGTGTCCACTACTTTTAAGTTCTATATGACTTCCTATCTGGTATATATAGCAGCTTCAATGAGAATCTTTCCAGGTTTGACATCTGAAAGAGATAGGAGAGTGGTTCATGTGTATCAATACTATCCTCAATTGACATTGAAAGGTTCTATTCACCACTTTAGGAGGGTAAATGATGCTTTCTTTGAAGTGTTCTCGTGTCTTTTTGACCCTCAGTTAAAGCAAAGAAGAGTTTTAGACGAAGCTTGGTTAGTGGTGAATGATTATGGGTGCATGTTCTTACAATTTCAGACTTTCTCATATTTAAGGGTTGGCTTTTTCCAAGGTTATCCTTATATGTTGACGAGATTTCCTTCAAATAAACTTGTTCTGATGGAGTTATGTAGACAAATGATTATCATACATAATAAGCAAATGGAACTCAAGAAACTAGGATTCAGATTTCCAGTTGAAATTGGCAGGTTTTTAGTGTCAACTACTACAAAGGCTAGAGCCATGGAAACTGAAATGCAACTAGTGACCATGAAATAGTTCAAACGAAGACCAAGGTTTGATTATAGGGGTGTAAAAGACAAGATCAAAAGGAAGACCTAGTTTCATGAACCAATGGTTGAAGACATCTGGGTGGACTTGAGGACATAAGAGGATATCAGAAAATTAGACTATAGCAGATTATCTCTGGAACAAATTGAGTATCTAGGTTTGGCTAATATTCTTGAAGACCTGGTGGATGATGAAGAGCTGATTGATCCTAGGTATAACACTAAATAGATTGCTGGTTCTGCTCTTCCTCCTATCCAATGGTCTCAGAAAGAATTGACTTCTTTAAGGAAAAGATTTGAACCTATATTGGCTAACACAAACAAGTGGTTAGAAGGTAAGGGGGTTGTTTTGAAAGAATTCCTTACTGGATCAGAGATTGAAGTCCAAGAACAAACAGGCAAGAAGGTGGAGAATAGGACAGAATAAGAGTGACATTCCCTCTTCTTCTAAGATTCATAAACCCAAGATCAAATTTGTGTCTAAGAAGTCAAAGGCTGTAGAGAAAGAATCTAAGGTAGAAGAAATGGAAATTGAGAAACATAATACTGATGAGCCAGCTACTAAAGAAATGTAGGTTGAAAATAGATCAATAGAAGAGATAGGAAAAGAAAAAAAGGATGAAGTTATGTCTCCACAGAAGAATGTACCACAGGATACTGGAGTCTCTTCTCCTTTGTCTAACATACTTGTTTCAGTTCCTCTGTCTATTTCACCTATCAACATCCCATCTTTTGAATCTTCATCACCCTCAAAAATAATTTTTGATAATCCTCAAACTGCTTTTGATGATGTTCTTCATTCTTCTGGGTCCATTCCTAGTCTAACCTCCCCATCTTTTAATATTGGAGATTCTTCAATATTTAATCACTTTGTATTGGGTTCTGAGCAAGTTTTGAATGTGAATGTGTCAGGTGCAGTATTTACTAATACTCCACCTATTGTTTCTACTTCTAGTGCTAGTACAGTTCCCATAACACTGACAATGGAACTGAATCTAAATGTGAGTACTTCTGTCCTTCCTCCATGGTTGTCAACATATACACCTAAAAGAAAGAAACAAGCCATCTCTCTAGATGACTTTGATTTCAGTAAGTTGGTGCTTGTTAAGGCTAAGACTCCAAAGAAGCCAAAAATTATTTCAAGAGTGTTGGGAGACAAAGGGTACAAATTTGTGGAGATTGCAAGGCCCCCACAGGATGCTGATGCAGAGGTAGGAGGACCAAAACTATCCTCAATAACATTAAAAAATCAAAGAACTAATCTAATTTCTTTTGTCAAGTTGAAGAGAACATTAATATAGACTTTTCATTCAATTTTCATGAAGATCCAATGGTAGGGGAGAAAGTTATGACTCTTTTCCCAAAACTACAAACGCTAGGCAGCGTTCAGACCTGCCCTCACCAAAATTGCAATATCTCTCATAAAACTTAATGAAATTATACTAAACCAAAATAATTGTAAATTATAAACACATATATTTCCATCCATCTATTATATGCATCAATGTGAGGCCGTATCAGGCCGTACCATGTATATTTTCAGATTGCATTTTCAGAAAATTAAATTCTGCAGACCTACCCTCAATAAAAATGCCATAACTTATTCAAATCTTAATAAAATTTGATGCAACAAAAAGAAATAGAAATTATACTCAATAGTATTTCTAACCATATATGGCTTATTCCTGTATATATCTGTACAAAACTGTACCAAATGCTGCAACCGGACTGTTGCAGGGAAAATTAGAAAATTACTGTCCATAAAACACTCATATCTTTGACAAAACTAAATAAAAATGCATGGGAAAAGAAGCAAATGGAAGGTAGTTGAAGGATATAATATTTACAATCTATTATACATCCATTCAATTCCATGCAGGGCCATACAATAGCAAAAGACAACAAATTTCTGAAGGAAAATACAGGAAAATATTGTTTTTTCTCATTCCATGCTCAAATCTTCAACCACCCACGAATTCTTCATGGTTACAAGGCCTTTTAAAGGCATTAAAACATGTCTCTTTAGTTTATAACTGATTTGGAGTGAACCAAGAGCCAAATGACTTTTCACCTTCCAAGTTTGCATCTTTTTTCTAATTTTACATTGACAACCTTTACATGGTTTGCAATATTTTGCATTTTTGAAACTCCTAATGACCTAAACACATAAAAATGACTTGATTGAACTCATTACACTATTGAAGCATTTAAAATTTAATCAAACTCCTATAGAAGCATCAATTTATGAAGGTGCTCCTGCACCATACAACCAAGCAACAAAGATTTCCAAGTCCCTTGGAAATGTATCTGCAAAACAAAACTCTCTTTTCCTGCATCTCCTTTGGCTTTATCTTCAATCTTCTCAGCTTGAATCTTCAAATCTTCATACCAATAGAAAGGTGACCAACCAACCAATAGAACAAACTACCATCTTCACAAAGCATCCTCAGGCTCCTTCTACTCCCATCAGTGGAGTATTCTTCAGGCTGCAACATCAAGTGCTTCTTTAGGTATCCATCTCTCTCACTGCTTCACAACAAACCAACTCACCAAACCATTCATCTCACCCAATAGCAGATCCTGGTGATGCACCTACCACTCTCTCCTCAGTGGTTTCTCTATGCATCCTTCTCCAGCCAAATCTCTATTAGAGAATGGTCATGATTGACCTCATCTTGTCTGCCCACATACAATCTCAGAAAACATCCTTCTTGCAACTAGATGGAACAAGCACCTGCAACCAAACAACTGAGCAACATAAAATCTAAAAGGTGTATATTTCCTCCCTCGGTGATCTATCTACACAATCAAGATCTTCTCACTCTTCACCTGCCTTCTCAGTGACAGGAAAAAAAAATACACACCACCTAAATCTTTTACCAGCTTTGATACCAATATGATGTAGAGGTAAGAGGACCAAAACTATCCTCAATAACATTAAAAAATTAAAGAACTAATCTAATTTATTTTGTTAGGTTGAAGAGAATATTAATACAGACTTTTCATTAAATTTTCATGAAGATCCAATGGTAGGGGAGAAAGTTATGACTCTTTTCCCAAAACTACAAACCCTAGGCAGCGTTCAGACCTGCCCTCACTAAAATTGCAATATCTCTCACAAAACTTAATGAAATTATACCAAACCAAAATAATTGTAAACTAGAAACACATATATTTCCATCCATCTATTATATACATCAATGTGAGGCTGTACTAGGCCGTACCATGCATATTTTTAGACTACATTTTTAGAAAATTAAATTCTGCAGACCTACCCTCAATAAAAATGCCATAACTTATTCAAATTTAAATGAAATTTGATGCAACAAAAAGAAATATAAAGTAGACTCAATACTAATTCCAACCATATATGGCTTACTCCTATATAAATCTGTACAAAACTGTACCAAACGCTGCAACCGGACTGTTGCAGGGAAAATCAGAAAATTACAGTCCATAAAACACTCATATCTTTCACAAAACTAAATAAAAGTGCATGGGACAAGAAGAAAATGGAAGGTGGTTGAAGGATATAACATTTAGAATCCATTAGGCATCCATTCAATTCCATACAGGGCCATACAATAGCAAAAGACAACAAATTTCTGAAGGAAAATATAGGAAAATATTATTTTTTCTCATTCCATGCTCAAATCTTCAGCCACCCACGAATTCTTCATGGTTACAAGGCCTTTTAAAGGCATTAAAACATGTCTCTTCATTTCATAACTGATTTGGAGTGAACCAAGAGCCAAATGACTTTTCACCTTCCAAGTTTGCATCTTTTTTCCAATTTTACATTGACAACCTTTACATGGTTTGCAATATTTTGCATTTTTGAAACTCCTAATGACCTAAACACATAAAAATGACTTGATTGACCTCATTACACTATTGAAACATTTAAAATTTAATCAAACTCCTATAGAAGCATCAATTTATGAAGGTGCTCCTACACCAGATGCTCCCATAGAAAATTTGAGTATGAGTGATTACTCTATTTCTAGAATTGAGATGGGCAAAATAACACATGAGAGTGTAAAGAATGACATGCAATTGATAATGGATATTTTGATTTAGAAGTTTGATAAAGAAAAAGAGATGAAAGATCATTATAAAGCAATGGTAGAGCAATTGATTGCAGTGGTAAGGAAGATTACTTTGAATTCAGAATCAATGACTCCTGAGGCTATTTATGTTGAAGATCCTATCATCCAAAAAGCTAAAAAGACTCACCTTAAGGGAAAAGTGCTTGAAAAGGATGCACACACAGGGAATCTCTCTTCTTACAGAGCTAGCTGAGAAAACAAGAAAAATGGAGAAAATCAGGGCAGAACTTGATTATTTGATTGATGTTATTTCTTAGGATATTGAGCATTTAGAGCATAATCATGATAAGTGGGTAGAAATGAGGAAGTTAAAAATAACTGCTTTGATATCAATTGGTGTTATTCCAAATCAGGATTCATATACCGAGACTAAGGAGGCATTAACATATCAGAGCCGTGTGCTGAAAGATCTGATCAATGACTTAGAAACTGCAAGGAAGCTGAGTGACCAAAGTGATGTTAGTCTCAAGATTACACAAGTTGGAGGAGCTGCCATGCAATTTGGTGTCAAAGGATAATCAATTTCTTTCTATAGAGGAGATGACCCAGGAATTTAAGAATATGTTTCAGAAGGAGTTTGAGGACAAAACATTTTTAGTAGCCTCTGTGGATAATATTCTTGATAACCAGTTAACTTTAGATAATCTAAAGGCCAAGTTAACTAGCCATGCAAAATCAATTACCACAATCAGAGATGCAATAGTCAAAGCCCAGATGATTTTCAGGAACATAGTCAGTCTAGATAGTTTGGGGATGCAAGATGCATTTACTATGTATGATTGCCACATGAAGAAAGAAGGAAGTGCAAGTTGAAGCAGCTTTTTCATCACTTAGTTTATTTTCTATTTTTTAGATGTACTTTTGAAATAATTTTGGACATATTTACATGTACTTTTCTCATATGTAATTACATGTAAAAACATAGGAAGTCCCAAATCAAAAAGGACTCCTTTGTTGAATAAGTCATAGTTAGTTGTTCTTTTCCTATTTTTTCTCTCAGTTTCTCCTATAAATAAAGAGGACCCCCATTGTAATTATCATCTTTTAGTTATTGAAGCAAAACTCTGCCAAATATAAGAGCATTTTGAGACTTTGTGTTCAAATTGTAAATCATATTTTATCAAGTGAATAGAAAAGCAAGCGATCATTCAATCTTTGCATTGGAATAACTTGTGGTGTATTGGAAATTGTTCTTATGTCCTTTTCCTTATACTATCTTATCTACTTGATCAAATTGTAGTTGGAGTGTGGATAATCTAGGAGATGTTCTAAAGCTGATTTTGGAGACTTTATGCTACAACAATTATCTTTAGCTTGTGATTTTATGTTTTGAAGTAAAAGATATTGGAAAGACTTTGAACTACTATTATCTTTTGTGATCGTATGTTTTTGTCATAGTGTTCAGTGAAGACTTTGAGCTGCACCTTATCCTACTTGGTTCTAAATTGTAAATCAGTAAAAGGAGTAATGATAGACTTTGTGCTCTCATGAGTTTCTTGGTTATTTCGATTTGTATTGTGAAAGTACTATTTGATATTGTAAACATCATTTCTGAAAAAAGAGAAATGGATGACATGGTTTCACCCCAAAATTAGTTTTTAGTGTCAATAAGTTTGTAATAGTTAATAGGGAACCTCCCCTTGCTGAGAGGAGAGATTTATCTCATTACACTGGGGTTGATATAACCATTTTGCCGACCATAAACAACAAACAAATAGCAAAGATAAAAGGCAAAGCTGCAACAATGCTGTGAGAAATAATAATTACAACAAAAGACTAAACAATATCATAACCAAATCTAGCAGGCCGTACACTCTTGGGCCGAGAGTGGGTATAAGAAACATACTTCAGAAGACCTTTCTTCATTCTATGGACAATGGTCCAGGAAACATCATTATCCCCATTCACATAAATAGGAGATGAAGGAGGGGATACTCTCCCTAAAGATCCAGAAGAAAATGCCCCACCAGTAGCATGGGGTCATGAGAAAGAGGTGCCTCTAGCTTTCCAAGAATAACAATAGCCCCTATCATGGATTGCACATCAACAACAAAAAAAACCCTCTATCATGGACAGTGCACCAACAACAACAACTAATGAGGTCCCTATAATAGACAACATCCCAAAAATAGATGAACCCTGTGAATCCTCTCTCATAAATTGAGAAGCTACCATGCAAACAAGAGAAGTCTCGCCACCACCAACCATGGGGTTGGGAGCTAAAGGCATCATGGGAGGGGCAGGGACCACCTTCCCATCATCAACAAGAGGCTCAGAAGCCTCTGAGACAAAAACATCATCAATAAAATCCATTGTAAGGTATTCTTATAAATTATTCTTCTACCAAGATGAGAACATGAGACCTTTAGGCATGAGAAGTCTGATACCAAATAACCAATATCAAAGCATTGCCGGCATCGGAAAGAGATACCTTCATAGACCAATGGATGGCACCAAGAATGATTAGCAAGTTGCAAAACAACCTCTATCAGGAAAGGCATAGACAAATCTAAATCCACTAAAATATGAGCATAGGTGGTGTGAGAGAATAAAGTAGTGGCTTGACCCACCATGATAAAATGACCCACCGAGTTACCAATGCTTTTATAACAAGATTCACACCGGAAATGAAGAGGAATATTTGGAATATGAATCCAAACCGGTAGCTTATTGAAAGATTCAGTGAGAGGGCTGAAAATAGAAACCCAAGGCTTTAGCAGAAGTGCATGTTGTCCCCAAAACCAAGAGTGACCATCAAAATTAACATTTTGATCAAAGACCAAATTGAATGCAACTACAAAGAATCCTTTAGCACATGGGTAAATTTCAATTTTCCCATCTATAAGAGGGCACCATTACTTAGAAATCTAGGTATTTAGATCTTGAAGCCATGGGAAAAATCTATCATATTTGTAAATCAATCCCCTTTGAGAATAGCACTCCTCATTTTTTAACACTTCATCCCCTAAAATCACAACATAGGAAGGCAGAGTAGAAGGTTTCATCTTACTCCCAACACCTTTGTGTGGAGAAGAGACTCCCACACAAACAACATTAAAAAAGGATCCCAACTTTAGATCTGTAAAACCACCAGTAGTAGGGGGTTGTGAGAAAGAGGTGCCTCCAGCACACGAGGAATTACAATAGCCCCTATCATAGATGACACATTAGCAACAACAAAACCCTCTATTGCAGATGATGCACCAACAACAGAAAAAGAGGAGGACCCAATAATAGGCAACATCTCAGTAGTAGATGAAACTTGGAAACCTCTCTTGTGGATAGGGGACCAACAACAGAGGAGGTCCTTGCAATATGCATGATACCAGAAGCAAGAGAACCCTGCAAACCTGTAACAAACAACTCATGGGCGGGAAGAGGAGTGAGAGACATTTTCAAATTATTCTTATTAAAATTGTTCACAATGTTATCTTACTTAATATTATACCCTTTGCAATGTTGCATGCCACATTACCTTTTAGGTCATATAATACTAGTTACAACAGATCTATTTTTTGTTCTATTGTATATCAAACAGGCCCATCTCTATAAAATTCATCCATCAAAGAATAAAAAGGGATTGTCTGTCGATGATCATTCTCTCCTCATTGTGAGGGTTTGAAACAAAACCATCCATTCGTTAGGAATTGAATTCATAGAGAAATAAATAATCAAATGAAAGTATATATAAAACATAGAAAAACACAATACAAGAGAGACACAGATATACGTGGTTCACCCAATATGGGCTATGTCCACGGAGAAACAATTCCTTTATTTCATCTAGCAAAATGAAGGGGAAAACACCTACAACATATCCACTGCAACCTCCTCTTCATGCTCTCACAATCTCCTCCCTTAGTTTCAATGTTCTCTTGACAAATAGTCGCTATTACAATGCTTTCTCAACACATAGTTGTTATATATATTTTACAAGTCATTATTCAGTTTTACAAACCAACTTTTAAAAATAAGATTAAATTTCAACTAAATAGGAGGTGTCATGTTGTCCTTGAAGAGAGAGACTTGAACTAGTGTGGAAGGCCACCACATATGTGCAGGCTCTACAATGTACTTCTTAAGAAGCCCATCACTTCCATATCTCAAAACCTGCATTACACCAAGGACTTTCAAAAAACCATATTGCAAAAAACATGAAAGAATTTAGAAATTTAGAGTAGAATTACATGTGTGGTGATGATGAGGAGCCAACCAGACACAACAAATCTGTGGTAAAAGGCCTTGATGATAATGATAATCCCTATAGTGTAAGCGGACCCACCCTTGAATGTAGTGCATGCATTTGCAAAGATTGTAATGAAAATATGCTTTTTCATATTGAAAGGGATGAGATTCAATGAGAAGTGCCTCAAGAGAGGCACTCTGTATTTTGTAGTGGGTAGAACCGAAGCCATGAAGCATCCATAATTTTTTTTTTAAATAACTACCTAATTTTTCTTATCACTAAATTTCATAACCTTAACCGATTATATAACATAAAAAATATACAATATACAATATACTTCCAACAAAAATATTTCACATTTTACCTCAAATCTTTCACATTAAATGTTTATATTATGTATTTCCTAGTATTTATTTTCCACCTTGTGTAATGTCCCCTTCTAGACACATGGTTAGTCCATCATAGAGTTCCTATGGACTAGCATCTTGGTTAAGGAACTATGGTTGTTTTGGCTTTGGAGGTTTGTGTCGGTGGAGGAATAGTGGTTCAGATTCAGTGGATCTAGTTGGGACCTTCTAAGGGGCTCAGTTTGCTCTTGGTCAGTACTTACTATTTTTAGTAAGTCTAGGGTCAGTGTTGGTTTGGCATTTTCAGAGTGGCATCAAATTCGTCTCGTCGAGGGCTTTCTGACGAGCTATAGATCTCTTAATTCCGGCACCGTCTTCATATTTATTTTAAAGTTTGAAGATTTATTAATGTTATATTAATATGGACTTTCTTATATTTGTACAAAAGTGACTTAAGGGGAAATGAAGACATAACTTGATGTCTTGACCATGGGCGCTCATCCCTAGGGAGTTATAAAGTGAAATAAAATGATAAAAGACCCTCATAAACCTAATGCCCATCTTGGAAGGGAAATTAAAGAAGATATTGGAGTTCATTTGCTTATGCTTGCTTTGTGATATTTTCTTCTTGTGAGCTCTGCTAGGGTTTGCTATTGTGAAGGGTTTGAGGATTCGAACCAGAGGCTTGTGGAGACAGAAACCTCCATAGGTAATGGCATTCTACAGGTGTGAGAGACCACTCAATGGTGCCATTAACGGTGGATGTATTCAGCATTCACATTGTGCTTCCAATAGAGTCATTTAGAGGAGTTATTGAGCTGATTTGATATATAACATTTCTCCATTATTGTTCAATGCAAATTTCAGAGGGTTTGAAGGTAGTTTAGTGTGTGAGCATTGTTCATAGCTGTTGTTTACATTTGTAGCCTACTGGTTGTACTACCTAGACCCAGTCGTACCATTCATCTTGGCATTTTGTTGTGTTTTCATGACATACTTCTCTCTCAAATCATGTTGCCTCATCTCCTAGACATCATACAGACTGATTAGGGGAATATTTCTAGAGTGTGGGTTGTGTATTTGCTACAGCTGAGGTACCCTTGGCCATACCATCTTGCCAAAGGGACGCGGTATTTATTAGGGAGTTGTTTCTTTGTGATGTAGCAGCCCAACATCTCATTCTTAGGTGATTTCATCCTCTAATATTGCTAATATCATTTGTATGCACTATATTTCATGCTCTTGGGAGATTCAGAGTGATTTCTAAGATACCCACTTGTTGGTGCACTCTCAGCATATGTATCAAGTTGGAAAAATCAATATGGGTATGTCATAGTAATTAATATTTGTCTATTCTGCTATCTGGGTCTTTGTTTATTTTTTCATATTCATTGTATATTTTCTGGGTTTTCTAGACATGCTCTATTTTGTATGCTTCGGCAACACATCTATAGGAAACCTTAAAACCCCTTCTGCATTTCTCTCTCTAGTCTGAAAGATCACTATAAAATAATAAAAATCACACATAAAAGGATCTCTAAAAAATACAAACAGGTATGTCACATTACAGTGGTATCAGAGCTATGATCTTGCCATCTTGTGAGGTTGAAATAGACATGCAGAAGTGAAAATGAGACATGCGACCGATAGATAGATATCCTTTCAGAAATACCAGAGAAAGGCAAGGAACATAGTTTCCACAGTTGAATCCAGTACCATAGATTGATCCATTTGAGTCAGATCTAGAGATAATGGTAGCAGCTACAGAGGATGATTCCCTAGTGTCATGGACAGACCCCTTTTCACGAGAGATACCTTCATTTCTAGGGCACATGGGGAGATGGGTGACAAGGAGATTGAAGAGCCGAGCACACGAGAGATCCTAAATGACTTGGCTAGAGGTCAGCATCAGATCGTGGCTAGCTTGGACAGGTCTCAGCAGGCACTCTTAAGGCTTCTTGGCTGATTATTTCCTAAGCTAGATGAAGATGAGGAGAATATAGAAACAGATACAAGAATGACAAGAATAGAGATAGGAATGGTGACAGAAACATTGGTGATAGGAACGGGCACCGAAATCATGATGGAGAGGCTTCGGTGAATAATTAGGGTGCTACATAGCTCACAACTGCAGATAGACCAGGCATTCTGACTTTTAGACCAAGGGACGAGACACCCAAGAGGGATGCTACACAATTGGAGTTTCGGGACGAGATCTTTAGGGACTGGTAGGCTTCTAGTGAGGGGTTTCGTGCGGAGATGACTTTCAGAGACTATTTAGATCTCAGGATGAGACACAGACCTAGAGGGGATAACAGGCAATAGAATAATGAGTTGTAGAAGAAGGTTACTAAGATGACCTTACCCTATTTTGATGGTTCAGGAAAAACTTCAGCAAGAGCGTGGGTACAAAAGTTAGACAATTACCTTCAGATCAGCCCCATGCCAGAGATGGATGCCATCACATACGCAACTCTACAATTGGAGGGCAGTGTGCACAAGTGGTGGAGCAATGGGAAGGTGACTCTGGGACATGACCAGATCACATCTTATGTTGAGTTCACAGCCAGACTCATTGATAGGTTCGATAAGAAGGACCTGGAGTTGCAGTTTAAGGAGTTGCCACAATTGAGACCGAATAGTTCGGTGGACTCATACATCTTAGAATTTCAAGATCTTTCAGTCATGGTTTCAAACATATCAAAGAGGAGGTTGATTGTGCTTTTTTTATGGTTTGTCTAATCCTCTTCGAGGATGGGTGAAGGGTTTAGACCCTATGTCATTATAGGAGGCCATGAAGAAGGCCCGTGATATAGAGTCCTCAGCATGGAGGAGTAAATTTTAGAACAAGAAATTTCAGCATAGGAGGGATAAGGAGAGAGACAAGAGGCCTTTTCACAAAGACTCAAGACACCAGCCTTAGAAGAGTTCTTCCAGACTAGACAATGATTAGTTGAATGATCTCAGGAGGAAGAAACTTTGTTTCCATTGCAGAGAGCCTTGGGAACCTAAGCACAAGTGTGCTACCCAAGGAAAGGAAAACCAAATTGAGTACTTTTCAATAGATGAATCTATGGAGTCAGACACACATTCAGAGAAACATACAGAGGATGATGATTCAGGGACATATGTTGCATCTGAAGTGCCACATAAGGATGAGGATACCTCCCTACCCATAGCCCATATTTCTAGCATATAGAGAGAGGGGTCATTTAGGATCCGAGGAGTGTTGGGTGGATAGAGATGCATTACATTATTGGATACAGGTGCCACTCATAACTTCATAGATGAGGGATTGGTTGCTAAGAGGGGGTTGCAGACAGAGGAGTTTGCAGGATTTAAGGTAAAGGTAGCCGATGGGTTTGTACTCACTTGCACTAGGAGAATTCCCAAATTGACGATCTAGCTAAACCATTATACTTGCCAGTCAGAGTTTTATGTGGTTAGCATGGGTGACATGGATGTTGTGCTGGGAATGAAATGGCTACATGAGATAGGGGAGTTCATTATCAATTTGAGGACAATGGAAATGAAGTTTGAAGTGAACATAGTTAAACATGTGCTCAAGGGCATTTCAGATGGGGGATTGAGAGTTGTTTCTCTCAAGCAGATGGAGAGGTTGATTCACCATGATCAAGTGCAATTGGTAGCAGAGATAATGGTGATGCTTGAAGTTGCGGAGCAATAGAAGTGTGAGTATCCACCTGACATACAGGCTCTTTTAACTAAACACACCAAAGTGTTTAGTGACATTCCACCAAGTAGATCCCCAGACAGGGGGATAGAGCATGTGATCAAGTTGGAGGAGGGTGCAAACCCTATGATTACTACTCCATACATGCACCCCAAACGATATAAGGATGAAATCAAGAAATCTATCAAAGAGCTTCTCGCCATGGGACACATAAGGCCGAGTAAGATCCCATTTACATCATCCGTTGTGTTAGTAAAGAAAAAGGATGGGGCTCTTAGGATGTGCATTGATTATAGGGAAATCAATAAGAAACCAATTAAGAACATGTACCCTATCCCTAGAATAGATGAGCTGATTGATGAGTTGCACGGGGCCTGTTACTTCTCCAAGATAGATTTGAGACCCCAGTATCGTCAGATTCGAGTCAGGGACGAGGATGTGGAGAAGACAACATTTAGGTGTCACTATGGGCACTTTGATTTCCTAGTCATGCCATTTGGTTTAACTACTGTGCCAGCCACCTTTCAGTCTTACATGAACAAAGTATTCTGAGAGTAGTTGAGGAGGTTTGTTCTGATATTCTTTGATGATATCTTGATTTACAGCAAGACATGGGAAGAGCACTTGAAACACATTGACATTGTGTTGAGTATTTTGGAGAGGGAATCTTTATATGCTAAGATGTCAAAGTGTGAGTTTGGGATGACCGAGTTGCTATACTTGGGTCACATCATCAGTGCTGGTAGCGTGAAGGTAGTCTCGAAGAAGATTTAGGCAATAGTAGACTAGCCATCACCAAAGAATCTCACTCAGCTGAAGGGATTCTTGGGGTTATGTGGATATTACCACAAGTTTGTGAAGGGGTTTTCTCAGTTAGCTTCACCCCTCATAGATTTGACTTGCAAGGATGCATTTAGTTGGACAGGGATTACGCAGGAGTGCTTTGACAAATTCAAACAGATTATGAGTACTTGCCCTGTGTTGGAAATACCATGTTTTAGCAAGCCTTTTGAGTTGTAGTCTGATGCCTTAGGAGAAGGCATTGGTGCAGTAATTATACAGGATAAGCACCCCATAGCTTTCGAGAGCAGGAAGTTGAGGGGTGTAGAGTGCAACTACAAGATTTATGACAAGGAGATGTTAGCCATAATGCACACATTGGATAAGTTCAGACAATACCTTGTGGGCAGTAAATTTGTAGTGAAAACTGACCATAATAGTCTGAAGCATTTCCTTGAACAGAAGGATCTTAATGAGCGACAACAAAAGTGGGTCAGCAAGATATAGGCCTACGACATTGACATTGTTTATGTCAAGGGAAAAAAGAATGTTGTTGCCGATGCTTTATCTAGGAGGCCCCATTTGTGTGCACTAGGTGCCATTGTAGATGATTGGAGAGAAATGATATCAGCTAAATATGCTAAAGATGCATGGGCTACTGGAATAAATGATGGCACCATCAAGGATGACAGGTACACAGTGGTAAATGATTTAATCATTTACAAGAACATGATCTTCTTGGTGTTAGGTTCATAGATGAAATAGAAGTTTTTGAGGGCATTCCATGACTTGCCGATGGCAGGACTCCCAGGGTACTTCAAAACTTATAGGCAAGTTAGAGAGAGGTTCTCCTAGAAGGGCCTCAAGACAGAGGTAATGCAGTATGTGAGAGAGTGCCCGATATGTCAACAGAACAAACATGAGCACTCATTCCCAGGAGGTTTATTGCAGCCCCTACCCATTCTTGAGAGGAAGTGGGATAGCATTTCTATGGACTTTATCATAGGTTTACCAAAAGTCCAAGGTAGGGATTGCATTTTCGTGGTAGTGGACAGGTTGACAAAGTATGCACACTTCTTTGCCATCCCTACCACTTTCATTGCAGCATAGGTTGCATATTTGTTCTTCTATGAGGTATTTCAACTCCACGGGTTGCCTCAGAACATTGTCAGTGATAGGGACAACAGGTTCCTTAATATTTTTTGGCAGGAGCTCTTCAGGTTGATAGGGACAGAGCTCACCCCCAGTACGAGTTACCACCCCTAGACAGAGGTAGTTAATAAATGGGTGGAAGGATACCTCAGAAATTATGTTTCAGGGCAAAAAAGGCATGGGTTAAGTGGCTTCACATGGGAGAGTACTATTACAATTCCACATACCACATGTCTATTCAAAGGTCACCATTTATGGCTTTGTATCGGTATGAGGCACTGAGTTTTGTTGATTTGTTGTTTGGTGATAGCAAAGTGCCGAAGGCCAAAGACCTTCTCCAGGAGAGTCAAGACATTATGAGGTCTTTGAAGGAGAACATACAGAAGGCTCAGAACCAGCAAAAGTAGTATGTAGATCAGTAGCGGACTGAGCGTTTTTTTGAGGTTGGTGACATGGTGTATCTCATGCTGCAGCCCTATAGACAGTCCACTCTCAAGAAGAGTGGGGTAGAGAAGTTGAAGCCACGGTATTATGGACCTTTTAGGATCTCCAAGAGGATTGGAGAAGTGGATTATCAATTGAAGCTTCCAGTAGGTAGTAGGGTACATAATGTGTTGCATGTATCTCGCCTCAAGAAGGCGCTAGGGCATAATGTGACACCATCTGCAAAGTTGCCTCCTCTTGATGAAGAGGGGAAGTTGATACTGTTACATGAGGCCATAATAGACACCAGGGAATGTAATTTGAGAAAGACAATTGTCAGAGAATACCTGGTTAAATGGAAGAACCTGCCGATTGAGGATGCTACTTGGGAGAGTGAGCAGATTCTAGAGCATCCTGATATAAGATTGCTTGAGGCAAGCAATCTTAGGGAGGGTAGACTGTAATGTCCCCTTCTAGACACATGGTTAGTCCATCATAGAGTTACCATGGACTAGAAGCTTTGTTAGGGAACTGTGGTTGTTTTGGCTTTGGAGGTTTGTGTCGGTGGAGGAATTGTGGTTTGGATTTAGTGGATCCAGTTGGCACCTTCTAAGGGGCTCAGTTTGCTCTTGGTCAGTACTTACTATTTTTAGTAAGTATGGGGTTAGTGTCAGTTCTAAATTTTTAGAGTGGCATTGGATTTGTCTCGTCGAGGGCTTTCCGACGAGCTATAGATCTCTTAATTCCAGCACCGTCTTCATATTTATTTTAAAGTCTAAAGATTTATTAATGTTATATTAATATGGACTTTATTATATTTGTACAAAAGTGACTTAAGGGGAAATGAAGACATAACTTGATGACTTGACCATGGGTGCTCATCCCTAGGGAGTTATAAGGTGAAATAAAATGATAAAAGACCCTCATAAACCCAACGCTCATCTTGGAGGGGAAATAAAAGAAGATATTGGAGTTCATTTGTTTATGCTTGCTTTGTGATATTTTCTTCTTGTGAGCTCTGCTAGGGTTTACTATTGTGAAGGATTTGAGGATTCAAACCAGAGGCTTGTGGAGATGGAAACCTCCATAGGTAACAGCATTCTATAGGTGTGAGAGACCACCCAACAGTGCCATTGACTGCGAATGTATTCAACATTCACATTGTGCTTGCAATAGAGTCATTTGGAGGAGTTATTGAGCTGATTTGATATATAGCATTTCTCCATTATTGTTCAATGTAGATTTCAGAGGGTTTGAAGGTAGTTTAGTGTGTGAGCATTGTTCATAGTTGTTGTTTGCATTTGCAGCTTGCTAGCCGTACTACTTAGACCTAGTCGTACCATTCATCTTGGCATTTTTTTGTGTTTTCATGACATACTTCTCTCTCAAATCAAGTCGCCTCATCTCCTAGACAGCATATAGACCGATTAGGGGAATATTTCTAGAGTTTGGGTTGTGTATTTGCTACAGTTGAGGTACCCTTGGCTGTACCATCTTGCCAGAGGGATGTGATATCTATTGGCGAGCTGTTTCTTTGTGTTGTAGCAACCCAACATCTCATTCTTGGGCAATTTCATCCTCCAATATTGCTGATATCATATGTATGCACTATATTTCATGTTCTTGGGAGATTCAGAGTGATTTCTACAATACCCGCTTGCTGGTGCACCCTCAGCATATGTATCAAGTTGCAAAAATCAATATGGGTATGTCATAATAATTAATATTTGGGTATTTTTCTATCTGGGTTTTCGTTAGTTTCTTCATATTCATTGTATATTTTCTAGGTTTTCTATACATGCTCTATTTTGTATGCTTCGGCAACACATCTGAAGGAAAACTGAAAACCCCTTCTGCATTTCTCTCTCTAGTCTAAAAGACCACTATAAAATAATAAAAATCACACATAAAAAGATCTTTAAAAAATACAAACAGGTATGACACATTACACCTTGTCAAGTATATCATGGATCTAATATAAATGAATTAGATCTGCATAATATAAATGAATTAAAATATTTTTTTATGTTTTTTTATAAATGCTATTGGTCCATATAAAAATAAATAAAAATTAAAAAGTTACAATTACTCCTTTGGTTTTTTATATTAATATATATACACACATACATTAATATATATTATTTATTTGAATAGTCAAATGGGTTGTGCTTAATTGGCAAGACCATAAGGTTCTCAAGATGGAGATCTAAGTTTGAATCCCCCAAGTGACATCTATAGTTGAAATTCCAAGTTGTGGCTCATGGACTTCCAAAGTGGCTCTTATGTTGAATAAGTAATCTAAGTTGAATATGTTGATGAGGAGGTCCCCCTTGTGATCTCCTAGAGTGGGTCTAGACAATATATCCCCCACAACTAACTGATTAAAAAATATATTATTTCTTCATTTATTTTATTTTATAATAAACATAAATAAAAAGTAAAAAATCAGAATTACTATTTATTAATTTTTATATTAATATAGATACACACATATAAAATTTATTCATATACTTTATTTTATAATAAACATAAATGAAGAAAAATGGGGGTTGAGATTTCTCAAGGCTATGGTTGGATTTGTTGACTCTGATGGTGTTGACTGGTTAAGGGCTATTGGGAAAGAGTCTTCAGAGGAGGAGGATGCAGAAGGTGGTGAAGGACAATGAGGGTGATGGGCTATAGTAGATGGTGAAGAACAATGAAGAATAGGGATTGCTACAATATAAGTATATAAATAATATGTAATTTAACAGTGTTATTACATTGTTTTTGTATGAAGATATCTTTTCTAATCTTGATCTTGTAGTAACCACTCTTCAAGTCTATATTAGTGAAGTATCATTCTCCACTCAAACAATACATTAAGTTGTCTATGTTTGGCAATGGGAATTTATACTCATGTTAATTTTGTTAATAACTTTGGTATCAATGCAAATGCTCCACTCTTCTTTCTTTGATGCTATCACAACAAGTACTACACAATTTGAATATTTCTATAATTGACCCCTTCACAAGAAATTATTCAACTTGCTTCTTCATTCTCCTATAGTGCCATTCTATATGTAGCTTTTGTTTGGAAAACTAGATCTAAGAATCAAATCCATTCTATGACATGTTTCAAATAGGTGGTAAACCATCTAGAATACCATTTAATAAGATATCCTCATACTCTCCAAATATTTCATGCACTTCATGTTGCATTTCCTCTTCTACGCTTTTTAGGTATTCAACCTGTGCTTGAGTTTAGACACTAGCATAAAATATGCATTTCCTCTCTTGACTTATTTTGGAATTAATTTCCTATCACCAATTACACCTTTGAGCTACCTTCCATCTCTACTGCTTGAACCATCAAAGAATTCTTGAAAAAGTTTAACTTCTTACCATCCTTCTACAAGGTATAGGTATTTGTGTTCCCATCATGCAACACTTTCCTATCCAATTTCCAAGGATGACCTAGAAACACATGGAAATAGTCCATTGGAATGATATCACACAAGATTCATCCTTATATGAACCTATTTGAAAAGTACCCTTACATGATTCATTCACTAACAATTGATGTCCCATCAACAAACAAGACACCTTTTATAAACTTGGATGTTCAATTCTCTTCAAACCAAGTTTCTCTACCATCTTTCTAAACACAAGATTGTTTGTACTACCACTATCTATGATTCTTTCAAACAGTTAAGTCCAAATTTGTAGATAGTTCTAAACAAGTTGAACTTCCTTTTCACTAGCAAGTCTTTTTCCTTTGTGGATTTAAAAGTACTATCTTAATTATAGAAGCTTCACCACACTCTATTTCTTCTATGTAGTTGATGGATGCACTACTCTCAATGTCCACTTCTACAACTTAGTTGCTAAGCTATCCCCCACTCTATGCACAATGTCATTCTATTACACATGTGGGAACTTATATTTGTAATGCCCCACTTCTCAACATCTAAATCAAGTTCTAGAGAAATCCTTTCCTTGCTTGTGTCCTCTTCCTCAAAAGGATCCCTTTCCTGTTTGTGTGTTCTCCTAACTATGTGATGTACTTGCTTCTCCTCACATGTTTACACTTGCTCTAACTTTTCATGACCATGTAACCCTTGGAGTTACACAATGGAACACACAATTATAGAATTTTAATCAACTGAGGAAAACATAAAATGGCATGGAACATGACTTCTTATTATATTCTTCAAATGAGAGATGATAAAAAAGGTTGTAAATCGTATATCAATGCAAAAATGGTACACATAGGTTGAAACAAGCATAGTATTTTCAAACCTAGCTTTTGTGTTCCTTCTTTAGCTACTTCCTTCTCTCAAGTTCAACTAAACATATAATTATTTTGTTTTTTTTTCTCCATCAACTTTACTTGACCTCATTTGCTCCTATACATCAAGGTACAAGAAGAGATTATAATAATTGGATGGTTCATTGTCCTTGCTAAGACACTATTTTCTTGTGGCATTTCATCTCCCTTATGTAACCAATTGAGATCACACCAATGCATGGAGAGTGCAAGGTTCCTATAGCACAAGACAATCAACCATGTGCACATCACCAATGCATGAAAATTTTAAAATTGATTGCAACCACACTATTGTGTGTATTTAAATATTTAAAGGATTTGCACAAGCCACTTATTTATCCAAACTTCTTTCTAATTGATGATGATTGATCATGTGCTTGAATTCTAATACACCATGTTGTTTTTGGGAAAATCATATAAGGATGGATAAAATGAAGATTGAAAAGTTTAAAAGGTTGGAAATTTCATTGAGCACATCCATGGGATGAGAATATTTCTTATATAAATCACTCCAGCATTTGGGCAATCCATGTTTCTACAAATTTATCACCATTTAAAACATATTTTGCCTACCTACCTCATAGTCCTCTAGACGTTATTTGTGAGATAGTTACATAAGGATGAATAAAAAGAAGACTCCAAGGTTCAAAAGTTTGGAAATTTTATTGAGTGCATTTGGTAAATACATCTTATGGTGAAAGAAAAATGAAAAGAGAGTCAAGACAAGTCCAATAGAACACATGATTAATAACATTTTGAGCTTTAGTTTAAGTTGGGTGATAAGGTGTGATTGTACTTGGGAAAAGAAAGACTCTAAGAACAAGATAAAAATTTGAAACCTCTAAGGTATGGACTATTTCTCATTTGCCACCTTGCATGAAAATCTATTTTGTACCATGTGAATATTGAGAATCTTCTTTTATTCTATCCATCCATGTTTGATGAGAAGGAATTTGTGCATTGTTTCTTTCAATAAGGATCTTTCTCCAAGAGTATTAAAGAATAATTAGAACATGATGTTGTTCTTGAAAAGGAGAAGTAGACACATAGAGGGTTTCATGAAACTTGGTTGATAACCTTGAAGGGTCAACTTCTAAGCAAGGTAAAGTTATAACCAATGGAGGATGTGAGAAATAAATTCCCATACCTAATAAGTCTGTAAGCCTTGCACAACCAAATCCCTCCCTATTGGGAAGGTTTGACTTGTAAAATGAGTCATATTTCATGATAAGATGATCAAGTGTATCCATAACCATTTGAAGAGTTGTTTCAAGACCTCCTATCATAAGGAGATCACTGTTCATTAGTTTTAAAGGTTTAAATACTTATATGTACAAGTCATAGGAGGCTTTGGATTGATTAGTAGCATCTTAAGGTTGAAAATAGATAGGTGTGCAAGTAAGGGAGTGAAGATATTCTTTTGTGTCAAGATGAAATCATTGGTTTTGTACATGTGATGAATTCAAGCCTCAACTATGGCTATTTTGAATTAATTCCTGGTGGAAGCAATGATTTCATGTTGACCATAGTGATTTTAAGGCCACCTCCTAGAAGATGTGGCAATCTTTCCAATGGACAAATAGAACATGGAATGCCAAGGATTAAAACAATTCAATTCACCTCCCAAACACGGGAGAACATGTTTTAGCACCTCTAAATACATTGGGGGCCAAAAATACACTATTGTATATCATGTACAAAGGTTATCTCTCTTTTTATTCTCTTAGTAATCTAATTTTGTGGGGCCTTTTTAGAGGTTTTCAAGCTATGTAAACATAATGAAGGTTTGTTTTAATGTGTGGTTAACTTGCTACAATGTATAATTTACTGGTGCATAGTGGATTCAAGAACAACTTGTTCACTCTTACTATATTTTTCTACTTTTACGATTTCTCTAGGGTAACCTCTTGTATTTCATTCATTATCACATTTATTCTCCATATGTTTTTAATATTGGTTTTAATGTTTTCTTATGTTCTAAATCCTACAAATGATGCTTTAGTTGTTTGAAATTGCATTTTGACAACACTCTTGAGGTGTTTGAGAATGCTACAAGGTTAAACTGGTAACAATTGTTGATTAACTATTAGGGAATTTATCTCTGTCAATTTATGAATCAATTTGTTTTTTACCCAATACATGTGGAGAACACAATTAAGAAAACTCTTTAGGGTAATCTAGACTTGGAAGGATACAGTAATAATTTATATTTTCTTAGTTGCTCACACTACTAAAGTTCAAACATAACACCAATTCTAGAATTCCATCCTTAGAAGAAATATGGTCAATTACTATGGACTTGTGGTCTCTCAATATTGTGTGCTCAATTGATATCAACTTCATAGATAATCAGTGTAGGAGGAATTCATGTCAATTTGTTCACTTAGACAATTGAGTTAAACATGTAGTTTATATAGACTCTATGAACAATAGTTTTGTTCCTAATATTATTTTGAATGATAACCCCAAGCCTACTTTTTAAAAGGATGAACTAATCTATTTACCTTATTATAATAAAATCGTACAATCTTTTTCTTTTATATATATATCCAAGATTCAAGAACCACAAATAATTGAATAGTTCAGATTCAATGGAATTAAAGTTAAATGGTCTAGCACTAAGTAGCTAGTTTACGTAGACACTAATGATTCTAAAAATATTCATACTAGAAGCACTTCCCCCTATTTAGCACACCATATGTATGCATGCTTCACCGTATCAATTCTTGCAACTTCTTTATTTTCTATGGTCTTGCTTTAGGTGTAGGAAAGAGACCTCAACCAGACGAATCTCCAATAATGATCAATTCCTCCCCTTGTGCTTTTCTTTTAGTTTTCCATATGAATTGTTTCATGAAGACACCTACAATGCCAATACAAGTAAGCAATACTCATTCTTTCCTTCTGTGCTTAGCATGTTCATCATACGACAGTTTAGTTTATAAATTGCAGAAGTAGAGTGCATTCAATTAAGACAAATAGCAACAACAGCACATCCAACAATGCAAGCCTATATACTGTAAATTCTAAAACAAAATAACAGAACCAGAAAAGAACAGCAAGAACAAAATGAATGTTCAGAAAGAAGATAATGCAAAACAACACACATAGAGGAACAAGAAGATTTTAACGTGGTTCACCATATCAGGCTACATCCACAACGAAGGGGCAATATTATTTATATCTCAATACATCTCTCTCGGTGGTTTTTGCATACCGTATATCACTCTTTAATAGCAGGGTTTTAACCTTCTATCTAAGGACTCTCTACTCCAAACTTAGACCAACCGTATTACATGTGGAAAACCACCACACTAAACAGTAGCTGTTACTTGCCAAGAAAAGGCAGTTGCAATATATCAGTTACAAAGAATAAACAGAGGAGAAGATTACCGTTACCAAATGGGCTTCATCAGCCACGTGTCTAACAATCTCCCACTTGAAGACCAATGGGATCGGCAATGAAGCTGCTCTGAGAGAGATCCCCTTTGTGAAATTCAGTGTCACAGAGGAACAAGACCAAGAGAAGATCTACAGAATTTAAACTTCTCTCAAGGAACAATCTTGGTTAATGCATCCGTCGGATTAACCTTTGTGTCAATCTTTGTGACCTGCAACTTGCCTTCGTCAATAAGATGGCGGATAAAATGGTAGCGAAGATCAATATGCTTTGTTCGACTGTGGAAAGCTGAATTTATTGCCAAGTGTATAGCACTTTGGCTATCACAAAATAATGGAAATACTAATTTCAGACATCCCAGTTCGGTCAACAAATGCTCAAGCCATATCATTTCTTTGGCTCCTTCCGAGAGCGCTATGTATTCAGCCTCTGTTGATGACAGAGCTACAGCTTGTTGCAACTGAGAAACCCAAGTAATGGTTGCCCTAGCAAATGTAAAAACATAACCAGTGGTAGACCAGCATTTGTCTAAGTCTCCGGCCATATCTGAATCAACATAACCACGGAGCTGAATTTTAGTACCTCCAAAACATAAACAGAAATGTGAAGTACCTTTCAAGTACTGTAGAATCCACTGAACTGCCTGCCAGTGTAGTTTGCCTAGATTACTCGTGAATCTGCTCACAATAGCAACTGCTTGTGCTATGTCTGAACGAGTACACACCATTGCATACATGATACTGCCAACTGTAGATGTATATGGAATAGACCTCATATGTTCTTCTTCTTCCTGATTTTTCAGACACATAGCTAAAGATAGGCAGAAATGATCAGCCAAAGGAGTAGATACTGGTTTAGCATGAGATAGATTAAATCTGTCCAACACTTTGGCAATGTAGCTTGCTTGGGACAACCTGAGTTCTTTTTTATTTCTGTTTCTAAATATGTACATCCCAAGTATTCTTTTGGCTGGTCCTAGGTCTTTCATGGCAAAACAAAGAGCCAATTTTTGCTTTAGCTAAGCAATAATCTTAACACTAGTACCAGCTACTAACATATCATCAACATAGAGCAAAAGTATGACAAACTCACCAGTATGGAGCTTCTTGTGGTAAACACAAGGATCTGATTCGCACCAAATAAAGTTGTTATCAGTCATGAAGCGGTCAAATTTTCAATACCATTATCTTGGAGCTTGCTTCAGCCCATACAAACTCTGCTTCAATTTGCAAAATAAATGCTCCTTACCTGGTTGAGCAAAGCCTTCAGGCTGCTCCATGTATAAATCCTCATCAATGTCTCCGTGTAAAAATGTTGTTTTCACATCGAGTTGCTCAAGTTCTAAATCCCAAATGGCTACCAAACCCAACACAGCACGGATTGTGTCCATTCTGACAACTGGAGAAATTATTTTAGAAAAATCAATACCTTTTTGTTGGTCAAATCCCTTGACGACTAATCTAGCCCTGTATCTTTTAGTTCCACCATCTTCATCTTTCAAACGATAAATCTATTTGTTCTTAAGAGGCTTTCGATTTGGTGGAAGAGGAAACAAATCCCAGGTGTGATTAACTCTCAACGACTCCATTTCTTCGTTCATGGTGGCCATCCAATTGTTTGCATTTTCATGCTTGCAGGCTTGTTTATATGTTGTCAGCTTTGCATAATCAGAGAGCAATAACTCGTAGTCATCGAATTTTACAGGCCTCCTCTTTTCACGGGTAGACCGCCTCCTCTTTTCATGGGTAGACCTCCTCAGTTGTGGAGCTTGCTCTGGCTAGATATTGGAGTCCAGATTGAGTATCTATAATAAATTCTAAACAGCATCAACCTCTGATTGTAGAGGCCCCTGAGGAAAACTCCCATGTCTCTGTATTTGTGCACCTATAGTGCTTGACTCATTCACACTGGCCTACCTTGAAGTTCCAAAAGGTATTGAGAATTGACCTCTGGATGTTTGTGTAAAACCACCATCTACAGGCATGGAGATGGCAAAGTGAGGCAGCGATTGTATATGAGCAGGCTGCGTTGGATGTGTTGAAGGTTGTGTCAGAAGTTCTGAAGGCAGCGTAGAAGCTTGTGAAGGCAGCGAAAATCTTTTAGAAGTCAGCGTATGGTCTTTAGAAGGCTGCGGTTCAGGTAAGAAAGGCAGCGTATAGTGAATCACTTGCTGCGTTGGCTGTTTAGAAGGCAGTAGTTCACTTTGTGAGGGCAGAGAATCATGGGATGAGGGTTGTGTAGCTGTTTGGGAAGGCAGCGATAGAGGAAACCAAGACTGTGGTTGACCATCATACGTTGGAGGCTACATTGAGCTATCTACCTGCTGCGTAGATTCTAGAAATGGCATACTATTTATGGTGGGAGTTGAGTATGTAGAAGTTGAGATAGGCAATGTGCATACAGGGGCTGCAGTGGTGTAATAATGTGCAGATGTAACAAGTGGCTGAGAGAATGTAATGGTGGGTTGCCTCACCTTACCATTATCAAACAAATCGACATCAGCATACTCTGTCAGAGATGAATTGCAAGGTTGCAAACCTAGAAAATTCTTCTCATTAAACACAACATCGCGGCTACGGATTATAGTCTTTGCAACAGGATCCCAAAGATGAAAGCCAAACTGATCTTCACCATAGCCGAGAAAAACACACCTTTTTGACTTGAAATCTAACTTAGTTCTCTGCTCTTTCAGAATGTGAACAAAAGTGGCACAGCCAAACACCCACAAGTGCTAATAGGAAATTCATTTGCCAAGCCATATCTCCTCAGGTATGTCAAAATCCAGCCTAGACAAAGGAACTCGATTGATTAAATACACAGCAGTATTACATGCCTCTGCCCAATACTCTTTGCCCAATCCGGCATTGGAGAGCATGCATCTAGCTCTCTCAAGTATCGTGCGATTTAGCCTCTCAGCTGCACCATTCTCTTGAGGTGTATAAGGGATGGTCTTGATCCATCGAATACCATGGTCTTCACAATAAGAATCAAAATCTGAAGAGCAATATTCTCTACCATTGTCTGTTAGTAGGCATTTAATTTTATGCCCAATTTGGTTTTCAACAGAAGCTTTAAAAATTTTAAATTTTGAAAATACCTTAGATTTTCTATTCAACATATAAATCCAGATTTTCCAAGTGCAATCATCTAGAAAGGTTACAAAATAATTTGCTCCACCGAAAGAAGTTACCTGAGTTGGATCGAAAATGTTAGAATGAACAAGTTCCAACGGAGTGTTGTTCTTGTCATGCCCCATTCTCACGAAACTAGTCCGGCACTATTTTCCATAAAGGCAATGTTCACATAAGTCTAAATCGACAAGGTGAGGCCTGGAAGCTGATTGCACTAAATCATAACTTGAAGACCTTTTTGGCTCATATGACCGAGCCTTTTGTGCCATATTTCAGACCCACTGTCCATAGCCGTCAAGGCAGCTCCCACTTCACCAAAATAGTCCAGAATATAGAGATTACCTTGCTTCTTTCCTCTTGCCGTTACTAAAAGTCCCTTTGTAATTTTCCATGAATCAAGAGAAAATTTAACATTGCATCCATTACCTATAAACTGACTGACATAAATTAAATTTCTTTTTAACATGGGTACATATCTAACATCCGTCAAAGTTAGTTTATCTCCATTTTTCTGATTCAATATTATATCTCCTTTTCCTAAGATGTCACATTCTTTATTGTCACCAAGAAACACCTTACCGAATGTGCCTTTTTGAAAATTTGTGAAAGCTTGACGGCAAGAAGTGGCATGAAAAGAGGCGCCGGAATCAAGGACCCACAAATCTGCATTTGTATCACTTGCTAATAGGACCAAAACACCATCACTTGCAGTGTTTGGTTGATTATTTGTGCTCACGTTGCCTTGAGCTTTCTTATAGTTCCAACAGTTCTTCTTATTGTGTCTGGGTTTTCCACAAAACCAACACGAACTGGTTCTACCCCTAGACTTCGATCGCGGACCAGATTGTGACCTTCTCCGGTTGTTGTATCTACCTCTGTCATGGTTTCTTCCCCTATTGTTTATACTTATAGCTGTTAGAGCATCGCTGGATGAGGGTTCCTGATGTTTCCTTCTCATGTCTTCGCTGAGAAGAGTAGCTGCAACGTCATCAAAAACCAATGTACTCTTGGCTGCTACAGAAGTGCTCACAACCATGACAACACCTTCCCAGCTATTAGGTAATGAACACAACAACAAAATTGCTTTAATTTCAGGATCTAACTTGATACCCACTGAAGCTAGTTGAGTAACTAAGGTGTTAAATTCATTCAGATGATTGGACATAACCCCACCTTCTTTCATTTTCAGGTTATATAATTTCTTCATAATAAATACCTTATTTGACACCGAAGCAAGTGCATACATGCTGGAGAGCTTGTCCCAAAGCTCTTTTGTAGTACTCTCATTTGAGACATTAAATAATACATTGCTGGACAATGAGAGAAAAATAGTTTCCTTCGCTTTCATATCCAGTGTTTCCCACTCTTCATCTTTCATAGAACCTTGTCCTTTCGCTTTCCCTAGTAAGGCAAGTGACAAATCCTGTTTGATGAGAAGAGACTCCATATGCACTTTCCAAAGACCAAAGTTTTGGCCTGTAAATTTCTCTATTTTCCATTTCTCCGAGTCATCCATTTTGATTGTTGTACATGTTCCCAAACAACTTCACAAGCTATCTCCTGGACCGCGCTACACACAGAGCTTTGATACCAATTGTAAATTCTAAAACAGAATAATAGAACCAGAAAAGAACAGCAAGAACAAAATAAATTTTTAGAAAGAAGATAATGCAAAACAGAGCACACAGAGGAACAAGAAGATTTTAACGTGGTTCACCATATCAAGCTACATCCACAACGAAGGGGCAATATTATTCATATCTCAATACATCTCTCTCAGTGGTTTTTGCATACCATATATCACTCTTTAACAGCAGCGTTTTAACCTTCTATCTAAGGACTCTCTACTCCAAACTCAGACCAACCGTATTACATGTGGAAAACCACCACACTGAACAGTAGCTGTTACTTGCCAAGAAAAGGCAGTCGCAGTATATCGATTACAAAGAATAAACAGAGGAGAAGATTACCATTACCAAATGGGCTTCATCAGCCACGTGTCTAACATATACAATATTAGACTCTAGTCCTGTGCCCTATTTGTTTACTGGAGTGGCTGCCTTGCTCATTTTAATAGGCTTTGTGTTCTCGATTCTTTTCTGCTCCTTATGGAGGCTACCCCACTATCCCAATGGAGGACATAACAACAGAGTAAACAATCATATTCATCATTATCTTCAACAGGAGGAAGAATCATCAAACGATGAAGATAAGGAGAAGAAGGTGATAGTAATCATGGCTACTGATGAAAAGCCAACTCCTGTTCGAGTTTCCTTTTAAGTTATATTCCCTGAACATTAAAATGAATTTGATACGTTAGAGGCTCTTGTTTCTAATTCTAGTTTACCCACGGCTGTCTTGATGGAGGAGTTGATCTTATGATGAAAAATCACTGGGCGTTATGAAATTAAAAACCTGATATATCATTTTATAATATATTATGATATATTATGTTATGTATTTTATATAAAAAATTTATATTAAAACTATATTTATTATTATGTATTAATTTTTTTTATAATATAAATTATTAAATATTTTTAATAAAATAATATATTATAAAGTTGTATATTTTAATTAAATATAAACACAATTTACTCAGCATTTATTATTATCTCCTTCTCTCTCTAATCATTTTCCCCTAATACATCAAGGCGTTCTACAATCACAGATGGGTGGAGATGAAAGCACTCATTTTAGGTGTAAATATATAGCAAAAAAATAAAAATAAAAACAAAAAAATTTGGAAAAGATAAAAAATAAAGACACTGGAAAAAATTACAAAAACTATGGAACCAAAAAAGAAATTGGAAAAAATAAAAAATAAAAGTGGAAAAAATTACAAAAACTATGGAACCAAAAAAGAAATTGGAAAAAATAAAAAATAAAAACCAAAAAGAAGAAAAAAAAGGTGAGAAAATCACAAAAATCCTCTGGGTACTTTTAGATATATATTTTAAAATATAAATATACTAGTCTTCAAACATTCAAACTAAATCTTTTAAATATTAATTTTGCTTGCATATTATAATATCTATATTTTGCCACCAACCACGACTTAAATTTGTCAGTGGACCCTGCATGTCAAGGAAATTTTGTATGATGGTTATCCATTCAATCAAAGCTTAAATTTGACAATCAACCTTGCTTGTTAAGCAATTTTTTTGACAGTTATCTATTCAATTTTGCCTTTCAAATATTATGACACACTTTAGTATATATAAATTATATAAAAACCAAATATATCTATCACATAATCCTATATAAATTTTGACATTTTGTCCAAAATCTCTAGTCTTTTCAAAATTTCAATTGTATTTTACAACTAAAATGCCTACTATCAAATTTAGGCCTTGCATTCAAAATTGCGTTTAAAATACTATGGCATACCTTAATATAAGTAAAATTATATTATTATATAATAAACCATATATTTATCATAATCCTATATAAATTTTAACAGTCTCTATAAATGTCTCCTTTTATTTGGTACAATCTCTTTAAATTTTAATTGTATTTTACGACAAAAATGCCTAAATACAGCTATTGGCCATCAAATTTAGGCCCTGCCACCAACCCTTATCATCTTAACTGGAATTCAATGGCTTAAAAACTATTTCCTTTTCACTTTTCAATAAAATTATAGAAATAAAAATATTGCAATGTTATTTTTATGTATACACTTTTAATGATAAGAAAACAAATAGCAACTACTTAATCCTTGTTTCATTAAAATATTAAAATTAATGTAATGACTTAAGCTCATATATATTAAACTCTTAATTTAAAAAATATATATTCTTATTTAATTATTTATTTACTTTAAAAATTTATTAAATTTTTTTCTATTTTTAATAAAATTATACAAATAAAAATATTATTATATTATTAATCTATACTCTAATAATATTTATATAATAATTAATACAACTATTAATTAAATTTAATAAACTAATTAAATTATATATATTTTAAATTTTAATAATTTATAAAAAAAATTGTAATATCTATATTAAAATATGTATTTTAAATACTACCTATTGGTTAAATCCTTTAATATTTTAATACAATTCAAATTAATAAGAAAACACAATTTAGTAATTTTAGTATACATGTTGCCACAACACCTTATCCAACCCCTTATCCAAGTTGTTCATCTAATCCTTTTTGTTTTTTTTTTCAATTGAATAAAGCCGATTACAATAAAATAAGGAACTAAAAAGACTATTCTATTTTAACATAAGAAAAAACCATTTATATAGGATCCAATATATTTTACTTCCCTCCAAGCAGGCCTGGAATTTGATGGTCTATTTGGCTGTTTTTGCCATTTTAGACCGTATTTTACAACTCTAAAATTAATTGGATCGTATATCTTGACTTGCTAAATTTTTATATAACCGTACATATGACTCTTTAAATTATTAGTAAATCGTAAAATTTTATAATAAGCATATATATATATATATATAATGTACCTTGAATATATATTAAATTAGAATGTTTATTTCAATAAATTTTAAAAATTATAAACAAATCTTTATATTGTTTTTTACTTTTAAAAATTAATTTAGAAAATAATCTTTGCTTTCTGTATAGAATAATTTATTTCTAATTGTAATTTATTTCTAATTTTTAACTTTAAAAAAAACTGCAAAAGAAAAAGTTTGTTTACATTATAAAAATATAAATAATGTTTTGAAAAAATCTCTATAATTTCTAATTTAGAAAAAAGAAAGCATTATCAACTTTATCTTTATCTTCAATAAATTTTAAAAATGATAACAAATCTTTATATTGTTTTTTTATTTTTAAAAATCAGAAAAAATCTTTGCTTTCTCTATAATTTCTAATTTCTAATTTCTAATTTAGAAAAAAACAAAGCACAAGTTTTTTTTATTTTTAATTCATTGTTTATTATATATGGAATAAGGATAACTTTACAAATTACAATTACAAAGAAGAGCTGTAAATTGTGTTTGTAATTAAGAGTTGAATTACGATAAAAAAAATTGCTGCTACTTCTTCCATTTTTTTTTCAATTTGCCAAGTTCTCTCAGACTTCAAGAGCTGCTATTAAGGTATGGCCAAAAACTTATTGCTTTGCTATTCTTTAAAATATTGTTTAATTGATTGCAATTTGCAAGTGGCTATAAAAATTGTATTGAAGTGTGTAGAATTTTTTTGATTTAGGTACTTCAAAAATATGTCTTCAAAACAGAAGAAACAAGCTACCATTGGGGAGATATTCAGGTGGTCTGGAGAGAAGTGTTCTAAAACTTCTAGTAATTCAATGTTACATGAAGAGTCTCAGAATAACCGTTTGAAAGAAACATTTAAAGAAATTTTTGGGTCCTCTTCAGATGATGATGTAGATGAAGATGCATATCAAGTTGGGGAGGGATCTAATATTAATCAAGGGATACAAAAAGTACAAGTAAAAAGAAATTTCCGCATGGAATGGTTAGAAAAATTTGCTTGGTTAAATCATTTTGAGCGTGATGGCAAGACAGTAATGAAATGTAATTATTGTGAGAAGTATAAGATGTTAGGGCCTTGGGGTATAGGGGATGGATGTAGCAATTTACAACGTGATGCTCTTATCACTCATGAGAAATCTGTGATACATAAAGATGCTCAAGCAAGATGGATTAATGCATCAGAGAAAAAGATAAAACCAATTACATATCACATTTCAGAAATTGAAGATGTTAATAAGGAAAGGGTCATTGTTACAATGAAAACATCATATTTTGTTTGTCAGGAGGATTTATCTTTAGCTAAGTATGAGAAAATATGTAAATTTCTCATGGATTTAAAAACTCCTAATATGCCAAAATATCAAGACTACTCTACATACACAAATCGTAAGAGTGCAAATGATTTTCTTTTTTGCATATCAAAATATCTTGAACAAATTCAGATAGATGCCATGTTGAAAAGTCCATTTTTCTCTCTAATGGTTGATGAAAGTACTGATCAAAGTTTAGAACAACATTTGGTTGTTTATGCAACTTATTTAACTTCAGAGGGTCATGGGGCACCTGTTTCTAAGTTTATGAAGATCATGAATGTGTCAGATGGAAAGGGGAAAACTATATATGACACTGTTAATCAATTGATAAATGATAGAGGACTTTTGTTAACAAAATTAATAGCTGTCTCAACAGATGGGGCTTTTGCAATGGTTGGGCGTGAAAATGGATTTATTTCTCTTCTGAAACAGAACATTCCAAACCTTATTTTAGTGCATTGCATAGCTCATCGTGAGTCACTAGCAGCAGTAGATGCTTCTAAAAGGATACCTAAGTTGTTATTTGTTGAGAAAATAGCAAATAAAGTGCATTCATGGATCCAAAATTCACAAAAAAGAAATAATGAGCTTAATGATTTGCTTAGAGTTATGCAAATTGAAGTTCTACATGTTCTACAGATCCACACAATTAGATGGCTATCTAGAGGAGAGGTCATAATAAGGCTTGTGAAACTAATGCTAGCTATCTTAACTTTGTGAAAAAATGACAGGAAATGTGCATCATTATATGAAAGGGCAAGGATTTATTCTATTCAGTTTTGTTTGCATATGCTTGCTGATGTTCTCGGTGAACTAAATAAGTTGAATAAGATTTTTAAAGAGGAAAATGTAGACATCACAGTTATCGGTTTGGCTCTTGATGAAGCAATAGAGAATTTATATAGATGGTTTTTAAGAAAGGGTACATTTGCAGAAGGTACAACTTATCTTTCAAAATTCTTGATTGATTCTTAGTTTGGATGTATTGAAATCAAAGAGGAAGATGTTGTCATTGATAGACATGAATTACTATATAGGGGTAAGTGCAAGAAGATGGGGGGCCAAAAAGTGACCAAATTAATTTCAAAAAAAATTAAGTCATAACACGAGCACGTTATAACGCACTCGTGTTATGACTTGCTATAAATAAATAAAAAAAGTTTCTAATGTCATTTTATTTCTTTCTTTCTTCTCCTCTATGCCCGCGGCCTGCAAACCCTAGAAAGTGTGCTCGCATTTTGTAAAACTCCATTCAACACAAAAACCTTATCGATTCGTCGCCAAAATGCCGCCACGACGTTGAGCACGCCAAAGGAGTGAGTTATATTTTTTTTTGTTTGAATTTGTTTATAAATAGGTAGGTTTTAGTTGATTTTTTATGTATATTTCGTTAATTGTCAGGAAATGTTAATGCACCTCCTCCTCCTCCTCAAAATCCACAAAATCCTGAGGAGGAAATACCTACAGAACAACAACCTCCTCCATCCATTCCTCGACATGCCCCTAGAACACAAGAAAATATAATGGGGCAAATTGAAAATAACAAAAAAGAAATTGAAGATATAATTGCAAGGTTGAAAGATCCTTCCACTTCAACCTTGCATAGGTCCACGCTTGTTGAATCTCTTGAATCTATGTTATCAAATGTAGATTCAATTAGCAAGCAAATAACTAGTTGGACGGATAAGAGGAGAGAGTTTAGAGATTATTATGCAGACAAGCTATCATACCAAGATGTGAAAAAATTGCAAATCACAAAATTAGACTTGTGTTCCATTTTCACAAACCCACAAACAAATCAACCTCCACCCATTACATGCAAGAAGTTCCCTATCTATTGGTGCAACAACCAAGCGATAAGGGACAATTTTGGGCAGAGGTGGTGGATGGTTTTTGACCATCCTCCATGCAATAATAATGAGGTCCCGCAATACTTTTTGAGGAAACTCTACTACGAGTTTTTCCTCAATAAAGTGCCAAACTATTTTGATATGCGGGACTTCCAGGGTAGAGGTGGGGGGTCAGCACAAGATAGACCAGAGGCACGTCTTGACCCACAGCGGGTAGTGAGATGAGTAATTAGCAGACCAGCCCACGAGCATGTTTCTATCCCTTCCATTGTGAAGGTGAGTGTTGAGGTCGATATACTTCAGTCCATTAGTGCCTTGACCCAGACCATCATAGAGCATGCCGGTCCTGCAACACAGAGTGGGTTGGGAGATAGTGCGAGGAGCAGGGTCCCACCCACTTGTCAGACTTGCAGGTCAGCCTGTGGTTATGACCCCATGGATAGTTAGGACACAGGTGCACAGGCTACATCTGCAGCTGAGTAGATGATGATGACAGATACCCTCCTGAGTGAGACTTTCGGCCTTGATACTCAGGTAAATATTAGCAAGTTTATTGAATTTAAATTATTAAATTTCATTTTTGAAATGCAAGATTAATTAATTTAAATTGATGATTTTAATGAAATTTCAGGGTCATAGCGTCGATGCAGTTTTCAGTGGTTCTCCACCTAGATTTTACACTAGATCATCTACTGTCGAGGTATGTAATTAGTAAACAATTATAAATATTACATGTGAATAGCATCGTTATATGAATAGTATTCTAATCTAATTTTGGATGTTGAATAGGTTAATACTGTAGATTTCAAGGCAACACCTGCCAGTGGTGGTGGACTTCAAAGCTTTACAGAGGTAATAAAATAAATAGTTTAATGAATGAATTGTACTTACTAAATTTTTGTATGTGTCTTGTGTGCTTTATTGTGTGTACTTCCATGTTTAGATGAACATGTGTGTATGTTAGGAGCCATGATTTGCATCACTATTATAGTTTTCGTAATTGAATAATGTTGTTTTATTTCCAGATGATGCAGGCTGCGGAGACACCTCCCCATGTTCATAGGGCAATGGAGCAAGGTGTGGCCCCTGCGATTCATAGCTCCATGGCATTGACAGGGGTATGAGGGAGATTAGTAAATTTCAATTTACATTCATTATTATAGTTGTCTATTTTTGAAAAATTAAAAGATTATTGATTTGAAGTTTAATTTCTATCTAAATGGTTTCTATAGGACATGACATCACCAGGGCCTATTCCTGCTATTGAGGCAAGTGAGGAGACAGATTATATGTTAGTGGTAAGTGATTATTTTGTTAAATGTTTCATTTTTTATAACATGTAATTTCTATATATTAATGTTTATACTTTTTATTGTAACAGGTAAAGATGCAGGAAGACCTAAATAGGAGGAGTAGCCCTTGGGTTCGTAGTAGACCACCCACATGCGCGTCTCCATCCCCTAGAAGATCAAAGGCTGCTCGTGATTTATTCTCTTCACCAGCCAGAGGGGAATGACTTTTTATTGTGTTCCTTTGTTGTATGCCTATATGGCATTTGTGGACATATATTTTGTATTGTACATAGTTGACATTGTATGCCTATATGGCATTCTTGTAAGCCTATATGGCTATTTTGTATATATGTTATACTTATATCGACAGATATTGATGTATGCCTATATAGATATTTGGTTAATACAAATCTTTTTTATTGATGGCATCCATACTTGCATTATAAATCCACGTTTGAATGGATATTTGTAGATGGCTACTTCAAATATTTAAAGTCCAATTGTATTACATAGGATGTTTGTTGATCCAATAAGCTAGCTATTGTTATTCAAGTACCACCTAAACCTCATTTTGGAACTAAAAGATAAAAGTTGTATTTAAAAAAAAAATGAATCATCATGTTGAACATAAAATATTAATATTATTTATGAGTAGCATAGAATGTCAACTATATGCAATACAAAAAATGAATCATCATGTTATTCTTTATGTTTGAGATCCTGAAAATGACTAAGTCTGGTAGCCTGATATCCTGAAACACTAGGATGAATATCCAAGTCATTAGGATGATTGTGCCTTGAGAAAAAGTCATTAAGATGAGCGCATAATGGAGACTTTCTTAAACATTCAAACATTGAGCAACAAGTATGAAGGGTTAAGGCGCAATTTGCAACTCATAAAGCCTCAAAAGGGTGCCCAACTTAGAGAGAGCATTCATTTAAGACAAGGCGCCCATTAACACCTATTCCACCATAAAAGTGCGCCTAAGGTGGAAGGAGAACAAGCCTCTAGTAAGTGAAGCGCACCTATTGTCTAAACCACTTCATTATGGCACCCTAGCATGAGGAGGAGTATATAAGTCAATAGGAAATGGTGCCTATAATGCAAATGAAGGACTAAGTGGCATTTTCAATAAGCATCAATTCACCTTGAGCTTTCAATAAATACATCAAATTGAGCCCCATAAGCCTAGGCGCCCTTTGCCTGCAAAAGAACCTTGTATTGACATCAAGAGTTGGTCGTATCGGCGTATCGGCAAACCTTGGTTAGGCTTCGCCAATAGTGGTATGTCTTGCCGATGAGTGTGGTTCAAAGTTGAAGACATCAGTGTATCGAAAGATAATCCCATCTGTGCATCAGAAGAACAGTTGAAAGATTCGCCGATGAAGGGGGTCACACTGACAGTCAAAATCCATCGGTGTATTGGCCCAACGAGATTAGAGTTCACTGATGTTTGGAGTCTCACCAACGGGTGTGGTCTGAAGGTTGTCATTTGTGAGATCGGTGTGTCAGCAAAAGAGTTTTTGAGTGTGCCGATGGTATTAAGTCCTACTGATAGGCGAGGGACTTAGAGTCTCATATCGGAGTGACAAAGACATCTGTGTGAAAGGATATAAAGTCATCGATAGTGGTCTGTCTGACTGATAAGAGTCAATGATGGGATGTTTGTCAGAAGTGAAATCAAACAGAGTCATGGTGGCATCGGGCTATCGGCCGATGAAATTTTAAGCTTGCCGATGGTATGTTGTCTCGCCAATAGTGAGTTTGAAGGTTCAAAAGTTGATAATTCTATGCTTCCATTATTTTTAGACAAGTCAACAATAGAGTGAAATACAGAGTATCTAACCCTCTCTTGAGCAATCTACCTCCTAGGCGCTCAACATTGAGGAAAAACTTCATAAAAATGCCTATCTCTTTCTTGGCAAGTTTTATTATTTTGATGGTTCTAACTCATACCTAGAGAACTTCTCACCAAGGTGCCAAAATAAGTTTAACCCAACTAAAGCAAGAAAATATGCCCAAGATGATTTCAATCAATTGGACTAGGTGCTAATTTAGTGTTATTTTGACTCATTCACCCTCAAGGCGCTAAAGTATCATTCCTTCAATCAATCTAGTTTCCATGTTCCCATGTGTGATGTTCCAAGTAGGAGATAGCACCTAGGGTCTTTATCTTATTTTCAAAATTCTAATGATTCCAAACACTTACCAATAGTCTCAAAAGATCCTATTATCCCTTAAGCGCTCAATCCTCTGATTTATCAAGGTGCTCAATCCTCTTCGAGGTGCTCAAACTCATTCAAGGCGCTATCCTTTACTACTTCCCACTTCAAACACTCTAGGGCGCTCATAATTACTCCCATCACCAATCTTCCTCCTTAAAGTGCATTTGAGGACTTCTTCTTTATGCTAGGGCGCTAATATGAAAGTAACAACTCAATGTGCTATATGAAAGCTTGATCTTGGAAAGGCGCCTAAACTCATAATGTGAGTTATTTTATCAAATTTTCAATTTTAAGGTCTTTTGGCAACTCCTCTACCAAGGCGCCATTTGATGAGGTGTTTGAAGCTTGATTTTCCCCTTAGGTGCACAAACTTGATGTTCTTGACCCTACAATGTGCCTTGAGTCCCTAAGCTCTTACACTTATCATCTCTTATGCTACTTAGTTTCATCGCTCTCATAAAGGCATTTTGAGGAGTATTACTCTTTGAACTCAATCTATGGAACTAAGGCACTCAAGGGTGAGTAAACATCCATTCTTCCAAGGCACTCATCAAGGTATAAAACACCACACAAAGGCACCAAGATTACTCCACTCAACCTCAAAGCGCTAGATCATATCTAAATTTACATAATGGTGCCAAATCAAATTGTCACTCAAGGGCAAGTGCACTCGAAAGGTCATCTATCTTCAAACTCAACTTCCATTCCTCTAGGTGCTTCCTTGGGTAAGTTTGGACGCTCCCTTGATGCTTGCCATTCAAGTGGCTTTAACTCATTATAGAGACTTCCTCATCTAGGCGCAAATCATGATAGTTTCAAACACTTATCTTTCAAGGCGCCAGAAGATGATTGTAGAGGAGTGAAATTGCGCCTTAGTTCAAATAAGCGTTTACTTCATCATTGATGGATTTAAGTCATTGTATATGCTCATGAAGACTTACCTCACTCAATACTCCCCAAACTTATGGATCTAAACATGCTTTTTCTCAGGCGCTAAACTAGAGTTGTCTAGATGCACAAGTGCGCCTCCCTCAATGAAGTTCATTTTGTTGACTTAGTTCATCCTAGTGACTCAAGGGGTTGTTATATTCTTTAGGCGCAATATTTCATAGACTAAAATATTCACTCCATGTTAAGGCGCTCAAAGGAGGCTCTGGAGATGGAAAATGGTGCCTTAACTCACTTGTGTAAATTTTGGACTTTTAGGCAATTGCAAGATGTCTTGGAGGGCTCAATTCTTCAAGGCGCCTATTTTGTTCACCACTTGTAGCATCACTTGTTCAAGGCGCATGTTTGGGATTCTTCGGATGATGAAATGCTCCTTGACTCCCTAGGCAGTTAGACTCCAACTCTAGGCACAAGATAATGATGATTTGATCTAAAATAAGCATCTAAAAATCCAAGGTATTATTTGAGGCTTCCACTCCAAATTCTACCTAGGCACTCACCTAGGGTGAAATGATTATCAAAGTGCGCCTTAATCATTCCTTCCTCTAGGCGCCCACTATCAGGATCAGGTCATCAAGGAGCTCTAAAACTCAAACACCACTGACCTCATCATGCAATAACCCCAAGACATCATCTAAGCGTAGTCAAACACACTGGAGTTCAAAAAAAGAAGGGGGTCCCCATTTGCAATGGGGCGATGTGTGATTTGGTCACAATAGGCGCCTAGAGTGAATAGGCTTTCATCCTGACTTAATACACTGCCTCCTTCTGATGATTTTTGGGGCAGCAGAAAACCTTTCACCACGGGCAAATGTCTCAGAGATATAAAAAATTGAGAGAGGTTATTGTAGAGGCACTCTACGTGATCACGTTGCCTTAGATGGAATGTTTCTAAGTGACATGGTGTTTGAGTAACATCTCGTTAAAGATTGCTACCTTTTTGCACTTTGGACTCTTCAGGGATATCGTCGGTACACTGTAGCTCAGACTGTTTCAACATGTTTAGGTGAAAAACAGGACCATGCCTAGCGTAAATGTACCTATTCAGACGCGTTGGAACAGTCAGTTTGTTTGCATCAGGAGCAGGATGAAAGTTACACCCCTTTGCAACTTTACACTGCCTCCTTCTGACGATTTTTGGGGCAGCAGAAAACCTTTCACCACGGGCAAATGCCTCAGAGATATAAAAAACTGAGAGAGGTTATTGTAGAGGCACTCTACATGATCATGTTGCCTCAAACAGAATGTTTCTAAGTGACACAATTTTCAAGTAACATCTCGTCAAAGATTGCTGCCTTTTTGCACTTTGGATTCTTTAGGGATATCATGGGTACAATGTAGCTCAAACTGTTTCGACATGTTTGGGTGAAAAATAGGACCATGCCTAGCGTAAATGTACCCATCCAGACGCGTTGGAACAGTCAGTTTGGTCGCATCAGGAGCAAGACGAAAGTTACACCCCTTTGCAACTTTACACTGCGTTCTTCTGACGATTTTTGGGGCAGCAAAAAACTTTTCACCACGGGCAAATGCCTCAGAGATATAAAAAACTGAGAGAGGTTATTGTAGAGACACTCTACATGATTGTGTTGCCTTAGACAGAATGTTTCTAAGTGACACGGTTTTTGAGTAACATCTTGTCAAAGATTACTGCCTTTTTACACTTTGGACTCTTTAGGGATATCGTGGGTACAATGTAGCTCAAACTATTTCGACATGTTTGGGTGAAAAAAAGGACCATGCTTAGCATAAATGTACACATTCGAATGCGTTGGAATAGTCAGTTTGGTTGCATTAGGAGCAGGACGAAAGTTGCACCCCTTTGCAACTTTACACTGCCTCCTTCTGACTTGATTTGGCGCCCTGTATGTGAAGGAAGATCTAAAAGCATGAAAGTGGATGTCGTATTGCAAGAGTTTGGATCATCAAAATTGAAAGAAATAAGTCTATTAAGCTTGGGCGCCCTTGGTCTTCTTTTCATTCATTATGAGCGCCTTGGGAGAATGGTATATAGGTCATCATCATGATTGGGCGCCCTGGATCCAGAGTGTTGGAGAGATCATCAAATGGTGTCTAGAGGAAGTAGGGTGAGTTATGAGTTTGGTCGCATCAGGAGCAGAACACCAAAAATGCATAATATGATGATGTAAAAATGTGTATATGTGTAAAAATGCAGGAGGAAATTAAAAAAAAGACAAACCTTACAAATTAATGTGCATACTTACAACTCAATGTAACATGACTTTATAAAATCAATGTGAATACTTACAAATTAATCCAATGAACCATCTGGGTCTGCTCTACTCTTTATTGTGTCAAGTATTGCTTCATGGTCAGACTCACGCACCTTCCACAATATTTTGTTCAAAGGTCTACCCCGATACTTTATCAAATAAACATTGGATGCCACGAAAAGGTTTGAGTAATGAAGAATCTTCTGATGCGTGTCAAAGTCCTAAAATAGCCAAATATTAACACTCTTATGTGGGTACCTTCTAAGCCATGTTCCAGTAATAACCACTGAGCCTGTAGGGTATTCGATGTTTTCTCCATCTGTAACAGGGGCCTCCAATTTCTTTTTGGCCTCAACACAACGACATAAGTAATAATCTATTCCCTCTTCATTATCTTTATCTGCAATAACTACATATACGTGCCCTACATTGATATGTGTAGCAAATTAGTTGAAATTAGTCAACATTACAAAAACACTACAAAGTAAGATGACATTACCTGGTTGAACTAGATGAAATTAGATGCATATACATGCCCTATATTACTTGGTTGAACTAAATCTGATATGTGGTCAAAGTCAACTGACGATTCCATCCGTGTTAGTTTTAGTGCCGTCGGGGTTGATACGTGTCAAGTGGGCTAAGATAACTTAACTGCCATTCGTCAACCCACTCCTTTGACTCGCACTCATCCTAGACTTGAATTGTACAGGAAGAACAAAAGCATGACATCTTTTGTGTATGGATACTCCATGAACCTGCAATTGAGCTTTTGAAAGAGTGCATCTCATTTGATCCTGTCAGTGTACAACATTCCTCATATCGTGCAATGTTAGTATCATCTATCAACCAAAAAAATCTACGAACTGAAGACTTACCTTCATTACCTGAACCCATGGAATCATTACACCACTCGACAATCAATTTTGCATCTGTCAACTTTGCATTGTCTTTATACTTTAACTCTTCTCGTGCTATGGTTCTTTTGATACATGCTCCTGTACCATCATGCTCCCCCTTTCCATGCCCGGCCTCACAAAAGTTCCATATATGTTGAATACCTGTAAAATTATGCCTCCTACTCAGCTAATAGAAATTCTGTGAGTTCTTGAATTGTGACGCACAGTTATCCGACCATATGATATGTTGACTGAACGATATGCCCCTTCTAGCCAAATCATTGTAGAACACCTGAAAGCAACCTTGCACGAACTCCGTAGAATGCGTACGATCATCACTAATATAGAAATTATACTCCCTTATGATCTTTCTATCATCCTCTGTACTATCATTCACATGAATGAATGCGATGTGCACAATTATAAAAACCTGTGTGGAGTTGTAATATTGTGATTGCACCTCACGTTGTGGCTGTAGATTGTAGTTCTCTGCAAAGTCGACAACTGAAACAATGTCACCAACCGAAAATGTGTCCTTGCATAACTTGAATTGCAAGTCCAACCATCGAGCTCTATGGGCATGTCTTGCATACTCATACACTATGCTGTCACGAAATATAGGCATAAACTGATACACTAGAATCTTTTCAATAACTAATTCACACCTCTTTGCTTCTTTACCATCTTTTGTATTGTATGCCACTGTTTTATACTTGCCAAACTCTACTAGTTCATTTCCAACCGCATGTGTTATTTCCATATGTTCACATATTGGCAAATGTTGCAAGCCACCACAATAATGACATATGCCATTCAAGCATAATTTCTTGTAGAATATTTGACCTTCCTCTTTTTCACTTAAAATTCTTGATATGAAGTCTCTTGAAGATATTGGTGGGGCACATATGGCACAACCCTACAAATCATTGTTAGTATGCATATCTAAACATATAGACCTATAAGTATCAAAATGGTTAGAAAATTTAATATGTAATCTACAACAACAAGTAGTGCATGTGTGGTTTATCTTAACATAGAAAGGTTTTAGCAATTCAAAATATCTTTGACAAATTTTAATTTGAGGATAGTTCTTTAGTCGGGGTTGATACGTGTCAAGTGGGCTAAGATAACTTAACTGCCATTCGTCAACCCACTCCTTTGACTCGCACTCATCCTAGACTTGAATTGTACAGGAAGAACAAAAGCATGACATCTTTTGTGTATGGATACTCCATGAACCTGCAATTGAGCTTTTGAAAGAGTGCATCTCATTTGATCCTGTCAGTGTACAACATTCCTCATATCGTGCAATGTTAGTATCATCTATCAACCAAAAAAATCTACGAACTGAAGACTTACCTTCATTACCTGAACCCATGGAATCATTACACCACTCGACAATCAATTTTGCATCTGTCAACTTTGCATTGTCTTTATACTTTAACTCTTCTCGTGCTATGGTTCTTTTGATACATGCTCCTGTACCATCATGCTCCCCCTTTCCATGCCCGGCCTCACAAAAGTTCCATATATGTTGAATACCTGTAAAATTATGCCTCCTACTCAGCTAATAGAAATTCTGTGAGTTCTTGAATTGTGACGCACAGTTATCCGACCATATGATATGTTGACTGAACGATATGCCCCTTCTAGCCAAATCATTGTAGAACACCTGAAAGCAACCTTGCACGAACTCCGTAGAATGCGTACGATCATCACTAATATAGAAATTATACTCCCTTATGATCTTTCTATCATCCTCTGTACTATCATTCACATGAATGAATGCGATGTGCACAATTATAAAAACCTGTGTGGAGTTGTAATATTGTGATTGCACCTCACGTTGTGGCTGTAGATTGTAGTTCTCTGCAAAGTCGACAACTGAAACAATGTCACCAACTGAAAATGTGTCCTTGCATAACTTGAATTGCAAGTCCAACCATCGAGCTCTATGGGCATGTCTTGCATACTCATACACTATGCTGTCACGAAATATAGGCATAAACTGATACACTAGAATCTTTTCAATAACTAATTCACACCTCTTTGCTTCTTTACCATCTTTTGTATTGTATGCCACTGTTTTATACTTGCCAAACTCTACTAGTTCATTTCCAACCGCATGTGTTATTTCCATATGTTCACATATTGGCAAATGTTGCAAGCCACCACAATAATGACATATGCCATTCAAGCATAATTTCTTGTAGAATATTTGACCTTCCTCTTTTTCACTTAAAATTCTTGATATGAAGTCTCTTGAAGATATTGGTGGGGCACATATGGCACAACCCTACAAATCATTGTTAGTATGCATATCTAAACATATAGACCTATAAGTATCAAAATGGTTAGAAAATTTAATATGTAATCTACAACAACAAGTAGTGCATGTGTGGTTTATCTTAACATAGAAAGGTTTTAGCAATTCAAAATATCTTTGACAAATTTTAATTTGAGGATAGTTCTTTAGAAATTTACCATAAAACTGTGTTTGAGTCTCATCCAAAAAATGCTTTGGATGTGGCTCACGGTTCTGACTACCGATTCTCCTTCTTACCACATCCCTTTGATTTGGAGAGACCCTTGTGTAATTCTTCCAAAAGTCTTCAATTAGTGATCTCAATGCTTCAACAATTGGTTTATCTTTTCGTGGTAGTCTCCCCGAGAATGCCCATAATTCATTGGCATTAGTGTCCTCAATTCTTTGGCTTCTTCCAATGGCTCTTGATAAAGTTTTCCTATTAATTCTCAATTCTTGACTTGTCTTTCTAATGAGATGAGTTTTCCTCATTTGACTACTTACTATAGTCGATGTAATAACACGCCATGTTGCATTACTATCTTTTGTGCATGAGGTGTTACCCACACTCTTATACACACTCATTAGATTCTTGACAATAGATTTTTCACTTAAAGCCTCTGATGTTCTCAACCCAAGAATCTTCATGATAGACCTATACTTTATACTTCGCATCATTTCAATGAATAGTTGACATCTTGCAGTCTCATTTAACTTTTCAAAGAACAATCTCCAAATCTTATTAGCATATCTTCTACAAGTGCATTTTGGAATCTTACCTTCTATTGGCTACAAAATATTCTCATCAATATCAATCAAATACTTTGGGTTTCTATGCAAAATTCTAGGTGGTGTTAAGTTAGGTAGATTTATCTCAACATTAGGAATTTCATCAATATTTAAATGAGATGGGTTAGATGGCATACCTTTGATCGAAGATGGAATAGATGACATACCTTGAGGTTGAGGTGGGAATGATGGCATACCTCCTCCATCACATGTGAGTGATGATGTACTCTCAACTTGAGATGTGGTAGATGGTGTCCCTACATGTTGACTTATGGTAGAGGATGTGTCTCCAACTATGGTATTCAAATCTCTTGTACCACGAAGTTTTTGCATTCGTTCTCTTTTTGCCGCCAATACCATATCTCTTTGTGATGGTTGTGGTTCCTCTTCAATTGGTGTGTCTTCATTTATCGTGTCTAATTTCCTCTTCTCACAAAGTTCCCTCATAGCCACTGCTTTCTTTGCATTCTTAGCTTCTATCTCTTCCTATGTTGGTTTAGTTCTTGATCGTTTCCTCGGCATGACGGAGAATTTTTTCTGTAGCATGATAAAGAGACCAATATTAGTTCCTAAGAAATGAATACAAGATAATAGTCAGATTGTATTTTTTTATGTTGTAAGGATTTATTCTTGTATAGTTTGACATCATGGTATGTTAAGGTTTGTTTATTACACATAATTATTAAAGAGCCCAAGTGTAGAAAATATACATGGCATCATGTGAGATTGTAGGCTGCTTTCTTGATTGGAAATGTGTCTATTTTAAACATGTATGATAAAGCATGATAAAGTAATTCAATCCGAAATAAGGAAAATGTAAAGAACATGCATGTAAAAACTTGACATACCTAAAAAATGAAGATTTGAATGGAGAGAGTACCCAATTATGTAGTGTTTTTATCTTCTTACATCAAACTCCTCAACAATTTGAGTTTTTCACCACTTGCTTCCTTTTCAATGTTAAATTGAATAACACTCAAATATTATTACTAACAACAATACTATTAACCAATCTATAATGTTAAATTCCTAAAATTGAATCACAATTAACATTGCAACACTACAAAAAGTGAAACTTGAATAGATATATATCAAACTTGGTGTGAAAACTATGTTATTTCCTCCTTCTCAAGTTGCCAAAGCAGAAAAGGTGGTGGAAAGATCATGCAAAGGTGGTACAATGTGTCAAATATGCATGTGAACTTTCCAACAGCATGAAAGCACTTCTTTTTTGTCAGAGCACATGCAAAATCAGTAAGAAAATAGAGCATGTGGGCCTGGATCACGGGGGTCAACACTTTTTTACCATTTCAATAGCAAGACAAAATGTGAGCGTGTCCTGCTATAGATTGATCACATCCTTTGCATTGATCACATCTCTTTCCCTAAACCCTCAACCCTAAACCTTATCCCTAAACCCTAATCCCTCAACCCTCAACCCTAATCCATCACCCCTCAACTCTAATCCCTCATCCCTAAACCCTAAATGTTATCCCTATTCCTAAACCCTCAACAGACTCGATACTATACCTTAAACCCTAATCCCTTATCCTCGACATTCTTATTTAACCCTAATCCCTTGACCATTAACCCTATCCCTCAACCTCAACCCTCAACCCTTAACTCTCAACATTAAACCCTTAACTCTGATCCCTCGACCCTCAACCCTATCCCTAAACCCTCAACCCTCAACGTCAAATCCTAATCCATCAACCCTTCACTCTAATCCCTCAACCCTAAACCCTCAACACTATACCTTATACCCTAATCCCTCAACCCTAAACCTTATCCCTAAACCCTAATCCCTCAACCCTCAACCCTAATCTGTCATCCCTCAACTCTAATCCCTCATCCCTAAACCCTAAATGCTATCCCTATTTTTAAACCCTCAACATACTCGATACTATACCTTAAACCCTAATCCCTTATCCTTGACACTCTTATTTAACCCTAATCCCTTGACCATTAACCCTATCCCTCAACCTCAACCCTCAAGTCTCAACCTTCAACCCTCAACTCTCAACATTAAACCCTAATTCACCAACCCTAAACCCTAATCCCTTGAACCTAAACCCTATCCCTAAACCATCAACCCTCAACACTATACCTTAAACCCTAATCCCTATCCCTCAACACTTAACCCTTAAAATTTAAACCCTATCCCTACACCCTCAACACTTGACACTATATCTTAAGCCTTAAACCCTCATCCCTAAAGCTTCAACCCTCAATCCTTAAACCTTCAACCCTAAACCCTATCCCTAATCCCTCTACCCTCGACACTCTAACCCTAACCTTGACATTAAATGTTAATTTGTCAACCCTAAACCCTAAACCCTCAACACTATACCTTACACCCTAATCTTTCAACCCTAAACCTTATCCCTAAACCCTAATCCCTCAACCCTCAACCCTAATCCATCACCCCTCAACTCTAATCCCTCATCCCTAAACCCTAAATGCTATCCCTATTCCTAAACCCTCAATAGACTCGATATTATACCTGAAACCCTAATCCCTTATCCCTAAACCCTCCAACCCTATCCCTAATCCTTATACCCTCCACACTCTACTTTAACCCTAATCCCTCGACCCTCAACCCTATCCCTAAACCCTTGACCCTCGAACCTTAACCCTCAACCCTCAATGTCAAACCCTAATCCCTCAACCCTTAACTCTGATCCCTCGACCCTCAACCCTATCCCTAAACCCTCAACCCTCAACATCAAATCCTAATCTCTCAACCCTTCACTCTAATCCCTCAACCCTAAACCCTATCCCTAAACCCTCAACACTATACCTTAAACCCTAATCCCTCAGCCCTCAACCCTCAACCTTATCCCTAAACCCTAATCCCTTAACCATCAACCCTAATCTGTCATCCCTAAACTCTAGTCCCTCATCCCTAAACCCTAAATTCTATCCCTATTCCTAAACCCTCAACAGATTCGATACTATAACTTAAATCCTAATCTCTTATCCCTAAACCGTCCAACCCTATCCCTAATCCTTATACCCTCCACACTCTACTTTAACCCTAATCCCTCGACCCTCAACCCTATCCCTGAACCCTTGACCCTCGAACCTCAACCCTAAACCCTCAACGTCAAACCCTAATCCCTCAACCCTTAACTCTGATCCCTCGACCCTCAACCCTATCCCTAAACCCTAAACCCTCAACCCTCAATGTTAAATCCTAATCCCTCAACCCTTAACTCTAATCCCTCAACCCTAAACCCTATCCCTAAACCCTCAACACTATACCTTAAACCCTAATCCCTCAACCCTAACCCTAAACCTTATCCCTAAACCCTAATCCCTCAACCCTCAACCCTAATCTGTCATCCATCATCCCTCAACTCTAATCCCTCATCCTTAAACCCTAAATGCTATCCCTATTCCTAGACCCTCAACAGGCTCGATACTATACCTTAAACCCTAATCCCTATACCCTCAACACTCTTATTTAACCCTAATCCCTTGACCATTAACCCTATCCCTCAACGTCAATCCTCAACTCTCAACATTAAACCCTAATTCATCAACCCTAAACCCTAATCCCTCAAACCTAAACCCTATCCCTAAACCATCAACCCTCAACACTATACCTTAAACCCTAATCCCTACCCCTCAACCCTTAACCCTTAAATATTAAACCCTATGCCTACACCCTCAACACTTGACACTATATCTTAAGCCTTAAACCCTCATCCCTAAAGCCTCAACCCTCAATCCTTAAACCTTCAACCCTAAACCCTATCCCTAATCCCTCTACCCTCAACACTCTAACCCTAACCTCAATATTAAATGCTAATCCGTCAACCCTAAACCCTATCCCTAAACCCTCAACCCTCAACACTATACCTTAAACCCTAATCCCTCAACCCTCAACCCTAAACCTTATCCCTAAACCCTAATCCCTCAACCCTCAACCCTAATCCATCATCCCTCAACTCTAATCCCTCATCCCTAAACCCTCAATAGACTCGATACTATACCTGAAACCCTAATCCCTTATCCCTAAACCCTCCAACCCTATCCCTAATCCTTACACCCTCCACACTCTACTTTAACCCTAATCCCTCGACCCTCAACCCTATCCATAAACCCTTGACCCTTGAACCTCAACCCTTAACCCTCAATGTCAAACCCTAATCCCTCAACCCTTAACTATGATCCCTCGACCCTCAACCCTATTCCTAAACCCTAAACCCTAAACCCTCAACCCTCAACCCTCAACGTCAAATCCTAATCCCTCAACCCTAACCCTAAACCTTATCCCTAAACCCTAATCCCTCAACCCTAATCTGTCATCCCTCAACTCTAATCCCTTATCCTTAAACCCTAGTCCCTCAACCCTAATCCGTCATCCCTCAAATCTAATCCCTCATCCCTAAACCCTAATCCGTCATCCCTCAACTCTAAGCCCTCATCCCTAAACCCTAATCCCTCAACCCTAATCCGTCATCCCTCAACTCTAATCCCTCATCCCTAAACCCTAAACGTTATCCCTATTCCTAGACCCTCAATGGGCTCGATACTATACCTTAAACCCTAATCTCTTATCCTTAAACCCTACAACCCTATCCCTTATCCCTTAACCCTCATGATTAATAGCCTTGAACATAAAAAAATTTAAGGGGGAGATAACGCGAGCGCGTTATAACGCGCTCGCGTTATGTCAAACATGACAAACAACAGACTTGTGGGAAAGGAAAAATGCAAAGTAAAACATAACGCGAGCGCGTTATAACGCGCTTGTGTTATGTCTTGCTTTGGGAATCCCAAGCCTTGGGCTTGGGATTTGCTTTGGATTTCCAACCCAAAGGCTTGGAGTGCCTTATGAACAGTCACAGACGTGTTTTTCCATATTCTTCAAGATTTCACATAATTTCATTCATGCTAACCCTCAGATTTACACGTGTTTCAAGGTCAACCAAATCGAACACCTGGGTAATGTTAGGCTTTCTCTTAGCTATTTGACGATGTGATTTTTTGCACATTTTAACAATGTTATGCCTTTCATCTTTAATTTCTTTTGTTTGTGTGTCCATTTTTAGGCAAAAACCACTGTTTGGTCTTTTTTTCATTGTAAATTTACTATTCATTCAAATTTTTAAAAAATTACATATTTAGAAACTAGACTCCATTCTACAAATATTAAAAAAAGAAAAAAAATTATTTTCCATTAGTTTTCAAAATTTATAGGGGTAGCACAGCCAAAATTCTATTTTTAGGATGTGTCCACTTTGAAAATTAGTAAAAAATTAAATATTCATCAAAAAATTATCAGAAAAATCGGGCATAAACTACATGCTATTAGCTAATTTCTCACTAAAGCGATTTTAAAAATACCAAAAAAAAGTTGACCTTTTGAGGGAGCCACAAAACATGCTATGTTATGTTTTTTTGACAGAAACAACACCAATTTTTGTGGCTCCTTCTTTTGAACCCCTTAATCTATGCCATTTTTAAAAAAATAGTAGTTTAGAAAGTAGACTCAGAGCACTACGAACATTGTTTTGGTTGCATCTCCAAATTTTGAGTGTAACTATGCTCAATTTCTCATCCAATGCTAGTATTTCCTGATTTCAAAAAAAAAATGGCCACTTAAGACCCTTTTTTGGCCCCCCATCTTCCTGCACTTACCCATATACCTATTCCAGTTGAGGGATTTGAGTATGGTGATGTAGGGAAGCATACCATGAAACCTCGTGTTGAAGGAACACAACAGAGTTGTCAACACCTCACAGAAGGCTATATTCAATCTCTCATTGATTGTTTGAATGAAAGATTTCCAAATCTTCCTCTTTTTAATGCAGCAAAACTCTTCAGCCCTTCTTATTATCCATCTGATCGTCAAACTTGAGATAATATCTCAAAACGTTGCCTTGATAAACTTCTCCAACATTTGCAGCACACTACTTCAAATAATGTTAGTGAATTTGTATTCATATTTGATGTTAATGGTTGCAGAAGGGAGGTAAACTCTTTTGTTGATCCATTGCATTTGAGTTGTGAGGGTTTCAAGATGAAAGATGCATGGAAAGTCTTTCATAACATAGAACATTGGCACAGAAGCTATCCTCATATGATGAAGCTATGGCAAGCTGTGCTTATTATTCCTGCAAGTACTGTTAATTGTGAAAGAGGATTTTCAAAACAAAATATTATCAAAGATGTTAGAAAATCAAAGCTGAGTTTGGATACATTAGGTGCATTAATGAGAGTATCTTTAAATGGACCTGAAGCAAATGATGTAAATTGGAATGAAGTATATCAGATATGGAAGGATACGAAGTCAAGAAGAGTCCTTGACCTTTGATATTGTTTATTTATTTTATGTTATAATGCATTATTATTTCTGTATCTCAATTGAAAAAATAATAAGAAAAAATAGTTCCATTCTATATCTGGTTTTGGAATGTTTGGCTTTGGTTTTTACATATTCTGGCTTTGGTTAAAACATTGCTCTAATTTGTTTTAATTATGACTGAGTTTTATTAACAATATTTTAGAACTGGTGGTGGAATTAGATTTAGAACTGTATATAATTCTAAACTGTATATTCTAACTGTATATTTATATTTATATTCCAAATCTAACTAATTCTAAATAAACAGTTCTAACTAATATAAATAAAACTAATTCATCATTATTATATTCTAACTGGTGGTGGAATTAGTTTCTATTATATACAGTTATAAATATAAATAAAACTAATTTGTCAGTTATAATTTCAAAGAATAAAGCTAAATAATTTCATAAAATGTTATATTTAGAACTGAAAATACTGGTGGTGGAATTAGAGGATATTCTCCCATTTTAAAGCTGAAATAAAGCTAAATTGATCATAGTTAAATCTCTTTTTTTTTTATATATTGCTAGAATTTTTAGAAAGCATTTAGGTAGCCGTAGGAAGTGGAAATTGGGAATACATTTAAAACAACAATTTGGTTTTAAAATATGAAAGCCACCTCGTATTCCACAGCTTAACAATGGTCTTTTTAGTACCTGCCTTGGCTGGTACTATTGCAATGAGTTAGCACTTATCTAGTTATTAATCTATTGATTGCAAACCAATCAAAAGATAGGATTACTTTTCTTGTCGGACAAATTTGATTTAAATTTGTACTTTTCCTATGTCAACATGATAAATTTTTAATAAAAAATTATTTAGAAATGATTTATCTGTATTGTCATTGGCTGAAAAAAAATGACCTCTTCTCTGCGGATTATCGGGAGAGTGCAACAACAAATTATAAATGCGGAGAGAATTTTGGTTTGAGGGGAGCACGTGGCAAGTAAACAAATTATGAACACAAATTTTGTCTCCCACTAGTTAAGTCATGTCTAAATGGATGGCGATTAATTTTTTGCTTCATTAGGTAAAAGTAATTTAATTTTAATTTAGTTTTTAAGGTTCTACACATTTTATTTTATGTAATTAGATTATTTTAGGGATTTCAATTTTATTTACTTAAAAGTTAAAAATCTTGGATTTCAATTTTATTTAGTCAAAACTTTAAAATCTACAGTATCATGAATTTAATTACATTTTTTATTTTATTCTTCAAACTTACATGCATTTTAAATTATAAAAGTATTAGTATTATTATATTAATTAATTATTTAATCATTATAATCATTATTATTATATTATTTAAATATTTAATATTTAATTTTGAAATTTTATATTTAAATTTTAAGTGAAAATATGAATATTGAATATTTAATACATAGGAAACAACTTCCTATTATATTAAATATACATCATAATAATTTTTTTATAAAATAACAAATAATAGTGACAAGAGTTTAAAGACTATTTTGTTACTTTGCTTGTATTTAATTAAATCTTTCCAGTGTAAATATTAAATTAAAATTAACGAATTTAATTTATTATTTACAAACCTAAAAACCTAAATCAAAACATATTCGTAACAAATTGAAAATATTAAAAAAAATTTAAATACCCTACATTTCCCAAATTAAAATTATTACGAGGACAATCTACTGAGTTATGCAGGTTTTGATACATTTATGGCGATATCTCTATTGCGAAAAAATTTAAATTTTTTTAAAATTGTTTTTTAGTTCAAGGGCCTTTTAGCCCCTTTATCCAACAGTATCATTGTCTTTGCTATAACTCTTTTAGAGTTCATAGTATATTAAATTAGATTTTATCTATTCCCTTGTGCTCCTCGTGCAGGTTTTTCAATTGATTTGGGTTGGTGCAGTGGTTGTTATTTACTTCCCTTGTGCTCGTGCAAGTTTTTCAATTGATTTCGGTTGGTGCGATGGTTGTTATTTACTTCATTGGCTCAACAGTTTTTTGATCATTAAATATTTCACCATGTTATTACATTTTTTATTTTATTCTTCAAACTTACAATATTTTAATGCATTTTAAATTATTTAAAAGTATTAGTATTAATATATTTTAAGGAAATATTTGTGTTATTTAATAGACTTTGTAAAAGTTTAGTTTTATATTTAGGAAGTATTTTAGTCCTATTTTATTTTTACCAAATTAGATTTTTTTTAGATTTCAATTTTATTTACCCAAGACATTTCAACACTCTTCAAAAATTAATTTTTCATTTATTGGAATGCAATTTATTTATACAACCAATACCTAATCAGCAAAAAAATTACAACTAAACAAATACTATATACAACCAATAGCTAATCAACAAAAAAAAATATACTACTAAACAAATACTATAATAACAACACTACAAGACGGGTACTGGCCACTATGTGGCACTTGTTCTTAACTTGCATTTTTTTAATATAAAAAATTTATTTAAATATTTTTTTGACAATTAATTTTTTTTTTAAAACATCAATTGAAAGACAGTTAAATGATAAAACCGTCATAAAAATTTTATATGACAGGCAGGGGTGACCGTCAAATTCCAGGCCTGCCTCCAAGCAAAGCAATGCCATAGACTTCCAAATGATGCTGCTGCTTTCCTTTTACTATTTGGGCAATGTCCACATTCAAGGACTTCTCCCGGGGCCAAAACTGCCTGGGAAATGATAATAATGCTACACATAGCAGTGCCTCTCTGAAATCTCCGTTTTTCCTTTATAGTTGGTGGAATGTGTGCCATGCTTTTTCTTGCACTATCGGGTTTCATTATACTTGTCTGTTCTTATTGGAAAAAGACACACAACATTCCTCCAAATAACAATGGAGTGTATGGAGATGCTGAGTGCAATAGGAGGGGGGAGGAGATTATATCGTGTGATATAGAGGAAGAAGGAAAAGTCGTGGTAATTATAGCTGGGAATGAGAGACCCACTTTTTTGGGCCAAGCTGTGCCTTTCCATACCCAAGAGGAGGGCAATTTGGCATAAATTTTGTTTTTGAGTTTTCAGAATTTTTTTCAGAGTAAGGTAAAGTTTTGTTTTGTTTTCTATTTTTTTTTATAAGATTCATTAATATTGAAAGTCTATAATATGAGGTGTGCGAATCATAAATCTAGCTATTTTGTTGAGTACTTTGTGAGTTCTGATTTTATTAGAGATTATACTGGGTAATTAGTAAATATTGTTGGAATGTAATCCCAACCACCTTTTGTCCTGTTTCGCTGTAGCTCAATACTTCCCAGCATGGTCTCACTGCTGCGTTTAATGTAAATAACTCTTGTTTTGAGAGTTTTCTTTTCTTTTCCCCTGCCTCCGTCCTGATTCATTAATATTTCTGCAGGGATGTTGACTTGTGAGTATGGCCGCCTTCTCGAACTTATGGAAAAAGGCAGGATTTGTCTGGTATCTACCTGCGAGTCAAGCCATTATTGGAGTATGGTGATGTTTTTCTTTCCTGTGTGCAGAGAACAACAAAATGGAAGGTGGAATACCATGTTTTCTGTGTGAGAAAACTGCCGGAGTTGTAACATGACAGCAGCTCTATTTTGAGTTAACATGTATGTTGTTCAAGTTATTGTTGTATTGCATGTCTGAAACAGAGCAAACAGAGCAGTCTTTAAAATATCTCTGGATGTAAAGAGAGAGCAAACAGAGCGCTCAGGAAAATATTACTGGATGTAAAGAGCAGCAGTTCACTACTCTGTCTATTAATATCGGAAGTCTTTGATATGCTCACATAAGTTTAGGGTGTGGGAACCATAAATCTAGCTATTTTGTTGAGTACTTTGTGAGTTTTGATTTTATCTGAGAGAGATTATGCTGCATAAATATCACATTATGTCAGTAAGGTGATTTGGTATAATTGCATTCTTTGGTGCCTGGTAAATTGCAAATCAGATTGCATAGACAGAATGACAGTCATTATGATCCTTAAACTGAGAGGCCTTTCTAAATTTCAGTGTCTACAAAAAGGACAACAAAGATTGACAACTCTATCTGAATTAATCGAGATCTAATGGAAAGACCTTGGTAAATGACAAGCAAAATGAGCTAGTTTTTGGTTCAAGAATGGCCCTTCAAACAATTTGGCATCTACGCTGCCGTGGGCTGTGAAAAGATTGGACACCTTTTTTTTTCAGAGTTGAGCCGTGGAAGTGTATTCTAAAACAGGGAGCTAGACATTTGAAGGTTTTCCGTAAGAGATGAATGAAAACAGATGCAAGAGCAAAATAAAATCTTTTTCTTTTATTTAACTTAGGTAATAAGTGGCAGATGAAGGCCTTTCTTGTGTCAGCAGCACTAATGGAGCTTGGCTGGGACGCTTCTTTGTGGTGGTGTTTAAGGGCGTAAAGATCTAAGGCTTTTTTGTTATGATTTTTGTACATTGTTCAATGTGCTCCTGTTTTGTAGTAAGGGGCTAAGCCAAAATGCTGAACCGGAGATAACTCTGCAGGATAGTTGTGTTGATAGTTAAAGGTAGATTAATACGTTGTAGCGGGCAATTGGACTTCTTCTTCTGAAGATGAACATTAGACTTTATTATTTCTGTGATGAAATTAAATCTTAGCATATAAAGGTCATTTGATAGTTATGCTCAATACAGTTTTTAAATTGTGTGCTATTTAGGGGTTAGGAACCAGTTGCAATCCCCAATAAATCAATCAAAGAAAGCACATAACTGGCATACTTCAACATCTATCCTACCTATGAAGGTTGTAAACCTGGTAAGGAAAACAATGATCGTTAAATTAAGAACAACCTCAAATGAGCTAAATAGTGAAACTAATAGGTGGCCTCTCCTGAAAACCTTTTTGGAGGGAAAGAATCTGACTGGTGCACCTTAAAAGAAACAGAAGATGATATTTAGCTCTGATATACCCATTACACAATGATATTAAATGTCGCTGTGTGGATATTTGCGATCTTAATCTACTTTATGAAATCCTAAATCAATGTCTTCTTTAGGCATGTGCTGCAATAAAAAATATTAACTGGTATCATGATGTTCAAAGAATGGAATGGTTCTACCAGGTACCACAATTGTCTCCAAGCCAATAAAACTTTTCTCATTTCCTGTTTGTATGCCATGTCCAATTGGCGGTGCATGGCAAAAAGAGAACACCTAGGTGGCTGCCAGTTTTCTGTAATTGTCAATTCAAAATTCTAGAGAGCCTTCACTCAATTCTACAGGGTTCATCATTGAGGCATCCGGTTGGTATGGAACTGAAGAACATCTGAAAAGGGCACTCCTTTAAGGATACTCTGAAAAGAACCATTTCCAACATCCATATAACGACCCACACCAAAGGAAAGGTCCTCTTTCAAATATGCAACACTTGAATATATCTATTTTGCAATCACCATTTCTCCTTGCAAGGTTTGGTTCCAAGTCTATCCATATGTCAAAAGTCAATTTCGACAGAACAAGTGCAAGAAATCTGGGTCTAACCAGTATTGGCCGAATCATAAGGAACAAGGAGGGCCACATCTTTAGCTTCTACCACTAATTTGCAGGTACTCGTACAAAAATATTCAGGTAATCATACAAACAACTAGCTAAGGAAAATCCCTGTCTTCAAGTGATACAAATTGAAAATTTACTGTCATTACCTTGCTGACAAACATGATACACATAGGAGTTGCTGTCACTGCTATTGTTCATAGAGAATGCACCTATAGCCATCAAATATACATGTATGGTCATCCCAACATTTAGAAAATACTTGGAATATTTTAAAGTGTGCTGAAAAACACCCTGTTTTTCAACAAGGGGTGTTTTTCAACATGCTATTATGCAAATAAGCTTGGGATTTGAACATGTGACCTGCACTTTATTAGTGCATGTGCCAACCAACTTGACTGCATGGGAAGCAATGCTGCTCAATGCAGCTGCTCACATTTATTTAAAAGAAATGATATTTTGACCTTTTTTTGACTGACCATGCATAATGGACATACATGTGTTTTTAATGGCCAATTACTACAGAGAATAGCCAGTGGCCTGTTAATTTGACGTTGTTCCTTGCATAATTGTATAATCTCGACCGCTCTCTCAAACTTCCAGGATTTCAAGCCATCCCAAGTAAAATGCCATCTCAACTCAGGCCAATCACCTGGACAGAGAAGCCCAAATCCAGAATACTGCTGTGAGCAAGATGCCTCACCCTTCTTGTCAGTTGGGATTACAAAAGAAATTCAAAGGGAAGTTTCCATCATCCATTCCTAACTCTAGCGAACATATTTGAAAACCGGGGGCCACATCAATATATTTAGGCATCTGTATTGCTTTGCTGGTTAGGCTTTCAATTCTTTTTTAGTTTTTTCTTTCCTATCTTACTAGGTTTCTCCATTATTTTCTTTTGTCTTTGCATCACTGAATATCTGAAAATGTAATGGACTTGATGTTTTGTTATTGTTATAGACACCCACTAGTAAGACATAGTTACATGTACAAATACTTGTCCCAACAAGATAGCTGTCTAATCCAGTTGATAGTAGAGGAGGTCAAGTAATCTGCTTTGAGACAGGGTAGAATGATTACAGAGCCAAACTAAAATATAATGCTATTGAGAGATTGATAATAAAGCCTGCAAATGAGTGAATCTTCATCTATTCACTAGCTGACCAGCCTTACAGTAATTAAGATACATTAGATCTAACATTGTGACAAAGGATTAGATTTTATTGCATGATACATGTCAAAGTGTCATCTTCTGCATGCCGCCTTGCCACTATATAGATGACATAATAAGGGACCACATTGCCTTTACATTCATATCACTATCTTTGAAATGACAGTGGCTTAAAATATAAATCCTTGAATGAGGAACCATAAAGGTACACAGATGAGCAACAAACTAGCAATGCTTGCTACAACAGAATGCTTCTCAAAAGCATTTTTCAGGCTACCTGCCTTGGTGAAGTGTTGAAAACTCAAGTATGCAGCAATTGCTATGGAAACAACCATACCTGCTTGGGTTCCTCTGCAAATTTTTGACAGCTGATAAGCATTCTTTCATTTGAAAAACATAGATCCAGCAAGCATAGCTTTGATAAATTATTTATGACAATAACAAACTTGCCTCATGTTCAATGCCTGGTAAGGAGCAATAATTACAAGCAAGACAAATAACAGAGGGAGCTCCATTTCCCCTGATTCCAGCAGCCCAAGACAAGTTAGCTTAACAACACCCAAGAAAGTATATATGTCTTTAAAGAAAAAAGATAAAATATCCAGTGATGATCTTGTAACCCACCAGGAATTGGGTAAAAAAGTCGAGCAAGGAAAATTGTAAAGGCAGTCCATAGACCATAATCACCTCTACCACAACACAGACAAATGATCACAATATCAGTTTACTAATGAAATGTAGGCTGGTACGGTCTAAGCACATTGCATATTTTTGCAATTAGGATCTGGTCACCTGATCCATGAAACTACATCACCAGGTGCCTGCATGGCCAAAAGTGGCACAAGAAAAGATTTATGGATGCCAGTATTTTTTGAAAACATCAAAACCCTGCAACATCACAATTTAGTCAATCTTTGCACTGACAAATATTACATAAATTTTAAAGATTACTCCCCAACTTGATTTGATGGATAATACAAAGAGTTCATATTTATTTAGAACACATAATTATTGACAGGCCTGTATCCATCTTAAATAAAAATTCTAACAAATATGTTAAAACAAAATTTTCAAATATATCTGAGCTTGAACTCAATGGCCAATTCACAGAACTCTAAAATAATAAGAAGGCGACTGAGGCTCATTTGCAGAAACTGATATGTCACATAGATTTGCTATTTTCTTTGAGAAATGGTAGAAAATCAGAAGCCTAGTCTTATTGAACTATGTCTTTAACAGGGCAAATAAATTCTACTTACACAAGGTCTTGCAACTGGCCTTCTCTATGCCACACTCAAAATTGGATGTGGTAGTGTACCCAAGGATTTGAACATGGTTATCCACTTGAGCTGATCTACCAGTTGAGCTGATCTCATTTGACTAAAATTTTTCCAAATTAAAATTTGGATAAATTTGGACAAATTTTAGTCAAAGACTTCCTTCAAACGTCATCAGAAAAATTAAAGATATAACTCCTATTTTCCTAGATTACCAAGAAAAGTGCAACCTTGTGTAAACAAGAACTGTATGCAGATGACTGGCTATTTCAATTTTTTTCTAATTTAATATAATTGCATACCCAATCAATCAAACTTAGATTTGCGGAATTGTCTGCCAAAACTATTAAAAAAAGGTCTTCCCAATAGTTTTATCATGTAGAGCAATTCTGATTGCGAACATTTTAGGAAGCAATGGGCAAGCTGAAAATATTTAGATCAGAAATTTGAGGAAGCTAGTGATCTCATGATTTTTTTTTACAACTGAATTATGTTTTAGCAATAGTTAATGCTCAAAACTATACCATGTTATAGAACGATCTCCTAAGCTGGGGAAGAAATTTTCAACCGCACTCCAAAGGCACCCACCAGAAATTGAGAACTAAAAATCAGGGGCTCATATTTTCAAGGATAAGATTCCAATTTATCTTGTAGCAGAATATAATGGACTGACTAGAGCATAAGCCTAACAGGCACTTCAAAAACCAGCTAGAATTAAAAACTGGGTAGTGTTAAAAACCTATAACCTATTAGAGCAAAGGCCTCATAAGCCTAATATGGCACTATAAAACCTCCTAGAACGAGATCATTAAAGAGAGAGAGCAACAGAACGCTGCGTGCGATTGGGGGATCCCAGGTTAAGTCCCAACTGGTTTAATTATTTCTAGTAGCTAAGTGAGGAGATCCTAGGTTGGAACCTCATCTAATGTAATTTGGGCCTAGTAGCTCAGAGGTAAAGCACTGAGAGGTCATGGGATCGAGTTCTATCTGATATATTTAGATGAAGTAAATTCATGTAATAAATTGATCTCCCTCGTCGGCAAACTCACACAGAGGAGACCGTGAACAACCAACGCAAAGCCTCAGTTGAGTACAGCAGGTCGACGCGCGCGCATTGTATAGGACTAGTACCACCACGTTTCCCCCTTCCACCAAGTTTGTCCACTTCACAACTCAGCAAATTACCCAGCAAAAATGAACCAGATCTGGCAGTGAGTACAAAGTAGTAAGCAACACATGATCAATTTCAAACAAAACAAAACTAGCAACGTCATAAATTAAGCTATAACAAAGCAAAGGTACCTGAGAGAGGTAGAAAGGGTTGTGAAAGAGGCATGGTTCATGCTCTTGGGTTGCAGGGGCCGTATTGGTACGGCGCGGGTTCGACTCACGGCAAACGATCCTGCAGAAACCTTGCATAACGACGGCCTCAGAGCTGCTGCTGTCAAGGTAGCACTCGCCATTTTCACACAACCCTGAAAACAAAAAACATTCTTTCATCACCTCAGAACTCAAAACTCCCGGAATTTAAGCTCAGTATATGACTTACCTAAAACAGAAATGTCACAAGAGAAGATTGCTGCAGATCAACAAAACGTTAACCAGATTCTTTTCACGATCAGCAAATGCAAGATATTTTGGTGAGACGCGGAGTAGCATTAATAGATCCAGAATCCACAAATTCCTCTCATTGACGCTGACGTAGGAGACATAGTTTGAAATTTGAGGATTTGTTTTTATGAGTTTGTTTGCTAAGCAGCTGCAACGTTGCCATGACGCCGAGTGGCAGATGAAACTGTGCCAACATGCCACGTACTCACTTGATTTGAGATCTCAGTTGCAGTGGACCGTCCCTTACGTCCCGCCGCTTTCTCTTTCTTTGGATGGGCGGGACCGCACTCGTCCGGGATTTAACTCATACGCCCTATTCATACACTCGTTTAGCTTTTAAAACCAAAAAAAAATATCCATGCACTGTTCAAATTTTGCTGGAGATTTTTCCGGATCAGTAGTAGTATGATTTTTTGGCGATGCAATTGGGCTAGGTCGATATGGGTAATAATGGCATTTCTACTTTTAATATGAAATTATTGTATTTGGAGTGGAGGTTAGAGATTTTTTTTTTTAAATGAATACTTCCTATTAAGTTTTATATTAATAAAAGAGGAATAGTATATTATTTACAAAAAGAGGAAGGGTGGTAGACAACACACTCACATAGTCCAGGACTATATCAAATATTAAAGTCTAGATCAGAAAGACGAAAAGGAAGCAAGGGCCAAGCCAAAATAAAACTAAGCAGTTAAAGCTATGCTGGCAGAGGGATGAGGATCTTGATCATCAGGCTTTCCCCAAACATCGCCAAGGGCAATATCATTGATCGGCTCCCACCCAACGAGAGCAACAATTTCATCTTCATTCTTCTCAAGAGGCTGCTGAGCACAAACTGGAGAAATGGTGAGTTGCGGACGAGGAAATTTGCTTGTGTCAAGCCAACCAGTCCCCCGCCTAGGAGATGGTAGACCGAAAGGTTGAGACCATCCTCCACGGGCAACAGAGTCCCTAGAAGTCTGAGGTAATGGGCCATGGGAATGAGAACCCCGATCTCCATGGTCATGCCTATGTCCACGCCAATGCCCCGAGGGGAGGAGGTGGAGTTGGGAGGAACCCGGACAACTATGCAAGGGGCATTACCCCAGTGGTCCAACAGCGCCTAGAGATGGGCAACTTCAAGTGCAACTTTGGAAGCTTGCACTTGAATCTACATAAGAACATTAGAACAAATAATAGCTTTAGTGTACAAAGAGAAATGTATGTCAGCAACACAGTGTGAAAAAAAATATGTACTACTATCCTTCCAAATGATGAAAAGAATTTCCACCCTGAAAGCATGCCAGATCTGAGTATATCTGAGTGGGAGACAAGACCAGTCTCCTAGCAAAACCATCTGCCAAGAAAAGGGGGAGGGTCTAAAAGGTTGAAAAAAATTATGAATCCATGTCCATGCTTCCTGAGCCCTAGGGAAGAACCAAAAGAGGTGCTTGAGAGACTCGAGTTGTCCACAGAATGGACAATGCAGGTTAGGGATGCCCATTTGAACCAATCGAGACCCCAAAGGGAGGCCCTAGTACAGAAGGCACCAGGCAAAACAAGCCAACTTGGGCTCCAGCATTGCAGAACAAATGCAATGAAAGCGAGCTTCTGCCAAGTCCCATGAGAGGACTATAACTGCCAATGATGATTGAGCTGATCCACCATATGAAAGTGTGGAAACAACCAAGAATAGCATTTGAATGGCCTATAATTTCGGGGTGTGTGGATACCATTTCCAATCTTTCCACCAGGTTTTAGAGATCTCACCCCAATCTTATGAATCATCTAACGGGGAATGACATCAATGGCAGACCGGTAAGTCTCTTGATCTTGATTAGTAAGCTTGAACTTGTGCTTGAATTTAGGCCAAGGAAGAAAATTCTGGGTCACCCGATGAATGAGATCGGGTAAAACCCACACCCCTCGCTTGAAAAACTTCCAAGCACGAATATGTTGTAGTGTACACAACACGCCCCACTTTGCCAAGGAAAAGTTGGGACCCCTCCTTTTTCTTTTCTTTTTTCTCTTCTCTTTCTCCTTCTTGTTATGATCTTTGCCTTTTGTATTTTCCTTGACCCTTGTTCTTTTCTTTGTATTCAGTCAGAGTGTCAAAGTTTTCTCTTCCCTGATACTCCAATATGGTATTTTTGGTTCGTCAAACTTCCCCTTTTGGGTATGCCAAAATGAGACTCTGGCATCCTAATCCTGCTTGGTTTGTTGTTGTATAGTCGGACTTTCGGCATTTGCCTTTTGGCGTAGCAATGAAGGCACCTTCGGTGTCACCATGGTGTCGAAGATGACTTAAGCCCTTCCCACCTTATGCTTTGCATTTATTACTTGTCTTTTCAACATGCACATGCGGGGAGCTATTTTAAATGCTCACCCTCCTTTATTTCTTCCTCATTTTCATTTCTCATTTGTTAGTTTTCTACTTTCTTCCAAATTTTGAGTGATTTTGATCTCGCTTTGAACCCTTAGTGCGAGGTTGTGGTTGCTATTGGGTTTGTGGATGTCTTCTAGTGTGGATCCAGTCACTTTTGTTTGTAGATTTTTTCTTCCCTGTCTCGCCATGTGTTCAGGTAAGTATCTCTGTTCTTGCTATTTCCCCTTTAGATTAATGGTGTTTTATGTTTCCAACCTTAGAGTTTTTGTCATGTTTTCACAAAAAAAAATTATCAACATCTTCCTTGTTCTGCCCCTTGTTCTTTTGAATTCTTGGCAAATTTTTGGCGTTTCTTCATCGTGTGCTAGGGTTTCTGTTCTTTCGATTCTTTTTTTGTAACCCATGGTTTTGATTCTCTTTTTGTATCCCTTAGATGGGGTTGAAGCTTTTGTTTTTGTCAATTTTTCTTCTGGTTTTTGGTGTGTTTCGGAGCCCTTTGCCTCTCGATCCCCTCCTCATTGATTTCTTTTGAAATATTTAGACCTAGGGTTTGTGTCTATCCTTATGCTATGATAGGGTGTAGGATTGGTGTCCTCCCCGATCTCTGATTCTTGATGTTTATAATGTTCTAAGTCCTTTTCAGAGTTGTGAGATCAGAGCATGCCATTTTAGCATACTTCAGCCATTGTCTCCGACTCCCGATCTCTGACTTGACCTTTTCAGATCAGGATGTCAGGCCCGTCTCCTATGTCTCTTAAGCATGAGTTCAGCCTCTTTTCCAATCTCCGGTCCCTGATGGCTCTATATTGACATCTTCTTGGGATCGGTAAGATGGGCTCGGAGTTTTCTTTTGGGTCACCATTTGATATCGGTCTTTGGGTTGCTCTGATCTCGTCTTGTCCCTTGGTATTGTTATGCCATACATACACACCCCACCTTGTTTGCTAGTTGGGGACCCACTTTTTTTGTATTTCCTTTTTCTTTGTTTTCTTTTGCCTCTTGTTTTCCCCTTTCTAAGTCCTAAGTTTTCACTTAGGTATTTTTGTTTGTCTCAAAACGAATGTTTTGAGTGTTTTTTGGGAATGTTCTGAGAGTTCTCCAACTCCCAGGATCTTGGGCCTCGGGCCTATTCTTGGTTTTTGGTCTTTTCCCGAAATGTCCGATCGGGACCTCGAGCCTTGACTGAATTTTCAAACCTTTTTCAGTTTCCTCCTGTGTCTCCACCCCTGACCTACCGCATTTATTGCAGTACGTAGAATTAAATACATGGGTATTTAGTCTTGCCTTCAATGTTTTCTCATCATTATTCACTTATTCCTTAGTGATTTTTGACCCCTGAGCTCCAGAAAATAGACATTGCATCCACGAATTGTAAAATCAAAGGTAAACCGATCGATCGAGTGGGTGTAGGGCAGATTTGAGGTCGCTGTGGTTGGGTTGCTTGTTTTTCTTCATCCTCCAGACTTCATTCATCTCGAGTAGGGTTTTAAATCCCCCTTTCTTTGTCTTTTGTCTTGTCACTCAGTTTGTTTTTGTTGTTTTTCTTTTGGTTTTGTCTATATTAGGTTTAATTTAGTAGTTTAGGTTCAATCTATATTTTAGTTCATGTTTTGTCGTTTGTTTAGAGGGTCTAGCTTAGGGTTTTGGTTTATTTTTGGTAATTAGATTTGCTTTTTGTAGTAGGTTTCAATAAATGGACCCTTAGGATAGTTCTAACCTTGAAATTCAAAATTCAAAACGTTCAAAAAGAGGAGCTAGCCATACTTTGAAAATCCTTCAAAACGGATCCTTTGGGGACTTCGAGACCTAGAAGCATATTTAGACTTAAACAGAAAAGGGCCTAAACCTATTTTAAATCCTACCCCTGCTAGCTTGCAAAAAAATCGTTAAGTAAGGAAATCCCTTTGGGAATTTTTGTCTTGAAGGAATTTTGGGTATCTAACGTTAAGAACCAAAAGTCCTAAGTTCTTTCGGAGCCCTACTCTCTGCGTCACTTAAAAGAAAAACTTAGAAATAGTTGTCGGAGCAAAATATCCTTTGGGACTCCGAATCCCAAAAAGACTTTAGGACCCTGAAGTTTAGATCCTGAAGAGACTTTTGGCCCCAAACTCAAAATGTTCCAAAAGCCTAGAAGAGCCCTGTGCCTTGCTTAAAGTTTACAATTCTCCTTAAAGAGCCTGATCGAGACTCTGGGCCCCGAGAGGACTTTTGGACCCAAAGCCAAAAGGTATAAAAAGACTAAAATCAATATTCTCCCACGAACTGACATCCGATAAGAAAGCAATGGAGTCCTAGCAGGACCTCGGGTCCCGAGAGCATATTTGGACTTGGTCCAAAAATTTGAAATGGACCCAAAAACTCAAATTTTATCAAAACACTCAAAATGATCAAAATGTTTATGCAGTTTGGATTTTCTTATGTTTTTACTCCCTCCTATGCCTCTTTAAGGTACACATAAATGTCAGAACTCGAAGCAACTACTCAAGCAAGTGAGGAAACGCTTTCAGACTCTGTTAAATCTGTTGAGAATGTTGCCCAGGAGACTGCTTCCACTTGGACTAGAGACAGGGAGGAAGAAAAAGCAAAAGACCAAGAAAGAACAACTTGTTACCATGAAGTACAAGTTCCAAGGCATCCCCAAAGTGTCCACATTCAAGAGTGAACTAGTTAATATCACTGACACTAACTCGGGACATATTTATTTAGTGCAATTCAATTTAGATACCTTCTCTCCACATGCTACACCCATTCTAGGAGGATAGTTGCATCTAGCATAGCTCATGTGGTAGGATTCCCTTAAGAAGTTCAATGTCTGGAGCTGATTCTTACACTTGATCATCATTATGATCTAGACATCAGGAGGTGTGTAGATGCAAATGGGAACTTGGTGTTAGATATTACACCTCCTATGATCAGGGAAGCTTTTGATCTTTCTATGTATGGACAGGCTAGCCCTCTAACCATTGTAGATTTTGCAAAACAATACAACACAAATGTGAATAGACATAAGAAACATCTAAATAAGCATTGGTTAGCCACTAAGAAAAAGTCCATTACTAAAATCCTAGGGAAACTCACCAGGGAAGATTTTAAAGGAGAGGTTGGTGATTTGATAACCCTCCTCAACAAAGCATTTGGCCAAGAAGAGTCCAGGAACTATGAGACCTAGATGTTCCAGTTCATTTACATTATTCTTAAAGGAGAAATACACCTAGATTGGGGTGCAGTGGTTTCAAATTGCATTCATGAACACATATTGTCGACTACCAATACCAAAAAGTTCTACATGACATCTTATGTGGTGTACCTGGTAGCTAGAGTTGGCAATTTTCCTAGGTTAACCATGGTGGGAGTCAGAGGAGAGGGACCAGGACAGAATAAGGTTTGGGACTTCTTCCCTCAATTGGAGATTAAAGAAGCTGAGAAGCATTTCAAAAGAGTAAATGATGCATTTTTGTATTCTATAATCATCCAACTGATAGGAGATATAGGATGGAGGATGTCAGATAAAGCTATGGAACTGGTAAGAGGATGGGGAGAATGGTTCATCCAATTCCCCAAATCCACATACATTAGGGTTGTAGAGTTCAAAAGAGCACCCTTTTTGTTGCCTAGGAATTGTAGTGATAGGCTCATTTTGGTTGAATTTTCTAGGCAAATAAATGAAGTACACCTAAAATTGTCTGGAAAACATAAAGCTAGGGTCAAGTACCCATTTGAGTTGGGTTTTTATGAGTGCCCATCCATACAGGTGGACAAAACAACAACAGAGGAAATTGATGCCCTAAATTTAAAGCTATATGAGGCAAGGGAGAATTTTTACCTCGCAAGTTGACTCAAATAATTATTTCCTATGATGGGGTTTGAGCATAGGCATTCTCTTGAGGACTTCTGGTCCAACTGCAAGGATGACTTTGAGGTAAGAAAGAGAAAATACACAAGTCTCATTGCCTTTCAACTCAGGGAATTTGGGTTAAGAAATGATATTCCTAAACAATTTTCATATGATGGGATTATTTTGGATCTAGTGTATCACTTACACACCGTGGACACTAAGAGCTTGGAACCTATTGATTGGTCTCAAAAGGAAGACATCTCCTTAAGGGAACTCAGTGCAAAGGTGTTGCAATGTAGCAATCAATGGTTGAATATTAGACTACAAACTTTTAGACTACCTTAGATAGAAGGTAGAGGAAAAAGAAAGAAAGAGACCTCCTCATCAAAGCCAGAAACTTTTAAGAGGCATAAGACTTCTAGATACAGTGTCACCCTCAACTTCTAAGCCTAAAACATATCAAAAGAGGCCAAAGACCACATCAAAAAAGTTGAGAGGATCTGTTGAATCGGCTTCTCCTAAACAGTTGGTAACTATGATTGGAGCAGCTTGGAAACAAGCTACTATTACAAAGAAGGCTATAGATGTTGGAGTTGCAGCTGGCCTAGGTGTTGTTCCACAAGCACAAGTCATCCCACCAAGGCTAGCTTTGGGACAATCTTTGAGAGGAGATGAGACCACATGTGAACAAGACCAAACAGAAACAAGCTCCCCTGCGAAAGAAGTAGAAGTACAAACTAATGAGCTCCTTCTAATAAATGATCCAATTGATATTTCTGAGGGTGAAGGAGAGGAGGAAGTCACTCAAGAAGATGAAGGTTAAGAAGAGATCATCGAAGAAGATACTCAACATGAAGATACAGAGCACCAGGAAGAGGAGACTGTTGTAGATGAAGAAGAGACAAAACATCAAGAGCATCATGAGGCCACACAGAGTGATTAGGTGAATATGCCTATGTATTAGAAAGAAGCTATCCTTGAGCCAACAGGGGATGTATTGAAAAAGTATGATCACCCCAAAGAAACCTCAACTCATATTTCTTCTGATGATGTGGATAAGATGCAACAACAAATGGAAGAGCATGTCTTGACTGTTGAAGAACAACATGAATTCATAAGAACTATTGAACATTAAGAGAAACATGTTGAAATGACAAAGTCCATGGAGGAAGAAGGGAAACCTGAGGAGGAAAGAAAATCTCAAGAGGAGGAGAAAGTTTATGAAGAAGAGAGGATTGAAGAGGAAGAAAATATAGAAGAAGAGAGAGGCAATGATGGAGAACAACAACAAGATGGACAAACACTGCAAAATCAACCTCCACCTCCTACAATCCTCTCATGGTTAAATCTGAACTTGCAAAAGAGGTAGCAAATAGTTGTTAAACCATTGAGCCTGTAGGATATGATGGTAGAGGTAGATAAGAAGAAGTCCAAGAAGAAGCCAAGGACCTTATCCTCTGTTAAACTCAATGACCATGGAGAAAGGATTACAGAAATTGCAACTCCTATAGAAGACAAAGATGACAGGGAACTCTTGGTAGAGGATTATAAAATCAAAAGGGTAAATTTGGGTAGACAAACATGAAATGAACAAATACATTCTTTGGACTTAGTAGTTGATGTTGTGAAGGTAAGAATGGAAAATGATAAGTAAGCCAAGGATGAGCTAAAAATGCAGCTGAATCAAATGAAGACATTTGTCAAGGACTTGCTTACCCTAGTTATGCCCTAGAGGCCATGAAACAAAAATCTACAAGTGGATGCCCTACAGGCCATGAAACAAAAATCTACTGTGGTAGACAGGTGGGCGGCTAAGTTTTTGAATGAGGCTCTTGTCATCCTCAATGATCATTACCCCTTCTATAGGAGAGCATGGGAGATAGAGGATAATTTAAGATCTTTTATGACATATGCCAATGAGCAGAAGGAGACATTAGAGAAAAATCTAAAGTTGGTGAAGGAAATAAGGAGAATGAATAGAGAAGAGCTGTTGAATTCCAACATTTTGCAGGATGAAGATCCAAACTTTTTGGAACATTGCATAAGAATATCCCAATATACAATTGCTTAGCTTGTTGAATATGCTCCTAGTTTACTAGCCCTACAAAGGGAAATTTTTGAATTCATGGCCATTTTTGAAGTCTTCATTAATGCAGTGGTTGGCCCAAAGGTGTTTTTGCCTGACAAATGTAGAATTGATACAAAGGGAAAGGTAAAGGAAGCATTCATGAATAAAATGTAGAACTTGTTGGCTACCCCTTCAAGGCTAAATGAAGACATTTTGGATGAGTTTTTAAAGGAAAAAACACATGAAGTTAGAGAAGAAATGCGAATAGATCTCTAGTAAGTTTAACGTATTCAAGTTCAAGATGGAATGGTTAGACGAGCCAAATGAGGAGCGAATTGAGTTACTTCTATCAAATGTTGAAGAGTACAAGCATGGGCAATCTTCTGGGAGGGCATCTACTTCCAGTTAGTCTTATTTTTTATTATGAGGAATATTCTTTATAAAGTTTCTTTATTCAAATTCTTTGTAAAAAGGGATTCACTATTTTATAAAGTGGTCCCTACCAAACATTCAAAAGTTCCTCTTTTCTAGAGTGCCAAGACTTTTGCATGATATTTGGGGTTGAAAAATCAAGTGTGATATGCATGCGAATATGTAACACTTTAACTATTGTTGCTTTCTTAATTGCATGATTTTCTAGAGATAAAAACAAGGGAAAAGAATTGCATGTACTTTAAGGCAGATTTTCTGTTTGTTTTGAAAGCAATTTGCTTTTTGGGGCCCCTATATAAGTGAAGGACCTATTTTGTGAAAAGGGTCCGCTAGTTGAAGAATTAGGCTATTGGTCCATACTTAGTATTTTCAAGTTTTTCAGCAATCTAGTTAGTTTTTACAAAATTCTAGTTTAGAGGAGACACTTCTTTTGGAAACAGATCCTGTAATTCCAGTGCACATTTGAGAAATTCTAAAATATGGGCTTAAATTTTGAATTCTATTTCTAATTTGTATGTGGAATAGAGTAATCAAAATACAATTCATATTATCATTTTGAAATCCTTTGAATCTTGCACTAGTGGTATGAACAATTGAGTTTATAACTAATTTTAATACTACAGTTGGTGAATTTCTTAGATAGATTTATTGATATAAAGGCAGAAATATAAATGTTGCACCAATCATTTCTTGCATTCCTTATAATCTTTTGATCTTTCTTTAAAATAAATATCAATTCTAATCCAGTTTGAACAATAGGAAGAAAACCAAGGCCCCTTGTTAAACTATCTACATTTACACTATGCTTGTGCAACATAGTTGTGACCCAGCTCTCTAGACCTTGGGGATAATTGATCCTTTAGGGACCAGTTGTCTCTTTAGGAGAGGTAGGTTGTATCTCATCTTGCCTATGTTGCATGTGTGTTAAAAGGACTATTAATAGAACTGGCGCTAGAAGGAGGGCCTTTGAATTCACTTACATTAGAACTTCACACTGGAGCACATAAATTCCTTTTCTCCTGAAAGATTTAGGAGAATTCTAAGATCTTCACCTGACAAAGGAGATTTCTTTGAGCTAGGGTTTCTTATTAAAGGAAGAATTATAAGAGGAAAGCATAACAATCAATCATTTGCCTCTTCATCAAATCAACAACCCATAGCTAACCCTATCATACCACCTATCTTACCTCAACCAATGGCTTTCTTTTCTACAGACAATTCACCTTTAGGGATTATGTCTAGAGGAATTCATGAGCTTCTTAGGAACCCATAAACGTTTTGTACAAAATACATTTATGCGGAAGGTAAGACAACAAAAGAACACATACAAGATTTTAAAGATGCTTCAATCCGATCATAGATAGCCCACCAAGACGTAGTATGTAGGTTATTTCCCTATTCACTAGGAGATTTTGCATTCAGCTGATATCTAAGCCAATCCTCAAATTCAATATCTTCATGGGAGGAATTGGAAACAACCTTTATCAATTAGTTTAGAGCAAATGTAGTTCTGGGTATCCTGTACCATCAGTTTGCCACATGTAAAAAGGAACGAACCAAATGAGCCTCTGACAATGTTTAATACTAGGTTTTAGAGTTTGTACAAGAGATTATGTGCACCATACACAGTTGTAGAGGACACAACAATTCAAGTCTATTTAAAAGCAATTGACCCTTTGACTGGTTTGTTCCTGAGAAGGACTCAAACCCTAACAGACATAGACACCTTGGCTAAAACATACAAGTTGGCTATTAAGTTACAACACTAGATTGATCCTTCCCTAGGAGGGATTAGTGGCTCTATGCCTTCTTTGGGATACTTAGGAGGACCAAATTAGCTACCTACAATAAATAATGCTTTGGCTAGTAATATGTCGTTGCTAAACCCAATACCTCTAGCTATGCATCAACCAACAAATCAGACATATGGAACACCTACAATAACTTGGCCTAGTCTAAACCAAAACAACCATCAAATGCCTAGTACAAATAGTGGAAACTCATTTTTTGAGAAACCTACCATGACTTAGGCAACTCAAAACAACATTCAGGCTAATGCACAAGTGAGCCAATCAGGTACGAACCAGACTATGCATTTGACATCAGAAATAGAAGCATTGAAAAAGACATTGTCCCAAGTCACAAATGGGCTCACTCAGTTTAGATTAAATCCTCCACAAGTTCAAAGTTAGAATAACTTCTAGAACTAAGGTAACTTTTAGAACAAGAACATGAATTACAATTAGAGACCGTTTAATAGGCAATGGAATACAAGACCTAATAACGGGGGAGTGACAAACACAGGCAACGAGCCAAATGAGGGAAACCAAGGGGCTGCTAATACATCCAATACAGTAAACATGGCTGAGCTAAATCATATGACTAATTGGTGTAGGTTGCATGATAAAATAGACCATTCTGAACTAGATTGCCCCCAAATGGAGAAGATGGCCAAGATTACACATGCGGACTAACAAAGTTCCTACAACATTGTCCAAGAAAATAATAGTAACACAAACACAACCATGGTCCTGGATAAGTTTATGTCTTCCCATTCAAGGAGGATAATAAACCATCTGATGAAACTTATGATATCCAGACCTTCTAGCTAGGAAAGAACAATTACTTTCTGAGGAGTAAGGCCAAAGGTCCTTTTACCATAGGCATACTGCCCAGTAATGGACCACACCACCTGATCCCAAAGCTAGTAACAATCCACTGCCACCTAGAGAGCTCAAATAGAAGGACAATCAAGATTGAATCCTATGATACTTATGAAACCTCATGCAGTTGCAGATATGAAATAAGATATAATGGAAGATCTCAAGAAGATGAAGTCCAACATGTCAATTTTTGACGTTCTTCAAAATTGTCCTAATCAGAGGGAAGCTTTGATAAAAATTCTAGACAAACCAAATGCATCCAAAGAAAAAGCAAAGGTAGTAGCTACTATTGATGCCTATACAATGATGTACAAAGGAAAATTAGACTATGATCCATTTTTGCTTGACAAGAATATTCAGGAAGAATTTACATATTTTCCTAGTGGATTCAGGAGTGTTTGGTAATGTGATGCCTTATTCAATTTGTAAAATGCTGGAAATGACACAAACCCCCACCCAAAAGAAGGTGATACAACTAGACAAAATAGAAGTTAGCATGATAGGAGAGATTAAAGACGTTCATATCCAATTAGTCTTTGACCCTAGGATCCAACAACATATTGATATCCAAGTGGTTGACATTCCTGAAGCATACAAAATGTTGTTGAGTAGAGGCTGGTCTAAAAGCTTGAACGGGTATTTTGCAACTAATTTTTCCTATCTGTGGCTTCCCTGGAGAGGAAATCAGAATCAAATTAGAATTGAAACATATGATAACATAATATAATCATCACAATGAGGTAGCCTACACCAAAGTTGAACCAAGAGTTTATAGGGTAGACAAAATTCTAACCACCATTGTATTCTCTCAAGACACCAAGGATGAAGAGTTTTGGATTTACACTCCAAATGTGAACAATTTGCAAAGAAACTGGAAATAGATCAGATTATTCTAGGGGATGGTATCAATATCAATGATTTATTACTCTCGAACTGGTGCCAGATTCACCATTATGATAATTCAGAATTAGCTTGTGCAACATGTATCGTTGTTATGGAGAAGTATGTTTGCGTAGAATCACATTTAGAACCTTTACAAGTCAATGGCAATGTCTTGAATGATGCAAAATTATCAGCTAAACAAGATAACACTAAAAAGATGGTAAGCATAAACAATGACCAGTGGATAGGAAAAGTAGATGCCGATCCCATTGAACCTATAGATGGACAACCTAGTGTTGTTACAAATGAAGGGGAAATGGACACACCCAAGAAAACCTGTTGGGAATATAGACAAATTGACCTTACTCAGGCTAAGTAGGACTTGACTCTATTGGTCGAAGAGATTCATTCTTCAGAGGAAAGCGAAGGAGAGTCAAGTGTTGCTGCCTCGGCAGTCGAAACGATATATGTTTAATAGACTCATAACACAAAACCAGTTCATAAGGGACAATTATCATCCGAAGATCAAATGTGGACTTTCAAGTTCGATGGATCCCATTCCAAAAAAGGAGTTGGTGTGGGAGTGGAATTAGTGAGCCCCAAAGGCAAAGCATTTTTGGCATCTTATCAATTGCAGTTCAACTATACCAACAATGTGACGGAATCAGAGGCACTAATCAGAGGATTGATTTTTGCACACAAGAAAGGAGTACAATGTCTGAAGGTGCAAGGAGATTTTGAATTAGTGGTAAAGCAAGTGAGGTTTCAATATGCTTGTCACAACAAAAGACTTAAAACCTATAGGAATAGAGTGTGGAACCTCATTGAACATTTCAAATCTTTTGACATAAAAGTAATTCCAAGGAGGAAGAGTCACATTTCAGATGCACTTGCAGTGGCTGCTAGTACTCTTGAACCCATGGCACATTCAAGGTTGAGGAGGTTTTTCATGGAATTGGTCCCAACACTAGTAGTACCAAACAATATATGAAACTTCTAGGTCTTTCAAGATGATCAACATATCTTAGAATTCATTACTAATTCAGGAGTCTTTAAAGGATAGATTATGGATGAGTTTGATAGGGAACCTTTTGAAGAGGATAATGAAGGAGTGATTAACCTGAAGACCAATAGCATACTGAAAGTCATCGTAGCCTTAGAAAGGATTTTTGATTCAGATCTAAGAGCTAAATAGAAAGCTCCTCCCGATTTTGAAGGCAGTAAGTATAAGACTTATAACCTAGGAGAAGTCAGAATCGAGAAGACAATTTTCATTGGAAAAACCTACTGTAAAAGGGAAAGAGAGAATATCATTCATGTGTTGAAAGACTACATGGACGTCATTGCCTGGGGGTATGAGGATCTAAAAATGTTTGATACTTCTATTATCACTCATACAATTCCACTTAAGCCAAATATAAAGCCTTTCTGATAGAAACAGAGGCCTGTCAATGCTCTCATCGAGCCCTTGATCTTTAAAGAAGTCCAAAAGTTGCTAGTTGTTAAGATCATCTTTCTAGTATGAAATTCTACATGGGTAGTGAATTTGGTACCCGTTAGGAAGAAAAATGGAGAATCAGGCCGTGTGTAGATTTTTAGAACCTGAATTTAAAGCATCAGAAAAAGACAACTACCCTCTCCCATTGTTAGATGAAGTACTGCAGATTGTGAATGGGTCTTAAATGATGTCTTTCTTGTATGGATATTCTAGATACAACCAAGTTCTGGTAAGGTATGAAGACAAGATGAAAACTACCTTAACCACTAAGTGGGGAACGTTCGTGTATAGGAGGATGCCCTTTGGTTTGATAAACGTTGGTCCCACCTTTTAATGAGCAATGGACACATCATTTTGTGATCTAGTGGGTAAGTGTATCATCATTTATATGGATGATCTCACAATTTTCTCTAAGGACATAAATAATCATGCTATAGCTTTGAGAAAGATACTAGAAAGGTGCAGACAATATGGCATATTGCTAAATCCCAAGAAGTGTATTTTTGGAGCTACTGAGGGGAAGTTGTTAGGACATATCATATCCGAGAAAGGGATTTCAATTGATCTAGAAAGGGTAGAGTCTATTCTAAAACTACCTATGCCACGCAGTAAAAAGGAAATGAGATCTTTCTTTGGAAAGATAAATTTTGTAAGGAAGTTCATAATAGGATTCGCTAAAATTGTAAAGTCATTGAATGATATGATGAAAAAGGAAGCCAAGATTGAGTGAAGTACGAATGCGAAATGAACATTTGCTCAGATCGAGCAATCCATCACCGAGGCACCAGTCTTGATTAGCCCAGATTATTTACAACCATTCTGCATTTATTCATTCGCATCTCAACATTCATACGTGACTGTCCTTACTCAGAAGGAGACTAGGGATGAAAGACCCATTGCTTTTATGAGTTTCCCTTTTAAGAACACTGAAGTAAGATATCCTTAGAAAAATAGGCTTTTGCCTTGGTGAGAGCAATTAAGAAATTTAGGCATTACATCCTTAGAAGCAAGATCTTTTCAATTGTCCTAGACCACGATGTGAAGTCTCTTTTGATGCAAAGTGAGTTGGGGGGAAGGAGGGGAAAATGGATGGTGATTCTATAGGAATTTGACTTGGAAATTCAACCAATGAAACTTATAAGAGGATAGGGCCTATCCAAAACAATGGCTAAGTTTGATCCTTAAATAACTTTTCAGCAATATACTGTCGAAGCTATCACCAAGGATGAATGGTATAAGGATATAGTATACTTTCTCCTGAACAACAAGTGCCTGGAAGGCTTAAATTCCACACAGAGAAGAGCTCTTAGATTGAAAAGTGCTAATTACATGGTTAAGAATGCAACATTAATTTAGAAGAATTTTGAAGGAGTCTACTTAAGGTGTTTGACCAAACAAGAAGCAAGACAAGTTCTTCAATAATTTCATGGTAAATATGGCACGTGACACAACTCAGGTGATTCAACAACACATCAAATTCTTAGATCAGGTTATTATTGGCTGCATGTCTTTAGAGATGCTCATCAACATGCTAGGACCTGCCATGTATGCCAAACAAATGCTTCTAGAGAAAGGAACCCTAGTATGACTCTACAACCGATGTATGAGGTAAGACCGTTCACCCAATGGGTCTTAAATTTTGTAGGCGTAATTAACCCAAATTCGTCTACAAGCCATAAATTCATCTTGACTGCGACAGATTACTGTACCCACTAGACGAAAGCACAACCTTGCAAGAACTACATGACCGAGATGGTTATCCAGTTCCTCCAAGATAATATCATTAGAAGGTTTGGGATGCCTTTCTCTTTAGTATGTGACAATGGCCTTGCTTTCTCATCAGCTCAATTAATGCCATGGTCCTTTGAACATAAAGTAGTTTTGAAGTTTTCTTCTAACTATTACCTGCAAGGTAATGGAGTGACAGAATCCACAAATAAGAATTTGATCGATGTCATTAAAAAACTACTCCAGAAGAACCCTATATATTGGCACACCCAGTTTAAATTTGTCTTATGGGCAGATCGAACTAGAACTACGACATCTTTAGGAACGTCCCCTTACTAGCTTGTGTATGACATAAACCTAGTATTACCAGTAAACCTACAGATCCTTGTCATCGAATTTATGAAAGAATTCTTAATCGATGAGGATAAAATAGAGGCTAGGCTCATAAACCTGCTAAGTTTAGAAGAGAAATGAGATGCTACCCTACAACACTTTATTAAACATCAGGCAGTTGTCAAAGATAGTTAGACAAAAGAGATAAAATAAAGGCTTTTAGAATTTTTGATTTAGTTCTATTGTGGGACAAAGACAAAGAAAAGAACTTAGGTGACTATCATAAATTTGAAAAATTATGGCTTGGTCCCTACCAAATCTCTGAGATTCTTGGCAAAAACACTTTCAGGATTATTTCATTAATTGGTGAACCTGTCCCATTGCCTGTCAATGGATAGTTTCTCAAACATTACTTTGGTCCTTAAAGTGTTGCAAACAATGTATATTTTAGTAGAGTAGGCTATTGTTGGTCATTTTTGTCTTTCCTCGTTTCTTTCGTCTTGTTTTGTTGTCTCTTTCTTCCATTTGTTCACCTGTGTGTGTGTCCCTCCCATTTTTAGGCAGGGTTTGTATGCAGTTTCATATCAGGGTGACTTTACCAAGGTCTTGCTGTGTATTATTCTTTAGTGTATAACTAGTTGTTTCCCTTTAAATATCTTGTTTACTTCCATCTCTTATGAACTCTGGAACACAAGGCCTTTATAAACACCTGGATTGTTGTAAAGATTGAGAGACATCGTAAGAGCTTACTACCTTATACACACATCTTAATGCATTTAAAAATTAGCCAGGCTTCAAATATGGCGATGACCTTCTTCAAGTGAAAATCTTAGAAATTATATTCCTTAGAATAGGGGATTCACTTCCATAACATTTGATTCACCATAATGTTGCAAAAGGGTTTTATCAACAAAGGTATAAGTTCAAGTCATTACTCATTACTCACAAGAAAGAAAGCAGCTCATCAGAACTCAATGTCGATTACATCAAATGAATTGAAAGAGAGGCTTTACCTATGATCAACTATATTTTAGATATCAAGTAAACATACTACAACCTATATTTAGGGTTTGGTTGTTCAAAGTTTAGGACAGGTGATGATAGAAATGAGATCTTATAGAGCAGAAGATTACTATAGTTACTGAGCTTGCATCTAATCACGATAGTGGCTTTTTTGAATTCTCAACTTCAAGATGACTTTGCCCTCATAATTCACAATTCCATACTTTAGGTATGACAAAAGGGGGTTGTTCAGAAATTATTTTTAGCTTTTAAGAACAATGCCTTTCCGGTCAATGGAGATCAACAGTGGCAAGAAATTTGGAAAGAAAGCATTAGCTAAGGTAACCGTATCTATCTAGTTCTATCGAAGTAAGGTTCTTCAACTGTTCTTATCCTAATTCCACTTCACCTTTCCATCATCCACCTTCTCACAAGGGTATCTCTCATACCTAATCTTCTTACTCCCCCCAATGCAAAATCTATTGACTATCATGATTCAAGTATTCATCTTATGCCAGGATAGTCCAAGAACACTAAATGATCTCACCTCTTGGAGCATTGTTTAAAACATCAACTTGGAGAATATATCATCTTAATTATAATATTTCCCATCTCAATATCTCTTATCCTATTAGATGCTCAAAATAATTACTTGTAATAGGCTATTTCAAAAGAGGAACTTGGATACCATTGTTTACCATTGTCCACTTGCCCCCCATCATTGAGGCAGTCAAGAGGACACTAATACCTCTGAAAAAGAGAGAAAAGATATTTAGGTCTTTCATTAAGATCCATGTTGCCAACCTTCCATCCATGCCATGTTGTTCACCAGCTATGCTCCCTTAACTAGTTTTCCCTGATAATATTGAAGAATCCTTATGAAGGTAGACCCTTTCATAGACATCCAACTTAGCTGGTGTGATAGTTTGAAATAGAACGGGTCCAGGTGTAGTTTTAGAATGTCAAGTTCATATTCAAAATAGTCAGATCTTGGTTCCCAATGGAATACCTGAGTAGACAGTCTTTGGCTTGGTATCACAAGGACATTTCCTGAGGAGTATAATTTTTGTGCAATCTACCTTCGATTAGCAGAAGCATGGAAAGTTTTACAGTTGAGGATATTTTGACCTTATTTTAGTTATTTTAAGAGCCATATATATATATATATAAAGAGGAAGAAAGAAAAGAAAATAGTAAAGAAAAAAATCATCCTCTGGTGAAAACCATGTTCATGGCGCCTTGGACAAGTACCATGATGAAAACCAATTTACGAGCATCATGCGTAGAATATAATCGTTACAAAATAGCTTGAGGAAGTAAGTTGCCATGTTTTGGATCTAAGCAAAGCTTTTGAAGGGAATAAATCACACGCACATAATTGTAAGTCTCAAACTTTGTCTTAAGACCATTACAATGATCTCCTTATTTATAAGGTTTGTTGTTTTGTTGGTCATCTTTGATGAATTCAAACTTAGGATTTTGGGGAAGTCGAGGGTTCTATATGCCAAAATGTTGTGTAGCATTTTCTAGTTGAGTCACCATTTGTTATGCCCTACATACACAACCCACCTTGTTTGCCAGTTGAGGACCCCCTTTTTTTGTTTTTCTTTTTTCTTTGTTTGCTTTTGCCTCTTGTTTTCCCCTTTCTAAGTCCTAAGTTTTCACTTAGACATTTTTGTTTGTCTCAAAATGAGTGTTTTGAGTGTTTTTTGAGAATGTTCCGGGAGTTCTCCAACTCCCGGGATCCCAGGCCTCGGGCATGTTCCTATTTTTTGGTCTTTTCCCGGAATGTCCGATCGGGTCCTCAGGGCTCGACCGACTTTTTGGACCTTTTAGAGTTTAGTCCAAAAGTTTGGTTTCCTCCCGTGTCTTTGCCTCTGACCTATCACATTTATTGCGGTATGCAGAATTAAATATGTGGGTATTTAATCCCGTGTTCAATGTTTTCTCGTCATTCTTCACTTATTCCTTAGCGATTTTTGACCATTGAGCTGTAGAAAAATGAAATTACATCCACGAATTGCAAAATCAAAGGTAAATTGATCGATCGAGTGGGTGTAGGGCGGATTCAAGGTCGTTTTGGTTGCGCTGCTCATTTTTCTTCATCCTCCAACCTTCGTTCATCCTGGGTAGGGTTTTAAATCCCCCTTTCGTTGTCTTTTGTCTTGTCTCTCAATTTGTTTTTGTTATATTTCTTTTAGTTTTGTTTAGATTAGGTTTTATTCAGTAGTTTAGGTTCAATTTCTATTTTAGTTCATGTTTTTGTCATTTGTTTAGGGGTCTAGCTTAGGGTTTTGGTTTGTTTTTGGTAATTAGATTTTCTTTTTGCAGGAGGTTTGAATAAATGGACTCTTAGGATAGTTCTAACCTTGAAATTCAAAATTTAAAACGTTCAAAAAGAGGAGCTAGTCGCACTTTGAAAATCCTTCAAAAATGGATCCTTTCAGGACTCCAGGTCTTGGAAGGATATTCAGACTAAAACAGAAAAGGGCCTAAACCTGTTTTAAATCCTGACTCCACTAGCTTGCAAAAAAAATATTAAGTAGGGAAATTCCTTTGGGACTTCAGATCTTGAAGGAATTTTGGGTCTCTAACGTTAAGAACAAAAAGTCCTAGGTTCTTCTAGAGCCTCGCTCCTCGCGTCACTTAAAAGAAAAACTTAGAAATAGTTGTCGAGGAAAAATATCCTTCAAGACTTCGAATCCTGAAAAGACTTTAGGAGCCTAAAGTTTAGATCCCAAAAATCCAAAATATGCCCAGAGCCCCGCTCCCTGCGGTCACCTTATGAGACTTAGAAATTTTGCCAAAAGAAGAAGATCCGATCGGGACTCCAGGTCCTGGTAGGATTTTCGGGTGTTAAACTGTGAAACTAAAAAACCCTTGTTCACTTGCACTCCCAAGCCCCTAGAAATTCTTGATTCAGAAGAAAGAAAAGTAATGTTCAATCGAGACCTCAGGTCCCGATTGCACTTTTCGTCCTAAAGGCAAAATGCCCAAAATCTGATCGGAGTCCCGTGCTCCGCGTAGATTCCACTTTAAAAAAGGAAGTTCCTTTAGGACTTCAGGTCTTGAAGAGACTTTTGGCCCCAAACTCAAAATGTTCCAAAATCCTAGAAGAGCCCCGCACCCCACTTAAAGTTTACAGTTCTCTGTAAAGAGCCCGATCAGGACTCTGGGCCTCGAGAGGACTTTTGGACCCAAAGCCAAAAGGTATAAAAAGACTAAAATCAATATTCTCCTATGAACCTGACATCTGATAAGAAAGTGATGGAGTCCTAGCGGGACCTCGAGTCCCGAGAGCATATTTGGACTTGGTCCAAAAATCCAAAATGGACCCGAAAACTTGAATTTTGTCAAAACACTCAAAATGATCAAAAATTTAATGCAGTTTGGATTTTCTTTGGTTTTTACTCCCTCATATGCCTCTTTCAGGTACAAATTAATGTCAGAACTCGAAGCAACTACTCAGGCAAGTGACGAATCCCTTTCAAACTCTAATAAATCTGTTGAGAATGTTGCCTAAGAGACTGCTTCCATTGGGACTATAGACACATGGAGGAAGAAAAAGAAAAAGACCAAGAAAGAACCACCTATTACCATGAAGTACAAGTTCCAAAGCATCCCTAAAGTGTCTAAATTCAAGAGTGAACTAGATAATATCACTGACACTGACCTAGGCATATTGATTTAGTGCAGTTCAATTCAGATACCTTCTCACCAGATGCTACACCTCATTCTAGGAGGATAGATGCATTTGGCATAACTCATGTGGCAGGATTCGCTCAAGCAGTTTAATGTCCGGAGCTGATTCTTACACTTGCTCATCATTATGATCTAGACACTAGGAGATGTGTAGATGCAAATGAGAACCTGGTGTTGGATATTACACCTCCTATGATCAGAGAAGCTTTTGATCTTCCTATGTATGGACAAATTAGCCCTCTAACCATTGCAGATTCCACAAAACAATACAACACAGATGTGAATGGACATAAGAAACATCTAAATAAGTATTGGTTAGCCACTAAGAAGAAGTCCATTACTAAAATCCTAGGGAAACTCACCAGGGTAGATTTTAAAGGATAGGTTGGTGATTTGATAGCCCTCCTTAGCAAGGCATTTGGCCAAGAAGAGTCCAGGAACTATGAACCTAGATGTTCTAGTTTATTTAAATTATTCTTAAAGGAGAAATACACCTAGATTGGGGTGCAATGGTTTTCGATTGCATTCATGAACATATATTATCGACTACCTACAACAAACAGTTCTACATGACATCTTATGTTGTTTACATGGCAGCTAGAGTTGGTAATTTTCCTAGGTTAACCATGGTGGGAGTCAAAGGAGAGGGACTAGGATAGAATAAGATTTGGGGCTTCTTCCCTTAAATGGAGATTAAATAAGTTGAGAAGCATTTCAAAAGAGTAAATGATGCATTTTTGTATGCTATAATCCTCCAACTAACAAGAGATATAGGATGGAGGATGTCAGATGAAGCTATGAAATTGGTAAGAGGATGGGGATAATGGTTCATCCAATTCCCCAAATCCACATACATTAGGGTTGTAGGATTCAAAAGAACACCCTTTTTGTTGCCTAGGCATTGTAGTGATAGGCTCATTTTGATTGAATTTTCTAGGAAAATAAATGAAGTACACCTAAAATTGTTTGGAAAACATAAAGCTGGGGTCAAGTACCGATTTGAGTTGGTTTTCTATGAGTTCCCATCCATAAAGGTGGCCAAAACAGTGGTAGAGGAACTTGATGCCCTAAATTTGAAGCTATATGAGGCAAGGGAGAATTTTGACCCCGTAGGTTGACTCAAACAATTATTTCCTACAATGGGGTTTGAGCATAGGCATTCTCTTGAGGACTTCTGGGCCAACTGCAAGGATGACTTTGAGGTAAGAAAGAGAAAATACACAAGGCTCACTACTTTTCAACTTAGAGAATTTAGGTTAAGAAATAATATTCCTGAATAATTTTCAGATGATGGCATTATTTTGGATCTAGTGTATCAATTAGACACTATGGAAACTAAGATTTTGGACCCTACTAATTAGTCTCAAAATGAAGACATCTTCTTAAGGGAGCTCAATGCAGAGGTGTTGCAATGCAACAATCAATGGTTGAATATCAGACTATAGAATTTTAGGCCACCTTAGATAAAAGGTAGAGGAAAAAGAAATAAAGAGACCTCCTCATCAAAGCCAAAAATTTATAAGTGGAAGAAGACTTTAGATAAAGAGTTACCCTAAAATTATAAGCCTAAAAAATATTAGAAGAGCCCCAAGGATACATCAACGAAGATGAGAGGATCTGTTGAATCAGCTGCTCCTGAGTAGTGTGTAACTATGATTGGAGCAACTTGGAAATAAGATACTATTATGAAGAAGGCTGATGCATATCAGGGGTGATCAAACTCAAAACAACATTAAACAAATGCCTTTGGTCATCAAAATGTGGGTTTTCCTTTACAAACCTTTGGTCTTCCTTGCAGCCTTTCAAAAGGGCAAAATTGGTATAACTTTCAGGAAATATCTTGAAACAAAAATGTAAGGGTAGTTCTAGATACCCATTTGGCCCTTTTATAACATATCTTGAAATGGGGTATGGTTTCTTTGGAACAACAAGGCTAAAAATTGACTGTCCTAGTCTCTACGCTTAATTGCCTGAACAAACATGGGAGCAACAAATTAGGTTTTTTGGCCATAAATTTCATTGTAGACATGATATAAAAAATGTAAACATAGTTCTAGATACCCATTTGGGCTTTATACAGTGTACTTTAGAACCAAGGTAGGTTATTTTGTACAGAAATGCTCAAATTTGGACTGTTCTCACTCAAATTAGGCTTATTAGGGTTTCATACCCATTTTAGTAAAATGGTCATAACTTGTTTGAAATACAATGAAATTGAATGCAATAAAAAGAATAAGGAAGTAGAATCAATTATATTTCATTTTAAATTGGTCTCATGCCATGAAACGATAGTATAGACCGTACCATTCACCATAACAGAGAAAAACGTTCAGAAAATGTAGAAAATAGTTTATGGTGGTTTTTACAAAAATGCATGTATCTCCCTTAAAACGCAATGAAAATGGACCAACTAAAAAAATCATTAAAGGTATAAGTTCCCTCCATAATGGGTAATCAACCTTTCATTCATACCAACAAGTAAAAATCTATACAATTGACTGTAACAACAAATTAGTATTCTAAAATGTACAAAACAAAGATTTCTATTCATTATTCTTTAAAGAAACTTCAACCACACCATCTCCCCATCCTATCTTCAACCTTTACCAAGATTTTTAAACCTTTTACAACTGCTCACCACTAATTTTCAAGTTACAATTGTTCAAATTCCCACTTTGTGCAACATTGACCCTTCACATTCCACATTGTACAATTTGACAATATTTGCAACATTGACATCTTTTGCAACTAGAAACTTCCACACACCTAATGACCTAACATGGTCTTAAATGACATTATTTACATCAATTATTATCAGAACAAGACAAAATCCAAAATTGATTAACATGTACATGAGGGTGCCCCTGCACCATACTCCCAAGGGGAAGAAAAACTCAAGTCCACTTGAGTGCAGGTCTTCTCTTTCTTCCTAGTCTTCCAATTCTTCTGCAACTTGTCCTTCATTTCTGTAACTTTCCCTGGATCATTTTTCTTCTTCTTCTTGTACCGCCTCTTACTTAGCATCTTCTCAGCTTCAAGGTACCAAAACTTGAGTTCTCATTCATATGCCTCAGTGCCACCATCTATGTCTTCATCTTCATCATTCAAACACAATATGTCAGCATATTCATCATCCATAGAATCAGAAAATGCAACCATTACCTCCGTTGTTTTTGTAACATCTTCTTCACCATACGGTGTATAACAATTTGCATACACTTCATTCACTTCTCCTTTTTCTTCATACCCTATTCCATCTTCATTTTCATCTACTGCACCTGTAAACACACACTCACAAATATTGTTAGAAATAACATTTTTAGTCTCAAGGGACCCATTGTCTTCACATTGTTCCTCTTCCTCAGATGGCTTAGGCTCTTCCATCATCAACAAAGATCCTTCAATATCTGGTTCTACTGTCCTCTCTTGCCTTCTTCTCTTCAGAATAATCTTCTTGATAGGCCATTTGAGCCTTTTTCTTATTGGAAAATGCCAACTATCTTCTTGTTTTGCTCTCTCAAGAAGCTGCTGCATTTCAAGTTCCATTCTTTTTTCCATTTCTTCTTGAATTTCTTTCATCTGCTCCAAGGCTTGCCTCAAATCTGCTATCTCTTGCTCTATATCAATTTGGTTCACCTTCTCATCCTTTTTCTTTGTCTCACTTTTCTCTTTTCTCATCCCTTGTTTCGTGCTTGGTACCTCCTTACTCTGCAAGTCCCCACGGACTAACCTTCTCAACACTTTCATTCTTCTTTCTCAAGAAAGTCTCTTTCATCTTGCTTCTTCTTGTCTTTGTGATACCTTACGTAAGTTTCCTCCTTTCTTCACGAACTAGTCTTTTGGCATTCAGGTTCTTGCTTCAACCTCGTTGTTCTCAAAATTAGTTGCGCTCATTTTGTAGACAACCCCTATGAAACTTGTCCATTTTGTAGCCTACACTCTAAGTTCGCAAATTGAGGCAAATTTTCTGGGCTTCGTGTGAAGTCATTTGACACCGTAGAATGGTTTGTAACATTCCCCTAAGTCGATTCCTCGAGATTTGTGAAAATTGATTAAGTTATGAGCCTGTCAAAATATCAATTTTGATTATTTTAAGGTGTTAGAAATTTTTTGAGTGTTCATATGCAGAGTCGGTTAAAAACAATGCTCTTGCATATCTTTATGTTTTAACATGCTGTTAGTTTTTTCCTTGACTAGATACTCATTCCCAGATATCCCTACAAGGTAGCCATCGGTGATCAACAGGATCTCTAGGCCAGGGGCCATCAGTGTAGGAGATAGACTCTATTTTTATCTCCTCTTCTTCTTCAGGCTCTGCAAAACCTAGGGGGTATTCCCTACTCAACACCCATGAGATATAACTATACAAAGATTGGGATGCTAACACAAAGCAAATAAATCCTCTTGTGTGAAGACCAAAACTGTGAGATAAGTGCAAAGGGGCTAGCTTTGGGCTTATGTTCAGTTGTGAATCAGAGGATCTTGGTCCTAAACTACTTCTAAGGTCCTAATGGTTGTTCTTGAAGTTTGAATTTGATTCATGTTTGGATGCAAACCTGGACCTGGTGTATAACCTCAACACAAAGCTAGACTGGTGCCTATCCAGGGCTTGGAGTCAGTAGACATACACTTGTGAATGATCAGCATGAACACACTAAAACTAGATTTCAAGGGGATATTGTGGTATCTACCTTACAAATACCTCCCAATATAGAGTGTTAAGTTATCTCTACTTATGGCATCCCTATCGCAATATATCTTTCCCAACACTTAATCTGAAAACACTTTAATCTACCCCTTAAGCAGAAGTTAAAAGCTCAAGCATTCAATACATGAATTCTATATTCTAGAATACCAGACACCCCTTATATATCTAGATTTAGAAGGACACATGCAATATTGGAGACAGAATTAACAAAACACATGAAAATCCAACATTACTCATATAAAATCAATCATGAAATCAGTAGATTCATGCATGAGACATACAACAAGAGATACATAAACTCACAAGACCTCCTGCACAGAGCAACCAGAACCAGTCGTATCTTATTACAGAGCCAGATATGTCCAGTTTTCAACAACCAAAGAAAGAGTAACACAGTTTGCTTAAAATAGCCAGAAAGTGTACCTTGAGCAATTAATTACATAGTCTTCGCAAAATTTTGAAATTTGCCAGATACAGAGCATTTTGAGGAAATGGCCTTCAAAAATTAAATGCAGCAGAGGACAGGATGGGAAAGGGCAAGAAAAGGGGAAGGAGTAGCTAAGCTCGATCCCCGTGCCGCCACTAGAAAACTCTCCATCATAGATCTGGTACATGGATGTTCGACTGCTGGCCCATGCCTCTGCATATTGCATTAATGTCTCAACCACCCACATCTTCTCCTGGAGACTGTCGCAATGCCCAAATAGAAATTTCCCGCTCAAAACACACTTGAAGGCACAAGAGAAACCCACACTCCAACTTTAAAACACGGCCGTCGATCCTTCCATCGCTTGAAAATTGATGGTACCAGATTCATGTTGAAAATTCACCGTCCTGTGAAAATGTACCACATAGGCACCCTGTACATACATGTTCTGCATTGCGTATCACGCCATCGGCATGACCAAGACTATCGGGAAGACCCACATATCTATAAGATTTAAAATCCCACATTGGTCCTACAGAGACCACTCCATCATTTTATAAGCATGGCCACGAGCATAATAAGTGTTGAGCATTTTGCCCCACTCGACCCATGAACCCACCGCTAGCAGTTACCACTCCATCTCCCATCTCCATCGGTGTGACCTACACCATCGGCATAAGCAAGAACCCTCCTACCGAGAACACTACTCCTGCCAACAACATCCCTTGCTAGGTCTTCGGTGAGACACTAACCATCAGAGCGATACAAAGCTCCTTCGCCGATATCACCCATCACACCGATGCACACTCCACACTCCCTTATCGGCTAGACATCAACCATCAGCCAAACTCTAGCATACATCTCCGATCCTACAACTCCTGCCGATGGACAAATACCCATCGGCCAGATACAAGCTGTCGAAGCGACCTCCATTGGCTAGCCCAATATGAAATGTTATGCCGATGGATTCCCTATCGCCAAGACAATCTCCATTGTCACCCCAACATGTTAAACGCCAACACCGATGGCATCCTCCTTCGGCCAGACACATGCCGATGACACCATCGGCTAGACCAAACGCATCGGCCCAACTCCACACTCCATCTGATGCACCAAGTCACTCTGATGGCGCCCTCCAAACTACCCTCGTCGGTAAGACCCACGCCATCGGCAAGCAACCTGTCTATCTGCTTGATACCCTTCATCATGTCAATGGTATAAACAAACCACACTCCATCGGCCAGAGTTAAAAACATCGGCACACCACCACAAAACTTCACCGATAACAATACTCACACCGATGAAATTGAACATCCCTCATCGGCCTGACCATCCTCATCGGTGGAAAATGTAACACTGCTGCTGATAGAGAAACTCTTGGCGATGGAAGAAAATACCATTGTGAAGAACATGGTCGCGAAGACAAAGGTGAACTCACACTAATGGAGTTAGAAAAAATATAGGACCAAAAGAGAAACTTGTAAACACCAAAAGCCCAACTCCAGATGAAAATGAGTACTAACATAGGCTCCAATTGGGGACGTGTAGGTGCAAAACTGCAGCGAGAACTAGATCTCCAGGAAGACCAGGTAAAACACAAAAACAAGCACCAACTATACAAGATATTCACAATATAGACACACTTTTACAAATGTGCACTGAGGCAAATTACTTATGCAAAATAAAACTTGAGGAATTGACCATGCACAGGCAATTCCAGCATCTCACCATCTAGGGCTTGGAGGACATAAGAATCCTCCCCATGAGTATTGCAAACCTGATATGGGCCCATCCATAAGGGTTCAAACTTACCATGTTTTCCCTTGTCCTGACCTTTTGCATTCCAGATGAGCACCCAGTCATTTATCTGGAACTTCCTTTTTGCAGCTCTCCTGTCAAATAGATACTTCACACTTTGTTGTCTCTTGAGATTGATCTGGTGGGCTTTCCTTCTGCTTTCATCCAGTGCAATCAGCTGGTTTATTCTTCCTGTTATGGAGTCTTCAATCTCCTCATCATTCTCTTGGATGAATTTGTACACTGGCATGTTGTCTCTTGGATGAATTTGTAGCCTGCAAGGACATACTGAAGAAAACTATGGGTTGCTCAAATCCATCTTTATTTTTTTGTAGTAAACATGCAACAACAGTATGGAAAGAAGCAAATGAAAACAATCGAAATGGCCTAGAGAAATCAGGAGATTTAAGAATATGGGCCATCTTGATTGCTTCCTTGATGTCCTGAAAAGATCTGCTTGCTTTACCTTCCCAACTGACAATCTCACCTTTCTTTAGCATTTTAGAAATGTTCCTTGTGGTTTCTACAAAGTTGGGAACAAATCTCCTAACAAAATTTATTTGTCCAAAGAAGGACTGGATTCCTTTTACTGTTTTTGGCATCTGAATCCTATCAATTGCAGCTACTCTTTCAGGATCAATCCTAACTCCATCTTTGGAAACAATGTGTCCCAGGAGCTTTCCTTCAACTACCCCAAAAGCACACTTCTTTGGATTTAGAGAAATGCCATACTCTAGTGCTCTAATGAAAATCTGTTCCAAGTGCATATAATGCTGCTCTTCTTTCTTTGAATAGGCAGTCAGATCATCCTGATAAACAACCAAGATTGAATCAATCAACCCTACAAAAGCAACATCCATTGCTCTTTGAAATGTTGCACCTACATTCATTAGCCCAAATGGCATTCTAACATATACATATGTTCCCCATGGAGTGGTGAAGGCAGTCTTGTATTGTTCTGATTCTTTTACCTTCACCTGATTGTAACCCGAGAATCCATCCATCATGGATAGGAGTTCACAACCAGTCACTTTCTGCAACATAGCTTCCATATTAGGCAATGGGTAATTATCCTTTAAGGAGGATACATTAAAATTTCTAAAGTCAACACAAAGCCTAATATCACCATTCTTTTTTCTAACTAGGACAAGGTGAGACACCCAAGTTGAATGTCTGATTGGCACAATTATTCCAGCCTCCCTAAGTTTTTTGAGTTCTTCTTGCATTTTTGGAGCTAAGGTAGGATTAATAGGCCTTTGCTTATGTCTAAATGGCTTAGCTCTAGGCTTCAATGGGATCTCATGCTGGAATAGGTCTTCTCTATACACTTTAAGGTCTTCATATGACAAGGCAAAAACATGCTTATATCTTTTTAGTAATGCAATCAGCATGCTCCTAATGTGTGGTTTGAGCTGTTTACCAATGTACACCTTCTTGGGGGCCTGAGATGTCCCCAAATTTATCTCTTCTAAATCACCTTTGTTTGTGGGAGATATCTTTGTGGCCAATTGGTCTCTATTGTCAAAAGCTCTTTCTAATGCTACTAACCCTCTAGGGATTTTATTAGTCTTCAACTGAATTACTTCTTTCCCCATAAGAGTTTCTTTTCCATTTATATTTTCTACAAAGTTTTGAAAATCAATTTCTTGGTTCTCAAATTCATCTATGCAGTGCAAAAAATTTAACAAGTCCTTGTTATCATCAAACACTTGCCAACTGCATATGTTTTCTGGTACTGCAGGTCTGACTTTAACTTCAACATTTGTAACATCTGATAGAGTGATATCATTTGGCCTTATTGCCACATTGGCTAAGAAATCAGCCATAACATTTTTTGATCTCTCTACCCAGCCTATTGAAAATGCATCAAATAATTCAAATGTATCCTTGACAGCATGCTTGTATTGTTTTAATCTTTTGTTCTTTGAGGCATACCTATCTATAACTTGGGATACAATCAACTTGGAATCCCCAAATACCCTTAGCATCTTGATTCCATGTTTGAGAGCTATATTTAAACCTAAGAGTAAGGCTTCATACTCTGCAATGTTGTTTGTGCAAGAAAACCTTAGCAAGAAGGAGAATTTTAGGAGCTTACCAGTTGGGGATAGGAATACAACTCTAGCTCCAGAGCCTTCCTTTGCACAAGCTCCATCAAAATACATGGTCCATAAACCCTGCTGGTCCAATTCTTGAATGCAAAGGTCTTCCTTTTGGTTTTCTTGATCACTTGAGACAACTTTGAAATTCTCACAGTCAGTGTCTACAAAACAGATGTGTTCCTCTGATTCTTGATTCTCCACTGTCTCTGATGATCTTTCTTCTCTGATCAATTTGACATCCCTTCCATTCATAGGGATCATAGCATATGACAAGTCCAACTGCATACTCCCACCAATCAGTGCTGCCCATCTTATTGACAACAGCATACCATACTATGGCTTGATGTCAACCACTGTTATGTTCATTTTGTAGCTCTTTTTAGGAAATGCTGCCAGTCTGAAATCCACATCCTTCACGATTCCAATAACTGGTACCTCTCTGGCATCCATAGCATAACATTTTCCACATGCCTTGTCTATTTTCAATCTAGCTTGTTGCATGATGGCTAAAGGCATGATATTTGTATATGCTCTAGAATCAAGCATACAATTTTTAATTACTTTTCCATTTATAACTAGGGATACATAAAATGGTTCCACTTGTGAAGGGCACTTTATCATGGTCACCCCTAAATACACCTCAGGAGCTTCATCTTCTTCATTACATAAGACATGCTTCTCACCTTGGATTTGAACATTTTTCTTAGCTTGACAAGGTACTCCTGAAATTAGGGATTCTGTCCTATTCCTGATTTCTTCAACCTTCACCAGTTCCATCAATGGGATATAAACCTTTACCTGAGACAAGACTTGAGCTATATCAAATGGAGCATAATTTTGTATGACAGTTGTAGCTTGCTCCATGGTTTTATTCTTATCTTGAATTGATCCAGCCTTAGTCTTTATGGCTGCTTGATTGTCATTCTTGTTTTGGGAACTTTTTCTTTGATCCTCAGCTTGGGGGATTCTATTTTCTGGTCCTTGAGATTCATGACCTGTTCTTTGCTTAAAATTTTGCTTGTTATTACCCCATTGCCTTTTTTGTGGTTCAATCCCTTTATGACCATGCACTGGCTCACCTGCAAGAACATTCTTTGGTTGATGTGGGCTGCTCACCTGAGCTTTTCCTCTGAGGTTATAATTGCTCTTGACTTGGGCTACTGCTACAGCTATGAGAGCCTGAATCTCTTCATCAGAAGGTCTCTACAGGTTACTCAAAAAACTGTGTGAGCCCTGAGCAAACACATAACTATCTTCATTATCCTCATCATAAAAAACCTGTTGACAGGCCTGAGTCCCATCATCTGCACTCTCATCAGCATCATGAGGAGGGTGTCCACTGCTTATGGACATCATATTAACATCATCATCCTATACATAATGTGGCTCATTGCATTCATTACAGGACAATATTATCATACAAAGACTGAGCAATCATGCATTGTGACTGTGAATGTGGCATCTGGTAGATTATGCACCATGGAGTATCATCAACAATATTTATAGCTTTCTTCAAAGGATCAAGAGTTTCCTTGGCATGTGGAGTTCTCTAATTTGTGTTGTTATGTGGAAATATAGGCTTACCATTATGCCAATTGGTATTATATGGCATATCATGCAATGACGGTCTCTTTTTCTATCTTTGGTAAACTTGCCTATCAGGACCTATCCCTTTTTCACTTCTAGCTAGTCTATAGCTTAGGTCCTTAACAATATTTGCCAGTTTATCAATTTTATCTTCAGGAGCAGATGTATTACCTTGAATATTCTGAGGTTTGTTTGGATTCTGCAGAATTTTCACATCATCCCTCCTGTTTTTCTTGCCTGATGCTTTCCTATTATTCTCAATATTCACTGCAATTCTAAAAGCATCCTTGAGAGTAGTAGGACCTTTATCTCTTAACCCATATGCAGTTTTGGCATCAAAAGCATTGATATACAATATTATGCACATTGGTTCATTTGGTCTCATGTGATGTGGCAATTTGTTCAATACTTTAGTAAATCTTGCATTAAAATCTACAACCTGCTCATTTGACCCTTTGGTGATACTAGTGAACTCATTTACAAAAAATCTAGGGTCAGTTTTGTCAGCATACTGCTCCTTAAACATCCTTTTGAAATCATCCCATGATGAAATGCTCTGATCAGGCAGATTCTTGTACCATTCTCTAGCCTCATCTACGAAAGACTGCATGAATGACTTCATGAAAACATCCTCATGCTCAACCTCAAAGTTGTCCATGACATTTTGAAAAGCTTTCAGATGATCTTCCCCTGACATAGTGTTATTTCCTAAAATTTTTGGCACTTACAGCCTTACATGCTTGTCAATGGGGTTAGGATAACTAGGAATACCATCAAACACCAGCTGTCTGAATCTATCCAACTGCATGGGTTGTCTATCAAACTGATTAACATTAATATTTCTGTTTGCAATCTAATTTCTTACATTGTTTAATGGTATTCTGGCATCATTTATATTTTGTCTTTGATCATTATGCTGATGTTGTACCTCATTTCTGCACTAGTTTCTCTGCACATTTGCATTTTCAAGAGTGGGAACTGCATCCTGGTGAGCAGTCCTTAAAGCTTGCACTTTCTATCTCATGTCATCTCTGACTTTCATGGCTTGTAGATATTCTAATTTTGCTCTTAGGCTTTTGATTTCTTCAGCTAACTATTCTTCTTTGGGCATGGAGGTAGATGGTCTCATACCATTCTGGTCATCATCTTCATCATCCCTCAGAGATTCTGCCTCTTCAAATCTTTCACCAGGGTCTAAGAAAGGGCATTCTTGGAACACCTCTGACCTCATTCTTAAACTACCACCCTGTTGCCTCTCATATGCACCCTGAATATCAGCTTCTGCATTTGAAAAATAGGGCACACATGCTGTCCTAATGGTCTAGGGTTATCCTGAGTATCATCATTATTCCTAGGGGAACCTTCACGACTAACTGAGAGGGCTCCCTTTCTTCTGTACATCATCCTTATTTCTACTGGTAACTCTTCAAATAGAGGATTACGTTGGGATCTTCTCCCCCGCATATAAATTTCACTTTGACCGGTTGGGAGATTACTTAAGAGTCGCCACCTATAACTAGGAACTATTTTTACCAGGGATGAAAAGATAATTTCTTTATTGCATAATCCCCAGCGGAGTCGCCAATTTCTATTGCGACTCGGATGGGTCACAAATATTTTCTGGGACAAAAATAACAACTTTCAAATCACATCCCCAGTACAGTCGCCAATTTCTGTTGGTTTTTTCCTTGACTGGATACTCATTCCCAGATATCCCTACAAGGTAGCCATCGGTGATCAGTAGGATCTCTGGGCCAGGGGCCAACAGTGTAGGAGATAGACTCTATTTTTATCTCCTCTTCTTCTTCAGGCTCTGCAAAACCTAGGGGGGTATTCCCTACTCAACACCCATGAGATATAACTATACAAAGATTGGGATGCTGACACAAAGCAGATAAATCCTCCTGTGTGAAGACCAAAACTGTGAGATAAGTGCAAAGGGGCTAGCTTTGGGCTTATGTTCAGTTGTGAATCAGAGGATCTTGGTCCTAAACTACTTCTACGGTCCTAATGGTTGTTCTTGAAGTTTGAATTTGATTCATGTTTGGATGTGAACCTGGACCTGGTGTATAACCTCAACACAGAGCTAGACTGGTGCCTATCTAGGGCTTGGAGTTAGTAGACATACACCTATGAATGATCAGCATGAACACACTAAAACTAGATTTCAAGGGGATATTGTGGTATCTGCCTTACAAATACCTCCTAATACAGAGTGTTAAGTTATCTCTACTTATGGCATCCCTATCGCAGTATATCTTTCCCAACACTTAATTTGAAAACACTTTAATCTACCCCTTGAGCAGAAGTTAAAAGATCAAGCATTCAATACAGGAATTCTATATTCTAGAATACCAGACACCCCTTAGATATCTAGATTTAGAAGGACACATGCAATATTGGAGACATAATTAACAAAACACATGCAAATACAACATTACTTATATAAAATCAATCATGAAATCAGTAGATTCATGCATGAGACATACAACAAGAGATACATAAACTCACAAGACCTCCTGCACAGAGCAACCAAAACCAATCGTATCTTATTACAGAGCCAGATATGTCTAGTTTTCAACAACCAAAGAAAGACTAACACAGTCTGCTTAAAACAACTAGAAAGTGTACCTTGAGCAATTAATTACATAGTCTTCTCAAAATTTTGAAATTTGCTAGATACAGAGCATTTTGAGGAAATGGCCTTCAAAAATTAAATGCAGCAGAGGACAGGATGGGAAAGAGCAAGAAAAGGGGAAGGAGTAGTTGAGCTCGATCCCCGTGCCGCCGCTGGAAAACTCTCCATCATAGATCTGGTACATGGCTGTTCGACTACCGGCCCATGCCTCTGCATATTGCCATTAATGGCTCAACCACCCACATCTTCTCTTGGAGACTGTCGCAATTCCCAAATGGAAATTTCCCACTCAAAACACACTTGAAGGCACAAGAGAAACCCACACTCCAACTTTAAAACATGACTGTCGATCCTTCCATTGCTTGAAAATTGATGGCACCAGATTCATGTTGAAAAGTCACCATCCTGTGAAAATGTGCCATGTAGGCACCTTGTACATACATGTTCTACGTTGCGTATCACGCCATCGGTGTGACCAAGACTATCGGGAAGACCCGCATATCTGTAAGATTTAAAATCCCACATTGGTCTTGCAGAGACCACTCCATCATTTTATAAGCATGACCACAAGCATAATAAGTGTCGAGCATTTTGCCCCGCTCGACCCATGAACCAACCACTAGCGGTTACCACTCCATCTCCCATCTCCGTCAGTGTGACCTACACCATTGGCATAAGCAAGAACCCTCCTGCCGACAACACTACTCTTGCCGTCAACATCCCCTGCTAGGTCTTCGGCTAGACACTAACCATTGGAGCGATACAAAGCTCCTTCGCCGATATCACCCGTCACACCAATGCACACTCCACACTCCCTTGTTGGCCAGAGATCAACCATCAGCCAAACTCTAGCATACATCTCTGATCCCACAACTCCTACCGATGGACAAATACCCATCGGCCAGATACAAGCCGTCGGAGCGACCTCCATCAGCTATCCTGATATGAAATGTTACGCCGATGGATTCCCTATCGCCAAGACAATCTCCATTGTCACCCTGACATGTTGAATGCCAACTCCATCATCGGCCAGAGAAACCTTGTCGGCCCAACTCCCTGCGATCTGCCTGACAAGCAAAATCACACTGATGGCATCCTCCTTTGGCCAGACACACGCCGATGACACCATCAACCAGGCCAAACGCATCGGCCCAACTCTCCACACTCCATCTGATGCACCAAGTCACTCCGATGGTGCCCTCCAAACTACCCTCGTCGGTAAGACCCATGCCGTCGGCAAGCAACCTGTCTGTCTGCCCGATACCCTTCATCATGCTGATGGTATAAACAAACCACACTCCATCGGCCAGAGTTAAAAACATCGGCGGACCACCACAAAACTTTGCCGATAACAATACTCATGCTGATGACATTGAACATCCCTCATCAGCCTGACCATCGTCGTCAGTGGAAAATGTAACACTGCTGCCGATAGAGAAACTCTTGGCGATGGAAGAAAATACCATTGTGAAGAACATGGTCGCCAAGACAAAGGTGAACTCACACCGATGGAGTTAGAAAAAACACAGGACCAAAAGAGAAAACCTGCAAACACGAAAAGCCCAACTCCAGACCAAAATGAGTACTAACACGTGCAATGTCAGCTAAAATTGCCACTTTTACATGTTTGTCTCATTTTTTTGATTAACATATATGGGCGGCGAAAATCATCACCCCTGCATTTTTCTTGTTGGGTTTTGAATGTGTAGTGGCGGTAATATCTACCGTTTATGCATATAGAGGCAGATATGTTGGAAACAAGGTAGATAACTAAGAGGGGGGGTGAATCAGTTATCTCTAATAACTTTATTTTTTCCTTTTTATAATATGAGCAACATCAAAACATAAAAGCATATATAATCATGAGAGCAGAAAAGAAATCAACACACATAACACAAAGATTTTGACGTGGAAAACCTTGTTAAGGGAAAAACCATGAGGTGACTAACCCAAGATTGTATTCTCTGTTAAAAGAATAAGAAGTACAAAAATGACACTTGCCAATTAGGGCTCACTGCTTGAGCACACTGCTCACAAGAGGCACACTGCCTACAAGAGACTCACTATCTACAAAGTTTATAGAAGGTAACCAGGTGTTTGAATTGATGAGAGGCATCCATATATGCTGAGGTTCAGTTTCAGTTAGGCTCAATATACTGATCTAATGCACTTCATTCTTCCTCTACTTTTAGTGCTGTTGATCTGTCACATACTGGACTTGTATTGCTACTTCCACACTTATCTTTTCCTTTCCTCGCACACTACATCTACACACACACCTTCATACCGAAATCCATCTGGTATATATATCTGCACAAAGGATTTCAACATCTTTCTAGTCGACAACCGGAATATTAAAGATATTTACAAAACACTGAACTGTCAGCTGATTTGATGCTTAATATGTGATGCATATCAAAAACATAGACATATAAGTCATCAATCATGTCGGCCAACCATGTATGATCCCTTAAATAGCTTGATCAACATCAATTGCTCATCTGGATTGAAGTCTAATACTCTGATGGTCAGTTCTTCCTCAGTCTGCTCTGCCTGTCTGAAACCCAACACTCAGATGCTCATATCTTTTCTATGATTCATCATCGGAGGCTCAATCTCTGGAATATAGTAGTCATGATACTCCTCTTGACTTGCCCAAGTCCACAACTTGCTGAGTTACACCCTCTGAGAGATCTGGACTTGATTGTTGGAGCTTACTGCATGCTCTGTTCTTGTTCACTAGACTAGAACACTCTTCAATTTGACTTCTGGTATAGGCATACTATGTTCTGCAGATGTGTGGGATAGACTTTGTTGCTATCAATGACAACAATCATGAAGTCACACAGTGTCTCTAGCCAACAATCTCCCCCTTTTGCATTGATGGCAACACTTAGTGAAAAATGACTAAGTGTCGTAGCAAACTCCCCCTTGGCTGATGCTCTGTCTTATGTACACTTTTACCAGAGCTCCCCCTTAGTTGGATTCCACATTTTTCACTATTCCTCACTCCTCCTTTGACATCAATGGCAAAGGGTGGAATCCGTACACCAAAATTTACAAAAATCAACCTATACATAGTCGTATAAGTATATATACATGTTAAATTTACATATACTTAAGTATATCTACAAAAGTGGTCAACTGTACCAATTCTGTTGCCCAACTCTGCTTCATCCTATCCAAAATTGAGATGTGACCACTCAACAAAAATGCATAAGCTTCTGCCCTTCTTAAGTCTGCTAGATCACTGGTCCTAGCTGTGGTTTGAGCATCAAAATGAGTGTTGATAGAGTTTATTAGAGATTTAAGGTTATCGAATGGAGAGGCTGAAGGATCCTTTTGGAAGGATGGCATGATCTTCTCTAGCATTCCAAATGTAATCTCTATCAGCTCACAATCTTCCTTGTGAGACTTCAGAAGCTTTTCTTTTTCTTTAGCTTGGGCAAAGGATGCTATCTTCATTATCTAGACCGGAGAGAGGGAATCAAAATTGAGTGGTCCTTGAAATAATTCTGGCTCATCTATTTCTATCATTTCTTTGTTCAAGAAGCTCTTTACTGCCTTTGTAGTGTCTCTTGCTAGAGACTAAGTCTTCTTTCCTTTGGTAACCTCAGAACTGTCATCAGGGATCTTCTCTATTTTTTCTTCTTCTCTACCCTTTTCCTCCTCTACTTGACTCAATTTATCCTCTTTTCTTCCTTCTCCTTTAGTTCTGGAGTCTGTAGGGGGATCTAGAGGAGAGATGTTAACTTCTTCATGGACTTCCTCTTCCGGAACAGAGGAATCGAAGTCCTTAGACTTCTCCTCACCTATCTCTTTTGACTCTTCCACATTTTTCTCAGTAGATTCTTCTTTTGATGCACTTAATCCTTCGACCTCCATGGTAGAAGGTTCTTCATCCATTTCCTCTATGATAGGAAGGTTGAATCTTTTGAAGGCATTCTGGAGGATGTCTTCTATTTCTTTTGCTACCTGATCAGTCTCTCCAAGCATAAGTTTGTTTATCTTGCTTTGCTCCGGAACTCATCCTTGCAATCCTTAAAGATCATGTTCATTTGTTTTGGAGTAATGGAAGGATAGAGCTAAATAGCAATCTGTGCTTAGATCTCTAGGTCTTTTGTCTTGGCATTCTCCTTTCTTAGTTCAAGTACCTTCTCTAGACTTTTGGGAATTAGAGAGATGATTTCAATGAATGCTTTATTATAAATGTTTAGGTACCTGACTATAGCATCTTCTAAGATCTTCTTGTCAGTATCACTATATTCATCATAAAATTTAGTGACTGGTTGCAGGTTCCCATCCACTGTGACTGCCTTGATGATATCATCAATAAAGAGAGTAGGCCTTTCAACAAATTCTTCTGCCTATTTTTCTTTGTTTTTACCGGTAGAGGATTCTCTAGATGTTTTCTTCTTCTTCTTCATTTTCTTAAGTTCCTCATCAGACTCTGTTTCTTCATCATCCTTTTGGCTTGTGTATGACCTTTTGGCCTTTGTTTTTGTTCTCTTTTCTCCCTTTCCAGATGTCTTGGCTTCCAGTTTTGAGGCTCTTGAGCTCTTAGAGGTGGCAGGTGTAGAGCTCTTGGAGGATATAGTCTGGGAGGAGGCTTGTACCAGAACACTTTCTTTTTCTGCTTCTTGTTTCTCTTTCTTAGCTCTTTCCAATTTCTCTCTATTTGCATTAACTGCCTCCTTTGATATGCCATAACTTTTGGCAATTTCCTCTACTTCCCTTCTCACTTTTCTTTTCATCTCTGGTTGTCTCAGTTCAACATGTATTTTTACACTTAATTCTTGAAAGGTTCCAAACCTTTCTGCCTCAGGGTCCTTAGGCTGACTCAGCAAGTGTTGGACATGCAGCTCTAGGATTTTCTCATCTACCTCATATCCCATTGGCATAATCCAAACTGTTCTGGGCTCAACTGCCTCCATTAGGCATTGATTAGTGTCTACCATGAAGCATACTATATCCTTATATTTTTCAACTATTGTTTGAGGAATTCTTTCTCTAGCCTGCATCAAATTTTGGAAGTTTTTGAAGTATCCCCAGAGTGCTATACTCTGAGCCTTGGCATCACCAATCCCATACATATAGTCTCTGATTTGTATGGCAACCAGTCTATCATTTCGCCATACCCAACCACTTGCTCCAGGTAGCTCATTCATATAGGAAAAGAACAGACATAGTATTAAGACACCATACTTAAATGAATTCTTCTTATCCTTCTTGATCTTTTGCAAGTTTTCTAATAGTTGGTTTAGAAGATCACATAGGTCATAATCAACATTTTCCCTTAGCATCTAATATGCTGTATAGATTGTAGTTCCAGCCACATAATTCTCCCTGCTAGAATGATAGATTTTATAACCAATTATCATAGAGGCAAATTTGATATCTAGATCTGTGATATCTTCTATTGTCATGGCTCTTTTGTCAAACTTAGATCCAGTAGCCTCACTTATTGTCTGGTTCTTGACAGATTTGAGTGCATGCAACCCATCGGATGAGTGCAATCCAGTTATTGCCCTAATGACATCTTTTGTTATCTTGAAGGGCTTCATCAACCACATGAAATTGTCATGTATTCTGCTAAGAACATACTGTACCATTCATCTTCAGCAAAATAGGGAAAGTGGATGTAATGTCCAAAATGCTTATCTCGGAGAGCCTTGTATTGAGGTTTGAGTTCAAAAGTTTCATCTATTAATTATTTGTGGTAGATATCCATCAGCTTAGATTCTCTAAATTCCTCAATACTTGCATGGATGTACACCCTAACATCTTCTACATGCAGAACCCCATGCAGAATGCTAGAAAAAGCACCTAAGGGATCAACTTCTAGGGATTTGTAGGGGTGTTTCTTGAACTTTGGGTGCGGCCTATCAGTGATCTTAACAACCATTGGAGTAGCCATCTTTGCAAAAGATTTAGAGAGAGATATTCATGAATGGAAATACTTTTTTACGTTTTTAGGGTTCACAATAAGAGCCGGAATAGGTCGCTGGTTGAGTCAGATTCTGCGGTTGATCTTTGACAAAGTTGTAAAAACTTAATGCAGAGCTCTTCCTTTCTTCTTCTCAAATGCAAATGTGCAAATGATGAGTAAAATAACCCTTTTATCTCTGCGCAAACCCTAATTTTCTTTTGCAATAAATGCACAACTTAAGTCATCCAGTTGCCTTGTTTTGATAGAGATCTTTTTGAATCACTGAGATGCACTTAGAATCATTTTTAGTGATAACTGACAATGTATCTTCTTTCCTCCAATCATGCCATGAATCCGCAGATCAAGATATTTCAATTTTGAATCAAACCAGATCTGTCTATGAAGATCTTGCTTTATCGAATGACTATCAATCTGGATAAATCTTGGCTGATTAAACTCTTCAAAACTCCTTGCAGATCTTTCATATTTTTACTAAGGGTTATTTGGATATTTCTCTAAGAACCCTTTAATCTGCAACATTCCATGTGCCAAATTTAGGAACCAACTGACTGGCTGGGGGAATTTATTTTCCTTTGTGACTCCCCCTGAGCCAGAGCTCATCTGTTTAGTTTTCGGAAGGAATATCAGCACCAGATTCTAGTGCGGATCCATCCCCAACATTATCTATACTCTTCTTCACCCAAATCTTGTTCATCTCCCTTTGAACTTCATCTGCATTCACTTTGCCTTTTCCTTTATCTTGATTTTGATTAAGATGCACTGGACCCTTTTTATCCTGATTCTTACTTCTATAGAATTTGGCAATATGACCAAATCTAATTCAATTGTAGCAAACAACATTTCTTTGCATATTTGATTGATATTCTCTTGATCTGCATTGATTAGCCATATGTCCCCATTCTATTGCATGCAAAGCATCTACCATTGAATGAATTATATATTTGCATATTTCTGCATTCATGAGATTTGTGACCATATCTTTTGCAGTTGAAACACTATCCAGAGAAGGATGAATTAGTCTGATTCATTCTTCTTCTACACTGAGTTGCTTTATGACCGAAGTTGTTGCAACTGTAGCAGTATCCATTGAAGGATGGATATCTTTGAGCATTTGGTTGCCTTACCAGAGGTCTTCTAGGCCTGTTCCTTAGATTTCCTGATCTAGAGTTCTTCTAACCAGATCTAGAGCGTTCACCTTTCTCATACCCCAAGCCATGCTTGTCATCTACCCTCTTTTGTCTTTCAAGAAGAACTTCAAGTTGAGCTGAGCTTATCTTGAATTTCTGTTTGTATTCATTTGTTGTTTGAAGATCTTGTTTAAGAGTGTCTATCTTATTCTCAAGTTGTTCTTCATTATCTCTAGCTTCTTCAAGATCAAATTCTAGATGCTTGATTATTCTATCCATTTTGTGTAGTCCTCTGACTTCTCCTTGAGAGATTGTTTTAAATTATCTTCAATTTTTCTTTTCTCTTCAATTTCTTGGGTGAATCTCATAACCCCTGATTCCATTTCATGCCTTACCATAGTGACCTCTTTTGATAGCTTCTCACATAGCTTGTTTTTCTCATTTAGATTTTCATTAGTATCATTTGCTTCACTTTGACTTGCTAACTATTGAAGTAGTTCCTTTCTCTTTTTCACAGAGATACTTAGTTTTTCTTTTAGTTCATTTATGAAATCATCAGCTTGTTTGAATCTTTCTCTTAAGTTATTGACTTCAGAGTGAGATTGCTCAAGATCATCTAGGGCAGACTGAAGTTGTTCCTTCATACCATATATATCCATTGAGATTCCTAGATCTTCCTCAAGCTATTAGACTTTGTTTAGAGGAACTTGGCTCTGATACCAATTGTTGGAAACAAGGTAGATAACTGAGAGGGGGGGGTGAATCAGTTATCTCTAATAACTTTACTTTATTTTTTCTTTTATAATTTGAGTAGCATGAAAACATAAAAGCATATATAATCATGAGAGCAAAAAATAAATCAACACACATAACAGAAGGATTTTGACATGGAAAACCCTGTTAAGGGAAAAACCACGGGGTGACTAACCCAAGATTGTATTCTCTGTTAAAAGAATAAGTACAAAAATGACACTTGCCAATTAGGTCTCAATGCCCAAGCACACTGCTCACAAGAGGCACACTGCCTACAAGAGACTCACTGTCTACAGAGTTAATTGAAGGTAACCAGGTGTTTGAACTGATGAGAGGCATCCATATATGTTGAGTTTAGTTCTAGTTAGGGTCAATAGACTAATCTAATGCACTTCATTCTTCCTCTACTTTTAGTGCTGCTGGTCTGTCACATACCAGACTTGTATTGCTGCTTCCACACTTATCTCTACCTTTCCTCGCACACTACATATACACACACACCTTCATACTAAAATCCATCTGGTATATATATCCACACAAAGGATTTCAACATCTTTCTAGTCAGCAACTGAAATATTAAAGATATATACAAAACACTGAACTGTCAGCTGATTCCATGCTTAATATGTGATGTGTATCAAAAACATAGACATAGAAGTCATCAATCATGTTGGCCAACCATGTATGATCCCTCAAATAGCTTGATCAACATCAATTGCTCATCTGGATTGAAGTATAATACTCTGATGGTCAGTTCTTCCTTAGTCTGCTCTGCCTGTCTAGAACCCAACACTCAGATGCTCATATCTTTTCCATGATTCATCACTGGAGGCTCAATCTCTGGAATATAGTAGTCATGATACTCCTCTTGACTTGCCCAAGTCCGTAACTTGGTGAGTTACACCATCTGAGAGACCCAGACCTGATTGTTGGACCTTGCTACATGCTCTGTTCTTATTCACCGAACTAGAAAACTCTTCAATCTGACTTCTGGTATAGGCATACTATGTTCTGCGGATGTGTGGGATAGACTTTGTTGCCATCAATGACAACAATCATGAAGCCACACAGTGTCTCTTGCCAACAAGATATGCATTGTCGGTAAAAATCACCGACCAAGCAGATCTCGGCCCATCTCAAACTCCAGTGACATTAATGCCACTCGTGTTGGCATTTATGTTTTCATTTTAAACCTTTTTAATCCTTTTAACTCATTTTGTTTAGTTTGTTTTTCATTCCTCCACCCTCCAATGTCTGGTAAAAACACTTGGAGACCATTTGAGTTGCGGATTCAAGCTAATTTTTGGCCTTTGAAATCGTGCCTAGGTTTTTGGTTGCATGGACGAGGTAGGGTTTTTGTTTTGTTGTTTCTCATTTTTACATATTAGGGTTTGTATTTGAATTGTAAAAATGTTGTTTAGATTTCTTTTTGGTGTTTGTGATTGTTTACAAAATGTTTTGAAAATATAAGTATGGTTTGCTTTCTTTTTATTGATGTTTTAAAACTAGTAAGAACCCTATTCGACTAAACCCCACAGGTCTTTGTTTGTTTCTTGTTTTGTATTAGGTTAGGGTTTCTCTATTTTTATTCATATGTGTGTATGATCAAATTTTTTTCACCAATCATGAAGTTTCCTTTAACAATCATGTCGTATGTGTCATCGGTTTTATCCATCGATTTTACATAGAAACCACCACATGTATGGACGACAATTTTTGCAGACGAGACATGTCTTTTGAATGTTTACCTATCCGCATATATGTGAAAGTAGTTATTTTCTCCACCATAACACTTATGACTTTACGACCCAACACATGTGTTGTGTCAGCAAATTTCACCGACAATGCATGTGTTCTCAAAAGTTTGGTAATATGCTAGATTGGCATTTTTCACTGCTTGGACACACTTGCATTACCAAATGTATGGTCGGCAGAATTCACGGCCATTACACAAAACTTGCAGTATTTCCCCAACATGCAGGGTCAACAAATTTTGCCACCTTGACACCTGTGAAATACCCCTAATATGCAAGGGCAACAAATTTTGCCGCCCGTGCATTCACTCTCTCAAATTTTTCTAACTCTGGGAGATTTTCCAATTTGCTTTCTTGAGCCTGCTTTCCTCCATTTTTTTGACCTGATTGCGCTCTAGCCCTTTCAAGCTTACCCCTATAGTTATGATCGTCAACATGCAGTTTTCCCAAATTACCAGTATTTCCCCTAATTGCATGATCATGGCTTTTTGTTACAGATTCTTCTGCGAGTTTGTTCTAATCATTGACTCCTACAGAGGTGTTGGTCTTCCAAATGACCGAGCTGTCTCTAAAGAAGTCAAAAGTAATGAAATACAAGTATCAAGGTGTTTTTCCAATCACCTCAGTTACCTCGAATGTTGATGATATTCAGGATATAGAAATTGGCCATGTAGACATGGATAAGTTTGTAGAAAGGACTAAGTCAAATAACCCTAGTTCTCTGATAAAGAATATTGTAGCTAGCAACATTCACCTAGTGTCATCATTTCCAGTGGTAGCTCATAATACAAAATTTGTTCTTCAATGTGCACATTTCTACAAAAAAGACACTAGGGTAGTGGTGGATACAAATGATAATGTGATCATAAGATTGGACCCAAAGTTTATTGATAAAGTTTTCATGTGTCCCTCTTTGGTTGATGTTGTAAAACTTGATTTTACTATTGCTATCTTGTGTACATAGCAGCTTCAATGAGGATCTTTCTGGGTTTGACACCTGAAGGAGATAGGAGGGTTGTTCCTGTGTATCAACATTATCCTCAACTAACATTGAAGGGTTCAATTGATCACTTAAGGAGGGTAAATGATGCCTTCTTTTCAGTGTTCCTGTGTCTTTTTGATCCTTAATTAGAGCAGAGAAGAGTTTTAGATGAGGCTTGGTCATTTGTGAATGGTTTTGGATGTATGTTCTTACAGTTTCAGACTTTTTCATATCTTCTAAGGCTATCCTTACATGTTGCCGAGATTTCATTTGCATAAACTTGTTCTGATGGAATTGTGTAGACAAATGATTATCGTGCATAATAAGCAAATGGAGCTTAAGAAACCAGGATTTAGGATTCCAGTTGAAATTGGCAGATACTCAGTGTCAATTGCAGCAAAGGCCAAAGCTATGGAGACTGAGATGCAGTTGGTGACCATGAATCAATTCAAATGGAGACCAAAGTTTGATTACAGGGGTGTGAAAGATAAGATCAAAATAAAGAATCAATTTCATGAGCTAATGGTTGAAGACATTTGGATTGATCTGAGGACTGAGGAGGAAATCAGAAAACTAGATTATAGTAGGCTATCTCTAGATCAAATTGAGTATTTAGGTTTAGCTGATATTCCTGAAGATATGGTGGATGATGAAGAGTTGGTTGATCCTAAGTATAATAATGAGTAGATTGCTAATTCTCCTCTCCCCCCTATCCAATGGTCTCAAAAGGAATTGACTTCTTTAATAAAAATGTTTGAACCTGTGTTAGCTAAAATGAACTTGTGGCTCCAAAGTAGAGGCATACCATTGAAGGATTTTGTAACTGTATCCGAAGAAGAGGTATTAGAGCAAACTGGTAAGAAGATTGAACTAAGAACAAAGAATAAAAGTATACTCCAGGTACGTCCAAGGTTTCCAAACCAAGGATTAAATTTGTGTCTAAGGGAAAAAAGGCTAAGGTCATAGAGAAGGAGTCTGAGGTGGAAGAAATGGAAGTTGAGGCATAGAGGACTGATGAACTAGCTACTAAAGAGATGGAGGTTGAAAATAATTCTTCAGGGGAGCAAGGGGAAGAACAAGAGAAAGAGATAGGAAAGGATCAAGAGGGTTTGCAAGATGAAGTTATGTCTCCACAAAGGGATGTACTATAGGAAGCTGAAGTCCCTTCTCCTTGGCCCAATGTATTTGTTTCAGTTCCTTTTTTTGTTTTGCCTACTATCCCAGTTTCACCTCTCAACATTCCATCTTCTGAGTCTCCATCATCTTCGAGGAAATTTTTTGATAATCCTCAAGTTTCTTTTTATAATGTTCTCCATTCTTCTGAATCAATCCCTAGTCTGTCCTCATCGCCTTTTGACATTGGAGATTCTTCAATCTTTGATCACTTTGTTTTGGGATCTGAGCAAGTTTCAAAAGTGGATGTGTTAGGTACATTGTTTACTGATACTCTTCCTATTTTTTCTACTTCAAGTACTGGTGCAATTCCTACCACACCAACAATGGGACCTGATCCAAATGTAAGTACTTCTATGCTTCCTCCATGGTTATCAACTTATACACCCAAGAGAAAGAAACAAGCCATCTCCCCAGATATTTTAATTTTGATAAACGGATGCTAGTTAAGGCTAAGACTCCAAAGAAGCCTAAAATACTTTCTTGAGTGCTGGAAGATAAGGGACACAAATTTGTGGAAATTGCTAAACCCCCACAGGATGCCACCATGAAGAGTTTTAGTATGAATGATTATTCTATTTCTAGAATTGAACTTGGCAAAATCACACATGAGAGTGCAAAAACTGATATGCAATCTACACTGGATTCTTTGATTCAAAATTTTGAAAAAGAAAAGGAAATGAAGGATGATTATAAGGCAATGGTAGAACAATTGATTGTAGTGGTGGGGAAGATCACTTTAAATTCTGAATTAGTAACTCTTGAAGCTGTTTCTATAGAAGACCCCATCATTTAGAAGTCTGAATAGACTCATCTTAAAGGAAAAGTGGTTGAGGAGTATTTGGAAAAGATGCGTGCACAGGGAGCATCTCTTCTTACAGAGGTAGCTGAGAAGACATGTAAAATGGAGAAGGTCAGAGAAGAGCTTGATGATTTGGTTGGTCCACTATTTCTCAAGATATTGAGTATTTGGATCAAACCTATGATAAATGGACAGAAATGAGGAAATTTAATATAAATGCTTTGATATCAATTTGTGTTATTCCAAATCATGATTCATACACAGAGACTAAGGAAGCATTGACATATCAGAACAATGTTTTGAAGGACTTGATCAAGGATCTAGAAATTGCCAAGAAGCTGAGTGACCAAAGTGACGTTAGTATCTTACATAAGTTGGAGGAGCTTCTGTGCAATTTGGTTTCTAAGGATAATCAATTTCTTTCTGTGGATGAGATGACCCAAGAGTTTCAGAATATGTTTCAGAAGGAGTTTGAAGATAAAACCTTTTCAGTTTCTTCCATGGATAATATTCTCGACAACCAATTAACTTTGGATAACCTAAAGGCCAAGTTAACTAGTCATGCTAAAGCAATCACAACAGTAAGGGATGCAATAGTCAGAGCCCAGATGATTTTTAGGAACACTATTAGTCCAGATAGTTTGAGGATGCAAGCTGCATTTACCATGTTTGATGCCCATTTGAAGAAAGAAGGCAGTACAAGTTGAAGCAACTTTTCATAATTTAGTTTATTTTCTATTTTTCATATGTACTTTTGAATTAGTTTTGGATATCTCTACATGTACTTTTCTCAGATGTAATTACATGTAAAAATATAGGAAGTCCCAAATAAAAAAGGACTCCTTTGTTGAATAAGTCATAGTTAGTTGTACTTTTCCTATTTTTGCTCTCGGTCTCTCCTATAAATAAAGAGGACCCCCATTGTAAATATATCTTTTATCTATTGCAAAGAAACTCTGCTGAATTGGAAAACATATCAAGACTTTGAGCTTTTCATGTTTATCAAATTCTCAAGTGAATATCAATATAAGCAAGCAATTTGAGTATCAAACTTTGAGTTGAATTATATTGTTTTATGATATCAGTGTTCTTATGTCATTGGTGTTATATTATATTGGATCATTGCTGGAATTGTGGAGTTCATTGAAATTTAGAGAAGTGTTATTGTTTTGGTTACATAGTCTTTGTGCTATTTTCTCATTGTGGGAGTTTGTGTTTACATTTGTGAAGATAGAATTGTTTAAAGACTTTGTGTTGTAAACTATTCTGTTCAAGTTAGTTATATCAAATTGGGTGAAAGTGGAGACTTTGAGCTACATTTGAATTCAATCAAGTTTATTTGTTGGAAATAAGTCAAACAATAGAAAACTTTGTGTTTCTATGGTTTGTCTCGGGTCAGGAATTATTAAATATGATTTCTTTTGAAGTTATCATTTTAGAAAAGAGAAACATCTATTCTGAAAAAAGAGAATAGGGTGCAATGAAAACACCCCAAGAATAGTTTTAGTTTATTTAAGTATTAAAAGTTGCTTGTTAGAAAGAGCTCATTGTCTAGGGGGAACCTCCCCTTGCTAAGAGGAGAGACTAAGTCTCATTATAGCTATGGCGATATAACCATTTTTCCACTGGTTAGCTAAATGACAAACTATTCACCCAATAGTTTTTTGGTGACTTTGCTGGGGAAGAACGCACAACTTGGAGCCTCACGCTTTGAGTTGAAGCATTTTGTCCTCTTCCATTGTTTTAATTTGTTTCTCCTAAAATTGCCCATGACTCCTCAAAGAATAGGTCCACCCAAAATAACCTTGTCATTACCCCCCTTGTCACTCAAGGGAAGATAAAACCCTTCTATGTTTCTCTATTAGTCAATGGTCACAAGTTAAGCAATTGTATAATAGACTCCGGGGCTTCTGATAATGTCATGCCTGTCAAGGTGGTAGATCTTCTTGGCCTCACTTTGACTAAGACCTTTGGGAGATGTTTCTCAATGGAAAATAAGCAAGTGCCTTTGTTAGGCCAAATCAAGGATGCCCAATTTATATTTGCGGCCTTTCTGGGTAAGAGGATCAAGATGACCGTCCTAGTTGCTGATGTTCCAGCTTTTATGGCATTTTGCTTGGGCATAATTTTTGTAAAGATGTGGGTGGAGAACTAAACATGGATTTATCCATGGCAAGGAAAGCTGTTAAAGGTGTCATGCAAAAGTTGCTTCCTGACAAGGAGGCAAAATATATTGTTACCCAAACTAAAAATCCAAAAGCCCAAATTTTGTTTGAGTCTTCAGGAATGGGTAATTATTTCTTGTCTACTGAAGATACTTCTAGTTCATCAGACAAGAGTTCAGATATTTTAGATGCAGAATTAGACGATAATTCAGATGAAAGTTTAGATGAGAGCATAGTGATGCTGGATTCTTCTCTCTGATGAGGAAGAATCTACTGGTTGCAGAAACATCAAAGTGGGAAATTCAAATGATGTTTGGATTTTAGAATTTGATGGCAATTGTTCTTCCATCGGATCTAGAGTCAGAGTTGTTCTAATATCTCCACAAGGTGATATCTTTCCTTTCTCCTATAAGCTACAGTTCGACAATACTAATAATACTACTGAATACGAGTCATTACTGCTTGGAATGGAGGCTACTCATGTTAAAGGTATTAAAAATCTTCACACATAAGGTGATGCTGAGCTTGTTGTTTGTCAAGTGAGAAATTTTTATCAGACCAAGAATAAAAGGCTGAGACATCACTGCAATCGTGTCTGAGATTGCATTGAGGGTTTTGATGCTTTTGACATCTCTGTAGTGCTAAGAGAGTTTAATGATCATGCTAATTCATTAGCTATCTCTGCCACCCTTATGGTCCCCCATAAGGACTTCAAAGGTAACAAGTACACAATTGAGTTGGTTTTCTGACAAAGTGTGCCAGATAATGCTAACCATTGGTAGGTCTTTAATGGTGACAATCAGATCATATCTTTCTTAGAGAAGATAGATAACTTTGATGATCTCTATTTTGAAGGTAGTGATTCTCCACCACATGAATATGTTTCTGAAATAGATTCACAAACTGGTGAGGAGATTCTTCAGCTAAAAGGGAATAAGATTCTGAAAGGTTTGGTTTCTCTAGAAAATTTATTTGACAAGCATGATAGATATATCAAACAACAACAACAACTTGATTCAAGTTCATCTATGGAATTTGAGCAAGTAAATTTGAGTTCTGAAGTAGATCCCAAGATGGTTAACATCAGGAAATGTTGCACTGCTGATGAGAAATTCAAGTTCATTACACTTCTTCACCATTACATTGATGTTCTGGCGTATTCTTATGATGATCTGAAGTCTTTCAGACCTAAGGAGATCCAACATGAGATTCCTCTCAAGGTTGGATCATTGCCTCACAAGAAAAAGAAGAGGCAGTATAATCCTAAGATATTAGGTACTATTCTTTTCAAAATCTAGAAAATGCTAAATCCTAGAATAATCTTTCCCATCCATCATTCCACTTGGATTGCGAATATTGTTCCTATGAGAAAGAAGAACAGAGAAATCCGTATTTGTGTTGATTTTAGAAATCTGAACCAATCTTCTTTAAAAGATAATTATCCTCTTCCTATTATGGACCAAGTGTTACAAACTGTAACTAGTTCAGAGATACTGTCCATGTTAGATGGTTTCTCAGGCTATAATCAAGTAGAAGTCAGCAAAGTATATCAATACAAGACTGCCTTCACAACACCTTGGGGCACATTTGCATACCACAGGATGCCATTTGGTTTGATTAATGCTGGCGCTACTTTCTAAAGAGAAATGGACCTTCTTTCAAAGATGAGATGGGGAAATTCATTGTGGTGTATCTTGATGACTTGACCATTTTCTCTAAACAGTGTCAAGATCATGCCTACCATTTATGACAGGTTCTGGAATGGTGTCGTCAAAATGGTATTTCTCTTAATCCTAAGAAATTAGTTTTTGGGGTTATAGAGGGTAAGCTTCTTAGTCATATTGTGTCCAGAGAAGGTACTAAAATTGACTCAGAAAGGGTGAAATCTATCCAAAATCTTACTTTGCCTACTAGTAAGACTGCAGTTCATTCTTTCTTCGAGAAGGTGAATTTTCTGCGGAGGTTCATTCCAGAATTCACAGAGAAAATCTGTCATATTGTCAATATGATGAGAAGTATGACCACTTTCCATTAGAGTGTGGAAGGTAAGGAAACATTTGAGGATATTAAAAGGGCCATAGCTCACGCTCTGGTTCTAGTTTGTCTTGACTATACTAAAGATTTCATAATGTACAGTTATGCTTCCAAGCATACACTTTCAACCATTCTTGTTTAGCAGAATGAAGAAGGTGTGGAATCTTTGATTTCATTTATGATTTGCCCACTAAAGGCTCATGAACTGAAGTACTCAAATATGGAGAAACATGCTTATGCCATGGTAAAGGCGGTGAAACATTTCTGGTTTTACATTCTGAATTCACATACTGTTGTTTTGGTGCCAAATACAATAGTGAAATCTATCCTGTCACAACAAGAATTTGGGACTAAAAGGGGCAATTAGATTGCCAAAATTCAAGAGTTTGATCTTGATATCAAACCCACTAAGCTTGTGCGTGGTAGAGGTTTGTGTCAGCTGATTGCTGACAATGTCCCAAAGGAAACATGTGATGAAGAGGTAGAGGTTGAGGATATGCCAACTGCTCTTTTCGTTACTACAACAGATGAGTGGTATTCCAATATTGCTCATTTTCTTACCTATGGTGAGTGTCCTTCTCATTTATACTATAAAGAGAAGTGAACTATCAAGCTAAAGGCTACAAATTATGTCTTGTGGGATAATGGTTTGTATAAAAGAAGACTTGATGGAGTTTTTCTCCGTTGTGTGGATAAAGCACAACAAAGTAGACTTCTAGAGTCTTTTCACAATTTGGCATGTGGAGGACATTTTTCTGCACTTGTAACAACTCATAAAATTTTGTGGGCTAGATACTATTGGCCCACATTATTTCAGGATGCATACAAATGGGTACGTAGATGTGAACTCTATCAGCAGTTTGTTGGGAAGCCTAAGTTGGTTGCATTACCACTAAAACCAGTTGTGATTGAAGAACCTTTTCAGCAATGGGGTATTGACTTCATTGGTACTCTGAACCCACCGTCGAGTGTGGGACACAATTTTGTTCTCACTACAACAGATTATTTCACCAAGTGGGTGGAGGCAATTCTAGTCAAGCATGCCACTTCTAAGGTAGTATGTAATTTTCTCAAGGAGAACATTATTTCCCGGTTTGGAGTTCCAAACAAAATTGTTACAGATAATGCTACCCATTTTTCTTCAAATGAGATCACTAGTTTTTGCTTTGAATATGGGATCATTCTTTCTCATTCATCAGACTACTATCTGCAAGGAAATGGTCAGGCAAAATCTAGTAACAAGAATCTGGTTACAATTATCAGGAAACTGGTGGAGGATAATCAAAGGACTTGGCATAAAGCTTTGTTTGATGCTTTATAGGCTGACAGAATTACCCCCAAGAGGGAAATAGGTATGTCACCATTTCAACTTCTATATGGTCTGAATGAGGAAATACCTATTACTTTGGAATTGCCAGCTTTGAAGTTGGCAAAAGCAGTGGAAGATAGAAATTTTGAAAGTTCTATTGACAAAAGAATAATATACCTCACTAAACTTGAAGAGCAGTGGGTTATGGTAGTAGACCGTATTGCTGAGCATCAAAGTAGGTTAAGAAATTTTTTGACAAGAAGGCGAAGGCTAGAGAATTTCAAATTGGAGATCAAGTCTTGTTATGGGACAAGAGGAGTCTTGTTATGGGACAAGAGGAGAGAGCCAAAAGGAATGCATGGGAAGTTTGATTCCCTATGGAGAGGCCCGTTTGTCATTCATCAATTTTGTGGTGAAAATAGCTTCTTGCTTGAGTATCTTGATGGAATGCCATTCTTGTTGCCTCATAGTGGACAACATCTGAAGCACTTCAATCCATGAAGCATCAGATAAGTTCACATGTAGATGTGTATAGTTTTTGTTTTTGTTTGATTTTTCATTTTTGTTTAGTCTTTTGTGTCTTTTTCTTTTTGGTAGCTTGACTCTATGGCCCAATGGCATGGATGAAGGCACTTAGAGATTGGATTCTTCTCCCTTTGATCATTTCAAAAAATGATCAAAGGAAGTTCCCCAGTTAGAGCCAGCTTTTGTTCTCAAAATTAGCTACGCTCATTTTGTAGACAACCCCTATGAAACTTGTCCATTTTGTAGCCTACACTCTAAGTTTGTAAATCAAGGCAAGTTTTCTTGGCCTCGTGTGAAGTCATCTAACACCGTAGAATGGTTTGTAACATTCCCCTAAGTCGATTCCTCGTGATTTGTGAAAATCGATTAAGTTATGAGCTTGTCAAAATATCAATTTTGATTATTTTAAGGTGTTAGAAATTTTTTGGGTGTTCATATGCAGAGTCGGTTAAAAACAATGCTCTTGCATATCTTTGTGTTTTAACGTGCAATGTTGGCTAAAATTGCCACTTTTACATGTTTGTCTCATTTTTTTATTATAATGTATGGGCAGCGAAAATCGCCGCCCATGCATTTTCCTTGTCAGGTTTTGAATGTGTAGTGGCGGTAATATCTACCGTTAATGCATATAGAGGCAGATATGCATTGTCGGTAAAAATCATTGACCAAGCAGATCTTAGACGATCTCAAACTCCAGTGACATTAATGCCACTCGTGTTGGCATTTATGTTTTCATTTTAAACCTTTTTAATCATTTTAATTCATTTTGTTTAGTTTGTTTTTCATTCCTCCACAATCCAACGCCTGGTAAAAACACTTGGAGACCATTTGACTTGTAGATTCAAATGGATTCAAGCTAATTTTTGGCCTCTGAAATTATGCCTGGGTTTCTAGTCTCCTAGATGAGGTAGGGTTTTTGTTTTGTTGTTTTTGTTTTTACATATTAAGGTTTGTATTTGAATTGTAAAAAAGTTATTTAGATTTCTTTTTGGTGTTTGTGATTGTTTACAAAATAGTTTGAAAATATAAGTATGGTTTGCTTTCTTTTTATTGACGTTTGAAAACTAGTAAGAACCCTATTCAATTGAACCCCATAGGTCTTTGTTTGTTTCTTGTTTTTTATTAGGTTAGGGTTTCTCTATTTTTATTCATATACATGTGTATGATTAGAATTTTTTTTCACAGATCATGTAGTTTCCTTTAACAATCCTGTCGTATGTATCATCGGTTTTATCCACTAATTTTACATAGAAACCACCACATGTATCGATGACAATTTTCGCTGATGAGACATGTCTTTTGAATGTTTACCTATACGCATATATGTGAAAGTGTCTATTTTCACCACCAGAACACTTATGACTTTACGACCCAACACATGTGTTGTGTCAGAAAATTTCACTGATAATGCATGTGTTCTCAAAAGTTTGCTAATATGCTAGATTGGCAATTTTTTCCACTTGCACACCCTTGCATTAAACTTCCAAGATGTATGCTCGGCAATTTCTGCCGACCCTACATAAACCTCATGAATTACCAAATGTATGGTTGACAGAATTCGTCGCCATTACACAAAACTTGTAGTATTTCCCCAACATGCAGGGTCGACGAATTTTGCCATCTTGACACCTGTGAAATACCCCTAATATGCAAGGGCGACAAATTTTTCCGCGCGTGCATTCACTCTCACAAATTTTTCTAACTCTGGGAGATTTTCCAATTTGCTTTCCTGAGCCTACTTTCCTCCATTTTTTTGACCTGCTTGCACTCTAGCCCTTTCAAGCTTACCCCTATAGTCATATCGTCAACATGCAGTTTTCCCAAATTACCAGTATTTCCCCTAACTGCATGATCATGGCTTTTTGTTGTAGATTCTTCTGCGAGTTTGTTCTAATCATTGACTCCTATAGAGGTGTTGGTCTTCCAAATGACTAAGTTGTCTCTGAAGAAGTCAAAAGCAATGAAATACAAGTATCAAGGTGTTTTTCCAATCACCTTAGTTACCTTGAATGTTGATGATATTTGGGATATAGAAATTGGCCATGTAGACATGGTTGAGTTTGTAGAAAGGACTACGTCAAATAACCCTAGTTCTCTGATGAAGAAGATTGTAGCTAGCAACATTCACCTGGTGTCATCATTTCCAGTGGTAGCTCATAATACATAATTTGTTCTTCAATGTTCACATTTCTACAAAAAAGACACTAGGGCAGTGGTGGATGCAAATGGTAATGTGATCATAAGATTGGACCTAGAGTTTATTGATAAAGTTTTCATGTGTCCTGCTTTGGTTGATGTTGTAAAACTTGATTTTACTATTGCTCAACAAGAATATGATAAGGACACTGAGAAGGCTAAGAAGGTAATTAACACCAAGTGGCTGAAAACTCCAAGGTCAAATTTGTCCAGATGGTCAAGGAGATTTCCTCAAAGTGATTTTGTTGAGGAAGTAGGTGATTTAATAACTCTTCTCAGTAGAATGAGGGGATTAGCTTCTTCTTTACTTTTTCATGAATGGATGTATCCTTTCATCAAGGTGATTCTCAGAGACCAACATAAAATCTTCTGGAGAGAACAAATCAGTAATGCTCTCCATGAGCAATTGATCAAGGTACATGCTACTTTCAAATTCTATATGACTTCCTATCTTGTGTACATAGTAGCTTCAATGAGTATCTTTCTAGGTTTGACATATAGGAGGGTTGTTCCTGTGTATCAATATTATCCTCAGCTGACATTGAAGGGTTCAATCCATCACTTCAGGAGGGTAAATGATGCCTTCTTTTCAGTGTTCCTGTGGCTTTTTGATCCTCAATTAGAGAAGAGAAGAGTTTTAAATGAGGCTTGGTCAGTTGTGAATGGTTTTGTGTGTATGTTCTTACAATTTTAGACTTTTTCATATCTAAGGGTTGGCTTTTTCCAAATCTATCCTTACATGTTGTCGAGATTTCCTTCGGATAAACTTGTTTTGATGGAATTGTGTAGATAAATGATTGTCGTGCATAATAAGCAAATGGAGCTTAAGAAACCAAGATTCAAGTTTCCAGTTGAAATTGGCAGATACTCAGTGTCAACTGCAGCAAAGGCCAGAGCTATGGAGACTGAGATGCAGTTGCTGACCATGAAGCAATTCAAACGAAGACCAAAGTTTGATTACAGGGGTGTGAAAGATAAGATCAAAAGAAATACTCAACTTCATGAGCCAATGGTTGAAGACATCTGGATTGATCTGAGGATTGAGGAGGAAATAAAAAAACTAGATTATAGTAGGCTATGTCTAGATCAAATTAAGTATTTAGGTTTAGCTGATATTCCTGAAGATATGGTGGATGATGAAGAGCTGGTTGATCCTAAGTATAATAATGAGCAAATTGCTAATTGTCCTCTCCCCCCTATCCAATGGTCTCAAAAGGAATTGACTTCTTTAAGAAAAAGGTTCGAACCTATGTTAGCTAACATGAACTTGTGGCTCCAAAGAAGAGGCATACCATTGAAGGATTTTGTAACTGGATCTGAAGAAGAGGTATTAGAGAAACCTAGTAAGAAGACTGAACTGAGAACAAAGAATAAAAGTGATACTTTAGGTACGTCCAAGGTTTCCAAACCAAGGATCAAATTTGTGTCTAAGGGAAAAAAGGCCAAGGTCATAGAGAAAGAGTCTGAGGTGGAAGAAATGGAAGTTGAGGCACAGAGGACTGATGAACCCGCTACTGAAGAGATGGAGGTTGAAAATAATTCTTTAGGGGAGCAAGGGGAAGAACAAAAGAAAGAGATAGGAAAGGATCAAGAGGTTTTGCAAGAAGAAGTTATGTCTCCATAGAGGGATGTACTATAGGAAGCTGAAGTCCTTCTCCTTTGCCCAATGTATCTATTTCAGTTCCTTTGTCTGTTTTGCCTACTATCCCAGTTTCACCTATCAACATTCCATCTTCTGAATCTCCATCATCTTCGAGAAATTTTTTTGATAATCCTCAAGTTGCTTTTGATAATGTTCTCCTTTCTTCTAAATCAATCCCTAGTCTATGCTCATCCTCTTTTGCCATTGGAGATTCTTCAATATTTGATCACTTTGTTTTGGGATCTGAGCGAATTTCAAATGTGGATGTGTCAGGTGCAGTGTTTACTGATACTCCTCCTATTGTTTCTACTTCAAGTGCCGGTGCAATTCCTACTACACCAATAATGGGACCTAATCCAAATGTAAGTACTTCTATGCTTCCTCCATGGTTATCAGCTTATACACCCAAGAGAAAGAAACAAGCCATCTCCCTAGATGATTTTGATTTTGGTAAACTGATACTAGTCAAGGCGAAGACTCCAAAGAAGCCTAAAATACTTTCTGAAGTGCTGGAAGATAAGGGACACAAATTTGTGGAAATTGCTAACCCCCACAGGATGCCACCATGGAGAATTTTAGTATGAATGATTATTCTATTTCCAGAATTAAACTTGGCAAAATCACACATGAGAGTGCAAAACGTGATATGCAATCTACACTGGATTCTTTGATTCAAAAGTTTGATAAAGAAAAGGAAATGAAGGATTATTATAAGGCAATGGTAGATCAATTGACTGCAGTGGTGAGGAAGATCACTTTAAATTCTGAATCAGTAACTCTTGAAGCTGTTTCTATAGAAGACCCCATCATTCAGAAGGTTGAAAAGACTCATCTCAAAGGAAAAGTGGTTGAGGAGTATTTGGAAAAAATGAGTGCACATGGAGCATCTCTTCTTACAGAGGTAGCTGAGAAAACATGTAAAATGGAGAAGGTTAGAGCAGAGCTTGATGATTTGTTTGACACTATTTCTCAAGATATTGAGTATTTGGATCAAAGCTATGATAAATGGACAGAAATGAGGAAATTGAAAATAAATGCTTTGATATCAATTGGTGTTATTCTGAATCGAGATTCATACATAGAGACTAAGGAAGCATTGACATATCGGAACAATGTTTTGAAGGATTTGATCAAGGATCTGGAAACTGCCAAGAAACTGAGTGACCAAAGTGATGTTAGTCTCTTACATAAGTTGGAGGAGCTTCCGTGCAATTTGGTTTCTAAGGATAATGAATTTCTTTCTGTGGATGAGATGACCCAAGAGTTTGAGAACATGTTTCAGAAGGAGTTTGAAGATAACACCTTTTCAGTTTCTTCCATGGATAATATTTTGGACAACTAGTTAACTTTGGATAACCTAGAGGCCAAGTTAACTAGTCATGCTAAAGTAATCACAATAGTAAGGGATGCAATAGTCAGAGCCCAGATGATTTTTAGGAACATTGTTAGTCCAGACAGTTTGGGGATGCAAGCTGCATTTACAATGTATGATGCCCATTTGAAGAAAGAAGGCAGTACAAGTTGAAGAAACTTTTCATAACTTAGTTTATTTTCTATTTTTCATATGTACTTTTGAATTAGTTTTGGACATTTCTACATGTATTTTTCTCAGATGTAATTACATGTAAAAACATAGGAAGTCCCAAATCAAAATAGAGTCCTTTGTTGAATAAGTCATAGTTAGTTGTACTTTTCCTATTTTTGCTCTTGGTCTCTCCTATAAATAAAGAGGACACCCATTGTAAATATATCTTTTATCTATTGCAATGAAACTCTGCTGAATTGGAAAACATATCAAGACTTTGAGATTTTCATGTTTATCAAATTTTCAAGTGAATATCAATACAAGCAAGCAATTTGAGTATCAAACTTTGAGTTGAATCATACTCTTTTATGATATCAGTGTTCTTATGTCATTGGTGTTATATTATATTGGATCATTGCTAGAATTGTGGAGTTAATTGAAAATTGGGAGAAATGTTCTTGTTTTGGTTAAATAGACTTTATGCTATTTTCTCATTGCGGGAGTTTATGTTTACATTTGTGAAGATAGAATTGTTTAAAGACTTTGTGCTATAAACTGTTGTGTTCAAGTTAGTTATATCATATTGGGTGAAAGTGGAGACTTTGAGCTACATTTGAATTCAATCAAGTTTAGTTGTGGGAAATAAGTCAAACAATAGAAAAATTTGTGTTTCTATGGTTTGTCTCGGGTCAGGAATTATCAAATATCATTTCTTTTGAAGTTGTCATTTTGGAAAAGAGAAACATCTATTCTGAAAAAAGAGAATAAGATGCAATGAAAACACCCCAAGAATAGTTTTAGTTTATTTAAGTATTAAAAGCTACTTGTTAGAAAGAGATCATTATCTTGAGGGAACCTCCCCTTGCTGAGAGGAGATACCCAGTATCATTATAGCTGTGGCGATATAACCATTTTGTCATTGGTTAGCTAAACGACAAAATATTCACCCAACAAACCTACAAAAAGACAACACACAAACTCCAAAAACTTCCTTGCCTAGATCTTTGGGCTCTAATACCAATTTTATGCAGAGAAGGGGTGATAAAACTCAAAAAAATATTAAAAAAATGCCTTTGGTCATCAAAATGTGGGTGTTCCTTCACAAACCTTTGGTCTTCCTTGTAACCTTTCAAAAGGGCAAAATTGACATAACTTTCAAGAAATATCTTGAAACAAAAACATAAGGGCAGTTCCAGATACCCATTTGGCCCTTTTATAACATATCTTGAAATGGGGTATGGTTTCTTTGGAACACCAAGGCTAAAAATTGACTGTCCTAGTCTCTAGGCCTAATTGTCTGAACAAACATGGGAGCAACAAATTAGGTTTTTTGGCCATAACTTTCATTATAGACATTATATAAAAAATGTAAACATAGTTTTAGATACCCATTTGGGTTTTATACAACATACTTTAGAACCAAGGTAGGTTATATTGTACGAAGATGCTCAAATTTAGACTATTCTCACTTAAATTAGGCCTACTAGGGTTTCAGCCCTGTTTTAGTAAAATGGCCATAACTTGCTTGAAACACAATGAAATTGAATTTAATAAAAGAAATAAGGAAGTAGACTCAATTATGTTTCATTTACAATTGGTCTCATTCCATGAAACAACTGTAGAGGACCATACCATTCACTATAACAGATAAAACGTTCAGAAAATGTAGAAAACAATTTATGGTAGTTTTTACAAAAATGCATATATCTCCCTCAAAACGCAATTAAAATGGACCAAATAAAAAACTTATTAAAGGTATACATGCCCTCCATAATGGGTAATCAACCTTTCATTCATACCAGCAAGGAAAAATCCATACAATTGATTGTAACCACAAATTAGCATTCTAAAATGTAGAAAACAAAGATTTCTGTTCATTATTTTTCAAAGAAACTTCAACCACACCATCTCCCCCTCCTGTCTTCAACATTTACCAAGCTTTTTAAACCTTTTCCAACTTCTCACCACTAATTTTCAAGTTACAACTATTCAAATTCCCACTTTGTGCAACATTGACCCTTCACATTCCACATTGTACAATTTGACAATATTTGCAACATTGACATCTTTTGCAACTAGACACTTCCACACACCTAATGACCTAACATGGACTTTAAAACACATAACATGGTCTTAAATGACCTTATTTACATCAATTATTATCAAAACAAGACAAAATTCAAAATTGATTAACATGTGCATGAGGGTGCCCCTGCACCAAAGGCTGTAGATGCTGGAGTTGTAGATGGCCTAAGTGTTGTTCCACAAGCACAAGTCATCCCACCAAGGCCAGCTTTGGGACAAACTCTAGGAGGAGTAGAGACCACAGGTGAACAAGACCAAATAGAAAGAAGCTCCCCTGCGAAAGAAGTAGAAATACAAATTGATGAGCCCCCTATATCAAATGATCCAATTGATATTTTTGAGGGTAAAGGACACCAGGAAGTCACTCAAGAAGATGAAGCTCAACAAGAGATCATTGAAGAAGATGCTCAACAGAAAGATATAGAGCACCATGAAGAGGAATGTGTTGCAGATGAAGAAGAGACATAACATCAAGAGCAGCATGAGGCCACACAGAGTGATCAGATGGATATGCCTATGAATCTAGAAGAGGCTATCCTTGAGCCAGTAGGTAAGTATTGAAAAAGGATGATCACCCCAAAGAAACCTCAACTCATATTTCATCTGATGATGTGGATAAGACTCAACAACAAATGGAAGAGCATGTCTTAACTGTTGAAGAACAATAGGAACAACTCATAAGAACTATTGAATAGAAAGAGAAACATGCTGAAATGAGAAAGTCCATGGAGGAAGAAGGGAAACCTAAGGAGGAAATAAAATATCAAGAGGAGAAAGTTTATGAAGAAGAGAGGATTGAAGAGGAAAAAATATAGAAGAAGAGAGAGGCAATGATGGAGAACAACAACATGATGGACAAACACTTTAAAATCAGCCTCCACCTCCTACAATCCCCTCATGGTTAAATCTGAACCTGCAAAAGAGGCAACAAATAGTTGTTAAACCATTGAGATTGAAGGATATGATAGAAGAGGTAGATAAGAAGAAATTTGAGAAGAAGCCAAGGACCTTATCCTCTATTAAAGTCAATGAGTATGGAGAAAGGATTGTAGAAATTACAACTCCTATAGCAGACAAAGATGATAGGGAACTCTTGGCAGAGGATTATCAAATCACAAAGGTAAATTTGGGTAGACAGACCTGAGATGAACAAATAAATTCTTTGGACTCAATAGTTGATGTTGTGAAGGTAAGAATGTAAAAGGATAAGCAGGCCAAGGATGAGTTGAAAATGCAGCTGAATCAAATGAAGACATTTGTCAAGGACTTTCTCACCTCAGTTACACAACACCAAATAATTATAGATGTACCCATTTTGATGTCCAAGAAGGAAGTGGATGCCCTACAGGCCATGAAACAAAAATCTATTGTGGTAGATAGGTGGGTAGCCAAGTTTTTGAATGAGGCTCTTGTCATCCTCGATGGTCATTATCCCTTCTATAGGAGAGCATGTGAGATAGAGGATAATTTAAGATCTTTTATGATAGACGCAAATGAGAAGAAGGAGACATTAGAGAAAAATCTAAAGTTGGTGAAGGAAATAAGGAGAATGAATAGAGAAGACCTGTTGAATTCCAATATTTTGTAGGATGAAGATCTAGACTTTGTGCAACATTGCATAAGAATCTCCCAATATAAGATTAATTAGCTTGTGGAATATGCTCCTAGTTTACTAGCCCTACAGAGGGAAATTTTTGAATTCATGGCCATTTTTGAAGTCTTCATTAGTGTAGTGGTAGGCCCAGAGGTGTTTTTTCCTGACAAATGTAGAATTGATACAAAGGAAAAGGTGAAGGAAGCATTCATGAATAAAATGTAGAACTTGCTAGCTTCCCCTTAAGGGCTAAATGAAGACATTTTGGATGAGTTTGTAAAGGCAAAGGCACATTTCAAACTTGCAATGGTAGACCTTGGGAAGTTAGAGAAGAAATGTGAATGCCAGCTGAATTCCAACATTTTGTAGGATGAAGATCTAGACTTTTTGGAACAATGCATAAGAATCTCCCCATATAAGATTGATCAGCTTATGGAATATGCTCTTGGTTTACTAGCCCTGCAGAGGGAAATTTTTGAATTCATGGCCATTTTTGAAGTCTTCATTAGTGGAGTGATTGGCCCAGAGGTGTTTTTGCCTAACAAACATAGAATTGATACAAAAGAAAAGGTAAAGGAAGCATTCATGAATAAAATATAGAACTTTCTGGCTTTCCCTTAAGGGTTAAATGAAGACATTTTTGATGGGTTTGTAAAGGCAAAAGCACATTTCAAACTTGCAATGGTAGACTTTGGAAAGTTAGAGAAGAAATATGAATAGGTCTCTAGCAAGTTTAACGTATTCAAGTTCAGGATGGAATGGTTAGACATGCCAGATGAGGAGTGACTTGAGTTAAACTTCTGTCAAATTTGCAAAGTACAAGCATGGGCAATCTTCTAGGAGGGTGTCTACTTCTAGTTAGTCTTATTTTTAATTATGAGGAATATTCTATGCAAAGATTCTTTATTCAAATTCTTTGTAAAAAGGGATTCACTATTTTATAAAGTGGACCCTACCAAACATTCAAAAGTTGCTCTTTTCTAGGGCGCCAAGATTTTTGCATGATATTTGGGGTTGAAAAGTCAAAGTGGGATATGCATGCAAATATGTAACACTTTAACTGTTGTTTCTTTCTTAATTGCATGTTTTTCTAGAGATAAAAACAAGGGAAAAGTGCTGCATGTGCTTTAAGGAAGCTTTTCTGTTTGTTTTGAAAGCAGTTTGGTTTTTGGGCCTCCTATATAAGTGAAGGACCTATTTTGTGAAAAGGGTCTACTAGTTGAAGAATTAATCTATTGGTCCATAGAAGTTAGTATTTTCAAGTTTTTCAGCAATCTAGGTAGTTATACAACATTCTAGTTGAGAGGAGATACTTCTTTTGGAAACAGATCATGTAATTCTAGTGTGTTCTTCCTAGATTTATATATTGTACTCAAATTTGAAGAAATTAATACAAGATGGCTGCCAATTTCTCTAGATTAGTCTTCATGCATCTAGTGTAGTGCTTTAACTTCAGTCTTTACTTCCTTATTTGTTTAAAAAATTATGAAATCTCGCCTTAAATTTTGAATTCTATTTCTGAATTGCTAGTGGAATAGAGTAATCAAAATATAATTCATATTATCATTTTGAAATCCTTTGAATCTTGCACTAGTGTTATAAACAATTGAGTCATTATAACTGAATTTAATACTACAGTTGGTGAATTTCTTAGATAGATTTGTTTATATAAAGGCAGAAATATAAATGTTGCACCAATCATTTCTTGCATTCCTTATGATCTTTCTTTAAAACAACATTAAAATAAAAATCAATTTTGATCCAGTTTGAACATTAGGAAGAAAACTGAGGCCCCTTGTTAAACTATCTACATTTATCCTATGCTTGCGCAGCATAGTTGTGACCCAACTCTCTAGACCTTGGGGATAGTTATTTACATTGCATACTCCGCATATGTACATTGCAGTAAGAATAATTATTTACACAGAACAAAAATGTACAACTTATCTTGAGGAGGCAAAACTGCCTTGATTGGAGTCCTTTAATTTTGCAAGGTGTGCCTCTAGATCCTTCTTTGCTATTTCTCGAGCTTTTATTTTCATTGACTGGTTGCTAATCAAAAGGAACAGGGCACCCAACCCCTAACCTTTCATTAGAAAGGGAGGCATTTTATCTCCTCTCCACACATCATATTTTATTCTTAATCCTTTAAATATTTTCTTCTTCAACAGTGAATGCCTGTAATTTCCATGCCTAGATGGCATTTTTGGAGAAATAAATTATTTGAGAGGAAACCAAGGGAACCCAAATGTTTTGAAAGGATGAATTTGCATAGGAGCATGCCATTTTGAGTAGCCATGAATATCTATGGAAAAAACATAAAAGTATCGCTAAACAGGTCTTGAATTTTTGTCCCAGATTCCATTTAACCCTCACAATCCTTCATAATTGTGAGAGTGTGAGGGTGGTTGCCGAGTTTTTTTCAGTCACCTGCAAGAGATATGATCTACTAACATCAGAAGAGAAAGTGAGATTTCCATAAGGTATTAAATTCTAGAGGGTTTCTTTCCACCTTTAAGTCAATATCAACATTTCCTAGCAGGACCACTAATGAATATTGCAATGTCCATGTAAAACAATCATAGGAGATTAACCTACATCCCACCCCTCGCAGTATCCTTCCTTTGGTTGATCTTGCCACCATCACACCTTTAATTTGTAATAGAGATTTTTTGGGTATAACAAGAGTATTTACAGAGTAGACTAGGGATTTGGCTACCATTCTAGCACAAGTAGTAAAATGCTAGAAACAATTGTGGAATTTGATTTTGTACTTGCTAATTGCATTTGCTTGGAAGTTTGTAAATCCATTTAAAAATAATAATTTAATGTTCAATTTATATTTTGTAACATGTGGGTCCTCTCTTTACATAGTTATAATGTTCCCATCTCAAATTTGGAATGTAGGTCTTCTTTTATGAACTTCAATACTTAAACATTGCATGCAATGGGAACCATTGAGTTTGATCATAATGAATTATTGAATTGTGATTATAATGATAGGCTTAATATCAACTATCTTGACATTTTCTCTTTCCTTTTTTTTTAAATTTATTTTAAACTTTCCTTATTACAAGTTTTAGTCATCGTGTAAATTTTATAACTTTATTAATGGTTGGCATTGAGTAATTCTTGATGTGATTTTTATGTTGTTTGTACCAATATTGTTTCCATGCCAAGTGTTTCTATTGACTAGAGTGTCCTAAAAAGTCACCTTATAAGTTAACTATAACTAATTGTCTATAAAAATTATGATATATATATATATATATATATATATATATATATATATATATATATATCATTGCTTATACACAACTCATATTATTGTTGTTTACATCACATTTCATGTTATATTAATTACATTCTCAAATTTAGTATTCTTTGAGAATAGGGTGTGTGAAATAAGTCGAGTCCACATATAAGGGAAGCGCCAGGCAAAAAAATCCTGGCAGGAATGGGATCTTGTTTAAAAAAATGGGGTCCTATTTAGGCTCGATATAAGGGAAGCGTTAGGAAAAAAAACCCCAACAGGAACGAGGTCTCGTTTCAAAAAAATGGGATCCCATTTAGGCTCAGGACCTCGAGCCTAAACAGGGCCCCGTTTAGAAATGGAGCCTTGTTATGTTTCAGGGTCTCAAGCGTAAACAAGACCCCATTTAGAAATGGGACCTTGTTTCTCAAAAGTATTTATTTTTTAAAATGGTCTCTCACTAATTTTAAAAATGGGTACCCATTTTAAAGCGGAATCCCGTTCCAAAAAAATTGAAATGCCAACCCACTTTCTAAGTTTTCTTGTAGGTTTGAGAAAGGTATTGTAATGTCCCAAATGGATTATTTTCTCAACTTAATTAAAATAAAATAAACCACATGCATCTCAAACCCTCATGGAATTATTTTCAAACATGTCTTGAAATACCCACAAAAAATTCCAACAATTACTTCATGGTATTGTTCCCAAATTGACACAAATTTGCACGAAAATTATAGGGACTTCTCCTGTTGATATATATGATTATTTAAATACAAGAAATATGTTGCTACTACAAAATAAAAATGTACAACAAAAAAAAAACAACAAACTGAGAATGAATCTCCACACCAATACTCACTAAAACTACAAATCTACATAGCACTGCCAACAACCAACGAAAGCCAAAACATGTGAGAACACTTCAATAATAATTTATTTCTGATGCAAACCACAAGTACACACATATTATACAACTGACAAAAGGATGGTGAAAACTTACTATTTTTAGTAAGTACTATTTTTGGAAAAAGGGACATGACAAGTCCTCCCTTCCCAAAATTTATTATCCTCAAGCAATTACAACCATAAAAATTTAGAATCTATATACAAAATTCATGAAACATGTCAAGCTGCAAATTCAACCTAGATCCTATACCTATGAGGTGTTGGATCTTTTACCTAAGAATACCATGCAAACCTAGAGACTTAGATTTCTTAGTGTCCATGCTATGTTCCACATAGAAGTATCTATATAATCTGGGCTCTTGGATGTGCAACTCTTTGGTGCATCCTCCCCAATACTCAAATTGATTTGTAAACTCACCAAATGCAGTTTTGGCCAATATCCTTCTTGGCATCCAGGGAACTCTTAGAGTAGTGGGCCTAAGCTGAGTGATACTCATGTAATAACCATCAAGATTTAACCAACCAAACCATACCATAAATTGGTATGTAATATGTCTCCCCTTATTTTGCATTAGTATCCTTTCTCCCACAACTTGCCTCTTTAGTAGTACATGTGCACTAGTATGTGACAAGTCAATTCTAGAACCTTTTCAACTTATCCCAATGATATATATCTGATTTGTGCTTCCATTTGGACTATTATAACATTCATTGCATCCTCTATAATACCAAGTACATATTCAAGAAAAAACAAATACTTCTATCTTCAAAACACTAAGATATGGCTGAAATACACACTAGTAGGCCCAAACTTTATCTCAACTTTAGGGATGGTACCTTCAACTTCATTAGTTGGTCTATAACAAAAAATATCTATAGATGAATAGCAATAACATCATGTAACAACAAAATTTACACCACCATTTCTCAAAAACTGAATCTACAAGCAATAGTTTATTGTGTTTCCATTGTATGTTTGCACTAGCACTAGGTAGTTTGTACCAGAAATATCTAAAACTTCTTATTATGTCACAAATATGATTTTTATAGCCCATAGGACTTATATGATAGTAAATACATCTATCACAATAGAAAATACGCAATTGAGGAACAATTACCCTTTTTACTTTTGTAATGTGGAGATGCACCTTGCTGAAAACACCACTAATTGTTTCATACTCTGCCTCAATTTGATGGTTGATAAATGCAACTTCAAGATCTGATCTATAACAACAATGGTATAGTTGAGGAACAACAATAATCATCATATAATAGCATAAATTACTCCACCAAACTCTAGATCTCAAGTTTGCAAACAAAGGTTCATTATGATGGAAGACTATGCACTCTTTGAGTCCCTCCACTAGCTCCTTCATTTTTTGCTGCTCATTATTTAGATCATGTCAATCTAGGTAGAAATTCAATCTATTAGGATTCCTCTCTACCATACATTCACCATAGACTAAATGATCACTACTTTTCCCAAAGCATGTACATGGTGGAAGTTACCTTCGTAACATCCATGTAGAGAAACTCTCTTTCATTTCTTTGATCTTCATGCGCTTAATTCTTATGGAGCTCCTCCCTTGCATTGTAATCAAACCATATCTCTCTCCTAAAGCATTACATTCTGTAGCAAATAGTTTTAAGAAATCCAAAATAGAAAGTACATATCATGAGATGATTACCTTCTTAAGATTAACCGAATCTTCTTTTGCTCTCTCCATCCATGTAGAAACTACCACATGAGATGATCCCCTAACAAACCTCCTCTCATGGCCACAAGAACTAGAAAATATTCTCTAAAGATTCAATATGGTTGTGAATGTCCAAACAAGAAGATTTTGAATACCCATCTGCATGTCTTGGTCAATAAAGATATAGATTAAGTATGAAATATTTGTGATACCCAATTTATACTTAGATTTTCTCACAAATAGAACCCATTTCTCTAGAATCCCAATGATCATATTTTGCTGCCTCAAATGGTTCTTCCATTCTTTGTTGTGCATCACTATATCAGTAACAGGTATCAAAGCAAATTGATCACTAAATACCTAATTTATCCTGGATTGGAGGATGGCTAGTGCATTAGATAAACCATAAAGTGTGATCATGAACTCAAAATTCTTGAAGTGGTTCTTGAATGTCCCCCCATGCATATCTACTTTCTCCTCCTAGCTCAATTGGTATCCTATTCTCAAATTACTCTCAGAGGAATAAACTATCTCCCATAAATTATCAACAAGTTCTTCACCCCCAAGAATCTTGTTTAAAGCTTCATGAATGGCATACATCTTTTTTCTGTCATAACCTCCCTTCACAAAGTGGTTAGAATGTACAACAATCCCCATATGATCCCTTATAAACTCTCTTTCAATCCAAATGCAAGGAATGGTGAACTCAATAGTAATATTAATACCTCTATTCACTTTGGCTCTCAAAAGATCACTCTTGTTTTAACATGCTTCCCATCATGACCAAAATATTGTAGTGACATAAGAGGAAAAAACAAATCTGAAATATGATCATTATTTCCATACCTTTGACTACCAATAATGAGATCATCCTCCTTTGTTGAGATGTAGATTGTTGAGATACCATCAACAGTGATATCCTTGCAAATCATAAGATCTCCTTCAAAAGCATGTCCAATCGCCACACTAATTTGAAATCAAATCATTGTCTTGTCTTTCAAAAGTTTGGAGATTAATTCTTGATCATCCTTCCTGAACTCTTCAATCTGTGTGCTAGATTTGGATAGAACACTTGGATCCCACACTATTGTGCATAGACCATTATGGATTCTTTCATCCTCATAAAATCTAGAATCATGCAAAGATAGTGGACCTTTGTTAGAACCAATAAAAAAATAATTTGTTTACTTCTAAGACATAACTCTCAATAAATTCATTTTGGCCTACATTCTAAAATATTTCTTGTATCCCCCATCCATTTTCTTACAAAACTTTATTAGAGAGATTTACATGCTTATCACTAATTGTTGCTCTAATGATTTCCACATACTCAATATCAACAAATTCTCTTCTTCATCTTCAGTTTGACAAACATTCCGCAAATCTAATTTCTCTTATTCCTTCAACACAAGTTCAACATCTTCAATATGTAAAGCTGATTTTTTGTTGACTTCATTGACATAAATATTGTCGTAGCAAACAAGCTTACTAGAAACCACTAAAATATCATCTTTAGATAAAGAATCCTTACCTTTATCTTGTATTGGGGGTTTTCCATCGTCTGATTTTTCTTATCATCGTGTGGATTTGTATCATATTCCTTAGCATATTTCAACTCCTAATCATTTCTTCTCCTTATGTAATACTTGTCAAATGATTTTGTGGCTTTGATAGCTTCAGGTTCTCCTTTGTATTCATCAAAGATTTAGATGATTTCATCTTCCACAAGTATAGTATTAAATATTTTTGAAATGATATAAATCACTTATAACCTTGATATTCTTCATACCATTTTGAATTTTTTCTTGCATCATCATTCTATCGCATTCTCTCAAATATTGATTCCAAGAAATCTCCTGTGGTTCATATCAACACTTCAATACCCTACAGACTAACAAGATCTTTTCTCTGATGCCACTGTAATGTATCAAATGATTATTTTCATAGATTAATTAAAATAAAATAAATCACATGCATCTCAAATGCTCATGGAATTATTTTCAAACATGTCTTGAAATACCCACAAAAAAATCCAACAATTACTTAATGGTATTGTTCCCAAATTGACACAAATTTACACAACAATTACTGGGACTTATCCTATTGATATATATGATTATGTAAATACAAGCAATATGTTTCTACTACAAAAGAAAAATGTACAAAAACACCAACAACAACAAACTGAGAATGAATCTCTACACCAATACTCATTGAAACTACAAATATGCACAACACTACCGACAACCAATGAGACCCAAAACACGTGAGAACACTTCAATACTAATTTATTGAATTTTCTGATATAAACCACATGTACATAGGTCTGATACAACTGATAAACATAACCGCAAACTTCTGCAACAACTCCACACTTAGAATTGCAATCTAGCTAAAACCCTAGCTCTAGAATCTCTCAAAAATAATGCTCTAAAATCATAGAAATTGGTTCAGAACTTACACCAAATGGTCACAAGCACCAATAATGATGCCAAAATAGTAAACACATAGAAATCCATGAATACACAACAAAGGTCACTTACAACATGTTGGCAAGAGACATTACTCCGGTATGGATTTGTATGTTGTCATTGATAGCAACCAGGCTCAGAGATCCTATCACCATGATAGGAAGAGATATCTTCAGAAGAACATATTAGATTCTAGGTCTGGTTGAAAAAAAATGGCTAAGTATGAAAAGTATGCAGAGTAGAGGATAGTAAGCTAGTATGCCTCCACAATTGAAGACTTGTAGATGCAGCTCAGGTATGATGTTAGTTGGTGTTTGATAGTGTTATGCCTCAAAGATTAAGTCCTGATCCTCTCCAGAAGTCATCATGAAAAAATATCTAAGTCCAGGTAAGCAAAGGCATAGCAGGAACAGTAAACTGGGTCTAGTGCAGAGGTCTGCATTCCTCCACAAACAAGTATTTTGTTATACGGTTGTAAGGTGTTGTAAACACTTGTATGAAGTGTCCTATTCTAGAGTTATGCGATCGAAAGTCCACCAGAAGGTTAGCTGCAAGCTGCTAAGTATCGGCATAATGTTTTATAGAGTTTGACAGAGACAAAGTCTGAGTTCTGATGGTCCGCATTTCTCCACAAGATGATATGATGCCTTGTAGTTCTAAGGGTAAGATTGGGAATGTGTGAAGAGTCCTTGATATGATTTGGAAGTTGTTCTGTGATCCATAGTAGAAGTTGCAAGTCAACAGATGAACCCGTTAAGCTTACTTTTGAGGAACAAGCCAACTAGTAAGATAAATCATGTTGCAGAGAAATGATATTGTGTGAAAGATCTATGCAAGTATTTGAATGATTAGAGCTGACCTCTATGAATACATTTGGGGGAAGATTTGGGTTTGTGCGACCCATAGTGCTTTGAATTGAGCGATAAGGTACATCCTTTTATGTACACATTTCATCTCTTGGATGCCGACCTAATTACAGAATTAAATCATGATGCAGATATATATATAAGAGTGATGATCTTTAGTTGAGTGTGTGTGGAGTGGGGAATATATGCGTGTGATGTGAAGATGCGAATAGTGGAGCAGAGTTAGAGGATCAGCAGCGATGAAGACTTGGGATTTAGAATACAGTTGTTAAATGACTACACCTTGGCATAGTGGTAGATGCTTAAGTAGTATCTAGTTATCATGTATTAATCAAGGCAGTAAGTTGGCAGTGAGCCTTCAGTAGGTTTTAATAGCCCTCAGGGTTTAACAACCCTTATTGTAATCTTGCTAGGTTTAGGGTTGAGGTAGTGAGCCTGCTAAACTTAGTTGTACATCATGGCTATGAGCCAGCATGTTCTAGGCCCATGGAGTGACCAATACTAAACGTCATTTTTGTAAAGATTGCAATATATATTTGAGAGCTAATCCTCTTTGTGGTTTTTCCCTTTTTGGGTTTTCCACGTAAAATCTTGATGTCATGTGTCATGCTTTTGTAGATGCTATTTAGTTGTATATTTTGCTTCTGTTTGATTATTCTTTTGAAATGGCTAAAAGTAAAAGTTCAAGAAAAGATTTATAGAACACTGATTCACCCCCCCTCTCAGTGTTCCTGACAATCAACAATTAGTATCAGAGTGGAAGAAGTTTAACAACTTAAGGAAGATCTGGGATAGTGTAATCATGGCAGCAAGAAGGTATGGAAATTATGAGAGGTACAATCAACTAGAAGCAGCTTTTATGGATCTTGAAAATTCTAAAGTAGAGGTCAGAGATCTAAAGGAAAATATGAAACAAGCTGATGAATGCATCTTAAAGCTGAAGGAGCAAGTCAAAAAATTCAAAGACAAATACAAAGAAGTCAGTGACCAATTATTATCAGCAAATGAAGCCCTAAACAATTTGGAAGCAGAAGTTGCAGACAGAACAAAAGCAGAAGATGATCTAAATTTGATTATGTAGAATAGATCAGAAGATTGTTCTAAACTTGAAAAATAAATTATAAGTTTAAAAAAAATATTGAAAAAGCCAGAAGTTTTGAAGAAAAATTCAAGATAAGTACTGCAAGGCTTGATGAAATGATTGCTAGCCAGAAGAATGCTGATGAAAAACATGGCTTAGGATTTGAGAAAGGAGAAAGTTTAAATTCTAGTCAAATAAGCACCGAGTCAAGGCAAAACAAAGGATACCAATTTAGAAATCAAAGAAGAAGCTAGAAGACCTCCGGTCAGACAACCAAATGCTCAAAGGTACCCATCTTTTAATGGTTATTGTAATTCATGCAATAAGTTTGGTCACATGGCTACTTAGTGTAGGAGTAGAAAGAATCAAATGACTCCATTATTCTCTGGTCAGTGTTTCAATTGCAAGAAAATTGGTCCTAGAGAAAATGAATGTAGAAATCAAATCAGGTAAAGTTTCAACAACGGGAGGAATGAACAATCATTCAAACGTAAATGCTTCACTTGGAATAGAACTGGTCATAAAGCTATTGTTTGTAGAAGTAAAGTAAGTCAAAACCCTGTTAGGTGCAATGCTTGCTACAAAATGGGACACAGATCAAATGGATGCAGAAGATTTGTAGGAACTAACTTTCAAAATTCAAGGAATAGTCAACCATTCAATGAAAAATGTTTTGCATGCAATAAATTTGGACATATGGCAAATCAATGTAGATCAAATTCTAGAAAGAATCAAAGTCAAAAGAGTGTGATGTGATTCAATTGCAACAAATTTGGACATGTTGAAAGATTTTGCAGAAGCAACAATGTGAAGAGAAATCACTATTCTTAAGAAAGGAAAATAGAGCAGAGAAATAATAAAGGAAAAGAGAAAGTTGATCTAGTTGAAACCAAGGAAAAATGGATAAAATATGGATTGATAAGGAAGAAATTTTAATTGAGGATATATCTGCACCAACATCTGATGTGGATACCCTCTTTGAGGAATGAATTGTGGGCACTGGCTCACGGGGAGCAGCATTGGAAATCCAAACTCCTCACCCAGGTAGTTGGTGCTGGATTTCAGCACAAAGATTCTTAGTAGAATTCGACAAGACAAATCCTCTGAAAGAAGAACTGGAAGGAAATAAGCTGATGCAACATTTTGCAGAGCAATTCTAATTTACCGTGTCCATCAGAAATAAGTCAAGCGGTTTTTAAAAAAGAGCATTTATGACAATCAGGTCAAGTGCAGAAAATAAAAGGCAAGTCTTTTGGTCTCAAAATCATCTTGCACTCAGAGCTATCAGAAATTCAGAGAGATCGAAGCTAAAGCAACGAGAACCAAGATTTGAAGCATTCGAAGAAAGCAAACCCTGACTCAGCAAAACAAGGTATTTCCATAGAAACCCAAATTGTGAATCTATTGAATTTTTGATATGGAAACTCCACAAATTGTAGTTATTACTGAATGACCTCGACCCAAGTTCAAGAAACACCTGCATAAAGCAACCAAAGTGGACCAAACAGGTGCATTTTCAAGTATACCCTACGGAGTCCTGTATGTCGAAGATGTTAGGGCATATATTCATGTTACCTTAGATGGACACAACAACATTTGTCTATTAGATTTATATATCAAGCATCTAACTGATGACCAGTTTGATCTCAAAGAAGAATACAAAACCCTAAAAGAAAAGAAGTTCATTCAGTATGTGGATTTTCTTATGTTTGCAGAAAATGAATGGGTAAGGTACATTATGAGCTGAATTCATGATGAATTCATGTGGCTAGGGTAGCCCTTCAAAATCACTAAGGAAGCATTTAGGGCAGTGACAGGATTAAGTTTCTCTAGGAGTGTGCCATTGTTGGAGGATGTGAAGAATCAAACTTTTATAGAGGCCACTGGAGCAAGGTTCGAGAAGAGGGCATTGACCATAAATGACATCACAAATCATGATGTAAGATTCACCTCAATGGTTTTGGGCTATAAGATCTATTTCTCCAACTGGTAGAATTCTGTCTCAGGAACAACAATCTATACTGCATATCAAATGGTCAAAGAGAATGTAGATTATGATTTGTGTGAATTACTACTCACCCAACTATTGGAGAACCTAAAAATGATAAAGGAAAGCAAGAACTACCCCTTCAAATATGGTACAATGGTCATTTGCTTATTCTTTTATTTTATGAATGAGCTACCAAATATGAAGAATTTGACTTGGTTAAGCAATAAACTAGTAGCCGTCCAAATCAAAAACCATCTAAATAGCATCAGAAGTGTTAATGAGCAAAACACAACATTATGGGGGTACTTCAAAAAATTTTCAAGGCTTAATGCAGGCTAGAGAAAGAATTCCTAGGAAAATTGTTGACAAATATAAGGATAATATCTGTTTCATGGTTACAAAAGACTAATGCCTAATGGAAGCTATTGAGCCTAGGATTGTCTGGGTAATGCCAATGGGGTATGAAGTAGATGGGAAGATTTTGGAGAACTATGCTCAATACATGTTAAGTAAACCCAAGGATAACATAGAAGAAAGGTTTGGAACTTATGAAGAGCTATCCATGAAACTTCATGTTGAGTTTAGAAAATTTAAATCGACTAGAAAAGTTAGAAAAGAGGTAGAAGAAGTTGCTGCTAGGTATGGAATCACCAAAGAACAACTGAAAGAAGTAAGGGAAAAAGTAGAGAAAGTAGCAGAAGAAAAGCAAAGGAATAAACTGGTGCAGGTTCTAGAAAAATCATAGGTGAAACATGATAAGTTTGAGAAAGTTTAGAGGACTACCATAAGCTCTGCCACTGCTTCAATAAACCTAGAGAAAACATCAGAAGATTCCTTAGCCAAAGATATGAAGAGAAAGAAGATGAAAGGAAAAAAAGATTATATGTTAGTATAAGTGAAAAAGATTAAGAGGAGACTGAGACAGATGAAGAGATCAAAAAGATGAAAATTGAGATTGACAAAGCCCCCAGAAGCACTAAAGAAGAATCCTTCAGAAATGTTAAGTCTAGTAAAAGACAGAAAATGCCTCCAGTAGTTGCAGATATAGTAAAGGCTGTCACTGTAGATGGGAATCTAAAACTTATGATTAAACACTATGATGAATTTAGTAACGATGACAAAAGGAGTCTGGAGGAAGCCACTGTAAACTATCTTAACACCTTCAGTAAAGCCCTCATTGAGATCATCTCTAATCTCCCAAAAAGTCTAGCTAATATCTTGAGCATCAGAAAAGAGAATGCCAGAGCTAAATATATTGAGTTGAGAAAACATGTGTTGACTAGACTTTGTCTAGAAATCACTGCAGAAGAAGAAAATATGATCTCAAAGGAGACCAAGGATCAATTTAGAACTAAAACAAGAATGCATTTGTTAATGCTAGGTGATATTGATAAAGTGCTAAAAGAATCAAAAGAAATTATCTTGAAAGCTTTGAAACAAGACAATCTTCCCATTGCAACTGTCAGTGAAGAAACTGATATTCCTGTCAATTCATCTACTCTAGAAATACATTAGAGTCAATAACTAGATACAAATGGCCAAATGTCTGAGGAGAAAGAGGCACCTACTAATGATTCTCAAGTTAAACCATCACCTGCAAAACATATTGAAAAGGTTACCAACAAAGAAAGGACTAAGAAAGAGTTGGTAGTGGAAAAATATCCACCTAAACAAGAAGAGGACACCAATAAGGATATGTAATTAGATTATCCAGAGAAAAGCTAGAAAGAAGAAGTCTCTGTCATAGCAAGAGACATTGTGGAACTTGCGAGAGAACTGTTGGAGAAGAGAAAACAAGTTCTAGATGAGCTCGAATTTCTAAATGGTCCAATAAACTTGGACATAATGTCACTATAACAAAAGTTTAAGTTGGTTACAATTGTTCAGGCAAAGGCTCAGGAGGAGATACTAAAATCACACATTGAGGATAGTGAAGTGATTGATGAAGCATCTAAGATTTTGGAAAATCTATTTCCTTCCTACAAAAGGGATTCATCCATGCCCCCAACAAGTCATCTGAAGGGATTAATAAGTTCCATAAGCAAACAATTTGTATCATTTGAAAAATCTGCAAAAATAAAGGTGAGACAAGAATTTGATGAAAAACGTCTGGAACAATTAAACATAATGATAGGAAAAGACATAATCTCATTAAACAATACGATAGCCAACATTCAAAAAGCTGTGAAGGATGCTGGAGATGTGTACAAGTTTTGTTTGTCTTAGCCCAAATCTACTCAAGAGATTGAAGAAAAGATCAAAGATTTGGAACAAAAACTGATGGATATTTTTGAGAAATTCGATCCGGAAACAGAGTTAGTCACAAGGAAAGAAACATAAGTCATTAAGATTCACAATGAATTGACTGAATTAATAAATTAGAAATACCAAATAAAAAGTAGGATGGGACAACTCAGAAGACTAGTCTGTCCAAAGTTAGATTCAATGACAAATGTTATTACAGAGGCTAAATTAGCTTTCCCAGCAGACACAACTTCTGATCTTCAAAAGGCAAAAGCCTTAGTTTTTCTTCTTAGCAGTCAAATTCAGATTCTAGAAAATGCAAAGAAAAGTTGGGATGCTGAGTGGACATTGATAAAAAACATATTTAATGATGTGCTTAAACACATGTAATATTAAAATGAAGATTACACTTGTAAATATGCGGCAAAATATATAAATTTTTAGGATTTTGACAAATTTTAGGTTCCAGATCAACACCCTTTGCCATTAATGTCAAAGGGGGAGAAGTAGATTAGTGAAAAATGGATAATCATCTGAAGGGGAACAAGAAAGCACAGTGTATATAGTAAGGGGGAGCAGTCAAGCATTTTTCACTAAGTGTTGCCATCAATGCCAAAGGGGGAGATTGTTGGCAAGAGACACTAATCCGGTATGGATTTGTATGTTGTCACTGATGGCAACAAGGCTCAAAGATCCTATCACCATGATAGGAAGAGATATCTTTGGAAGAACATATTAGATTCCAGGTCCGGTTGACAAAAAATGGCTAAGTATGAAAAGTATGAAAAGTAGAGGACAGTAAGTTAGTATTCCTCCACAATTGAAGACTTGCAGATGTGGTTCAGGTATGATGTCAGTTGGTGTTTGATAGTGTTATGCCTAAGAGATTAAGTCCTGATCCTCTCCGGAAGTCATCATGAAGAAATGTCTAAGTCCAGGTAAGCAAAGGCATAGCAGGAATAGTAAACTGGGTCTAGTGTAGAGGTCCGCATTCCTCTGCAAACAAGTATTTTGTTATGCTATTGTAAACACTTGTATGAAGTGTCTTATTCTAGATTTATGAGATCTGAAGTCCACCGTAAGGTTAATTGCAAGCTGCTAAGTATTGGCATAATGTTTGACAGAGTTTGACAGAGACAAAGTCTAAGTTCTGATGGTCCGCATTTCTTCACAAGATGATATGATGCCTTGCGGTTTTAAGGGTAATATTGGGAATGTGTGAAGAGTCCTTGATATGATTTGGAATTTTTTTTGTGATCCACAATAGAAGTTGCAAGTCAATAGATGAACCTGTTAAGCTTACTTTTGAGGAACAGGCAGACTGGTGAGATAAATAATGGTGTGGAGAAAGGATAGTGTGTGAAAGATCTATGCAAGTATTTGAATGATTAGAGCCAACCTATATGAACATGTTTGGGGGAAGATTTGGGTCCGTGTGACCCATAGTGCATTGAATTGAGCGACAAGGTACATCCTTTATGTACATGTTTCATCTCTTGGATACCGACCTGATTATAGAATTAAATCATGATGCATATATATATATATATATATATATATATATATATATATATATATATATATATATATATAGATATAAGAGTGATGATCTTTAGTTGAGTGTGTGTGGAGTAGGGAATTTATGTGTGTGATGCGAAGATGCGAATAGTGGAGCAGAGTTAGAGGATCAGCAACGATGAAGATTTGGGATCTAGAATACAATTGTTAAATGACTACACCCTAGCATAGCGGTAGATGCTTAAGTAGTATCCAGTTATCATGTGTGAATCAAGGAAATAAGTAGACAGTGAGCCTTCAGTAGGGTTTAACAACTCTCAGGGTTTAACAACCCTTATTGTAATCTTGCTAGGTTTAGGGTTGAGGTAGTGAGCCTGCTAAACTTAGTTGTACATCATGGCTGTCAGCTAGCATGTTCTAGGCCCATGGAGTGACCAAGCCTAAACATCATTTTTGTAAAGATTGCAATATATATTTGAGAGCTAATCCTCTCCGTGGTTTTTCCCTTTTTGGGTTTTCCATGTAAAATCTTGGTGTCACATGTCATGCTTTTGTGGATGCTATTCAGTTGTATATTTGCTTCTATTTGATTATTCTTTTAAAATGGTTAAAAGTAAAAGTTCAAGAAAAGATTTATAGAACACTAATTCACCCCCCTCCCAGTGTTCCTAACAATCAACACAACACCCCAAAATTGTTCCAGAAACACCAAATTTGCATATGAATCCACTTGCAAGCAAACTGTATGCACCTAAAAATGGCTAAGTCAAATTAAATAAATATTTTAATATTTATTTTATTATCATTCCTCTATCAATTAAATAAATATCCTAATTTATTTAAATGATTCACATCCCTCCAATAATTAAATAAAATTAATTTATTTAATTAGATTCCCTAATTCTTCTATAGTCATCTCTAATTAAATAATCCCAAAATTATTTAATTAATCCTAAATTCCTATATCCCAAAGTCCTAATTTCATAAATCCACCTCACCTTTCCACCTCACCATGTTGCACACATAATTAAATATTTCAATATTTAAATTAGTTAATATCCCCTCACCCACATGTCCTTTTTATCCTCCAGTCAAATTAGTTAACTAATTGGTCAATTGAGTTCACTCCTAAATCTACTGTTAACTCTTTAATCTATTATGTTAACTCCCATAACTCATGAAAGGAGCTTGGACACTTGTCTTCTTCTGATTCACACACATTCCCTCAAGCTTCCTCAACCATACACGTCATAGGTAATTCCTCCAATCATGGATCTATTGACACTTGGATTTGGCCTCTCTTGAGCCTAATAAAGGAACCCTCATTCCCTCATTTTCATATATCTCAAGCTTTTACAATCTTACTATGTAGAAATCCTACCAGCGTGCCTTTAGCAAAGTATCCTCATTGCATTTGCATTATCCCATTATCATCACAATCATCCAACCATGTCTCCATTATCCATTATCCATCCACATTAGAGTTGCATTTGTAGTTTAGTCTTCATTGCATTATCCACCTATATCCATTCTCCTATTGTCATCTTCAACAACAAGGAAGTACACACTTTTGAGAGCTCAAATCATACACAAGATTGATACGAGATAGACGACAATGGAAGCAACGAGGTAAATCAATCTATGAAGGTAATATTTTTATTTATTTGTATTTGTCTCACTTTCATTGAGTTATTGGATATTTAGTTGTTTATGCTATTGTTCACATTTTCCTCTGACATTTTTGGCACCCACCATGGGGCCTAGCCTCGTTTTTAATCTCTATTTTGAGTTTTGGTCAAGTTGCAGGCATGATAGGTCATTCCAGCACATTCATTCTTCCTGTTCAGCGCATCCATGATGACAATGATAGTCCGACGCATATAAAGATTCTTTTCATGCATCTGACCACTATTTCAGTGCATTCATTTTGTCTGCGCATTCAAAACTTCTTCCTGCGCATGTGTTAGATCTTTCTGCACATTTGTAATCCTGCGCATCCATTTTGTCTTTTTATGCATCCACTTACTGTTTCAGTGCATTTGATCCCTATCAGAGAATTGTATTAAATTTGTAAACTCTTCGATACTAACCTTGGTTGCAGGAATGTCAGTCATCAAATGGAGGCCTTTAACACACTGATCTTGTAGGTGTAGGAGCTTGGTTTTAATCATTTAGCTTCATCATAACTTCATCTAGATCTAATTAGGAGGAAGAAATTTGATATCTTCATGCAAATTTTCACTTAGATCTAATTAGGAGAAAGTAAGCTGTATTGTTGCATTACAACTTGCACATAGTCCCAACCTAGGTGGATAAAAACTGAACAAATCTTCAAGTCAATCTTGTAATTACAAATCTCTCATCTAGCTTAAATTAAAGGAAAGTAATTTGTTTCATCCTTCAACAACAATCTTCACATAGATTTGTTTAGGGGGATAAAATGAATCATCTTTTCAAAATTTTTGCTATCTTGTCAAATGGATTGTGCTTGGTAGAGTAAACACACTTAGTTTTTAACTAGGAGTATAAAGAACCAGTGTATTTTGTGTTTGGAAATGATGATAGGACTATGCTTTCCCCCTTCTTGGGTGACCAAAATACCAATCTCATCATTTTATATGTGTTACCTTTAGAAGAGGCCTGCCCTTGGAATTTCGTCCTTCCAAGTGGGATGACCTCAAGCGATAACGGGCTAAAGCCAAGCCACTTCCAAGTTGCTATAAATAAATTGTAGAATGCACATGAAAATGCACATGCATGTAGAATTTTGAACCAAGAATTCATTGAAATAAATAGTTTGGCAAGACCTATCTTGATGTGAAAAATATTCAATGTCAAAGTAGCTCATTCGGCTTTTTCTGAAAACTGCACTTGTCAAAAATCAATTAGGGTTCACCAAGTCACTATCCTGAAAAAACACCAAATCACCTCATGGGAAGCTGCCATTTGTGGAAATAGTTCATTTAGGCTTCATGAGAATGTGCACAAAAGGGTTTTTCACTAATCCACTCCTTTCATGAAATTTTAAAGGCCAAAGTTGACCTCTGCAACTTTCTAGAAATGTGGATGTAAAAAATAGAACAAACTACATTTGCTTTTGACCTCGAAAAAATATCAAATGAGATGTTGGGGTTTTGAAAATTGGCATGAAAGTACATTAACATGGGGTAAATCTAGAATACCAATTAGTTTTCCATAATAATCATCCAGTTGCTAGATATTGGCTTCCAAAGATGACCTCCTGGGCTAATTTAATACTGTGTAGACAACAAACGTTTTTAGTACCCTCCAACTTGATGCTTGAAAACCCAATCAAATCTGATCATGGGAGGCTAAAATTGAATATGCACACTCACATATGTCAGATGAGTATGCCTACCAAGTGGTTTGGCATGAAAAGTGAATATGCTTCAAAATATGACTCTCTAAAGTAGGTCACTGTGGGAGATTTTTCAGGTACATTTCTGAGTGTTGCAATCAATTTTTTCATAATGGGAACCTAAAATTTTGCCAAAAATTGTAGGAAATTTTAGGTCCCAATAGTGGCTCTTGCTTGGGGATGTATGCCCCTTACAGGCATAGCTAGATCCCAGATCTCTGGGGAACAGACCAAAATGCCTTGTCCATTGGGCAATAGAATACAACCTCCTTATTTTCCCTAAACTGTATGGCTTGAAGAACCACACTATAGTTGGTGGCACAAGGCCACCAAAAAAAGAAAAGTTTATATTTGTCCCTTTCATATACTTGATTTTCATCGTGCTGTAGTGAAACCAATCTAAAATTTTTATTGAATTCTGCTTGGTTGAATCTATTCATATCTTTCATTAACCAATTATGCTCAATGCTGCCAATGTATTATCCATTATTATGCATCTGGAAATCATACATAATTTGAACATCCTATCATCATGTGACAAGCCAAATCCAACCTCCATGTGATGCCTTATTTTATTAAATTTTCAATCAACCACCAAATGACTGCTCTCCACTTGAACTGGAAAACAAAGCAAATCAAACTGCATTTAACATTTATTTTCTTCAATGTTGGCACCATCTAATGACATAAGATCAAATCCAAAAACATCAGTACTGTTTTCAACATCACATGTAGCTTGTCCACATAGTTGTCATCTTGAAACTTTATTATCAGAATCAATAATTTGTAGATTAATATGTTTGAATCATTAACACCCCCAGATTCAAAAGTGTGCATTTTTGGAGTGCTGCTACAATGAAATCCATGACCACCATCTGTCTCTATCTTATCAGAATGTAACACTGGACATAATTTTTCATATTCATCATGAAGTTTATCATCCTTGTGACACAAAGTATCTTCACTGTCAAAGCATATGTATGTTGGGCATGAAATTTCAACATCATTCTTGTGCGTATATTTTTGATATTCAATGGTCAATAAATTTGAAATTTGCTCACTGCTGAGTGAACATGCTTCTTCATTCACACCATCCACTACTTCTTCTTCTTGTTCTCCATAAGAGCTACAAGCACCACTTAGTTGTAGATCAAAATTTATAGGTTTCTCATCAAAATCTAGATATTCAACAGATTCTTCATAGCATACACTGCTCTTGCCAAAAGCACATTCATAATCTAATATGTGAGAGAGGCTTTCTATATTGTCATCCTTATTATCATTCAGACTACCATAGCAACTATTTTTTCTTGCATGTCCATCCCCTATGGACTGATCACAATCATTACTTTTTTCATTATTGCAAGGCATGATGTTCCTTTGTATTTCAACTTCTAACTTATTTTTATCAATACTATGATATTGCATAAATGGCTGCACCTCCATTGTTAACTCACATTATTATGTATATCATAATCAGGTCTGCATATTTCTTCTTCATCAAGTGTTTGTCCTCTTTCCTGAATATGCAAATACTCACCTTCTTCTTCCTCACATTGCTGATTCAGGTATTGAGGTGGGTGGGCTGGGACAACATGAACATCCATACTTTGAAGACTTCTCTCATCTTTTAATGTATCATATGTCATTTCATTGTTTGTTGGAATATGCTGAGGCCCCAAGTCTTGTGAAAAAATATTCATAATTGTCATCAAACTGAGTCAGAAATAACCTCTTGAAATCTCCCCATGAAGATACACTTTGCATGGGTAAGCTGATACACCATTCTCTTGCATAATCCCTCAATGACCTTGCAAAGCATTTCATAATGACATCTTCTGCATAAATCTCAAAGTCCTCAATAAATTCACAAAAAAGTTGCACATGCCTGTGAGATGATTCATATTTCTCTCCATGAAACTTAGGTATATGAATTCTAAGCTCAACTAGATAACGATTTGGGTAGCCTTGGATGATATTAAAGTTCATTGGTTTATCAATGTCTAAGACATACAATTTTCATGGAAGTAGTTGACATTGCTGACTATTTTGATGAGGGGCTTGATATTGATAATGTTCAGCATATTGATTATATTCATGATCTTGGTAGCCCACTAATCTTTGATCAGGTGAGATAGGATAAGCATTTATTTGATTTGGGACTTGTGGTGTAAAAATGTCTTGCTGTATTTTTTTTTTTAAATTTGAATTTGAAATAATTTGGGGAAAAATGCAAAAAAGAGCAGAACTCTCGTGACAAAATTACAATGAAAATAGAATCAAATTTGTAAATAAGGCAGAGCACCCTAGCAATGATTTTCCATGGGAGGAGAAGAGGGTTTATGGGGGCTGGGCTCCCCCTTCGCAACCCCTCATGGAACAAGGCTGGCAAGTGGTGAGGAGGAGGAAATCGTAGAGAGGAATTAGGGTAGACAATACTTCAAGAAAGAATGCCCAAGATAGGGTTTCTGGGATTTGGGCTATCCCAATTACTTCAGTAGACCCAACATTTGCAACTGGAGCAAATCGCACTCTAATAGGTAGGGAAAGAAGCCATAATGCTCAATTCCCCCTGTTGTCTCTCAACCTCCCCTTTAAAGGCAAAACATTACGGAGGGTTTCTCAAAACCGGCCCCCAGGATCCTTCATTCGAAGCCTTCTCTAAACAATTCGATGAATCCTAGAGCACTCCTTCATCGATCAACTCCCCAAAACCCTAATTCCAAAATTACTGTGGCCAACATTTAGGGGAGGGGCAATAACCAGTTAGCAATTCAAGAGTAGGCAATCCCTAGATCCCATTGGTCAAGGCTACATATGAATTCAAAGCAGCATCAAAAGCCCGAGACCTTGGATAAGAAAGCATTGGTAAATATTAGCAGTATCTACTTAGACGGTCTGGGGAATCACTGTAGAGCCCATGGCTTCTTTATTAGTTGGTGTGGGATTGGGTAGCTTGTGAAGGAAATTGTGGATTAGGTCCAAGTCCTCCTCAAAGATCAGGTAAGTATCACTATCACTTCTGAAGATTTCATTTTTATTGATTGCAAAAGTGTAGACCTTAAAAAATAAATTTTAAATAGCAGAAGATTGCTATACAAAGGGTATAAATTTGAATATGTAGATTGGCAACCAAATTTTGACCCCAGTAAAATGAAACTTAAAGTTGCCAGATGGGTCAAACTACCAAATCTCCCGGTTGAGCTCATCTATAGCGAAATCTTAAGGGAGATAGGTAATCACCTGGGAGAATTTATAAGAATTGAGAAGGAATTCTTAATCCATTCAGATGTTCTCCTATCAATTAAAATTGATATAAGCATTAAAAACATCGAACCTCTTGAAATTAACACTAATTTGGCTAATTATTGTACCCAGCCAGTATTTCACCAGGGTCCTTCTCCCAATAATACAATCAATAGTATTTCAAAAAGAATAACCAACAAGAACCCCAATCCCCAGTCATCGGGTGTCAACATTAGATTCAATGATAACAAGGGCAGATTTATAATGGATTATCAGAGGACCAGACCTCCATCCCTCAGCGGCAGAAGAGATTTGGATGGACAAATTTAGAACCTGAGTATGGTAAAAGCTTAGTCTAGAAAAAGCCCTAAACCCTCTCAAAATACCATAAGAAATACCCAGAGTCAGAATCATGATCTCATTTTACAAAATTTTAACCTCACACAGGAAAGCACAGGCAAAGAAACATTTGTAGCTACTAAGTCTCCAGAGTACACTTATAAACCTCAGTTAGGCGAAGGTAGGAAGGAGCTTGAAGAGGGAGAAGTCCCTGTTGAAGAAAACATGAATAATATTTCCCCAGCAAAGGAAGGTAATACGAAACAAAAGGTATTAGAGACACTAGAATGGGTTCCTAACACTTATGAAATAGAGGGAAAACTTAATGAGACAGGATTTCAAAAGATTTCCACAGATAAGGTTAGCCATAGGGAGCTAGAAGAGATATGTGATGGGATCCTCGAGGAGGCATTGCAGGAAGTAGTAATTAAGGAAGCAAATAAAGAGAAGGAAAAGCTAATCTCTAAGATCCTAGAACTTGAAGAATGGGAGAAGAGGTAGGAGAAGAATAAAGAGGACCCAAAGGAATAGGGAGATAAAGAGTTATAGGAAGCAGGCCTACGACTGGGCATTGCAATAACCGATTTCAGTAAGGAGACCCCAGATTGTGCCAAAAGCAATAAAAAGAGGGGCAAGAAATCACTTCTGGAATTAAGAGAGAAAGCAGGTGAGGCAACAGATCAGACCAAGATAACCACACTTTTTAATGTAGGGAAGGGGAAGTACCTTCCCGAGGCGCCATGAGAGTCCACACTTGGAATGTTAGGGGTGTTAATGCCCCTAACAAACAATGAATCATAAAACACTGTATAACCAACACAAAACTAGATATACTAATGCTTCAAGAAACTAAACTTAATAAAGATGAGATAGACGCTCTAAATAAGAAGCTAGGAATATGGGAACTAGCAGGAGTTCTAGCCGAGGGTGCTTCAGGAGGCCTTGGGGTAATCTGGGATCCTAGAGTGGTTTCATTCTCAGTGATAAGTGGCAGGAAGAATTGGATGGTTAGGAATGTTAGAAGCATCAGAAGCAATCTACACTTTTTTCTCCTTAACATCTATGGCCCTTCTCAGAACCAGGATAAGAGAGTAGTATGGACAGAAATAGAACAATTCTTGGGAACTTTACAAGATCAAGTATGTATTCTGGGGGGAGACTTCAATGCAATATTGGATCCTAAAGAAAAATTGGGAGGTCATGTTAGGTTATCTACAGCAGCGAAAGACTTTAATGATTGGGTTCAGAAGAACAATTTATTGGAAATTAAAATTGCATAGGAAGGTTTTACATGGAACAACAGAAGAGAAGGTTTTAGCAATATTGCAGAAAAACTTGATAGATTCTTGTTAAGAGGTAATTGGGCCCAATTCCCTTATATTCTGACGGCAGAGATCTTACCATACTTGGGCTCTGATTACTACCCAGTGCAACTGAGTATCTCAGAAGATTGCCAACCCAAACGTTACCCCTTTAAATTTGAACAAATGTGGATCAAAGATAACAACCTTATTACCCTAATTGAGCAATGGTGGAAAGAAACTAGAATATCTGGATCTAATCTTTTTTGTTTAGTATCCAAATTGAAAACTATTAAATGTAAGCTTCTAAGTTGGAATAAAACTAACTTTGGTAATATCTTCGAGTCCAAAACTAAGCTAGAAGAAGAACTGGAAAACCTAAACAGAATCGTGATTACCAGAGGAATGGACGCTGAAATGTTTTCAAAAGAAAAATAACTAAAAATTGAATATGAAGATATCCTAGCCAAAGAGGAAATCTTTTGGCGTCAAAAGTCAAGAGAAACTTGGCTGGAAGAGGGAGACAAGAACACTAAGTTCTTTCATAACAACACCAAAGCACACAGAAATGCAAACAGAATCCTCAAAATTAAAAATACGAATAATGACTGGATTGAAGATCCTCAACAAATTGCACGTGAAACGGTTAGGTACTTTGAAAATATTCTTAATAATCAGGAGGGATCAAATTGCATGTACCAACAAGCCATTCTGGAAGATATCCCAAGGATTATTTTAGAGGATCAAAACAAAGCTCTTAATGGTAAATTCACCAAAACTGAGGTAGAGTTGGCAATCTCTCAAATGCAACCAGATAAAGCTCCTGGTCCCGATGGCTTCCCAGCCTTCTTCTAGAAATGTTGGTACTTCATAGGGATGAAGTAGTCGAAGCATTAGAAGGGGTAAGAAATTCGGGAAGTATTCTCAAAGAGGTAAATAATACTTTCCTTACACTTATTCCAAAAAAAGAGAAACCAGAAAGTCTAGGGGATCTACAACCTATATCTCTGTGTAATACTATTTATAAAATCCTCACTAAAACCATGGCTAATAGGATTTAGACAGTTCTTCCAGACATCATTAGTGATGAACAAATAGGGTTTGTTTCGAGTAGATCTATATTTGATGGAGTTATTACAACCCAAGAAGCCATTCATACCATACAATAAAACAAAAAACCTAGCATGTTAATTAAACTAGATATAAGTAAAGCCTATGATAAGGTAGACTGACGTTTCCTCTGCAAAACCCTAGAGGCTTCTGGTTTTAATAAACAATGGATAAACCTCATTTATGCATGTATTTCTAATCCCAAGATCTCAGTCTTAATCAATTGAACCCCGGAAGGTTTTTTTAGCATTTCAAGAAGATTAAGACAAGGGGACCCTATTTCCCCTTTTCTCTTTATTATAATGGTAGACGTATTAGGGAGAATGATCACCAAGGCTAGGGAAGAAGGAAAGATCCAAGGAATCAAAATCACTTCCAGTGTTGATCCTACAACACATCAATAGTTTGTAGATGACACTATGCTCTTCGGTAAGGGGTGCATAGAAGAAGCTAGGGCGTTCAAAGATATCTTGAACTCTTATTGTAGGGCCTCTAGATAGGAGGTAAATGCTGATAAATTAGCAATTTATTTTTTCAACACAGATCCTGAAACTGAAAAAGAAATATGTAGAATCTTGTCTTTTAAAAAAGGGGAAATGCCTTGTAAATATCTAGGTATACTGTTGGGTAAAAGTAATAAGATTAATGATCTTTGGGACCATATTACTTCCAAGATCAGGAATAGAGCAGAACCTTGGAAAGGCAAATGGCTCTCCTCAGCAGGCAAAGTGACAATGTTAAAATCGGTTCTCTCAGCTATCCCAAGTTACCAATTATCCTGTATGAATCTTCCAATAGGAAAACGGGAAGAAATCAACAAAATTCTAAGAACTTTCCTATGGCAAGGTTCGGGGGATAAAAAGAAAATGACACTTGTGGCTTGGGACAAGATTTGTAGACCAAAGGAGGAAGGTGGTGTAGGAATCAAGGGCAACACTGAGAGGGGGGGTGAATCAGTGTTGTGTGAATTTTCAAAAACTTTTGTTTAAACTTCAACTTTCAGAACTCAAAAGAAAGATACCATTGATTTGTACAATGCACATGACTGTGAATACAAGAAAAAGAACAAAACTTCATAAGTAAATCAAACACACACAAAGATGATCAATATGAATCATGACACAAGATATGCACGAGTGGAAAACCCTCCAGGGGTAGAAAAATCACTCCAGAACTGCCTCACTGGCTTAAATGAAAAATCTTCTTACAAATGTCTCACTGACATATACAAAGGTCTCACTGACCAAGGTCTCACTGACCACAAGCCTCATAGGCATACTGTGCCTCACTGGTAAACACAATCACTATAAACAAAACATCAAACTTTGTGTGCAAGACATGATTGCCGTTCAATCAGATTTGCACCATTGTATACAACCTTATACCTTCTATTTGATTTTCAAATCAAGACCATTTTCTTTTACTTACTTCTGCAAACAAGCTCCATATACAAATCTCTATGAACAATTTTCTCTGCAAATTAATCCTGTATTCTATTCAACAACATTGCATATCAATCCTGTATTCTATTCAACAACACTGCATATCAATCCTGTATTCTAATCCTCCATTCAACAACTCTGCATATCAATCCTGTATTCTAATCCTCCATTCAACAACACTGCATATCTCTGTCTGTTTCATCTCAATGTCTTGATCAATCAAATTCATGATTTATGCACCTGATTGTCATTACAATTGCATATTGTCTTTCTAATCACCTTGTCAATCTCTGTATCTGTATTTGATCCCTGTCAGTTCATCATCAATCTGCACAACATCACTCACCTCATCTTGTTAATCCACACAACTCTTTAATCAAAGCATCTGTAATATCATAAAATAAAATCTGAATATACTTTCACAACCCATTCATAATTCACTTTTTCAAAATCCCTTCATATTCTCTTCTCTATTTTTAAAACAAAAAAAATTCCCGTCAATTCTATGCATTAAAAAATCTTTTGATCTTCCTCTTCTCTGTACATGATCCTTCACATTCTTTGACATTTCAATTTGGACAATTTCTGTATTCAATATTATCCCTGCAAATAAAATCTTCAATTTGATTTTCTCACAAGACAAAAACATCATTCAATCCTGTTGATCTTCCTCAAAAATATCTTCATGAAAACCTTTCATATTCTATAGCTGTGAAGAAATTACTTTTCTCTTCATGTCTATGACTGTTCATTTTCTTCCTCTCTTCCTCTTTGCAAATTCCTACAATCTTATTTCATCTTCAATAAAATCAAAAAATCAATTCATCTTTGAAAACCAATCTGCCTCAAAAAAATCTTCAATCTGTAAAGAATCTTTCTCATTGCATCATTGTTATCTCTGCAATTTTTCATAAAAATCTTTACTAAATTCTTCAATAAAAAAAATCTCCTCAAAAATTAAAATCTTGATGTTTGTCTCTTTAAAAAAAAACTCTTCATAAAAATCTTCTTATTAGAAACAAACTCCTTATATTCATGACAAAAAAAATATCAACCAAAAATTTGAAGGAAATTACTAAATTTTAAAAAGAAACTTTTAAACTTTGGTTCGGGCTTCAAAACTTTCTATAAACTCCTCACAAATTTTAAGGAAGAAAAAATAGCTTTTTCCTAATACATCGACCTCACCCAAACCGTTGCCTTTTTAAACTTTTGGCAGTGGAAAATTTAAATTCAAACATATTAAACACCCGCCCATGTATATAACCTGCTCTATCGGTGGAAAGGGGCCGGTTGCCCTATGACTTTAAACCCTCCAAGCGGTGTTTTTATAAGTTGAAAACCTTCTATCATAGGTCACTTTCAAAATATAAGAAAAGTGAAATAGGCACAAAGAGTATGTTTTAGATATAAGATAAATATCTTCTAAACCTCCAACTTCAACTATACCTCTTGCATAGTGTATAAAATTCCTCTTCATAAGAATGATATCCAAAAGATTAACAATGCTTTATCAACTAAATATTATGAACCAACCTTACTTTGACCATGGGTGACAATACCTATGAACTAGTATATAACTCCTGTAATCAATTCTATCAGTCCTTGATATAGAGTATGCCACACAAAATGAAAACAATCCAATCCTCATTGTAGTGAAAGTCAGACAACATGATAAAGGCTACTGAGATCAAATGACTAATTCATTGCCACTACAAGTCATCTGTGACTAAGTCATTACCACTACAATTCATCTGTAAAGATCATGGCCAAAAACAACACACAAGATGATATAAACTCTACACAGGATGATGTGAACTCTTTGCTCCTCCTGATCCTTTAACAAGTATGTATCTCTGCACTGGATAACCAAACATGATATGCACTTCATCAAGTATGAAATGAATCACAACTTCTAAGCAAACTCTATCCAAACATAGATGAGCACACATGAATGATGAACATTTGTCAACACTTGACAACCCTAAATCACCTTATGACTTCACTTACCAAAGAACATAAGAAAACACATTGAAGGCCAAACTTGATCAACCAAGTCCTGATGACATCAAACAAACTGAGGACACCTTTTTGACATCAATGACAACTTAACTCCATTAGGTGGCTTGGGCTTAAAAAACTTCAGAGAACAGAGTAAGGCTTTAGGCGCTAAACTTGTATGGAAAATGTATCAGCAACCCAATTCAAAATGGGTTAAAATCCTTAGAAACAAATATCTGACAGGGGGGGAACCGGCATCCCTCTTCAGGATGGCTAACCCCCCTAAAGGATCTCACCTCTGGAATTTTATGATGGATTGTAGGAATCTCATTATGGACCAATTGACTTGGAGTTTGTGAGACGGTAATCAAGCACTGCTCTGGGATGACTCATGGGGGGGTTTGAGGTGATAAGCAGCTTGGATAACTTAGAGAATGCCAAAAGGATCCTAGAATCCCATTGGGGGAAATATTTAAAAGACTATATAGATTTTCCAAATCAAGGGGAGAATAAGGGTTGGAAATGGAAACCCCTAGATAATATGAACATTTCAGATAATGAGAAAAAGAAACTAATTGACATCCTTAACAAAAGGAGGGTATCTCTCAAAGGAGACTCAGATAGATTAGTCTGGGATGGGGCTAAATAAAGAAATTATAAAACCAAGGACATTTACAAAACTTTAATCACACAACAGCTAAGACCAAAATCAGAAATACCACTGAGACTATGTTGGGATAAGAACTGTATCCGAAAGGCCGAGCTGTTTGCTTGATTGGCCCTTCAGAAAAAATCCTAACTGCAGATAAGTTCACCAAGATGGGATATGAGGGGCCTAGCAGATGTTCCCTCTATGAAGAGGATCAAGAAACATCAGACCATATTCTTCTTAACTGTCAATTCTCTAATAAATGTTTGAATTGGCTAAGTAATAAGTTGGGATGGATTACTGCCCTGCCTAATAACATTTTGAACCTTTTCCAATGTTGGCCTGAGACTCACAAACAAAGCATCTACCATATGCTATGAACAATTACCCCTTTGATCATGGTTTGGGAGATGTGGAAATAAAGAAATAGAATAATCTTTAAAGACAGAAAGCTAACTTTTGGACAGTTAATTATTAAGATGGAGGCCATTATTATAGAGATAGTCAACAGTAGGATTCTAAAGAATTCTAAAACAGAATCCACAATGACTCATTGGGATGAAAAAATGCGGGGGAGATGGGTAGGACTAAAACTACCCTCCTTTGTGGGACCAGGTAACCACAACACCTCCAACAAGAGACATGAATGTAAGTGGCAACCTCCTAAAGTAGGTTGGTTCAAGCTAAACTTCGATGGGGCTTCTAGGGGCAACCCGGGAGTCGCAGGAATAGGCTGCGTAATCCATGATTCTGAAACTAGAGAAATCACAACCCTAGCCAAACCCCTAGGTGAAGCAACTAATAACACAACAGAATTAACCGCCTTGATTGAAGGTCTGAGAATCTACAAAGACTTGAAAATTGAAAAATTAGAGGTCGAAGGAGACTCCGCGATTGTCATTAATGGCCCGTGGAAAGGGAATATGCCTAATTAGAGACTGAATTCCCTACTGGCTAATGCCCTTGACATCATTTCTTCTTTCAGAAGGTGCACATTCAATCATACCTATTGGGAGGGTAATAGCAAAGCAAATTCCCTTGCCAACAAAGGGGCTGATGGCTTCTACCTTCCTACGAAAGCTAACACCAATGGAGTATTATTAAAATCAAATTGAAACAAATGAGGAAAGTTGTTCTAAGGCCAATCAGCTCTTCACTAGACCTTGAACTAACATTGAGCATCTAAAGATTCTAACCTTAAGTTAGCAGTGGAGTATAAAAGAACAATCAAAAACACTTGACAGATCCTCACCCGGCTGGGTCGATCTCAGACCCCTTCAAGTTAGTTGTAGATAACTCCAAATTAAAAATTTGAAGCATGACAGCGATTGGAAGTCCATTCATCAATTTAACTAGAGTCACTTTCAAACTTCTTTGTAACAGGGGGCAGACCATATTAAGAACTCATAAACAAAGATTTCAGTTTTGGCTATTTTTAACAAAAAGCTTGTCAGAATTGTGACAACAGAGAAAGTTTTTGGGACTTAGTAGGGTCTATCTTTGATTTCCTCTATAATAATATCTCTTCTGTTCAAACATTCTATAGGCAGATTTAACTAAACTTGTTTTTAGCCTACAGCTTGCCCATATTGACATTAACAAAGGGACTGAAATGTTTTGCAGATCTTAGTTCAGAGAAAGCAATTTTAATCTTCATATAAAGTCTAAAAGAAGAGCAATCTACTTAATTTATCCTTGCAGGAGATTAAAATAGTCAAAGCCATTGATTTTCTGATTGGTGTCAGGTTGAGATAAACATTCATCAAAATTTTAAGGGCTATTTGGAGAGGCAGATGCACAGAAATCGGTGGCCAATGAAAAGTCATTAGGTCCAGATCTTCATGCATATTGGTGTAAGCTACGTCAAAGCACTTTTCTTCAATCGGTGAGACTTTAGAGTATTAGAAACTCCTTGATTTTTCTTTCCGATGCTTATCTCTTGCCGATGACTACTAGTTCCCTCCGTTCCACTGAATGATCAGTGAGAGTCCTATCGAACTCCACTATCGGCATGACTTACACTATTGGGAGGGTTTGTAGAGTATTCGCTGATAGTATTTCCTTATGCTAATCGGCGTGACCATGCATTTTCTCCCTGATGAAAGGTCATCGGTGCCACTTTCTCCATCGATGTCTTCCAAAACAGGTTACAAGTCCTAAGAGGATGCTAGGCTCTATGATCAAACTTGCAACATTTTTGAACCAACTAATGGAGTTAACCTAAATGATTGATGACTTATATACATATGCATATGTGGTTGGCCTCTATATTGTGTTGAAATTTCCTTCCTTTCAATCTTTGCATTTGTATATTGTATATCATATGAATTTGGAACATATATACAAATGCGGACCCCATCAGTTTTATAAAACAACCTTCTGAATTACCTTCAAGTTCGGCTTTTCATCACCTTCTTGTATATCAAATACATATATTTCATATACAAGCACAGACTTTATTAGGTTTATGAAATAAATTGAAATTATTTTCGGATCCGCCTTTGTATATATCCTGTTGTATTACTTTCTTGCATATCGTATACATATCTCTCCAACATACATATGTGGTCCCCACCTGATGTATATAATGTTCAAATCTCCAATTATGCCAGGTTTTGTATATTATTCTCTTGTATATTTTCTTTGTATATTGCCATTTGTATATTATCTTGTATAAGAGCACATACAAAGCATCTTATACAAACCCTCTCTTTACCTTTTATCCCCAGCGATGCTTTTATTCCTTTGTATATTGGGTATGTATATTATAAACATACAAGCACCTCGAACATACAAAGACTTTTCAATATTTAACTTTCTTTTTGCATCCGGTTTGTATCTCTTATTTGCATCCTTTTAACTTGTATATCGGCTTGTATATCTTATTTATACAAGTCCAATATGCAAATGGTGGAATCCACATCACTTTTCTGATTGTATCTTCTGAAATGCAACAATACTCGTATCCAAATTTTAGATACAAAGCTAAATACATACAAACTCCTTTGTATCACCTCTTCGGACTTATCATTTTTATAAACCATAGTTTACTTACTTTTCGGCTCCGTGATGTATATAAAGTGCAATGCATCTTCCGATATACTTTAAGTCGTGATGCATCATTTTAACCAAATTTCAACCTTTCTTGAGTTCCGCATTGTATGTATATTGAAATGTATAACCTAAAACATACATACAATGCACGAAACATAGAACAATAAAACCTTATTTCATAATCTTTTCAGTTCCGTAACATGCATATAGCTTTGTATATCATCTTGTATGTTTCCCTTTGCCAAACATACAAACTCAAAATACATCCATCAGACTTGACAAAATATTTATTTAAACTCTTAACTCTGTCGGGTCTGGTTCTATGAAAAGTCATCAGGTCTGGATCTTCATGCATATCGGTGTAACCTATGCCGAAGCACTTTTCTTCAATCAGTGAGACTTTAGAGTATCAGAAACTCCTTGATTTTTCTTTTCGATGCTTATCTCTTGCCGATGACTACTAGTTCCCTCCGTTCCACTGAATGATCGGTGAGAGTCCTATCGAACTCCACTGTTGGCATGACTTATACTGTTGGGAGGGTTTGTAGAGTATTCGCTGATAGTATTTCCTTATGCTGATTGGGGTGACCATGCATTTTCTCCCTGATGAAAGGTCATCGGTGCCACTTTCTCCATCGGTGTCTTCCAAAACATTCTCCCCGATCCTTATTATCATGTCGATAACCATTTCAACTAGTTTTTCATGGAGCATGGATCAGTATAACAAAAGGAAGGTCTTGCCGATGTTAAGAAATTGAGGCCTTTTACATTATTTGTGATAAAAGTCATGGGATATATCAGTTGTTTATTCTGATTTTGGGCAAAACATTTTTTGCTTTGTTGGAAATAAGTGAGTAAGAACACAAGAAAATTTCAAAATTTCAGGTCCCAACAGTGACTCTCAACATTACTTAGTGAAATGGTTGATCACTTACCTATGCCCACATTTAGGTATATATATTTGTATTTATACAAGTATATATATTTAAATGTTGGTATATATAGTGGATTAGTCAACCAGTATGGGATATCCCCTTACAATCGGATTTAAGTTAACAGTGATGCAAGTGTGTTTTATTATTTTGATAAACTTGGCAAGAGCAAGCTTTTATTCTTCCCTCTCTGGCAAAGAATTTAGAGAACTAATAGGTGTTTGCAGGAAAATGATTTCTATGTATCTCTTTTGTATAGCTAACATGCGAAAAGAATTGGAAGTTTATTCCTGTGGTTTCAAGTAAGACAGGTATACTGGTAGGAGAAAGATAGGAGAAGTCCCCTCACTTGGATTATAGATAGCTGATTTAATGATTTATGTCATGGAGGACATCCCAGGTGCCGGAGAACCAAAAATCCATTCAGCAAGAGGATATCAGAAGAAAAGCCATGGATATGAGCAATGTCTTAACTTGTATTTTAGAAATTGTATAAGAAAGGATGTATCCTTGTGGGGCTTGACCTTGTATAAGATGTATAAATTCAAATTAGACTACAAAAGTCCTGGGCTAGACCGAAGGTTTTCTTCGCTTTGTTCTTTCCTACCAGTGCCTGCACTGAACAAAGCTATATTTTATTATTAATTATATATATTAATGGCCTCAGCCTTTTACCAATTAAAAAAAATAAAAATGTCTTGTTGTATATGATATGCACTACATCCATTGCCAAGATTTTGATTGTATCATGAGACACATGTGGTGTCAAAGAGTCACTCGCATTCACATACCTAGCCTCATTAGATGCTAATATATATTGTGATGAATTTGAGGCACGTTTGGCTCTTAATTGTTGCAGTTCTTGAATCACTTTTTTCTCTTCCTTTAACAACTCAAGCCTCCTTTCTTCTTCTGACATATTCTTTTTGACTAAAAATGGTGTTGTTACAAGATGTTTTTGTATTCTTCATTGAATTCCTTTTCAGAGTCACCACCTCTTGTCAAAAGAGGAATGATTTCATCTTCCTAGGTCCTTCTTGCCAGCAGAGTTACCAATCTGTGTTTGAATTCAAAACTTCACTGAATTTGTAATGAGATGGTCTTTAACCAGAGATTCTAGATTACTCCCCAGCAGAGTCGACAATTCTGTTAGGTCTCAAAAATGTAGGTTGTAAACCTTAAGAGGATGCCAAGCTCTCTTAATATTTTTGGCTAACGAAATAGGGTTGATATGATTGAAAACCTCATTCTCTTTAGGCTCTTCCATATCCAGGCGGGTGTACCTTGATAGCTGATGCAGATTTAAAAGTTAAACTTAGGGATCTATCCACAGTGGCATGTAAATGTGAGATAGATATAAGCTTTAATAACTACTCCTACTCCCAATGTGTGAGATTTTGAATATGTAGATAAGGTTTTGAAATGTTATTTTGTAATGACCAGTGCTTTATCTATTATGGGCAACAGAGTCAGGATGTGTATGATAAACGAGTCCTTCTTGGCTTAAATCAAATTATTTGGCACTTTTCAAATGTTTATACCTTGTATAAACGTGCGAGGTTGTCAGTTACTTGTGCTCTTCCTACAAATCCCAATGATATTTTCCCAGGTTACTATGATCAATTGAAAGAATTTAATCCTTCCTTGAAGGAGCCAGTCAGATTAATCATACAAGAACAAAAAATGTGCCTTGATAAATTAAGTGAACCCTTGATTTATTAGTTTAAATAACCAAGGAAAACCATCCTGGAGACAACACATATAACACATATGAATGAACATTAACAAATAATTGAACACTAGAAAGTTGGATATCAGGTAAAAATATTCTTCTCCATTAAATCGATTCAAAGATTTTACAATTCATGCTTGGACATCTTCATTTTTGGTATATTTCATCTACTACCTAACCCTAATGATTGCTTCTATTGCTGCTAATTATTGATTCTTGCTTATTGATGATTCCTGATAATGGATTTTATCTCCCATTTATATTTTGATTTTTTAGGGTTATGACCCTTCATCCATTCTGGTGCAACCTTTCTTATTTTGATTATGTTTGGATAAAATAAAATACTTAATTTAACTTCTTTTCCTATGTGAATTAATTATCATCCCTCCTGTTCGATTGCAATCTTCACACTCACATTCACTTTTTTTTGGAAACGTTTCACCCTTAATTAGAATAAAAATATCACTAGGGTAAAATAATCACCACTTTCTAACTCCTTTGGTGAAACTATTTCACATTTCAGTGAAAATATTTTACAATTTCATTTTACGTCAAGAGACAATTTAAAATAAATGTTCTCCTTGTGAATATGTTCACCTTGTTTTAATTGTAAAATATTTGATATAGACTCCCGTGAAAATAATTTCAATGGTTACTATAATCCTTCCTTTGCTAGAGATTTTTACTTCACCTTTACCTGTATGTACTTTCACTATGCTCCATGGGTAAAATAATTACCCACTCCTAAATGTCTTCCGTTAAAATGTAAAATTCATTTTACTATAATCACAATTTATTTAATCCTTTTATTTGCACTTTGCTTTATCTGCAAAAAAATATATCTTTCACTGATGTTCATGCTTCTTTTATTGCTCCATCAGGTTTTCAGGGAGACTAGGAAATCAATCACTCTGATATGCTATAGTCCTCTTGATATTAGGGCTTCTTCACATTAGGGTTTCTTATGTGTTTACATCTTTGCCCTAACTGCAGCCTACCACTCCCTGTAGTGATGCAAAAAATGTTAGGGTCACCTTCTCCACCACATCTACCAAATCTACGGGTAAATTCTTTAGAAACCATTCATGATTTCTATTCTTTGGAATCGTGATTCTCTTGGTAGGATTTGTGACAAAAAAATTTGACAAAAGATGACAACATTTGACAGTGATACATAATCTAGAATTGTATATTGCACATTCAATATGTGCTCAATTGTCATTCTAAAATTTCTTGGATCATCAGGATTCTCAAATGGATATGCTTCCACTAACATGGCATACAATATTATGCCATATGACCAAACATCTGCAACATTGTCATCGTATTCTTTCCTTGATAAAACTTTCGGGGCTATGTATGCAAGCGTTACCATAATGGATTTGGGCTTATTACCACCCAACGCTATGCAGACAAATACAGAATCTAGGCGTGTAAGATTTAATTTTTCAACGACCTCTCCACTGAACATATCAAGTAAAACCTCTTTCGAATGTTTCAGGTGCTCCTTGGTCTCAAACTTTTCCCCAATAGAGGCAAATAAAGGCTTTGAGCCTACTCGTGGGGCTAATTTCATTCCATAACCAGATAATTCCATTGAACTAAAATTTTGTATTCCAACTTCAATCAGATCATATGATGATCATACATCCTTCCCAATACAAGATTGTTGGGCCGCTTCTTTGAATGGGAACCAAAAACGAACATACTGCAATCAGTCTTTTGTGAAAGAAATTCCAAGGCAATTTCACCCCTACTCTCATGATATCAATCCAAATTGAAAAAATCTATGACAAATTCTTCTTTGTAGAGATTGAGGAAAAACCACGTTCTAACCCTAACAGATGCAATGCAAAAATAACGTCCCATTTTCACTTTGGCACATACTCAGAATATGCTCATGCTTTTCATTGTGCCTTCACCGTTAAATTCAATGGTGGCTTCTGTAGAATCACAATCCTTTCTATTTCTCTTTCACATATTTGTCTGGATCTGTAGTCAAGTAGCTGCATGTTTTGTATTACTTGTTATTTGATTGCTATCCTTTTTTATTTCCAGTGTGTCCCAGTTTATGTGCAATGAAGATGTTAACCAATCGAGGAACACAATCATATGCAAATATATAAAGTTAATTCTCATCTCACCGATACTTTATTTAATGAAAGGACACTTGAATGTCACCAACATAAATCCGATCACCATATGTGTGAATTGATACAATCATATTAGGAAAAATCTTATTCTCACATTTTTGAAGTGATTTCCTTTTGCCCAAATCATAGATTTTTAGTACCTGCCCAATTTCAACCAATAGGTGACCTTGGAATTGACATAATGCCAATGTTACTCCATCAACTGGTGTTTTATGTACAAGTTCAAGTTATTTCCCATCATCCAAAAATTTGTAGAGATGAATAAATCCTCCTAGACAATTCTTTTTGGGCCAAAACTCTAAATATTTTGCAGTTCCAATGGCAACAAGAGTTCCATGTTCTTTGTCATGAAAGGTGACAGAACAAATGCTAAATGCAACTTCATTATCTTGCAGGGCTGAGATGCATGTGGTTTTACTAGATTTAGGATCCAAAACCCTGATGCAAGATGCCCATTTCTTTGAATCATTCTTTTGAAAATGCATAAACCTAATTTATGCTTACATAGTTTGGCACATACGTTACCAGAGCAATTTCAAAATATAATATCTAGCGAAAAGCTCCACTTATTTGGTATTTAACTCTGCACTTTACATTTATATTCACTAGAAATTTTCTAAAGTCTTTTCAACAAATCTATTTGTGTCACACCTTCACATTTCATATTGTTGTCCACCAGAGCATTCTAACAACAATACCCAATAAAGATCCTCTTTCAATATGCTTAGGTGGGCATCCATTCTTAAAAATCCTCTAAGCGTAGCTTATATCTAGCTTTGTATGTTGGCAGCAGTCAAATGATATTGATTTGTCTTTATTCCTTATATACCTAGTCATGGTTGGGAATTTGAAAAAACCTTCTCTATCTTATATCATTCCTTTCATTTAAGGAGGGCATGGAAACCCTAATGTTCATTTCCTTAGGATAAGGTACCAATTTCCAAACAAACATCTTCTAATGCATTCATACTGCCTTATTGTGGAATCTCACTCCTCTAAATCCCACCTACATTGAAGCCTTTATAACATCATAATTGTGTGAGGCATGTCGGGTTCCATTGTGGGCCTAGCTAACAAAAACTTTCGTTTTGGAACAAGTTTTTGTCCTGAATTGTCATGACACTGCCTCAATATGCATCTGGCATGAAAAAAAAAAGAGTAACAATCAACATCTTTTTTCTGGCTCTTTGTCTCTATGACCAAAACAAGCCAAGTGGCATCTAGAACGACCTTGGAAAACTAGTCAAACCATCTCCTAGAGCCATGAAAATGCATAGGCATGTAGACTTTTGAACCAAGAATTCATTGCAATAAATAGTTTGGCAAGACCCATCCTGATGTGAAAAATATTCAATGTCAAAGTAGCTCATTCGACTTTTTCTAAAAACTACACTTGTCAAAAATCAATTAGGGTTCACCAAGTCACTGTCCCGAAAAAATATCAAATCACCTCCTGGGAAGCTGTCATTTGGGGAAATAGTTCATTTAGGCTTCATGAGCATGTGTGTAGAAGGGTTTTTCACCAATCCACTCCCTTCATGAAATATTAAAGGCCAAAGTTGACCTCTCTGCAACTTTCTGGAAATGTAGATGTAAAATACAAAACAAACTGTATTTGCTTTTGACCTCAAAAAAATATCAAATGAGATGCTGGGGTTTTGAAAACTGGCATGAAAGTACATTAACATGGGGTAAATCTGGAACACCAATTGGTTTTCCATAAAAATCATCTAGTTACTATATATTGGCTTCTAAAGCTGACGTCCTAGGTAGATTTAATACTATGTAGACAGTAAACCTTTTCAGAACCCTCCAACTTGATTCTTGAAAACCCAGTCAAATATGATCATGGGAGGCTGAAATTAGATATACATGCTAACATATGTCAGATGAGTATGCCTACCAAGTGGTTTTGCATGAAAAGTGAACATGCTTCAAAATATGACTCTCCAAAGTAGCTCACCGGGGGAAATTTTTAGGTATATTTCTGAGTGCTGCAATCAAATTTTTCATAATGGGAACCTAAAAATTTGCCAAAAATTGTAGAAAATTTTAGGTCCCAACAAGGACAATATAAATATTAAATATATACTTTTTTCCAAATGTCCCCTGTGGCCCTTTCCAATTTACTATTTCAGATGGTGGAAAATTACTATTTTTAGTAAGTACTATTTTTGGAAAAAGGGACATGATAGGCATGGTAACCGATCCTTAGCCTTGGACCTACAAGTACAAGGTTATGTCAATATAAATAGAAAAAATTGACTTTGGCAATATATCTAATGGTTTTTTTTTTTTTAATTTTTTTGTATGAAATTAAAATCCATTATAGATGACTGTCTCTAGTTTTCACATATGTATTTTCCTATGATTGGATTTGTTTTTCTATTTTTTAATTAATTTATGAGGAAACTGGTCCATAGACTTGAAATATCAAGTGTCTGTATTTTTTAATAACTTTTATTTTTTTAAGTTTCTTTAAAAAAAGTATATGTCATCAATCTACACACAATTCTTTACACAATGATAAAAATTAAAAATTATTAGTTTAGCTCAAACTATGCTTGATGGACATGAGAGGTTTTGAGAAATAGCAATTAGGTCCAATTAAAAATTAATAAAAAAATATTTGAAAGAAAATTATAAAAAATATCCTCATCAATCTTCAGTATAATACACATATTTTCCCATAAAGAATTAGAAAAATACTTTTAGTTAGGTCAAATTATGCTTGTTGGACACGTGCATTGTATGGTCCTAAAAAAGTGAGTTTTAAAAAGTGGTTTTTGTACAAGCCTATACAAAATTAATTTGTATCATTTGGGTATTAGAATAAATTACATGTTTGAAAACTAGACTCAAAATCCTACATTTCATATTTCTGGACTTTTAAAAGATTATATGTGTAAGTGCTTCAAATTTTTAGTCCAACTATGACAAACTTTGATTTTTAGGACAAAAACTTCCACGTTTTGGCTAAAAAGTGGACCCATCTTCTTGCATACACCCAACATTGAATGAGATTTTTTTAATGTTTGTGTTAAACTTATTTCTTTCTATCCTACTGCAAAAAACTTTTGTTTCTTGTCATGGAATGCAAATTGAGATGAATAGTCAATTTATGTCCTCACATTTGATTAAATGCTATGTGGAACTTTATATACACCTATATCCACAATCAAAAGCTTAGCTCTAAAGACCCACTCAAATAGGGAAACAACTACCCCTATGAGTGAACCCAAAACTTAAAAAAACATAGCTGTTTATAGGACATTAATGATATAGTTGTTGAATGATAGATGACATGTATGCTTTGCTAAGTGCCCCTATGGAACAATTTTTCAAATAGAATTACTTAATTTTAAGACTTTATCGCACATTAGCAAGACTAAGCTTTTTAAAAGACTAATTTGGATCTACTTTTGATGTTGTAATATTTTTTTATAGATTATTTATGAATGGAACTTGACACCTCTTAAAAATGTTAGTCTTCTTTATTGATCTAATACTAATTTCAAATTTATAGGGCAATATATATAAATTGCAATTGGCATAACCATTGCACCTCCTTTCGGTGAAAGTGCTAGTTTATTTTGTAAGGAAATAGCTTTGTGGTATAATTATGAAGTGATTTTGAAAGACACAAATTGGATACAACTGTGTTTTGTAATTTTTTGGTGGTTGTTTGTATCCTTTATAGGTATTCATTGTAGGGAGATAGATGATCCTTTCCTCTGGAGAATTTCATGAGAAAGCCAAAGAGAAACTAAAAAAATGGCCTTGAAAGTATAGATGGGACTCTAAAGAAATTGTATGAGGAGAAGGGTCCGTTGTTTGGAGAAGAAAATGTGAATGTGGTGGATCAAGTCCTAGGGCCAATAGTGGTATCCAAGAGTGCCTATGAAGCAATGGGGATGTATGACCTGGGTGGCATAAAGTAGTTGCCAAATTTGTTTGAGTAGATGGAACCATTAAAGGCTTCTCCTATAGTAGCTACTCTTCCTCACACAGATGAAATGGAGCAAGTTTATGTCACCGTACACAATGACTTCAAGGCATGGACATAAGCTATTCCTAAATATCGTACACAATAACTTTCAAGCCACAAACATACACTAAAGGGGTTCAAATAACTAGACACATAAGGCATAGATTCATTCCAAATTACTTGTAGTACATGCACACTTCCCATTCAACAATTATTTGACCCTCCTTAGGGAATTATAAAGCCATCTATAAATGATGATAATTGTATTGAGCTATTCAAACCTAGATAGGTAGTAGGTTGTGTTTTAATTACAAGATAAGTCTTCAAGATATGTTTATAATGAGTACTTTGCTTATCTTGTTTATCTTGATTTGGTATTATTTTTGGAAATTTTTTAGTTGTACTTTTTAAGATATGTTTTTTGGAAGGTTTTATATTCACCCATAAGATTTGATATGAGAGCATGAGTTTGTGTGGATACTTCTTTAGTTAAGATTCAAGGACTGAGGGGTATCCATTCTGCCAAAGTTGTCTGGGGCATGATATTGGCCTCATCCCTTATAATATTATACTTCTAGGGATTTGAACCTTGGTGGATGGTGTAATCAAGGACCATACCATCATCCTCATCAATTGTACTCAACCAATTGAGCTGCAACCCTTTGGTAAATAACATGGTTTTTAATTAAAAAGCCAACATAAGAAATGAGCCTTTTACAAGACCTATGGTAATTGGGCATACTTAGTGTTTTTTTAAATGTTTTGGGCTCATTTTGATTAGAGTGTTTTTATGTAATAACAATTTTATAAGTGGTATCTTTTCTATAATAATGAATATGAATCCTAAAATTTTAATTCAAATTAAATATTGCTAACTCCCTTTTTACTAGCTACATTGTAAGTCAACCTAATGCATGATTGTGTTGATTTCTATGCTATGTTGTATTTTGAAAATATATTTGTTCATTTTGAAATCACCTATGAATCATTAGAAGAGCATTCACATGAGAGCATCATGTAGTAGAATCATAAATCAATTTGATTATATCATCAACTTACATAATCATCCTTGGCATTGTATGCTTGCTTGATGTCTTTGATCTTGGTTTATTTCCTTTGAATCGAACCACCTAGGGGCTAATTAAGGAGAATATGATCTTTTCTTAGCAAATTCCAAAATAGTTTTAATAGACACCACCTCAATTTAGACACAAGTACATTGAGCTAAAGTGAGTCTATAATACTTATTCATTTTTTGCTAGTTCACTTCAATGGGTCTAGGTTTAATTCCACACACTTGATCATTTTCACACCTGTAAAGATCAATTCTATAGACATAGATTTGAACTAGAGCAAAGCCCAATAAATTTACATATTATAAGCCATTTGCATGACTATGTCCTAAAATTCTAACATATCAACAAATCAATTTTATCCTTTCAAAATCTAACTAAACACCTTATTTTACTTATGTAAATCCTAATCTAAAATTAATATTAATCAAAACTCATTATCATAAATCATGTTTATTTATCATTATGATTTAATTAATTTACCTATAATATTTATGTAGAAATGATTTATTCCCTGAATTAAAAAATGAAAAATTTAAATATACTTTAATTTAATGCATAATTATTTCTTTTTGAAATTCCCAACAAAAATTTGTGTAAAATATTTTTAAATACACATTGATAACACAAAAACCTAAACATTAATCATAAGCACCAAGCACTTGAACCTAAACTATAACCACTAATTCTACCTTAAATCTTAAACATTAAATGATAACACTAAACTCTAAACATTATATCTAAGCTAAAATTACTCTCTTATGATGTGGAATTATGAATAATATAATGGAACTATGTTCCTCTCATTTTAAGCGCTTATGGAACCTAGTGTATGAATTACATACCACACATATAAACTAGCAATTGCACCTTAGTGTGCAATGGGTACGCCAAAAATGAATGTGGAAAGGAGTTGTTGTGTGGATAAAAGCAAACATTATTTTGCATATGGTTTCCTTAAAGTATACATAGTTTGTAAAATTGAGTCGGTAAGAGCAATAAATAAGGGGGCATATTTATAATAGTAAAGAAGATTTTTTTATTTGTTTGTAATATTAATATTCTCAAAAAGAGAGTATGTAGAATATTTGCATTAACTTTTTGGCTCTAGTTTGATTTGTTTAATCATAGTAATCATTTAAACATTGAAACTATGTAATGATATGTGTTGTTGTTCTACAGTGGTAAGTAAAGTTTGAGTAGATGATTTGGACCAACACATACCAAGATCCACTTTTTACATTGTAAAAGTACCATAGTCTGATCTTTAATGTAGGATTTTCCATTGGAATGCTTGACCGTAACCTCAAGTATATCACACAACAAAACACTTTTTGTCACCATGTTTATGTAGTTAAGCTTAGTTTTGTAATACCATGATGGGTAATGACTCTCTCTCTCTCTCTCTCCCCCTTCTTCTCTCTTCCTCTATCTCTTTCTATCTCTATATATATCTCTTTTTTGTCTTTCTCTATTTTCACTCTCTCTATCTCTGTCTCTCTGGACCTTTTTATCTCTTTGCCTCTCTCTACATTTGTCTCTATATCTACATCTCTCTCTGTTTCTCTATCTCTATCTCTCTCCCCTTCTCTATTCCTCTCTCTCTCTCTCCACATAAAATCTTAAGGGTAAATTGATTAAGGTGGAAGTTGTACAGAATTTGACAAAAGAAAGACTTGGTGAAATGATTAATACAATTGGAGGTTTTGATTTGATAATAGGTGGAAGCCCCTATGATAATTTAATAGGAAACAACAATATCTCTCTACATATGTTTCTCTCTCTTCTCTCTCTATACATCTCTCCTTTATATTTCTCTTTATCTCTCTTCATCTCTATCTCCCTCCCCCTTTCTCTCTCACACACTTCCTCTCTATTATATCTCTATCTCCCTATGTTTTTCTCATTTTTCTCTCTTCGTATGTTTTCAAAATGACACTCTAAAAAGACTATTGGTGCATTAGAGAGATTTCAAAAGAATAAGTAAATACTCTTGCATGGAATTATGATCTCCATATTCTTTTCAAGTCATCACTTGTAGCCAAATCAAAATATTATTTTTAAACACAAGCAAGTAAATGAAACCATTAATTATATAATTCTATTAATAACATATATAAAAAATAATAAATGCCAACACTTAGTAACAAGAAATTTCATCCAATCAACCTATACAATGACAATATTCTACTCCTATTATTCTTCTAGGTGCGTTGACATGAGTGACATGTTAGTTATTTTCTCTTAGCCCTTTTTTTGCTTTATGGTGTATCAGAAATCCTAGTTAATTCATTGGTAGTCTCACTTCTTTGTATCCGTAGATATTAAGAATCATCTTTTTCTTGTGGTTTGGGACATTTCCTATTTTCCTTGAAGCCTATTGTTAGTAGTGAAGAATTTCTTTGATTTATTTTCTTTCAATAAGACAAAGAGTGGAATAGAAGATAATGTAATATGTAAATGATAACCTATGTATCTGGTCCCTCCATTTATAGTTGACTGGCCATAGATTTTCCTTTCTTGTTAGTGGAAAACTATATTTCTTAGAAGTGATTTTTCCATTATAATAAGTCGTTAGGAATTAAGGGGATCTCCTTGACTTAAGCCTCTACAACTATTTACCCTTTTCAATATTTATTGTGATGGAGAATGAGGGGGTGCAAATACAACATTGTATCTAATCAATCATCTGTTTGTTGAATCTACTCTTTCATAGATTCTTTAGGAGGAACTTTGAATCACACTTGTCAAATTCTTTAGATATGTCAAGAATTATAACAATCCCTAACTAGTGTTGTTTTGGCTAAGTAGAGTTCTTAGCTAAGATCTTGTCCTTGATATTGCATGTATTGGTTGTTCATCCACTTATAATAAATTAATAAATTAGTGAATGCTCTAGCTCTTCCTATCTCTATTTCTTGTAGATTCAACATAATTAAGTGGTATACCCAAATGATGCAAAGCAAATTCTACACCCCCATTTTTAGAAAACAAATAAAGGATATTAATCCTAGATAAATAGGCTCCAAAACAAAAATATGGTATCCTATAATGAACAATTTTACATCTATGGAAGATAGTTTTTAAATGTTTGGTTACAAAGTCTCCATGAATCTTTATAGAATATATAAATTTCTTTTTAAAAATAACTTATTTACAAGACACTTAGTTTGATATAATGCAATAATTTTTTCTTGAACAAACTCTTAGCAATGTTTTGAACTAAAACATTCATCAAGACTAAATTAGAAAGACAACCTAATAGTAGATCTATCTCTTCTATCCAACTTGTCCCATTCATCTTGATCTATTGTTGATCTCTCTCTCCATCTCACTCTCTCTCTCTCTCTCTATATATATATATCTTTCTCTATTCGTCTCTATCAAATAATCATCCAAATTATCTTTCTCTATTCGTCTCTATCAATCCATCCAAATTATTAGGAAATTTGAGCATATCCTCTTATTATAGAGAGAGAGAGGAAAATAGAAGGGCGAGAGAAATAATCATCCAAATTATCTTTCTCTATTCGTCTCTATCAATCCATCTCTTAATATATCTCCATCTCTCCCCCCTCTATCTCTATATCTCCTTGCTCTCTCTAAGCCTTGGTGGATATGGGGTTAGTGAGCATATCCTCTTATGTATGTTCAAAATTTCATTGTACTGAATGGATGTCTAGCAAAGAATTTGATGGATAACAAAATGGAGTGCTCTATAAAATTTCATATAAGAGAAGCAATAAGGACTACACAGGGAATTGAAAAGAGAATCTCTCTCTCTCTCTCTCTCTATATATATATATATATAGATATGTGCCTCTCTCTTTTTATCTTTTTTGTCCCTCTCTATATAATTATCTCTCTATTCAATTCTCTCTTTGTGTCTTCCTCTAGCTCTCTCTTTCTATCATCCTCTCTATTTTAAATTAGTCTCTAAATTCTATCTCTATTCACCCCTCTCTGTATCTCTCTATATATCTTTTTGTCTCCCTCTCTATCTCTCTATTCCATTATGTGTCTCTATCTCTGTCTCTATACCTCTATTTCTCTCCACCCCCTCTCTCTCTCATCTATTTTAAATTACTCTCTAATTATCTCTCTATTCACCCCTCTCTGTCTCTCTCACTTTTATCTCTTCCTCCCTCTCTCCATCATCTGTCTCTCTCACACACCATATCCCTTTCTCTTTCTCTCTTCCTCTTTCTGTATCAACCAATCTCTCTTTGTATGTTTGTACCAATGATGATGCAATGCTAAAGTATGATATGTGGGGGTTTGGAGATGATTCAAGTGGATTAGGGTTTGTAACATATTTAACATTTATATTGAAAAATAATGATTAATAGGAAAAGAATTGGTATACGCCCAAGATGCATTTTGAATTTAAAAGTTAGGAAGTTGAATCTACATCAACCATATTTCATATTTGACCTAGCATAATAAATGGATAAACTACAAATCAATTCTAGATTAAAAAATGTGTAGAGATTGAGACTAAACTTAATTATTGAAACAATTCAATTTAATGTTTGATTAAAATGAAATATGCACTTTTTAAAGCATTGTCAATACTATTTGATAATTGTGATGGTAAGTATTTGAAACCATAGTGTATGTTTAAAATATATTGGAAATTCATATTTTTCTTAATGATATTTATTTTTACATTTTTATTTCAATTATATAATATAGTTTTGTTAGATATTTTTAATATAATATAGTTTCACACCTTAGTGTGCAATGGCTACACCGAGATAACATGTAGATAAAAGTAATTAGTGGTTTCTTAAGAAGAGAGCATACTATTTTGTTGCTGGTGAATGGTTGTTGTCCATCCATCATTTGAACATATTAAAATTCATGCATAATATATTACACATCTCTCTCTCTCCCACCCACTTCTTCCCCCCCCCCCCCCTCTCTCTTTTCCACTTATTTCATTTTAACATAACTATAATTCCTTTTCAAATATTCCCAAATTTATGATTCTAATTTAATCATAACGTCGAAGAGTTATGGAAGTTCAATTACCATGTTTTTAAGTGAATGATGATTATCTTGTATTCTTATGGACTATGTCATTATCTAGCATTGAAAGATCTTTGTGGTATTTAATAAATCCCATGAACCAAAACTCATGATTTTCCACAATCACCACTTCAAAGAAAAATAAAGGAGGATCTTAATTAAATAGATCTATCATTTTTCCATGAGGGTTGTTCCTTCATTTTATAAAGGATAGAGATTGTCCTTACAAGAGAGATAGAGGAAGAAAGAAGGGGAGATAGAGATAGAGAGATAGAGAGAGGGAAATAGAGATTGAGAGAGATAAATAGAAATGGACAGGTAGAGAGGGAGACAAAGAGATACAGAGAGATAAAGATGGAGAGAAAGAGAGATAGAGATATAGAGAGATGAAGAGGGAAAGAAAGGAAGAGATAGAGAGAGAGAGGTGTTTAGTATTAAACCACTCCCCTTGCCTTTTTTAAATATAGCATGTTTATATACATTTTTTATTTGACAAAATATAAATTTCATGACATTGATCTTTTCTAAAAATACATTTTTTTTCTTCTCTATAGGTATTTGTCATTTTTCCATGAGTGTTGTTCCTTAAATGGTGGGCCTCTTTCTGACTAATAATCACGTTCCTTTGAGAAAAAAAATTTCCCCTTAGGGAATGTAACATGAAAAAGACCGTTCCCATGGCAGTGTAAAATGTGCTCGAAAGGCAAGTTTGACTTCATCTCTATTAAACGAGATGAGACTTTTTTTACACAATTCTTTTTCTTAGCCTGAGAACAACCAACGAGTTTAGAAAAAAGAAAGAAAACAACAAAAATATGGTGAAAGAGAAAGAAGACGGTGAAAAAATAGTAAATAAAATGAATAGTTGAGATCCATTCAATCGTCTTGCATTGCTTAAAAGGAGTCTCAGCCACTGATTTCCCTCGCCAGGCCGGTTCACCCTGCCTTTTTAAAATATGGCATGCTTATATCCATTTTTTATTTGACAAAATATAAATTTCATGACATTGAACTTTTCTAACAATTCATTTTTTTCTTCTCTATAGGTATTTGTGATTTTTCCATGAGGGTTGCTCCTTCAATGGTGGGCCTCTTTCTGACTAATAATCATGTTTCTTTTAGAAAACATTTTTTTCCAAAGTGAGATTGAACACAATGGGCTCCCATGACAAAATGCACACCATTTTTGAGATCTCGAGATCATTCCCATATCATATGCAAATTTAAACAAATCAAAAACATTTGCCTAGAAATTTAATATTTTTAGACAATTAGGAAATTTGATCTAAAATTATAGAATGTCTAAATATAATTTTAATCCATTTGAGCTCCAAATTATGCAAAGGTGTGAAATTATAAAAGCAATGAGGGTCACTAAGTTTGATTGATCTTTCTATGGCGTGATGTTGCATGAGAGGATTCATGATGGTAGGAAATATGACAACTAAACATGGTGTAGGTGGTGGCCATGCTTATATTTACAAGAGAATGTCTATTAAATGTAGGCATCCAGATGTGAAATATGAGGCTTCTGATAAACAACCATACATGCTTCAAATAATATGCATAGGTGATAACTAATGGAATGCAGGTGTGGGATCATCTTTTTTAGTCGACGGATCCACAACCTTCACATCAAAGAAAAACAAAGAAAAACAAAATCTGACAGTTGCAATAATTAGAAAGCAATGAGTAAATATATATTTGTGTTCAATCTTGCTTTGGAAAAAATATATATTATGATCAAGAGATATCCACATGAGGGAGATGTCATTTTAAGATATTTGTCATTTTTCCATGAGGGTTGTTCCTTCTATGGTGGGCCTCTTTCTAACTAATAATCATGTTCCTAGTGAGATTGAACACAATGGACTTCCATGACATAGAATGCACACCATTTTTTGAGATCTCGAGATCATTCCCATATCATATGCAAACTTAAACAAATAAAAAAAAATTCCCTAAAAAATTAATATTTTTAAACAATTATAAATTTTAATCTAAAATTATAGCATATCTAAATTTAATTTTGATCCATTTAAATTTCATATTATGTAAATGTGTAAAATTATAAAAACAAGTAAAAATATATTAAATATATAAATAATAAAAATAATAGATATATCTATAATTATATATTAATAATAGATTATATCATAATTATGGATATAAAATTTAATAATTATAAATAGCTCAATATTTCAACTTATGTCATATACCATCTATTAATATTCATGTATTTATCTCTATCATAACTTGTAATTATAAAGATAAAAGTAAAAGTTATATACTATTAGTTATTCTGAATAGATTTAAGTCTTGACTAGATTGGTGGAGTACCTAATCGAGAATGTCATTCTTGGAGGTGTTGCGGATTATAACCTTGCATCTATGAAATGGAATTTCACTCTGCCCATTAATTGAGGGCAAAAGCAACCTACCCAAAAAGTCCAAAAAATTATCGCTCGCATGGAACCTCACCGAGCCCTGGATTATATATCTTAGAACCAAGACCAATCATGTGCCGCTGACGAGGAATGGGATTATTAAATGCCGGAAGTAGAAAGTGAGAAGGAAAACTGAGGAAAATGGAGAAGAAAATCAGCAACAGAAAAAAAAAAAAACCAGCCAACGAGAAAAACATAGATCCGACGACGCCCTTCACTTCAATCATCTTGCACGATTGTACAGAACGTCCACCATAGATCCGCCAAAGCAGGGATCTGTTTGTCAAAGGGAACACCTTCGGTGTAATAAAGTATTTAAAGAATGTGTTTATGAATAATATATACTTATATAAAGTTTATTATTTTTAAATTATCATTAAAGAAACTTAAAGAAAGAGAGAAAATGAAGGAGAAAAGATTTTAATTAAATCTATTAGATTTTAAAATATATAATAAAATTATTTTATTATCAAACCATATATTATCATTAGTGAAAATAATGTTCCATAAATCTATTAATAATAAGAATATCATTTATTATTATTATTATACGACACAACTTAAATGTTAGAATAGAAATCAAAGCGACCAATCTTAATTTTTAACAATATTTAGGATTATTTTCTTTTATTTGTTTTAATTGGGCACTCAATGATGAGGTAAAAAAATAATAATATTACAATATTTAAGATTGTTTGATTTTTTTTAAATGGGCACTTAGTGTTGAGGTAAAATGAAAAAAAGAAAAGAAGAGTATAGAATGGCTTAACTTTCCAATCAATATGCAAGGTTTACACAATAAAATTATATTTTGTAGTCATAACCTATTAACTAGCACCCATGGAAACCTATAGTATGGTAAAAATTCAATGCTCTTTATGACCACATATTTAATGCTCCATGAATAGAAACCACTAAACACCATATTTGACCACTTATACATCATGGGCACACTTTCTATAAAATGGTATTAGACATTAGTATTGCAAGGTTAATAGCACCTTATCCTAAAAATTTCTATGTTGTATTAGACCTCTAGAATCATCCTTAATGGCCTTGACAACCAACAATATATGAGTTGTTTTCTCATGTCAATTAGCCACTAATTTCCCATAATTTGATCATAAGTTTTATCTCATTAGTCTAGATTGACATACATCCTTGAATTTAGGCCTTGATTATTTTATCTAGGATTGTGGGGTAACAATTTAGAAAACCAACAATTGGCATCCTTGCCTAGGAAATAAGATTCTAGACCTTTCATTGCTAACGTTATGATTAAGCTCTTTGAAGTTAACTGATCAAGTACCTCATCATTTAACTCTATGTATTGTTGGCATCCCACGAATTTACATCAACAAATGACAACATTCCATGGGAGATTTGTTGCCATGGTTTGAATTGATAGTGAATACTATAGTTAATTCTATGAGTGGTGTTGATTGCATCTTATGTGGCATGGTCACCAAAAATGTTGATGTTTCTAGGGATTAAAGATTGAACCATTGTGGTGGTGCTTGGTCTTGTGATACACTATCACTAACAAAAGGAAACTATACTAGGGGATTTAGTTGCCCTCTTATTGTTCTAGTAAAACTCTATTGGTGGAACAAACCTATCCCATTATGTCCTTGAGGATTTATGCATCTTTGATATTTTTTCCTCCTCATGAGGTGAAGGCTCTACTAATTGTTCCATAAATATCTATTGCTACTATCAATTTCTTTCCATGAGCTTTACCTATACATTTTAAAGGTAGAAAACCTTTAGGAGCATGTTGATCCTTTTTCTTTTTCTTAATGGATAAATCTACTTCTCTTTCTATGTACTCTTGAATTATGTGGGTGCATGGATACAATCTTAAGGCATATAGTGAGATTTATTTTAGAATGGTTTCTTGGTGACAATCTTGTATGAAGATTATTCTTGGTGTAGTCTTTGCACTATTTCAATCTACATTCCTAATTCATATTAACATGATTATTTTGAAATCCTATTGTATCCTAGAGGGGTTATTCCTTCTAATGATGAAATTGATGTAAAATCCCCTTAAATATCCACCAAGACATGACTATTACCCTATAAGATATGGATAATACCCTACATGAAATTGATAGGATTGATAAAAGACTTCTTTTGTTCAAAGCCATGTATGCTTACTGCCAAGCCTAAAATGATCAACTCAAGGATTTCCCTTTTCTACTGATAAGTATAGAGAGATAAACTTCATTACAATCCCTAACTTCCCTAATATCCTACGCAATCAAATCATAAATTAATTGCCTCTATTTGATGGTAGTGATTCAACATTCTAGATTGTTTACATCTCTAGGATTCCATCAATTTAATGGATGATTTTGAGATATTTTATAAAGATGTATGGTTGAAATTATTTGTTTGATCTTTGAGTGGCAATGCAATGGATTGGTATAATAACTTCTTGTATCATTTTATTTCATCCTAGCATAATTTTAATATTGTTTTCACTGGGTAGTTCAGTGATAAAATTCATCCTAATAAGCTAATTCAAGAACTCTCTAATATTTGGAGAAATAATGAATTTAATACTAGATTTGTTAAGGTTGTATTGGATATCTTTAAGCATGTAAGGCCTAATATGCTAGTGTGTTTGAGCTTGAATTGTGGATCATTTGATCTAGATTTGAGTTTTCTTTTAAAGGAGATGGAGCCACAAGCTTATAGTTGGGTTGAGCATTTTAATGCAATCATTAGGCTATCAATGATAATATATTTTACATCCAAGAGTGTTTCTACTATTATGTCTATGGATCTAGATGTTCAATCTACTGAATTGGATACTAAGGTTGGTGAGGCTAAGGACCAAGTTACAATATATGATCATCTATTTTCTTGGTGTGGAGTATATACGACTTACACCATACAAAATATGATACATGAGAATTTTTAAGAGAAGAAGATGAAGAGGCTGCTAGTGAGGTTGGTTTAGTATTGATTCTTAATGAATTTACTAGAAAGTTTATTAATGAACTTGATTGCGATGAAGAAACTTATACAAAAAGTTGCAATGAATATGATATAATAGAGATGTAATATGATGAACCAAGTTCTTCACATGAAGTGCCTCAACTCTCTAGATTTAGTGTTGATGATCTCAATGATAGTTTGGGTTACCTAGGTAACTTAAGTGAATATGAGTCCGTCTATTTTGATGTTAGCATTGAATATATCTATTTTAATGGTATTATCACATTTGTTGATCAAGCTAACTAATTTTCTTATGCAAGTATTCAGTGGGATCTAAGTGTGTATGAAGAAGAAAATGAGTTGCTCTATTTTGGCGACATTGAGAATCAACCTAATCCAACTTGTTTAAAAGTGCATGCCTAAAGTTAAGGAATTTCATTAAAATCTATACCCAATGCAAATTTTTATCTAGATTAGTCATGTATCTAGGTATGCTATTTTAAATCATATGAATTAGAGGCGTTCATGTTTGATATTGAAATTCATAGAGAGGTTAGTATTCAATATAATGTTGAAACACCAAACTATGAGATTTTTTATTTTCCTATGTGTTTGGATAAACATGCTAATATATCTAAAAATGAATCATGTGGAAGAGACCTAAAAGATAAAGGTGATTATGATAAAATGGATATGCACAATTCATTAATGTGGCATAGTGAGCTATTTGATTTAGAGCAAGAGCACTAGATTTAGTTCTATTCTTTCTTTTTCAGCGACAATGGGCTTATGCACATGCTTGAGTGTGTGATTATCTCTCTTTTCACATAGGAAGTGATTACATCATCAGAGCAAGAAGGAATAGCATATGCAGAAGTGTCATATTTAACCAATAAAGCTTAGACTTAATAATCTATAAATACACAAACTGCTTCAAAATATAGGACATCCATCAACATTGATGCCCTTAGCAGTAGGGCAGGTGGCTAAAGGGCAGTGCTCGCCACTTGTGCCCCACCAGGCCACGCTATTTTTCTCAAGGCCTAATACAAAGTACAACAATATTGCCATGAACGCCACCCCTGTGTCTAGTGCCGCCGATAGCACATAGTTGTACCGCTGCCACCATGTCTTTCGGTAACGGAAGATGATGAAATTGAAGATAGTTCCAATAATGGTCCACGATATATAGTTTACCGTAGTTGCTGGAGGCATATTAACTGTTGATCCCAACAACACTGGCATATTGACTAACGGAATCCATCTTACAGTTGGAAAGGCTTTATGCAACAGCCAGACGATGATTGGAGCAACTACTCCCCCTAAGAAGAACCAGTTCACCTGGCGATAAACTCCAAGTGTACCAAATATTCTTTTGGGACCTACTAGACCCCATATTACTGAAGCATAAAAAAAAACTCTATCACTTGGGCATATCCAGGGGCTGTCTGGAGGGACAAGAGACTCCTGGCATATGTTCTCTATTGAATCCAGCAACCACCATGCAACTCCCAGGTTCACCGTTGCAGCCACTACGGTGCCTATAAACTGCATTTTAACATACATCATGTTAGAATGTCATCACCACTAAAATCCACGCCCTGCAACTACTATTTGTCACGTGTCATTTCCTTGGTGAATATGACATTCGACTGTAAAGAGGAGGGTGTTTAGAACATACCTGCACAAGAAACATGGAACGAGGTGGGATTTTCATATAATGCCCCAACTTGAAGTCTGACAAGAATGAAATCGCCTGGGTCATACTTTTGTGTCCATAAACCTTGAAGCAAACATTAGCTATGGGCTTTCCAGGAAGAATATATCCCATTACGTATTGCGTTATAACGTTCAGCCCCGGTGTCTGTACAATAAATTACAATTAGGATCTTCTATGCATTGAAAGAATATACAACAAATTAACAACCATAACCATTATTCCTGAATATATTTCAGTTTACCTGGTTAGTGGTGGCAGTTATAACACTGATGGGTAAAGTGAATGAGGATGCTATAGCGGAAGCCAGGATTAGACCCCACCAAGGAAGCTGCAGCTGATCCTTGTAAACTTCGAATAGTACAATGGAAACAGCGAAAGTTACAGTCAGAAACGTATAGAACCACCACTGTGGGATGTCTTCATACTTCCGCATCATTTTGGTATGGATATCGGGTGGACAGCTTCTAGATGCTGTGGCCCGTTGCCATATTTCCCTGAACAATGGACATCAAAACAAAACAAACATTGCTGTGTCAAAAACCAAAAACAAAAAATTGGGTACCCTTAAGACACAACCATAAAATTGTTGGAAGAATTAATCTTCCGTCAGAGAATAATTAATGCCTCTGCCCCCGCGTCAGACTTGGGGATCTCCCGCATCCTCCCCTAGCACCGTTTGCCTGCCGCATTCAATTCCGGTAGGTAAGTTTGAAAATCGAAATGTTTGAGCGCCCATTTTTGTTGAGCATGAGACAAGAGACAAAAGAGAGGGAACGGAGACCGAAGGAAAGTATGTTAGAATTAAACCTGCAGCAGCAGAGGAATGAGAAGGTTCTAGGAGAGAACAGTAGAAGGAGAACAACAGAAAGGAATGTTGCAGCAGCAACAGTAGATAGCTACGGAGTTCCAGGCAGCTCCGGATATACAGTGTGCAGCTCCAGAGATTGGGGCAGAGTAAGAAAATAGAGCAGCATCTCTGTATTGTAATGTGGATGAAGTTTTGAATGTATTCTAGTTGAAGGAAATATATATATGAAATATATTGCTGTCTCTTCTGTGTTTGGTTTCCTGTGTGTTTGCATTTGTTTGTTTATGCTGTTCATTTCTGGTGTAGCATTGTATTTACAGATCAGCATTCTGCCCATCCCCTATTTTTTTTGCCAACAAGTGGTATCAGAGCTCTGTTTTTCTAGGCAGTCAAGTTTGTGTGGGTGTTCTATAAGCCCTAGTTTGTCTAAGCATTCATGGCAGGTGGGGACACCAAAGGATGGCAACAGCCACCGAGTTTTGATGGGCAGAACTATGATATTTGGTCTAAGAAGATGAAGACCATTTTGGTTGCGAATGACCTATAGGAGCTGGTCACTAATGGGTTCACAGACATCATAGACCCAGCAGCCTATGCAACCCTTACGAATGCTCAAAGAAACCAGTTGAAGGAAACTAGGATGAAAGATGCTAAAGCCCTCAGTCTAGTTGAGGCAGCCTTGACAGAGGCTATTTTCCCCCGCATTGCAGCAGCAAACTACTCTAAACAGGCTTGGGATATATTGCATAATAGCTACAAGGGGACTGACAAGGTGAGGTCAGTCAAGCTTCAGCTGTTTAGAAGAGATTTTGAGATGCTACAGATGAAGGAGAGTGAGTCTATCTCAAACTTTCACACCAGGGTTTCTACCATGCTGAATCAGCTTAGGATAAATGGAGAAACCATGGATGAACAAAGGATTGTTGAGAAAATCCTAAGGAGTCTACCTTCTAGATTTGACCCTATAGTCATAACTATAGAAGAGACAAAGGATCTGTCCAAGATGACAGTGGATGAGTTGATGGGCTCTCTACAGAGCCATGAGCAGTGGTTGAATAGATCCGCTCCTTCCCTTGAGCAAGCCTTCAAGGCTCAGACCAATGCAAGAGGTCGGGGAAGAGGAAGGAACAGCAGAGGTAAAGGTCAAAGAGGTAGAGGAAGAAGCAACTCCGGAATAGAAGTTTCAAACAGCCAAGAAGAGGCAAGCAGCTCACAGCCAAGCTATCAAGGAATGAAGAAGAACAGCAGTTCGAATCAGAGGTATGAAAAAAGTAATATTCAATGCTATTACTGTCATAAATTCAGTCATTATGCTAATGAGTGTAGAAAGAAACAGTAAGACTATGGAGGCCAAAATGCTAATGTAGCAAATGAGAAAGGGCTGAAAATGAGAAATAGTCCAAGGTATTTATTGTGTGCAACCTTGCTGAGAAGAGCAGCCCTGAAGTCTGGTATTTAGACAGCGGGTGTAGCAACCACATGAGTGGTAATGAAAACTTGTTTGCCTCCATTGACAGAAATGTCAAGTCTGAAATCATGATGGGGAACAGTCAAAAGGTTCCTATCATAGGAGGAGGCATCATTACAGTCCTTAGCAAGCAAGGTGAGAAAATGCAGATCCATGATGTCTATTATGCCCCTGGCATAAAGTATAACCTATTGAGCATTGGACAGATGGTCCAAAACGGTTACAGAATTCTGATGGAAAACGGAGGGTGCACCATATTTGATAGAAGAGGCAGCAAGAAGGTCATTGCAGCAATGCAGATGACGAGAAACATAATGTTTCCTCTGTCGCTGACTCCGACGCCATCTCCGGCGCTAACTCCAGCGCTATCTCTAGCACAGTTTCCTGCACTATCTCCGGCGTTCACAGCAGTGGGACAGCAAATAGCATTCAAGACAGTCATCAAGAACCTATCCAAATTGTGGCATTTAAGGTATGGGCACTTAAGCTTTTCTAGTTTGAGTTTACTATTTAGGAAAGGCATGGTTAGAGGGCTACTGAACATTGTAGAGCCTGATGGAAAATGTGAAACTTGCATTTTAGGAAAGCAGCACAGGGAACCCTTTCAGTCAGGGTATTCTAGAAGGGCAAGAGCACCATTGGAGTTGGTGCATTCAGATTTATGTGGCCCTATGAAAACTCCCACATTAGGTGGGAATGTATATTTCATGACCTTCATTGATGATTACAGCAGAAAGATTTGGATTTATTTTTTAAAAAATAAATCAGAGGCCTTTGAGAAATTTAAGGAGTTTAAGGCATCAGCTGAAAAGCAAAGTGGCCGCCATATCAAGGCCCTAAGAACAGATAGAGGGGGAGAGTATGTCTCCAAACAATTTCTAAATTTCTGCAAGTATGAAGGCATTCATAAACAGTTCACTACAAGGTATACTCCATAGCAAAATGGAGTTATTGAAAGGAAAAACAGAACCATCACAGAGATGGCAGCAAGCATGCTGAAGGAAAAGGGACTGTCAAATGATTATTGGGGTGAAGCTATAGTAACAGTAGTGTACCTATTGAATAAGTGTCCTATAAAGGCCGTACGTGATCGGATTCCACAAGAGGCATGGACAAACTGCAAATAGACAGTTAAGCACCTAAAAATTTTCAGGTGTGTGGCATATGCATTCGTGCCTAAAGAAAAGAGGCAGAAATTTGATGATAAAAGTGAGAAATGTATTTTCACAGGTTATAGTGAAGAATCACAAGCCTACAAACTATTTAATCCCATCACCAAAAAACTTGTGATCAGCAGGGATGTTGAGTTCATAGAGAATGAAGCATGGGATGGAACGGTGGACAGCACAACGGGTATTTCAGTCACAATACCCCTTGAAGATGAAGAAGCTCCGGAGGATAGCAACTCTGGAGGAGCTACGGAGAGTAGCAGCTCGGGGAGGAACTACGGTAGAGCTTTAGAAAACTGCAGCTCTGAAGATGCTCAGCATAGCAGCTCCGAAGGTAGACAGCAGCATTGCAGCTCCGGAGATCAGCAGCTCCGGAGGTCTGCAACTCCGAAGAACAGTAGCTCTGGAGGTCATCAGAACTGCAGCTCCAGAGGTCACAGCAGCAGCACCGGAGGTCAGAACAGTAGCAGCTCTGGAGGCAATTTAGATCCCACACTCACATCGTTGATTCCACGGAGGACAAAGAGTGTGAAGGAGATTTATGATAGCACAAGGTATGCTGATGATGATGAAGATTTGAATTTTGCATTATTTTCTTCTAGTGATCCAATCTACTTTGAAGAAGCTGTGAAATAAGAGAAATGGTGTGAGGCCATGGATGAAAAATTGGATGCCATAGTGAGGAATGACACATGGCACCTAACTGATTTACCCAAGGGTAAACAAGTGATTGGAGTTAAGTGGGTCTACAAGACCAAGTCTACTGCTGAAGGAAAGATAGAAAGACATAAGGCAAGGCTGGTTGTCAAAGGGTACAAACAACAGTCTGGAAGAGATTATGACGAGACCTATGCACCAGTTGCAAGGCTGGAAATAGTTCAGGCAGTCATAGCAATAGCAGCCCAACACCGATGGAAGGTGTTTCAGATGGATGTAAAGTCAGCGTTCTTGAACGGAGTGTTGAAAGAGGAAGTGTATGTGGAGTAGCCACCTGGCTGTGAAGTCCTAGGGCAAGAAGATAAAGTATACAGGCTCCGGAAAGCCCTCTATGAGCTGAAACAAGCACCTAGGGCATGGTACAGCAGGATTGACTCATATTTGTTGAGCAATGGCTTTAGTAAAAGTAGCAGTGAGCCCACTCTCTCCATCAAAGTAGCTGAAGGTAAAATTTTGATTGCTGTTTTGTATGTAGATGATCTGATTTTTACTGGAAATAGTGATCTTTTCATTGTTGATTTCAAAGAGGTAATGAAGAATGAGTTTGAGATGACAGACTTAGGTTTGCTGAAGTTTTTCCTTGGCATTGAAGTCAAGCAAACAGAGCATGGCATATTTATTTCGCAACTAACTATGCCAAACAGATTGTGAAAAGGTTTAAAAAGGAAAACAGTAAACCTACCCCTACACCAACAGCTACAGGTCTGAAGTTGAGTAAAGAGGACAGTAGTAGGGAAGTAAACCCAACCCTTTATAAGAGCATGGTTGGAAGCCTCATGTACTTGACAGCAACTAGGCCTGATTTGATGTATGCTGTAAGCCTGATTTCTAGGTTCATGGAAAAGCCTAAGGACACACATTGGCAAGCAGGAAAGAGGATCCTGAGATATGTCAATGGCACAACAGGTTATGGCATTTTGTATGATGTTTCTGATGAGTTTAAGCTGGCTGGTTTCACGGACAGTGATTGGACAGGAAATGTTGATGACCGGAAGAGCACATCCGGCTATGTATTTCACATGGGTTCAGGTGTGATATCATGGGCATCCAAGAAACAACCCATTGTTTCTCTCTCTACAGTAGAAGCTGAGTATATTGCAGCAAATGCAGCAGCTTGTCAGGCTATTTGGCTGAGAAGAATCCTTGCAGACTTGTATGAGCAGCAAGAAGATGGTACAACCATTCATTGTGACAATGTTTCATCAATAGCCCTGACAAAGAATCCAGTCTTCCACGGATGAAGCAAGCACATTGAGATCCACTATCATTTCATAAGGGAGTTGGTAGAACGAGGAGAGATTGAGTTGCAGTATTGCAGATCCGAGCAGTAGCTTGCTGACATTTTCACAAAAGCATTGCCGAAAGATTCATTTGAACGCCTAAGGGATAGGCTCGGCATTGTTGACAGCTCCGGAGGTGTGCAGCCCCGGAAAGAGGACAGCTACGGAGGTGTGCAATCCTACAAAGAAAATAAGTCCAGAGGTACAGATCTAGAAATACAGCAGGAGAGCTCCAGAGATTCAACTCTAGAATGTATGTGCAGCTCCGGAGATGCTCCGGAGATGTAGAAAAGGAACTCTGGAGTTGCAGAGAGTCAGCTCTGGAGATGCTCCGGAGACGCTGAAACAGAAAGTCAGCTTCAGAGATGCAGACAGGGAGCTCCAGAGATGCAGAGGGCAGCTCCGGAGATATTGTAGCACAACAGAAAGAGCTCCGGAGATCTGCTCCGGAAAGGCAAAGGCAAGTATATATCTCTGGAGATTAATTTCGGAATGAAATTTGTAAATTGACGTCTGACTTCAGATTAAGGGGGAGTGTTGGAAGAATTAATCTTCTATCAGAGAATAATTAATGCCTCTGCCCCTGCGTCAGACTTGGGGATCTCCCGCATCCTCCCCCAGCACCGTTTGCCTGCCGCATTCAATTCCGGTAGGTAAGTTTGAAAATCAAAATGTTTGAGCGCCCATTTTCGTTGGGCATGAGACAAGAGATAAAAGAGAGGGAACGGAAACCGAAGGAGAGAATGTTAGAATTAAACCTGCAGTAGCAGAGGAATGAGAAGGTTCTAGGAGAGAACACCAGAAGGAGAACAGCAGAAAGGAATGTTGCAGCAGCAACAGTAGACAGCTACGGAGTTCTAGGCAGATCCGAATATACAGTGTGCAGCTCCAGAGATTGGGGCAGAGTAAGAAAACAGAGCAGCATCTCTGTATTGTAATGTGGATGAAGTTTTGAATGTATTTTAGTTGAAGGAAATATATATGAAATATATTGCTGTCTTTTCTATGTTTGGTTTCCTGTGTGTTTGCATTTGTTTGTTTATGCTGTTCATTTCTGGTGTAGCATTGTATTTACAGATCAGCATTCTGCCCATCCCCTGTTTTTTCTGCCAACAAAAATCCTCTTTACCAAAACATACCTTCCATGGAAAAGAGAAACATGGGTAACTGTGGAAGCTATGGCTGCAAAATTAAATCCATATGACAAAGCAAAAAAAAGCTTATATGTATTTGACCATTTTCCTCGTAGGCCGCGTTCTCCAGCTCAAATCGACTGTTCACAATAGCTGATATATTGTAGTTCTGGCCTCGAGCATTGAATAGATGAGCGCTGAAAATGGGAAAGTTCTTGGCATTATATGTACTACTCCCCCAGTAAGCCAGTGGCACAGCGAAGTATACGACCAGCAAAAAGCCGACGAACACATTCACAATAGCGAAGAATGGAGAAACCAGGGGACTCATGAGGAATGATGCTATTGTGCTCCAATCCAAAGCAATGGCACCAAGTCCCAGCCCCTTCAATCCAGACCCGATCTGCTGTGCCGTCACTGAACGAGGCCAAATCCAGCAAACCCATGATATGGTCGACAACATGGAAAATAGATACCCAGGAAGTACGTAGTAACAAAAGCTACAGGTCATTGCAATAAAGAAGAACTTCCCACGAGAGATGCCCTTTCCATCGTGCTTCTCGTGCAGTGCCCTGCCAACACCAATTCAAGCGATGTGAATCCCTCCCCCGCCAACTAGAAAAGGAAGGAAATAGAGTATTATTGATATCTACAAACGACTTGACAGATTAAGGCACTATAAAGAGTACAGCCCACTGAGAATGGACAAAGAGGAACATCTCTAAAGACCTATGGAAGAAAATAGAAATCACACCTCAATAAAATAGTACTTAATAGTTATCAACAAACATTAGCTTTCAAATACCTGAAGAGAGACACCTGAACCAGTGTGTTAGGCCACCACATTTGTGCAGGCTCTACAACGTACTTCCTAAGAAGCCCAGCCCATCCATATCCCAAAATCTGCATTACACCAAGGACTTTCAAAAAAATATATTGCAAAAAACATGAAAGAATTCAGAAATTTAGAGTAAAGTTACCTGTGTGGTGATGATGAGTAACCAACTAGCCATAACTGATATATCTCTGTGGTAAAAGGCCTTGATGGTACTGACAATCAACAAAGCGTAGGCAGACCCACTGTTAAACGCAGCGCCTGCGTTTGCAAACATTGTGATGAGAACATGCTCTTTCATATTGAAAGGGCCGGGATTCAACGACAAATGTCCCAAGGTATTTTGTGGATGGGAGAACAGAAGCCATGAATTTTCTAATGGGAAGCACTGTTACCTGCATTGATAACTGCGTAATAACTAGAGGCTCCCTCCTATAGCTAAAAAACTGATTTAGAAAGGCCAGTGTCATACAGGACAGGAGCCCCAAAAGCCACATACGAAAAGTCAATACAGGGATCGTGGGGTCGTTCACTGTGCTCACAGTGGAGGCCACTTCCTCCACTAGCGAATGCTCTTCTTCTTCTTCTTCTTCGTCTTTCGCCACCTCCACTGACGAATTCTTCTCTTCTTCTTCGTCTCTCCCCACCTCCACATTTCTCACAGTGGAGGTCACTTCATTCTCCTCTCCACAATTTCTTCAATTTCCATGGCCTTTCTTCCTTTCCTTCTTTCACCTTGCAGATGAGAAAGGATTCCGAAACAGAGATAAACGTCCACATGAGTTGAAAGGATGAAAAAAGAGAGAGCGCCGCTACTTTCAGAATGGCTCAAAATAAAAAACACAAAGGGCCGCTAATTATTATAAGATATTATTGTAATAATCAAATTTATATGTTCGTGTTGATTCTTGTTTAATTTTAGTTTAAAATAACTTAATATAATTATATGTTAAAAAATGTCACAATTTTATGTGAAGTTGGGTTTATTTTTCAATCTTTCATCTACCTCCAATTACACACATTTTCATGCTATATACTTATTTTGCTAGTAAACATGGGTTAAGCACTAAGAAGCAAAAATTAATATTAAAGCTCGTATTCTAGTAACTAGAGTTCATCAAATTCATCTAGACCACAAAATTATCAATCTAAATCTTATCCACATGAAAAGAGTAAAGGTGATAAGAAGATCACCCCAACCACCCAACATATATTTCAAAAAATAAATCCTATCAAAAATCACATCTTTCACTCAAGTATCATCTTCCATAGCCTTCATTATAGCCTTGAACTCACATGGATTGAAACCAATTGCAATAACTAGTATTGTATTCATATTGCCATAAGTAGATACTACTTGGTAACACATATAATAAAAAATATTAGATAATTCCTCAAACATTCCACCGTATCTAGTATAGCACAAGGATGACCTTCAAATGAAAAAAGGAGATGGACTAACGAGCAACAACTTGAAAAACATGTCATAGAGGAGGCAAATTACAATGCCCCCCCAAAATAGACAACCCAAAATAGTCATAAAGTATATGTGGACCTAGCACATGAGAAGCAAGGTGGCGAGGTGACTGATGTCTTGGATGAGTCTTTGAAGGCCTCATCAAGAATAGAAAAGATGTCCCTGAAAGCATAAGTGATCTTTGACATATGTGCATTCATGATTAAAAGATGATAATGTCAATTTGAACCAATGATAGACCCATACACTAATCAACCTTATATCTCCAAGATATTATTAAACATTCATCAAGTTAAGCCTTCAACAATTTTTACCTTATTACTCCAAATAAAAATATAAAAACTCTAGAATTTCACAACCACCTTTGTTATATTTGACCATACTTGTTCAGAATTATCACACTTTCTCAAAATTTAAGATCCCTCTTTGAATTTCTGATCACCACTTTAAAATATTCATGTGCCACTTCAAATATAAACTAAAAGAAACTTTTTCTTACCTTATACCTTCACACTTCCAAATAATTTCCTTTCCCTAAAACTTTCTTTTGATAAAACCTAAAAAATTCTTCAATCTTAAAATCTTTGCTTAAATGATTGGATCGGCTCCAAAATAGTGATATCATTCTCTAATTAGATTTCATTACGGCCTCTTCATACTCTTGTTTTAACAAAGGCGTCGCCTCAGTTCCCAGGGGATTTCTATAGCAACATACTCAAATCAAGGTATCTCGCACATATATTTTATATAATTTTAATGAAAAAATTCAGATCATTCCTATGCCTTGACAAATATAAGTGGTCAACTCTATTACACTCTCCCAAAAACAAATTAAAATGGTAGTACCTTCACAAAATGTAGATTTGTCTTTTAGATAATGCATTATATCATGCCGAACTTTTGTATTTGATCTTCAAGAGGTTTTTTTCTGCAATGACATACTTTTTCCCCTCAGTTCCACGATTTGAGTCAAATTTCTTCCTGGAAAGTGATGCCAATGTAGTTATTTATATAGAATGTCTCCACATTGATAGGCCGGATTATTGTTTGTTCTTTCTCTAGCTGAGTGTGTTCAACATTTTAAAAACCCCAAAATACCACAGGAATTGCCTTCAATCAGATTTCTCACATAAAACACCTTCAAATGTCGCGCTCAGCAATACTATGTGCTTGTCTTTAATTCAAACAACAAATACTTTGGAAAATCTTCATATGTAGTTTCCAAAACAAAATTGCTACTTCTCCATGATCCATAACCACTCTAATACCATATTGAAATATAGTGAACACAAACACAGATAACTAGATCAAACCATTTTAACACAGCAAAACATAAAACATAGAATAATATATTATTGTCTTTTGATTATTTTCACATTGCATTACACTGGCTTTATAAAAGCCTCTTCCCTTTAACTATTTAATAACTACCTACATAACCTCCATATGAAAATGTAACTCCCACAAACTAACAAACTAACTATTGATTTATTTACTAACATTTATTTAATATGCATAAACTAACCTATAAATGCAAATTTAACAATGTAATACCATTGTTACTATGACTAGAAAAACATGAGCCAATTAGAGATTACATATTATAATTTCAAACATTAGCTATTAACATGAGTTATAGTATAGATGATGATAAACTTCAATTCATTTTTATGGATGTCTTACTCTTGTTTTTTCCCATGGTCTTATGTGGTTGTTCGCTGCCCTTTTTTTAAGAAAAGGCAGTTTTATGGAAATATTTTTTTAAGGGTGGGGTAGTTATAGTTTAGGAATTAAAAAATTTCATTTTAATTTTATTTTTAATAATATATTATTATATTAATTTTTTAAATTCCATTTGATTTTTAGAAATGTTTTTTTTTTAATTTCATATTATTCTCTTTATCTTTTTATTTTTCTTTTTCTCGTATTCTTCTCTTTTCTCATGTAGTTTCCAATTCTCCTAGTCTTTACTTAATACTAAGTATTTAGTTTGATTAGTTTATAATCTTTAATTTTTCCTTCATCTTGATGATGGATTATTGAGTGCATTCAAAATATTGATGCAAAAAACTTACATGGTTAAATGTCTAAATCACTCTTACTCATATTTTTACAATTTTCGCAGTGGGTGAATAAAGGGTTAGAATTATGCAGTTACTTGCTTAACTTAAAATGGGTAAATAAGGGGCTAGAATTATTTTGAGTTGATATGTTTGATGTATAATTTTAGTGTATTATTTAATAATTTTGGTGTATATTAGTTTAAGACAAATTAATATTTTTTTTAAAACTTGCATAACTTACTTTCTATTAGTTTGTGTATCTTGGTTTGGATTACATCTATGATTATGTCTCTTGGACATGATTACGAGTGCAATCATATGCCCTTATTTCCAAATTTTAAGTTCTTAATGTTTAAGAATAACAATATTATGATTTGACTGTTACTTGTTGGTATGGGCACCAAAGGTTTGAATTATGAGTGTAGGGTTGTGTATATAAAGACATCATCTTATGACACTTGTTGATTTGTTTAAAGAGATGAATGCTATGCTTGTAACTCTCATTAACAAACGAATTACTAAACTCTTCCTCACATAGAAAATCTCTTGATTGCATACGACCTCATATTCAATGAAATTAATATGTTTAGAGTGTAGAAAAAATATGGAAACATATATTATATAGTATACACTCCATGAAAATGAGATGTACACATAACCATACAATTAGAGAAACCCACAAATGGAAGAAAACTCTAGGAAGAGTGCAGTTTCTTGCCTCATACCACTATATCATAGGTCAAGTACACATGCATCACCTAAATGGTACATTAGAACACACAAAACACATCTACGCTACTCAGGTTCACACTTGTGAGCTACCCCCAAACTTGAGAAAGCTCTATCCAATCTCTAAGCAATCTCTCCCTACAAGCATAACCAAAAGTTTATGCTTGGAAACTGGTGATGAAATTTTTACACCATTTCAAAACCTTCATTTCATAAGGTTTAGTGTAATTTCAAGGGTTTGAAGTAATGATTGAGATAGGTTCAAGGATACACATAGAATGAGGTGTGGCCATTCAGGCTCAATGCAACAGGTTATTAAGTGTGGCAGCCATTAGAATAGAGTAAGTAGGGTTTCTAAAGCAGAGACACAGAGTTTCACAAAAGCCACAGCTATTGTCAATGATAGATACAGTTAAAGAAAGGCATAGCATGGGAGTGCAATATCATGGCATTGCCATTGCCAGTCATAATAAAAATATTAACATGATGGTGCACCATATGTATCATAGCACACAGTATAATGTATGTCCCAGAAAAGATGAGTGCGGAGTGCGCCAGTTGTCAGCACCCGGTGAGCTTAGAGAGAAACTCAAGCTTGAAGCGAAATGTGACACGTGCAAACACCCGAGCAACTTTAAAAGAAACTTAAGAGGGCAGCGGAAACCACCACGTGGAGCAGCCCGCGTGCAAGAGAGGAGATGCAAATGTTTCATTTAATTAAATGCAATGTGTTACGAGATTTTTAAGAGAGTCTTTTATTAAATCAAATGGTGGATCCCTCATGAAATGAAGTCACGGGAATAAAAGTTAAAGCCACAAAAATTAAATAAGCCACTGTATTTGTTTTATGAAAGAAACTCAAGAGCCCGTGGAAGGAACCGCGTGGAGACACATGCATCAATGAGAAGAACAGAAAAAATGAAGCGGAGAAGGGCACGTGGTTGCAGCGGAAGGCAAAGAAGAGTTAAAAGAGAGTCCAGCGGAAGCAGCCACGTGGTGCAACCCGCGCACAGGGAAATTAAATTCTTGTTTCATTTAATTAAATGCATCAAATGTGTCACAGGAAATTAAGAGGCTGAGGCTTTAATATAAAGTTCTTATTATATTAAATGGTGGGGCCCTTTTTCTTATGAAGCTGAATATTTTATTTAAGTTGCATTATGATTCACAGGAGTATTTAGGGAACCACCTGAGCAACTTTAAAAGAAACAAAGAAACTTGCGGAAGCCGACACATGTCAACACCCGAGAGTTTCAGAAAGCAAGTTAAGAAGCAGCGGAGAAGGCCACATGTAAGCTGTGGAAGGAAAATTGAAAGAGTTTCAAAATTCAACGGAAGCAACCACGTGGTGGAGTCTGCACATAGGAAGAATTATATGTTTCATTTTATTTCATTAAATGCAATGTTTCAAGATTTTTTAAGAGAGAGTCTGTTATGAATGAAATAAATGGTGGGCCCTCCTTTTAATAAGTGACACTTATTAAAATATATGTTTCTCATATTTTAAAATCATGGGAGAGGTAGGTTTTAACAGAGAATATTTTATATTGCCTCATTTTAAATGTTGGGTCCCTGCTTGTAAAATAATATTTTATGAAGTAAAACTTTTAACTCACGAGAGTTAAAAAGTGAAACCCTAAATGTGAGCAGCAATGTTTTATTTTCATGGAGCAAGCTACAGGAAGCGGTGGGAGTCCTCTTTCTCACACAGAGATATTTTTCTAGCCATGGGCAAAACAAAAACTATAGTTCAGTTATGGTTTTCGGTGGCCACTTCAGTTCAATTTCAAATGTCAGATTTGGTGCCAGATTTTCAGGGATTCAGTTGTAGATTTTTAGAGAGGCTGTTGGGATTTCATTGAGTTATTTCAAGCTACAAATAGCCACATCTGGGACACATTCAGGGGGTTCTGGAGGTTGGAGTTCTTCTTCAGCTATGTTCAGAGTTCTACAAGTTTATCAGATCAGAGAATCGGAGTAGCAACAAAGTTTCTTCTTGCCTTTGCAATTATTTTTTCATGATGAATGTAACAGTTATTTTTGTGCAGCAACTTTTGCCTTTGTAATTTGTGGTCATTCAAATAAATGAGATGTGTTCTGTGCATACTAGGATATCTCTGGTTCTTGTCTCTAATTTCTCTGTTTCTCTGCCTCTGTTTAATATGTTTTAAAACTGAGTTTTAATCATGCATATTCTACTCTTTAATTCTAGTTAATCCTTCAAAGTTAGACACTGTGCAAATAATAGTTTCAAATCCGGCGGATCACCTTAGATTAGGCATTTTATTTTCTGCAATCTAGTTTTCTTTCTAACTTTTTCCCAATGCCCCATTGAAGAACGGAAGAGCCAGCTTCCTTAAAATCTGGAGGTCACTCTGAGGAGCAATCCCACGTCTCAGAGTTTCCCATGTTGCTGTTGGATTACACCCACAGATTTATGCATCAACAGTTTTTGGCATGCCCGGTGGGACTAGATTCATAGACTTTGCTCTTTGTTTTCTAAGAATCTTTGCCCTGTATTCTATGGTTTTGATGGAAAATCACATAAATATATGCTCATAGGAGCATGAATCATCCATCTGGTGACTCTATTGGTGACTCTATTGAAGGTTCTTTCTCAGATCTTTGTTGTTGCAGACCATGGCAGCCCCTAGTATATATGTGCACCTAAATATTCAAAGGGATTTACCTTTTGTAGCCTGGGATTCAAGTCCTCTTGTTCTTCAGCAACAGGGTCAAGTTCCTGATATAGTTTGGAAGGCATTACCTTACTTTCTAGGAGATGGATCAGTTTGCCCTGCAGATCATATTCAAGATGTTGCCAATCTATGCACTGTTCACAATGTCACAACTGAGAATCATGCCCTCGTGTTGCTTGCATCTTCCCTCAAGGGCAAAGCAAAAGAATGGTACAGAAGCTTGTTACCTGGTTCAATCACTAGATGGGATCAGCTTGGTGGGCTCATCTACAATCAATTCAAGGACAGGACAGATGTCAGCACTCTCACCCAGAATCTGATCACAATCAAGAGGTATCCTATGGAGCCCATACATGATTTCAATTCAAGATTTGATAAGGTATGGAAGAAATTCTCTGTTGATATCAGGCCCCCTCCAGTCTTTGCTTTCTTGTATTATTTAAAGGCTTTAGACCCTGAGATCTCTGTCATGATACAATCTTTAAGAGGTGAAACTCTTCCTCAATCATATGATCTTGCCATTAAGGCTGAAAGTAGCCTCATATTGTCTAGTAAACTGCCTCCTCTACCCTTAGAACAGCTGATGCCTTATGCAAATAGCCTGTCTCATGCCCTTTCTTATGGCCAAATGCATACAAATTTTAGTCCACCCACCCTCCTTGCTGATTTGCCAAATCATGAGGAGATGAGTGCTGTGAAAGAACTAATTAAAACCCTGTCCCATGAGATCAATGAGTTAAAAGGTCAAAACCTATATTGTGAGTCTCAAGATTCTTATGCACAATAGTATGAATATAGCCAAAGAATGCCCAATTGTCTTGAAAATTACCCTTTACCAGCTTCCATAGCTACAAATCAGCCCAATAAAGCCATAGACCAGGTTCTTTGTCATTTTGATATCAAGGAGGAATCAGATATCAAGAATCAAATTACAAGCAAAAAAGTGGCTCTTGTGTGTCCTTCTGGTTACCAGCATCAAGCATATGTGGCAAAGGGAGATCCAGAGTTACTATCAAATCTTAAATCAGATTCAGAAGACACTTATGAGGAGAGGTTTCTAGAAGCTGAAAAGTACTCTATGAAAGGTTTTGAAGCTGAAAAGTACTAGATCCAGACTGACATTGTATCTGTATCTCATTTTGAGGAAGAGGTTGCAACTGATATTATATCAAAGTCTACAAAGAATGAGTGTTTGAATTACTGTAATAAAGTTTCACACCTGCAGGAGGAATGCACAGAGATGCATGAGCAACACTTGGAACATGATGAGGATTTGTTCTCACTTTTACAACAAGGATACCAGCTTCTTAATGAGGAAGATCTTGCAATTGAGAAAGTACAAGGTTCTTTTGTAAGGCTTGTAGGTGATCATCAAGGAAATGTTGAAACAGAGGAAGATCCAAGACCTGATTTATTTACTATTTTTGCAAATGGTTATTGTCTCCTTCTTGATGAAGATTTGCCTCTACAAGATGATGAGATTCAAAGAGACATTTGCCATAGTGCAGAGCCACATATGATGTCACAAAATGAGTTAGATTCTACACATTTCTTCTTGCATGAAGGGATCCCAATCAGATTCAGGACTATTCTTCGTAGTTTTGTCACTTGTTAGCTAGATCTTGATGCTATCATAGATCATCATTTGGATGAAGAGTTAACAAAAGAAGTCACTAACAAGTTTTTGGTAGTAGAAGTTTTCAGCTGCAAGTAGAAGAAAGAGCTTCAATATTTTATTTTCCCTCCCCGCCCTCCACTGATGAAGCAAGAACAACATGATGATCAACATGACTGGTGTTTTGGAGAAAAAAGAGAATCTCTTGAGTGCCGAGAAGTAAAAAGGTACAAAATATTGTTGTATTTCTTCATACAGTTTATCTGGTTCATTTTCAGTTTGATGTGGATAAATTGGAGCAACATAATCAGACATGGCATCTATTTTTCTGTTCCACTAAATGGATATGTTCCTGTATGTTTCAGTTGTCAGTGATTTGGTTTGAATGTTCAGAATAAGCTACAAGTAGCATTAGTTTCACTTTCAGTTAGTTTTGTTTTCAATAAGTCTCAGCTGCAAAGTAGAATGGTGGTTCAGAAGGCAGTTTCAATTGTGCTCAGATGTGTTTTCAGTTTCAAATTGATGTGACTCTATTGCCCAATGATACGGCACTGATATGCAAAATCAAAATTTCTGGAGTTCGAAATGAGCAGGCCCATTTGCCCAGTGAGGTCGCCAAGAACTGGTGATGAAATTTTTACACCATTTCAAAACCTTCATTTCATAAGCTTTAATGTAATTTCAAGGGTTTGAAGTAATGATTGAGATAGGTTCAAGGATACACATAGAATGAGGTGTGGCCATTCAGGCTCAATGCAATAGGTTATTAAGTGTGGCAGCCATTAGAATAGAGTAAGTAGGGTTTCTAAAGCAGAGACACAGAGTTTCACAAAAGCCACAACTATTGTCAATGATAGATACAGTTAAAGAAAGGTATAGCATGGGAGTGCAGTATCATGGCGTTGCCATTGCCAGTCATAATAAAAATATTAACATGATGGTGCGCCATATGTATCATAGTGCACAGTATAATGTATGTCCCAGAAAAGATGAGTGCGGAGTGCGCCAGTTGTCAGCACTCGGTGAGCTTAGAGAGAAACTCAAGCTTGAAGCGGAATGTGACACGTGCAAACACCCGAGCAACTTTAAAAGAAACTTAAGAGGGCAGCGGAAACCACCACATGGAGCAGCCTGCGTGCAAGAGAGGAGATGCAAATGTTTCATTTAATTAAATGCAATGTGTTACAGGATTTTTAAGAGAGTCTTTTATTAAATCAAATGGTGGGTCCCTCATGAAATGAAGTCACGGGAATAAAAGTTAAAGCCACAAAAATTAAATAAGCCACTGTATTTGTTGTATGAAAGAAACTCAAGAGCTAGCGGAAGGAACCACATGGAGACATCCGCAGAAGAACAAAAAAATGAAGCGGAGAAGGCATGTGGCTGCAGCGGAAGGCAGAGAAGAGTTAAAAGAGAGTCTAGTGGAAGCAGCCACGTGGTGCAACCCACGCACAGAGAACTTAAATTCTTGTTTCATTTAATTAAATGCATCAAATGTGTCACAGGAAATTAAGAGGCTGATGCTTTAATATAAAGTTCTTATTATATTAAATGGTGGGGCCCTTTTTCTTATGAAGCTGAATATTTTATTTAAGTTGCATTATGATTCACGGGAGTATTTAGGGAACCACTCGAGCAACTTTAAAAGAAACAAAGAAACTTGCGGAAGCTGACACATGTCAACACTCGAGAGTTTCAGAAAGCAAGTTAAGAAGCAGCGGAGAAGGCCACATGTAAGCTGCGAAAGGAAAATTGAAAGAGTTTCAAAATTCAGTGGAAGCAACCACATGGTGGAGTCCGCACACAGGAAGAATTACATGTTTCATTTTATTTCATTAAATGCAATGTTTCAGGATTTTTTAAGAGAGAGTCTGTTATGAATGAAATAAATGGTGGGCCCTCCTTTTAATAAGTGACACTTACTAAAATATATGTTTCTCATATTTTAAAATCATGGGAGAGGTAGGTTTTAACAGAGAATATTTTATATTGCCTCATTTTAAATGTTGGGTCCCTGCTTGTAAAATAATATTTTATGAAGTAAAACTTTTAACTCATGGGAGTTAAAAAGTGAAACCCTAAATGTGAGCAGCAATGTTTTATTTTCATGGAGCAAGCTACAGGAAGCGGCGGGAGTCCTCTTTCTCACACAGAGATATTTTTCCAGCCATGGGCAAAACAAAAACTACAGTTCAGTTATGGTTTTCGATGGCCACTTTAGTTTAGTTTCAAATGCCAGATTTGGTGCCGGATTTTCAGGGATTCAGTTGTGGATTTTTAGAGAGGCTGTTGGGATTTCGTTGAGTTATTTCAAGCTACAAATAGCCACATCTGGGACACATTCAGGGGGTTCTGGAGGTTGGAGTTCTTCTTTAGATATGTCCAGAGTTCTACAAGTTTATCAGATCAGAGAATCAGAGTAGCAACAGAGTTTCTTCTTGCCTTTGCAATTATTTTTTCATGATGAATGTAACAGTTATTTTTGTGCAGTAACTTTTGCCTTTGTAATTTGTGGTCATTCAAATAAATGAGATGTGTTCTGTGCATACTGGGATATCTCTGGTTCTTGTCTCTAATTTCTCTGTTTCTCTGCCTCTGTTTAATATGTTTTAAAATTGAGTTTTAATCATGCATATTCTGCTCTTTAATTCCAGTTAATCCTTCAAAGTTAGACACTGTGCAAATGATAGTTTCAAATCCAGCGGATTACCTTAGATTAGGCATTTTATTTTCTGCAATCTAGTTTTCTTTCTAACTTTTTCCCAACGCCCCATTGAAGAACAGAAGAGCCAGCTTCCTTAAAATCTGGAGGTCACTCTGAGGAGCAATCCCACATCTTAGAGTTTCCCATGTTGCTGCTGGATTACACCCATAGATTTATGCATCAACAGAAACATAAAGAGACTTATTTTTTCCCATTCATCAATTATGCGAGACTCTAATGAGAATGTCAACATCATTCTCTTTAAGATTCTAGCATGTCCAGGCACTGTGAATGTAGCTCTTGATCTTAATCCAATTTCAAGCTATGTTGAGTCACTTTTACAACAAGTGTGAATAGTTTATTTAGTGATGTGTTGAAGAAAGGAAAATAATATAGACCAAATCAAATTTAAAACAAAGTTAAATTGTAACCCTAACATGATTACTCATTCCATAAAATTATATGGTTCTATAAATCCATATGTTTTCCTAGAATTTGAAATTTTGCGCATCTCCTACCTCCTATAAAAACAACTAAGACATACTAATAGTGTTTGAATCTTAATCTTAACTAGCTCAAAAAAATCAATTGAATCAAATCTGTAGACACCTAAAATTATCCATGTCTTACAACATCACCTTGTCAATACATACTTGAGAGATCTTATGACATTTTGTCCTAGACCCCTTTCAATAGCCAATTAATTAAATAAATCTTATTTATTTAATTAATTTCCCATCCTAATTCCATTTTAATCCCATTTAGCCCACTAGCCAATTAATTAAATAAATCATATTTATTTAATTAATTTTCCACCTTTCCTCTAATTTAAATAAATAAAATATTTGAATTAGTCCTCACCTTCAACCTCATTCCAACACATGTCCCATACTACAACCATACTACAACTTTCATTTAATGCTTTTCACACTACCAACTAATTTAAAAATAAAATATTATTTAAATTAGGTCAACTCCATTCTTATACGCACACTTGTCACATGACTACAACTCCTTGTGTCATTTAATCTCAGCCATCCACATCACACAACTGGCCTTTCAATCCTAGCCATCAATTCAAATCACTCATTTTTTATAAATCAACTCTCACCCAAGCCATTTGGGGGATTCATTTTCAAGTAACATTATGTTGTTGAAATGATTCTTGATCTCCATTCTCATTATCTTCTATCTATTGTTATGCTGCTGAAATGAGCAATCAACATTCATCCAAGAACCACAATCTTCGATATTTTGCATCCTATGCAAAATGGAGAAGAGCAATGGAGGAGTGTTAGACTTAGCATAGAGATTTAGATTTAGTTATTTTATCTTTTGAATTTCTATGTTTATTTTGTACTCCATTGTTGAGTTAGGGTTTTATGATTGATGTTAGTGATTTATGCCCTGATTTTCCCTAGCTTACAAAATCTATAAAATTTTGAAGAAGGTAGGTCTTAAGATGGAAAATTCCTATAAGAGGTCTTGAATGTGAATTATTAGGTACTTAAGAAAATGATGTGATACCTTGAGTATAACTCCACATGGATGTGTGTCATATTTGGATTTTTAGCTTAAATAAAATTGATTGTAACTCAACCTTTCTTTTATCTATGTCTCTTTCCCTCTATATCTCTTATTTCTATCTCTTTCTCTTGCTCTATTTCTCTTTCTCTCTTCCTATCTATCGATCTCCCTCTCTCTGTATATCTCTGTCTCTACCTCTCTATCTTTCTATTCTCCTCTTTATCTCTCCATCTATCGACCTCTCTCCCTCTCTCTATCCCCATCTCTCTCTCTCTCTCTCTCACCCATATTCATCCCTCTACCTCTAAATCTACCTCTATATGTCCCCCCTCTCTCTCTCCACAAACACACACACACATTTTTGTGTCTTTATGTTTCTCTCTCTAAATCCTTTTGAAACCAAAATTCAAGGCTATCTCTGCTACAGATCATCATGGAAGAAATGTAGCAAAAACTACTATCACCACAATGTTGATGGTAGATATTACTAAAGTTCCTAAAGCTTCATTGGTATTAGATGGATTCAAACTTGAGGTGCTTTGTATAGTTTCAATGTTTATACCAATAGATGTGTTGATGTTTTTATTCGTATCTAAGATTTTTCTCACATACAAACTACACCAACAATGGTAAATTCTGCAAATTATGTGAGACTTGATTTACAGAATGACCTCTGAGGTTTTAGAATTTGGCTCTTCATAGGGTTTCCAATGAATTTATTGTAGATTTTTAGTGAAAAGAGTAAAGAAAACTGAAAAAGAAATTCTAAAAAATATGGTGATGCGTAAAATGAATTAAGTTTATATCAACACCTAAATGGCACAATATTTACTTATTCAAATCTTAACATCAAACTATGGCATTCAAGAGCATAAAATGCATGATTTCAAACCACTTGCATTATTATTCATTGGAACAGATAAACATAGGCACAACATCAATATATTATTATTGAGAAAAGAAGAATTTTAAAACAAATAATAAAGCATAGAATGTCACTTTTTCTTTATTGGTGAACTGAGAATAGATTACAAAAAGTAAGATGCATAGTTATTAAACATTCAATCAGCTCTAAGAAGAATCCATAAAGGCTCAGATGCTTTTTTCTGTTATTCCCTTTTTTTGGTTAAATTCCTTTCTTTTGTACCAGTGGATCATGGTGTGCCTAATTTTACTGAAGTTACAAAAGTAGTTAAACTACCCCTTTCCAATACAAACTACAGTCACCTATTAACTTCCATTCAAAATTCATATAAATTTCAGATGTTAGACTTAATGATCTCAGACTGTGTTGTATGAGTCGGATCCCTATGCTCCCATCCAGGGCTTAAATTTGATGGCTGTATGGCCGTATTTAGTCATTTTAGCCGTAAAATACAATTAAAATTTTAGGAAGAATGTATCACTTGAAAGGTAAGATTCTAGGTAAATTGTCAAAATTTATATGTAATTATTCTTATATATATATATATGTCTATATATATTTTTCCTAAAATAAGTAAACTTTAATATTTGAAAGGCAACTTCAAATAGATGACCGTCACAAAAAAATTGCTTGACAAGCAGGGTCAACCGTCAAATTTAAGCTCCTGTCGATTGCATGAGCTTGAGACTGCAACTTAGTTGTTGTATTCTAGAGGAGCACCAAGTTGCTTTTTGTCCCTTATTGCTTTCACCGTGAAGCTTACAGACTTGTCGATTCATTTACTTTGGCTAATGGTGCAACACTTTACATCCTTAAGATATGAAAAATCTATGAGATATGTGAATAGTTGAATATCTTTGACTCATGATCAATGGTTCAGAATGATAGATGCCTCTTTGAGAAAATGGGACCCAAAATTTATGACTTGGCATTGAACAACCAATGGTACAACAAGAGAAATGTGTCAGGCATACCTCCTTTGAAATGTTGTGTGGTTGTGCCATGTGCCTTCGTATTGTGCTTCCCTCAGTTTTGTTCTTTCAATGAAAATGGGCCCACCATGTTAAGCCGAGTCATCATTGTCAACCAATGGTGCAATACTTAGAGTGTGTTAGAAATACCTTTGTCAAAATCATGCACTATGTCAACACCTGTCCTAGGGAAAGAAACGTGCCACTTCACCTTTTGACTTAGTAGAGGCCCACTTGTCAATGACTCATATCTCTCAACCAATGGCACAATAGGAATAATGTGTCAGATCTATAATTTTCAATATGTAGCACCATTGAGACACATGGAACTCTTGCAGATGCATCAGTACCTCACAATCTTCTTTCCTTTTGTTGAGTTTTTAAATTAAACAACCTCCACCGTGGGTTGACTCAGATGAACCAATCAATGGTGCAATGTTTAAACTTGTCAAAATTGACAAGGTTTAAACATAATTTGCTATGTGTGGTGATCTTTGTATCAAAATTGGTTGTGTGTCATAGAGTCAAATCAAAACAGCTACCACCTAACTCCTGATTTGAAACAAAATAGAGAGCGAGGCTCTACAAGATGTAAGAGAAGTATTAGGAGCTCTTGAACCTTCTTACATCAACATGAATAAAAAAATCAATTTATTTACCATTTGTGAATTCATAACCCAAAGCTAATTTGAAAAGTACTAAGCCACACAAATGTTTTACCTTGACATTGGTTGACAAAAGGAGTTGTAACTTTATATTTTCCTAGTAGGGCCAAAGCTTTAGTTTTGTTAATTGATTAATTATCAATAGTAAGTAGTTGGTAGAGATAGGAGGCCTCATTCTTCACAATAGAACCTTACCATTAGTGTGCAATGGGTACACTAAAGAGGTCTGAAAGGTGAATTATCGAGTCCTTAAGCTAATGACATGTTTCCTTGAGCATAACTTACGATATACACATATCATGTTTGGTATGTTGGCATGAAATAATTGACCAAAAGTTACTCTCTCTCTCTCTCTCTCTCTCTCTCTCTCTCTCTCTCTCTCTCTCTCTCTCTCTCTCTCTCTCTCTCTCTCTCTTCTTTCTTCCCCCATCTCTCTTCCTCTTTTTCTTCCTCTCTTTTCTTTATATCTATCTCGCTCTCCTTGTCTATCTCATTGTATGTACACTCTGTCCCCTATTCTCTCTCAATTCACACACTCTCTATTGACATAATAAACTTATTTAATAATATATTATATCAATTAAATCAAATAATTTAATATTAAATGCAATATTAATAATCTAATTTTTAATTATTATTTTATTTATTATTTTTTATAATATAATATAATATAAAATATTTTTTCCATTAAAACATCTCTCTCTCTCTCTCTCTCTCTCTATATATATATATATATATATATGAGCAAAAATCATTACAAGAGATACATGCCTTATACATATGATATATTAAAGCTTACTAGTTTAAATGATGAAACCTTAAGAAAACTTATATTGCACTTTCTCATGGACCCTTAAATCATAACTTCTCTTTTTTGATGGTGTTTAATCTTTGTAGGAAGCTAAAATCTCTATGATCACTTGGAGAAGGGATCTATGGTGCTTTTAATTGACAATAAGGACAACTATAGGGGAGGGATTTAAAGTAAGCTGCTTAGTTTGACTATGTGCTACATATTATGTTACATAATTCAAACATGATGTTAAACATGTCGATGTGCTATTACAACTTGGTTGTGCCATCGTTGTGAGCTTCCTACCATGAATTTTGATCAGTAAAAATCTACCAGATATTTATGGCCTCACATAAACAACTAGTATGTTGCCATGTTGGTTGTTCAAAAGGATTCAACCCTGTGACATGATTTTGATCACATCTTTGCTAACAATGTTCATGTGTGTACATGCAATTAACTTCTGGTCAAATTTCAACTACAGTCAAATTTAGATGCCGATTGGATAAGGTTTACCGATGTTTACAAATAATTTGACAAAGACATAAAAATGAATGGAGGAAATCATTTCTATCATCTTGCATTTCTAAGAAGCATTTTCAGCTATTGATTAGTGAAATTAGGTTACTCCCTCTCATAGAGAGAATGTAAATAATTAATATTAAAATAACTATTGGGGAAGAAGTTCTTGAAGGTGAAAAATATTTTGCTGCATATGTTTTAATTGGTAGATTTAACCGTCTTTGGCCCACTTTGGCAGATTTAAAATAAATGGATACAGGAAAATTGGCAACCATGCCTGAAACATAATGTGAAAATTTATCCTTGTGCTCAAGGGTTTTTCATTGCAGTTTTTTATTCTTCCACAGATCGAGATGCTATTTTCTTGGATCATTTCTGGATTTGGGATAAAAACTCTCTCATGCTAAAACCTTGGCATCCTGCTTTTAATCCCTTGACTAAATCATTCAATATTTTGCTGATATGGGTGTGCCTTTTGAATCTTCCTTTGCAGTTTTGGATTCAGTCTTGCCTTTGAGCCATACGAGACTTGTTAGGAGAGTTTCTAGCTATTGATAATGCTACTACAAATTTTTCTCACACATCTTATGATTAGATTTTAGTTGATTTGGATATCTCAAATTATCTCTCAACAGATATTTCTCTGAAAGTTGGATGGTGTACTTGGATCCAACCTTTAGATTACAAAGGGCTTCCATTCCGCTGCAAGAGATGTTACAACACATGTCATGGTGTTGCTGCCTGCCCAATTAGATAGAAATAGACATGCCAAGCCTCATGGTGGAGAGATGTTTTTCCACAAGCTGCAAATTCAGATTTATGTTCTTCTCAGCGTCCTCCGCAAGATCAAAATGTTAAAGATGAAACTCTTCAAGAGAAGGCGTCCCTTTCCTTGGCAAATTCTTTTGACAAGATTGCAGATTCATGTTCTTCCCAGCTTCCTCCACAAGATCAAAATGACAAATCTGAATCTCTTCAAGAGAAGGAGGATTCTTTTTCTATGGAAAATTCTATTATTAAGATTAAGGTTCTTGAGGAAAAGGTGGATCAAGAGAAAGAGGTTCATCCTAATGGCTCTTCTCACACATCCTCTTTTGATGCTGATTCTAAAGATAGTTCTTGGACCCTTGTCCCAAAGTGGAAGTGAACCCTTGAGGGGGAGAGAGAAAGCGTAATATAGCCTTTTTGGCATCTTTTACATTTGTATCTTCTTTTTAATTAATAAATTTTGTTTAGGTGCTTGCCACCTTTTACCTATCCCAAAAAAAACTATTATAAATAATATTTCAACCATATAAATATTGGGGAACCGAAAATTCTTCAAAATAATAGGACTTTGGTAAAAGACATTGAACCATTGGGGGTGACATGCGTTCCTCAGAAATCTTTTGTGATCACGCTTATTTTGTTGGTCAACAAACCATAATTGGTATCTGGCCTTGTGTATATTGCGCACGTTACCACCCTTGGAAGTGACACGTTCCCGTTCCTCTTAAAAATTTATTTGCTATTGCTTAATCCAATCTTGTCTTTTTGAAGATTGAACGAATTGGTATTTTGTGATCATTTTAGCTTGGAGTCGCAATAGAAGAAATGATCGCAGGGTTTAACAGGTAGAAGTATCAACCCGTTCCAAATGCAGGCAGTACCAAAGGTGGATCTATTCAATTATTGCATATCAGATGCATTTGACCCATGAAAGTGAGCATTGAACCAGTATGGAGCCAATGCCAATCGTTTCAACGGTTATACTATAAGTGGATTGTCTGGATTTTTTGAATGTTGGGTGTCCTTGCCATGCTTTTCATGTTTTGATCCGCATTCTGTCACAGCAGACAGCAAACAGCATGATCCTGAATACCTCAGATGTCCATGCTGGGAGTTATTGTTTTAGTGTTTTGTGAAACAGTACTCATTTTAGCTTGGAGTCGCAAAAAGAAGAAATGATCGCAGGGTTAACAAGTAGAAGTATCACTTCCCTTCCCTTTTGAGAAGCAGACCCAGTACCAAACGAGGATCTATTCAATCATTGCATATCCACCAGCATCATGGCAGATCCGGATGCCTTTGACCATTGAACCAGCTTAGCACCATTAACGGAGCCTGTGCCAATGTCAATAGTTTCATCGGCTATACTATAAGTGGATTCATGCGTTTTGTGTGGATTTTTTGAATGCTTTTCATGTTTTGAGCATGGCCCTGAATATCTCAGATGCACGGCACCCACATTCATTCTCCGCAAGTGCAGAATACCTCTGTTCTGGTCATTGAATTTCTAGGACTGCATAATATGGTATAATTAAATAGGGACACGTCATTGTTGTTGATGAAAATTGCAGAAAATAAGAACAGAAATTAAAAGATTTAAAAGACATAAAAGAACACAAGATTTACAGTGGTTGGCTCAATAATGGCTACGTCCATTTTTAGGGATTATCTCTTTTATTAAATCTGAATACAATGCATACTCAAGCAGCAGCCAACTATTTATAAATCAGTCTCCTCTTCAATAAATGGAAAAATCCATCAAAAAGGGCAACTTCAGTTGTAAAAGGCATCCTTTTCGAATATGTGAGAGAAACTTGCTAATTTGGGCTTCACCGAACCCAACAAAGAAACTTGCCAATTTGAACTTCACCGAACCCAACAATTATATTGAAAATGTAATCCGGAGCCACCTGCTATGTTACATGTGAAGGAAATAGGGCCACGTTCAAACCAAAGCTCAATATAGGAGAAATCTTTGACAGCTAAGCTTTATATGATAAAATGATGGAAATGCCAACCATATATAGGAATAAAACATTGCATTAAAATAAATGATTTATAGACAAAGTGAGATTCTAGATTAAAAAAATTGATAATGATTTACATAGAAAACCTGATTGAAATATTCACTAAGATGTCACAAAATCCAAAAACTGTCATAATTTAACAGTTGTCCATCTATTTTCTCAGGTTTAATATGAAGAAGATCGATGGATTACACCATTTTATTTTATTTTATTTTGGGTCCGAGAGGCATTAGGTTCAAACACCAATTGAAATTTGGATTGTTTAGGTCACTAAAGTTCAACTATGTGTTTATTTTTCTTTATATTTAAGAAAAACAATTTAATGAGTTTTATATCAGTCAAATATTTTTCACTAATTAAATTCTTAAAAAATAAAATGGACATAAATAAATTTCACCATATTTTCATATTTGTAAATTTTATTAAACTTACCAAATATAGAAGTACTCTCATTTTCTAGTAATTAGCATACAAGACATGTTCTTTATTTATCAAAAGAGAACTATTATCCCTCCATCATAGTAAATATATATCTAACCTTCAAAATTTTCTATACATAATCTAGGATTTGAAAAATTTCTTTTAACAAGTTGATAAGCGATTGAAACCTGGTATATATCGAAATCATTGTATGAAAAACTAATTAGCCAACTACTAGGACTAGAGGCTCAAAACCCTCCTCAAACCCCATTTTTTAACTTAAAATAGCATCCTACCTATAATAGGAAAAATCTTTCACTCTCTTTTAAACAAAATCCCAAAGGCAACAAGCACACTATTTTTTATACATAAAAAAGAGTAGAACAATTCATAAGGCTTGATAGAATACACAATTTTATTTTAAAAAATTGGTTCTCACACCTAGCAAAAATATTTTCATGTAAAGATTTGCTAAAGGGACTATGGCAAAAATGGGTTGAACTAGCTCACAACAAAAGTGGATCGAACTACCCCACAACAAAATACCTACACATAGAATGGCCGCCAACAATTCCAAACAACCACTTGTAAAATTCATAGCCATTATTAGCATTTAACCACTTCATGATTAATCTTAATTATCACATGTAACCATCTGGGTCTGAAGGAATTTAAGAACAAAATTGGGAAAGAATTTACTATTTTTCTTCTTAGGGATCAAATGTGTGGAATATTGTGTTGTGGCTTGTAATGGTTTTAGGTTATAGTTTTTTAGGAGGAAGTTACCTTAAATTTTTAGGGTGTTGAGAAAATTTAAGAATTTTCATGAACGTTATAATTCTTAGAGTAGACTAAGTAGTAATATCCAAACAAAAGAAGAGAAGAGTATATAAAATACAGTGTTTCCTATAATCTAAGGTGTTTTGATTTGATTTCTAATACACTAAGCTGTTTGGGTTTGAATTTAGATTAAGAAGTTTTTTTCATGATGGTTTGTATATAAGCTTCCCTATAAAGAAATTGGCAAAATTGAATATTAAATAAAAGGCTTACCCATTGTTAAATAATAATGGAATAATTAAATCTATGCATTTAAAATAGCATATATCTTTCTAATAAACTAGCATATAAGCTTGGTATTTCATTACAAATTAAAAAGTATAAGTATACAAATAAGCATAGAATGTTATGTACTTTTGTTCATTCATGATGAAGACTAATACTTTGGTTTTTGTCCTCATGCCCTATTACCGCATAGAATGTTATGTACTTTTGTTCATTCATGATGAAGACTAATACTTTGGTTTTTGTCCTCATGCCCTATTACCTCTTTTACAATACATATGACATCCTTGCAAATTAATTAACATCAATTTCTTTATTTTCCTCTTAGATTATATTCTTGAATTTATACCGACTAGTTTTATAATTACAAAACATTTTCTATCACCTAGACTAAAGACAATGGCTAATGTTGTCAATGTTGAGAGATATAGCCTACATAAACAATGTTCTAGTCATGAAACTGATGATGAGTTGAAAAAGGAACACTTATTTAGACTATATTCATTTGTTTACACTTTAGGAGATTCTTAATTTGATGCACTCAAAGTTCTCCTACATTTTCATTACACTTCAATTAAATTGCATAATGGACTAACCAATCACTTCTTGTTATGCCAAGAAAGGTATGATTAAGATGTATTGCATTTATTTGCATATGGATTGCATCTAGAAATGTTGTACATGATGCATGGTGTTTATGATGTCAATACATATTGTAGACACCTAAAATCATCTACTCATCATCTTACCACTATTCATCTGCAATTAGGCCCTCACTAAATTACTTTCTTCCATAATTAACTTGATAAACACTTATTTAGATAGTTAATTGATCAATCCCCCTTTTGATAGTGATTAAATAATATTTTATTACTAAATCACTATTCATGCACTATTCATCCATACCATCTCCTAACATTAATTGAATAAAATTAATCATTTATTCAATTAATAAATCTTCTTCTATATCCTAATATTAGATAAATATTCATTTATCTGATCCCTATCCTCATCCAAAAATTAATTAAATATTTATATTTATTTAATTCCCTAATTTGTGCACTTTTGATTAAGTTGACTAATCCACTTAATCAACTCAATCACATGCTTGCACATTCCTAACCATGCTTAAACCCATTCAAACCTCTCGCATCCTCTAACATGTACAAAAGAATGGGCTTTTGTACATGATCACATGGGTCTCTTACAAAGGGATAGACAAGTCCTTTGTACAAAAGGTCCTTTTTTCCCTTTTCAATTCTCACCATTCACTTTACCCAAGACCATCCTCCACCCTTGATCTCTCCTTGATCCAAGGAGCATCTTTATCCTCCAGCCATATCATGCCACTTCACAACCTCTAATCAATCCAATCCTCTCAACAATCTTAACCTATTGATCTTCTAAATCAATCCTATCCATCCAATCCACCGTCCAAAAATCTATAAATAGTCATGATCTGATATCGAAATAAATACGTTTGTTATTAGTTAATTAGTCTACCTCTCGACTTCAATGGACATGACCTTTTAATGATTTGCGACTTTTGTACGCGTATTTGTAAGTGTATGCACAGGGCGAGGTGGAAAACTCATAAATCTACATAATACATTGCATTTTTCTAAATGATTTGATATTTACTGTACAAGAGAAAAAATGGTCACCAACATGAGTCGGGATGCACATTTAAGAGGCCCTACTTGACCCGTCAGAATTTTCACAAGAAAAATAGAGTGGGCTCCATCTTCCTTACATTGTATCCACTCACTTGGTCACTTGCCAAGCAACTAATCTTTTAGAACAAATCCACCACCTTTCTAAAAAGATGAAATTGTAATTTGTAGGTAGAGAAGGCATACATCTCTCAATGAGATTGCTAGACTACTCCAAACCAATTTCTACTAGTTTCTACAATACCACAGGTGACCTGCTCACTAGGTATTGTCCTCTAAATCTCTAGCCCGATTCAGATCAGTGGTATTAGAGCTAACACGTTCTTTCTTTTCCAAATTAGAGCAGGAGTTAGAGTTAGAGGACTGTGGGACAGACATATTCCTGTGAATGATGAAAGGTTACTTCCACCCAGTAACAGTCACCTTTTTTTCTCAGATTTGAAAGAATTTATCAGTCTCATGAGGAGCATGATGCTGCTAACTCCATGTATTTTAAAAGCTTTTCTCCAGATCAAGCTGAAATAAACATTGAATATAATTGGCCTAGCTATTCAAGCTCACGTCTTGAATTTAAAGATGGAAAAGAGGTTTGTCCAAAGGAGCACTCGAAAAATTTGTCTGCAATATCTGTGAGAAAACAAAACATTAGACACTTTTATTCATGGGGTCTCCATGGATTCAAAAGCAGCAAAATGTAAGACCATATGCCCTCACACTTCTCAAGCTTTACAAGTCTGTTCTCATGGAGCGAAAGATCGGCATAGAAAATTAGTACTTAAAAAAGACTCCACTACACGAAGGGTGAGGGTTAGCGTAGATGGGTAGGACCAATGGAGGAATTTGGCGGATGGGAGTAGTTGGACGTGGATGAATCTAACATTGCGAAGGCATTACAAGCCTCACAGAATCGCTTTAATAAACACACAGTTTCTAAGCCCTCAATTCCTCCTCATAACAAGGATGCCGAGAAAGAGGAACAAAAAGTCAAGGTGCCTCACAGAATCCTCGACCCAGCTGGAGCTCTTCACAGAGCCTTTCACACAAAGGACAACAAAGCCTCTGTAAAATGAGCTGCTCGGACCTTTACATTCGGCTTTCTTCTCACAAGTTGAGCTAGATTTTGAATAAGAGGATAATTTATCTTCAAATTCAACAATAGATTTCATTAAAAAAAATTTATAAAAAAACGTGGAAATATAGATAGAATTCCTCAGGTTTTAGGAATTATCAAGACATGCAAGCTAAACAATTTAGGTAGCATGTTTGTCACACTGAAGGATCATTATCTATGGCTCCATCACCTGTACCACATGTAGAATCTCAAAAACTTAGTCATTTTGTATCAGCTCCTTGTTTAAAGCTTCACAACAATCTATTTTACAACAACAACCATCCATTATTCAACAATAGCAACCATCAATTTTTAATGTTTCAAATATGCAGACACAACAGGCTGATTTTAAATGTCATCCACTTCAATATTTAATGGTAAATTCTGGCCAATGAAAATTTTTCCTATATTTAACACTTTTTGTTGTGAATGAAATAGAAAAATGCTATTGGCTGTTTGACCTGTTCAACCCTGAAAGTGGATGACATTTACATAGAGCGGACACAACAACAACAACAACAACAACAACTCCAATAGAATCAATCTAGAGGGTCAATTTTGGGGGGAAGTTTGAGGCATACAACTCACCTACTGAGTTTGTCAAATTTTGACTTACATCTCACCCATTGAGATTGTCAAATTTTATGAACTCTCCCAAATAGAGTCTCTAGGGCATACATATCACCCATGAGTTTGTCCAAATTATTTAGGGAATACATCTCTCCCACGAGATTGTCCAAATTGTTTAAGGGCATACATCTCTCCCATGAGATTGTCCAAATTGTTGAGGGGCATACATCTCTCCTGTGAGATTGCCCACATTCCATGATGAATGAGCTATCACCACATGTCGAGAAGGGGGTAGACAAGGCATCCAAGTTTGTTGACAAGATTCACAATCTTCAGAAACAAGTTCATGAGATACTATAGCACACCAACCAGAAGTACAAAGAGAAACATGACCAACATCATATGCCTCATCACTTTCAAGTTGGTGACAAAGTTTGGATTCATCTATAGGAGTGACTTCAAGGACCTAATAGGAAAATTTATCCTCTTCAATATGGGCCATACACCATCCTTAAACAAGCAGTACAATTTCCTCATTAGGGCAATTGATTTACTAGGGTGCATATTGCAAACTAATTTCCTCATTTGTTACAAAACATTGATGCAATGGGGTCCATTTCCTCTAAGGGGGAGGAATGATCTGATATCAAAATAAATACGTTTGTTATTAGTTAATTATTCTACCTCTCGACTTCAATTAACATGACCTTTGATGATTTGTGACCTTTGTACGTGTATTTGTAAGTGTATGCACAGGGCGAGGTGGAAAACTCAGAAATCTACATAATACATTGCATTTTTTTCTACATGATTTGATATTTACTGTACAAAAGCAAAAAAGGTCACCAATGTGAACCGAGATGCACATTTAAGAGGCCCTTCTTGACCCATCAAAATTTTCACATGAAATAGAGCGGGCTCCATCTTCCTTATGCGGTTTCCACTCACTTCGCCACCTGCCAAGGAATGCCCAAGAAATGCCCTATCCAAGCCACTTATGCAACCACATGAAAGGCCTCGTTGCATCGCCTTGTAGACACACTCGACCACTAGCAAAGTTCTTAGCATTTGGATAGGTAATAAACCCCCCACAATTGCCTCCCTTTTGAGTAGGTCATACTCACGCAGAGCCGAGTTCCATCTCTCCAAGTTATACAGGTAGTTGAAGACCAGGCCTGATGCAATGGCGTGGACGAAATGGTTATTTTGACTAAGTCCATGATGTTTGAGAGGAAGGCGAAGACGACATCTGACCAGTGGATCCTTCTCTCTGCCTCTCCGTCCAACCACCTTTGGTTGCAGATATTCCTGATGGAAAATTAGGCCAGAGTGCAGTTGATGTCAAATATCTGATTGAGATCCATGATCCTGACCCATCCTTTTTGATTTCTGCTATTCCCACGGCATCCCCAGAAATAGTAGGCATTTGTTTGTCTTGTCGTCCTCCATTGGATCCTACAAGAAACAATATTCTAAAGTGTGAAAAGTTCTTAGCTAGCTCTATTATTAGTGTTAGGTGGAATGATAGAATGAGTTGATTTGTCGATAGGTTTTCTAGTTTAAATAAAATCTCCTTTAGCATCTTTTGGGCGACATCCCCGTCCCTCCTCGCCGTCAGTTGTAGCGTGTTTTCCAGTAGTGTCTATTAAACTTCATCCCTTCCCTAATTATGGCTTGTGGAAGCATTTAATCCTCCTTGATCTCTTCCTTGATGACTTCCTGTCACCTTGCCTTGTCATGAAAAATTGGGAGGATACGATGATCTGAAAAAATTAATGTCTCCAAGTGAAATTTTAATGGCTTGCTTCAGGTACTCAGCCACATCCCCTTCCTTGTACTTCTCTTGATAGATCTCTTATGTACTCAAGGATTTCTTTCCTTCCATGTGCCTATTTATTGACTATGTGCTGCAATGAACCCTATTTATTTCCTCCATTATGGAGTGGAGATCCATCTGCCCCAGGCCTCCTTGACATAGAAAGGTATACATCCCTCACTTAAGCTCTGCATTAATATGATTGAATGTTCCCGCAACCTATCCTTTCTATCCATTCACAGTCCCTTTAGAGACAAAGCTTATTTATTGCTATCCACTTCAATGTCTCATCAGCTACTCCTTAGCAACTTGTTTGTCTTCTCTTATCCACATCATCAGTTGAGTGGGCAGCACTCCTTGATGTGGAATATAAGTCATTTCTTCCTGAAGTTGATCAATTTCTCTGTTCACCAGAGTATTCGCCACTCTATTTCCCTCCCTGTAGTAGTGCAAGACCTGATAATTATCTAGTTTTTGCAAAAGTCAATTCTCCATTCTCTTTGATTTAATCACCCTTATAATGTTTAAAGAGTCCCCCTCTATCCATATTGTCATGTAGTCATATTTTATAGCTAGTTGAAGTCTGTGAAGGAGTGCCCATGCCTCTGCTTCATTGTTAGTTCCTTTCTAGATTTTGGTCGAACTAGCTAGGTCAACAAATTCCCCTCATGATTCCTGATAATGCTTGACTCGTTCCTGATAGCCCTAGATTGCCTCTACATGCTCCGTCAAAATTCAATTTCACATACGGCCATGTTGGGGGGATCCATCTTACTAGATTTCTATCCACTCTCTGAGAATTCTCCTGGGTTGTGGTTCTATTGGAGCTCGGTTCCAAAAAATCCAATTATTTGTCATCAATTCATCCCGGCTGGTCCACCTATAATTATGACTATTCGTCTTCCTAACTTTTATCATTACCACTTCGAAGATTGCTTTGTCTAAATCCCCACAAGTCTTGTGTACTGTTGAGGATTTTCCTAAAAATACAGAAGTTAGTCTCTCACCAAATAAGCCATATCACCATGGAGGGACTCATGTTCCACAGGCAAGAAAAGGTTGATTATGAGAAAAGGTTTGGCCAACTCTTGAATAATGATAGTAATGTCTCCGGTAGTGGTGTAATCCAATTTAATTTTTTGAAGAGCCAGTACCAGCATTCCCTATTGAAAGGGCATTGGAGTAGTAGATGGTCGAGGCTCTCTTCTTCTTCTCCACACAAAACACAGTTGAAGCTAGCCTCAATAGATATTTTCTGGATTCTATCCCCGGTGAGAATTCTCCTATATGGTGATTAGTATGTTATGATATCTTAGGCATGTCATTTTGTTGGGAGAATAGTCGTTGCCTATTTTAGTCATATGAATATTAATATATTATATTGTGTAATATTCATATTAATATGATTATTTAATTTTCCTTCATTGTAATTATAATGTTGATATTTTAAATATCTATAAAATAATATAATTAATACTATTTTTATAATAAAAATTATTAAAACATAGTAAAATGAAATATTCATTTATATTTGTGTGTAAATATTAATTTATTTTATTGTGTAATATTCATATTAATATAATATTCAACTTTATGAATATATATAACTAATAAATAAATATTAAATTTGTTCATTATACAAATTTATAATGTATTTATATTTGTGTTATATTATAGTAAAAAATTTTGCACTAAATAATAACAGATATAGTGTGGAAATTTTCCCCAGGTTAAAGTTTGGATATAGCCATACAATAAATACATAAAATATCAAAAAATATATTAAATACCAATTAATATAATTTTTTTTTATGGATAAGCAGCTGCCAATATGATAGCGGATATATTATATATATAAAGGAAAATAAGTACATATCATGCTATGTAGTAGCTACATATTAGAGAGGGATGATTTAGTCACTACACCAGAGGGTCCTCAGTCCTTCTACCAACTCCATTGGACGTTCCAGCTAGGTGGGAGATAGGAGATCTCTGTACTGATGCAAAAGTCTCCATGTTGTTGTTACGGATGCCATGCCGATAGACTGGTAATGCCTAAACTGCCACACTATTTTCTCTATTGATCGCCGCTGCATCGAATACCCCTACCATGAGTCCATATTTTGGGTGTTTATTGAAGTTGGAGATTGTTGTGGATGCAGCTTGGTACATGTGGTCCTTAATGTAGCTATTTGCCATTACCTTCCCACTATTTTTCCTTCCAAGGATAAGAATAGAATTCATCAGAAATTCTTCATAGAGGACCCCGTCATGAATATGTCCTTTGGTGAAGACTTTAGACCCGATCACCTTAAAAATGCCTTTCGCTACTTCCTCTGAGTCAGCCTTGAATAATCGTTTAATCTGATCAATTGGAGATTCAATGTCCTCCTCAACCTGCTCCTCACCACCCTCCTCTTCCTCATCACCTTCTTTTTCTTTAGCCTCTGAGTCCATTTCTTCCTCTGATTCATCTCCCTCTTCCTCAGTTTGATATTTGTAAATGCACTCAATTATACTCATTCTATTCACCATTGTTCCAGGCTTGCTCTACAGAGTCGAGAGCTCCTTCTATTAATAAATAAAAAGGAGGAAGGTAAAGATACGGTTTCTCTCATGTGATGGTTCTGGCACTAAATCTTATGAGGATATGAATTTGCCTCTAGGATTGGAAATGCATGCTGAGGATGATCAGTTATCTGAAGAAATTTTAGCAACATTTTGGCTAGAAATGAAGACCGTTTGATCAATCTTTGCACCTAGTACTCTCTATGATTCCCTATATCAAGACAGGCAGTTTACTTGTGTCCTCTCTCTTTATGGGAGATGAAAGATTTTGGTGTGCCCTACTGTCATAATGAATAGCACTGTGTTGACAAGAACTGGTGGTTCATAAGTTCTGTCTTTACTTGCCTTGCGATTAATTTCTAAGAAACTCAAGTTCTGAATGGTGCATGTGACTCAATCTTAAGAGAATTGAAATGTCCTTCTGAAAAGATTTCCCGTGGGTCGATCTAGTCCAGTTTATGTGGCTAAATTTTTAGAGGAATACTCAAGGATTGAATCCGGTAGAAACTCGGTGGATTTGAGTCCCACTGAAGCCTTTGGCATGCTGTGACGCCAAAGGCGAGGCATACAACCCCTTAAATCATTGGTTTCAAAAAAGGTTTTAGCACCCCACCTGGGGTTCCCCTGAGGAAATCTGATAATTTCATGTTCACTATCTAGTTTCCTGATCCTGATGATTTCCCTGTTGTCATGGGCAGATTTTTCAAATCTAGACGTGCCATCAATTCCTTTGGTAACCTGTTGTCTAAGCATCCCAAATTTTTATCAGGATTTGGATTGGATATGTGGACCTGGGAATTAGGGAGTGACATGACTCAATCGGATTTGTCATTCTATGTTTGGAAAGGGACTTCCGTGTCTGGTTAATGAACTAGGACCAAAGTGCAGGAACCATCTTCTGTGACTCCATCTTGGAGTGGGTAAGCCTCTTGGCTCTGGGAGCCTCAAACTTTGGTGTTAGTGGAAGTACCAGGTGGCAGTTCAGTCTTTTCCTTAGTACTCCATCCTAGATTTGCACCAGTGTCCCTTATCTTTGGGCATAAGTCTTGAGAATGGCGACGGCTATGGCAATTTAGATAGAAGAAATGGTTCTCCTCGATCTCTAATTTTTGGACCCTTTGATATCCCTTAGTGTATAAAACAATTTCGGTTGGAATTTTATAAATGGCCACCACCAGTATTCTAGAAAATAGAAACGAATCATTATTAAATAGGTCTGCATTGACAGCTAGCACTGTGCCTAAAGACTGCCCAGTTTTTAAAAGACAATCCATCTAGAATTCTGGTGGAAAATTATATAGTCAGATCCATTTTGGTTCCTCATATGGGTCGCACATTTTTGGATCAAAATTTGGTACCCATTTCCCCATGTGCAGTGGCGTTCCATTTCTTGTCCAATTCTTCCCTCTTAGAATCATGTCCCTATCGACAGTATTTACAAAGGCAACAAGAAAAAACCCCTTGGGAAGGAATTTGAGAATACATTGGACTTGCGATATCTCTTCCGCCCACTCCTTAACCTGGCTTCTACTAAGCTTCAGCCCTATGAAATGGCAAATAAGGGCACTCTCTACTAGAACTTCAGTTTCTTTTTGGCTCTCCTCTGAGACATCAATTCAGAGATAGGTTTTCGGTGGAGCAATCCTTTCAATTTGGTACTTGCCCCTCCTGCGTACCTCCTCATGCTGCTCTTCACTTGATTTTGTAGTCGAGTCAAACTTTCGCTCCCTGCTCTACTCCTCCATTTTATCCCAAGTTAGCGTTGAAAATGGCTTTGTGTTAAATTATCTTCAATTAATATAAATTTTATTATTAATATATGAACAAAAAAAATGTGAGATATTGGAGTGGAAAATAAATCTCTCTCTAAATTCCCTACTTGATATATTTAGTAAGATGAAATATTGATATATTTGTGTATAAGTATTAAATATTAATATATTATATTGTGCAATATTCATATTAATATAATATTCATATTAATATTTAATTTTTAATCATTGTATATATTAATTATAAAATTCATATTTAGGGGAGACCCTTTGGTGAAATGGTGGGGCTTCTTGCCTGTAGTGCTAACAACCAAGGTTCAAACCTCACGGGTTCACCCTCTACCATGTCAAAAATTGAGGTTGCTTACCTCCAAGAAGGGGAGACTCTGTGGTGAAATGGTGGGGCTTCGGCCTATAGTTCCAACAACCCAGTTTCAAACCTCCTTGGTTATTAAAGAGGGAGGACCCTTTGGTGAAATGGTGGGGCTTGTTTCTTGTAATGCCAACAACCAAGGTTCAAAACCTTGTGGGGTCGCCCTATACCATGTCAAAAGTTGAGGTTTCTTACCTTCCAAACGGTCAGACTCTGTGGTGAAATTGTAGGGCTTCGGCTTGTAGTGCCAATAACCTAGTTTCAAACCTCCTTGGATTTCATTTAGGGAGACCTTTTGATGAAATGGTGGGGCTTCTTGCCTGTAGTGCCAACAACCAAGGTTCAAACCTTGCGGGGTCACCCTCTACTATCAAAAATTGAGGTTGCTTACCTCCAAGAAGAGGAGACTCTATGGTGAAATGGTGGGGCTTCGGTCTATAGTGCTAACAACCCAGTTTCAAACCTCCTTGGATTTATATATAAGATATGGAAAAAACTACGGCAAATTGAATGGAGCAAAGCAAAGAAAAGGCGAGCGAAGAGGAGTTTCGGTGTGCTACCTCCAAGGAAGGTGGGCAAAAGAATTGTTCACCCAATGGCAGCGACTCGAAGCCACATTGCACCCCACCTCATAGCTGCATTGACATTTCAAAGGAAAGCAATAAAGAGAAGGAAGATCTCCTCCAAACAACCCTAATTTGTCATTTTATCGGTCCTAAATTTAGTAGATGCAAAATCAAGACTTGGGTGGAGGAAATTTGGCAAGTTCCATGCATAATCAAATTCCTCCCAAAAGGCTTATTTGTCGCAGCATTCGTCTCTTCGACCTATTAGGACCTAATTCTGAAAGGGAAGAACTGGTTCAAGAATGAGTCCCTGTTTTATATGAGAAAGTGGGTTCCTAATTTTGACCCTACCAAATGCGAACCCTACGATGAGCCAAAATGGATTCACTTATACAACCTTCCACAGGAGTGTTGGACGAAAGAGTGTTTTCTTAAAATAGGGCGCTCTCTTGGCACGGTATTAGCCATAGATGAAGATTTGTTTGGCAGTGATTCATTCCTGTATGCCAGAATGCAAGTGGCTGCTATATTCAAAATCCCAACTGAAGTCCTACAAAATCAGGGTTACTAAAGGATTCAGGAGCTGGAGATTGAGGAAAATCACTTTTTCTGCCTTAATTGCAGAAGCCGAAAGCATTCAGAAGACTGTTGTCCTAAGAAAAAAACCATGGAAAAACTAGAAAACCTAAATGGGACATAGCTAGATACTACCAAGGCCAGAGAGAAACAAGCCTCTGTGAACGATGGTGCACCCTCAACTAAGGAATTAGGAGTCAAAACCACGAAGGCTGAAAGTACAAAAGTTCTGCTAAAATCACCAACGAACACTTCTAAGCCATTAGAGAACTTAGGCAAGGCTCTCAAAAACCCCCCTACCACAATTGTTAAGGAGACTTTAGAGAAAAATTTAGAATGACAAAAGGAGAAGAATACAAGGCACCCGTTAGAGGGTTCAGGGAACTGCTCAACTTCTGGTTCCGTAGTGAAGCCTCTTGAATCTGGTAACCAAATTATCAATATGAAGATCTCAGATTTTCTCAAGAGTGCCCATGGCGGGGTGCCAAAAGACATGTCCCGAAACAATAGTTAGGGGGTGGATTTCACCCTGTCTTTGGTGCTACATGGCGCCAAAGGCTCCAGTGTCTTCAGGCCTGTGTTATGGCCGGACCTGAAACGAAAGGACATTACAAATCAAGGAAATTTATCTCGATTAATTGTTGGACTTGACGATCTGATGAACCTTACATTCCCAAAATCAATGCTCACTTGCAACATTAGGACTTGGAGGTGTCATTTTTTCAATATAGAAAAGATCAATTTCAGTCTAGTTGTTCAGTTCTTTCAAAATGTGTAAGCAAGAAGACAAGTGAAAGAGCCGATAACAATTTGATATTCCTGAGTTCAGATTCATTTCCATGTTTGACTTGACTGATTTGTATGTCTAGCCAAGAACTCCCAAGGATTTTCCTAGATTTCTATGAGTACATCAATGGCAATTCTTTCCCAAGTCAGCATGTACATCAATTGTCATTCATCTGATATCGATTCATTAGGCTATATTAAGTAGTTCTCCCCAAACGGCTTGCCAAAACCATGGTGAATCATATGATTATTGATTGTGTCTATAAGTGCCAAGAGGAGGAGGAGGGAAAAAAATTAGAGGGAGAAGAGGATCCAGAGCAAAGGAAGGTGAAGAAGAGGAGGATGACATCAAGGAAGTTAACGAGATGCCGATGGAACAGATAAAGCACCTGTTCAAAGTTGAATCCGATGACATTGTCGGTGGCATTTATAAGGTAATAGGCTCGAAAATCTTCAGCGGAGGTCATGTCCATGATAGGGTCCTCTATGAAGAGTTCCTGATGAACTCAGTCCTCATATTAAGAAAGAAGAATAGCATGAAGGTCATGGAAAGCAGCTACGTGAAAGACCACATGTATGATGAGGCCAGCACAACGATCTCAAACTTCAACAAGAACCTAAAAAATGGTTTGATGGCGGGAGTTTTCAACACTTCTATAGTTAATAGGGAGAATAGTGTGATGGGACAGGCCCTAGCCATTTTCAACGAGGGTATTCGCAATCATAATATGTAGACATTTGGATATATCATTGGTCAATATGGAGATCTGTTGTTTGTTGCTTAGTTGGAATGGGCTATGGAATTGTCTGAGGGGATGATGACCCTTTGGCATAAATAAATGTTCTTATTGCACTACCACTGTGTGGACTACCATGTACTCCTTTTATCTACTATTATAATATATTAGCTATCATACCGGAAACTACTTATGCATCAATTTTTTTTTATAAAATTCTTATTTTAAAAATCAATAGGATAACATAATTAATAATATATTAATAATAATATTTTTATTAAATTATTGATTATACAAATAAATCGAATTATCATTATAATGTATTTATATTCATGTTATATTATAGTAAAATGAAATATATATATTTGTGTATAACTATTAAATATTAATATATTTTAGTGATCTAAATATTAATATATTATATTGTGTAATATTCATTTTAATATGATTATTTAATTTTTATGTTTTATCAATTATTTATACTCATTAAGAAAAACTTAGTTGTTCCTAAACTTTTAAAGTTTTATGTATTTTTCTAAACATAATAGAAGTTTTATGCATCTTTTTGTAATAACTAATTGCAGGTTTTTGGATTCTCTTTTCATGGGGACTTTCCTACTCATATGAAAGAAACATTGGGCTTTGAGATACTATCATTCTCTAAGAAAGAATCCATGACATTGTAAGGATCTATAGATTTTTTGGCTCTTAACCACTATTCCACCATGTATGTTGCCAATCCTCCCTACCCACCAGATTCCTTGAACAAGCGCTACTTTGAGGATGTTCATGTATGTCTGATAGTTAGGTTTACTTCTTTTGTTGTGGTGGTTGGTTTACAAGTACTTCAAATCTTCCATCCTCCTAACTTGCCTATTTCTATACCTCACATTACATGTTCTGGTGGTTGGTTTACAAGTACTTCAAATCTTCCATCCTCCTGACTTGTCTATTTTTGTACCTCACATTACATTACCTTACTACTTTACCCATTCCATCCTAGATGAACTAAGTCTACTTTCAATGCCAAAAACTCTTTTCTATTACTTCTCGCTTCTCGAATTAACTTCTCGTGCATGATCTCTTACAAGTTAATGCTTTCTTCTGCATTTCACATTATGATTGCATTCCCACATATAATATCTTTTATTTGGTGAAGAAAAAATATCCACTTCTTCAAATAAAGTACTATCATCATGTATGATCTCTTGCAAGTTGATGCCCACTTCTGCATTTCACATTGTGATTGCATTCCCACATATAATATCTTTTATTTGGTGAAGACAAAATATGTACTTCTTCAAATGCAATACTCATCTACATTTCTCTCTTATGTTCTTTCTTAAATTGACACATACTTTCTCATGTCCTTCTTGTTGTGTTTTTATGGTTAGGATTGATGACAGATGACTTAACCCATTCCAACTTACACTCAATTAAATATACACTTTCTATATTTCATTGAAGTAACCTACTATCTACCAATTTCAAGGGTGGTTCTATCTTTACTCAAATTTGTAAAACTTTGGAATTGATAGAATTTTCCAATATATTATCATTTGGGTTTCTGTTATTTTTTGGTTCATTTTATGTTGTTCAATATAATAAATTTTTCTGTTTCCTTTTTTGTTGACATTACATAGCTTTCATCCTATCTTCTTTGACAGTTGTAACATACTAGTACTTCTTCTACAAACTACTTAGTTTTACCCCATCTATTCTCATGCCTTTCTTAAAGGTCATCTCACAAAGCTCTCCAAGCACATCTACCATGTACTATGCTTTACATGCCTATAATTTTGTGACATACCAAAACAAAATCCACATGTTTCCAAAAAAACATTCAAGAGTGTCCTTTCCTAAAAATTCCAATACAACGTTCTACTTACTGATCATTGTTCATATTTTGGATAAATTCCCTGTGCACCATCTTTGTCTTTCTACTAATGTGGATGACTTTAAGCTATGAATAATGAATAATCCTACAAAACAAAGTAAGAGGAGAAAGAGGTTAAATAATAGAAAATTATCTTCATGCAAGTTTTATGTTTATGTTTGCAATCATGTCACTTTCCAATTAATGTCAACAAATGGTATTCATCTTACTTTCATCTCATATTAACTAGAAAAAATTGCATTATGACAGATATTTACAAAATGACTTAGGATGTCTACAATTAAATTTTAATGTTCATTTACCTTTTTTCATAAAATTAAATCCTATTAAAATTAAAATAGTAATTTTTTAATTTTAATAGGATTTAAATTAAATTTTTCTTTACTACTTATTGCAAATAATTAGTCATATTATTTAACTTTATATTAAATTAAATTAGCACTTATATATGTTGGTCTATACATGCTACAACTTGCACATACAATCAACTATCATGTTTCATGTTTTGAATCCCTTCCTAACTTACAACACATGCTATAATGGAACAATATATTCTACAATGCATTGTCATTGTCATTAGTCTTTCCAAGATCTTGTATTCAACTATTTAATTTAGCTAATTGGAATGCAATTTGTCAAACCTTTCATGTATACAACTAGTAAATTTAGCTAATTGGAATGTAATTTGTTAAACCTTTGGGGTGTAAACTAATTATGGGTTTCATTGCAATAATAGCAAGTAGTAAAATGCTATAATAAGAGATTCAAGAATTGACAATATTAGACTAAAATTCACATTTTTGACATTCTCCAATGCAAACTCCCAACAAATATTAAATCAAACTCAAAATCAACTAATCAATTCATGAAGAGTATTTACCACAGTTCCACATCAATATTAAACAAATATTTAATCTAAGAAAAAAATTTCAACTACAAAACACATACTATTATTACAACAACTACAAGGCATGTACTCGCCATTAAGTGGCACTTGTTTAAATTACTTCAGAGTTATTTTAAAGTACATTTCTAAAATATAGAAGCATTCCTTAATCTCATCCATTTTTTTATAAACTTATCCACTTCTTATATAATTCTATAAATATAGATTATATGTATGCAAGTTATTTTAAAATGCACATTTTAAAAGTTATTTATTTTAATTACTTAAAGAGTTACTCCTTTTTATATAACTTATCCACCTCTTATGTAAATCTATATATTAATATATAGAGATAAAATTATATATGTACTTATATTAATGAAATATATATTATAGTAATGTAAATTTAGTTTAATTACTTAAGAGTTACTTTTAAATATATAGGTTTGTATATATAAAAAGGGCTTGCATCTATAATATTAAGGTTTACCTAATTTTATTTTATTTTTAAAGTAAATATCTCTCCCCATATATATATAGGGTTATTTTTATTTACTTAAAGAGTTATTTTGTTTACTTTAAAATTATTCTATAGCTATTTTATTTACTTAAGAGTTATTTTATAAAGCTTAGAGAATTATATAAAGGTTTTATATATATCCTTTTAGAGGTGACTATTTTTGAATCAAATTGTAAGTTCTTATAAATATATATTTTTGTATAGCACTATATTCTATTAATGCAATGCTCAAAATCTCCAAGAGTTGCTGGACCACTGGGGCAACACTCCCTACATTGTTGCCTAGGTCCCACTTGATTCTTCCTCCTCTTCTCAAGGGCGTCATCTTGGTCGCAGTCAAACTTTGTGTCATGACCAGCGGGACCGTGGTGCCAGCCATGGTGACCGTGATCGTGGCTCTCAACCCTCCAAGGATTCTATTGTCCATGGAGGTTGGTCCTTGCCTTCTAGACTGCCATCTCCTCAGTGGGATGTTGGCTGGTAGACACTAGAAAGTTCCCCCGGCTCCAACTTGTCGTTTCCCTGGTTCCACTCAGCGTCCGGAGGAGAATGAAGATGCCACTGCTGCTCTTGATGGTTGGGAGCTTATTGAAGATGCTACGCCCAGGGACTTTTGGGGGAAACTTGATGATAAGGATTCTCCTCCATCTGCTAGTGCTACTCTTGCAACTTAATGTTTTTTCTGTCTTTTCTTGTTAGACATTATGTTTTGCCTTTGAAGCAGTGACTCTTGTTTTATTCACCTTTTGAAGCTTTTGTTTTATTCATCCTTTATGGTTGTGACTTTTGACCGCCTATTTTTTTTTGAATATGTAAATCATTTATTTCCGTAATATAAAACTAAATAAGATATTCATCAAAAAAAAATCTTAAAAGATAGAATATTAGAATTTTAGTTGAAAATAAATTTCTCTCTTTATAATTTTATATATAATATCCCAAATACATTTATCTAAAAATGTTAGATATGGATCTTGAGTTATATAAAGGATTCATTAAAAGGTTTGTATATAAATATCTTAAAAATCTAATCTATATTTTTTTAAATATATGTGGGTCATTTTTATATACATATACATGATCACAATCTTCCTCTTAATAATGCCAAAATCATCCTCTTAATACCACTGTATAAGACCTCTGGGCAGCTGGTCCATGGGAGAACCCACAGGCCTATATAGTGCTAAAAATGGCAGTCTCATTTCATTCTTCCAACAGCAAGGGAAACGTAGAATTAAGAGGCATGGCATCACAAGGCGAGATGAGGAGGTGAAGTTGCTTAGATATTTTGCAAGCCCCTTTGGAATGAGGGTGGAGCATAGTCTGCACTTGAAAGACGTCAACTACGAAAACATTCAAGTGAATTTGAGGGAAAAGTCGGACATTTTGCTAAGATGGAATCCGCTGTTAAGGAAAATCTCCATGCTAATTCACAAGGGAAATCTGCGAGTCGCTCATAATTGTTTAGTACATCGATGAAACATGGCCTTCCTCGCCTCGCTTGCTTCCCCTCGACCCCTACGAATGGGCGCTTGCCAGATTCTGGGCGAATTTCATAGACAAACAGGTTACTATCTTCTTTTTTTTTTATTTTTCTTTCCTTCGCTTTTGATTTTATAGATAATAGATTGTTTGAGGCTTGTAAATTATTGTGTGGGCATTTGCCCGGAATTCAGTGTTTCTCACGCCTGAGTTTTTATCTATGCCGGATTTTTTAAAAACTGTCCGAATTATTTAAGATAAAACTGCAATGGCTCACAGCTGTAAAGATCAACTTAAAAAATCCTCCTATCTGATATGATTTTAAATGATATGCATCAAGGTCAGTGATGTTTGCGAGTCAGTGCAGTGTTTTTTTTTTTAAAAAAATTGAATGAATCGTGTAGATTTACTTGAGCACGCTATCCTCTGCCGTCGCCACCAGATTGAAGCTTAGCCTTCATTCTCCTCAATCACTAGAGTAATGTAGGAAGATAGAAATCGTGCAAGCCTGTGCAGTAGTTCTGTGAAATATTGAAAGAGTTCAGGAGGGACGTACTCCCTGTCCATTGTTCCCATGAAAAACATGGCTGCCGTGAGCATCTCGAGACTCGAGCACATCTTCGTTGCCATTTTTTAGGGTTGCCCTGAGAGAAGGTTTCACAGTAAAAGAAGTTTGCATCAAGAGAAAAGTCGGCCAGCGTTAACAAATAATTCTTGAAGACGCACCGTAGCGTCATGGCGGGGGTCTAATGAAACATCTGAAGATTTTGAAACCCAACTTACAGTTTTTTATCCAATCTGAAAAATATAATTAAATCCATTTGCAGTAAAGAACAGAAAAGATCTCCATACAACACTCTTCAGAATTGAGCTATACACAAATATCATACAATGTAAAACATAACACTAAATTTGCCGCTTTTCATTATTGTGGTTGACAATACAATAGTCTCAAATCATCTCTTTATAGAGATTACAATAAATATAACAGAGAAGAGCATCCAAAAATATTACTATCCATGCAACACTTAAATTAAGCGATATGCAACAGCAATTTGGTATTAGACTAAAATTGATCTCTTCTTTTCCCTATTTTTACCATGCATCATGCATGAAAAAATAACAGCAACTATAAATAAAAACCCCTAAATATAGCTCATTCTATATTCCTCCATTCGAAACATCAATTATCAACATACTCCCCTTTGATGCGAAGCCAACTAGCTGATCATTGAGCTTCATTGTCTAGTCTTGTAGACCCACTTAGAACTTATTCATTTCTTTTCACATGAAAGCTTTGTAAACTCTCAAATATCATTCCTATCAATGGAATCCATTTCTTCTTTCATTTCTTGCAACCAAACTTTATCTTCAACCTGATCTTCAAATCTACAATTCAAAATTTTTGGAAAATCTCTTCCTTGTCTTCTTCGTGCTTCTGCACAATGCTATTTAAAACAATTCAATTTCTTCAATTTCTTTACTATTCTCTTTACTTGGTTGTTCACTATATTTGGTTGTTTTGTTTATGTTGGTCAATTCTTTTTCTTTTTTCTCAACATGAGAAGACTTATGTCTATAAAACATTCTGAACATACCTGTGACAGCTTTTGCCAATCAAATACATTTATCTAACCACAATTCATTTTCAAACAACTTGTCATAGATTCATTTTTCAACTCTCTATTCCAACATGTCTTTTCAGAATGATTTTTCAAACCACAAATTTTGCAAGGATGTAAATCCCAACAATTTTCTTTTCTATGTCCTTCTCTATCACAGTGCGAACAATGTAAAATCTCCTTTTCTTGAAATGACTTCTTAATACTTGCAAAAGTATTTGTCTTTTCTTTTCCTTTACCTCTATACCTGAGACCTTCATACTTAGTCCTCACAACTAACTCAATGAGCTCTTTGATTCCTTTCCCATGCTTACCCAAAACTTCGCCTTTATAACCAATTTTCTTCATGATTTTCAAACCAACATTGTCATCAAAACAACTAGTTATGTTAGCATATTCATCATCATTTTCATCCTTACATTCTTTAGCAAAAGCAACTTGAGCAAACCTACCAAATGATTGATCAAAAGAACACAAATCATCTATGTCACATGAGACTTCACAAACTAAAGGCTTTGATTTCAAACATTCATTTTCTTTTTGGCATGCTGCAAACAATTGTTTTAACTCATCATTTTGATTTTTCAATTTTGAATTTTCTTCTTCTAGCTTCTTCAACTTTTCTTGCAAATCTTCATTCCTTTTTTCAATCTTATCAAACAACTTCAACTCTTCTTCTAATTCTTCATTTTTCTCTTGAACCTTCACCAATTTTTTTTCCAGAATATCATTTTCACATAAATTTTCATACTTTTCCTTTCCTAACTCCTTTATTCTTTCCATATATTCTATATTAATCTTTTTAATATTCATCAATTCTTCTTTCAAAAATTCCTTTTCACCCCATAAACCTTCATTTTATTTCTTAACTCTTTTACTAACTTTTCCCATTGCTTTTAACCACATATAAGAACCACTTAAATTATACCTTCAAATATCTTTCAAAGACTATGTTTTGAGAAACCTTACCTCAAACCTCAACTAATTTCTTCCAATGCGTTCACACTTGCCAAGTAGTCCTTGAATTTCAATACTTGCTATAGATGCTGCAAAATCTTTTACCATAACATCCCAATGAATCCATCCAAAATTACACTACCACAACAACAACATGCTCTTCAAGAAATCAATTGTTAGAGAGATTTCAAAGCCAAAATATATAACCCAAACATGCTTTGATACCAAATGAAGATTTTGAAACCCAACTTATAGTTCTTTATCCAATTTGAAAAATATAATTAAATCTATTTACAGCAAAGAATAGAAAAGATCTCCATACAAAACTCCTCAGAATTGAACTATACACAAATATTACACAATGCAAAACATAACACTAAATTTGCCTCTTTTCATTATTGTGGCTGATAATACAACAGTCTCAAATCATCTCTTTATAGAGATTACAACGGTTCTAAATATAATAGAGAAGAACATCCAAAAATATTACTATCCATGCAACAGTTAAATTAAGGGATATGCAACAACAGTTTGGTTTTACGTGCTAAAATTGATCTTTTCTTTTCCCTATTTTACCATGCATCATGCATGAAAAAATAATAGCAACTATAAATTAAAAACCCCTAAATATAGCTCTTTCTATATTCCTCCATGCGAAGCATCAATTATCAACAACATCATGGTTGCCGACGTGAGAGCGTTCAATTATAATTCCACTAGCTAGGCCTCCTTCCCCGTAATTTTGAGTTTCAAAATCTCGTAAGTAGTACAAAATTGCTAAATATTTTATTTTATACAAGCACCTCCTTCCTTTTATTTCACATAGTTTAAATAGGTATTTTCACTTATGCCTCATCTAGTAAGAAACAACTGAATCATCCATATAAATCAAACAACATTTAAACACACATCTATCTTCAAACTCAGAAACAAATATGTGGTTAGTAGAGTCTTTAAAAGGAAACAAAAGAAGTATGTCCCAGGCCAATAATCTATTACCATTGAACTCACACATTTGTGCAAAACTTATTTTATGGACAACCTTATCTAGCTCTAAAAGGAACAATCTATGTTGGACTTTCCAAATTTGACCTTGACTAACTACTCTATGAACTTAGGCAAAAAAATTAAACGAATCTCAAAAGGCACATAAACTGAAATAGTACAAAATATAAGGTTTATTAAATTAAAAAAAAACTTTTGATTTCCAGAATTCTTCTTAAAAATACAAGATATTACAACAAATTCACAATACACATCTCTTCATCATACCACCTAGTCTCCTCATATTTAAAAATAGAAGCATAGTTAGATGAGGCATTCATGGAAAAATCTATATATTGTTCAAATGTACCAAAACTTAATTTTAATTCAATTTAAATGTTTAATGCTACAAATAGTCCACATCAACCAATGGCATGGAAAAAGAGTGTTTGGCTGAAAACGTATACAATAGGAATGCAAAGTTCATTAAGAATAAGAAACTCTAAAGAAACAAAAAACATGAAGTGGCATGTGCAATGTCTAAAATCCCAAAGCTATGTCAAGAATGAGTAATATAATGCTTTAACCAAGGTTGCATAGGTGCCTAGATAAGCAAGGTACGAATCCAAAGCACTCAAATAGGGCTTCCAAAACATGGGTACATAGGCATGAGGTCCAACTATCCTAGAATTATAAATGATTGTGTGTGAATAATAACTAGGAAAATAAGGATTGATTTAAAGAACATTTAAAGCAAGGGAAACACATCCAAGTTCAGGGCATTGGTTGCATCTCAAGAGTCACATAATTGGTGTAGATATGTGCGCAGATTGATCAAAATTTGGGTGGGGCATGTCACTGGTTTAAGTGCACTTCAAGTAGGGAAAACACCCGGGGTAAGCCAAACAAACTGTGCATGTGGAATAACTCTTAGGAGACAGTTTTTAGTGGTTGTGGGTACATACATACTACTACCAAAATTTGATTGGATGTGCACAACTAGGTAAATCTGATTTAGGTTCCCTTCAAGCAAGGGCAACACCAAATATAGTTAATTCATAATAGGGTGCATCTTGGGATAGCATATGTTTGGATGGATGTGCACCTAGCTACCTTTGTATTTCACATATGGAGAGGGTCAAACCAACCCAAGTAGTATTTACAAAATAATAATGTAGTTTAATGAAAATATTTCTTACAAATCTATGCATTACAAAAAATCTAAAATCTCATACATACTTTCAACAATAGCACTAAAAAATCAGTTTCCAACATAAGCCCATCCAAGATACATTTGCATAGAATCCATGGTGACAACTAATAAACCTCCACACAAAGCCCCAACTTTACATTTAAGTAGTTTCTAGTTTGGATTCATGCTCAGTCTTGCCACCACCCATCTTAGGTAAGAATAAGATGACATGACTTTTAGCATCCTTTAGCCCAAATTGATCTATATGATCTATTAAGATATATTTACTTGTTTAGAAGATTGCTTCCATTGATATCCAAATTTAAAGTAAATTTTCCTTTAAAAAAAAAATTAAGATTTTTATGGCATGATTGTAGACACGCATACAGTTGTGCAAGAGATGTATCAATGTAAATTTATTTTAGAAGAATTTTCTATGGTGTCTGATTTTAAAATATCAATTATAAAAGTTTATTTTTTTAATCTTGATTGAAGATTATGTAATTGGTTATGATTAGAAATGTTTGTATAGTTGTGCACGAGACCTATTAATGTATATTAACCTACTAAGAAAATTGTTTCTAACTTTCTACATGCGCCTACTTCAAAAATGAGTCCTCAAGTTTAGTTTCATTGTTTTCATCTAAAACTCCCTTAATCTGGGTATGAATACAAGTATAACTTATATAGTTGTGCCTAATGTCAATATCTTTCTTGTATTAAAATTTATGAATATATGCATAATTGTGCCTCATGTCATTACTTGGAAAATAATTCAAAAGAAAATTTGTTTCATACTGTAATTTATTTTAGTTGCATGTACCTATAAATATTGTAGATGTTATCCCAATTCCCATAAGACATAGTCCATATTTTCCCACATCTTCATTTTCCCATGAGAATAAATCTAACTTAGCTAGGCTTTTATATTCATTGACTGGTTTCTAATTGAAAGGAGCAGGGCACCCAACCTCTGGACTTTACATAAGCCCATCCAAGATACATTCAAATAGCAACCATGATGACAACTAGACAAGGTTTTATTATGTTGGGTGCACAAGACACATCATCACCTTGGTCTTTATACCTTGGTGCATAATGTCTAGTGTTATATCAAACTATATGGTTGTTCATCTAATGCAACATAACATATCATTAATCTCTTTCATCCATTCTTTATTTTTATTAATTCTCCCTATCCTTTGTTTTTCATTTATTTCGAGAGCCTACCCATGTTCTTGCAGCCTGCCTATCCTCTCGAGGGGGCATCATCCTATCCTTACATCATCATCCTATCATTAAGTGATCATCCTATCCTTACATCCATTCCTCCTTGTCACTCTTTCAAGTGGTTGGGGCATCCTTTTTTCCTCTATCCATACCTTTGTTGCAAGTATGGGTCTAACTGGTGTTGTCATTGATGTCAACATACTCCTGTTGCAGTAATGACAAGGATTGGATGAGCTATGTGCTAAGGATATTGAGAAAATTAGTCATATCAGGAATAGAGAAGAACAGTGAAGACAGTAAGGTAAAGATCCAAGTTAAGATGACTATCAGAGGTTGCAGTTCAAAGGGTTTGTAGATATGAATCTTAAGATGATCCAGTCAAGATTTTAGAGGTCTGCATGAAGATCTGAAGAAGTTATGGCCACTCAAGTAGAACCGGTTCCGGTAGGTGTTCAGAGGTGACAGAATAACACAGATAGGTCCGGTGAGATCCGGAAATGCATTTTCCTATTCTGCGGATTTAAGGAAGTGTTGAGGAAGTCTTTGTGAAGTGTTAACTTGTTTGGTTCATGGCTTAAAAGTCTGGAAGCATCTGTTCTTCTGTGACAGTGATGACAGACTATGTTCTTGAGGTTACGGATGAAGGAGAGAAGGATTCCAGTAAGCAGATGAAGTGCGGATGTTGTTAGTGTTTCAGGCAATCTTGTAGAAGTCTTTGGATCATGTCCAGTTCGTGTTGGTGGTCCGCATTGGAGTTAGAGCCCGTAATTGAAGAATAACTTCCGGATGATGGTGTTCTTCCTGAGACTGGCCGACCGGATGAGTTACACATCCTACAGATGTTCTTGTAGATGTTTGCTGACTTAGATGATTATTCCTAAGTTGATGTATTGTATAAACAAGGGGTTGTGAAGTCATTTCAAAGGTGTCCTTGTGTAGATGAGAGTGTGGTAGCAAGGAGGAGAGAGAAAGGTAGAGCAGAAGTACTGGGCTTAAATGGAATTGATTCAAGCATGGTGAAGATGCTATTTTCCAGTTCAAGTAGGTGATACTTATTTCTTTGTAGACAGTGTGTCTCTTGTAGGCAGTGAGCCTCTTGTGAGTAGTGTGCTCAGGCAGTGAGCCCTAATTGGCATGTGCCATTTTGTTCTTTCTATTCTTCTAACAGAGAATACAATCATGGGTTAATCACCCCATAGTTTTTCCCTTAACCAGGTTTTCCACGTCAAAATCTTGGTGTCTTATGTGTTGATAAGTTTCTACTTTTGATTTAATTGCATTATGTTTTATGAATGATATACTACTAATCACTAAGAAGATTTAAGTGTGAAATTGGAGAAAGTTTTGGACAACTGATTCACCCCCCCTCTCAGTTGTGTGCCCCAAGTATAACAATTGGTATTAGAGCCAAGTTCCTCTAAAAAGAGCTTAAACGCTTGAGGAGATCCAGGATGTCATCCTATAAGAAGGATAGTCTGAAGTTTGATGGAACCAATTTTAATCTCTGGAAAGGTCGCATGAAATGTCACCTGCAATGTATGTGAATGGCATACTGGACCATGGCTACAACACAGTACACACCTCCACAGGGTGGTCCGAAAGCTACAAATAAAATTACAGATGCTGAAAATAATCTGTGGACTATAGAAGCTCTTCTAAGTGCATTATCTGATTCAGAGCTCTCAAATGTTGTTGACCTACCAACTGCTTTTGAGATTTGGAAAAAACTGAAACTTTTGCATGAAGGAGACAAGTATGTTAAATGTGCAAGGCTACAGACTCTAAAAGGAAAATTTGAAAATCTGAAGATGAGAGATGATGAAAATATCACTACTTTTATGCCAAGGGTAAATGAGATCATTTGTGGAATTAGAAATGCTGGTGGAGTCTTAGATGAAGATAAGAGTTTTGGCAAAATTCTCAGATCCCTTCCTGCCTCTTATAAAATCAAGGTTGCTTCCATTGAAGAATTCAGAGTTCATACAACTGTCACTAGAGATTAATTGGCTGGCAAATTGGCTACATTTGAAATGACTGAGTTTGGAGATGAACCCCCAAGACTGAATCTGCATTCAAAGCTAGTGCCTCTGTAAAAGGTAAACAAAGGTTTGATCCGGGAGAGAACTCATCAAGGAAACTGCCATGGTATGAAAAAGCAAGAAAAGACCTGGAAGAAGAAGAAGTAGAAACTTCTCAACTTGAAGCCCTTATTGCAAAGAGACTGCCAAGGGGATCCGGTAAGTATAAAGGAAAATTACCTTTTAAATGTTTAAACTGCAATAAGATTGGTCATTTTGCCTCAAGATGTCTGAAAATATTTTCAAGGCCAAATCCTAACAGATCAAGGTTCCAAAAGAATTGCTACTATGTTCATGAAGAAGATAATAATGAACAAGTAACAGATGATGAATCAGAGATAGGAAACAAATCCAGAAGTGATTGGGTGTTTATTGCCATCAAGGAAGAAGAACCAATATCCTCTAAATCTGTCAATCATAAAGTTGTAGAAAGAGCTCTGGCTGCTCAAATTGAAGAAAAGGATGATTGGGTCATTGACAGTGGTTGCTCTCACCATATGACAAGTGACAAAAATAAATTCATAGATTTGGAAAGGTATGAAGGAGGAGTGGTAAAGTTTGGTGATAACTCTACTGGTAGAATCAGAGGAAGCGAAACTATTTCTTTTGATGGAAGGAACAAAATGGGTAATGTACTATATGTTGAAGGTTTGAAGCACAATCTTCTCAGTATTGGACAGTTGGTGGAAAAAGGCTATGATCTCCAGTTCAAGAATGGAAAATGCAAGATCTTTGAAAGTTCTAGAACAGAGATTGCATCTGGTACCCAAACTAAAGGTAATATCTTCCACTTGGTTGGTACTGATAAAAGTTGCTTATTTGCTCAAGTTGATCAGAGTTGGTTATGGCATAGGAGAATGTGTCATGTGAATTTTGATAATATCATCAAGATAAGCAATACTCAAGTTGTAAGAGATCTTCCAAAATTAGTCAAACCTACAAATAGCTTGTGTAAAGAATGTCAGTTGGGCAAGCTGAGGAGAGTCACATTCAAGAGTAAGGAACTGTCTTCTACTGGATTATTGGACTTAATTCACACTGATCTTTGTGGCTCAGAAAGAACTAGGAGTGTGCAAGGTGATAGATACTTCATGTTACTAATTGATGACTATTCCCAGATGATGTGGGTAACCTTTCTAAAAGAGAAATTAGAAGCTCTTGAGAAATTCAAAATATTCAAGGCTATGGTAGAGAATGAAACTGGATTCAAACTAAAATGTCTGAGGTCTGATAGAGGTGGGGAATTCACATCCGGTGAGTTCTTAGAGTTCTGTGAGAAACATGGAATAAAGAGACAGTTATCTGCTCCTAGGACTCCACAGCAGAATGGAGTAGTGGAAAGAAAGAACTGGACCATCCAAGAAGCTTCTAGGACCATGATGATGGAAGCAAATGTTCCTCAGATCTATTGGAGAGAAGCTGTCAGCACTGCAGTCTATACTCTCAATCGAGTTCAAATCAGAAGCAATACTGGAAAGACTCCTTATGAACTTTGGTTTGGCATCACTCCTATTGTGAGGTATTTTAGAGTTTTTGGTAGAAAATGTTACATTAAAAGAGATGAAGATCTAGGAAAGTTTGATGATAGAAGTGATGAAGGAATATTCTTGGGTTACTCTACTCAAAGCAAAGCATACTGGTGTTATAACAAGAGACTAAGAAAGATAATAGAAAGTACAAATGTGAAGGTTGATGAGGGAATTGAGAAAACCTCAAGGTTTTATGAATATGATGAAGATGATCAGAATGATGTTTTGATTCAAGGAGCCCAAACCTCTTCTGAAAGTCAGATTCAAACTAATCCGGTAAATCAGGAAGAAGAGTTAAGTCTGAATAAGCTTGATCAAGAAGCAGAAGTGAAAGAAACTCCCAAAGTTCCAAGGTATGTAAGACTAAACCACTTTGAAGATCAGATCATAGGTGACAAAAGCAAAGGTGTGCAAACTAGAAGGAGAATTGCTCAAAATTTAGATGAGTATTGTCTGATTTCAAAGATTGAACCTAAGACAATAAATGAAGCCTGCAATGATGAAAATTGGACCAAAGCAATGGAGGAAGAGTTGATGCAAATTGAGAAAAATCATACTTGGGATCTTGTTCCTAGACATAGAAACAAAAATGTGATTGGAACCAAATGGGTCTTCCAGAACAAACTAAATGAAGTTGGTGAAGTAATCAAAAATAAAGCCAGATTGGTCTGCAAGGGCTATTCTCAAATAGAAGGAGTTGATTTTGAAGAAACTTTTTCTCTGATGGCAAGAATTGAAGTAGTTAGATTATTTCTTGCATTTGCTACCTTCAAAGATTTCAAAGTATATCAGATGGATGTCAAGTCTGCCTTCCTAAATGGTGACTTGGAAGAACAAGTGTACATTGAGAAACTAGATGGATTTCAATTGTCTGATCATGGTAATATGGTCTGCAAGTTGAAGAAAGCACTATATGGACTAAAGCAAGCCCCAAGAGCCTGGTATAAAAGATTGGATAAATATCTTTTGAAGATTGGTTTCAACAAAGGTACTGCTGACAATAATTTGTATTTCAAAATTGATCATGAAAACATCTTGATTGTTGAAGTGTTTGTTAATGATATCATTTTTGGAGGAAGAGTTAGTATGTGTAAAACTTTTGTAAATCAAATAAAAAGTGAGTTTGAGATGTCCATGCTTGGTGAAATGAATTTCTTCTTGGGTCTACAAATCACTCAAACAAAGAAAGGAATCTTCATTTCTCAGACCAAATATGTGAAAGAATTGTTGAAGAAATTTGGGATGGAAGACTCAAAACCAATGAACACTCCCATGGAAACCAAATGTAAATTAAGCAAAGATGATGATTCTCCTAAGGTTGATCAGACAAAGTATAGGTCAATGATTGGAGGACTGCTGTATCTCACTAAAACTAGACTAGATATAATGCAGGCTATTGGTCTTGTTGCTAGATTTCAGGCTGATCCTAGAGAATCTCATGTCATGGCAATCAAGAGGATTTTTAGATATCTAAAAGGGATAGTTGAGTATGGTCTATGGTATCCTAGAGATCATGATTTTTTCCTTCATGCATATACAAATGCTGATTGGGCAGGAGATGTGGATGACCGGAAGAGTACCAGTGGTGGAGCATTCTTTTTGGGGAAGAGATTGGTTTCTTAGCTAAGCAAGAAACAAGAGCCAATATCTCTGTGCACAACTGAAGCATAATATATTGTAGCAGCAGGTAGTTACACTTAGGTTTTATGGATGAAGCAAATGCTAAGAGACATAAGAGTGGAATATGAGGAGCCTATCACAATCTTCTGTGATAATTCAAGTGTAATAAATATATCTAAGAATCTGGTGTTGCATTCAAAGACTAAGCATATATCTATCAAGTTTCATTTTCTAAGAGAGCAAGTGCACAAGAATGAAGTCAGATTGGAGTTTGTGCCTTCCAAGGATCAGATTGCATATATCTTTACTAAACCTCTACCGAAGGACTCTTTTGAGTATCTCAGGGAGAAGTTAGGGGTTATTTCTCCTCCGGTGATGAACTAAGGTGCACTGATGTGCATCAGTCTGGTGGATATCACAGTCATATCTTGTGATCCGGATTGATGATGGGGAGCTGCCACTCAGGGGGAGTAGCTGGTATGATTCTGAAGTATTAGAGTTACAAGTATGAGCCCTTTGCCATTGATGTCAAAGGGGGAGTGAAGACATGTGAAAAACAAGTGGTTGATGATAAAAGGGGGAGTAGTAAAGGAAGAGAAGACATGTGAATGTTTGTTACTGATAGGGGGAGTTGTGACAGTAAGGAGAAGTTCTTGTCTTGATGGTTTTTCACATCATATGTTGCCATCAATGACAAAGGGGGAGATTGTTGCAAGTATGGGTCTAACTGGTGTTTTCATTGATGTCAACATACTCCTTTTGCAGTAATGACAAGGATTGGATGAGCTATGTGCTGAGGATATTAAGAAAATTAGTCATATCAGGAACAAAGAAGAACATTGAAGACAGTAAGGTAAAGATCCAAGTTAAGATGACTATCAGAGGTTGCAGTTCAAAGAGTTTGTAGATATGAATCTTAAGATGATCCAGTAAAGATTTCAGAGGTCTGCATGAAGATTTGAAGAAGTTATGGCTGCTCAAGTAGAACTGGTTCTGGCAGGTGTTCAGAGGTGACAGAATAACACAGATAGGTCCAGTGAGATCTGGAAATGCATTTTCCTATTTTGCAGATTTAAGGAAGTGTTGAGGAAGTCTTTGTGAAGTGTTAACTCATTTGGTTCATGGCTTAAAAGTCTGGAAGAAACTATTCTTCTGTGACAGTGATGACAGACTGTGTTCTTGAGGTTCCGGATGAAGGAGAGAGGATTCCAATAAGCAGATGAAGTGCGGATGTTGTTGGTGTTTTAGGAAATATTGTAGAAGTCTCTAGATCATGTCTAATTTGTGTTGGTGGTCCGCATTGGAGTTGGAGCCCGTAATTGAAGAATAACTTTCAGATGATGGTGTTCTTCCTCAGACTGGCCGACCAGATGAGTTACACATCTTGCGGATGTTCTTGTAGATGTTTTCTGACTTAGATGATTATTCCTAAGCTGATGTATTATATAAATAAGGGGTTACGAAGTCATTTCAAAGGTGTCCTTGTGTAGATGAGAGTGTGGTAGCAAGGAGGAGAGCAAAAGGCAGAGCATAAGTATTGGGCTTAAATGGAACTGATTCAAGCATGGTGAAGATGCTATTTTCTAGTACAAGTAGGTGATACTTATTTCTTTGTAGACAGTGTGTCTCTTGTAGGCAGTGAGCCTCTTGTGAGCAGTGTGCTCGGGCAGTGAGTCCTAATTGGCATGTGCCATTTTGTTCTTTCTATTCTTCTAACAGAGAATACAATCATGGGTTAATCACCCTGTGGTTTTTCCCTTAATCGGGTTTTCCACGTCAAAATCTTGGTGTCTTATGTGTTGATGAGTTTCTGCTTTTGATTTAATTGCATTATGTTTTATGAATGATATACTGCTAATCACTAAGAGGATTTAAGTGTGAAATTGGAGAAAGTTTTGGATAACTGATTCACCCCCTCCTCAGTTGTGTGCCCTAAGTATAACAACCTTATCTTCTTTGAAATTAAATGTTACTTCTTTTAGTTGCAGTTCATCACCTTAAAGAGGGGCAAAATGTATATATCTGAAATTGACCATGTCACTTTCATCACCCAATTGACACCACCTTGCGACACTTTTATCCTAAGAGTCTCCCTTTATCAAAATCCCTTTCCCAAATTTATTAAATAAATCTTATTTATTTAAGTAATCCATTTCCTCTATCTCCTAAATTAAATAAATAAATTATATTTACTTAAATTATCTCATTTATCCTCTAGAAAAATAATTAAATAAATCTTTTCATTTAATTAATTCCCATTTCATCCATCATCCAATTTAAATAAAACATTTATTTAAATTAGCCCTTACCAAATAATTTAAATAATTTAATTATTTAAATTATGTCATCTTTATTCTCATCCTCACACATGTTGCTCTCTCATAATTTAAGTAATTTTTTATTTAAATCTTTTGTCACACTACCAACCACTTTGTCACACTATTCTATCCTCAACAACTTGGTACCTTTATTAAATGAAGTGATCCAAATTAAATAACCTTTTTAATCCTAGCCATTCATATCTTTTAATCTCAACCATTCATCCTTGATCCATGTCTCACTTAATCCTAGCCATCCATTCCTATCCCTCATCTCCTATAAATCAAGCCTCACCCAAGCCATTTGCATCATCATATCTTCATACATCATCATGCTGTCAAAATCACTTTAGATCTTCATATTCATTATCATTCATATTAGTTGTTATTCTACAAAATTGAATAACCAAATATATCAAAATCATGATCAAATATCATATGATTGTTTATCATTTTCATTATCTTTCTTAGACTTTGATCCCTAGATGAGGTGTTGTTCAAGTATGGAATAGGTTCTTTATTGTATTGTTTCCTTATTTGATTTCCATATTTCTGTATACACATTTTTTGCATGCCCGGTGGGACTCCATGTCCTTGATTTGACCCCTTTTTGGGAGAAGTTTCATCATTTTGCCTTGTAGGTTGCAGATCCAAGCTTCTGAGTGTAAATCTGCACTTATGTGCTGATTCCATAACCCTATTTTCTGCTTTGGTCTGTAACAACACACTTTTGGTCTATAACAGCGTGCTTTTGGTCTGTAATGGCAAACTTTTGTTTCAAGGCCTTATTTTCAGAATCTGATTATTGGATAGGGTGTGATTTTGGCTCTACTTTCCATATCTGGTCATTTTTACCTATCAGTGTGTTTTGTAGGGTTTTTTTGTTGCTTTAGGGTTTATTTTGGCTTGTTGAATAGATGAGTGCCTTTTGTCAAAATCTGAGCACCTTTTATCAAAATTTGAGTGCCTTTTGTCAAAATCTGAGCACCCTTGGTCCAAATCTAAGCACCCTTGGTCAAAATATGAGCGCCTTTGTGTGTTTTACAAGGTTTTATATCATTTTAGGGTTCATTTTGGCCTATTTTGCAGATTAGCATCCTTGTTCAAAATCTAAGCGCCTTTGTTTTGGCAGGGTTTCTGGCTTCCTTGTTTCATTTTAAGGGAAACTAGACCTACTTTGCATCAGTTTTGCATAGTTAGTTTCTAGTTTTTTGTAGATTTGACCCTCTATTTTGTAGATCCTAGTTCACAACATGACTCTGCGCCTTTGGTTCATATCTGAGTGCCTTTGGTTCTGTTTAGTGTGAAAAAGGAAAAGAATGATTAGCATGCTCAACTAGGTCAAACCTTCCTTTTTATACACTAACATTCAGAATAGTAACCAAGCTCAACCACTATGGGAGGGTTAAGCTACATGTATCTTATTCCTCTACTGTTGTATATGAAAGGATGTCTGAACTAGGTTCTCAAAAACCCTAACTAGCTATATCAAGCCAAACCCTAGTTATGGAACTTGTTCAAACAAACTAATTCTGAAAGTAGAAAATGACTGAATGACTATAGAAATGTAGATCTAAGGAATATCAGAGCCTATGAACCTAAATTTCAAGGGCCTGGAAGATAGTTTGGGTGCCCATGAAATCATCCTGTAAGTTCTCCTGCTATAAAATTGTCTGCACTAGGTGTCTGAGCCTCTGTTGAAGATTCCAGATCCTAGATCTAAGGCCTGATAGACTTGGGCACCCATGAAATCATCCCTTCACTTATCTGAAGGTGAATCTGTAACTTCTGTAGTAACTATGACTGTAATACCTATTTCTTCTCCTCTCCTTTCCGTTAGATCTTCTCGAATCTAACCTGCACAAACAAAAGAAGGAGATGGTATGCTGTGGCTATATAGGAGTTTGCCTCAGTCAAACCCCACCTTTGGTATTTCTACCTTAACAATAGCCAATGTTAAGAGATACAGATGTGTGTGCTCATAAATTATAAGTGTAAGCATAAACAAATGCAAGATCCTAAATGACTCAAGCATAAAGTAATAGATCTACACAATGTTTCACTTAATGAAACAACTTCACCTCAAGGAGATGATATCAATGAAGACTTGTAGAACAAGAAGGTGAGGTAGCCATATCCATGGAGGACTTGAAAACTCAAGTTGGATGCTTCAACCCTTCTCCCAATCATACAAAAGGTTTCACAAACCCTAAGAAGAGCAAGATAGAATCAAGATCTTGATTCCTAGTCTTCACCACATATCTCTAAGATAGAAAAGATCTAATTCTTCAATGAGCTTCAACACTTTGTAGAACTTCAATAGCACTTGTAGCATAGTTTTGGCATAATAAGATTGCATAATAGTTGTGTGTAATAAAATGATTTTGATTTCTCTTTAAATATCCAACCTTAGAAATGAAATAAATTGAAACAAAAGGACGACATCGCGTGGGAAAGAAAATTTGAATTCAGAAACATAAAGCACATGGATAAAGCTGACACCAAAATTAAATTTGTAATCCTAAGATTTAGGGTAGGACCAGGGCATGGATGCCCAAGTCCAGCCCCCAAATTTAGCTTTGGATTATGCTTAAGGGTGTCCTAAATCTCTAGAATCCATAGTTTCTTTCTAGGTTTTGTCGGTAATTACTCTGAAATGTGACATTTTCTCGAAGGGATACACATCAATCAGGGTTTAAATAGGTCAAATGATGAAAGGGGTTAAGGGACACTAAAAGGCAGGTGCTAAACTTAGTGAAATTATGGTAATCCAAGTAGGAGTGCAATTTATGACATTATAGGTTCATATCCGAGCACCTTTGGTTTGTATTTGAGCACCTTTGGTTCACAGACCTGCGCCTTTGTCAGGAGGTATCAAATTTTTAGTTTTCTGATTTATGATTATCTGTGAATCTGTGCCTTTGACTTTATTTCCATGCTTTTGATTCATTATTAAATTTTAGCTAAACTTTTGGGGTTATTTTGGAGCTAACACATTTGTGCATCTTGTTTACGCTTGTCCAAGATCAATATCCTAAACTACTAACAAGTTTCTTGCAGGTTTTTCGCTTGTCAAAGATATATCATTTAAAACATTGTGTTTTCCTTTGTGTTTGCTTTGTTTGGTCGATTTGAGTGTTATCTACGGTGTGTATTCTCTTCCCTTACACTTAGTGTGATCTTGGAAATTAAAAGCATCCTTGAGCCACATTCACTTTCACATGTACACATCTTTTTTATCTAAGGGTTAATGAATCTTGTTTTGTGTATAAATTATATGTGCATGCTCTCCTCTCACAGCATTTGGTGATCTTGAGAATCAGAAACATCTCCTTATTCACCTTTGTCACCTTAAGATTTGCTTGATGTGTGTATTCTCTCTCCTTACGCTTCGTGTGATCTTGGAGATGAAAAACACCAAGTATAATCTTTCCCTTAGGAGGCCTGCCTTTAGAGACATATCCACTCTAAAGGGGCAACCTCAACCACATGTTTCAATAGGGTATAACAAATGGGGGAAAGCTAAATCTATACCTCAATCTAGTGACGTAGTCATTGGGATAGCCTTGGGGCCCCGGGTGATTCTAGACACAAGGTGAAGTGACTTGTCACATCCCTTCAATGGACTAGTGTTCACAGACTTGGGCCTCATTGTACCTTGTGTATTTGGAGGACTCCCCTAGAAGCTTGTATAGCCTAGCTTAAGGCCTTTTGGCCATCATATCCTTGGTGCATTACTACAATAGGGGGAGAAGAGCTCACACTATTACCTCCATTATTTGAGTTGGGATAAACTTTAGGCAAGACTTTTGTCTCCAAGGTAAGGGGTGTAAGTTGGTACATGACCTTACATTCCCTATCCATCCAATCAATGGTAAATGGTATCAAGGGGATGGAAATCACCATTATCTAATAGTGGAGATTGAAGTCACACCTGAGTGAGTCTATTGGATATGACACTCCTACTTGATTTATCTAGGTTGTTGTTGTGTATTATGTGTGTTCATTTGCATTGGCCAAATCCTTATCATTTGAAAACTTATGCATGTGTTTTTGTCAATTTGTCCACTTGTCACTTGCCGTAGTCAAGCTTTCAAATATCCAACATTTCCAACATCATAGAGTCCATAGTGCAAACATCTTGAGAGAATCCTTGTCACACTTTAGGTTAAGGTTGACCTTGTTGAGATCCATATCCATAATCATATTGCTTCCATCCTTGTTATTTACTTTATCTTCTATCCACATCAAACTTGTCTTCGACTTTAAATTGAGATTTTAGTCCTTGATCAAGACCATCATCATTTAAATCCTTTAATCAAATCCTAGCCAATCATAGATCAACTTTGCTTAAGATCATAAGTCTATCTTAAGTATTTGAAATCTAACCTCATCTTTAGTCCAATCAAATCAAATTCAAGGTCTTGTTCCTTGATCTTCGTCTCAATTTTTTGTCCTATTCATCATTATCTTTTTGGTCCAAGTCATCAACATCCTTCTAGTCCAATCATCTATCCATCCACATCATCTCTAGTCTTGTTGTCATCCAATCATTCATTTTCAATCCAAGATCTCTAACACATCAACCTTTGGTCACATCATTAAGATCGCTCATCTTATGCCCCCCACCACTAGATTGCAAGCCAAGAAAAACATGGATTTCCACATTGATAGCCAATCATCTTCACCTCCACCCAAAAGTGTGTATGATGATCAAGTAAAATACTCACTTGCTTTCATGACATCTCATCATATGGAACCTTTTCCACATCATAATCCCAATGACACACATGAACATGGATAAAATGTTGACCAAGATGAACTCTCACCTAGATTTGTCGATTTTATGAGAAACCTCCAATGTAAAGACTTAGTCATGAAACTTCTTGTAGACCAAGGGGTACAGGTTGCTTCACCATTTAAGACCTTAAAGCTTAAAGATCTTGTTAGGTCTCAAAAATGTAGGTTGTTAACCCTAAGAGGATGCCAATCTCTCTTAATGCTTTTGGCTAATGAAACAGGGCTAATATAATTGAAAACCCCCTTCTCTTTAGGTTTTGCCAGACCTAGGTAGTGTACCTTAATAAGTAATGTAGATTTATGTGACCTTAGTGATCTACTCATAGTGCCATATAGATGTGAAATAGATGTAAGGCTGTGAATTATTCCTACTCCTAATGTTTGAATCTTGAATATGTGAATAAGGTTTTGTATAAAATATTGTTTTATGGTGAATATGACCAGTGCCTAACTTTATTGCATAATGGGGTCAAGATTTATATGATTTGCAGATCTATCTACTTGGCTTAACTCTTACTACCTAGCACCTTTTGAATGTCTACACTTTGTGTAAACTGCAAGACTTGGTTATTAGACTCTTCTTTAAAATCCAATTGATATTTCTCCAAGTTACTGTGGTTGTCTGAAAGGAATTTAATTCTACTATGAAGGAAACCAACTAAGATGATTTAATTAAAGGATTTTAACTCAGGGCATGGACCAATAAATGTAAATCACTTAAAAGGACTTAAATCAACTTCTTATAGAAACCAATCGAACATACCGTGCATAGAGACAACAAATATGCCTTGATAAATCTAATTTGATTTAAATAATTGGAAAAGAACAATATGGGGATAGTCAAACAACTCATAAGATTAAATATCAACAAAATAGTAGAACACCATAGATATATCCATAGATTTAAACCATCTTGCCCATTATATTATTAAAATCTCATAAAAGTTCTGTATCTTGTTCTTGAAAATATGACTGAAAGAAATATTATAGCATATAATAATTATTCTGCAAATGATGATTTTAAACATGGCCTTGGTTTCCCTTATATCTGGGAAGCAAACAAGCTTCAGGCCGAAACATCATGACTGTTCCAAAATTACACCTTTTCGAATAACTAACAATTTGATAAAAGCATAATTAAGAAATAGATAAAGGAAATACTATAGGCACTTGCATCGATCAAGATCTAAATCCGTTAATCATCGTAGAGGACCCATGACCGTTGGCTTGGCAAGGTCCTCCTCCCCAATGTTGAAATATCTAATGAATATGCTTTTCCCGTTATGATTTCTAAATAAATATATCCCTTTCAACTTATATATCGCAAAATATTGACAAAATTTCATTTTTATCTGCCCCCTTCATGTTGCTCTAGAAATAAGCAAAATTATCTTAGAGATATGATCGATGTACTCTTGAGTGGCATAAGTATCTGTGGAGATTATATCACCCATGACCGATTTCAAAGTGAAGATCTTGTCCAAACATATATGTGTGTTTTCTATTACTCTGTCTTCATCATTGATCTTTTCAAGAGCTATTGGTAATAACTGTGCCAATTCAGTTTTCCAAATCCCTTGTTCGTATAAATTACCCTCATTGTCAAAGAAAGTCATATCTAGATGCTGATCAAAATCACCAAGGTCCTTAGTTAATGAAGTGTTGAATTTTTTGTGCTCACTGATTAGTTCATCATATTCTTCAAACACCTGTTTATCAACACTCGTTTTGGCTTTTAGTTCCTCCTTCTTCTCCAGCATCCTGAGGTGCAATCTTTTATGCTCTTGGTAGGCACTGTGTGTTCTTTTGTGCAATTCCCATATCTTATCACTATTTCCCATCACTTTCTCAAATCTTTTCTTGATCAATTCAGAAAATATTTTGTATTTAACAGCTTTCATGTCAGTTTCCAATCACTCTTCTTTCAATTTTTTTTTCTTTGACCTTCCAGTAATTGGAATCAGCTCTGGCCTCTATTACTCTTTTGTTAGCTTCTAAATAGGGTGAATAGCTGCTTGATGACGATAGCAACTTATCTTTATAAGTGGCAATCTCTTGCCTCAATTTTGCATTCTTTGCTATATATGCATTGTTTTTCCTCATCAATTGCTCAATTTGAGCCTTTGTGAATTTGGCAACATTTACATTCAGGTTGGCCGTATCCATTGGGTCAGTGTCCTCAACTCTTTACACAAAAAGATGACCAAAAGCCTTATTTGGGTCATCAATTATCAGAGGTCTTTTATTTGGTGGGTATAAGGCCCATATCAATAGGGTAGCATTATTAGGATTAAAACCTAACCCAGAAAATATTTTGTCTATTCCTTCAATATTCAACTATATTTTCTTATCCTGATTTCTTTTGAAACTATAAAAAATAATAGTTGCAGTCATATCACATCCAGATACTAACAAAACTCCTACTTCTTCAAGCAAGGTTCTCCCCTTTTCTAGAGTCATGGTTTCTATTGCTTTGTCAATTTCTATTTGGAGTTCTTTTAATGCCTCAGCCTATATTTCAGGAGTAATGACTCTCATCTTTTCCCTTGCTTGTTTGCCTTTGTACTCATACAAGAAGGCTTTAAATTCAGGGGTTCTGATAAATCATCATCTGAGATAAATTTTCTGCTTGCCAAATGTCTTATATCCTCTGATAATTCATCAGGGGCTTCCATCATGACTATTTCTCTCTCCACAGGAGGCTCATACTTTCCAATTATAGGTTCAAAACCCTGTATACCTTCATCTCCACTTTCAAATTCTTCATCCTCTACAATGTTGGTATCAACAGAGAAGCTGATGTCTACTGTGGGCTGAGGGGAAAGATGGCTCAAGGGAATTTCATACTCATCTTTTGTCTCCCTGATATTCTTACCTTTTCTTTCAAAAACCCTAGGAGAGACAACCATAGTTAAGTCTAATGCATGTGCAATCAACATATTCAATCTTTCTATAGGATCATCAATTTCCCGAAAAGCTCCTTTATAATTGGGGTTTTGGGCTACCCTCCAAGCCTTAGCTAACATTACTTTATGATACAAATGTCTCCTTTCAATTACATAATTTTCATCAATGTTCCTAATCAGATCATCATCTAAAAAGAGGGTATGTTGATATTTTTTCAACTTCTGACTTATCTTGACATGATTTATAAAATGCTCAGGGTCAAACTTCTCCCTAGCATTCCCTTTAGGCATTCCAAAAAGATCTAATTTCTTCTCAATTGCTTCATACCCCTTTTCAGAAAATGCAGTAAAATCCCCAAAATGCAAGGTACCCAGCATAAATGACTATTTATTATGATTTTTCAAATGCATAAAATTAGAACAAGCTAATTGCCTCACAATCTCTAAATATGCAATTCTGTTAGGGCAAGGCTTTGGGAGCAAGAATGGTGCTCCTTCATATCCAAAAACTCTGATTTTGGTGCAATCACTATAGGCATACCAATCACCCCAGTTGTGATTGATTTTCTCGTTCTTATCCATATCATTAGGTCTAAGAAATCTTTGTATAGCAAGTGACAAATTATAGTTGCATGGATGACCTACTAGACCATATATAGTGGCTTTACAAAATATTCTTCAAAGTACAAGTAGTGTGATTTATCACATCTACTATCCCAGATGGATGTCCACATCTGTATGGGATTAATGTCTCCATTTATGTCCAAATCTCTGACATTAAGACATTCATTCCATAGACTCATGTTCTATCCTTCATATAGAACAAGATGCATAAATAGAGAATAGTGCATAAATTTAACACTTCCCCTATTACCTTTTGCAGCCACCAAATCATTATGGAGATCATTTGCGAGGTACTCAGCATAATCTGATGGTCGAGCATTTGGGCTTTACACATCCATAGTCAAAACCATTGGTGCTACCTCCATGAATGTAGGGGCATCCAAGCCTAACACTTGACAAACATAATAATAAGTGTATCTAAAATACGGCTCAAACAAGTCAATAGAATCCGGGGGATCTTCCACCCCAAAAAACACCCTGAGCTGATTGTTCTCATCACGAGGCCTGTGAAAAGGCAACCTCCATCTTTTATAACTATTACTCAAATTGTGGCGTTCATTCATGAGGTCCCTAATCCTGAATTTCATATCGAGACTTGTATCTAATTGAGAAACCATTGATATATAATCCCTGGTGACAGGAATAAAACTAGACCCACTTTTTAGTTCAATCATATGGGTTTGAGGGTTGTAGCTATTTGCCAATGCTTTGAGCAATTTGACATTTACAAATACATTAGGCACCACCAATTTCCCCAAATTTAACCTTCATGGATTCAAAACAGGTTTATGTCTATATATTTTCCTGTAGTGATATATAAATAGGTCATACCCTCTTATAGGGGTCCATGAGTCTCCTACTCATTTGTTCACATCTTCTAATTTCTCAGCATGGGGGTTCAAATGGGCATTTCTCCTTGACCTTTGTCAGGACCCTGGGCATTGCTCTATCAAATCCTAATTCAGATGTTTCTCCTCTATTTTTTGTTTCTTTTTAAAGTTCTCATTTGTGTTTTCCATTATACTTTTGTGTTTATGACTCAATGAATCTATATGTATTCTGTAAATTTAGACTTGGGCTTGGGGTACTTACTTGAATAATCTTCTTCTGGTTATTGACTTACTGCCTTTAGTCACTCACCGTCTTGATTTTCTTCGACTATTCAATGATTTCAAAAATCCTTTTGGAGATTGGTTTTTCTATACTCGGCTCTGGTTCATTGATGGTGTTTTGTGGAAAATTTCATATCAAGGCAAGAGAAATTAATTCATTTGAATGTGAGCCATTTGATCTATGCCAAATAGTCTTGTCAATAGCTCATCGGGATGATGACATTTTCTTTCCTTGATGTTCTTTTATTTCCTTTTTTATTTCTTTCAGGATTTCGGAATGACCCCAAATGGTGTCATACCGATATCATGATGTCCTCTTGAATTCTTCTTTATGAATAATCACTTTGATATTTGCATGATGCCCTTTTACTTATTATGTCATTTTTACCTTTTCAAGGGAATTAGGAGTCGACTTACTTTGACATCCCTAAGTTTCTTCAAAATAATTTCCATGTCTTTTATTCATAAATATTATCGGTTTATCGGTAGGACTTGAAACCACGTTACTCCGATATCCTGTAGTCTCTTTGAAATGCTTTAGTTTCAATCAATGTCACTTTATCGGTGGGACATATGTAGGTGTTACACCGATATACATCAGGCCCTTCAATATTTTCTTGATGCTTTTAGATTATCGAAGTGATCCCTAATTGACTCATTCTGATAACCCTTAGACTCTTCAAAATTTTAGTCCCTTCGATATTTTGATGTCAGCCTGATATGCAGATGAGCTACGTGTTTGTGTCCTTTTATCACTTCAGATTATCGAAGAGACTCTAAAATGAGTCCTCTCAATATGGTAGTTTCCCACTGGGTAAGTGCAAGAAGATGGGGGGCCAAAAAGAGGTCTTAAGTGGCCACTTTTTTTCTGAAATTAGGAAATACTGGCCTTGGATGAGAAATTGAGCATAGTTACACTCAAAATTTAGAGATGCAACCAAAACAATGTTCGTAGTGCTCCGAGTCTACTTTCTAAACTACTATTTTTGTTTGAAAATGACATAGATTAAGGGGTTCAAAACATGGAGCCACATAAATTGGTGTTGTTTCTATCAAAAAAACATAACATAGCATGTTTTGTGGCTCCCTCAAAAGGTCAAATTTTTTTTGGTATTTTTAAAATTACTTCTGTGAGAAATTAGCTAATAGCATGTAGTGTATGCCCGATTTTTCTGATAATTTTTTGATGAATATTTGATTTTTTACTAATTTTCAAAGTGGACCCATCCTAAAAAATAGAATTTTGGCCGTGCTACCCCTATAAATTTTGAAAACTAATTGAAAATCATTTTTTTCTTTTCTTAATATTTGTAGAATGGAGTCTAGTTTCTAAATATGTAATTTTTTTGAAATTTCAATGAATAGTTAATTTACAATGAAAAAAAGACCAAATAGAGGTTTTTGCCCAAAAATGGACACACAAACAAAAGAAATTAAAGATGAAAGGCTTAACATTGTTAAAATGTGAAAAAAATCACATCGTCAAATAGCTAAGAGAAAGCCTAACATTACCCAGGTGTTCGATTTGTTTGATCTTGAAACACGTGCAAATATGAGGGTTAGCACGAACAAAATTATGTGAAATCTTGAAGAATATGGAAAAACATGTCTGTGACTATTTAAAAGGTACTCCAAGCCTTTGGATTGGAAATCCAAAGCAAATCCCAAGCCCAAGGCTTGGGATTCCCAAAGCAAGACATAACGCTGATGGATCAGAGTTAAGGGTTGATGGATTAGGGTTTGACGTTGAGGGTTGAACGTTGAGGTTCGAGGGTCAAGGGTTTAGGGATAGGGTTGAGGGTCGAGTGATTAGGGTTAAAGTAGAGTGTGGAGGGTATAAGGATTAGAGATAGGGTTGGAGGGTTCAGGGATAAGGGATTAGGGTTTAAGGTATAGTATCTAGTCTATTGAGGGTTTAGGAATAGGGATAGCATTTAGGGTTTAGGGTTGAGGGATTAGAGTTGAGGAATGACAGATTAGGGTTAAGGGTTGAGGGATTAGGGTTTAGGGATAAGGTTTAGGGTTGAGGGTTGAGGGATTAGGGTTTAAGGTATAGTGTTGAGGGTTTAGGGATAGGGTTTAGGTTTGAGGGATTAGAGTGAAGGGTTGAGGGATCAGGATTTGACGTTGAGGGTTGAGGGTTGAGGGTTTAGGGTTGAGGGATAGGGTTGAGGGTCAAGGGATCAGAGTTAAGGGTTGAGGGATTAGGGTTTGATGTTGAGGGTTAAGGTTCGAGGGTCAAGGGTTTAGGGATAGGGTTGAGGGTTGAGTGATTAGGGTTAAAGTAGAGTGTGGAGGGTATAAGGATTAGGGATAGGGTTGGAGGGTTTAGGGATAAGGGATTATGGTTTAAGGTATAGTATCTAGTCTGTTGAGGGTTTAGGAATAGGGATAGCATTTAAGGTTTAGGGATGAGGGATTAGAGTTGAGGGATGACGGATTAGGGTTGAGGGTTGAGGGATTAGGGTTTAAGGTATAGTGTTGAGGGTTTAGGGTTGAGGGATTAGAGTGAAGGGTTGAGGGATTAGGATTTGACATTGAGGGTTTAGGGTTTAGGGATAGGGTTGAGGGTCAAGGGATCAGAGTTAAGGATTGAGGGATTAGGGTTTGACGTTGAGGGTTGAGGTTCGAGGGTCAAGGGTTTAGGGATAGGGTTTAGGGTCCAGGGATTAGGGTTAAAGTAGAGTGTAGAGGGTATAAGGATTAGGGATAGGGTTGGAGGGTTTAGGGATAAGGGATTAGGGTTTAAGGTATAGTATCGAGTCTATTGAGGGTTTAGGAATAGGGATAACATTTAGGGTTTAGGGATGAGGTTTAGGGTTGAGGGATTAGAGTGAAGGGTTGAGGGATTAGGATTTGATGTTGAGGGTTGAGGGTTTAGGGTTTAGGGATAGGGTTGAGAGTCAAGGGATTATATGATCTCCAAAGGAAAATCTCCTAATTCTCCCAGAATGTCATCCTTCAGCAAGGTGGGGCGAAGTGGCTTGGCTCTTCTAGTCATGGATCCTCCCGTATTTAAGAGGAATTGTAAGGCTTGGAAGTGTTAGTTGATGAAGCACAGGATGTGGTCAACCCTGCTTGTGTTAAGGAAGATAATACACAATATGTGATCAATCTATAGCAGGAAAAAATGTGAGCGCGTTATAACGCGCTCGTGTTTTGTCTTGCTAGAGAAATGGTAAAAAAGTGTTCACCCCCGTGCTCTAGGCCCACATGCTCTATTTTCATACTGATTCTACGCATGCTCCGACAAAAAAGAAGTTCTTTCATGTTGTTGGGAAGTTCACATGCACATTTGACACATTGTACCACCTTTGCATGATCTTTCCACCACCTTTTCTGTTTTGCCAACTTGAGAAGAAGGAAGTAACATAGTTTTCACACCAAGTTTGATATATATCTATTCAAGTTTCAATTTTTGTAGTGTTGCAATGTTAATTGTGATTCAATTTTAGGAATTTAACATTATAGATTGGTTAATAGTATTGTTGTTAGTAATTATATTTGAGTGTTATTCAATTTAACATTGAAAAGGAAGCAAGTGGTGAGAAACTCAAATTGTTGAGGAGTTTGATGCAAGAAGAAAAAAACACTACATAATTGGGTGCTCTCTCCATTTGAATCTTCATTTTTTAGGTATGTCAAGTAATATTATCTTGTATTCATTTCTTAGGAAGTAATATTGGTCTCTTTATCATGCTACAAACAAATTCTCTGTCATGCCGAGGAAACGATCAAGAATTAAACCAACACAGGAAGAGATAGAAGCTAAGAATGCAAAGAAAGCAGTGGCTATGAGGGAACTTTGTGAGAAGAGGAAATTAGACATGATAAATGAATACATACAAATTGAAGAGGAACCGCAACCATCACAAAGAGATATCATTGGTATTGGCGGCACAAAGAGAATGAATGCAAAAACTTCGTGGTACGAGAGATTTGAATACCATAGTTGGAGACACGTCCTCTACTACAAGTCAACATGTAGGGACACCATCTACCACATCTCAATTTGAGAGTACATCATCACTCACATGTGATGAAGGAGGTACGCCATCATTCCCACCTCAACTTCAAGGTATGTCATCTATTCCATCTTCGATCGAAGGTATGCCATCTAGCCCATCTCATTTAAATATTGATGAAATTCTTAATGTTGAGATGAATTTACCTAACTTAACACCACCTAGAATTTTGCATAGAAAGTGAAAGTATTTGATTGATATTGATGAGAATATTTTGCAACCAATGGAAGGTAAGATTCCAAAATGCACTTGTAGAAGATATGCTCATAAGATTTGGAGATTGTTCTTTGAAAAGTTAAATGAGACTACAAGATGTCAACTATTCATTGAAATGATGCGAAGTATAAAGTATAGGTCCATCATGAAGATTCTTGGGTTGACAACATCAGAGGCTTCAAGTGAAAAATCTATTGTCAAGAATCTAATGAGTGTGTATGAGAGTGTGGGTAACACCTCACGCACAAAAGATAGTAATGCAACACAGCGTGTTATTACATCGACTATAGTAAGTAGTCAAACGAGGAAAGGTTGTCTCATTAGCAAGATGAGTCAAGAATTGAGAATTAATAGGAAAATTTTATCAAGAGCCGTTGGAAGATGCCAAAGAATTGAGGACACTAATGCCAATGAATTATGGGCGTTCTCGGGGAGACTACCACGGAAAGATAAACCAATTGTTGAAGCATTGAGATCACTAATTGAAGACTTTTGGAAGAATTACACAAGGGTATCTCTAAATCAAAGGGATGTGGTAAGAAGGAGAATCAGTAGTTAGAACCGTGAGCCACATCCAAAGCATTTTTTGGATGAGACTCAAACACAATTTTATGGTAAATTTCTAGAGAAGTATCCTGAAATTAAAATTTGTCAAAGATATTTTGAAATGCTAAAACCTTTCTATGTTAAGATAAATCACACATGCCCTACTTGTTGTAGATTACATATTGAATTTTCTAACCATTTTGATGCTTATAGGTCTATATGTTTAGATATGCATACTAACAATGATTTGCAGGGTTGTGCCATATGTGCCCCACCAATATCTTCAAGAGACTTCATATCAAAAATTTTATGTGAAAGAGAGGAAAGTCAAATATTCTGCAAGAAATTATGCTTGGATGGCACATGTCATCGTTGTGGTGGCTTGCAACATTTGCCAATATGTGAACATATGGAAAGAACACATGCGGTTGGAAATGAACTAGTAGAGTTTGGAAAGTATAAAATAGTGGCATACAATACAAAAGATGGTAAAGAATCAAAGAGGTGTGAATTGGTTATTGAAAAGATTCCAGTGTATCAGTTTATGCCTATATTTCGTGACATCATAGTGTATGAGTATGCAAGACATGCCCATAGAGCTCAATGGTTGGACTTGCAATTCAAGTTATGCAAGGACACATTTCTGGTTGGTAGCATTGTTTCATTCGTCGACTTTGCAGAGAACTACAGTCTACAGCCACAGCGTGAGGTGCAATCACAATATTACAACTCCACACAGGTTTCTATATTTGTGCACATTGCATTCATTCATGTGAATGATAGTACAGAGGATGACAGAAAGATCATAAGGGAGTATAATTTCTATATTAGTGATGATCGTATGCATTCTACGGAGTTCGTGCAAAGTTTCTTTCAGGTGTTCTATAATGATTTGGCTAGAAGAGGCATATCGTTCAGTCAGCATATCATATGGTCGGATAACTATGTGTCACAATTCAAGAACTCGTAGAATTCTATTGGCTAAGTAGGAGGCATAATTTTATAGGTATTCAGCATATGTGGAACTTTTGTGAGGTTGGGCATGGAAAGGGGGAGCATGATGGTGCAGGAGCATGTATCAAAAGAGCCATAGCATGAGAAGAGTTAAAGTATAAAGACAATGCAAAGTTGATAGATGCAAAATTGATTGTCGAGTGGTGTAATGCTTCCATGGGTATAGATAATGAAGGTAAGTCTTCAGTTCATAGATTGTTTTGGTTGATAGATGATACTAACATTGCACCATATGAGGATTGTTGTACATTGATAGGATCAAATGAGATGCACTCTTTCAGAAGATCAATTGTAGGTTCATGGAGTATCCATACACGAAAGATGTCATGCTTTTGTTCTTCCTATACAATTCAAGTCTGGGATGAGTGTGAGTCAAAGGAGTGGGTTGACGAATGGCAATTAAGTTATCTTAGCCCACTTGACATGTATCAACCCCCAATGGCACTGGAACTAACACAGATGGAATCATTAGTTGACTTTGACCACATATCAGATTTAGTTCAACCAAGTAATATAGGGCACGTATATGCATCTAATTTTATCTACTTCAACCAGGTAATGTCATCTTACTTTGTAGTGTTTTTGTAATGTTGACTAATTTCATCTAATGTGCTACACATATCAATGTAGGGCATGTATATGCAGTTATTGCAGATGAAGATAATGAAGAGGGAATAGATTATTACTTATGTCATTGTGTTGAGGCCAAAAATAAATTGGAGGCCCCTATTATAGATGGAGAAAACATTGAATACCCTACAGGCTCAGTGGTTATTACTAGAACATGGCTTAGAAGGTACCCACATAAGAGTGTTAATATTTGGTTGTTTCAGGACTTTGACACGCATCAGAAGATTCTTCATTACTCGAACCTTGTCGTGGCATCCAATGTTCATTTTATAAAGTATCAGGGTAGACCTTTGATCAAAATTTTGTGGAAGGTGTGTGAGTCTGACCATGAAGCAATACTTGACACAATAAAGAGTAGAGCAGACCCGGATGGTTCATTGGATTAATTTGTAAGTATTCACATTAATTTTGTAAAGTTATGTTACATTGAGTTGTAAGTATGCATATTAATTTGTAAGGTTTATCTTTTTTTATTTCCTCCTGCATTTTTACACATATAGATATTTTTACATCATCATGTTATGCATTTTTAGTGTCCTGCTCCTAATGGAACCAAACTCATAACTCACCCTACTTCCTCTAGAAACCATTTGATGATCTCTCCAACACTCTAGATCTAGGGCGCCCAATCATGATGATGACCTATATACCATTCTCCCAAGGTGCTCATAATGAATGAAAAGAAGATCAAGGGCGCCCAAGCTTAATAGACTTATTTCTTTCAATTTTGATGATCCAAACTCTTGCAAAATGACATCCACTTTCATGCCTTTAGATCTTCCTTCACATACAGGACGCCAAATCAAGTTGAAAAATCTACATAAGGGCGCCAAAATGGATGAAAGGAGACATGAAATGCACCTTAGAACTCCATGCTAAGGTTTGAGCCATTAAAGTCTCTTAATATTAGGCACTCATGATGATAAAACTTAGAGTTTTTTCCTTTCCTAGGCGCTCATCTAAGATGTTTGAATGATAAGGAGTGCCTAGACCTCTATAATGTACATTGGGCACCAAAATCAAGGTGATTTTAAGTCACTTTGAGTCATTTGGGGTCAGTTTGAGTCTTTGAGTCATGCTGCAAAAAAGTGTCAATGTTGTCAAGTTGCACAAAGCAACTTTTGCATTTTTGGTGTCCTGCTCCTGATGCGACCAAACTGATAGTTCCAACGCATCCAGATGGGTACATTTAGGCTAGGCATGGTTCTATTTTTCACCCAAACATGTCAAATCAGTTTGAGCTACATTGTATCGACGATATCCCTGAAGAGTCCAAAGTGCAAAAAGGCAGCAATCTTTGACGAGATGTTACTCAAAAACTGTGTCACTTAGAAATATTTTGTTTGAGGCAACATGATCACATAGAGTGCCTCTACAATAACCTCTCTTAGTTTTTTATCACGTAGAGTGCCTCTACAATAACCTCTCTTAGTTTTTTATATCTCTGAGGCATTTTCCTGTGGTCAAAGGTTTTTTACTTCCCCAAAAATCGTCAGAAGGAGGTAGTGTAAAGTTGCAAAGGGGTGTAACTTTTATCTTTCTCCTGATGCGACCAAACTGACTATTCCAACGCGTTCGGATGGGTACATTTATGCTAGGTATGGTCCTATTTTTCATCCAAACATGTCGAAACAGTTTGAGCTACATTGTACCGACGATATCCCTGAAGAGTCCAAAATGCAAAAAGGTAGCAATCTTTGACGAGATGCTACTCGAAAAATGTATCACTTAGAAACATTCTGTCTGAGGCAACGCGATCACGTAGAGTACCTCTATAATAACCTCTCAGTTTTTTATATCTCTGAGACATTTGCCCGTGGTCAAAGGTTTTCTACTACCCCAAAAATTGTCAGAAGGAGGCAGTGTAAAGTTGCAAAGGGGTGTAACTTTCATCCTACTCCTGATACGACCAAACTGACTATTCCAACGTGTTCGGATGGGTACATTTACGCTAGGCATGGTCCTATTTTTCACCCAAACATGTCGAAACAGTCCGAGCTACATTGTACCGACGATATCCCTGAAGAGTCCAAAGTGCAAAAAGATAGCAATCTTTGACGAGATGTTACTCAAAAATTGTGTCACTTAGAAACATTCTATTTGAGGAAACACAATTATGTAGAGTGCCTCTACAATAACCTCTCTTGGTTTTTTATATCTCTGAGACATTTGCCCGTGGTCAAAGGTTTTCTGCTGCCTCAAAAATCGTCAGAAGGAGGCAGTGTAAAGTTGTAAAGGGGTGTAACTTTCATCTTGCTCCTGATGTGACCAAACTGACTATTCCAATGTGTCTGGATGGGTACATTTACACTAGGCATGGTCTTATTTTTCACCCAAACATGTCGAAACAGTCCAAGCTACATTGTACCGACGATATTCTTGAAGAGTCCAAAGTGTAAAAAGGCAGCAATCTTTGATGAGATGTTACTCAAAAACTGTGTCACTTAGAAACATTCTGTCTCAGGCAACGCGATCATGTAGAGTGCCTCTACAATAACCTCTCTCAGTTTTTTATATCTCTAAGGTATTTGCCCTTGGTGAAAGGTTTTTTTGCTGCCCCAAAAATCATTAGAAGGAGGCGGTGTAAAGTTGCAAAGCATTGCTAAGAAATCCTCAATACTCAAACACTCCAATGAACTGAAGCAACTTCTTCTTAGGTGCAAATGTAAGGGTACACAAGGGGAAAATGGCATCTAGATGACTTAGTGCATTTCTATGACTTCATTCACATGTTTAAATGTTTGAGAAACTCTCCTTTACTAAGCGCTTGTCCTCATGTCAATGTTAAGATTTATACCTCCTAGGCGCTCAATTAGGTAATGTCATTAGATACAACTTACCCTTAGGTGCCAATGTAGCTTCTTCAATCTATCACACTTCTAGGTGCTCAAATTTGAGGTCTTGGACTTGTATCTTATTCCTAGGTGCAATTGGATGATCTTCATAGATCTAGGCACTCATGATGGTGGGAAATTACATGAAGGGGCACCTAAGTCCAATTTGACTTTGTATTTGATATTTTATGACTCCAATTGACTAGGAATGGCTCAATTTCTAAAGTGCTGACTCAATAATGTAAGTTTAAGGTCTTTTCCTCCTAGACGCCAATTAATGAGTTCCCTTATATGTGAAGTAGATGACTTCTCAAGGAGGCTTGAATGTATCAGAGGGACTTAAAATTGAATGGATGTCTTTGGAATGCTTGATGATGATGAGAAGTTCCTTTGGACATGTCTTAGAATGAATTCTATCTTTCAAGCGCTCACTCCAAAAGGTCATCTCATGCAATTTCACCCAAGGCGCTCATTGAGGTGTCCTCAGAGGCTAAAGTGCGCCTAACTTGCCTTTATCTTTATCATTTTTGTGCTTTCAACAATTGAAAATGACCTAGAGTGATCCTTTCTCTCAAGGCACTCACCTATTGATATGAAATTTAAAATTTGGCACCCTTTTCTATTAGGGATTGTTGTTGTTACTCTTCTTTCTTGCTATGGAGGAAGTCTGAAATGGTTCTTATCAGGTGTTACAACATTGATACATGAGGTTGTTCAAATATTGCTCTTTGCAGAAAGTTTAGAGAAGGAACTAGTCCATATTGTTGTTGAGGAGTCAATTGATTGTGAAGATGGTGGAAAGAGGATCATACAAGAAATGTCTCCTTATGAGGCTAATTCTACCATAGCAGACTTGACTAAAATATGGATCAAAGAGAGACTAGACAGACTCTAGGAACGTGTGGATAGGAGTATACAACAAGAGATCCCTGGTTTAAGTTTGAATCTTAAGCTTGTGTATACAGTAAAGAATCTCAAACTGCCAAGTTTGAGATGCAATTGTCATGAAAGTTTAGTTTGGCATATGGCAGTGTGATTGTTGATTGAGAGGATACCTCTTCTACAATGTCCAACCTAGAACCAAAATGGGACATTGAGAATAACCTTTGATGTGAAAGGATCTACACATGAGATTCTAACAGGGTCAAATCATCAGGTGCAAAAGATAAAGGAAGAAAAGTGGGTTGTTAGACAAGGTCTTTTTCTTGGTGTACTGATATGCAACCATCAGTGCAAGACAATGCAAAATCTGAAATCACAGGTGCTTGCACCTAGGGCTAAGCATGATGATAATACTTTAGACTTCTTGTTGATTTGAGGCATGGGAAATGTTGCAAACTAGAAGCAGTGTTAGAGCATTTGGATCCACCAATGCTAATGAGCATAGCATTCGACCTCATTTCATACTGTGTTGATGGATATGGTAATCTCTAGTGATGAACAAGAATCATCCCCACTTTTGGATTGTTTAATAGAAGTGATTAATGATGGTAACTTTGATAGATTAGATGTATCAAACTATCAAAGCTTGCTCTCATTGTTAGTGTTGTTGCTACAGAAGCATGAGGATGGGAGTCAGCAAGGAGTTGTGCGCCTAAGGTTCAAGATAGGTTCTTTCCACTCATCTTAACTTTCAATCATTGTAGTTAATTTCAAAAGACATCATCCAAAATGAGAAACCTCCAAGACTTGTCATTGTAAGTTGATTTCCTCCAAGGCGCCAATACAAGGTTCTTTTGAAGGCAAAGGGCGCCTAGGCTTATGGGGCTCAATTTGATGTATTTATTGAAAGCTCAAGGTGAATTGATGCTTATTGAAAATGCCACTTAGTCCTTCATTTGCATTATAGGTGCCATTTCCTATTGACTTATATACTCCTCCTCATGCTAGGGCACCATAATGAAGTGGTTTAGACAATAGGTGCACTTCACTTACTAGAGGCTTGTTCTCCTTCCACCTTAGGTGCACTTTTATGGTGGAACATGTGTCAATGGGTGCCTTGTCTTAAATGAATGCTCTCTCAAAGTTGGGTGCCCTTTTGAGGCTTTATGAGTTGTAAATTGTGCCTTAACCCTTCATGCTTGTTGCTCAATGTTTGAATGTTTAAGAAAGTCTCCTTTAGGCGCTCATCTTAATGACTTTTTCTCAAGGTGCAATCATCCTAATGACTTGGATATTCATCCTAGTGTTTAAGGATATCAGGCTACCAAACTTAGTCATTTTCAGGATCTCAAACATAAAGAATAACATGATGATTCATTTTTTTGTATTGCATATAGTTGACATTGTATGCTACTCATAAAGAATATTAATATTTTCTGTTCAATATGATGATTCATTTTTTTTTTAAATATAACTTTTATCTTTTAGTTCTAAAATGAGGTTTAGGTGATACTTGAATAACAATAGCTAGCTTATTGGATCAACAAACATCCTATGTAATACAATTGGGCTTTAAATATTTGAAGTAGCTATCTACAAATATCCATTCAAACGTGGATTTATAATGCAAGTATGGATGCCATCAATAAAAAAGATTTGTATTAACCAAATATCCATATAGGTATACATCAATATCTGTCAATATAAGTATAACATATATACAAAAGAGCCATATAGGCTTACAAAAATGCCATATAGGCATACAATGTCAACTATATACAATACAAAATATATGTCCACAAATGCCATATAGGCATACAACAAAGGAACACAATAAAAAGTCATTCCCCTCTAGCTGGTGAAGAGAATAGATCACGGGAAGCCTTTGATCTTTTAGGGGATGGAGACGCACATGTGGGTGGTCTACTACGAACCCGAGGGATGCTCCTCCTATTTAGATCTTCTTGCATCTTTACCTGTTACAATAAAAAGTATAGACATTAATATATAGAAATTACAAGTTATAAAAATGAAACATTTAACAAAATAATCACTTACCGCTACCATATAATCTATCTCCTCACTTGCCTTAGTAGCAGGAATAGGCCGTGGTGATGGCATGTCCTATAGAAACCATCTAGATAGAAATTAAACTTCAAATCAATAATCTTTTGATTTTTCAAAAATAGACAACTATAACAATGAATGTAAATTGAAATTTACTAATCTGCCTCATACCCCTGTCAATGCCATGGAGCTATGAATCGTAGAGGCCACACCCTACTCCATTGCCCTATGAACATGGGGAGGTGTCTCTGCAGCCTGCATCATCTGAAAATAAAACAACATTATTCAATTACAAAAACTATAATAGTGATGCAAATCATGGCTCCTAACATACACACATGTTCATCTAAACATGGAAGTACACACAATAAAGCACACAAGTCACATACAAAAATCTAGTAAGTACAATTCATTCATTAAACTATTTATTTTATTACCTCCGTAAAGCTTTGAAGTCCACCACCGCTGGCAGGTGTTGCTGTGAAATCTACAGTATTAACCTATTCAACATCCAAAATTAGATATTAGAATACCATTCATATAACGATGCTATTCACATGTAATATTTATAATTGTTTACTAGTTACATACCCCGACAGTAGATGATCTAGTGTAAAATGCAGGTGGAGAACCACTGAAAACTGCATCGACGCTATGACCCTGAAATTTCATTAAAATCATCAATTTAAATTAGTTAATCTTGCATTTCAAAAATAAAATTTAATAAATTAAATTCAATAAACTTGCTAATATTTACCTGAGCATCAAGGCCGAAAGTCTCACTCAGGAGGGTATCTGTCATCACCATCTGCTCAGCTGCAAATGTAGCCTGTGCACCTGCGTCCTGACTATCCATGGGGTCATAACCATAGGCTAACCCGCAAGACTGACAAGCATGGGGTGGGACCCTACTGCTCGCACTATCTCCCAACCCACTTTGTGTTGCAAGACCAGCATGCTCTATGATGCTCTGGGTCAAGGCACTAATGGACTGAAGTGTATTGACCTCAACACTCTCCTTCACAATGGAAGGGATAGAAACATGCTCATGGGCTGGTCTGCTGATTACTCATCTCACTACCCATTGTGGGTCAAGACGTGCCCCTGGTCTATCTTGTGCTGACCCCCCACCTCTACCCTGGAAGTCCCGCATGTCAAAATAGTTTGGCACTTTATTGAGGACAAACTTGCAGTAGAGTTTCCTCAAAACGTATTGCGGGACCTCATTATTATTGCATGGAGGATGGTCAAAAATCATCCACCACCTCTGCCCAAAATTATCCCTTATCACTTGGTTGTTGTACCAATGGATAGGGAACCTCTTGCATGTAATGGGTGGAGGTTGATTTGTTTGTGGGTTTGTGAAAATCGAACACAAGTCTAATTTTGTAATTTGTAATTTTTTCACATCTTGGTATGACAACTTGTTTGCATAGTAATCTCTAAACTCTCTCCTCTTATCCATCCAACTAGTTATTTGCTTGCTAATTGAATCTACGTTTGATAACATAAATTCAAGAGATTCGGCAAGCGTGGACCTATGCAAGGTTAACGTGGAAGGATCTTTCAACCTTGCAATTATATCTTCAATTTCTTTTTTGTTGTTTTCAATTTGCCCCATTATATTTTCTTGTGTTCCAGGGGCATGTTGAGGAATGGATGGAGGAGGTTGTTGTTCCGCAGGTATTTCCTCCTCAGGATTTTGTGGATTTTGAGGAGGAGGAGGTGCATTAACATTTCCTGACAATTAACGAAATATACATCAAAAATTAACTCAAACCTACCTATTTAGAAATAAATTCAAACAAAAAAACAAATATAACTCACTCCTTTGGCATGTTCGACATCGTGGCGGCATTTTGGCGATGAATCGATAAGGTTTTTGTGTTGAATTGAGTTTTGCAAAATGCGAGTGCGCTTTCTAGGGTTTGTAGGCCGCAAGCATAGAGGAGAAGAAAGAAATGAAATGAGATAGAAACCTTTTTTTTTAATTTATAGCAAGTCAAAACGCGCTTGCGTTATAACGTGAGCGCGTTTTGTATTATTTTTTTTTGAAAATAATTTGGCCACTTTTTGGCCCCCCATCTTTTTCCACTTACCCCACTGATATTCCTTGATGACTTTATTAAAGGGACCCTAGGGTCAATTTTAATGATATGGAAGTGTTTTTACCATATGACTTTGTTCTTTTGGGTAAAGGTGACAAGTCATAGATTTATTAGGGTTAAGACTCTAGGTTGAACGGATATGCTATTTTGAGTGGGAAAATTATAATGGTATTCAGGGGATGGTAATATGGTGGGAAATAAGTTTTTTCACAAAATGTTTTGGGGTTAAAATTTAGTTCCAACAGTGGCTTTGGCTATGGATGAATGGCTGTGAGGTCATTGCAAGAATTTAGAAAATACTCTTTGTGATGCAGACCAATGGTGGTGCGGAGGGTGGGGAATGGAAATCCTAATATACTGTGCATGGAAAAATAAAATTTTTAAGAAAAGAAGTATTTCAGGAATTGTCCATGCACTAGCAATTCTTGTACTTCACCACTCATATTCTATAAGAAACAGGAGTCTTCACCACATTTACAATGATGATAAATGGTCCTATCCATAATGCCTCAAATTTACCATGTTTTCCTTTGTCTCGTCCTCTAGCATTCCACATGAGATTCCATGTCATCCTCCTTGAATTTTCTTTCCTTAGCCCTTTTATCAAATAGATATTTCATCTGTAATTGCATTTTTTCATTTTGTTCCTGAGCTTGGGCTCTTATTTCATCCACTTCATCCAATTGTTCCATTCTCTCTTCCATGGGTTCAAGAACATCTATATCTTCTTGGAGAATAAATTTATAAACTGGCAGAAGATTATGTCTAGGAAGCCTGGCTTGAGCACCATACACCAATTCAAATGGGGATTTTCCTATAGCCTTCTTTATAGTAACCCTATCTACCCATAAAGCCATTTTTAATTTTGAATCCAATGCCTTCTTGTTATTTTCCAACATTCTCTTGATTATTTTTAGGATGCTTTTGTTTCTTGACTCGGCCTGTCCATTGGCCTGAGGATGATATGGGGAGACATATGAAATTGTTATGCCATATGATTCACAAAATGTCTTGAACTCATCTAATTTGAAACACATGACATTATTTGTAATGAGTCTTACTTGAACTCCAAACCTAATGATGATATTTTCTAATAGAAAATTAATTACCACCTTACTAGTGGCTTGTTTGGTTGGAATTGCTTCTATCCATTTTGTAAAATAATTTGTTGCTACTAAAATCCATTTATATCCACCACTAGATTTTTCTGCAATTTCCCCTACAAAATTAATTCCCCATTGATGAAATGGAGCCTCAACTTGCATAGGTCTTAATGGTAAGGCTCCTTGGTAGTTTAATCTACCAGAGAACTTTTGACAGCTTCATATTTTCTCACATCTCTGTGAGCATCCTTAAAAACTTCAGGCCAGTAGTATCCTTCTCTCATTATCTTATGGGTAGTAGTCTTTGCCGAGAAGTGGCCTCTACACACACCTTTATGCATTTATTGTAACATCTTCTCAGCTTGTGTTTTATCTAGGTATAAAATTAAAATACCATCTCTATTTTTCCAGTATAAATCTCCATCCATGAAGACATATTTTGATGCAACGAGTTTTAGGGTTCTTCTTTGATTGTCATTCAGGCCTTGAGGACATTTCATATTCTTAAGATAATATATTACAATGGTGTACTAAGGTGTATGCTTAATGCTTGCAATAATGTTATCTTCCTCTTGTATGTTGCAAATTTGTGCAGCCTCCAAGTTTGATTCAACCATCAACTTGGCCAAACCTTGACCTCTAACAAGTCTAGTGATTTGGATGTCGATGTTAAATTCTTGGATTCTATTGATCCATCTACATCTTCATCTTGTGACTTTATTTTGGATAAAAACATCCTTCAGTGTAGCATTTGGTACATAGGCTATCACATGAGCTCTGACCAGATATGGCCTAAATGCCTTCACTGCTTTCACTAGGGCATAGGCTTGTTTCTTAGTAATATCATATTTCAACTCTTCCCCCTGAAGTGATTTACTGAAAAATGATATGGGTTGTTCATACCCTTCATTATTCTTTTGTAACAATATAGCTACCACTGTGTGAAAATATGCAAAAGAGAATATTTGGAATGGCTTATCAAAATCTAGAGATTTCAATACAGGAGCGGGTGCTGCCACAATAATGGGTTACACTTTCTGGGACATCCTAATTTTTGCTGAAATAACATATTTTTAGAAAATATAATGATTTAATCCTTGAAACATTCCATTTAAAAGATTTTAATTGAAGAGGGTTTGATCAAACCCCCTCAGATTCAAACCCCCTTGGATAGAACCCCGCTACTTTTAAACCATACCTATAATGGAGTCTCCATTACACCTATCAAAATGCTGATTAAAAACTACTTTTGATTTACCTTTTGGGGGATCAAATGAATTCATTTAAAATTTATGTTTTGTAAGTATGTAGTCCTTATTATAAGCTTCCCAAAAAGTATAATTTTAAATATATTTAATTTGATTCTAATATTTATTTTTTATTTCTTGTGAATGTAGGTTTTTCACCGAACATCAAGTTCTCTGTTCTATACACATGGAAAATTAGTAAATTAGTGAAAAAAAATCTAAAAAATATATATGCCCTAGGTATTGATGTCCTTGTTTCAACAAAAAAAATAAAATTGAATTTCTATACATACAGAAAAAGTTATGTTTTACGGAATATGCCTATGTCTAAATTATAATTGGTTTGACTTCAAAACTTGATTAAAAAAAACATTCAACAAAACATTATGAAACCAAATGCATGCCCTATATATTAGTGTTACCAATCTAAATTCAAAAGAATTATAATTTTATCCTTTGTAGAAAAAAGGTTATGTGCTATAGAATACACATCACTTTAAAAAAATGTTGTTTACTATTAAAAACTAGTTATCAAAGGAGACACAAAATTTTTTACAGTTTAACTCCAATTTAAAAAAATATATATATTTAGAATCTACAAACAAAATCTCACAAATCACTAGTTTGCATCATCTTCAAATTCCTAATGGTTTAGTGGCTATAAGTGTCAGAAAGTGAAGATTTAGTTCAAAATGTTGATTTCAATGTCAAGTTTGGCCAAAAAGTGTAACCCATTATTGTGGGATGACCCAAGCCTCTTTAATAGCTTTTTTAATGGATGTAAATACATCAATGACCTCTTTATTCCAATCCACCTTTGCACCCTTCTTCAACATTTTCGAGACTAGCTTGACAATTTCTGCAAAGTTTGATATGAATCTCCTGACAAAATTTATTTGTCCAAAGAAAGACTAAATAACTTCCACATTTTTGGAATAGGCATTTTATCAATAGCCTCTACCCTTTCAGGATCAATCTTTACACCATGCTTTGAGACTATGTGTCCTAATAGTTTTCCTTTTGTCACATCAAAAAGACATTTCTTTGGATTCAGGGAAATGCCATATTCTAATGCCTTGAGGAAATTTTTTTCCAAGAGTAAACAATGGTCTTCTACCTTTTTAGAGTATGCTGTAAGATCATCATGGTAGACTACCATTATTGTGTTAATCAAGTCAGCGAAAGCTACATCCATAGCCCTTTGAAATGTTTCACCGACATTTGTAAGGCCAAATAGCATTCTCACATAGACATAGGTACCCCAAGGTGTTGTAAAAGTAGTTTTATACTAATCAGATTCTTTAACCTTTACTTGGTTGTACCCAGAGAAGCCATCCATCATGGACAACAATTCACATCTTGTCACTTGTTGTAACATGGTCTCCATGTTGAAGGGGGTAGTTATCTTTTAGTGATGAGATGTTCAAATTTCTAAAATCTACGCACAATATTATATCACCATTGTTTTTTCTTATAGGTTCCAAGATCGATACCCATGAAGAGTGTCTAATTGGTTTGATAATACCTTCCTCTCTGAGCTTTATGAGTTCCTCTTGCATCTTAGGCACCATTGTAGGGTTTATAGGCCTTTGCATTTGTCTAAATGGTTTTACATCAGATTTCAATGGTATTTCATGTTGAAATAAGTCTTCTCTATATGCCTTTAGATCATCATATGACCAGGCAAACACATGTTTATATTTTCTGAGTAGGGTTATAAGCATTTCTCTAATTTTTGGGTTTCAATCCTTTTCCCAATGTAAACATTTTTAGGAGCTATCTTTGTTCCTAGATTAATTTCCTCAACATCCTTGAGATTGACTGTCGCATGCGTGAGATTATATCTGTTCTATCCATCAAACACTCTTTCCAAGGCTACAAGGCCTTTGGGTATTGTGTTTGTTTTGATCTGGACCACTTCTTGCCCAAAAAGGATTTCCTTGTTATCTACCTCTTCCACAAATGCATTGAAATCAATCTTTTGGGATTCATATTGGTCCACACAATGAAGAAACTTAATCAGATCTTCATCGTCATTGAATACTTGCCAATTATAAATATTATCAAGGATTGTTGGCCTAGTCTTGAATTCTACCTCTACTATACTTGATAATGTAATATCATCTCTTTTTAGGGCCATGTTTGCTAAGAAATCTACCATTATGTTTTTGGACCTTTCTATCTAGTCTACAGAGAATGCATCAAAGAGTTCAATGTTGTCCCAAATAACATTTCTATATTGGTTCAACCTTTTGTTCTTTGATGAATATTTTGCCCTAATTTGTGAAATAATTAATTTAGAGTCACCATATACTACTAGTAGTTTAATTCCATGTCTTAGGGTAATGTTCAAACCCAGTAGCAATGCCTTATATTCAGCGACATTGTTAGTGCATTCAAAGGTCAACAAAAATGAATATTTGAATGTCTTACCTGTTGGTGAGATAAATACTACTCCTGTCCCATTCCCTCCTTTACTACATGCACCATTAAAATACATTTGCCACACATCATGCTCATCTAATTGAGCCTCTCTTTTTATTTGTTCAGTGTTTTGTAACTCAAGCTGTGATTTTTCAATCCTGAAACTCCCAAGATCTACATCACAAAAATAATTCATCTGGTTTGGATCCAGATGTTCTATTAAATTTTCATATCTTGTCTCTCTACACAACCTGACTTCCTTCCCATTCACTAGTATTGTAGCATATGATAAATCAAGTTGGACATTTCCTCCTACTGTAGCAGTCCATTGTTTAGACAACAACATACCATAGTATGGTGGAGTATCTATTATAGTTATATCAATTCTGTAGGTAGCTTTGGGACATGAAGCTAAGTTCAATTCTACATCTCTCATGATTCCAACTACTGGAATAGATCTATTATCCATTGCATAGCATTTACCATATGTTGAATCTACCCACAGGCCTAATTCTTTCATGACTGCTATTGGCATGATGCTTATGGCAGCTCCAGAGTCAATCATACAATTTCTTACCAGTTTGTTATTGATTAGGAGTGTTATGTAGAATGGATCCACCTGGGAAGGATTCTTTGTTATGGTATCACCAAGATAGATTTATGGAGTTCTCATGACCTCTTGTCCAAGATTGTTTATTTTATTTTCTGGCCCCTCTTTGTTTTTGTTATGACTTTGTCGTTGATTTGGTAAATTAGAAATCAACTTGAGAGCGTTGTCCCTGTATTCATCTATCTTCATTATTTCCATTAATAGTACTGATATCTTGATTTGGGACAATGCTTGTGTTATATCAAATGAAGGAATAACAGTGATATGTTCTGACTTTTCTTTATTTGAGCTTTTCTCTTCAGATTGTTGCTTACTACCATCCTTCATCTAATTCTGTTCAATCTTGAATGTTTCCTTATGTGTATTTTTCTGAGTTTCTCCTTTCTTCTGGTTATCTAGGGCACCCTTCTTATGATTTGGTTCTTTGATGATCATGCCTCTCGGTGTTCCCTAATCTACATTTATGGTCTATTCCTCAGATTGTACTTATTTCTAGCTTGAGCCACAACAGCAATTGTAAGAGCTCTTTTCTCTTCCTTAGTAGGTTTTCTTAACTAAAACTGTGGGATCATATTAGATACATAAGTGGTTCCTTCATCATTATGATCTTGATCAGATAAGACCTCTTGTCAACCCATGTTTACATTATACTTCTAGTTGCTCACATCATATTCAAACCCATCTTCAAAGAATGAGTACTCTTTGTAACGTCAGAAAATGTCTCCTTGGGGGCTTTTCCCTCATAAGGTTTAGCTCTCATGTCTTTAGTATGCACTTAGGACATCTTAGTTCATATCTTAGCATCCTGATGGAATGAGACCTAGGTTCCATGGAAAATTGGACCTAGGTGGACCCCTTGAGCTGTACCCTGTCCAAAATAGGGGGGAGCACTTGGACACCTGCACCCTAGTCCTACCCTATTTTAGGGTAGCCCTAATTTCTAGGTGTCAGTTTATGACCATTATTTGGTCCTTTTGCCGACATGGTAAGTTTTGATTTTTAAAATCTTGGTAGGAGTGCTTGTAGTTCCATATATATAAGCATGCTTAGGCATTCATTTAGAAACTAGATGGCAATTGTGATGTTCAAGTGTTCTCAAGGTGATTCAAGGCTTTCATTGTGTTGCAAGAGTAGACTTGTGTGTTTTGTGTGTTGATATTTGTAGATTTGAGCATCAATTTCCTCATGGCATGAAGAGCATCTTCCTCCCATGGGAGGTTCACTACAAGGTGACATAATATTGTGTTTTCATCATTGATTCCTTTGGTTTTTGCCTCTACCTCACAAGTGCATGCACTCTTTATCTGACAACAGTGTTCAGAGACTTAAGTGTCCTTCAGGGCTTGACTGAGCCAAGCCTCTAAACACCACAACCTCCAAACCAAGTCTTATGATTGCAGTTTATAGGTGTCGCATTTGGGAAAAGTGGAGTTGTAGGAAGGATTGGTAGGCATCAAGGATTCAAGATCTGAAGAAAAGGACACAGGAGCACTTCCAGGACTTGGGCGCTTGCTCTATTATCCTTCGCATCTGAGTTTCAGAAAATAGAAGTTACAGGACTGATCAATGTCAGAAGGAGGTCTGTATCCCACGAAGAAACCAACACCTTGGACTTGGGTGCCTGCTCCAGTGTCCCCGACTGTTCCACTTTGGAACCCCAAAAATAGGTATTCTGTAATTTGGTATTTTACTCCTGTCTGCAAGAGCTTTTTCCATCATTCGTCAATTTGTTGTCGTATTTGCATAATTAGGGTTTTAATGGTTAATTTGGCATAAGAGAAGGAAAACTAATAATTAAATTCCCTAATCCAAGTTTCCCTACATCTTCAAGTGACCTAGGGTATGATAGTGCTCGTCACTCTATCCTAGATCCTTGAATTTATAGTGGAGAGGCAGATTTAAACATCAAAACACTAAAACATTAACAAATCTAATTTTCCCTTAAATATTTTGGTGAACCCATGTTTTTGGACTTAAATTACAACTTGTTGAGTGTGTGTCTTCAGATTTGGATTGATTTCATTCATTCATATAGTCATTCATTTTATTGCATTGAGAAAAATTAAAAAAAAATTGAAAACTTTGGAAAATATAAAAAATTGCATTATTTGGCTTACTAAATTGCATCAATTCTTTCTAAATTTTCCTAATTCATGATTTTTACATCATATCTGATATAAACTACAGAAAAATCCAAAATTCAGAAATTTGCATTGCATTTTCATCATTTAATTGCTACAGTTTTGTGGAAAATTTGACAATTTTATATAACCTAGTAATTCCAAAATCTAGGGTTAGTAGGGAAAATCTTTTCTCAAATTTTTCTACTTATTTTAGAGGCTCATTCAAATTAACATTTGTCTGTAGTCTTGCATTTTAGTGTAAATTTGCATTTAGATTTAAAATATTTGCAATTTTGAATAGAAAATTTTAACAAAAACTAGTAATTTTGATGCATTTTCATTAAATTTACATGGGCATTTTGCATGTTCAAGCTTGAAAATTATTTTCAGATCTAAGAGTATTTAATTTCCATCATAAATCATACTTCAAAACATTCACATAGCATTTTGTCCCAAGATCTCAAACCTAGGGCTTAAAAAATAATGATTTTCACTAAATTTGGCCTTATCGACTTTATAAACTTGCACCATAGGTGTGTTGTGAAAAGTATTTTGGCATTATTTTTCTTTTATCAGGGTAATCATTTGCTCCCCCTCATAAAAATCTTCACAACACCCTTTTAACAAGCTCTTGTAGTAAAAATTCGGTGAAAAACTACACATTTTGGCTATTTTTGCCCTAGGGTTTCACCTAGTTTGCACTCCAAGCATGTTGTGATCAATTTTATGAACTGAGTTGACTGATATTATTGATATTATTTTTTGTACCTCCTTAAATTCATTACAACACCTCCTTTGCTAGGTCTTAGAATTGAAAAATCGTGAAAAATAACCTATTTTGCTATATTTTCACTAGGGTTTTACCTTAAGAGGCACTAAAAGCATGTTGTATTGGGTATTTTGGCACCAAGTGGCTGTTATTACTGATATTATTTTCTTTCCAGCATCATTTTGCATTGAATTTTGGTGAAAAAGTGCCTATTTTGACATATTTTCACTATATTTTGACTTGGCATTATCTTGGATTTGCATCAAGAGTGTGTTGAGAGTGATTATATTGCTATTTTGAACTGATATCAAACATATAACTTTCTTCCCATTGACTGAAATCCTTACAACATCCTTTGTTTCATTCATTGGCATTAAAAAGAGTACAAAAAACCAAGCATTTTGGACGTCAATCATATCCTTCTCCTAGGATTTATTCTCTTAGTTTGTGCGTTGTGTGTTGTATGCTTTTGTATAAGATTTATGACACACTATCCTAAAAAAAATATCCCTTTGAGAAGAAGTAAAAGATTAATGGGATCTAGTGCTCTTGAACAAGTTGGTACTTTGGACACCTTCTTTACAAAGGGAGAAACTCAAATTGTACAAGATATTATACATCCTCCAACCTCAATGGAAGAACAAAATTTTCATGATGATGATAATACTATTGAGGCAATGGGATATGTATCTGATGAGCAAATAGAAAAATTGGATAAGCACCTAGCTGAATATCAATCATTTATGGAAAATGAGAGAATAGCTGAAGGAGTTGTCCCTACAATTCATAACATAAGAGAATTGATAAAAGAAGGACAAGATGGTGTTAATGCAATTCGTGGTCTAGCACATATTGTACAAACCAATATCATGCTAGTGACCGAATGTGCACAAACGATAAATAACACTCTATCATAATCTCATACTCAAGTTTCGGCACCTATACCGACTACGGGAATATCCACTTTTACGTCAACGATCTTAACAACTCATTCGAACATTGGTAGTAATGCTACCACTGGTGTTGGAGTATCTAATGGCACTAATTACAAAGCTGTGGGATTTAATTATCAGAATTTGGTTCCCAAAGGGACCTCTTCTATGAATAATTGTTCTCAACCTCCTATCTATTCCACTCATTTCCAGCTACCTATTACTTACTCACAACCATCTTCCACCTATCATTATGACCAACCATTGTTAACATATTCTCAGTCTCCACCTATTGTATCTCAAGATCAATCACCTCCTCACCTTGGTTCTAATTCCTCACAACAAACTGCATCTCCCAATGATGCCATCTTAAACCAACTTTTATAGGGCATGACTGCTTTGCCACAAAAGGTAACAAATTTGACAAATTCTTCACAGCTTAGTCTACCAACATATCATGCCTGTAATCCGTTATCCTATGCAATCTTGAGAACCCCTATGCCTAAGAGCTTTGAGACTCCTCGCTTTAAAAAATATAGTGGAAAAGGTGATCCTAATATTCATGTGGCAGCATTTAGAACTATGTGTAGTGATTTTTATTTTGAAGAGGATTTGTTAACTTTTCAAGTGATCTCTCAAAGATATGGCTTTAGAATGGTTTTGCTCGTTGCCTTGAAATTCAATACACTCCTTTTCACAGTTGATTGATCAATTTTTACAACATTTAAAAGCAAATATCAGACCCCAAGTCACCCTTATTGACTTGGTTCAATGTAAACAAGGTCCAAAAGAAAAGTTGATTGAATTCATTAGTCAGTATCAAGGGCTTTATGCACAGATTCAATATCAGATGAAAGATGAGGATGTTCAAACGATATTCATTACAAATCTACAACCTAATATTCGTGATAAGATCCTCTTGGTGAAATATAACTCCTTCCAACATTTATGCACCACCCTTCGTGATTATCAACTTTCGTCTAGTTAGTATGAAAACCAAAACTCATCGACTCAAGTTGGCCAATCCATAGGCGGATCATCACAAAATAATTTTAAAAGGAATAATAATAGGAGTTTCATCAAGATCAATGGATCAAATACGAATGTGTCTGCTATAAATAATCTAAAGAAAGCATCATGTCAACTAAGAAAGTTTACTCCGATATCTAAGTCCTATCATTCTATCATGAATCAAGTTATAAGTAATAACATTCTAAAGCTTCCCCCTATCAAGCCTGTTGATCCTAATAAACAAGGACCTTACTTCGATGCTAATGCCTTTTGTCATTATCATCAAACACAAAGACATGACACTAAATGATGTATGCGTCTTAAACATGAAATACAAGAACTTATTGATTCAAATGTCATCCAAGTATCGGGTGTGAATGACAATAGAAATAAGTCGGTTGCCCCGCTAAATCAAAATTTACAAATCTTCACTAATCCTTTTCCTAAGCATACCGAAAAGAATATGGTGGAACAAGGTTTAGTGGAAGTAGATGAGGATGATTACTTAGACTATGATAGCATCATAGGAATGATTGAAGGGGATAAGAAAAAATAAACAATCCACCTCATCCTCAAAGAAATGAAATTTATGTTGAGGTTCCTCCTCCGTTATCCTTATATGGATCAGGAGATAATCAAGATACATCTGAAAAACAAGAACAACAACCAATACAAATGAGTAAGATGGTACAGGATGATTCCCATCCCCATGCTAGAAAGATCCAATAATGAAAGCTCAATAAAAATTAGAAAAGAGCTAGATGATTGTCAAAAATTGGAGAAAATAGTGGTTCCCTTCCTCATAAGCAACAAAAAGTTATATTTACACAAGGAGTAACAAATCAAACATCACACGATAATCAACAAAACTTTCATAAGAACTACTCAAATTTTGCATTAAATATGATCGAATACCTCTCCAAGAGGTTCGTGAGCTCTAACATATAATATGAAGACCCCACAGGTAAGTATCTCTTACCCTTTATCTCTCTCATGATGTGCTTCCCTCGTGATGTGTTATGTGTTGTTTAGGCCTCTTGGACTGACCTCAGATTCTCTTGTAAGGTTCAGGATACTAGGAGACCGCCTCTGTGGTAACGTTCTTCTATTTGTATCATCATTCTTCTATATTGCTTCTCTCTCTTATTTCATTGTTGTGTGTTGTGTCTTATGTACACAGCGTCGTGGCTGGTGACTTGGGGGCACCCTCCTACGTGACTGTCCCTAAGACACTTGTTTCTCCTCTCTTATTTATTGTTTCCCTTCCTCTAGTGTTTCCATCTAGTGGGTGGATGACAACAAACATTTATACTGATGTAGACCTAGTGTCCCTTTCAAGAGCAATAAAAAAATGGACTTAGTTCCTAATATGACAATGTGGTTGTATATCTTATCCGACGCTTGGCTAGTGGAAGCACTCATACTTTCTGCGTAGTGAATTTGATGATGTTTCTATCGCAATTACAAACCTTAACAATACTGTTGCTCTATGCACCTTTGTTTGTATTTGAATTTGGCCTTGGTGGCACTCAATTCAGAGAGCTTCATGATATAGCCCTATGGTTATCCTCAAATTACGAATTCATTGTATAACCTTGGCTCTTTGCATGTGGTTAATCATATGCATTGATGTTGTTGTTTATCATGATGTTGTAGACACTAACATGTTTCTTGTAGGGGTGTATTTGTGGGAACATTTAGCCATCGTAAAGTACATGTCACCTCCAGGGGGCATGGGCTTTGCGAAATCTAGTGTTCCCTTGTGTGTTTTCTTCCTACCTTAACATGCTTGATATCGATAACTGATATCAACCACCTTAAGGTGGGGGCATATATAAGGTAAGCTATCTATTGTAGATGTTAGCTATGTGCTTGTCCTCAAGTGCAGTCTAAAGACTTGCTCGATGAGTGCATCCTGCATCCTGAGCTTATTTGCAATCAATCAATCAATCATGTATGCCCTCTACGGAGGTGGGATATCGCATATATCCTTTTTATCCTAAGCCCTCTAAGGAGGCGGGGATGGTGTATTTCTCAGAGTAGATTGCATCATCCTGTCATTTTCAAAAGTCCTTTGTGGAGGTGGGGATCGGTTCTGTGACTAACTCAACCCTTAAGCATGTTTTCAGTGATTGTTGTGGCAAAGCCCAATTGTTGGTGTGTTCCTGTAATGTGCCTAAGATGGTGTTGGACCTAGAAATAGGTACACTCCATCACTTGTCTGCCATGTTTTCTCCATGTCTTCAAGTGTGTGTGTTTGGCATGTTTATTGCCCCATATGTAGCCTAAAGACTTGCTCGATGAGTGCATCTTGCATTTTGGGAGGTTTTGTGTGTCTTGCATGTGTGTTGCCCCATATATATAGTCTAAAGACTTGCTCGATGAGTGCATCCTGTATTATGGGAGGTTTATTTATTTTCTGATACTTGCATTCGCATTTTATATATATGAGAAAAAGAAAAGAAAAGATATCATTTCTGTCTTCCATGCATTAATGTGTCTTCTATGCATTGACTATCTTCTTTGTGTTCTACGTGACGGTAACTATCTTCTCCGTGTTTTGCGTGCCTGTTACTATTTTCTATGTGATTGGCATGTCTTCTTCATGCTTGATGTGTTTGTTGTGTTTGAGACCTTACTTTAATGTATGTATTGGCCTCGTGTTTATACATACATTAAAGCGGGGGCTAAATGTAACACTGAAAAATGTCCCCTTGGGGGCTTTTCCCTCATAAGGTTTAGTTCCTGGGTCTTTAGTATGCATTTAGGACATCTTAGTTCATATCTTGGCATCCCGATGGAATGAGACTTAGGTTCCATGGCAAATTAGACCTAGGTGGACCCCTTGAGTTGTACCCTGCCCAAAAAAGGGGGGAGGACTTGGGTGCCCGCGCCCTAATCCTGCCCTATTTTGGGGCAGCCCTAATTTATGTGTGTCAGTTTATGACTGTTATTTGGTCCTTTTGCTGACACGGTAAGTTTTGATTTTTAAAATCCTAGCAGGAGTGCTTGTAGTTGCATATATAAGCACGATTAGGCATTCATTTAGAAACTAGATGGCAATTGTGATGTTCAAATGTTCTCAAGGTGATTCAAGGATTTCATTGTGTTGCAAGAGTAGACTTGTGTGTTGATATTTGTAGATTTGAGCATCAATTTCCTCATGGCATGAAGAGCATCTTCCTCCCATGAGAGCTTCACTACAAGGTGACATAATATTGTGTTTTTATCATTGATTCTTTTAGTTTTTGCCTCTACCTCACAAGGGCACACACTCTTTATCTGACAATGGTGTTTGGAGACTTAAGTGTCCTCTGGGGCTTGACTAAGGCAAGCCTCTAAACACCACAACCCAACAAACCAAGTCTTGTGATTACATGTTATAGGTGTCGCATTTGGGAAAATTAGAGTTGCACGAAGGATGGGAAAGCATCAAGGATTTGGGATCTTAAGAAAAGGACACAGGAACACTTTCAGGACTTGGGCACTCGCTCTAGTGTCCTCTGCATCTGAGTTTTGGAAAATAGAAGTTACAAGACTAATCAGTGTCAGAAGGAGGTCCAGATCCCGCGAAGAAACTAGCACCTTGGACTTGGCCACCTGCTCCAGTGTCCCCAACTGTTACGCTTTGGAACCTCAAAAATAGGTATTCTATAATTTGGTATTTTACTCCTATCTACAAGAGCTTTTTCCTTCATTCGTTAATTTGTTGTCGTATTTGCATAATTAGGGTTTTAATGGTTAATTGGGCATAAGAGAAAGAAAATTAATTAAATTCCCTAATCCAAGTTTCCCTACATCTGCAAGTGACCTAGGGTATGATAGTGCTCGTCACTCGACCCTAGATCCTTGAATTTATAGTGGAGAGGCAGATTTAAACATCAAAACACTAAAACATTAACAAATCCAATTTTCCCCTAAACACTCTTCATCAATCAAGTGAGGCCTCATTTCCAGCATATTTATAGTATGATCATCCCTATCCTGATCATAAGATACTTCATTTTCTTGCAATGATTGGGCTACTACACAAAATTTAGATGAATGAGGTAGGTTGCATGCCATACACCATGGATTATTTTCCACTACATGTGTCCCATGTTTCTTTAAGGGATCAAGTGTGTCCTTACTATAATTCTACTTTTGTATGTTATCCACAAGTTTCCCATCCTTCCAATTAGTGTTGTAAGCATATCATACGACCTAGGTCTTTCATTTCTATAATAATTTGCTTGCCTAGTTTGATGGTTATTGGGACTTTGTGAAACTCTGATATTTTCTCTTTTACCAAGTTTTCCAACAGCTTTTCTATTGTTCTCAATATTCACAGCGGCCTTTTGAGCTTTTGCAAGAGTCATAGGAGCTCTATTTCAGAGTTCATATCTAGTTTTAGGGTCAAAGGCCTTTAAGTATAGAGCCAGGGCCATACCATTAGGAGGTTTCATTTCAGGAGAAATTTTGTGATATATCTTTGAAAACTTTTGGTTGAAATCCACTATTGTCTCATTGTAGTCCTTTTGAATGCTTGTTAATTCATGTATAGCAAAATTTGGATCAAAATGATTGCCATATTTCTCTTTGAACTGATCTTTGAAATCTTCAAAAGAACTGATTGAAGCATCAGGCAAATTCTTATACCAATCCCTAGCATCTTCGATCAGAGATAACATAAATAATTTCATGTGGACATCTTCATATTGCACTTCATATCTATCCATAACTGTCTCAAAATTTATGATATGTTCATCTGCTGCAACAATATTATTTCCAGAAAATGTTGGGATTGCATTTCTCAAGTCATTGTCAATGGGATCAAGATAGATTTGATACCCAGACAAATCCAACTGTCTGTATCTATTTATATTGAGAGGTCCTTGTAGGTTTTGGTTTGGCTAATACCGGTGATGGTGAGGTGCATATTGTTGTACATTATAGTGTGGATTTGCATTTATATTTTTTTGGCTAAGTGGAACATGCTGCTGACTAGGAGGTGGATAAGTATTAGCCATATGTTGTGAAGTAAGAAGAACATTATGTGTTCTTGGATTTCATGGTGGAATGTTCTACTGCACATAACCAATATTACTTGGATTATGTAGTGCTCTTGAAATATTTGAACCACTTGCATTCTGATGTGATCCTTGTGGATTTCTTGTAAGAAGATGCCCACTTTGTTTGTGGGGAGGTACATATTTTGAACTACTTGCTATACTTCTAGACTTTATTTTCTATAATTCTTGTTTTATTCATTCTTCCTCTTCTTTTAGTTTAGCTAGTCTAAGTTCTTCCTGTAAACTTAGTAAGTCTTGTTGTACCTCATCAACATTTCTTGTGTTCTTTTGTGGATTGCCTTCATTTTTTGTGGACCCCATTTGGTTAATAGATTCATTTTGAAATCCCCCACCCTGTTGTAGTGATATTTTGTACTCATATTCTGCTTGCATTTGTATTCTTTCCTGTTCAAGATGTACCTCAAATTCAAGCTACTTTTGAGGGTTAGGTCTATATTGGTCTAGAACATTACCAAATCTGCTTTGTTTAGACTAGGTAGTATTACTTTTTAATTGGAACCCTTCATGGAATTCTGATTCATGCAAAGGAGTACAGCTGTTATGTGTTAATATAGGCTATTTTGATGTATTCTCCTGGGTGTTCTGGTTATTAGTGCGGTTAGACTAACTTGATATCCCAGTCTTCTTAGAAGAAACCTTTAAAGGTGGGGATGATTGTAACTTTTTACCATCAATTTTAGGTCTCCTACCATCCATGTTACAAGAGATTATGACACTTTAGTACATAAGATGACTTGAATTTTTTGTGTAAACTTGCCACCTCTCTTAAGAGGACTGATTAATCTTCTAGGTTTTCTCTTCACCAGCATAGTTACAAATTTTAACTTCTTGACTCTATTGAGATGGTCTCCTACTAGGTTTTCTTATGTTTCCCTAGTAGTGTCACCAATCCTGTTAGGTCTCAAAAACACAGGTTGTTAACCCTAAGAGGATGCCAAGCTCTCTTAATGCTTTTGGCTAACGAAACAGGGCTAATATAATTGAAAACCCCCCTCTCTTTAGGTTCTGCCAGACCTAGGCGGGTGTACCTTAATAAGTAATGCAGATTTATGTGACCTAAGTGATCTACTCATAGTGGCATATGGATGTGAAATAGATGTAAGGTTGTGAATTATTCCTACTCCTAATGTTTGAATCTTGAATATGTGAATAAGGTTTTGTATAAAATATTGTTTTATGATGAATATGACCAGTGCCTAACTTTATTGGGCTAATGGGGTCAAGATTTATATGATTTGTAGATCTATCTACTTGGCCTAACTCTTACTACTATGCACCTTTTGAATGTTTACACTTTGTGTAAACATGGAAGACTGTTGGTTATTAGACTCTTCTTGAAAATCCAATTGATATTTCTCCAAGTTACTGTGGTTGTCTGAAAGGAATTTAATTCTATTGTGAAGGAAACCAACTAAGATGATTTAATTAAAGGATTTTAACTTAGGGTAGGGACCAATAAATGTAAATCACTTAGAAGGACTTAAATCAACTTCTTATAGAAACCAATCGAACATACTACACAAAGACAACAAATGTGCCTTAATAAATCTAATTTGATTTAAATAATTGGAAAAGACCAATATCGAGACAATCAAACAAATCATAAGATTAAATATCAATAGAATAGTAGAACACCATAGATTTATCCATAGATTTAAACCATGTTGCCCATTATATTATTAAAATCTCATAAAAGTTCTGTATCTTGTTCTTGAAAATATGACTGAAAGAAATATTATAGCATATAATAATTATTTTGCAAATGATGATTTTAAACATGGCCTTGGTTTCCCTTATATATGGGAAGCAAACAAGCTTCAGGCTGAAACATCATGAGTGTTCCAAAATTGCACCTTTCCAAATAACTAACAATTTGATAAAAGCATAATTAATAAATAGATAAAGGAAATACTATAGGTACTTGCATCGATCAAGATTTGAATCCATTAATCATCATAGAGGACCCGTGACCGTTGGCCTGGCAAGGTCCTCCTCCCCAATGTTGAAATATCTAATGAATATGCTTTGCCTGTTATAATTGCTAAATCAATATATGCCTTTCGACTTCTATATCACAAAATATTGACAAATTTTCATTTTTGTCTGACCCCTTCATGTTGTTCTGGCAATAAACAAATTTATCTTAGAGATATGATCGATGTACTCTTGAGTGGCATAAGTATCTATGGAGATTATATCACCTATGACCGATTCCAAAGTGAAGATCTTGTCCAAACATATATGTGTATTTTTTATTACTTTGTCTTCATCATTGATCTTTTCAAGAGCTATTCGTAATAATTGTGCCAATTCACTTTTCCAAATTCCCTGTCCCTATAAATTACCCTTATTGTCAAAGAAAGTAGGGAATACCATATCCAGATGTTGATCAAAATAACCAAGGTCCTCAGTTAACAAAGTGTTGAACTTTTTTTGGTCCAGATACTAACAAAGCTCCTACTTCTTCAAGCAAGGTTCTCCTCTTTTCTAGAGTCATGGTTTCTATTGCTTTGTCAATTTCTATCTAGAGTTCTTTTAATGCCTTAGCCTGTATTTCAGGAGTAATGTCTCTCATCTTTTCCCTGGTGTTTGCCTTTGTACTCATACAAGAAGGCTTTGAGATCAGGAGTTTTGATAAAATCATCATCTGAGACAAATTTTTTGCTTGCCAAATGTCTTATACCTGATAATTCATTAGGGGCTTCCATCATGACTGTTTCTCTATCCATAGGAGGCTCATACTTTCCAATTATAGATTTAAAACCCTGTATACCTTCATCTCCACTTTCAAATTCTTCATCCTTTGCAATGTTGGTATCAACAGAGAAGCTGATGTCTAGTGTGGGCTGAGGGGAAAGATGGCTCAAGGGAACTTCATACTCAACTTGTGTCTCCCTGATATTCTTACCTTTTCTTTCAAAAAACCTAGGAGGGACATCCATAGTTAATTTTGATGCATGTGCAATCAACATATTCAATCTTTCTACAGGATCATCAATTTCGAGAAAAGCTCCTTTATAATTGGGGTTTTGGGCTACCCTCCAAGCTTCGGCTAACATTACTTTATGATACAAATGTCTCCTTTGAATTGTAGAATTTTCATCAACGTTCCTAATTAGATCATCATATACAAAAAGGGTATACTGATAATTTTTCAACTTCTGACTTATCTTGACATGATTTATAAAATGCTTATGGTCAAACTTATCCCTAGCATTCCCTCTAGGCATTCCAAAAAGATCTAATTTCTTCTCATTGCTTCATACCCCTTTTCAGAAAATGCAGTAAAATCCCCAAAATGCAAGGTACTCAGCATAAAAGACTGTTTATTATGATTTTTCAAATGCATAAACATAGAACAAGCTAATTGCCTCACAATCTCTAAATATGCAATTCTCTCAGGGCAAGTCTTTATGAGCAAGAATGATGCTCCTTCATATCCAAAAAATCTGATTTTGGTGTAATCATTGTAGGCATACCAATCACCCCAGTTGTGATTGATTTTCATGTCATTATCCATATCCTTAGGTCTAAGAAATCTTTGTATAGCAGGTCACAAATTATAGTTGCATGGATGACCTACTAGACCATATATAGTTGCTTTACAAAATATTCTTCAAAGTACAAGTAGTGTAATTTATCACATCTACTAACCTAGATGGTTGTCCACATCTGCATAGGCTTAATGTCTCAATTTCTGTCCAAATCTCTGACCTTAATACATTCATTCCATAGAACCATGTTTTGTCCTTCATATAGAACAATATGCATAAAGAAATAATAGTGCATAAATTTAACACTTCCCCTGTTACCTTTTGCAGCCACCAAATCATTGTGGAGATCATTTGTGAGGTACTCAGCATAATCTGATGGTCAATCATCTGGGCTCTACACATTTGTAGTCAAAATCATTGGTGCTACCTCCATGAATGTAGGGGCATCCAAGCCTAATACTTGACAAACAAAATAATAAGTGTATCTAAAATACGACTCAAACAAGTCAACAAAATACGGGGGATCTTCCACCCGAGAAAACACCCTAAGCTAGTTGTTCTCATCACGAGGCCCGTGAAAAGGAAACCTCCATATTTTATAACTATTACTCAAATTGTGGTATTCATTCAAGAGGTCCCTAATCCTGAATTTCATATCCAGACTTGTATCTAATTGAAAAACCATTGATATATAATCCCTGGTGACAGGAATATAACTAGACCCATTTTTTAGTTCAATCATACGGGTTTGAGGGTTGTAGTTGTTTTCCAATGCTTTGAGCAATTCAACATTTACAAATACATTAGGCATGACCAATTTCCCCAAATTTAACCTCCATGGATTTGAAACAGGTTTATGTCTATACATTTTCCTATAGTGATATATAAACAGGTCGTACCCTCTTATAGGGGTCCATGAGTCTCCTACTCGTCTGTTCACATCTAATTTCTTAGCATGGGGGTTCAATTTGGAATTTCTCCTTGACCTTTGTCTAGATCCTGGGCATTGTTCTATCAAATCCTGATTCATATGTCTCTCCTCTATTTTTTGTCTCTTTTTAGGGTTCTCATTTGTGTTTTCCATTATATTTTTGTGTTTATGATTCAACGAATCTATATGTATTCTGTAAATTTAGACTTGGCCTTGGGGTACTTACTTGAATAAGCTTCTTTTGGTTATCAACTTACTGCCCTTAGTCACTCACTGTCTTTATTTTCTTCGACTATTCAATGATTTCAAAAATCCTTTTGGAGAATGGTTTTTCTATACTTGGCTTTGGTTCATTGATGGTGTTTTGTGACAAATTTCATATCAAGGCAAGAGCAATTAATTCATTTGAACGTGAGTTATTTGATCTATGCCAAATAGTCTTGTTAATAGCTCATCGAGATGATGACGTTTTCCTTCCTCTATGTTCTTTTATTTCCTTTTTTATTTCTTTTACGATTTTGGAATGACCCCATATGGCATCATACTGATATCATGATGTCCTCTCGAAATCTTCTTTATGAATAATCACTTTGATATTTGCATGATTCTCTTTTACTTATTATGTCATTTTTGCCTTTTTAGGGGAATTAGGAGTTGACTTACTTTGACATCCCTAAGTTTCTTCAAAATATTTTCCATGTCTTTTATTCATAAATATTATCAGTTTATCGACAAGACTGGAAACCATGTTACTTTGATATCCTAGAGTGTCTTCGAAATGCTTTAGTTTCAATCGATATCGCTTTATCGATGGGACACATGTAGGTGTCACACCGATATACATCGGTCCCTTCGATATGTTTTTTGGTGTTTTCAGAATATTGATGTGACCCCTAACTGACTCATTCTAATAACCCCCAGTCTCTTCAAAATTTTAGTCCCTTCAATTTTCTGATGTCAGCTTGATATGTAGATGAGCTGCATGTTTGTGTCCTTTTATCGCGTTAGATTATTGAAGAGACTCTAAAATGAGTCCTCCCGATATGGTAGTTTCCCACTGATATTTCTCGATGACTTTATTAAAGGGATCCTAGGGTCAATTTAATGATGTAGAAGTGTTTTTCCCGTATGACTTCATTCTTTGGGTAAAGGTGACAAGTCATAGATTTATTAGGGTTAAGACTTTGGGTTGAACATATATGCTATTTTGAGCAGGAAAAATTAAAATGGTATTCAGGGGATGGTAATATGCTAGGAAATAAGTTTTTTGACAAAATTTTTTGGGGTTAAAATTTAGTTCCAACAAATCCATTACACTTAGTCCTTCATCACAACCTATCATGGAACATCCTGAAAGCAATCCCATAGGTAGTGTGGCCTTGCCTCCACCTATTAATGATCCTAATTCCACTTACTCCTTTCAACTAGGTCCACCCACATCACTTAGCACACAAATTTCCAAGCCACCTAGAACATTACCAACTTCATTTCCACCCATTTCTATTCCTCAACAAACATTGGCAAGCCCATCTCAACCTCTCTCTTACCACATACCACTAAGTCATCCACAAACCACCTATTCACACATCTATTAATATGATTCATGCCAACCTAATACATCTTCAATTAACCCATCCCACACATACAATCCACTTAATCCTTCAAAAACTCAATCCATGGTCTCATATCCGCAACACACTTATCATCACACCACATCCAATCCTTTGATGTCACATGTCACTTCACAACTCTTTTCACATGGGCCTTTCAATTCTACATCATCGTCACCAAATCCACTTCCTTTGGATCATAAAATGCAAGAGATGGTAGGAAATGCTCTTCAAAAACTTCAAATTGGAGGGTCAGTTCAAGAAGTTGGGTCCACTTTTTGGCCAAAAAGTGGAAGTGTTTTCCTTGATTTGGAGAATTCATCACATTTGACCTAAACATTTGAGGCACTTAAAGATTGAATCTTAAAAAAGGTTAGTAATATAAAATGTAGTACTTAGAGTCTAGTTTCCAAATATGTAATTTATTTTAATACCCAGATGACACAAATTGATTTTCAATAGGCATTTCTAAAAACCATTGTTTAAAAGTCATTTTTTTTACCATACCATGCACGTGTACGGCCAACATAATTTGACCTAAATAAAAATATTTTTCTAAATCCTTTTGGGAAAAGATGTGTAGTATAGTGAAGTTTGATGAGGATATTTTTTTATAATTTTTTTCCAATTTTTTTTAATTAATTTTTTATTGGCCCTAATTGCTGTTTTCAAAAACCCTAATGTACGACCAACATAATTTGAGAAAAACTAATCATAATATGAATTTTTTTTTAATTTTGTAAATAATGATGTGTAGATTGATGACATATAATTTTTTTTCAATAAACTTTAAAAATTAAAATTTATTAAAAAATACAAACACCCATCATTTCATGTTTTTGGACCAGTTTGCTCATAAATTAAATAATAAATAGAAAAATAAGTCCAATAAAAAAAATTATATATTTGAAAACTAGAAACTGTCATCTGTAATGGGTTTTAATTTCATAAAAAAATTCAGAAAAAAATGTCATCAGCCATATTGGTAAACTTGGTCTTTTCTCTTGTTCTGTACTTAGAAAAAAACTTGCAGGTCCAAGACAAGGGGTTGGCTTACCATGCCTTTCCCAAGCCTCAGCTTTTAGGAATGGGTACCCGTTCTAAAATGGGTACTCGTTATGAATGGGTACCCATTCCTTTTGTGTGGGAAAAAAAAGCACGCACAGTTTTTTTCAAATTCGAATATCTATATAGAAACGGGTACTCGTTTAGGATTGGGCATCCGTTCCTAAATGGGTACCCATTCCTAAGAGGGTACCCATTTAGGCTCGGGCACCCGTTCCTAAATGGGTACCCATTTGTTTTAAAATGGGTACCTGTTTCTTTTAAAATGGGTACCCGTTTCTGTTAGGATTCTTTTTTTGCCCATGACTTCCCCTCTATGTGGACCCAACTTCTTGCACTTACCCTGGACCACAATGTAAGAAATTTAAATTTGAAGACTTTTGTCCTTATCCATTGGATTGTTCCATCAAAATCACTCCTTTTCCTCCTAATTTTGAGATTCTCAAATTTAACAAATATAAAGAAAAAGTAGACCCTAGGGATCATGTTAAACAATTCTTCATGGCTTTTCAAGAGGTCTCTCATTATGATGTAAGGGATCATCAAATTTTGGTAAGTGAATAATGTTTGGTTCAATTTTAGATTGGTAATTATGTTGATGAGGTGTTGTGTGATGTGATGTCCATGGATGCTTTTCATGTCCTTTTGGCCAAACCATGGCAATATGATAGATATGCTATGTATGATGGCTGGGCAAATATGTATACCATCACAAAGGATGGAAAGGAGTATCATTTGAGTCCATTGAAGGACAAGGAGAAACAAGAGATACTTCATTGGTTTGTTTTCATGTTAGTGAAAAGGTTGTGAAAATGACAAGCAAGGTTGATAGCAACCCAATAGTAGTTCATGAGAAGAGAACTTTGAGTGAGGTCAAGAGGAATGACGAAGAGTTGGTGTAGTAGTTGCATAAGGGAGAGAAGAAAAGTAAGGGGCAGCCAAGTAGTTGTAAAAGAAGTGAAGGGAGTCCAAGAGGAAAACAAGATTTAACATTGGGCCAAGATACATGCTTGAATGAGAGGTCTCAAATGAATCTTCATCATTAGGAAGAACCAAGTTGAGGTGATCACCGAGATGAATGCAGGTTGTAGCATAAAAAATGAAAGAATGTGAAAGAGGAAAGAGGCAAAGAGGTTCTATTCAACAGACAGAAGAAGAAGCTGATTGATGAGGAGGACATCTGGATAAAAAATTCAAGCATGGCATTACCATTCAAAGCTTTCAAAAATGTTCATGAGCTACAACCTCATGGAACATTTCTCCTACCTGGTGTGTCTGAGCACCCGGGTGTATGTGCGATCCTATGTCAACCAAAAAAATGATTGATTCAATTTTGGTTTTGGTTTGCATTCTTTGTTGTGTCATTTGTGTTTTTTGGAGTGGTAGTGTTGTCGCGGCTACTGGAGACTTCATGTCATACGCATTTTTGTGGTGTTTTGATTCAGATTGATAGATCTTTTTCTTAACTTTTGTTGGATGCAACTATTTACAGTCTTGGATTTTAGTCGTGTTGGGTTTATTCTGACCTTTGGTGATTCTGGAATGTAATTGTGAAAGGAATATGAATATTGTTTTTGATTTCTTGGTGCACTCTAGTATAACTATTTCCACTCTTGTAAAGTTTGGACTCTTTGGCTCAGGCTAAGTTTTTTTGTGGGACATATACTACATTATTTCATTGAAGACCCACTTCATTTCATGAATGAATGTATGGATTGCATCATGGTCACCACTCTTGAAGTTTGTTGAACTTTACATCATTTGCTTGTGTAATGGTGGAGTCGTTGCCTTGTGGTGTTTCTAAAATTTCAATGTTGCACTCCATCTATTAGCATCTATTTAAAAAGAAACACACAATTGACAATGCCAATTGGGGAGTCCATTATGGCAATGGAGTGGCCAGAAAACAAATTGAAATCACTAAATATCAACAAGAGTGAATGATCAAAGTAGAGGCTGATTTGAGTCGACTAAATAGAAATCTAATGCCAAGTTTCAACTAAAGTGAATTTGTAGATGTTGAAACCCACGTTTGGGCGTTTGGGCACTTGGGCAACCACTTTGACCCAGTCAAAAGACAATTACAATGTGGTTTTTATTTGCTGAGTATTAAAGTTTCACATGAGATAATAAATATATCTTATATGCTATTAAAAGGGTGTCACTTGGCTACAAATTGACTTTTCATTTCATTAAAATCTATTATCAACACATGGAAATCCTTGTGTTTTCCAAAATGTTGAAACATCTCTAAATTTAAATTAAATATATTGGAGGAAAAGGTGTCAATTGGGCTTCAGGGAGATGTCTATTCACTTCTCATTGTCTATTCAATTCTCATTGTTGAGAGTAGAATAAAAAGGACAAAATGTCATTGCCTGGGACTTCAGCCAAGTTCTAGAATCCAAAGGAAGTAAAAAAAGAGTGAATACAGACAAGAATAGCAGATTGTCATTGGAAAGGGAGGACGTCTAGAATTTTTGGGGTGGTCAGCTAAAGAATGGGAGGTAAAAACAAAGACTTGTTGAAAAGAAATCGTTGCTAGGGAATGTTGTAATATGCACAGAGTGCATTGCAAAAAAAATCTTCAGGGAAGGATTGAAAGTCAATCACCCAAGGAGTATAAGTAACTGTTGCGATAGCAAAGAAAGGTGAAATACCTTTAGATACAGGGTAAAATTCTGAAATAGAGATTGCTCTTTTGTGGAAAAGTTGTAATTGGTATGTATGGAGGAAAACAATGAAATCACTGTTGTTGTTTACTAGTAGATAATTTGGAGGCAATTGTTTGAAAACCAGTTACCATTATTTGTTGGTTGTCATATCAAACTTGGAACCCATATTTGTTGTCCATAAGAATAAAGTGGAGTGGATTTGTTGAACATGTGTAATTTGTAATTCATGGTTGAAATTTTCCTATGATGTCAAGTGATAAAAGTTGTTTTGTAGATGCTAGTGACAATTGACAATTTTCAATTTGATGATTGTTTGAATTGTGATCTTCGGAGTTAGTATGAGCTGGTTGAATTAGCAGTCCCATAGGACCCCTAGTTCTTGTCAGCATTATACATTATGTGTTTATGAATTACCTAAAATTGCTCAAATTTTTGTCAGAAAATTATACGAATAATGTTCAGGCACTCCAAGCTCTCTGAAATGAATTTGTGTCTTGCTTTTTTAGAAATTTGACCTACTTTAGTGAATGCCATAGAAAACCACATCAACCTTCATATCTCATTAACACAATATGAGCTACAAAGAAAATAAATCACAATTTAGGACCATTCAAGAGAGAATTTTTGCATAAATTCTTCATTATTGAAATTTATATGAAGACTATGGTGATCGAAAGTGGCACTTACAACTGCTACATCTCACAAAAGTCCCCTTTCAATTATGCTTTGTTGGAGACTCCACCACGTCAGCTATAACTTTTTTTTATGGATCTAATCATCCATAAGATCATTATTGCTACTTGATATGGGAGCACGAGCCTTAGGCTGACTAAGAGCCAAGAAATAAGGGGTATCCATTCTACCAAAATCCACTCTGGGCATGATACAAGAGCTACAACCTTTTTGACATACAAGAGTGCAAGAGATCTAACATCATTAAATGGCACCATGTGCTATCTACCTCGATACATGAAGTATTGTGGTAGCAACTAACTCACTAGTCATAAACCTCTCATTAAGAACTGTACATGTGGAGACCATTTTCCATTTTGTAACATGGTCAATGAAATGATATAGATTTGAAATTTGTTTTGTACCACCCTGACATTTTACAGTGAGGGTGCCCCTACCCCTACGTAAAGTACATCATGTTGACCACAATGGCAGGTAGTATGTAACGATTTCTAAATCCAAAGTGTTCCCTTTTACGTCGTAGTCTTCCTAATTTGTATTTTAATCAAACTAAAAATGCATCGTAAATCTGGCAGCCCTGTAATCATAAATTGAATCGATAAAAAATTAAAAATTAAAATGAATAAATTTTGTGGCTAAGTAATATAGCTCATATATTTCTTACACTTGATTTCTTGATTGGCACCCCCATTGCACTTTTAAACTCACAACCCACTGCCAGACTATTATAAAAATTTTGTTGACAACTAAGGAAAGACTGTTGATAACTGAGAAGGGGGGTGAATCAGTTATCCTAATTATTTCTGCTTTCTGAACTTTATTAGTAATCAATGTAACATTAATTCAAATGAGCAAACATAACCATGAAATGGAAATACACATGACACAATATTTTTGACATGGAAACCCTATTAAGGGAGAAAACCACGGGGTGATTAACCTAAGATTGTATTCTTTGTTAGAAGAATGGAAATACAAAATGGCACTTGCCAATTAGGGCTCACTGCCCGAGCACACTGTTCACAAGAAGGTACACTACCTACAAGAGACACACTGTCTACAAAAGAGTGTTATACAATACTTGAACTGATTGGTAGCATCCACATATGCAGGAGTTTAGTTCCGGTTAGGCTCAGTACACTAATCTACTGCACTTCATCTTTCCTCTTCTCTTATGTTGCTTTCCTTTCACATACTGGACTTTCCTTACTGCTTCTGCTCTGCTCTGCTTTTATTCGCACACCAATAACAACCACAACACTTCTCACAACTAAATCCATCATGTATATATATCTGCACAAGTGATTTCATCACCTTTCTAGTTGGCACCCGGAATAGTCAATCTTTTAACAAACTTTGATCTGTTAGCTGAATCCTTGCACACCAAGTAATGCAGATCAATGATATACTTGTGGAAATCATTAATCATGTCGGCTAAACATAATTCATGCCTTCATAGCCTTCACCAACATCAGTAACACATCCGGAATAATGTCTGATGTTCTGCCAGTCAGTTCTTCCTCTGTTCACACTGTCACATGAGAACCTGACACTCAAACATTCATATCTCTTTATCCTTTTCACACCAAAGGCTCAAACCTTGGAATCTATCAGTCAAGATACTCCTCTTGACTTCCCCAAATCCATACTTCACCAAGATACTTCCTATGAGAGATCCGGACCTGTCTGTCGGACCTTGCCACATGCTCTGTTCTTGTTTACCTGACCACAACATTCTTCACTCTGACTTCCGGTAGAGACATATCATGTCTTGCGGATGTGTGGGATGAACTTTGTTGCCATCAATGACAACATTCATGAATCCATATAGTGTCTCTTGCCAACAATCTCCCCCTTTGGCATTGATGGCAACACTTAGTGAAAAATGACTAAGTGTTTACACTATGCTCCCCCTTGGCTGATGCTCTATTTTTATATACATTTTCTGGAGCTCCCCCTTAGTTGGATTCCTCATTTTTCACTGCTCTTCACTCCCCCTTTGACATCAATGGAAAAGGGTAGGGTCTGCATATCAAAACTTTCAAAAATTCAACTATACTTAGCCGCATAAGTATATACATATGGCATACTTATATATACTTAAGTATGTTTGCAAAAGTTGTCTTCAATTGAATAAGTTCTATAGCCCAACTTTGCTTCATTCTGTCCAAAATTGAAATATGACCACTCAATAGGAATGCAAAAGCATCTGCCATTTTTAGATCTATTGGATCATTGGTCTGGGCTATGATTTGAGCTTCACTTATGGCCTCATGCATGGCCTCTAACTTAGGGATGATGATCCTTCTAAGTTCACCCATCCAGCTGATTATGTTCTTTCTTTCCTTCTCAAAATTCTTTATTGCATTTGTGATTGCAGTAGTCTGACACTCTTGATTTACAAACTTTGAGACAAACTTAATAGTTTATCCTCTTGTTCTTTTACTTTTCTCTCAATATCTTTGGTCACTGTGGGCCAAGATAAGCAAAATTTGTATATATTTTTGCCATCTTTGAGAGCATTTTCCAAGCTCTTTATCCCAATATCCATGACTTTCCTGTCATTTGTTATCAGACCCTGCACTTCAGAGAATCTCTTATCCAAAAACTCCTTCTGGACCTTTTCTTTAGCTGACTTCTCTAGAGAACCAAAATGTGTGCTAACACTGTTGACTAGAGTTTTGAGTTTACTAGATGTGGAGGCTGTGGGATCTTTCTAAAACAATGGCATAATCTTTTCAAGCACTCCGAAAGCAATGTCTATCAACTCACAGTCTTCCATATGAGACTTTAAGAGTTTTTCTTTAACCTTTGCATTAGCGAATGAAGCTATCTTCATAGTCTGTACTGGAGAGAGAGAATCAAAATTAAATGGTCCTTGTAGAAGCTCTGGTTCATCAATTTCCATTGTTTCTTTATTCAAGAATTCTTGGACAGTTTTTGCAGTGTCTCTTGCCGGAGACAGATTTTTCTTTTCTTCTGCAGTCACAGAACTATCTTTTGGAGCTTTCTCTCCTTCCACAACCTTACCACTAGCAGTTGTGGTCTTCTCTATTGATGTCTTCTCTCCTTCTGCAGCCTTGGTACTATCAACCTCTTTTTCCTTCACCTCTGCTTCTTTCTCCTGTATTCTTTCTTCTCCTTTAGATCCAGAGATTATAGGTGAAACCAGAGGAGAAATGTTAGTCTGTTCAGGGCCCACCTCTTTTGTCATTTTCTCAGTAGATTCTTCTGCAACACTAGTGGTCGAGGGGTCAGTACCCAAGTCCTCTATAATAGGAAGATTAAATCTTTTGAAGGCCTTCCAGAGGATCTCTTCTGTGTCCTTGGCTACCTTGTCAGTCTCACCAAGCATTAGATGATTCATCCTTGCTTTGCTTCTGAATTCATCCTTACAATCTTTGAATATCATATTCATTATCTTGGGGTTGACTGAAGGATATAGCTGAATTGCTATCTATTCCCAGATCTCAAGGTCTTTTTCCATGGCATTAGTCTTTCTCATTTCTAACTCCTTTTCTAGGCTCTTGGGAATAAGAGATATAATTTCAATAAAAGCCTTATTATATATGTTCAGATACTTAACTGTAGCTTACTGCAAGATCTTTTGGTCAGCCTCATTATAATCATCATAGAATTCGATCATTGGTTGAAGGTTTCCATCCACAGTGACTAATTTGATTACACTTTCTAAAGACAAGGTGGGCTTTTCAACAAATTCCTCTAACATTTCTTCCTTGTCTTGACCTGTGGAAGGTTCACCGGATCCTTTCTTCTTCTGCCTTTTTATTTCCTTTATCCCCTCATCAGATTCAGTTTCCTCATCATCCTTTAGGCTAACATAGGACCTTGTTGCCTTTTTCTTTGTTCTCTTTTCTCCTTTTTCGAATGCTTGGACTTCCGGTTTTGAGCTTCTTGAGCTTTTGGCTGAGATAGGTGCTGATCTCTTTGATGATCTTGTCCGGGTGGAAGATTCTACCGGACCACTTTCCTTACTTCCTTTTGCTTTCTTCTCTTCCTCAGCCCTTTCTGTCTTCTTCCTGTGGGCATCAAGTGCCTCCTTTGAGATGCCAAGGCCTTTGGCAATATTTTCTACTTCTTTTCTCACCTTCCTTTTGATCTCTAGTTCTCTAAGTTCCACATGAATTTTTACACTCAGCTCCTTAAAGGTTCCAAACCTTTCTACCTTTGGATCCTTTGGCTAACTTAGCATTTGTTGAACATGCAGCTCCACAATTTGTTCATCAACTTCATACCCCATGGGCATGATCCATATAGTTCTTGGTTCTGCTGCTTCCATTAGGCATTGATTAGTCTCTACCATAAAACAAACTGTGTCTTTGTATTTCTCAACAAGAGACTGGGGAATCCTTTCTCTTGCTTGCATCATGTTCTAGAAATTCTTGAAGTATCCCCACAGGGCTGTATTTTGTGCTTTGTCATTACCAAGTCCATGCAAATAATCTCTGATTTGGATAGCTACTGGTCTATCATTTTCCCACACCCAGCCATTAGATCTGGGAAGCTCATTCATAAAGTAGAAGAATAAGAACAATATTAATCCACCATACTTGAATGAATTATTTTTATCTTTCTTTATTTTCTGTAGATTCTCCAAGAGTTGGTTCAAGAGAAGCTGACAAAAATCATAGTCTGCATCCTTTCTTAGCATTTCATAAGTGGTGTAGATGGCCATTCCAAGTACTAAATTTTCCCTGCTAGAATGATATATTTTATATCCAATGATCATGGAGGCATACTTGACATCCGGATCAGAGATGTCATCTACTGTCATTACTCTTTTGTCAAACTTGGATCTAGTAGCCTCACTCATAGTTTGATTCTTCACAGATTTAAGAACAGGAATCCCACCAGATGAGTGTAATCCGGTAATTGCCCTGATGGCATCTTTTGTGATTTTGAATGGTCAGTTTAACCACATGAAGTTGTCATGTATTCTACTCAAAATATACCTGACCCATTCATCCTCAGTAAAACAAGGGAAATGTATGTATTGTGCAAAGTGCTTATTCTGAAGCCCCTTGTATTGGGGTTTGAGCTCAAATGAATCATCTAACAGTTGTTTGTGATAGATATCTCTTAGTTTGAATTCCCCAAACTCTTCAACATTAGTGTGTATGTAAACCCTAATATCTTCGGTGTGCAAAACACCATACAGAACACTAGAGAAGGCTCCTAGGGGATCTACCTCCAAGGATTTGTATGGATGCTTCTTAAATACAGGGCGAGGTCTATCAGAAATATTTACTATATTCGGAGTAGCCATCATCAAAGAATCTTACTAAGAGATATCAAGAACGAAGAATACCTTTTACGCTATTTAGGGCACACATGATGAAATCCAGATTGAGTTGTATGAAGAATCACCTTGATCTTTGCGAGAGGTAGTTGTAGAGCTCCTTTTCTCTCTTCTTCTTGAATACAGAATGAACACGTGATTAATGAGAAAACCCTTATATTGCTTCGCAAACCCTAATGTCAGGTTGCAATAAATGCTTGACCTAAGTTGTTCTGGTTGGCCTTATTCGGATGACTTAAAGAACCAGATCAGTCCTGATCTTTAAACATCGTGCAGATCTTCCAAATCTTAACCATAGTTTGTTTGGATATTTCCCTTATGAGCCCTTCAATCCGTAACTCTTCTTGTGCCAGTTTTGGCACCAATTGACTGGCTGGAGGAACAAGGTTTTCTTTGAGTCTCCCCATGAGCCAGAGCTCACTTTTTAATTTCTGGAAGGAATTTCAGCACCAGAGTCTGGTGCGGATCCATCTCTACATTCTCTATAGTTTTCTTCACCAAATCTTGTTCATCTCACTTTGAACTTCATCTGCATTTACTTTTTGTTTTCCCTTATCTTGATTTTGATTATGATATACTGGACCTCTTTTGTCCTGAGTCTTGCTTCTACAGAATTTTGCAATGTGACTGAATCTATTGCAAATTTGACAAACAACATTTCTTTGCATATTTGATTGATAGCCTCTTGATTTGCATTGATTAGCCATATGACCCATTCTATTGCATGCAAAGCATCTACCATTGAATGAATTGTTCATTTGCATATTTCTGCATTCATGAGATTTGTGACCATACCTTTTGTAGTTGAAGCACTATCCGAAGAAGGATGTATTAGTCTGATTCATTCTCCTTCTATACTGATTAGCTTTATAACCAAAGTTATTGTAGTTGTGGCAGTATCCATTGAAGGATGGATATCTTTGAGCATTAGGCTGCCTTATCGGAGGTCTTCTAGGCTTGTTCCTTGGATTTTCTGATCCAAAATTCTTCTAACCAGATCCGGAGCTTTCTCCTTTCTCATAACCCAAACCACACTTATCATCTACCCTCTTTTGACTTCCAAGAAGAATTTCAAGTTGAGCAGAACTTATCTTGAATTTCTCTTTATACTCATTTACTGTTTGAAGATCTCTTTTGAGAGAGACAATTTGATCCTCAAGTTTTTCTTCATTATCTTTAGCATCTTCAAGATCAGATTCAAGATGACTGATAATTCTATCCATCTTGTGACAATCTTCTGATTTCTCCTTGAGAGATTGTCTTAGATTATCTTCAGTTTTTCTTTTCTCTTCAATCTCTTGGGTAAACTTTATAACTCTTGATTCCATTTCATGTCTTACCATAATGATTTCTTTTGATAGCTTTTCACAGAACTTGGTTTTCTCATTCAGCTCTTCATTTGCATCATTTGCTTCACTTTGTCTTGCCAATTGCTAAAGCAGCTCCTTTCTCTTTTTCATAGAGAGACTTAATTTGTCTTTTAGTTCTCTCATGAAATCATCAGCCTGTTTGAGTCTTTCCTTTAATTCATTGACTTCAGAGTTTGACTATTCAAGATCATCAAGGGCAGTCTTGAGTTGCTCCTTAAACTATATGCATGCATTTGAATTCCCAGATCTTTCTCAAGTTGTTAGACTCTGTTAGGAGGAACTTGGCTCTGATACCAATTGTTGATAATTGAGAGGGGGGGTGAATCAGTTATCCTAATTATTTCTACTTTCTAAACTTTATTAGTAATCAATGTAACATTAATTCAAATGAGCAAACATAACCATGAAATGGAAATACACATGACACAATATTTTTGACGTGGAAACCCTGTTAAGGGAGAAAACCATAGAGTGATTAACCCAAGATTGTATTCTCTATTAGAAGAATGGAAATACAAAATGGCACTTGCCAATTAGGGCTCACTACTCGAGCACACTACTCACAAGAAGGCACACTGCCTACAAGAGACACACTGTCTACAAAAGAGTGTTATACAATACTTGAACTGATTGGTAGCATCCACATATGCTAGAGTTTAGTTCCGGTTATGCTGCTTTCCTTTCACATACTGGACCTTCCTTACTACTTCTGCTCTACTCTGCTTTTATTTGCACACCAATAACAACCACAAAACTTGTCACAACTAAATCCATCGTGTATATATATATGCACAAGTGATTTCATCACCTTTCTAGTCGACACCCAGAATAGTCAATCTTTTCACAAACTTTGATCTATCGGCTGAATCCTTGCACACCAAGTAATGCGGATCAATGATATACTTGTGGAAATCATTAATCATGTTGGCTAAACATAATTCATGTCTTTATAACCTTCACCAACATCAGTAAGACATCCAGAATAATGTCTGATGTTCTACCAATCAGTTCTTCCTCTGTTCACACTGTCACATGAGAACCCTACACTCAAACATTCATATCTCTTTATCCTTTTCACACTGGAGGCTCAAACCTTGGAATCTATCAGTCAAGATACTCCTCTTGACTTCCCCAAATCTACACTTCACCATGATACTTCCTCTGAGAGATCAGGACCTGTCTGTCGGACCTTGCCACATGCTCTGTTCTTGTTTACCGGACCACAACATTCTTCACTCTAACTTCCAGTAGAGACATACCATGTCTTACGGATGTGTGGGATGAACTTTGTTGCCATTAATGACAACATTCATGAATCCATATAGTGTCTCTTGCCAACAAAGATGTCAACTCTTGTTTCTGGGTGTTACTACATATTTATAGGAAAATTAATTATAATTTGATTAATGATTGTCAAGTAGCCCACTTTGGCATGACATCCAAAGTAGAGAAATAGGTGGAAAGTTCAGATTAGTCATAGGGCTGCATCACAACGTGCGAATCAACTAAAGCAAAGCCATCTGAAAAATAGAAAGAAAGCAATAGAACAAAATAAGAATATTTTGTTTCATGGCGAGTATAGTTTGCCTGTATCTGAAGATGTCACAACCTAACAAACTCAAAAATGGTGAAATTAAAGCTCATACTCACGATACATTTTTTAGTGTTTTTTTGTGCACTCAGCAGAAAACAAATGAAAGGAAGGACTGACACAATACAGAACTCACAGGATTGACACAATACAAAGAGCATGAGAGAGGAGGTCAAACAAGCACATAAAGAAAGGAACTGAGCCAAGTTTCAGGGCGAGGTGAGACCCACTCCTCCTGCTTGCTATTTACAAGTGAAGTGATGAAACTATATGAAGTAGAAGGGATTGTGATTCAAAATACAGGGCAGGACAGGTGGCTAAAGGGCAGTGCTCACCATTTGTGCCCCACTAGGCCACAACCACACCTTTTTTCTCAAGCCCTACTATAAACTACAAAAATACTCCCATGAATGCCACCCCTGCATCTAGTGCCTCCCACAACACATAGTTGTAGTGTTGCCACCATGTCTTTCTATAGCGGAAGATAAAGAAATTAAAGATTGTTCCCACTATGATCATGATGTAGTTCATGTTAGTCGCTGGAGGCATCATAATTGTTGATCCCAACAACATTGGCATATTGATGAGAGAAATCCATGTTGAATAGTTGGTAAGGCTTTTGAAAAGAAGCAAAGGTGTGGAAAAATGCTTCCAACACTAATCTATGTGGGGGAGATAGTGCAAAATTCATAAAAATCTTTAAACTGTTACAGTGAAAGAAACACATTCAAATACATTCATAAAATAATATTACCATAACACACAGATTTACATGGGGAAAACCTTTCCAGGTAAAAAACCCCACACACTAAAAGCACAATACTTTGTATTATTAGTAATAGAAATTACAATTCAAGAATCTGGAATGATTTCCGCAGCATAACGATGTCTCAACAAAATGATACTCTACATCTCCAATATACAAGTGCTCAATATATAGGAACTTACAATGCATTAATTAGACACTTTCGAAATCCAATGGCCAAGACTGAAAATGCATCATGGAAGATTCTAAAAACACTGAACATGCAAAATGGTAATATTCCAATTGTCAACACATGCAAACATGCAACTGCCAATTGTTACCAAACCTGCACATGTAAAACTACACCTACCAAAATATAACTGCACCTCCAAAAAAGACATCCTTATCATAAGGAAAGTGCCAACATGCATAACTCCTCCTTTAATAGAAACTTCCAAACTTGACTCCTCCTTGGAAATAGAAATTACATGTTGTAACTGATAGGTTAAAACATACTAATCCCAACAACTTTATGCAATAGCCAGACGATTATGGGAGCCAGAGGATTTTATGGTTGTGTCTTTGAGGGTACCCAATATTGTGTTTTAGATTTTTGACACAACAATGTTTGTTTTGTTTTCATGTCCATTGTTCAAGGAAATATGGCTATGGGCCACAACATCTAGAAGCAATCCACGTGATTTCCATACTAAATTAATGTGCAACTACAAAGACATCCCACAATGGTGGTTCTATAAGCTTCTAACTGGTACTTCATCTGTTTCCTTTGCATTGTGTGAGTTTTACAGGGAACAACTGCAGCTTCCTTGGTGGGGTTTAATCCTGGGTTCCAGTTTAGCATCCTCATTCACTTTACCCATCACTGTTATAAATGCCACCACTAACCAGGTAAACTGAAATATTTAGGAAGAATGACTATGGTTGTTAATTTGTTGTATATTCTTTCAGTGCATAGAAGATCCTAATTGCAGTTAGTATACATATATCAGGGTTGAATGTCATTACTGAATACATAATGGGATATATTCTTCCTGGAAAGCCCTTAGCCAATGTTTGCTTCAAGGTTTATGGGTACATGAGTATGAATCAGGCGGTTTCATTCTTGTCAGACTTCAAGTTGGGGCATTATATGAAAATATCACATTGCTCCATGTTTCTATAGAATCTGCACCCAAAAGTTATGAAATATAACAATGGAAAAAGATAAAAATAATTAACTCAGAAAAATAGGACATAACAGAGTCTCTGTATTTTGCAGGTTTAAAAACATGTATAACTTTTATTGATCTACTATATTAATAACAACTTTTACAAAGGCTATTTAAAAAAGAGGATGCAACCTCTAAACAATTCGCTGTAACTAAAAATAGACTGAAGAGAACTAAAAGACTAACCATGCATTTAACATGTATTGTTCTCTATGATAGATAACAGGCAGCTCAACAATCAAAACAAGATTTTCTAACTAAAACTTAAACTCTTTAAACTGCTCTAACTCTAAATAAAGGAATGCGCATGGGACAAGAGCCAACATGTAACTTATTCTGGAAAAAAACTAAAACTAAAAGTCTGTGCATGAAGATAATATGGTAGAACTGACTGTGCAACATTAGTTATCAACATTCTCCCCCTTGATACTGAGAGGACTCACAATCTGATCTCTAAGTGTCAAAAACTGATCCTTTGCAACTACCTTTGTGAAGATATCAGCTAATGGTTCTTTTGTGCTGATGTATTTCAATTCTACTGGTTTCTTCTACACTAAATCTTGGATAAAATGATGCTTTAAATCAAAATGTTTTGTCCTGCTGTGATGGACTGGATTCTTGGCCAATTTAATGGCACTAATGTTATCACAAAAAATCACTGTGGGCTAAACTTGAATCTCTCCAATTTCTTCAAGAAGTTTTCTAAGCCATAATGCTTGTGTACCTGTTGTATACACCTAAAAGTGACGCAACTCTAGCTAAATAAATATTTTAAATATTTATTTCATTTTAAATTCCTCTATCAATAAATAAATAATTCAATTTATTTATTTGATTCACATTCCTCCACCAAAATTAAATAAAATCATTTATTTAATTAAATCTTCCAAATTCTTCTAAAATCATTCTAAATTAAATAATACCAAATTATTTAATTAAATTCTTCTCATTCTCTATACTTAAATAAATCCAAATATTTGTTTAAATTATCTATTTCCTCCAAAATTGAATTAATACCAAAAATAATTCAATTGATCCACGTGCACATGTAATTAAATATTTCTAATATTTAATTAGCTAATATTCTCTCACCCACATGTCCTATTTCTCCTCCAGTCAAATTAGTTAACTCATCAATCAAATCTGTTAACTAATTGGTCATCTAAGTTCATTGTTCAATCATCTCAGTCAACTCCCCAATCAACCCACTTATCTCTCCAGTCAACCCAGTTAATTGGTCAATCATCTCGGTTAACTCTCCAATCTATTATGTTAACTCCCCTGATGCATGAAGGCTTGGACACTTGTCCTCTCCCTATTCATGCACATCCTCTCAAATTTCCTCAACTGTTGATCTTCTTATTCATTCTAAACCATTCATCTTCTCTCACAAATCTATAAATACAACCCCTATTCCTCCATTTGAATCATCCAAGCTTTTTATAAACTTACTCTGTAGGAATCACAGTGTGCCTTTGGCACAAATCACTCCATAGCTTGAGGTCAATTGTCATATCAATTATTATCACCGTTATCATTTGTATTGTGAAGATCCTCTTCATTGCAAACCTATCAACAACCATTCTCCATTGTCATCTTGGAAAAAAGTAAGGAAGTGCACCTTTCAAGGGCTCTATTCATACACGAGATCAATTCGAGATAGGCGACCAATGGAAGTCATGGAATAGAAAGGTTTGCAAGGTATTGTGTTCTTTGTGTTTGACCTTATTTGTTTAATTTTCTATTGAGTTATTGGATTATATTGATATATTGATATTGTTCTTCATTTTCTGATAACATTTCTGGCGCCCACCATGGAGCCCTTGCCCCAATTTAACTTCAAAATTGAGTTTTTGTGTTATAATCCATACACAGGACATTTATGTGCATCCACTCATTGTTACAGTGCATCTACTCACTAATATAACGCATCTATCAGATCTGTGCATCCACTCACTGTTCCGACACATTTATTCTCTGTTACAGTGCATATGTTAGATATGTGCATTTATTCATTGTTCCAACACATCTGTCAAATCTACACATTTGTTCACTGTTCTGGCACATTTGTCCTCTGTTACAGTGCATCTATCATATCTACACATTTATCCTCTATTTATGCACATACATTCTCTATAACTGCGCATTTGTATCTGCGCATACATTCACTGTATTTGCGCATTCATTCTGCTAGGGTTTTTGAGCTATTTCTCAAGAAATTTCTAATGCTAACATCATTTTCAGGAATATTCTCATATCCACCTTGTAGGTTAAGAGCTGGTTAGGCATATAGTTGCATGATTAACTCTCATCTAGATCTAAATAGCAAAGGAAGTAATTAAACTTGTTCATGCAAATTTCACTTAGATTTTAAATAGGAGGGAAGTAATTTGTACTTGTTGCATCACAACTTGAACATAGTCCCAACTAGGCGGATTAAAATTGAACAATTGTTTTCAAAAGCTTTTTTAAAGTTAACAAATCTTGTGTGCCCAAATAGAGTAACTCATTTAGTTTTTCTCTTTTTAACTAGGAGGAAAGAACCAGTGTTTTCCATGATTTTGGAATGATGGTAGGACTATGCTCTCCCCTTAATAGGGTGACCAAAACGCCAGAATCATCATTTCGCATGTGTTTCCTTTAGAGAGACCTGCCCTTGGAATTCCTTCCTTCCAAGTGGGATGACCTTAATTGGTAATGAGCTAATGCCAAGCTCTTCTGATCCATTATAAATAAACTGTGTTTGAGGTGAAAGCTTCAAGCAACAAGTGTAGATTAGTTATACTGACAGTCAAACTTCCCATAAACCCCACAACGCGCAACCCTTGCAGGCTGGGAGACTCCATAATGGAGAGTAGTGTTGCCATACGTATAACCACTCGAACGGTTGCCCTTACTACATATCCATTGTTTGGAGAAGCCAAAATCCCCTATTCAGTGACACAGGAGGAAAACATTCTCTAGAGCCATCCAACGTCATACACTCATTCAATGTAGAGTTAGAAAAGTTCAACTCTTCAGAGGAACTATAGCTTGGTATGCGTGAGAAGTGAGTGCCGTGGAGGGGAATCAATGCTACCAAGCTATTAGCTATCTGCCTTTATGCAAGTGGCTAGTGTAAAAACCAAGTTGGAACTCATTGAATACTATCCTTACCAACCTTAGGATTGTGCTTGCATTGTTGTCAAAAAACTAAAAAAAATACAAAAAAATCAAACAATCATGAAAATATTCTGTGTGTGATGTGTCTTTCTTGCCATAATCAAAGAAACAAATCAAAAAGAGCAACATTCAAACAAAGAACCCAAAAGCATTGAAAAATGTACCTTTACCAAATCAAAATTAGTAAAAAGCAAGTAAAATAGACAGATCTATGCATCTACTTCATCCTGCTGCGCATTTATTTCATCTTACTGCGCATCTATCTTCTGCTACGCATTTACTCTATTCTATTGCACATTTACTTAGTTTTGTTGTGCACCTATTTTTTACCAGTCCTACACTTTTGCTACCTACAGCTGCGCATCTGTGCTCTATTTTGGCGCATTTGCTTTTCACCAGATCTGCGCTTTTGTCCCCTATTGCTGCACATTTGTACTATGTTCCTACGCATCTATCACATTGAGCACTTCCATACAGTTTTTTAGAAAAAAATCAACCTTTTCGAGCACCCATTTCATTCTTGTTTTAGTTTCCAAGATCAAAATTAACCGTGCAGTCACTTCTCCCATTCATTTCTATAGAGTACCCTCTTTTCCGTCATTCACCTCATCAAAATTTCACCAAAACTTCCCAAGAGAAAATCCAACTATCAAATCCAAGTTACTACAAGATAATTTTTGATCATATCAGACTCAGGCATCCCTAGTAAGTCTCCACTATCAGGATCTATCATCCTTCTCTCTCAGAACTTCACTAGTGTGTGTTGGTACAAAGCTAGTCTCTACCAAGTAATCGGATTCCAATCATCCTTACTTTTGGCTACTATTTTGTATCGACCAACTTGTTTGAGACCGTTGATCAAAGAAAACCCTTGTCCAAATCTTATCACCACAAGTATGCCCTTCACTACAACCTCCAAACACATCTTGACAAAGTGTCCAATTTCACCCCACTTTATTCCAAATCACCTTGCATGGTACTAACTAGATCACAGAAGCAAAAACAAATTGAAATGGCTGAAACATTCGACAAAATTGTATCCCCTCATGACAGTGATGAGGAAATTTCTCAGGAGGACATACAAGAAGCTCTCCAAGATAGAAAATTTCAATGTATGATGGATAAAGTACTCAACCTAGACCCTAGCAAATTCTTTCTTCACCTAGCAAACCAAGGAGTTAAGCTCCCCAAAGACTTTGACGTCACAGCATTGAAAGAAATCGAAGAGGAAAGAACTCATGTAGAGAGCACACGTGAGGAAAGAACCCTTGACATAGACAAAGGTAAGAAAACCATAGACTCAACTACACCTTTAGACATGTTGACGAAACAAGTTCAAACCTTACAACAACAATTAATAGACCTCCAAACAGGGACACCCACTAAACACTATTCATTGGAGGATATCTCGCCATATCCCTTCAATAAGAGCTTGAAAGTGATACCCTTTCCCCTTAGATTTGAAGTTCCAAAATTTGACCAAGTATAGAGGAAAGGGTGACCCTAGAGACCACATCAGAGAATTTAGTGCTGCATGTCTAGAGGTTGCCCACAATGAAACTTTTCTCATGAGACTCTTCCCTAGATCTCTAAGAGGGCAAGCCATGGAGTAGTTTTCTCAACTTCCCCTGGGTATCCATACCTTTGATGAGTTAGTGAACAAATTTGTAACACATTTCTTGTATAATATCTAACATGAGGTATCCATGCTTGACCTTTGCAACACAAAACAAAAGAGTGGCGAATCCTTTGTTGCTTTCTTACAAAGGTGGAGGCAACCTGCCAGCAAATGTCCTCATCATATACCAGAAAAACAAATGCTTGAAATGTTTGTCCATAATCTCAATCCCTATCTTAGCTACCAAATTCAAATCCAATTCCCTACCTCATTTACAAAAGTCATTAAGATGGGGTTATTCATCGAAAAAGCTATGATCGCGAAAGGACAAATAAAATTGTTCAAAGACACTCCTAACTAAACTATACAATGGATAAGTTGAAATTCTAGACCAAAAACAAGAATATCGTCAACAATGGAGTGGTGGATGCTAAGGTAGTGGCTCCTAAACAACCAATTTTCAATCTCAAAGGAGCATCAAACATTGCAACACTGAGCAAACCTTCGTCAAACGAATCGAGACAATGGTACACCTTTCCTCCTAGACAAAAATTTACACCACTGGGGGAGTCATATGACTCCTCTTTGAGAAAGTTATTGGCAAACAATGAGATCACCCTTCCCACCACAAGCGACTATGAACCTCAAGTCAAACCTCCTTGGTGGAAGAAACTGATTTCTGTGAGTACCATAGGGGAAAAGGCCATAAAACTAATGACTGTATTCACTTGAAAAATGTCATACAAGACTTATTAGATCAAAATCGTGTGGGCACAAAAGATCATCCCTCTAATGAATCACATGTGGCATTCAAGGATCCACTCCTTAACAATGACAGGAAGAACCCTCATAACAACAACAATAACAACTAGCAAAATCACAATAACGGGAACAATGATGCTAATTATACAAATGTGCTGTTCGACTACACCGTTAATTGTATATCAGAGTATATCCCGCAAATCAATGTGATAACATTTAACAAACAATCAGATTCCAACACCAAATCTAATTGCAATATCACCATCCATGGTGGGAAAGTCACTTTGCACACACTACCTCCAAGGTCATCATCCTCACCATCTACCCCCACAAGTACAATGTCATTAACCAACTACGAAAGACTCTAGCCCATATATCCATACTAGAGTTGTTGCATCTATCGCCATCCCATAAAAAGATTCTTGATGAAGCCCTAGTGGAAACCACTATGCCCACCAACTTGGCCCAAGAGAACTTTCAAGCCATGGTAGGTCATCTTACCTCACCTAACATCCTATCATTCACTGAACAGGATGATCTATCCATATCTCAACCCCATAACGCATCATTATATATTGAGGCCTTCTTTAATAAACATCACATCAAAAGGGTTCTCATTGATGGAGGAGTGGGTTTGAACATTTGCACACTAAAATTAGTCCTTATATTGGGGTTCTCAAAAAATGCAGTGGATCCAAGAAAGAAGATCACAATAAAAGCCTATGATGAAGAAGAATAGACAATGAAGGGAACTATGGTGTTACCGTTAAGAATTGGACCAATGGTGATAGAAGTTGTTTGCCAAGTCCTTGATAGGGAGCTCACATATAAAATTCTCCTGGGAAGACCTTGGATACATACCATGAAAGTTGTGCCTTCCACTTATCACCAATGTATCAAGTTCCCTCACAACGGTTGAGAGATCACCATCCAAGGTGACCCTGATCCTTTTCAACACTGTAACACTATCCAATCAAAGCCAGATTGCAACATCCCTAATAATAAAGCTTCCATATCTTCCACCTCCTAGTAGGATCCTAGCTCCCAAGATTCCACATCAAAGGCCAAAGAGCAGAAAGTCAAGATCAAAGAAACAAGGGTAGGAGAGTACTCCACGAACATTCCTTTATCTTCGAAGTCCTTTGGGTGACCTACACCCTTCCCAAAGCCATCTTCTCCTCCTAAACGTCCCAAAGCTCCCTTTGTCAAATGGGGCACCCTATCAGATGAGAGCGAAGAAAGAGACGTTCTGCAATGGCTCTACATAGATGAAGATGAGACACCACAAGACAAACAACCAAAGTTCCCAACAGAAATCTATGGGCGTGGTCAATCTATCTTATAGAGAATGGGCTATGAATGATAGGGTCCTATTGGCTTGCGCAAAGAAGGAGTAACTAAACCAATTCAACCCTCCTCATCCTCATCGGCCTAAGACACAAGAGGACTAGGATACAAAGACAATGACAAAGGCAAAGCTAAGGCTACTACTTGTTTTGTGGAACAGATCCATAACCTCCAAGAAGATAGTGATATGGATTCTAATGAATATGAATGGGATGACCTTTCATAACATTCCTATGAGGACAAAGGAATTGATACCATTCACACCTATAGCCTCTACCATGAGGGACAAACTCTAAGGCCTAGACCAGTAGAGTGTGATTCACCCATTCCTGAGAGTACAACTTACGAGGAAGGTCAGAGGTCACACATGATAAACAATCTTGAAGAGAGTACCATCACTGATCTTGTTCCTATCACTCCCAATCCTGATCATATATCCATCCTTACTATCACACCCACTGAATTAGATCAACCTATCGATCCCCTCCCCCTGGTACATCCTGAGCTTATCGATTGGGATCTACAAGGAATCCCCCAACTAAGAGATCACCTACCCGTGGGAGATCATAAAGATGGCTTCACCATAAAACTCAATATCGTAGCTTATTTCAGAGAGGGTGCAAAGCCTTCCAGTCACAAAAATATAAAAATCAAACATGGATCTGATGGTGAAAAGCACTCTACAGCAGTGTCAGATCCCAAAAGAGTAAAAATAAAGGATGCATCTGATGGTGAAAACCTTTCTAAGGTGCTAGACAATGGAAGGGTTGACACTCTTCCCAACAACATGTATCAGGAGAAGTCATAAATTGTGGTAGAACCTACAGAACCTATGGACAGCGGCACAGAAGGTAATCCAAAGATCATACACTTTGCCAAGTCTCTATCTCCAACAGAAAAGATTAAATTTCACTACAACAAATCCCTGTGATTAGCTCCTTTTTTTGCTCCATTTTTTTCTTCCACCCACTATTTTAATTTATTTTTCTCCATTTTTTTGAAAAAGTCAGTGTTATTTGTCAGGATGGCATGTTTTTTGGCATTTTTGCACCGATCAGAACAAGTAGGCACTAAATTAGGTGCCACATTGCGCCTAAATTAGAGCTGACTTTAGCGTCCAAATTAGCACTGACTTTAGCGCCACCTATAGCATCGATTATAATGACTAAACTAGCACCGACTTTAGTGTTGTACACCAAAAAATTTAGCAGTCTCATCGATACCCTAAAAGTTGAATAGATAAGGCACTTCGGTGTGACACCAAAACATGTCACAATGATCAAATGAAAATACCGATAACCTTTAAGGCATTTGAGATATCGAAGTGATATGGTTTAGAGTCTCACCAATATAAGGGGTCTCACCAATGAACAGATAATGTAAATGGTATTTCAAAGAAACTCTACTGTGTCAAAGAGAGGGTTTTTGGGGTCTCTCCGAAAAGGCAACAAAAAGAAAAGAAAATATCAAAAGGGTGATTTCTTGTTTGAGGAGACTCATATTATTGAAGTAACACCAGTTAGGGTCATACTGAAATCCTGAACATTAGCATCGACATTAGTGTTGACTTTAACATCTAAATAAGCATCGACGTTAATGTCTAAATGAGCATCGACTTTAGCACTGTACCTGTAAGCCTCAATGGATTGTGTTGGATCAACATTTCAGACTTTAAAATTTTGCCATTCCCACCATAATACCTAATAAGATGTTCTACTTGAACCCAAAAAATATCATCATTCCCTTATTAGCCCTAAATTGTATACCTCAACTATAAAATATTTGATGAAAAAATCACTATAGCTAACATTAGCAAGATGATACTACATTGGGAAGACTCAATATACAGTCTCTTCGATGACTCGAAGGCACAAGCAGACAAAAGGAAAATCACATAAAAACTTGAAGTAATGAACAAATCGAAGAGACAGGGGATATTGGCAAGAGTCATTCAGTAGTCTCATCAATACCCCAAAAGTCAAACAGATAAGGGATTCGGGATATCGAAGTGATATGCTTTAGAGTCTCACCGATAGAAGGGGTCTCGCTGATGAAAAGATAATATAAAGGGTATTTCAAAGAAACTCTATTGTGTCAAAGAGAGGGTTTTTGGGGTCTCTCCAAAAAGGCGATGAAAAGAAATTAAAATATCAAAAGGGTGATTTCATGTTCGAGGAGACTCATATTATCGAAGTAACACCAGTTAGGGTCATATTGAAATCCTGAACAATAAATGAGATTGCAAAACACATCACCTCAAAATAAAGTGACAAGACATAATGGTGGCGATCTAATGCTCTTTCGAAAAAAAAAATTCGTTCGATGATAATTGATTACATAGATGCCATTGATTGCACAGAGTTAAGATTGTTGAATGGGAATTTGGAGGGTGTTGCAAAGAATAAGTGTAGGGCATGGATGACTAAGTAATTCAAGACCAGAGTGATTTGTAAAGTAAGTAGTTTTCATTCACCAAAATCCTTGAGATTTCTAACCTCCAAATATTCACCAAAATCCGTTTCGTAGTAGTTTTCATTGCTTTCTCTATTTGTTTCCAAGCTTTTTTTTTTGCAACATCCTATGGACAGGTGGTGGCAGTAGCTATACTTCCATCTATAAAACCACCTAAAGCTAGAAAGACATAAATTTTCTAAACTCATCAGTTGTTTTTATTGTCATGTCCTTGAGCCTTCTATGGATGCAAGTGTAAAAGGTTAAGATTGTGCCTACGTATAACCATAATCCGCCCTTTAGGGTTTTGTGTTGAATGATAGAATTAAAACATTTAGTAACCTTTTTCAAAAAAAGGAAAAAACAAAAACAACCTCGTGTTTACAGCTAACCCTGACCTTTAAAACCATTGGTTAAGATCAACCCATTATAGGAAGATAATTGTTCCTTCAATGCTCTCAAGGTTGTTGTCAACTGTGCATTCTTGGCTTCTAAAATCTAATCCTTGGCTTTTTCTTTAGTTACAAATTCTTCATTCTAGAGATTTTGTAGGGAAATAAACAAATTGTTCTTACATTCACTTTTATTCTCATGATTAATATGATTTAGAGACAATCTTTTAGTGAATATTTTATGAGTTGTCTCAAAATTGAGTTTTTCCTGTAATTTGCATGGTTCCAAAGTAACGTGTTCAAAGTTGGTGGTTATAAATGGTACATTTTACTATATTCCTAGTGTTGTGATATCTGTAATCAAATCATATTACTTTGATAACATGTGTGTGTGTTTAATTTACGCATTAATATTTATCCTTACATTTGGTTTAATTGAATAGCCTTCATCATGTTGATTGCAGGTTAGAACTTTTGGAATTTGAATAAAACCATCATCTACTTCCCAATGTTAAACCTTTCATCTTTTCATTGATTTTTGAATTGTTGCAGATGCTGATTGGACTCCCATGGTGGAACTGTTCTTGTACTTCCTGAATGCACTTTATAAATTAGTCTGCGTTTATAAATCACAGAGTTGAAATCTAGACATAGTGATAGAATATGGAAGAAACAATTCAAAACCCAAAGAGTCAAAGACAAAAAACTGAGGATAGGCATCTAAACCTGGATTTATTAGACCAATGTCCTGGGTTAGGATAGAAATCTAGAAGAAATGCCCAACTAAACCCACATGCTGAGAAATTTGAAGATTTATACAGGGATATTGGGGATATATGGACACCAGTCAGAGGGTATAATCTCTTTATCTCCCATTACAGAAAAATGCACAGTCATAAACCCATTTCAAACCCATGGTGGCTAAACTTGGGTAAATTGGTAGTCGCAAATGTGTTTGTAAATGTCCAGTTGTTGAAGTCTTTTGTAGAGAAATTTAACCGTAAGACTTGTTATATTGAATTCAATGATGGGACTGGTTTCTTCCCCATTACCAGAGACTATATAGACATAGTGTTTTAGTTAGACACAAGTTTAGACAAGAAATTCAGAATCAAGGATTTGTTGGTTGAGTACCGCAATATAAGTAGCAATTATAAGAGATGGAAGTTACCCTTGCACAGGCCTCGTGGTGACAATAACCAACTTAGGGTATTTTTAGAGAGTGAAGATTCACCCTACTCAACTAAATTGTTTGAAGATTATTTCAAAAACACATATTACTCTGCCTGCCAGATATTGGGAATAGAGGCCTCCATGTTCATGGAAATTACATCCATGGTCCTAGCTGCAGACATACAGAGTCATGATGTGCGGTATTTTGATTATGCTGAATACCTGGCATATAATATAAAAAATGATTTAATGTCTATTAAGAATGGAGGAAGTAAATTCAGACATTATTCTTTATTTATGCATATGGTATTATATGAAGGACAATGTATGGGCTTATGGGATAGAAATCTTAGGGTAAGAGACCTAGACAAAAATGGAGATATAAAACCTGTACAAATGTGGACTTCTATTTGGGATAGTAGATGTGATAGATCCCACTATTTATACTTTAAAGATTTTTTTGTGAAACCAATATTCAAACAGTTTGGATATCCTTGCAGCCACAATTTTTCATTGGAAATACAGAAATTTTTGAGACCAAAAGATAGACATGAAGAGGGAAAGTTTAGCCATAATTGGGGCGATTGGTATGTTTTCAGAGTTGCACTATGATAAGAGTATTCAGATATGAAGGGCCACCCTTCCTGCTACCAAAGACATGCCCAGATCGAGTTGCATACTTAGAAATTGTTAGGCAATTAGCTTCCACAGACTTCATGCATCTCAATAATCAGTGTAAACAGTCATTTATGCCTGGGACTTTATGCTTTGGAGATTGCACCTTACTTTTTGACAAAGGTTATCAATTAGTTTATAGTAAATTAGAACAATTCATATTACCTTTTGGAAATGCAAGAGGAAATTTTGATCCGGAACACTTCATAAACAATGTAAAATTAAAGCAGAAGTTAAAGGGATATGATCATGTCCTATTTGTTGATGAAGATTTAATCAGAAATTGTGATGTAACTACAATAGTAGAAAGAAGAAGTTTGTATTGTAAAACCATGTTAGTAGAGGCTTGGAGGGTAGCCCAAAGCCCCACCTACACTAGAGTTTTCTAGGATATTAATGATCCTATAGAAAGACTGGACACTATGATTAAGCATGCACCACAACTGATCAAGAATGTTCCCCTTCATGTATTTAATAAAAAAGGAAAACAACTTAAAGATGCATAGGCTGAGTATGAAGTACCCCTAGGTCACTTATCACCTCAACCCACACTGGATATAAGTTTCTCTGCAGACACAAACATTGCACAAGGAGAGGGTGAGTTTGAAGAAGGGGTGCAAAGTTATGACCCAACCATTGAGGGGTATGAACCACCTAAAGATAGAGAAGCTATCACTGTGGAAGCACCAAATGATCTATCAGAAGACATAAGGCAACTGGCCAACAGTAAATTTATATCAGATGATGATTTCATCAAAACACATGAGTTTAAAGCCTTCTTATATGAATACAAGGGCAAACAAGCTAGGAAGAGAATGAAAGATATCACTCCTGACATGCAGGATGAGGTGGTGTCTGAGATTTATAAGGAGATCAACAATGAATTGGCGATAATGACTCCAAAAAGGGGAAGGACCTTGTTACAAGAAGCGGGTGTGATTTTGATTCCTAGATGGGACATGGCTTCAACCATTGTATTTGATTCTTTCAATAGAAATAAAGATAAGAAGTTGAAACTTAGCATTGAGGCAATGGATGATATCACAAGAGGATCAGGGTATGACCTTGATAAAAGAGCATTGCTTATATGGGCATTGTATCCTCCAAATAAGAGATCACATATCATTGATGATCCTAATAAAGCGTTTGGTAGCATGTTGATACAAAGGATTGAGGATACAGATCCTATGGGTACTGCTGATTTAAATGTTAATGTTGCAAGGTTTACTAAAGTACAAATTGAGAAATTAATGAAAGATAATAATATATATAAGAAAGAAAATGCTATGCTGAGACAAGAGATTGATTTGAATACAGACAAGTTGCGTTCATCCAACAGCTACTCACCATACCTAGAAGGTGATCAAAGGGTAATAGAGGCCTTGGAAGATGTGAATTATTGAAAGTATAAGGTAGACAAGAATCAAAAGAAAAGTGAGCAGCTAGAAACTGAATTGAAAACGATCAAATATAGTATGGCTTCTAAATTGATTCAAAGAAGGTTTGGCCACATGATGAAAAATAGTGACAAGGTTTGGGATTTGCACAATAGAACACATCAATTATACCAAGAGCATAAAAGACTACACCTCAGAATGTTGGAAACAAAGGAAGGGTTGAATGCTAAAGCTGGCACTGAGGAACAAGTGCTCAAATGATATAATGAATTGATGAAAGAACATGAGAGATTCAATGGTATATTGATAGCAGATTTGAAAGATTTTGATCAACATATTGATTTGGCATTTCCCAACTTCTTCAATGATGAGGGCAACCTAAAAGACAAGGACACTTGGAGGAATGAACTGGGTCAGTTACTGCCACCACTACTTGAAAATGTAAATAATGAGGAAAGGATGATAGAGAATACTTACACATGTTTGGGAAAGATATTTATTCTAGAATCAATGATGAGCAGTTTACTTGAGACTGATCCATGTGATTATCAAGTGTACATTGACCATATCACTCAAATAAATCTATTTGTATCCAGAGCACTATGATGAAGCAAAAGGAGTACAATTTTGTTAAGCAATGTAGGTGTATCAATCTATATTATGGAGATGAGGATGACCTTACCAGGCCTTTGAGTCACGGGTCACTCTATGGAGATTAATGGAGCTAGAATCAGATCACTGTATATCCTTTTATCTACATTTATGTTTGTTAATTGTGCATTAGTTATCAAAAGATGTTATTATGAAAAGGTACAATGTTTCGGGCCTGAAGCTTGTTTGCATCCTATAAAATAGGATACCAAGGCTACTATGAAGGATATCATCCAATCTATTTCAGAGACATATATTTAATATAAAAGTAGTATTCGAAGAATCCATTTCCATCTATCTATGTTTTCAAACTAGTATGAATTGCTAAATTAATAAAAAGAATTAGAGTTAGTTGGTGGATCCAAAATTGATGTTCAATTGTTGTGTTGATGTTAATATTTATCAGTTGCATGATTTTCTCCAAAGTGGTTTGTCAAGTTGTTTAAGTTAATATATCAAGGATATCATTAATTTTTCAGTATACATTTGTTGTTATTCAATTGTTGTGTTGATGTTAATATTTATGAGTTACATGATTTTCTCCAAAGTGGTTTGTCAAGTTGTTTAAGTTAATATATCAAGGATATCATTAATTTTTTAGTATACATCTGTTGTTATTCAATTGTTGTGTTGATGTTAATATATATGAGTTGCATGTTTTTCTCCAAAGTGGTTTGTCAAGTTGTTTAAGTTAATATATCAAGGATATCATTAATTTTTCAGTATACATTTGTTGTTACTATATGATCTATGTGATTGGTTTCTGAGGAAGTTGATTAAATCCGGCTGAGTAGTCATTGTTTGTTGGTCTCTGCCTAGGGTTAAAATCCTTTGAACAATCTATTCTTGGTCATAGCAATTTGAGGAAATATCATTGGGATTTATAAGAAGAATCTTGTACCTCAACATTCTTGCACATCTGCACAGGATATAGATTTACATAAGTGCCTAACAATTTGAGTTAAGTCAATATAAAGATCCATTACACCATTGACTTCTGATTTCTTTGCCCAATAGATAAAGCATTGGTCCAATTTACTATTAATATTCATACCCTATTCATATTTGCAAACCTTAACCTTAGAAATATATTCCACCCCTTACATCTACTTCACACTCGTTTGCCACTGTGAAGGCTACACAAAAATCTGCAATATCTTTCAAGGTACACTGACCTAGGTCTAGCAGAGCCTAAAGACAAAAAGGTATTTGACTACTTAAGCTAATAGCTAGTTCATGCACTCACCATAATGTTGGACTCATGTGGTCACAACTTCTTTGACCGGGAACCTCTCTACCCACTACACCAAGCTCTTACAAGGCAAATAGGTTGGTGAATTTTACATGTCTAACAAGCTTCTCTACAAGCTCAAGTATCTCTATGTTTTAGACACCACACCACACTAGAGACTCATCTAGGAAGCATACTATTCCAAAATAACTCTACACTTCAACATTACTAAAACACTAGCAACACTTGAACAACAATTCTAGTGGCCTCACATATCTACAAATTGAGAACCACATCAAGTCTCTCATTCTTGTAGCATTGAAAAATATTGGAAATAGGAAGCCTGGACTCTACACCCCTCTCTTAGTTTTGACACTACCTTGGGAATCATTAACATGGATTTATTAAGAAGACTACCTATGACAAAGCACTGGTGTAACTCCATGGTTGTCTTATCATTATGTATTCTTATTATGTTTTCCATACTTATTTCTTCTTATATTTGAATGAATATCAGTTATTGATCCTCAATACTGTGCTTATGTGAATGAATATGCTGATACAATAAAGCATTTACTATGGATGTTTTTAGTTACATGTTCAAAATTATGTTCAACATAAAAATGGAAACTATATAAAAATAATAAAGTTAACAAAGTTGCTTATTTAAATAATTGTGAGTTACATTTATTAATATTTTTTTAACTTTTCTGTCTTCACGAACATATGTTGATACAAAATGAATGGAAGAAGCATCCAAGTAATCCTAATTTTTTCTGCCAACGATTCATACCAAAGATTGAACAATTTAAGGATATTGCAATAGATAATTTGTATCGACACAAATAATATTACTGAAGCATTACAAAGTTTAGACCATAAGAATCATCCTTTTTTAAACATGGATTGCAAATAATTCTAAAAATTTAGAAGTCTTGGTCATTAACATTATTGTCTGCTACAATGTCATCAAGTGTATCATTGTCAATGTTCAGATGTTCTTTCAAGTATTTAATATTATCATCATCCTCATCTTGACCTACATCATCTTCATCATCATTAAAATTTGACTGTAGACCATCTGTATTGTTAGCAGATGTATTTGGATCATCATTTTCTATACCATCTATATTGTTGTCTTCCATAATATCATCTAACTCTAGATTGTTGTCTTCTTGTGCCTAAACATAACCATCTTCAACATCATCATGGATGTCAATTTCTTCAATATTCTCTAATCCCTCTCTCATTTTGTTGGCCATCATTGTTTGGCTAAGTATCCACTAATGCATCATCAAATACATGCCTTAATCTTGGATCATCATGTATGACAAATATCCATTTTGGGTCCAAAATATCTTCTTAGAAAAATACCTGCACATGAATGACATACATATATTAGACATATGGTATAACAATTTTATTGATTAATAAACACATGTATATATTCACAATAAACTATGAATTAATAGATTAATGATCACTACCGCTTCTTGTTTGAGTTAAAGAAATACCTGCTCACAATGAATTGGTAGAACATAAGGCTCCTTATCCTCTAGTAGGAAACATGAGGAATCTATAGAAAACAATCCACTATGGGTATCATGTCTTCAAGTCCTCTCAAATGCTTCATACCATCTACACTTAAAAACACAACATTTAAAAGAGCAGAAATCTAACTCAATAATTTCTTGTATTTTCCCAACATATTGTAGATTCCCTTCAATTATATTCTTATCTTTTGAGCTTGATCGACTAGATTGCTTGAAGTCAACCATGATGCCACAATCGAAGGATTGTCTCTTTACATCTACACTTTCTACACGATAATGTCGACCATATGACTACATTTCTGGATATTTCCTCACCTGTGAAATACCATTTATTTTAGTGAAAACAAATATAATGATGAATATTAAAATAGTTAATAGTGTCAAAACTGTAAGGAAACAATATTTTGTAAAATTCTAACTGTACCTTTCTTTCACATCCTCTAGACATGTTGATTTCATCTTCTATTATGTTTGAATCTATACCTGCATCTTCTATTTGATTTTGAATTTGTTCAGTAACCCATTCTAGTGTGCAATCTTTGCCCCATTCCCCAAGCAAATTAGTGGGAAGTGGAGTATTCCTTGGGTTCGATCTCTTAAACTATCTCCTTTCTTCTAACACTTCTCTCTTTTTATCATACAGATTGATCCATTTGTTCGTAAAGTCCATGTGGTACAGAATGAACTTGTTGAGTATAGCACTTTCGTCTACACCTATTACATGTCAACATGTTTATTTCAAACCCCAAATGTGATGCTGTTAATTTGACAAATAAATTACAGAGTCAATTAATGATTGCAAGAAAAACAACCACACTGATCATGAATTTACTTACTAATTTCTACTTGAACACCATTAGATTGTGGTTTTTCTCCATCAATAATATATGATGCTTGTTCTTCATCCTAGAAGCATGGCCCATCTTCAAAATCCTTACCAAAGAATTCACACAGGAAGAAAAATGCTTCATTCAATACATACCCTTCAGCCATGCAACCCTCTGGATGTGCCTTTTGTCGGACATATCTTTTTAGAGTTTTCATATACCTCTCAAAGAAAAACATCCACCTCGTTGATATGACACCCGCCAATTCAATGTCATTGACTAGGTGTATAAGTAAATGGACTTGTAGGTCCATGAAACTTGTAGTGGATCTCCTTGGAGGTCACCCACCTAATATTAGAATAGTAAATTAGTATGAACCTTTAGTCAAAAATTAAAATACAATATAATATCTCTATGTCTCTCACACATGAACATTTCATATAACCACATACCTTGTAAATGCTGACAATCGATTTATGGCATTCCTTAAGTCAACTGTAAGACAAGAATCCCCCCTGATGCCTAATGGCATGATATGCTATCAAACACATTTATGAAAAGCTGATTAGTAATTTTTCCTCACACAACAAAATATCAAAATATATTTAGTACTTAATCAATGTTAGCAGTAAATGTTAAATGATGATATATAATACCTTCATAAAATTATGAAAATCATGTGTTTTAAATCCTGTGATATGTCCATCAACTATAAAAGCTTTAGCCAATGATGACCCATAGCCAGTAGGTGTCCTTATTGAATGGATGACATTTTTTAATTGTTCTAGCTCTTTTTTTTCAAAATCCATGGAGCTTCTACATATGTTTCATTTTCCCTGTTTGGCCACAAATGTTTTCTATCAATTTTGGTATGCAAAAGAGCAATATCTCTCCTCGAAGACAAGGTGTCCTTCTCTTTGCCTGATATATGTGGAAATATAGAATATGGGACATTTTTTAAGATGTGCATATGATCTAATAGGTGAGATATTAATAGATCCTTCTAGTAAGGGAGCTCATAAAATATGGATTTCCTTTTCATTCCTTGTGGCATATTAACTACAACTTGTTCTGGTTCTTCAATTGAATCACCCTGATCAAAAAAATCCTCCCAAGCTTTCAATTCAACATCTTTATACTTCTTAATCCAATCAAACTGGACCTATAATCATAGGAGGGCCTCTATTTTCAACTTTTCCATCAAATTGATTCTTCAGGCAATTTCTAAACTTATGATCTAGTGGTAGAAAAACCCTGTTGTTTGTGTAAATAAATTTATGTAGATCTTTAAAATATTGCCCTTGAAATTGTTCTACACATCTTGGACATGCAAATATCCCCTTTGTTTGAAGCCCTGCAATTCAATAAGTAATGTTAATAATATCAAAAAAATATTATAAAACTAAGTATGAAAGTTGGGATAGAAATAAATTATGAGTTAAATATGTAAATATTTCATCTTACCAGAACAAACACTAAGTCCTGGGAAATCATGAATAGTCCAACATAGCACACCATACAACATGAAGGACCTATTTGATGGGGGACGTGATATGTCATACATTCTTATGCCTTTCCATAGTAGTTGCATCTCATCAATAAAAGACACAAGATAAACATCCATGTTTTTAACTTGATGTTTTCCTGGAACAATGAGAGTCAGCATAAGGTGCTCCTTTCTAACACTCATCCATGGGGGAATATTGTATACTATCAATCCGACTAGCCAAACACTATAATTTGAGCTTAGGAAAGAGAATGGGAATACTCCATCAATTGCAAGACCAAACCCGATACTACGGGGTTCATCTTTGAATTTTCTTGGCTATTTTTCCTCTATGTGTTTCATTGCTTTGGAGTCAATTGGAATCCACATGAATCCATCTTTACTCCTATTTTTTGCATGCTAGTCCATCAATTGTGCAAGTGACTTGCAACGAAACATTTGTTGAAGTCTAGGTATAATTGGCATGTGACGTAAAACCTTCTTTGGAACTGTAGGATCTTGTACATCTGTATGATATCTCTTCTCTTTGCATATAGGGCATTCTACCTTGTTTTCATATTTATCTCTGTATAAAATGCAATCATTTTTACATGAATGAATTTGCTTATATTCAATCCCCAACTCAACCAACAATAGACGTGCCTCTCTACAAGTTGATGGCAACACATTCTCTTCAGGAAATATTTTAGTTTTTAGTGCCCTGTAAGATTGCCAGAGATTAAATCAATTGAATGTTTGACTTATGATGAACATGTTTCATATGTCAATCTATACTAGGACTATTTATATACAATATATGGTTTTAAATTCCCCTTAAAGAAATAAAAATGAAGTTGATGAATGTTTACGAATTATGTACACCAATTGACAATGCAAAGTAAGAAATGGATTTCATCTCACTTTAGTAGGGTAGTGAATCCTTTGTCTGACCAACCAAATAGTGACTTGATTTCTAATAATATTAATGTGCATGCCAGTTTTGAAGTTCTACTTTTACCCAATTTGAACACAGGTGTCTTCACTGCTTTCTTGATGGAGTCTTTCAGGTTGTTATCATCAACATTATGTTGGTGGTAATTACCCCTGCTATCATTGTTATTGTCAACCATATGATCATTATTGTCATCATTATTTCCATCCCCAAAGAAACCTATAAGCATTTCATTCAATCCTTCTTCATGCACTGCATTTTCACTATTATGATCATCATCATTAAGGCTAGTTGGCATGTCATCAGTGTATGCGGATCTCATCAGCAGATCAAATTTCTCAGCTGCTAGTATTCTCTTCAATGTTTCTCTTTTCTGCCTGGTATGGTTTAAAGGATGGTTTGGATCATCCCATCCAAACCTTAATAAACTAGTTGGATCGTGGGTATTAGTATGTGTTTCATCAACATCTTCTACCTATCAACAAATGCAAGCATTATTTAATGTTTTGCAACAATTGCACTAAATTCAAAATGTATCAATTTCAAAGAAATATAATCAAATATGGCTTAAAAAATAAAAATATAAATTGTATGAACATATATACATCAATTGAATAATGGAACATTATTTTATAGATTACCTTTTTTATACAATAATTTAAAGAAAACACAATTTTGACAACATAGTTTATAAAATATCAGTACACACTCATTTATTATTCTTTGGTTTTCTGCCCTTAAGAACATCCTTAGGGAGACCTTGTTCTTCCCTTTTCTTTCACGCAGGAGTGCATTTTAAGAAGGGGTAATCAATCAATAACTCATCCCCAATGGTAAGGTCCACAATAGCCTCAACCATTATGAATCTATCAACCTCTCTTTCCATATCTCCATCTTTATCATTTATAACCTCAACAAATTGACAATTCCATCTTACATTAGGGTCCCTTCCCTTACTACTATTTATAAATCCTGCAATATTTTTGTGTGTCTATGCACATCCATCTATATACATAAGATGACCTCTATTCATTTCTTTTCCACTTTCCAATTAGAGACAATGTGTATACATATTCAAATTTAGACCATATGCTGACATTCTAGGCTTATATTCTGCTAGCCTTCTCCATTCACCATTGTAATATGATGGACCATAATATGGCATTAATCTCCTAGTGGTTTGTTCTGAATTATTTCTATGTTTAGATCCCACATGTACATTTTGGACAACAAAGAGGCCTAGATTCACTCCATGAATATTGGAGGGTCGTATCATGTAGTTGTATCCCCAAAATTGAAACACTTCGTACACTCTAGGTAGTTGTTGATCACTAGGCCAAGCACAATATAGTCGATGATCAAATGTCTCTTTGTAAATTGATCTCAAACTTAGGGGCAAGTCATCATCTCCATCACATTCATTCTCATAGGGTATGTAGTCCGTCTTCCCCTTGTCTTTAAGAAAATTATGCATCTTTAAATTGGTTCTTGTTCTATTACTTGTTTTCATCAATTCCTCATCTTCAGAGCTACTATATTGGTACATATTTTTCTTAGATGTATCATCAGATGAATGGTCATTGCCCTCTAGGCTAGAAGTCGGTGATCCAGGAAACTTTAAACCAAGAACTTTATCCTGCAAGTATCCATTACAAAAAAAATTAGTTATTTAAATAATATAAAACAATGTTTAAAAAAAGTATACATGTTATTTATATCAAATTGGAAAATTCCTTACCACAATTCCTATTGGATTTGAATCTATTGTAGGAGGCATACTACCAACTGGAAGCTCATCATATATGTAATGTCTTTGTACAATCGTTCATTTGAATTGTTTCTTTCCACGACATACAGAACATCCACAAACAACAATTTTCTCAAAGTATTCATCCCATGTACTATAGTCCTGACCAACCTCTTGTTCAGTGCAATCATTTGTAGTGTCTGCAGGATCCATTGTCATATCCTCTTCCACCCACTATCATCTATGTGATTTAACAGTTTTAGTTCCACATCCACGTACATATCTTTTCTTTTGCTAGTTGAACGCTCAAGCTCTGCATTTTCTCCAATCTCCATCTAAAATAATCAACAACATGCATTAATTTATGTCAAGATTGGATAATACATTATAAATTTCAATAATACTGTGAAAAAATATGGATGTATCACAAAATGCCATCAGATCATTTTTTCCTAAGTTAAGCCAAAATTTGAGTACCTGATGTCCCGCTTCATCTGTTGTGTCCTCATTTGATATGACATGATCTATTGCCACGGCCTCCTCTGGCCCCTATAATATACAACATAGTAAATAATGTTTAGTACACCAATTATATCATTTCAACGAATATGCTATCCAACACAAAACCTCACTTTAGTCATATATGTGACATATTCATATCATGTTTTGGCCATCCTAATTTTCAAACTTTTCCCTTGATCATAGAATCACATTTAATCACCATTCCTATGCATTTTCAACCAATAAGTTTGACCTCAGAGACCTCATGGACAAAAAAATAACTTTATCTCCTCTATGTTGTAGCATTTGTTAATTCATAAACACCTTCCTCCTTTGGTTGAGGTTGCTTTGTCTTCTTACCTCTATTGTATCTACAGATTCCATTGTCATATCTATTTCCACCCACTTTTCTCTCTGTGATTTAGTAGTTCTACACCATCCACATCCTCTCTCCATGGCCTCTTCTAGATCCTGTAATACACAACAATGACAATAGTCACATAACAGCTATGCACCAAGAGGTTAAAAGGAACCAATCAAGATAACCACACATGAACAACAAATGTGTCTTGATAGATTATATAAATTTCGTATATGTTTGCATTTATCCTCTAACCTTTCTACATCAGCCCTCAATTGTGCAGACATCCTAGTTGTTGTATGCAAATGATTTGTATCCTTGCATTCCTATTGGCAAATACAATGAACTGATTTGAATCCTTGTATAACCAATTTGCAGGTATAGTGAATTGATTTGAGTTTTTGCATTCAGAATTAAAAAATCACAGCGATATGGTTTGAATCCTTGAGTTTTAAGTAAAATGAAATGGGTGAGACTAGTGCCTTGTTGGGTAAATGGAGTCAAATGAAAATATGATATAAGTGGCTTATATTTGGTAGTAATTCTAACTGTTTGGCACACTAATATTGGTTAATAACTTGTATAACCATGTAAGGAAATAATTGACAGACTCTTCTTAATAATCCAACTAACACAACTAGGTTACTTGTAATTTATCAAAAGGATCTTTAATCCCTACTTGAAGGAACCAATTGAATAAATCAAACAAGAACAGTAGATGATATCAACTTGGAAACAAAATGCCAACCCTAATTATGTGGTTCTTCTTACTGATCCAATTAATACTCCCAGATTACTGTGATATGAAAACAGTGTTGTTAAGATTTTTGGGATATCTTCAATGGGGCTTTTGGTATCACTAAAAGTAACATAGGGGAGAGGATCCAATTGTTGAGCATGTTCCAATAGCTGTGATAGTGTTTGTGGACTTAAGGCTCAATATTTTTAGAACTTTAGCAGTAGTAGTTGTAACTTTAAGGTTGTTAGTGTTGACTATAAGTACCTATAATTGAATGAAATGTGCCCTTTAGATTTAAAAACAACCAATTATGTGATGCCACATCAGCACACCAACAAAACATGACTTAATGAACAACTATTGGTCCACCTTTGTTTCAGGAACTATTAGACACCTTAACAAAAAACATGTTGAGCAACTATTGGTCCACCTTTGGTCAAGAGTATTGCCTGTAGACCTCACTCTAGTTTTAAAAAGAGAAAAATAAAAAACATTTTGAACCATGCTAGATGGAAAAACAACATTTTTTTTTTAATTTTTGACTTTTTTCCAATTAAATCCCAAATATTTGAATTACATTTATTCTTCTAGTTTGCTAAGTCAATCTTTATCCTAAGTAATGCTCCTATGGCCCTAGCAGAGATACAAACACATGGCTCCACAATGAGATAGAAATTTTGGACTAAATGATACAAACTTCTTTCTACCATAATTCATGATTCCATATTATAATTTTTGTTTTTGATGCCATGGATATCATAATTGATAAGTTTTATATTCCTAAAACACTTTGAAAATATTTATATATCTAAAAAATGATACAAACTTCTTTCTACCATAATTCATGATTCCATATTATAATTTTTGTTTTTGATGCCATGGATATTAGAATTGATAAGTTTTATATTCCTAAAACACTTTGACAATATTCATATATCTAAAAATGTTGTTTCCTTTATACTTGATCTTAGTAGCTTCTATTAGATTAGTTTATTGTGTCTTTAAAATTTATTTAATAAAGGATGCATGAAACCAATTTTAAATCCTTAAAAATCTCTATATTTAATTGCCTAGTTTTCACTGAGTTTTGACCAAATTTGAGCACAGAATCTGAGGTCAAAAAGAGTCCAAACTAGTCGGATCAAACCATCATAAATTTTTATATGGTAGGCAGCTGTGATAAGAGGCAATACTAGAACCTATAGTAGTGGAAATCACAATGAACCCATCATAAAATTTTATATGGCAGGCAACTATGATATATCAATTTAAATAAAAAGGAAGCACTAAAATGGAGACAACCAAATAATTGGATAACTTTAACAAACAATTGATACCAATATGGCACCAGAGAATCAGAGATTTTCCATTAACTTCTTCAAAATTATGCTTCCAACATGGTCTTTGAGTTTGTAAATATTATGGAACTTTTTCTACTATCTACCACTACTAGCTCCTCTCTTCCCCCTATATCTTTTTATTAGGTCTTGGTCTCTCTTTTTATAGGAGAGGCAAACAAGATTCAGACCCATTACAACAGAAAAGACATAACTGTTCATAACTGTTAAGAAAATACTTTTAAACTTAACAAAATGTTTTTAATTAGAAAAGACCAATCCGTTATTCACCAAATAGAAACTCGTGACCATTCAAGGCCTGAGCAAGGCATTCTATTTTTTGATGTGGTATCTCCTCTTCAGAACCTAAATATGTTCATAACTGTTAAGAAAATACTTTTAAAATTAACAAAATGTTTTTAATTAGAAAACACCAATCTGTTAATCTGTGAATAGAAGCCCATGACCATTCAAGGCCTGAGCAAGGCTTTCTATTTTCCCATAAGGTGCTTCATTTGTCTGCTAGCTAATTTACTCCCTCTGAAGAATTCATGGCAGTGTTAGTCGTATCAATTGCTCTGCACAGTAACATATTAATTTCAAATAAATGTCAATATACTCCTGTTTTGCATATGTGTTAGCATTAAGGGCTATCCTTTTCATGTTGTGCTCCATGTTCATCATTTCTCAAGATACTTGTGAATATTCTGCATGATCATATCTTCATTATTGATTTCTTGTAAACCAGTATTTAGAACTATGGTAACATCTTCCTTCCACTCTTCATATTTTCGCAGTTCTCCATTATCATCATGAATTGAGGGAGTGATATCAAAAGAATTCAACTCATTAAATTTATTACGATACTTTTCATGTATCTTGACTAACTTATCATACATCTGCAATCCTTGTTCTGTTAAAAGTTTTTTGTTTGAAAGTTCCTCTTTCCTTTCCATCATCCTCTTCTGCAATCTTTTGTTTTCTATAATGGCTAAATATATTTGTTAGAATGATTTCCAACAGGTATTTGCACATTCCCACATCTTTTTGAACCTTTCTTTTATTATTTCAGAGGCCATGGTGTATTTGAGGGTCTTTACTTCCCTAAAAAGCTTCTCACATTTTTTCTTGGATTTAGCATGGCATTCTTTCCAATAGATTACATCTGTTAATGCCTCTATCATTTCTTTGTCTTTCTGGATCCATGGGGAATGTACCTCAGATGTAGAAGAAGAAGCTCTTTCCTTGTGGTATATTAATTCTTTCTTCTTCTTGTCATTTTCCTTGATTAATTTCTCAATCTGGGCCTTAGTGAACTTTGCTACATTAACATTTAGTTCAGCAGTTTCCAAGGGATCTGTGTCTCCTATCCTTTTGACCAAGAGGTGACCAAACATTTGATTTGGGTCACTGGTTATTATTGGTCTCTTATCTTGGGGATAAAAAGACCAAATCAATAAAGTGGCTTCATCTGCATTATACCCCGACCATGAGTTATATACTTTATCACTTGCTTCCTCTATCAAACTTAGTGTTTTAACTTCCCTCCTACTAAACATGTCAAATACAATGGCAGATCTCATATCCTAACTTGGCACAAGAAATGCCTTGGCTTCTTGGAGTAGTTGTCTTCCTCTTTCTGGAGTAATAGACTCTATTTCTCTGTCAATCTCTTTTTTAATTCCTCCAAGGCCATAGTTTCTTGCTCAGGGGTAGTATCTTTCATTTTATTTCCTTGATATTCATATACAAAAGATTTAAATTCAGGAGTCTTAATAAATTCAGCATCAGAGACAAAATTTTGAGCAGCCATAACTCTGATGTCATCAAACAGATCCTCAGAAGTCTCAAATTTTACATGGTTCAATTCTGCAGGAGGCTCATAATGTGGAACAACAAGAGCACTTATTGTTTGCATTTGTTTAATCTCATCATCACTCACTTCTTCATCTATATCTGTATCTACATAAAATGATACTTCAGGGGTTGGCTGTGAAGGTATGTGAGTTAGAGGCTGCACATCTTGATCTCATGTCCCAGAGTATTGTATGTAATCTGTATCAAAAGAAATTAAAGGCACACCCTCAATTATGTCATCTACATGAGCAATAACCTGCTCAATTCTTGATAGTGGGTCTTCAATTTTAGAAAAGGCTCTTGAGTATGAAGGAACATTCTTGCATTTCGAATCCTGTGCAAGTAGAATTTTATTAAATATAGCCATTCTATCTTCAGTAGAGGCTTCATCTCAATTTCTAATTATATCTACTTCTAAAAAAAGATGTTCATAACTAGACAGACCCTGTGAGACCCTGGAACTGTGAATAAAACCCTCTGTATCAAAACCTTTTCTTTCATCTCCTATTGGGAGATCATATTGTGCTAGTTTGGCATTGACTTATTCATAACCCTCATTCATGACTATTGTGAATTCACCAAAGTAGAAAGTACTGGGCATGAATGATTGTTTTTTGTTCCTCTTTATATGAAAAGCATCAGATTTAGCCATTTGTCTCACAATTTCTAAGTATGCAATTCTGTCTGGGACAACCCTAGGCAATAGATAAGGGCAACCCTCAAATCCATAGACTTGTATCATGGTGCAGTCTAAAAAGGCATACCAATCTCCCCAGTTATGATTCACCTTAGTCTTTGGATCATTTTCCTTTGGCCTAAGAAACCTTTGTATACTATCAGAGAGGCTATAGTCATGAGAATATCCCAATAGTTGCATTAGAGGCTTCACAAAATATTCTTCAAAGCAAAAATAATGAGATCCATCAAAACAACAATCCCATAGTGAAGTCCACATTTGCACTGGTTTTGGGTCCCCATTGTCAAATGAGTCCCAAATTTTCATCTCTGAACTCCACCATCCTCTACCATGCCCTTCATGCAAAAGAAAATGCATTAACAAAGAGTAGTGTTTGAAATTAATCTTATCACTATTATGTTTGATTTTCTCCAATCCATGGTTCAGAGCATTAGCTATGTAACTTGCATAATCAAAAGGCCTTGCTCCCTTTGTTTGAATATATGCAGCTAATACCATAGGTACAATTGACATTTGTGGGGGAACCTCGAGACCTAAGACTTGACTAGCAACATAATAAGTGTAACGAAAGTACTCCTCAAATAATTCTTCAGAAAATGGAGTGTTCTCAGCATTGGAAAATTTCCTCATCTGACCCTTGTCATCTTTTGGCCTGTGTAAAGCTAACTTACCTCTCTTATAATTGGTGTCCATATGCCTATACTCTAGCAAAAGATCTTTGACTGTAATGGGTGTGTCAAAGCCACATTCCAATTGAAAAACATTCGCAATGAAATCCTTGGAAAGCACCAGTATATTGTCACTAGTGTGTGATCTAATAGTTCTTGTTTTTGGGTCATATTTGCTAGCGAAGACTTTAATCAAATCCATGTTGATAAAGACATTAGACACTATTAGCCTTGCTAAATTTAACCTCCAAGGGTTGCAAATAGGTTCATACCTATATTGTTTCTTGAAATGATACAGAAACAATTGATACCCTTGAAGAGGGGTCCAAACATCTCCTAACTCCTTATAGTTGTCTATCAATTTATCTATGGAGGGATTAGTCTGGGCACTTCTTTTTGGTCTCGTCCTAGACCCTGGGCATTGGTCAACTAAATCTTGATTCAGTGATCTTTTCTCGACCTTCTACTTTTTAGCTTTATGTTTCCCTAGATTATTTTCCATAATACATACTCCAAATCTTCTACATAGTATAAATTTATAGTCAGGACCAATATACTTACTTGAAATATATTTCTGGTTGGCCTTTTTCTCCTCCTTGCTCTATGAGAGGTCAAAATTCCTCTCCTTCTTTCTTCAGCCAAATCTTAAAGGGGTGGAATAACTTATTTCAATCTCATTTCATAAATGCACCATCGATGTGTATCTTGTCATCTAGCTAGTTTATTAATTGCAAATATTTGACCGATGTCTTGGAATGTCACATCAATCTTCTCTAACAATCATCACTGTATTGCTGAGACTTTGTTTTATATTCCACTGAAGTCCATCCCTTCCATCAATAAATTTCCTTTTCTCGGTCCATCGGTGAGGTTCCATATGAAGTTGCCCCAATGTGCCCTAGTCTGGCCGATGGACATCATATCCTCAATGTTTTATAGTTATTTCGGGCTATCGGTGGAAATTCATCCTTAGTTCCACCAATCCTTACATGCTACATTGATGCTTTTGTCTTTGTTGGTCTTATAGGCATGTTGGGGGAACTCGTATATAAGTTCTGCTGAAGTTGACATGTTCTGATGATATAACCTTCTTCAGCCAAATCTTACAGGGTTGGAATAACTTATTTCAATCTCAGCTCATAAATGCACCATCGATATGTATCTTGCCATCTAGCTGGTTTATTAATTGCAAATATTTGACTAATGTCTTGGAATGTCACATCAATCTTGTCTAACAATCATCGTCATATCATTGAGGCTTTGTTTTATATTCCACCGAAGTCCATCCCTTCCATCGATAAATTTCCCTTTCTCAGTCCATTAGTGAGTTTCCATATGAATTTGCCCTGATGTGCCCTAGTCTGGCTGATGTTCTTCATATCCTTAATGTTTTATAGTTATTTTAGGCTATTAGTGGAAATTCATCCTTAGTTCCAGCGATCCTTGCATGCTACAATGATGCTTTTGTCTTTGTTGGTTTTATCGGCATGTCAGGGGAACTTGTATATAAGTTCTACCAAAGTTGACATGTTCCGTCGATAAGATAACTCCTATCAAGTCCATCAGCTCATCGGTGAGGGTATGATATGTATTCCACTAAAATCCACATGCTACGGCAATATAACCTTCTTCTACCAAATTTATCGGCCTGTAAGTGGAACCATGATGTGGTTTCCACCAATGTCTGTATGTTATCCTGATAAGCTCATTTTATTCCATTTTGTCAGTCTATCAATGGGATGACCTCAAAGGTTACCCCAATAGATCATTATTTTTCTGATATAATGACACTATATCTTTATCGGGCCATCAATATAGAAAAGTGAAAGGTTCCAATGATGGGGTCACATTAGGCCGATATGTTCTTAGGAAAGGCAAAGGGTATAATTTGTAGAATGGATATGCAAGACTTAGTTTAATTATGGATTTTGTAACCCAATTGATTACTATTATTAGGGTTTAAGGCATAGTATTGTTTAGGGTTGAGGGTTTACAGATAGGGTTTAGGATTTAAGGTTCAAGTGTTGAGGGTTGAGGCTTTAGGGATAGGGTTTAAGGTTTAGCGATAAGGGATTAGGGTTTAGGGTTGAGGGATTAGGGTTTAGTCTTGAGGGATTAGAGTTTAAGGTATAGTGTTTAGTGTTGAGGGTTTAGGGTTTAGTGTTGAGGGATTAGAGTTTATGGTATAGTGTTTAGGGTTGAGGGTTTAAGGATAGGGTTGACGGTTTAAGGTTTAAGGGTTGAGGCTTCAGGATTTAGGGATAGCGTTTACGATTGAGGGATTAGGGTTTAGGGTGGAGGGATTAGAGTTTAAGGTATAGTTTTTAGGGTTGAGGGTTGAAGGTTGTGTTACGCATCTAATTTTACATTTCTGGATCCCTTAAGGATGGTGGAATGAGTGGAAACTTTAAGTTTAGGTTTAAGATTAGGGTTGAGGGTTGAGGGATTAGGGTTTAAGGTATAGTGTTGAGGGTTGAGGGTTTAGGGTTTAGGGAATACGGTTTAGAATTGAGGGATTAGGGTTTAAGGCATAGTATTGTTTAGGGTTGAGGGTTTAGGGATAAGGTTTAGGATTTAAGGTTCAAGTGTTGAGGGTTGAGGCTTTAGGGATAGGGTTTAAGGTTTAGTGATAAGGGATTAGGGTTTAGGGTTGAGGGATTAGGGTTTAGTGTTGAGGGATTAGAGTTGAAGATATAGTGTTTAGGGTTGAAGATTTAGGGTTTAGTGTTGAGGGATTAGAGTTTAAGGTATAGTGTTTAGGGTTGAGGCTTTAGGGATAGGGTTGATGGTTTAAGATTTAAGGGTTGAGGATTCAGGATTTAGGGATAGTGTTTACGGTTGAGGGATTAGCATTGAGGGTGGAGGGATTAGGGTTTAAGGTATAGTGTTTAGGGTTGAGGGTTGAAGGTTGCATTACGCTGCACTCAAAGGTTATAATCCCATTAGAGAATGATGTCCTTGCCCATGGACCATGTCGAGTGCCCTCATCGATGTTGGTAAGGGATACATGGAAGGCAAATGGATTCTAGAGGGGAGAAAAGTGGATTATGACGTGGATTATGTATGGAAAATAGTGGATTATGATGTGGATTATGTTGGACTTATGCCAAAGCATAGACCATAGGGATGGTATGTGGAGGGTATGTAGGATAGTGGATGAATGATGGTAGATTTTTTGGCTTTATCAGTAGAGGCATCTAATTTTGCATTTATAGATCCCTTGAGGATGGTGGAATGAGTGGAAGATTTTAGTTTAGGTTTAATATTAGGGTTGAGGGTTAAGGGTTGAGGGATTAGGGTTTAAGGTATAGTGTTGAGGGTTGAGGGTTGAGGGTTTAGGGTTTAGGTTTTAGGTTTTAGGGATTACGGTTTAGAGTTGAGGGATTAGGGTTTAACACATAGTAGTGTTTAGGGTTGAGGGTTTAGGGATAGGGTTTAGGATTTAAGGTTCAAGTGTTGAGGGTTGAGGCTTTAGGGATAGGGTTTAAGGTTTAGCAATAAGGGATTAGGGTTTAGGTTTGAGGGATTAGGGTTTAGTGTTGAGGGATTAGAGTTTAAGATATAGTGTTTAGGGTTGAGGGTTTAGGATTTAGTGTTGAGGGATTAGAGTTTAAGGTATAGTGTTTAGGGTTGAGGGTTTAGGGATAGCGTTGACGGTTAAAGGTTTAAGGGTTGAGGCTTCAGGCTTTAGGGATAGCGTTTATGGTTGAGGGATTAGGGTTTAGGGTGCAGGGATTTAGGTTTAAGGTATAGTGTTGAGGGTTGAGGGTTGAAGGTTGCGTTGCACTGCACTGAAAGGTTATAGTCCCATTAGAGAACGATGTCCTCACCCATGGACCATGTCGAGTGCCCACATCGATGTTGGTAAGAGATACATGGAAGGAAAATGGATTAGGCAGATAGTGGATTATGACATGGATTCTAGAGGGGAGAAAAGTGGATTATGATGTGGATTATGTAGGGAAAATAGTGGATTATGATGTAGATTATGTCAGACTTATGCCAAAGCATGGACCATAGGGATGGTATGTTGGAGGGTATGTAGGATAGTGGATGAATGATGGTATATTTTTTGGCTTTATCAGTAGAGGCATCTAATTTTGCATTTCTAGATACCTTAAGGATGGTGGAATGAGTGAAAGATTTAAGTTTAGGTTTAAGATTAGGGTTGAGGGTTGAGGGATTAGGGTTTAAGGTATAGTTTTGAGGGTTGAGGGTTTAGGGATTATGGTTTAGAGTTGAGGAATTAGGGTTTAAGGCAGAGTAGTGTTTAGGGTTGAGGGTTTAGGGATAAGGTTTAAGATTTAAGGTTCAAGTGTTGAGGGTTGAGGCTTTAGGGATAGGGTTTAGGATTTAAGGTTCAAGTGTTGAGGGTTGAGGCTTTAGGGATAGGGTTTAAGGTTTAGCGATAAGGGATTAGGGTTTAGGGTTGAGGGATTATGGTTTAGTGTTGAGGGATTAAAGTTTAAGATATAGTGTTTAGGGTTGAGGGTTTAGGGTTTAGTGTTGAGGGATTAGAGTTTAAGGTATAGTGTTTAGGGTTGAGGGTTTAGGGATAGGGTTGATGGTTTAAGGTTTAAGGGTTGAGGCTTCAGGCTTTAGAGATAGCATTTACAGTTGAGGGATTAGGGTTTAGGGTGGAGGGATGAGGGTTTAAAGTATAGTGTTTAGGGTTGAGGGTTGAAGGTTGCGTTATGATGTACTGAAAGGTTATAGTCCCATTAGAGAATGATGTCCTCGCCCATGGACCATGTCGAGTACCCTCATCAATGTTGGTAAGGGATACATGGGAGGCAAATGGATTAGGTAGGTAGTGGATTATGATGTAGATTCTAGGGGGGAGAAAAGTGGATTATGACGTGGATTATGTAGGGAAAATAGTAGATTATGATGTGGATTATCTCAGACTTATGCTAAAGCATGGACCATAGGGATGGTATGTGGAGGGTATGTAGGATAGTGGATGAATGATGGTAGATTTTTTGGCTTTATCCATAGAGGCATCTAATTTTGCATTTTTGGATCTGTTGAAGATGGTGAAATGAGTGGAAACTTTAAATTTAGGTTTAAGATTAGGGTTGAGGCTTGAGGGTTGAGGGATTAGGGTTTAAGGTATAGTGTTGAGGGTTTAGGGTTTAGGGTTTAGGGATTACAGTTTAGAGTTGAGGGATTAGGGTTTAAGGCATAGTACCATTTAGGGTTGGGGGTTTAGGGATAGGGTTTAGGATTTAAGGTTCAAGTGTTGAGGGTTGACGCTTTAGGGATAGGGTTTAAGGTTTAGCAACAAGGGATTAGGGTTTAGGGTTGAGGGATTAGGGTTTAGTGTTGAGGGATTAGAGTTTAAGATATAGTGGTTAGGGTTGAGGGTTTAGGGTTTAGTGTTGAGGGATTAGAGTTTAAGGTATAGTGTTTAGGGTTGAGGGTTTAGGGTTTAGTGTTGAGGGATTAGAGTTTAAGGTATAGTGTTTAGGGTTGAGGGTTTAGGGATAGGGTTGATGGTTTAAGGTTTAAGGGTTGAGGCTTTAGGCTTTAGGGATAGCGTTTATGGTTGAGGGATTAGGGTTTAGGGTGGAGGGATTAGGGTTTATGGTATAGTGTTTAGGGTTGAGGGTTGAAGGTTGCGTTACGCTGCACTAAAAGGTTATAGTCCCATTAGAGAACGATGTCCTCACCCATGGACCATGTTGAGTGTCCTCATCGATGTTGGTAAGGGATACATGGAAGGTAAATGGATTAGGCAGATAGTGGATTATGACGTGGATTTTAGAGGGGAGAAAAGTGGATTATGACATGGATTATGTAGGGAAAATAGTGGATTATGATGTGGATTATCTCAGACTTATGCCAAAGCATGGACCATAGGGATGGTATGTGGAGGGTATGTAGGATAGTGGATGAATGATTGTAGATTTTTTGGCTTTATCAGTAGAGGCATCTAATTTTGCATTTCTGGATCCCTTGATGATGGTGGAATGAGTGGAAGCTTTAAGTTTAGGTTTAAGGTTAGGGTTGAGGGTTGAGGGATTAGGGTTTAAGGTATAGTGTTGAGGGTTGAGGGTTGAGGGTTGAGGGTTTAGGGTTTAGGGATTACAGTTGAGAGTTGAGGGATTAGGGTTTAAGGCATAGTATTGTTTTGGGTTTAGGGGTAGGGTTTAGGATTTAAGGTTCAAGTGTTGAGGGTTGAGGCTTTAGGGATAGGGTTTAAGGTTTAGCGATAAGGGATCAGGGTTTAGGGTTGAGGGATTAGGGTTTAGTGTTGAGGGATTAGAGTTTAAGATATAGTATTTAGGATTGAGGGTTTAGGGTTTAGTGTTGAGGGATTAGAGTTTAAGGTATAGTGTTTAGGGTTGAGTGTTTAAGGATAGGGTTGATGGTTTAAGGTTTAAGGGTTTAGGCTTCAGGCTTTAGGGATATCGTAGGGATTAGGGTTTAGGGTGGAGGGATTAGGGTTTAAGGTATAGTGTTTAGGGTTGAGGGTTGAAGGTTGCGTTAAGCTGCACTGAAAGGTTATAGTCCCATTAGAGAACGATGTCCTCACCCATGGACCATGTCGAGTGCCCTCATCAATGTTGGTAAGGGATACATGGAAGGCAAATGGATTAGGCAGATAGTGGATTATGATGTGGATTCTAGAGGGGAGAAAAGTGGATTATGACATGGATTATGTAGGGAAAATAGTGGATTATGATGTGGATTATCTCAGACTTATGACAAAGCATGGACCATAGGGATGATATGTGGAGGGTATGTAGGATAGTGGATGAATGATGGTAGATTTTTTACGGAATGGAAGGGAACCATAACCAATGGTTGCACAAATCCCCATAAAATTTGAAGCTTGTGATGGAGAGGTGGTGTTGGGTGTAATGGAGATGTTTGCTTAGGAGATGGATGATGAAGGGCTTTAGGAACCCACATAGACTTAGGCATTTTATTACTTTTGTTTTTCTTGTGGGATGGAATGTTTTGACACTTTTAAGCGGAATGGTAATTTGAGATGGGAGTAGATGGTTGGGATTTTTTAGAGGTAGATGCCTCATTTAACTTGATTTCTTGTTGCTTAGGTACCCATACCATTTTGGTTTTTGACTTTGCTTGTGGAGGTATGGTCTTGGATAACTTTTTGGACTGATTTTTCATTGACTCTTTGTTTTTATGTCCTAAGGCATGACAGCCCTTAGGATGTTTGGATTTATCAGTAGAGGCATCCAATTTTGCATTTCTGGATCCCTTGGGGATGGTGGAACGAGTGGAAGCTTTAAGTTTAGCTTTAAGATTAGGGTTGAGGGTTGAGGGTTGAGGGATTAGGGTTTAGTGTTGAGGGATTAGAGTTTAAGATATAGTGTTTAGGGTTGAGGGTTTAGGGTTTAGTGTTGAGGGATTAGAGTTTAAGGTCTAGTGTTTAGGGTTGAGGTTTTAGGGATAGGGTTGATGATTTAAGGTTTAAGGGTTGAGACTTCAGGCTTTAGGGATAGCATTTACGGTTGAGGGATTCAGGTTTAGGGTGGAGGGATTAGGGTTTAAGGTATAGTGTTTAGGGTTGAGGGTTGAAGGTTAGGTTACGCTACACTGAAAGGTTATAGTCCCATTAGAGAATGATGTCCTCACCCATGGACCATGTCGAGTGTCCTCATCAATGTTGGTAAGGGATACATGGAAGGCAAATGGATTAGGTAGATAGTGGATTATGACGTGGATTCTAGAGGGGAGAAAAGTGGATTATGACATGGATTATGTAGGGTAAATAGTGGATTATGATGTGGATTATCTCGGACTTATGCCAAAGCATGGACCATAGGGATAGTATGTGGAGGGTATGTAGGATAGTGGATGAATGATGGTAGATTTATTGTGGAATGGAAGGGAACCATAACCAATGGTTGTACACATCCCCATAAAAGTTGAATCTTGTGATGCGGAGGTGGTGTAGGGTGCAATGGAGATGTTTCTTAGGAGATGGATGGTGATGGAACTAAATTAGGCACACTTAGCACCAGTTTTGGTGTCCCAAAGAGATTACATTTAGGGATAAAAGTTGGCCCAAAAGTCAGAGTTAGAAATGTTGACTTTAGCACCAACTAATGAATCCAAAAAAAATTTAAAATTTGCACCAGCGTTGAAACATACCACACAAAAAAAACATAAATAAGTTAATACATTTAAGCCCACAACATAGTGTACTCTACCTCTGTTTTAGGTTTCCTGTGAAGCGATGACTTTATTATGTTGAAAATGAAAGTTACTCAAAATTTTCTACAATGGATCCATAAATTTGTATTTTATTTATTTTTGGTTCTAGACATCCAGAAGATAAAAAATTGCTTTAGCTAGCTGCTAAATTTGGGGTTTCCAGCTACCACAGCCATTCAATCAAGCTTGTTTGTTTGCCTTTTAGAAAGTAAGTTAACTCTTGACCTAGGTTTTTATCCATTTTGATATAATTTTGAGCTCAAAGAAAATTTTTCTAAGATGTTGTACTCACACTTTAGGGTAAATTTGAGTAGTAATGTTGTTAATTATCCTTGCTTGCAATATAACTTGCATTTACCATTTTTAGAAGGCATGTCGAATAAGGTCTCTTTATACATCATACCCAAAATACAAGCTATTAAGTTTTTTTTTTGGTTACGATTGGTCAAGCACACTATTAATTCATACGTGGCTACGATTGCCTCCATAGACTGGATGAAAATAATTTGCCCTAGGTCACCTCAAAATGTCAAGCAATAGAGGGAAGGGAACAAACTCTGGCCACAATCAGGTAATTCACTGTCAATTTATACATTTGTAAATGTTTCCATTGTTTCTTTGATTTTTAGTATTTAGTTTTCTATATCTAAATTTAAAAAAAATTTATATATATATATATATAGGGACATGAGACTGACAAAGATAAAGAGGCATTGGCTTCCATATTGGGGGTAGATGCAGTGAACAATTTGGATGGTGTTGACTTGACAATGCTTGCCAGATACATAGAAAAATGATCTAGTAAAGCCCCTAAAACATTGCAACCAAATCAATAGTGTCAAAGGGAATCAATTGATTCCCCAACCAATCATGGATCAGACAAAAGATCTAGGAGGAAATCAATAACAGTAACCTCTAAGAATGTGGAACAGGGAGTAGAGGCTTCCAATGTCCCAACCACTCTTGGAACACAGACTTCTTCGACCACGATGCCATGTTTTGCATCTTGCATTCGTAGCTACACTACCAAGATAGAATACGATGTGGTTTTAGGGGAAGTCTAAATGATAGATGCTAGAAAAATGTTTGTGAATAGGTTGAAGGAATCATGCCTTCAATGGTTCAAAGACCATCTACATTTGCCATTCTCAAAGATACCCATGCACCTACAAAAAGTAGTTATCCAAGACATGGAGACTGAATTTGGCACAGGTTGGTTGTAAAGAAAATAAATCTATGAATGTCTCAAAACTACAAGAGATTTCGGTTCAACCAAACAAAAAAGATAAAAAAATCCCTCCCGAGCAAAGGCTCAAAAAAAGGCCAATTGATGTAAGTCTCAAAGTATGGAAAGAGCTTGTAAAAGCATATGAGAAGTCTGATGCACGGAAGAAGTCCGGTGAGGAGAGTACACAGGTATTTGAATTTGCTCATAACATTATATCAAATTTATTAAATAATTTTTAAATTTTATTTGTTCTTTACCTAAATTGAATTAGTATATGTTTCAGGACAAGGCCTCCAAGGCTTGACAAACTTCGTGCCACTCATCACAGTGGCCAAAAAAATTTACAGGCCTTGATCTATACATTTGTAAGTATATTTAATATGTTAAATGATATTTTTTATTTCCTCGGAAAAAGTAAATAATTGCATATTAATTAGTTTAACTAGTCCATGTGCCATGTTTTGACAGGAGGAGAAATATGGCTAGCAACCAACGCAATTTGAAAAGGAAATGTTACAAAGCAAAAATTGGACTAATTTTGTAATCTAGATGGAGAACGAGGTATCAATAGTTGATTTTCAATGACTTAGTTGGATATTGTTGTGTTAATATGTCAATTTGCATTTCTTGTGTTGAGTTTCAATAATCTTTGAAGACGTTATAGAGTGATACTTGAGACAAACAGTTACAGTTGTACTATGTTTGTTGTATTTGGTTTCTATTGGTCTTCTTGTCTTTTTGACTCAAGTGGATTGTTATTCATAGTTCACTTGTCATTCCTGTTGATCATGTGGATGTAGTTATCATTGAGTTTTTAGGTTGTCTCCTAAGTGAACAGACCAAAGGGTTTATCTCAAGTCTTTGTTTCCTAACCTTTTTATTATAAGACTTAAAGGGGGGCATGCATTACAATTACGTTGTTGGTTATATTTCAAACCTTTAAAATATAATAGTGGACATTTAAATTTTAATATGCACATTTTTTTTTTTTGAGAACGAGCCATCATTGGCACTAGGCATTAAATCTCCTCTGCCATAACAGCTTTGGGAAGTACTAGTCTTTAATGTGCTTGGTTTTGGGGTATGTGAGGGAGAAAAGGAAGGAGTGGGGAACCATTTTGGGGGGGAATTCTTCTTTTTACCTTGGGGTCGAGGAAGGAAGGTTGATGGTTAGACTATAAGTGATTTAGAGGAAGGGAGACTTTGGGTGTGCTCATCATGTTGGGTGAGTGTCTTGTTGTTTGGGTTGGAGACTAAGATTCAAATTGCCAATTGGTCTTCTTCAACTAAGCTAACCTTTCTTTGAAGTAAAGCTCCTTGTCATCCATTCTTGTAAAATTACACTGACCATTTTGGTGAAACATTTCCTTTAACTTGTGTAACTGTATGTGGTCTTGTGAAAGCCTATGCTAAGGGGTTTGGATGAGGAAAATATTGTTAAATGTGAGAGTTCAAACTTAAGATCATGGGACTTATGAACTATGGCAAACTGTTAGTTATTGTGTTTTGGATTTCTATCATGAGGGAAGCTACATTAATTTGGTCACAGTTTGAGGTGGAGTTTCAAACCCTAGCTAGAATTGCTAGAATGCTATCATTGCAACATACCATGAGTCTTGAGGAAACCTAGCCTAGTTCATGGTTATCTTTTTTGACATGGTTGTAAACCCTAATGGTGTTGGTATTTCACCTATAAATGTACACTCTCTCAATCGTGGATGTGAGGTCTTCTTGGGATTAATAATACCACTCCTAGGTGGGCTTTTAGGATGGTTTTGGATCCTTGGTTCAGGTCAACTTGCCTCCCAACACTCCCTCCAAGGTTATGAGGTTTGCATTACTGAAACCACAATGGAATACAATATCCAAACAACACTACATGATTGTATTTGATTACTAGTTGACTCTTGGAAAGAATGGGTTTTGTCAATTGCATACAGTTGTGTAATATTGCAATAGTTGTATTGTACTTGTAACTATAATAGTCTATTGTGAAGGCATTCATTTGATGACAATGACCTTTGAGTTCATTGTAATGAATTGCACTAAATTAGAAATGTGATTTCAATCTAGTATTTATTAAATTGGAGACTATTTGTGAACAAATTTATCTTAGTATGGACTTCCCTGTGTTTGAATGTCTGAGCACTACCCACAGAATAGTAGATATTATGTACTTGTGATCACTGCATCATTTGGATAGAGGACTCATAAATGGAATATAGGACCTTCTATTTCATTGTCCATAAAATCCTAAGGGTTGATTAAGTTATTGTGCATGGATGTAAATGGAAACTTTAAGCTCTCCAAAGGCTTGCTTATTTTTTGCAAAGTAGCATTAATTACTTATTTTAATTGTGGAAACATCTTGTGGACACTAGTATGGTGTTGACTAAGGAATTATCTTGTAAACACTAGAAAGGTCTATGCATGTTAATCATAGACTGTAACCCTGCATTTGGAAGGAAATTGTTATTGTAGATGTGATATATACTGTACAGTGGTATTTGGTCTATGGCATGACATCTTTAGTAAGAGATACCTTCAGATTTTTGTAGCATCATGTCTAGGCTAAGGTACCATAAAGTTAAGTGTGCATTGTATGGTGTTATTGTATTGGAGGTTGTTGTATGCAAATCTACAGTGGTATAAGGGACTCAACTCTCATCATTTCATTACACAAAGTGAGTGACAAAACAACTACCTAGTTTAAAATTGGCCCTTCTTTAAGTAACATATGTAGCAATGAGACTTAGGATTCTTGAAAATGAGAAGCATCCTTCTCCCCATACAACCTACTAACTAGGGCCTCTCTATTTATGTGCATGGTTGACCTCCTTGCCACTACTGGCTATCTTGAAGACACCCTAAACTTTATCATTGAGATACCTGTTAAATCTGTGTTGGTCGTATGCATGTGTTTTCTTGGTGCCTATAGATCACATATGAATATAGACTTAGGAGTATTTACAGCAACACTGCTTTTTGATTTGGATCCTAAAAATGCTGCACAACTTATGTTCTCCTCTCAAACATCTATCCACAAGTGGGGAGATGTGGTGAGGTAAGGCGATTGATGAAAGATAGAGGAATTAAAAAAATGCCCAGATGCAGTTGGATTGAAGGGCATAAAATGGTACATGCTTTTTTGTGTAGGAGACATATCACATCCATAGACAAAGGAGACCTATGCAAAGTTGGATAAATTGGCTTGGAAGATGAAGGCGGCAAGTATTTTCTAGATTCAAGAATTTACTTAATGCTGTGGAAGGATTGGAAAAAGAATTATTTCTCTTCCACCATGGTGAAAAGTTGACAATTGCATTTGGTTTGTTAAACATGCCCCATGGAACAACTATTAGACCTTTACCTTAAGGTTACTCATGAACCTTAAGATAAATAATTATTGAAAAAAAATTGTGCATTCATTAATGACATGTAAGAGAATTTAATAAACTGCTACTTAAAAACTCTTTAATGTTTCTATCTAATGTAGGTTATTAGATTAATAGTGAAAAGGAACATACATTGACCACACAATTTGTGGCACTTAAGGTTATGTAATAGAATTTATAGTTGATAGTTAAATTGTATAACAAGTTTTTTTATGATCTTTAGTAACGTTTATTACAATTCTTCCATGTTTTACATCATTGGAATGACATATTAGCTGTAACTTTTTTGAAATTTTATTATGGTATGTGCACTTTGATATGATGTAATATGATTATGGTTTCATTTCATATGTTAGAATATTAGATATATAACAAAAAAATAAATTATTACATGAAATAAATAATAACTTTTCATTTTAAATATTTTTTTTGTAGAACACGGGTCTTCCAGAAGAAGAAGATGATCCTGATGATATAGATCCAGATTATAGTGGTTCTAGTATAGATCACATGGTAGAGGATGATGATGATGTAGATACAAAAGACAATGAGGCCAATGATGATGATGATGATGACGATGATGATCATGATGATGATGATCACGATGGTGGTGATGATGATGAGGCAATTGTTGGTAGTAGCCAGTGACATTCATGATCATATAGACTGCATCATGGATCATTGCTGATATATTGTTATGATGCCTCTTTTCATGGTTACTATCATATGTATCATTTTCACTGCCTGCAGTACCATATTATTGAGTTGTATCAATTTGACTTATATCATTTGGACATGTATCATCTTGACTTGTATCATTTTGAGTTACATAATTTATCATTTTTACTTATATCATTTGTACATGTATCATTTTGACTTATGTCGACTGTTGGACATATATCATTTTGACATGTTGTTGATCTACTGGCATATTTGAATTTCACTTGTTTTAGTTATATATGATGATGATCTTATCAGTATTGACTTGTGAATTTATATATATTGAAAGTGGTTGATGTTTTTTGGATAGATATTTATTATGTATGATGATTTTAAGTTATTGCAGGATGGATGTAAAATTCAATTAAATTATAGATATTTGACTCACTTGTTTTAATTATAGATGATGATCATGTTATAATAATTATCTTGTTATTTTATAATAATTATCTTATTTTTTTATATAATTATCTTGTTAAATTGGAAGCAAAAACCAAAGCAACAAAGGAGGTCATAATGGAAGCAAAACTTGGTGTCAATTAGGAAGCCAAAAAAGAAGCTATTTTAGATGCCATACAAGAAGCAAAATACAAAGCATGACTGAGAGCAAAACTAGAAGCAAAAATGAGAGTAGACATGGAAGCAAAACTAGAAGCTAAATTGGGTGTCAAATCTAGCGCTAAATTGGAAGCAAAAATGGAAGCAAATCTAGAAGCAAACCTGGAAGCAAAATCGGAAGCAACATTGGAAGAAAACTTGGAAGAAAAATTGGAAGAAAAAATGGAAGCAAAAATAGAAGCAACACAAGAAGCCAAACCAGAAGAAAAATCAGAAGCCAAAGTGGAAGCCAAATCCGGTGCTAAATTGGAAGTAAATCTGGAAGGAAAATGGGAAGAAAAATTGGAAGCAAAAATTGAAGAAAAACCAGAAGCAAAACTGGAAGCAAAACTAGAAGCAAAACTGGAAGCAAACTTGGAAGCAACACAAGAAAAAAAATTGGAAGCCAAACTAGAAGCCAAATTGGGTGCCAAATCTGGTGCTAAATGGGAAACAAATCTGGAAGCAAAATGGGAAGCAAAATTGGAAGAAAAAGTAGAAGCAAACCTGGAAGCAGAATGGGAAGAGAAATTGGAAGCAAAACTAGAAGCAAACCTAGAAGCAAAACCTGAAGCAAAACCCAAAGAAAAACTAGAAGCAAACCTAGAAGCAACACAAGAAGCAAAACCAGAAGCAAAATTAGAAGCCAAACTGGAAGCCAAACTAGGTGCCAAATCTGGTGCTAAATTGGAAGCAAATCTGGAAGCAAAATTAGAAGCAACACAGGAAGCAAAAATGGAAGAAAAACAAGAAGCAAACTTGGAAGCCGAACCAGAAGCAAAATCAAAAGCCAAATTGGGTATAAAATCCAGTGCTAAATCCAGTGTCAAATCCAACTGTTGCTTTCTGGCACAAAAGTTGGCACCAAAGTCGACATTAAATCCGTCGTTAAAGTCAGTGCTAAATCCGGCGTGAAAGTATGCATGCAAAATTGCATCAAGTTTTGCACCGGACAAAGTATCCAATTTCTGAACTCAATTGCACTAAAATCCTATGCTATTTTAGGTGCTAATGGCCTATTTTGTTGTAGTGTTTGTACCCTTCTTCAAAAGGAAATAGGTCAACTTTGCTTGGTCCTATGCAGATATGCCTGGGCTAGATCTAGACTGTTCTTGCATCATCTACCACTAGATCCTGGAGTTAAACCTGTTAAACAAAAACTCAAGAAAATGCATCCACATGTCACATTGCTAGTCAAAGAGGAGCTAAAGAAGCTACTGGATGTTGGGTTCATCAGAGAAATTGATTATCTAGAGTGGGTATCAAAGATTGTACCAGTATCAAAACCCGATGGAAGAGTCAGATTGTGTAATGACTTTTGAGATCTCAACAAGAACTATCGCAAAGATGGTTTCCCATTGCTCAACATTGATATCATCATAGACTTGACAGCTAGACACACTATGGTCTCTCTTATGGATGGTTTCTCTGGATACAACCAAATTAGAATAGCACTAGAGGATTAGCATAAGATGGCTTTCACATGTCCATGGGGTACCTTCTGCTGGAACATCATGCCATTTGGGTTGAAGAACACAAGAGCAACATACCAACGTACAATGACTACTATCTTCCATGACATGATGCACATCACCATGGAAGATTGTGTGGATGACATCCTTGCCAAGTCACTTACAAGGGAATCTCACTTAGATGTCCTAGAGAAGGTCTTTCAGTGGTTGGAACAATTCAAGGTCTAATTAAATCTAAAAAAGTGTGTTTTTGGGGTCACCTTCGACAAACTCTTGGGTTTCATAGTATTGGTAAATGGAATTGAGGTTGATCCTGTGAAGGTCAAAGCTATCATGGAGATGCCACCACCGAGGAACATCACCCAACTATGATCTTTACATGGAAAATTATAGGAAATCCGTCGGTTTATCTCACAACTGGGGGACAAGTGTCAACCTTTCACTCATCTCTTACATAAGAACATTCCATTCAGATGGGATGAGAAGTGTGAAGAAGGATTTCACAAATTGAAGGAGTATCTCATGAATCCACCTATTCAAGGCAAGCCACCATATCTTTACATATCTACAACACCAATAGCTCTTGGAGCCCTTTTAGCACAACAAGACTATGAAGGCAAAGAATAGGCAATATACTATATCAGTCGCACATTGGTGGGGTATGAATTGTAATATTCTCAAATCAAAATATCTTGTCTTGTTGTGGTTTTTGCTGCCCAAAAACTGTGCCATTACATGCTTGCACATTCCATCAAGGTAATTGCAAAGATTGATCCACTCAAATACTTGTTAAGTAAAGCAGCCCTAACAGGTCACCTAGCTAAATGGGTAATGCTACTAAGTGAGTATGACATAGAATATGTGGAAAGGAAAGCTATCAAAGGCCATATCATTGCAGATCAGTTGGCAGAAGCACCATTGCAAGATACCACTCCAATGACATTTGAGTTTCTCGATGAATCAATTTTCAGTATCACAACACATTCATGGAAGCTATACTTTGATGGCTCTTATACAAACCATGGATCGGGGGCAAGAATCTTATTGGTCACTCCTCAAGGAGACACAATACCTAAGTCCTATCATCTACTTTTTCCTTGCACAAACAACATTGTAGAGTATGAGGCCTTAGTCATTGGTCTTAAGATGGCGGTAGAGTGGAAAGTGAAAGAGCTACATGTCTATGGAGATTCACAACTAGTGATCAACCAAGTGAATGATGACTATCAGATGAAAGATGACAAGCTAATACCATACAAGCGTATGGTAGATGACTTTAAAAGATACTTTGTGATAATCTCCTTTGAGCAAATTCCTTGCATAGAGAACAAAGTAGCAGATGCCATGGCAACCATCACCTCGCTTCTCGAGGTACTAGACAATGAGTCACGTTTTGAGTTCTTGGTGGAGTCAGTCATGCAACCAGCTTATGATATCTCTAAAACATAATCCATTTGCCTCCTAGTTGGATCTGATTCACCCTTGTATGGTAAAATTTACACTTACCTCAAGGATAACACTTTACCAGCTAATTTATCCAATAACCAATGTCATAACTTTATCCGCCAAACATCCTATTATACCATCATCACCGAAACCCTTTACCTTCGAGTTCTAGATGGTACTCTACTTAGATGTCTTGAACGTGATGAATCTCAAACCGCCTTAGGAGAGGTGCATGAAGGAATTTACAGATCACAATCTAGTGGTCCGACCTTAGCTAAGAAACTCATGTGTTTAGGATACTATTGGCCGAACATGGAGACAAGCTCATATCATTTTGTCAAGAAATGCATGCAGTGTCAGATTCATGGTAACCTCATCCATGAACCAGCTCAAGAACTTTGACCATTAACAACACATTGGCCCTTTTGTCAGTGAGGACTTGATGTTTTGGGCAGAATCCACCCTCCATCACCTAACAGCCACAAGTTCATCATTACCGCCACTAAGTATTTTACCAAGTGGATTGAAGTTTTCCCACTCACTACTATCACATGCAAGCAAATTGCCTCCATCTTTAATTACCTCATTTGTTGATACAGAATTCCCTCATCCATAGTCACAGTTAATGGAAGAGCCTTCAAAAACTAGGATGACTAAGAGTTCTATGACAAATTCAAAATCCAACACTGCTTCTCCACTTCGTACTACCCATAAGGCAATGGTCAGGCAGAGGCATCCAACAAGACCATCTTAAAAATCCTCAAGAAAACTATCAACGACGCCGGCCATGATTTGCACATGCAACTCAATCCCTCTCTGTGGGCCAATCGAACCAGCATATGCACTCCCACAGGTGCCACACCATATGCCCTTATCTATGGTTTTGAATTCATTTTGCCCATTGAGGTCGAGTTACCATCTTTGAGGGTGTCATTAAAAGGTCTTATAACTGATGAAGACTACAGAGTTTCTAGACTACAAGAATTAGAGCTGTTGGAGGAGAAACGACATAATGCTTTCAACCATCTCAAATCCTACCAACAAAGAATGTCACGAAGCTATAACCACATAGTCTATCCAAGGGTATTTAATGTTGGTGATCTAGTGCTCAAAGAAAATCCCCACAATCAGTAAGATCAGGAAAAGAAAGGAAAGTTTGAACCCAACTGGCTTGGTCCTTATGTAATCATTAATGCCTATGGATTAGGAGTGTACCAGTTAGCTACATTAGAAGGTGAGATTTTTGATGACCCAATCAATAGTGTGCATCTTCGCCAGTTCTATACCTAGAGAACCCCAATGTAAGGGGGGCATAAAAATAAAAAATAGCAAAAAAAGCAAAAAAATAGAAAAGCAACAAAAAAATTGTCCTCTGGTGAAAACCTAGTAAACAGGTGCCTTGGATATATACCATGATGAAAATCTGGAAAATAGGCGTCATGTGTATTTTGGCTACCATTGCAATAAAAGAAAAGCAATGAAAACCTAGCAAACAGGCGCTCTTTGCGATGAAAATCGCTTCCTCCATCTTTGGGAAACCATCGCCTTGCGTCCATTCTTCCTACCATCATCCATCATCTGATCATATCCATTTCACGACACAAATTAATGATAACCTATCATGGCTTGATACTCTATCAACATTATCACCTTACAACCTAAGGTTTATCTAGTATCCTATCCAAGTGTCAGTCTGTCATAGGGTCTATCGTCAGTATCTTGTCACCCGAACTACGTCACCTCTGCGTCTTCATGTAGGCAAGGCCATCTTGTATCAATGTGCCCTCGAGGCTCCTTTCACATCCATTCCATACCTTATCACCCATCCTTTGGTCCATCCGCATCCGCACCATTTCCCATCTTCTAGGTCCTAGGTCCACCAAATTCACCCCAAACTACATTGCCTATGCGTCATCACATAGGCAAGGCCATTTAGCAATGAGCATCACAGTTTTTCACCATAAGCGTCTACCATAAGCGTCACAGTTTTTCACCCATAATAAACTAGAAACCTCTACGTGACTAGGGGCAAGTCCTCAACCTAGTTACGGAGTTGGATTCTGCAATGCCACATGTTCTAAGAGGACACCAATAAGGATTGTGATACCTTTCACTAGACACACACACACAACAAAGCACACTTCCAAACATAAAATTTGATGCAAGATATCAACCTATCCAAAGAAAAAAAAACAAGTGCCTAAACACTTAAAATGATTTTATCTAAATTATGGCAAGAAAAAACATCTAATACAAGAAGGTTTTGTGTTTGTAAATAGGTTACGTCACAGAGTCTTGATTTTTGTTATTATGTATTTCTATGCTACTCAAGGATGTCAAAGACTATAGAAGCTATGACGGGGGCATAATCATTTTCATTGTTTGTTGTTTGTGGATCAATCTTTAGTAATGTGATGACTTTTGTCTAACGACATGATCAATAAAAGATCATCGAGGACGTTCTAGGTCTAAACATGAAACAGGTGAAATCCTTGTCTGTTGATACTCAAGAAATACTCAGGTCATCTAGATTCAATTTTGACTAGATGCTTGTATTAGCTTGCTATATCAAAATCCATGTAAGGGATACTCAGGTCATCATGGTTTAATTATACCTAGATGCTTGTATTTTCTTACAACATGTTAAAAACACAAAAATAACAAAAAATCGCCCAATGATGAAAAAAAGCACTTCAAAATACTTGCAATATCAAGGTGACAAATATCTACATCCATAACATACATATCCAATTGCATTTCACATACCATCCACAAATAAATAAAAGATTTTGATTCCTTCATTCGCATTTCTTCTATCAAACACATTTCTATCTATCATTGTATCTATCATCGAGTCTCTTCCACATTGATTGAGTACACTTGGACATAACAAAAACATAGTATCATTTTGCATTTCATATTAAGTGAGATAGTCATTAACTTGATTAGATCATTTGCATACATATAGGTGCATTAAATCATACATATCATCATTTTGCATTTCATATTAGGTGAGATAGTCATTTCATTGATTAAATCATTTTGCATACATATAGGTGCATTCAATCATCCATATACATTTGTAACAACATAATATAGATCCATAAGTAATCATCTCATAAAATTTTATTTGCATAACAGGTGTTGCACATTTAGATATCATAACATTTGCATAACATATAAACATAATAAAATAGAGTGCATCCATGATCATCGCATAATGATAAAAATGCCCGTGGGCCATCATAACTACATCATCATATATAAAACATAAAACTTAAAAGTGTCCATAACAAATAGAATGCATCCATGATCATTGCATAATGATAAAAATCCATGTAGGCCATCATAACTGCATCATCATATATAATCATAAAACATCAATATGTTCAAGTGTACAATATCAAGATCCGTCATCCATGAGTCAAGTCACAAGGGGTGTATACATACATAAAAATAATAATACATGCCTCAATAGTTGCATAATAAAAGTGATGTATACATAATCTGGCTATCCATGAGCCATCAAAAAATGTATGTGTAAAAGAAAAAATCTATATGGAATCATCGCTAACCCTGCTGTCATTGGATGCTGCTCCCGACACTGTCCCCTCCCCCTCCTCTATTGAAAGTATGAGCCTAACTGGTGTTGTCACTGATGTCAACATACTCCTATTGCATTGATGATAAGGATTGAATGAGCTATATGCTGAGGATATTGAGAAAATTGGTCCTATCAGGAACAAAGAAGAACAATGAAGACAGTGAGGTAAAGATCCCAGCTTAGATGAATATAAGAGGATGCGCATCAAAGGGTTTGTAGATATGTATCTTAAGATAATCCAGTAAAGATTTCAGAGGTCTGCATGAAGATCTGAAGAAGTTATGGCTGCTTAAGTAGAACTGGTTCTTGCAGTTGTTCAGAGGTGATAGAGTGATATAGAAAGATCCGGTGAGCTCCGGAAATGCAATATCTTACTATGCGAATTTGGTGGAGTGTTTAATAGGCCAATGTGAATTGACAACTCAATTGCCTCATGGTTTAGAGGTCCACAAGCATCTATTCCATTATGACAGTAATGACAGACTATGTTCTTCAGGTTCTGGATGAAGGAGAGAAGGATTTAAGTAAGCAGATGTAGTGTGGATGTTCTTGATAATTTAAGCAAGCCTATGGATGTCTTTTGATTGTGTCCAGTTCATGTTGGGGATCCGCATTGAAGTTTAAGATCACACAATTGAAGAATAACCTCTAGATGATGGTGTTCTTCTCAAGACAGGCCAACCGGATGAGTTACACATCATGCGGATGATCTTGAAGATGTTATGTGAATATTGGCATGTTCCTAGAAGAAGATTGAAGTCTCAGATCTGTGTGGCTGACAATGTGTTAATCCACGTGAAGTCTTTTGTAATAAGTCATGTTGTATTTATGTACTTGCTCTGTAATGTATGCCGACTTGGATGATAATTCCTAAGTTGATGTCTTGTATAAATAAGGAGTTGTAAAGTCATTTCAAAGGGGTCTTGTGGAGATGAGAGTGTGGTAGAGAGGAGAAGAGTGAAAAGCATGTTGGTAAGAGACACTATATGGATTCATGATTATTTTCATTGATGGAAACAAAGTTCATCCCACACATCCACAGGTCATGGTATGTCTCTACCGGAAGTCAGAGTGAAGAATGTTGTGGTCCGGTAAACGGGAACAGAGCATGTGGCGAGGTCTGACAGACAGGTCCGGATCCCTCAAAGAAAGTATCTTGGTGAAGTGCAGATTTGGGGAAGTCAAGAGGAGTATCTTAACTGATAGATTCCAAGGTTTGAGCCTCCGGTGTGAAAAGGATAAAGAGATATGAATGTTTGAGTGTCGGGTTCTCATGTGATAGTGTGAACAGAGCAAGAACTGACTGGCAGAACATCAGACATTATTCTAGATATGTTTCTGATGTTGGTGAAGGTTATGAAGGCATGAATTATGTTTAGCCAGCATGATTAATGATTTCCAAAAGTATATCATTGATCTGCATTACCTGGTGTGCAAGGATTCAGCCGACAGATCAAAGTTTGTGAAAAGATTGACTATTCCGGGTGCTGACTAGAAAGGTGATGAAATCACTTGTGTGGATATATATACGATGGATTTAGTTGTGAGATGTGTTGGTGATGTTGTTAATGTGTGAATAAAAGTAGAGCAGAACAGAAGCAGTAAGGAAGGTCCGGTATGTGAAAGGAAAGCAGCATAAAAGAAGAGGAAAAGATGAAGTGCAGTAGATCAGTGTACTAAGCCTAACTGGAACTGAACTCTAGCATATGTGGATGCTACCAATCAGTTCAAGTATTGTATAACACTCATTTGTAGACAATGTGTCTCTTGTAGGCAGTGTGCCTCCCTATGAGCAGTGTGCTCGGGCAGTGACCCCTACTTGGCAAGTGCCATTTTGTATTTCCATTCTTCTAACAAGAGAATACAATCTTGGGTTAATCACCCTGTGGTTTTCTCCCTTAAAAGGGTTTCCACGTCAAAAATACTATGTCATGTGTATTTCCATTTCAAGATTATGTTTGCTCATTTGGATTAATATTACATTGATTGTTAATAAAGTTTAGAAAGCAGAAATAATCAGGATAACTGATTCACCCCCCCTCTCAGTTATCAACAATTGGTATCAGAGCTAAGTTCCTCCTAATAGAGCCTAATAGCTTGAGGAAGATCTGGGAATTCAAATGGATGCATATGGTTTAAGGGAGCAACTCAAGATTGCCCTTGATGATCTTGAATAGTCAAACTCTGAAGTCAATGAATTAAAGGAAAGACTCAAACAGGCTGATGATTTCATGAGAGAACTAAAAGACAAATTAAGTCTCTATGAAAAAGAGAAAGGAGCTGCTTCAGCAATTGGCAAGACAAGGTGAAGCAAATAATGCAAATGAAGAGCTGAAGGAAAAAACTGAGTTGTGTGAAAAGTTATCAAAAGAAATCATTATGGTAAGACATGAAATGGAATCAGGAGTCATGAAATTTAGCCAAGAAGTTGAAGAGAAAAGAAAAAATGAAGATAATCTAAGATAATCTCTCAAGGAGAAATCAGAAGATTGCCACCAGATGGATAGAATTATCAGACATCTTGAATCTGATCTTGAAGATGCTAAAGATAATAAAGAAAAATTTGAGGATCAAATTGTCTCTCTCAAAAGGGATCTTCAAACAACAAATGAGTATAAAGAGAAATTCAAGATAAGTTCTGCTCAACTTGAAGTTCTTCTTGGAAGTCAAAAGAAGGTAGATGACAAGTGTGGTTTGGGATATGAGAAAGGAGAAAGATCTGGATCCGATCAAAAGAATTTTGGATCAAAAAATCCATGGAACAGACCTAGAAGACCTCCGATAAGATAGCCTAATGCTCAAAGATATCCATCCTTCAATGGATACTGCCACAACTACAATCACTTTGGTCACAAAGCTAATCAGTACAGAAAGAGAATGAATCAGACTAATTCATTCTCTGGACAGTGTTTTAACTACAAAATGTATGGTCACAAATCTCATGAATGCAGAAATATGCAAATGAACAAATCATTCAATGGTAGATGCTTTGCATGCAATAGAATAGGTCATATGGCTAATCAATGTAGATCAAAAGGATATCAGTCAAATATGCAAAGAAATGTTGTTTGCCAAATCTGCAATAGATCCGGTCATAGTGCAAAATTTTGTAGAAGCAAGAATCAGGACAAAAGAGGTCTGGTATATCATAATTAGAATCAAGATAAGGGTAAACAAAAGGTGAATGTGGATGAAGTTAAAAATGAGATGAACAAGATTTGGGTGAAGAAAAGTACAGAGAATGTAGAGGTTGGATCCGCACCAGACTCTAGTGCTGATATTCCTTCCAGAAATTAAGAAGTGAGCTCTAGCTCAGGGGGAGACACAAAGAAGACCTTGTTCCCCCAGCCAGTCAATTGGTGCTGGAACTGGCACAAGAAGAATTGCAGATTGAAGGGTTCATAATGGCAACATCCAAACAAACTATGGTAAAGATTTGGAAGATCCGCATGATGTTTAAAGATCAGGATTGATCCAGTTCTCCATGTCATCTGAATAAGGTAAACTGGAATAACTTAGGTTGAGCATTTATTGCAACCTAACATTAGGGTTTGCGGAGCAATATAAGGGTTTTTCTCATTAATCACTTGTTCATTCTACATTCAAGAAGAAACGAAAAGTGAAGCTCTGCAACAAAATTTCACAACTTCATCAAAGATCATTTGTAGAAGTCAATTCATCCAGAAATCAATCCGACCAACTACGTGAAACAAAAAGGTGCAAAAGGTATTTTTTGTTCTCAATATCTCTCTGCAAAGCTTTGAAAGATGCATACTCTTAATATAGTAAAGATCTCTGATAGGCCTCGCCCTGAATTCAAGAAACATCCATACAAATCATTGGAGGTAGATCCCCTAGGAGCATTCTCTAGTGTTTCGTATGGTGTTTTGCACACAGAAGACATTAGGGTTTACATACATACAAATATTGAAGAGTTTGGGGAATTCAAACTGAGAGACATCTATCACAAATAATTGATAGATGATACTTTTGAGCTTAAACCAGAATATAAGGGCATCCAGGAGAAACATTTTGATTAGTTCATTCATTTCCCCTATTTTGAAGAAGATGAATGGGTCCGGTATGTATTGAGTAGGGTGCATGATAACTTCCTATGGATGAACAAACCTTGCAAGATCACAAAGGAGGCAATTAGGGTAGTAACTGGTTTATACTCCTCCGGAGGGATACCTGTCCTCAAATTTGTCAAAAACAACATTGTAACTGAGGCCACCGGATCAAAATTTGATAAGAGGGCAATGACCATTGAAGATATTACTGACCTGGATGTCAAGTTTGCATCTATGATAATAGGATACAAGATATATCACTCTAGTAGGGAGAATTCAGTATCTGGAACTGTAGTATATACTGCTTATGAGATCCTAAGAAAGAATGCAGAATATGATCTCTGTGAACTTCTTTTGAGTCAACTAATGGAAAACATACAAAAAATCAAAAAGGATAAGAAGAATTCCTTTAAATATGGTGGACTAATACTATGTCTATTTTTCTACTTCATGAATGAGTTGCCCAGATCAAATGGATGGGTATGGCAAAATGACAAACTGGTAGCAATTCAGATTAGAGACTACTTGCATGAACTTGGGGATGCTAAGGCAAGGAATACAACTCTGTGGGGTTACTTCAAGCAATTTCAAAATACAATGCAAATCAGAGAAAGAATCCCCAAATCAGTAGTTGAGAAATACAAGGATACAGTGTGCTTCATGGTAGACACTGATCAATGCCTAATGGAGGCAGTAGAGCCAAGGACAGTCTGGATCATGCCTATGGGGTATGAAGTTGATAAACAAATTGTAGAGCTACATGTTCAACACATGCTCAGTCAGCCAAAGGGCTCAAAAGTAGAAAGATTTGGAACCTTTGAGGAGCTGAGTGTAAAGATTCATGTGCAACTCAGAGAACCTGAAATCAAGAGGAAGGTGAGAAAAGAGGTAGAAAATATTGCCCAAGGCCTTGGCATCTCAAAGGAGGCACTTGATGCCCACAAGAAAAAGATGGAAAGGGCTGAGGAAGAGAAGAAAGAGGCAAAAAAGAAAAGCAAGGAAAGTGCTCTGGTAGAAACCTCCACCTAGACTAGATCATTTAAGAGATCTACACCTGCCACTGCCAAAAGCTCAAGGGCATCTAAACCGGAAGCACAATCATCTAGAAAAGGAGAAAAGAGAACAAAGAAAAAGGCAACAAGGTCCTATGTTAGCCTAAAAGATGATGAGGAAACCGAATCAGATGAGGAGATAAGGAAACTAAAGAAGAAGAAGAAATCATCTGGTGAACATTCTACCGGTCAAGGAGAAGAGAAGGAAGAGGAATTTGTTGAAAAACCCACTCTATCCTTCGATGTTGTAGTAAAAGCAATCACTGTGGATGGAAACCTGCAACCCTTAACAGAATTCTATGATGATTACAATGAAGCAGATAAAAAGATTCTGGAGGAAGCCACAGTTTAGTTTTTGAACACTTACAACAAATATTTTATTGAAATAATCTCTCTAGTTCCCAAAAGTTTAGAGAAAAGGCTTCAAATGAGGAAGAACAATGCTCAAGCAAAAGATCTCGAGATTCGGGAACAGGTCGCCATTCAGCTCTTCCCTTCAATCACTCCGCAGCAAATGAATATGATCTTTAAAGAGTGCAAGGATGAGTTCCAGAGAAAAGCCAAGATGAATCAGCTCATGCTCGGTGAAATTGACAAAGTGGCAAAAGAGACTAAAGAGATTCTCCAGAATACTCTTAAAAAGTTCAACATTCCCATCACAGAGGACTCTGGTAAAGACAAGGGCTCAGAATCCTCTATTCCAGAAGAAGTGGCTCATGGACAAACAAATATCTCTCCTTTGATTTCCCCTACAGCTTCCAGATCTAAAGGAGAAGATAGAATATAGGAGAAAGAAGCAGGAGTGAAGGAAAAAGAAGTTGACAGTACCAAGGTTGCAGAGGAAGAGAAGACCCCAATAGAGGAAACCACAACTGATAGTGGTAAGAATGTGGAAGGAGAGAAAGCTCCAAGGGATAGCCCTAAGAATGCAAAAGAGAAGAAACATCTGTCTCCGGCAAGAGACATTACAAAAACTATCCAAGAATTCCTAAACAAAGAAACAATGGAGATTGATGAACCAGAGCTTCTACAAGGACCATTTAACTTTGATTCTCTTTCTCCGGTACAGACAATGAAGATTGCTTCATTTGCTAATGCCAAGGCTAAAGAAAAACTATTAAAGTCTCACATGGAAGATGATGAGTTGATAGAATCTGCTTCCAGAGTGCTTGAAAAGATTATACCATCATTTTAGAAAGATCCCACAGCATCCTCTTCTGGTAATCTTAAAACTCTAGTCAGTAGTGTTAGTACACATTTTGATTCTCTAGAGAAATCAGTTGAAGAAAAGGTCCGGAAGGAGTTTTTGAATAAGAGATTCTAAGAGATACAAGGGTTGATCATTAATGATAGAAGGAATATGAATATTGGGATAAAGAGCTTAGAAAATGCTCTTATAGATGGCAGAAAAGTATACAAATTTTGTATTTCATGGTCCAAAGCAATAGTAGAGATTGAGAAGAAAATAAAAGAGCAAGAGGATAAACTACTAAATTTGTCTCAAAGTTTTGATCCTCTCTCTTCCTCCATAGTCAATCAAGAGTGTCAGACTATTGCAATCACAAATGCAATAAAGAATATTAAGACGGAAAAGAAGAACATAATTAGCCGGATGGGTGAACTCAGAAGAATCATTATCCCTAAGTTAGAGGCCATGCATGAGGCCATAAGTGATGCTCAGACTATCGCCCAAACCAATGATCCGACAGATCTTAAGAGGGCAGAAGCTTTTGCATTTTTGTTGAATGGTCACATTTCAATTTTGGATAGAATGAAGCAAAGTTGGGCTATAGAACTCATCCAATTGAAGACATCCTTTGCAGACATTCTTCAGTTTATGTATGTAATATGCGGCTAAGTATAGTTAAAATTTTTGAAACTTTTGGTATGTGGACCCTACCCTTTGCCATTGATGTCAAAGGAGGAGTGAAGAGTAGTGAAAAATGAGGAATCCAACTAAGGGGGAGCTTCAAAAAATATATATAAAAATAGAGCATCAGCCAAGGGGGAGCATAGTGTAAACACTTAGTCATTTTTCACTAAGTGTTGCCATCAATACCAAAGGGGGAGATTGTTGGTAAGAGACACTATATGGATTCATGATTGTTGTCATTGATGGCAACAAAGTTCATCCCACACATTTGTAGGTCATGGTATGTCTCTACCGGAAGTCAGAGTGAAGAATGTTGTGGTTCGGTAAACAGGAACAGAGCATGTGGCGAGGTCAAACAGAGAGGTCTGGATCCCTCAGAGAAAGTATCTTGGTGAAGTGTGGATTTGGGGAAGTCAAGAGGAGTATCTTGACTAATAGATTCCAAGGTTTGAGCCTCTGGTGTGAAAAGGATAAAGAGATATGAATGTTTGAGTGTCAGGTTCTCATGTGACAGTGTGAACAGAGCAAGAACTGACTAGCAAAACATCAGACATTATTCCAGATGTGTTGCTGATGTTGGTGAAGGTTATGAAGGCATGAATTATGTTTAACCAACATGATTAATGATTTCCACAAGTATATCATTGATCCGCATTACCTGGTGTGCAAGGATTCAGCCGACAGATCAAAGTTTGTGAAAAGATTGACTATTCTGGGTGCCAACTAGAAAGGTGATGAAATCATTTGTGTGGATATATATGATGGATTCAGTTGTGAGATGTGTTGGTGGTGTTGTTGATGTGCGAATAAAAGTAGAGAAGAGCAGAAGCAATAAGGAAGGTCTGGTATGTGAAAGGAAAGCAGCATAAAAGAAGAGGAAAGATGAAGTGTAGCAGATCAGTGTACTAAGCCTAACCAGAACTGAACTCCAGCATATGTGGATGCTACCAATCAGTTCAAGTATTGTATAACACTCTTTTGTAGACAGTGTGTCTCTTGTAGGTAGTGTGCCTCCCTGTGAGCAGTGTGCTCAGGAAGTGAGCCCTAATTGGCAAGTGCCATTTTGTATTTCCATTCTTCTAACAAGAGAATACAATCTTGGGTTAATCACCCCGTGGTTTTCTCCCTTAATAGGGTTTCCATGTCAAAAATACTATGTCATGTGTATTTCCATTTCATGATTATGTTTGCTCATTTGGATTAATATTACATTAATTGTTAATAAAGTTTAGAAAGCAGAAATAATTAGGATAACTGATTCACCCCCCCTCTCAGTTATCAACAAAGCAGAGCAAAAGTTTTGGGCTTAAATGGAACTGACTCAAGCATGGTGAAGATGCTATTCTCCAGTTCAAGTATGTGATACTTATTATTATGTAGACAGTGTGTCTCTTGTAGGTAGTGAGCCTCTTGTGAGAAGTGTGCTCGGGCAGTGAGCCCTAATTGGCATGTGCCATTTTGTTCATTCTATTCTTCTAACAGACAATACAATCTTGGGTTAATCACCTCATGGTTTTTCCCTTAACCAGGTTTTCCACGTTAAAATTTTGGTGTCTTGTGTGTTAATATGTTTCAGTGCTTGATTTAATGCATTATGTTTCCATAATTAATTTATTATTATGCTGCTAAATTACAAAGTGAATTAAGTGTTTAATTGGAAGAAAGTTTTAGACAACTGATTCACCCCCCCTCTTAGTTGTCTGCCCAAAACCTAACAATTAGTATCAGAGATAAATTCCTCTAAAAGAGCTTAACCGTTTGAGGAGATCCAGAATGTCATCCTACAAGAAGGATAGTCTAAGGTTTGATGGAACAAATTTTACTCTTTAGAAAAGTCGCATGCAATGTCACTTGCAATGTATGGGAACATAGTGTTGCACCATGGCCTCAAAGAAGTATACTCCTCCACAGGGTGGGCCAAAATCAGTAGATGAAATCGTAGATGTTGAAAACAATCTGCAGACTAAAGAAGCTCTTTTAAGTGTCTTATTTAACTCAGAGCTGACAAATGTTGTTGACCTAAAAACTCCTTTTGAGATTTGGGAAAAACTAGAACTTCTGCATGAAGGAGACAAGTATGTTAAATGTGCCAAGCTACAGAGTCTGAAAGGAAAATTCAAAAATTTGAAGATGAAAGAAGATGAAAATATCACTACATTTATGCTAAGAGTAAATGAGCTTGTTTGTAGCATTGGTGGAGTCTTGGATGAAGATGAGATTGTTGATAAAGTTCTTAGATCCCTTCCTGATTCTTACAAATACAAGGCTGCTGCTATTGAAGAATTCAGATCTATTTCAGTTATCACAAGAGATCAATTGGTGGGTAAATTAGCTACATTTGAATTGACTGAGTTTGGAGATGCCCCCCCTAAGACTGAATTTGCATTCAAGGTTAGTGCTTCTGTTAAAGGAAAACAAAAGTTTGATCTAGGAAAGAACTCTTCAAAGAAACTGTCATGGTATGAGAAAGCAAGAAAAGACCTAGAAGAAAATGAAGTAGAAACTGCTCAACTTGAAGCCTTTATTGCTAAAAGGCTGCCAAGAGGATCCAGTAAGTATGAAGGGAAATTGCCTTTTAAATGTTTTAACTGCAATAAGATTGGTCATTTTGCCTCAAGGTGTCTGGAAAGATTTTCAAGGCCAAATCCTAATAGATCAAGGTTCCAGAAGAATTGTTACTATGTTCATGAAGATGATGATAGTGAAGGAGTAACAGATGATGAATGAGAGACAGGAAACAAATCCAGAAGTGACTGGGTGTTTATTGCCATCAAGGAAGAAGATCCAATGCCCTCTAAATCTGTCAATCATAAAATTGTAGAAAGAGTTCTAGCTGCCCAAGTTGAGGAAAAGGATGATTGGGTCATTAATAGTGGATGCTCTCACCATATGACAGGTGACAAAAATAAATTCATAGATTTGGAAAGGTATGAAGGAGAAGTGGTAAAATTTGGTGATAATTCTGCTGGCAGAATCAAGAGTAGAGGAGCTATTTCTTTTGATGGAAAGAACAAAACTAGTAATGTACTATATGTTCAAGGCCTGAAGCACAATCTTCTCAGTGTTGGATAGTTGGTGGACAAAGGCTATTGATGCAGAGCATATGCCCAGCTGAAGCGTGTGAACCAGTTCAAAAACCTCTTGGAGCCCGCAAGACAGCCAAAAGAAACTATATCGGCAAGACTTTGGAATTATCTTACCGATGTGTACCCACTCTTGCCTATCGGCAAGACAATAACTATCGGCCCACCTTTCTTCAGTGTTCACCGATACTGAATGTCACGCCGAACACTTATCACCAGCTGCTCCGTCGGCGTGACTCCCATGTTCGTCACCCTGATCGATGAGACTTCCTACTGTCGCTCTAGCTTTGAATTCTTCCACCGATGCCTCCTTTCTCGTCGATGACCTCAACTCTATCAGCGAGACCACCTATCGTCGGCGCCACCTTTCTTCTTTATGGCGATGAGGGGACTCATGCCGATATAAACTACATCGGCCAGAATTCTCCGTTATCACTCCGATGACTATGTTGATCCCTCCGTCGGGCTGACCTCTACCGTCAGCCCAGCGTTGAATTCTTTCGCCGATACACCCCTCTCTCAACGATGACCTCAACTCTATCGGCGAGACCACCTATCGTCGGCACCACCTTTCTCCCTTCTGCCAATATCTCTTGTTCTGCCGAAACTCCTACGCCGACCCCTTTCGGCCAGACTTCCCTACAGCTCACGCCAATGACTTGAATGCAAACCGTTGTCGGTGTGACTTGCTACCATCGGACCAACACACTTCCTCTTGGCCGATGCCCTGACTCTCGCCGATGCCTTCGGCCGCGATTACTATCGGTGAGACTTTCATCGTCGGAGGCACAGTTAGAAACTCACGCCGATGTCTCCAAAACATACATTTCAGGCTTGAATTGACATCTAAACTGTTCAATGATGCTCATACAGACACAACTGAAGGATACACCCTCTGCAAATACAGTAATACACATACTTAAGGATGATCTTCTCAAGAAAGGATTCTGCAAATTCTATCCCACCATAATTAACAGTCAAACAAATAAACAAAAATGGAGGGGGATAGTTTACAAATCCATTCCATTGATTTCCCCAAAAATCTGCCAGTGGAATGGATTTATCTAGTTCATTCGACCACAGAGACCCAAAATTAATTTACATACAATTTCTACACAGAATGAATTTCTATACAGGGTATCTACACAGCATTGAGACTCTAAAAAGAAAGCAATTTCTAGAATTCCTATTCCTCCTTAATGCTTCTGAATTACATTTTCCCCTCTTCTTTTCTCAAAAGACAAAAACATATATATCGTCCACCTCGCTACAAAAAGGTTTTTCCCTTTTTATCTTTCCCAATGTGAGGGACTGACATTCCCCTCTGTTTCTGGGATTTGAATTTTTCAAAACTATTGTTAAAGACTCCTAATTAGTTACATGACACCTGCAGAGTATAGGACAGCAAAACTCTAGTGCTTAAGACACCTTGATTAACTTTCCCTTAATCCAAGCTGTCAGAAACTTCATACAGAAAATGCTAACATTACATTATAAATAGGAAATGCTAACATTGGATGTTACATTTGAAGATGCTATAGATAACATGAAATGTTAACTTAAAGTTAGTCTTCTTCTCCTTCCTCTTGTGTATATTGGTCCTTTTGAAGGGGTGCACCTGCACCATACTCCCCGGGAGAAGAGATCTCAAGCCCCTTTGAGATCAGGGTTGGTAGGTCTGCACCATGATTGGAAATCTAATCAGCAGTCATCCAAACTGCCTCTGAATCGGGTTGTCCTTGCCAGGCCACCAAATACTCCAAGTATTCTTTGTTTCTAGTCTTCTTGACCACTCATGAGTCTAAGATGTGGTGCAACTTTGGTGGATCATTCTTCGGAATGTCATCAGCCGCTGCCTGCAATGGTGCCTGTTCTACATCTGCACTTGGTTTGTATGGAGTCAAATCACAGACATTGAAAATTGGTGACAATCCAAGATCTGGAGGAAGTTGGATGTCATATGCATTCTGTCCACACTTCTTTAAAATTTGACAGGGTCCAATCTTCCTCTGCATTAGCTTAGTATACTTACCTTTGGGGAGCCTTTCCTTTTTCAGATTTACCCAGACCAAATCTCCAATTTCAAACTGTAAATCTCTTTTCTTCTGGTCAGCATATGTTTTGTACTTTGTTGTAGCCTGTTGGAGTTGATGCTTGACCTGATCATGTACTTCTTTAATAGTTGAAGCAAAAGCTTCACCATCTGCACTAATAGGTTCTTCTACAGGTAGATCTCTCAGCTCCAGAATACCCCTTGGATGAATTCCATACACTATCTGAAAAGGTGACTTCCCTGTACTCCTATTGATGGTGTCATTATAAGAAAATTCTGCTTGTGGGAGGATATTATCCCATTTCTCTCCATGCTGTCTGGTTAAACACCTGAGTAGGTTACCCAATGAACGGTTAACAACTTCAGTCTGCCCATCTGTTTGAGGATGGTAGGCTGATGAGAAAGATAAATTAGTTCCCAATTTTTTCCAAAGAGTTCTCCAGAAGTGGCCAATAAACTTCACATCTCTGTCTGATACTATGTTCAATGGTAAACCATGTATTCTCACTATCTCCTTGAAAAACAAATCAGCTACATATGAAGCATCACAAGTGGTTTTACATGGCAAGAAATGTGCCATTTTACTGAATCTGTCGACTACCACAAAAACACTATCATATCCTTTCCTTGTCCTAGGCAAACCTAGTACAAAATCCATGCTTATGCTCTCCCATGGCCTAGAAGGAATGGGTAATGGCTGATACAAACCTGCATTTGTGGATCTTCCTTTGGCTTTCTGACATATTACACATGCTTCCACAAATTTTCTCACATCTGACTGTAACTTAGGCCAATAGTAATGCCTTTTGACAAGATCAAGAGTTTTATCAAGACCAAAATGTCCTGACAGAGCCCCACAATGTTTCTCCTGAATAATATTCAGTCTCATAGAACATCTGGGAATAAACAGTTGTCCACCTTTGAAAAGTAATCCATCTTGGATCAGAAATTTAGAAAACTCAACATGATATTTGTCTCCAAAAGAAGTACATACCGTATAGATCTCTCCAAAGTCTTCATCATCTGCATACATTGTCTTCAACGAATCAATCCCAACACTCTCCAATTGGATCTGATTTATGGTCAAAACTCTCCGGCTCAAAGCATCTGCTACTTTGTTCTTAACCCCTTTCTTGTGCTTGAGTGTGAAAGTGAAAGCTTGTAAAGTTTCCACCCATTTCATGTGTCTATGATTCAGCTTCTCTTGACTGTTTAAGAAACTGAGAGCCTGATTATCTGTGAACACTATGAATTCTTTGGGCATCAAATAATGCCTCCATTTCTTACGTGACTGGACTAGAGCATACATCTCCAAATCATAGGATGAGTATCTCTTCTTGGCATCATTTAATTTTTCACTGAAGAATGCAATTGGCCTACCTTCTTGGCTGAGTACTGCTCCAATAGCAATATGACTTGCATCACATTCTATTTGAAAAATCTTGCTGAAATCAGGAAAAGCAAGAACTGGCTGTTCTGCTATCTTCTTCTTCAACATTTCAAAAGAATTATCTGCCTCCTTTGTCCATGTAAACTTGCACTTCTGTCCCCCCTTTATAGTGTCAAGCATGGGTGCACAGATATGACTAAATCCCTTTATAAACTTCCTATAAAAGGTTGCTAATCCATGAAAACTTCTAACATCATGCACAGTTTTGGGTGTTGGCCAAGACAGTATGGCACTTACCTTTTCTAGATCCATTCTCAGTTTGTTATGTGAGATAACAAATCCTAAGTAAATGATTTCTTCTTGCAGAAATAGACATTTTGCTAAATTTATCATTAGCTACTCTTCATGTAACCTTTTGAGAACCAAGTCTATATGGATGAGGTGTTCTTCCCTCGTAGTGCTGAAAATCAGGATGTCATCTAGATATACTATGACAAATTTACCTATGAACTCTCTCAAGACCTCATTCATCAATCTCATAAAGGTACTAGGAGCATTGGATAAACCAAAAGGCATGACCTTCCACTCATATAACCCCTCATTTGTCTTGAATGCTGTTTTCCACTCATCACCAGGTCTAATCCTAATCTGATGATAACCACTCTTTAAATCTATTTTGGTGAAGTATTTAGCTCCTCCTAAACAATCAAGTAAATCTTCTATTCTAGGGATTGGAAATCTGTACCTGATTGTTATTTTGTTGATAGCCCTTGAATCAGTGCAAAGTCTCCAAGTGCCTTCCTTCTTTGGTGCTAGTACAGCCGGTACCGCACATGGGCTTAAACTTTTGCCAATTAGGCCTGTCTGCAACAACTCTTCAATTTGTCTTGCTACCTCTGTATTCTGATCTGGAGTGAGCTTATATGCTGCTTTGTTGGGAAGTGTAGATCCTGGGATCAGATCTATACAATGGCTGATTTCTCTTATAGGTGGTAAGGAACTTGGCATCCCATCAGAACTAATGCCTTTGTACTTGTCCAATAGCTCTTGGACAGTTGGTTCTATGGATTTTTGTCTCTTTTCTCCCTTGACTTCTTTCTGCTGTTCCTTGTTTACCATTAGGCAAGGAATTAGAGCATATGCTGTTCTTTCTGCTGTTCCTTGTTTACCATATGTATCTGCTCCTTCTTCTCTTATCTCTTTCATGAATTGTCTTCCTTCTACCATCATCACTTTAACCTCTTTTCCTTTTGTCTCCCCCTCTGTCTCCATTAATGGTATCAATTCTATCACTTGACCATTCTTGGTAATTGAGTAGGTGTTCCTAACACCATCATGGTATGCTTTTAAATCATACTGCCATGGTCTTCCAAACAGGAGATGGCAAGCATCCATCTTGGCAATGTCAAACAATAGCTTATCCCTATATGGGCCAATTTGAAATTCTACCCAAGCCTGTTCTTCTACAACTGTTTGCTGTCCTTGGGTAAGCCATGAAATTTTATAAGGGCAAGGATGTGGCAGTCTCCTAAGCTTAAGTTTTTCTACCATCTCAATGGATACAAAATTCTCAGTAGATCCAGAGTCAATCAAAACTTTACATACCTTTCCTCCTGCCTTGCAAGTAGTTCTGAAGAGAGACTTCCTTTGTGGAGGTTCTTTTCCAGGTACTTTCATGGTGGTCATTGCTCTCCTAATCATCAAAGATTCTCCATTCTCAGGATACCCATAACTACTAGGAGCATTCACACTTGGAATAGTGCTTGAGCTTGCTACACTTTGACAATCAGATTCTTGGATCAGATTGATCCTCTTTTCTCCTATTGAACTTGTTGCCTTTGTTGGACATCTACTGGCTATATGGCCTTCTTGGTTGCAATTGTAACATCTGATAGGTCCTCTACCCTGAGATCTTCCTCTATAAGGTGGTCTTCTGCCCCTGAAGTTTCCCCTTTGATTGTAGCTTCCTCCTTGGTTCTGACTGTTATCTCCTCTGCTGGTCTCTTGGTTGGATTCACTCTGGTATCCAAATCCTCTGCCTCTAAAAGGACTTCTTCCTCCTCTCTGCTGTCTTCCCCTACCTCTATGATTCTGCTCATGCCTTCTCTTTAGTTTTTCTTCCACTTTGAGTGCTAATTGATAGCACTTTTGAACTGTATCTGGATTATGCAGATTTAACTCTTCCTGGATGTTAAGTCTCAATCCATTGAGGTATCTTGCTACCTTCTCTTCCTCATCTTCCCTTACCTTTGTTTTTACACACAACTTCATGAATTCTTCTGTGTATGAACTGACATCTAGCTCCTTCTGCTTCAAATTATGTTTTCTCTTATGTAATTTGATATTGTAATCCAAAGGAACATAGGCTTCTTTCACCAATACCATCATTCTCTTCCATGTTGTAACTCTGCTCTTTCCCTCTTTCACCCTGTCATCTTGGGTGAAATTCCACCAAGTCAGTGCAGCTCCTTTCATTTTGGACTGAGCCATCTTTACTCGTTGGTGTTCTGGTATCTCTTTTGTCTCAAAGAAATTATTCAAGCAGTCTATCCACTCCATTACTGCATCAGGTGGTATCAGAGCTAGAGGAAGCTCTGGGAAAGGTTAGTGTGAAAAATTCATTTCTAAAGTTATTTGTTCCATCTAGTAGTAGAAGGAGAAAGCAGAATGTTGGAAGGAGAAGCCTCGGACACTCTTTCAGCAAAGATGTCCAATGCTGAATTGACAGCCTGGGTGAAGAAGCAAATAGCAGAAAGTAGAGCTGATAGAGCTCAGAATCAGGCAATGAAGGAAGAACTAGAGAAGCTGAGGGAAAGAGTGGAGAAAGGGGAAGAAAACTCTGGTGAACGAGAAGATGGGGATGAAGAGGAGACCCCAGAGCAGGAAGAGCTAGAGGTTCCTGCAGACCAGAGACCCTTACTCAATGCCCTCAAGTCCATGGTGCAGGTACACCCCTTCAAAAGGACCAATATACACAAGAGGAAGGAGAAGAAGACTAACTTTAACATTTCATGTTATCTATAGCATCTTCAAATGTAACATCCAATGTTAGCATTTCCTGTTTATAATGTAATGTTAGCATTTTCTGTATGAAGTTTCTGACAGCTTGGATTAAGGGAAAGTTAATCAAGGTGTCTTAAGCACTAGAGTTTTGCTGTCCTATACTCTGCAGGTGTCATGTAACTAATTAGGAGTCTTTACCAATAGTTTTGAAAAATTCAAATCCCAGAAACAGAGGGGAATGTCAGTCCCTCACATTGGGAAAGATAAAAAGGGAAAAACCTTTTTGTAGCGAGGTGGACGATATATATATGTTTTTGTCTTTTGAGAAAAGAAGAGGGGAAAATGTAATTCAGAAGCATTAAGGAGGGCAATGTAATTCAGAAGCATTAAGAAGGAAAATGTAATTCAGAAGCATTAAGGAGGAATAGGAATTCTAGAAATTGCTTTCTTTTTAGAGTCTCAATGCTGTGTAGATACCCTGTATAGAAATTCATTCTGTGTAGAAATTGTATGTAAATTAATTTTGGGTCTCTGTGGTCAAATGAACTAGATAAATCCATTCCACTGGCAGATTTTTGGGGAAATCAGTGGAATGGATTTGTAAACTATCCCCCTCCATTTTTGTTTATTTGTTTGACTGTTAATTATGGTGGGATAGAATTTGCAGAATCCTTTCCTGAGAAGATCATCCTTAAGTATGTGTATTACTGCATTTGCAGAGGGAATATTTTGTGTGTATCCTTTAGTTGTGTCTGTATGAGCATCCTTGAACAGTTTAGATGTCAATTCAAGCTTGAAATGTATGTTTTGGAGACATCGGCGTGAGTTTCCAACTATGCCTCCGACAGAGAAACCATCGGCGTCAGGATTGATATCGGCGTGCCGAAATTAGATTCATCCGACGGTGAAAGTCTCACTGATAGTAATCGCGGCCGAAGGCATCGGCGAGAGTCAGGGCATCGGCCAAAAGGAAGTGTGTTGGTCCGATGGTAGCAAGTCACACCGACAACGGTCTGCATTCAAGTCATCGGCGTGAGCTGTAGGGAAGTCTGGCCGAAAGGGGTCGGCGTAGGAGTTTCGGCGGAACAAGAGATATCGGCAGAAGGGAGAAAGGTGGCGCCGACGATAGGTGGTCTCGCCGATAGAGTTGAGGTCATCAGTGAGAGAGGGGTGTATCGGCGAAAGAATTCAACGCTGGGCCGACGGTAGAGGTCAGCCTGACAGAGGGATCAACATAGTCATCAGAGTGATAACGGAGAAGTCTGGCCGATGTAGTTTATATCGGCATGAGTCCCCTCATCGGCAGAAAGAAGAAAGGTGGCACCGACGGTAGGTGGTCTCGCCGATAGAGTTGAGGTCATCGGCGAGAAAGGAGGCATCGGCGGAAGAATTCAAAGCTAGAGCGACAGTAGGAAGTCTCATCGATCGGGGTGACGAACATGGGAGTCACGCTGACGGAGCAGCTGGTGATAAGTGTTCGGTGTGACATTCAGTATCGGTGAACGCTGAAGAAAGGTGGGCCGATAGTTATTGTCTTGCCGATAGGCAAGAGTGGGTACACATCAGTAAGATAATTCCAAAGTCTTGCCGATATAGTTTCTTTTGGCTGTCTTGCGGGCTCCAAGAGGTTTTTGAACTGGTTCACACGCTTCAACTGGGCATATGCTCTGCATCAGGTGGTATCAGAGCTAGAGGAAGCTCTAGGAAAGGTTAGTGTGAAAATTTCATTTTGAAAGTTATTTGTTCCATCTAGTAGTAGAAGGAGAAAGCAAAATGTTGGAAGGAGAAGCCTCGGACACTCTTCCAGCAAAGATGTCCAATGCTGAATTGACAGCCTAGGTGAAGAAGCAAATAGCAGAAAGTAGAGCTGATAGAGCTCAGAATCAGGCAATGAAGGAAGAACTAGAGAAGCTGAGGGAAAGAGTGGAGAAAGGGGAAGAAAACTCTGGTGAACGAGAAGATGGGGATGAAGAGGAGACCCCAGAGCAGGAAGAGATAGAGGTTCCTGCAGACCAGAGACCCTTACTCAATGCCCTCAAGTCCATGGAAAGAAGGACCATGGATGTGAAAATAGACCTGCCTGTGTTTGTAGGAAAAATGGAACCTGATTCAGTAATGGAGTGGATAGACTGCTTGAATAATTTCTTTGAGACAGAAGAGATACCAGAACACCAACGAGTAAAGATGGCTCAGTCCAAAATGAAAGGAGCTGCACTGACTTGGTGGAATTTCACCCAAGATGACAGGGTGAAAGAGGGAAAGAGCAGAGTTACAACATGGAAGAGAATGATGGTATTGGTGAAAGAAGCCTATGTTCCTTTGGATTACAATATCAAATTACATAAGAGAAAACATAATTTGAAGCAGAAGGAGCTAGATGTCAGTTCATACACAGAAGAATTCATGAAGTTGTGTGTAAAAACAAAGGTAAGGGAAGATGAGGAAGAGAAGGTAGCAAGATACCTCAATGGATTGAGACTTAACATCCAGGAAGAGTTAAATCTGCATAATCCAGATACAGTTCAAAAGTGCTATCAATTAGCACTCAAAGTGGAAGAAAAACTAAAGAGAAGGCATGAGCAGAATCATAGAGGTAGGGGAAGACAGCAGAGAGGAGGAAGAAGTCCTTTTAGAGGCAGAGGATTTGGATACCAGAGTGAATCCAACCAAGAGACCAGCAGAGGAGATAACAGTCAGAACCAAGGAGGAAGCTACAATCAAAGGGGAAACTTCAGGGGTAGAAGACCACCTTATAGAGGAAGATCTCAGGGCAGAGGACCTATCAGATGTTACAATTGCAACCAAGAAGGCCATATAGCCAGTAGATGTCCAGCAAAGGCAACAAGTTCAATAGGAGAAAAGAGGATCAATCTGATCCAAGAATCTGATTGTCAAAGTGTAGCAAGCTCAAGCACTATTCCAAGTGTGAATGCTCCTAGTAGTTATGGGTATCCTGAGAATGGAGAATCTTTGATGATTAGGAGAGCAATGACCACCATGAAAGTACCTGGAAAAGAACCTCCACAAAGGAAGTCTCTCTTCAGAACTACTTGCAAGGCAGGAGGAAAGGTATGTAAAGTTTTGATTGACTCTGGATCTACTGAGAATTTTGTATCCATTGAGATGGTAGAAAAACTTAAGCTTAGGAGACTACCACATCCTTGCCCTTATAAAATTTCATGGCTTACCCAAGGACAGCAAACAGTTGTAGAAGAACAGGCTTGGGTAGAATTTCAAATTGGCCCATATAGGGATAAGCTATTGTTTGACATTGCCAAGATGGATGCTTGCCATCTCCTGTTTGGAAGACCATGGCAGTATGATTTAAAAGCATACCATGATGGTGTTAGGAACACCTACTCAATTACCAAGAATGGTCAAGTGATAGAATTGATACCATTAATGGAGACAGAGGGGGAGACAAAAGGAAAAGAGGTTAAAGTGATGATGGTAGAAGGAAGACAATTCATGAAAGAGATAAGAGAAGAAGGAGCAGATACATATGGTAAACAAGGAACAGCAGAAAGAACAGCATATGCTCTAATTCCTTGCCTAATGGTAAACAAGGAACAGCAGAAAGAAGTCAAGGGAGAAAAGAGACAAAAATCCATAGAACCAACTGTCCAAGAGCTATTGGACAAGTACAAAGGCATTAGTTCTGATGGGATGCCAAGTTCCTTACCACCTATAAGAGAAATCAGCCATTGTATAGATCTGATCCCAGGATCTACACTTCCCAACAAAGCAGCATATAAGCTCACTCCAGATCAGAATACAGAGGTAGCAAGACAAATTGAAGAGTTGTTGCAGATAGGCCTAATTGGCAAAAGTTTAAGCCCATGTGCGGTACCGGCTGTACTAGCACCAAAGAAGGAAGGCACTTGGAGACTTTGCACTGATTCAAGGGCTATCAACAAAATAACAATCAGGTACAGATTTCCAATCCCTAGAATAGAAGATTTACTTAATTGTTTAGGAGGAGCTAAATACTTCACCAAAATAGATTTAAAGAGTGGTTATCATCAGATTAGGATTAGACCTGGTGATGAGTGGAAAACAGCATTCAAGACAAATGAGGGGTTATGTGAGTGGAAGGTCATGCCTTTTGGTTTATCCAACGCTCCTAGTACCTTTATGAGATTGATGAATGAGGTCTTGAGAGAGTTCATAGGTAAATTTGTCATAGTATATCTAGATGACATCCTGATTTTCAGCACTACGAGGGAAGAACACCTCATCCATATAGACTTGGTTCTCAAAAGGTTACATGAAGAGCAGCTAATGATAAATTTAGCAAAATGTCTGTTTCTGCAAGAAGAAATCATTTACTTAGGATTTATTATCTCACATAACAAACTGAGAATGGATCCAGAAAAGGTAAGTGCCATACTGTCTTGGCCAACACCCAAAACTGTGCATGATGTTAGAAGTTTTCATGGATTAGCAACCTTTTATAGGAAGTTTATAAAGGGATTTAGTCATATCTGTGCACCCATGCTTGACACTATAAAGGGGGGACAGAAGTGCAAGTTTACATGGACAAAGGAGGCAGATAATTCTTTTGAAATGTTGAAGAAGAAGATAGCAGAATTGCCAGTTCTTGCTTTTCCTGATTTCAACAAGATTTTTGAAGTAGAATGTGATGCAAGTCATATTGCTATTGGAGCCGTACTCAGCCAAGAAGGTAGGCCAATTGCATTCTTCAGTGAAAAATTAAATGATGCCAAGAAGAGATACTCATCCTATGATTTGGAGATGTATGCTCTAGTCCAGTCACTTAAGAAATGGAGGCATTATTTGATGCCCAAAGAATTCATAGTGTTCACAGATAATCAGGCTCTCAGTTTCTTAAACAGTCAAGAGAAGCTGAATCATAGACACATGAAATGGGTGGAAACTTTACAAGCTTTCACTTTCACACTCAAGCACAAGAAAGGGGTTAAGAACAAAGTAGCAGATGCTTTGAGCCGGAGAGTTCTGACCATAAATCAAATCCAATTGGAGAGTGTTGGGATTGATTCGTTGAAGACAATGTATGCAGATGATGAAGACTTTGGAGAGATCTATACGGTATGTACTTCTTTTGGAGACAAATATCATGTTGAGTTTTCTGAATTTCTGATCCAAGATGGATTACTTTTCAAAGGTGGACAACTGTGTATTCCTAGATGTTCTATGAGACTGAATATTATTCAGGAGAAACATTGTGGGGCTCTGTCAGGACATTTTGGTCTTGATAAAACTCTTGATCTCGTCAAAAGGCATTACTATTGGCCTAAGTTACAGTCAGATGTGAGAAAATTTGTGGAAGCATGTGTAATATGTCAGAAAGCCAAAGGAAGATCCACAAATGTAGGTTTGTATCAGCCATTACCCATTCCTTCTAGGCCATGGGAGAGCATAAGCATGGATTTTGTACTAGGTTTGCCTAGGACAAGGAAAGGATATGATAGTGTTTTTGTGGTAGTCGACAGATTCAGTAAAATGGCACATTTCTTGCCATGTAAAACCACTTGTGATGCTTCATATGTAGCTGATTTGTTTTTCAAGGAGATAGTGAGAATACAAGGTTTACCATTGAACATAGTATCAGACAGAGATGTGAAGTTTATTGGCCACTTCTGGAGAACTCTTTGGAAAAAATTGGGAACTAATTTATCTTTCTCATCAGCCTACCATCCTCAAACAGATGGGCAGACTGAAGTTGTTAACCGTTCATTGGGTAACCTACTTAGGTGTTTAACCAGACAGCATGGAGAGAAATGGGATAATATCCTCCCACAAGCAGAATTTTCTTATAATGACACCATCAATAGGAGTACAGGGAAGTCACCTTTTTAGATAGTGTATGGAATTCATCCAAGGGGTATTCTGGAGCTGAGAGATCTACCTGTAGAAGAACCTATTAGTGCAGATGGTGAAGCTTTTGCTTCAACTATTAAATAAGTACATGATCAGGTCAAGCATCAACTCCAACAGGCTACAACAAAGTACAAAACATATGCTGACCAGAAGAAAAGAGATTTACAGTTTGAAATTGGAGATTTGGTCTGGGTAAATCTGAAAAAGGAAAGGCTCCCCAAAGGTAAGTATACTAAGCTAATGCAGAGGAAGATTGGACCCTGTCAAATTTTAAAGAAGTGTGGACAGAATGCATATGACATCCAACTTCCTCCAGATCTTGGATTGTCACCAATTTTTAATGTCTGTGATTTGACTCCATACAAACCAAGTGCAGATGTAGAACAGGCACCATTGCAGGCAGCGGCTGATGACATTCTGAAGAATGATCCACCAAAGTTGCACCACATCTTAGACTCATGAGTGGTCAAGAAGACTAGAAACAAAGAATACTTGGAGTATTTGGTGGCCTGGCAAGGACAACCCGATTCAGAGGCAGTTTGGATGACTGCTGATTAGATTTCCAATCATGGTGCAGACCTACCAACCCTGATCTCAAAGGGGCTTGAGATCTCTTCTCCCGGGGAGTATGGTGCAGGTGCACCCCTTCAAAAGGACCAATATACACAAGAGGAAGGAGAAGAAGACTAACTTTAAGTTAACATTTCATGTTATCTATAGCATCTTCAAATGTAACATCCAATGTTAGCATTTCCTGTTTATAATGTAATGTTAGCATTTTTTGTATGAAGTTTCTGACAGCTTGGATTAAGGGAAAGTTAATCAAGGTGTCTTAAGCACTAGAGTTCTGCTGTCCTATACTCTGCAGGTGTCATGTAACTAATTAGGAGTCTTTACCAATAGTTTTGAAAAATTCAAATCCCAGAAACAGAGGGGAATGTCAGTCCCTCACATTGGGAAAGATAAAAAGGGAAAAACCTTTTTGTAGCGAGGTGGACGATATATATGTTTTTGTCTTTTGAGAAAAGAAGAGGGGAAAATGTAATTCAGAAGCATTAAGGAGGGCAATGTAATTCAGAAGCATTAAGAAGGAAAATGTAATTCAGAAGCATTAAGGAGGAATAGGAATTCTGGAAATTGCTTTCTTTTTAGAGTCTGAATGCTGTGTAGATACCCTGTATAGAAATTCATTCTGTGTAGAAATTGTATGTAAATTAATTTTGGGTCTCTGTGGTCGAATGAACTAGATAAATCCATTCCACTGGCAGATTTTTGGGGAAATCAGTGGAATAGATTTGTAAACTATCCCCCTCCATTTTTGTTTATTTGTTTGACTGTTAATTATGGTGGGATAGAATTTGCAGAATCCTTTCCTGAGAAGATCATCCTTAAGTATGTGTATTGCTACATTTGCAGAGTGAATATTTTGTGTGTATCCTTTAGTTGTGTCTGTATGAGCATCGTTGAATAGTTTAGATGTCAATTCAAGCTTGAAATGTATGTTTTGGAGACATCAGCGTGAGTTTCCAACTGTGCCTCCGACGAAAAAACCATCGGCGTAAGGATTGATATCAGCGTGCCAAAATTTGATTCATCTGATGGGGAAAGTCTCACCGATAGTAATCGCGGCCGAAGGCATCGGTAGAGTCAGGGCATCGGCCAAGAGGAAGTGTGTTGGTCCGATGGTAGCAAGTCACACCGACAACGGTTTGCATTCAAGTCATCGGCGTGAGCTGTAGGCAAGTCTGGCCGAAAGGGGTCGGCGTAGGAGTTTCAGCGGGACATGAGATATTGGCAGAAGGGAGAAAGGTGGCGCCGACGATAGGAGGTCTCGCCGATAGAGTTGAGGTCATCGACAAGAGAGGGGTATATCAGCGAAAGAATTCAACGCTGGGCTGACGGTAGAGGTCAGCCCGACGGAGGGAACAACATAGTCATCGGAGTGATAACGGAGAAGTCTGGCCGATGTAGTTTATTTCGGCATGAGTCCCCTCATCGGCAGAAAGAAGAAAGGTGGCACCGACGGTAGGTGGTCTTGCCAATAGAGTTGAGGTCATCGGCGAGAAAAGAGGCATCGGCGGAAGAATTCAAAGCTAGAGCGACAGTAGGAAGTCTCACCGATCGGGGTGACGAACAGGGGAGTCACTCCGATGGAGCAGCTGGTGATAAGTGTTCAGCGTGACATTCAGTATCGGTGAACGCTGAAGAAAGGTGGGCTGATAGCCATTGTCTTGCCGATAGGCAAGAGTGGGTACACATTGGTGAGACAATTCCAAAGTCTTGCTGATATAGTTTCTTTTGGCCGTCTTGCGGGCTCCAAGAGGTTTTTGAACTGGTTCACACGCTTTAGCTGGGCATCTGCTCTGCATCAGGTGGTATCAGAGCTAGAGGAAGCTCTGGGAAAGGTTAGTGTGAAAAATTCATTTCTAAAGTTATTTGTTCCATCTAGTAGTAGAAGGAGAAAGCAAAATGTTGGAAGGAGAAGCCTCGGACACTCTTGCAGCAAAGATGTCCAATGCTGAATTGACAGCCTGGGTGAAGAAGCAAATAGCAGAAAGTAGAGCTGATAGAGCTCAGAATCAGGCAATGAAGGAAGAACTAGAGAAGCTGAGGGAAAGAGTGGAGAAAGGGGAAGAAAACTCTGGTGAACGAGAAGATGGGGATGAAGAGGAGACCCCAGAGCAGGAAGAGCTAGAGGTTCCTGCAGACCAGAGACCCTTACTCAATCATAAAATTGTAGAAAGAGTTCTAGCTGCCCAAGTTGAGGAAAAGGATGATTGGGTCATTAATAGTGGATGCTCTCACCATATGACAGGTGACAAAAATAAATTCATAGATTTGGAAAGGTATGAAGGAGAAGTGGTAAAATTTGGTGATAATTCTGCTGGCAGAATCAAGAGTAGAGGAACTATTTCTTTTGATGGAAAGAACAAAACTAGTAATGTACTATATGTTCAAGGCCTGAAGCACAATCTTCTCAGTGTTGGATAGTTGGTGGACAAAGGCTATGATCTCTGATTCAAAAATGGAAAATGCAAGATATTTGAAAGTTCTGGAATAGAGATTGCATCCGGTACTCAAACTAAAGGTAGCATCTTCCACTTGGTTGGTACTGGTAAAAGTTGCTTATTTGTTCAAATTGATCAGAGTTGGTTGTGGCATAGGAGAATGTGTCATGTGAATTTTGATAATATCATCAAGATAAGCAACACTCAGGCTGTAAGAGATCTTCCAAGATTGGTAAAACCTACCAATAGTTTGTGCAAGGAATGTCAGTTGGGTAAACAAAGTAGAGTCTCATTAAAAAGCAAGGAACAATCTTCTACTGGATTATTGGATCTAGTTCATACTGACTTATGTGGTCTGGTAAGAATCAGAAGTGTGCAAGGTGATAGATACTTCATGCTATTGATTGATGACTACTCCCGGATGATGTGGGTAACTTTTCTGAAAGAGAAATCAGAAGCTCCTTAGAAATTCAAAATATTCAAAGCTATGGTAGAGAATGAAACCGGATTAAAATTATAATTTCTGAGGTTTGATAGAGGTGGTGAATTCACATCCGGTGAGTTCATAGAGTTCTGTGAGAAACATGGAATAAAAGATAGTTGTCTGCTCCTAGGACTCCACAACAGAATGGAGTAGTGGAGAGAAAGAACCAGACCATCTAGGAAACATCTAGAACCATGATGATGGAAGCAAATATTCCTCAGATCTACTGGAGAGAAGTTGTAAGCACTGTAGTATATACTCTCAATCGAGTACAAATTAGAAGCAATACCGGTAAGACTCCTTATGAACTTTGGTTTGGCATCACTCCCACTGTGAGATATTTTAAAGTTTTTGGTAGTAAATGTTACATTAAGAGAGATGAAGATCTAGGCAAATTTGATGCTAGAAGTGAAGGAATTTTCTTGGGTTATTCTATCTAAAGCAAAGCATAATGGTGTTATAACAAGAGATTGAGGAAGATTATAGAAAATACAAATGTGAAGGTTGATGAAGGGATTGAAAAACCCTCAAGGTTTTATGAATGTGATGAAGATGATCAGAATGATGTTTTGATCCAAGGAGTCCAAGCTCCCTCTGAAATTTAGATTCAGACTGATCCGATAAATCAGGAAGAAGAGATAAGTTTGAATGAACTTGTTCAAGATTTAGAAGTGCAAGAAACTCCCAAAGTTCCCAGGTATGTAAGACTGAATCACTCTAAAGATCAGATTATAGATGATAAAAGTAAAGGGGTACAAACAAGATGAAGGATTGCTCAAAATTTAGAAGAGTATTGTTTGATTTCAAAGATTGAACCTAAGACAGTGAATGAAGCTTGCAATGATGAAAACTGGACTAAAGCAATGGAGGAAGAGCTGATGCAAATTGAGAAAAATCACACTTGGGATCTTGTTCCCAGACCTAAAAACAAGAATGTGATTGGAACCAAATGGGTCTTCTGGAACAAACTGAATGAAGATGGTGAAATAGTCAGAAACAAAGCCAGATTGGTTTGCAAGGGTTACTCCCAAGTAGAAGGAGTTGATTTTGAAGAAACTTTTGCTTCGGTGGCAAGAATTGAAGTAGTTAGATTATTTCTTGCTTTTGTTGCCTTCAAGGATTTCAAAGTATATCAGATGGATGTCAAATCTACCTTCCTGAATGGTGACTTGGAAGAAGTATACATTAAGCAACTAGATGGTTTTCAATTGTCTGATCATGGTGATATGGTCTGCAAGTTGAAGAAAGCACTGTATGGACTAAAGCAAGCCCCAAGAGCCTAGTATGAAAGATTGGATAAGTATCTTTTGAAGATTGGTTTCAACAAAGGTACTGTTGACAGTAATTTGTATTTCAAAATTGATCATGAAAATATCTTGATTGTTGAAGTGTTTGTTGATGATATCATTTTTGGAGGAAGAGATAGTATGTGCAAAACCTTTGCAAATTAAATGAAAGGTGAATTTGAGATGTCCATGTTTGGGGAAATGAATTTCTTCTTGGGTCTACAAATCACTCAAACAAAGAAAGGAATCTTCATTTCTCAGACCAAATATGTGAAAGAATTGTTGAAGAAATTTGGGACAGAAGACTCAAAACCAATGAATACTCCCATGGAAACCAGATGCAAATTGAGCAAAGATGATGACTCTCCTAAGACTGATCAGAAAAAGTACAGATCAATGATTGGAGGATTATTATATCTCATTCAAACTAGACCTGACATTATGAATGTTGTTGGTCTTGTTGCTAGATTCCAAGCTGATCCTAGAGAATCTCATGTCAAGGCAATCAAAAGAATTTTTAGATATCTGAAAGGGATAGTTGAGTATGGGTTGTGGTATCCTAGAGATCATAATTTCTCTCTTCATGCATATACTGATGCAGATTGGGCAGGAGATGTGGATGACCAGAAGAGTACCATTGGTGGAGTATTCTTTTTTGGGAAGAGATTAGTTTCTTGGCTGAGCAAGAGACAAGAGGCAATATCTCTGTCCACTGCAGAAGCAGAATATATTGTAGCAGCAGGTAGTTGCACTCAAGTTTTGTGGATGAAGCAAATGTTAAGAGATATGAGAGTAGAGTATAAGGAGCCTATCACAATCTTCTGTGATAATTCAAGTGCAATAAATATATCTAAGAATCCAATGTTGCATTCAAAGACTAAACACATATCTATCAAGTTTCACTTTTTCAGAGAGCAAGTGAACAAGAATGAAGTCAGATTGGAGTTTGTGCCTTCCAAGGATCAAATTGCAGATATCTTTACCAAACCTCTACCTAAGGACTCTTTTGAGTATCTCAAGGAGAAGTTAGGGGTTATTACCCCTCCAGTGATGAACTAAGGTGCACTGATGTGCATCAGTTTGGTGGATATCACAGTCATATCTTGTGGTCTGGATTGATGTTTGGGAAGCTGCTACTCAGGGGGAGTAGCTGATATGGTTTTGAAGTAATGCAAGTGTGTCCTTTGCCATTCATTACAAAGGGGGAGAGAAGACATGTGAAAAACAAGTGGTTGCTGATCAAAGGGGGAGCAGTAAAGGAAGAGAAGACATGTGAGTGGTTATTGCTGATAGGGGGAGTAGTGACAGTATGGAGAAGTTCTTGTCTTGATGGTTAAAATAGTTTTTACATCATATATTGCCATCAATGATAAAGGGGGAGATTGTTGCAAGTATGAGCCTAACCGGTGTTGTCATTGATGTCAACATACTCATGTTGCATTGATGATAAGGATTGAATGAGCTGTATGTTGAGGATATTGAGAAAATTGGTCCTATCAGGAACAAAGAAGAATAGTAAAGATAGTGAGGTAAAGATCCTAGCTTAGATGAATATAAGAGGATGTGCATCAAAGGGTTTGTAGATATATATCTTAAGATAATCCAGTAAATATTTTAGAGGTCCGCATGAAGATCTGAATAAGTTATGGCTGCTTAAGTAGAACTAGTTCTGGTAGGTGTTCAGAGGTGACAGAGTGATACAAAAAGATCCGGTGAGCTCCGGAAATGCAATATCTTACTATGTGGATTTGGTGGAGTGTTTAATAGGCCAATGTGAATTGACAACACAATTAGCTCATGGTTTGAAGGTCCGCAAGCATCTATTACATTATGACAGTAATGATAGACTGTGTTCTTGAGGTTTCGGATGAAGGAGAGAAGGATTTCAGCAAGCAGATGTAGTGTGGATGTTCTTGATAATTTAAGAAAGCCTGTGGATGTCTTTGGATTGTGTTTAGTTCGTGTTGGGGGTCCACATTGAAGTTTAAGCTCGTGATTGAAGAATAACCTCTAGATGATGGTGTTCTTCTCAAGACAGGCCGACCGGATGAGTTACACATCCTGCGGATGATCTTGAAGATGTTATGTGAATATTGGCGTGTTCTTAGAAGAAGATTGAAGTCTCAGATCTATGTGGCCAATAGTGTGTTGTGTGAAGTCTTTTGTAATAAGTCATGTTGTATTTATGTACTTTCTCTGTAATGTATGCCGACTTGGATGATAATTCCTAAGTTGATGTCTTGTATAAATAACGAGTTGTAAAGTCATTTCAAAGGGGTCTTGTGGAGATGAGAGTGTGGTAGAGAGGAGAAGAGCGAAAAGCAGAGAAAAAGTTTTGGGCTTAAATGGAACTGACTCAAGCATGGTGAAGATGCTATTCTCCAGTTCAAGTATGTGATACTTATTATTCTGTAGATAGTGTGTCTCTTATAGGCAGTGAGCCCTAATTGGCATGTGCCATTTTGTTCATTCTATTCTTCTAACAAAGAATATAATCTTGGGTTAATCACCCCATGGTTTTTCCCTTAACCAGGTTTTCCATGTCAAAATCTTGGTGTCTTGTGTATTAATATGGTTTAGCTCTTGATTTAATGCATTATGTTTCCATGATTGATTTATTATTATGCTGCTAAATTACAAAGTGAATTAAGTGTTTAATTGGAAGAAAGTTTTAGACAACTGATTCACCCCCCCTCTCAGTTGTCTACCTAAAACCTAACATCCTCTACCTCGGCTTGTCCTAGACTGCTATGGGCCCATCCCTGAAGCCGTCAACCGTGAACTGTCTGCCCTCCGTGAGGACACAGCCACTAATTGGCTCCTATAACTCAGCACCCTCTCGTCTGCTGGAACTACTCTATGATATAACCCTCTGTAATATTGTGTTTGCACTCGCACTGTAGCCAACTCCCCCATCACCTGTGTCACCTAAGCCTGAGCCTATGTCAATTGTGTCACAAGCAGTACTGTCACTGGGTCAGTACCCAGGGTGGCTATGGCTACATCTCTCTCTCTCATGTTAGGGCCTATACCCTAGCCAGTGTTGCATCTCTCTGTCCAATCAAAGCTTGTACCCTAGCCAGTGTGGCATCCCGCTTTGTAGTGATGCCGACAATGATCCCCATGTCTCCCTCTCTTTGAGCCTCAGCAGCTCTCACCTGTGCCCTCAACTATTTCACCTGGCCTCATAGCAATGTCACTGCATCCCCCTGCACCTACTACTGTGGGTTAGGATGATTAGGTACATATGGTACCTATAGAACAACTGCTTGTTGTACTACCATCTAAACCTCTGCCTGCTAGGCCACCTGTTGTGCCTTCTACTGGGGTGGGGCCTACCCCATTCTCTGCCGCTGTCTCAACCAATCGTCATCTCCTCTATCTCCTTGTCCTCCTCCTCCACCATCTCCTCCATCTCCTTGGCCTCCACCATCTCCACCTCTCCTCCTCCTCCACCTCCTCCTCCGTCTACCTCCATCATCCTCCTGCTCTGACTCAACCTCCTTTAGCCAAGGAGCTAACTCTCCCGGACCTAAGTACCTCAAGAACGGGTGTGTAGCAAACCAATCCTTGAAATCCTATGTCATCCTTGCATCTACTATCTTCCTCCTCATTGGCCATGCTTGATAGGGAGTCTGAAGAAAATCTACTCAGGCCTCCTCATATGAATCCAATGGTCCCCATTATCACCACTTAGCAAATGTCCTCGCAAAAAGAGCCTACTCCTGTGGCATACCCTAAACCTACTCAAACTATCGTAGGACGCAGTTGACTATGTGCCTCTCCAATATGTGTGGAGTCTGACCAATCAACCACTGCATCTGAAACACATAGGGCAGCTCATCTACCTCATCATCCCATACCTCACACTCCACATAGGGCTGCCACACTACTGCATCCACATTATCTAACTAATGGCGCCAGTACTCTAACTTACCCAGCTTATGCTGAGTAAGTACACCAGCATAACCATAGGAGTATGGCTCATCTCTTTGTTGTTGAAATGTGCAAATGGGCTGTGTCACTGCAATATGCTCCTAGGCCTAGAACTGTAACAATGAAACCCCTGCAGACATACTAGCTACTCCATGGTAGACAACTTGATGCATATCATGGTATAGATGGGAAGAACGCAGACACTCCAAGAAAAATGGGTACCCTCAGTTAGCATCCTCTCTAAGGTCTGACCCCAGCCAACTGGAAAACCTTGTGATCTCTGATTGGGGCATACAACACCTCTGATCAAGCCAGCCAAAATCCCAGGAAAGTACTCATAGTAATCATACATGTCCTGCCAGCTGATAACTGACCCTGCTATGTTAGGATCATCAAAAACCCTCCTGCACTCAGCTAACCTGGCATCATGTTGAGGGCCATACTCTACTTGCTCCCCTACTATAGGGAGGTGCAGGATCCTGTAAACATCCTCCAAAGTAATAGTGATCTCACTAGTGGGGAGGTGGAATGTCCCATCCTCACTGTGGAAGCACTCCACCAGAGCAGTCAGCAAACCAAGGTTCACACGCACCTCAGACATGAAGCAAACATAATATAATCTAATCACACCGAGCACCAGATGATCTGCCTCGGTCAGCATGTGTCATGGCCGCATCATAATAGGAAAATGTTCCCGCAACATGAGAGTGTCAGAAATATCCTCCTATAATCAACTAAGCAATACATCAACCATAACTGTATCAATGCAAACTTGCTCAACTATCAAACCTACCAAAATGAATTAACATATCAAATTGATCAAACCAAGCATATAATCTCTTGTCTAGATTCTATCAATTTCAGAGATCGCTTATCAATTGTTGCATCGATCAAGATACCAATTGAGTCAATTTCGCTAAGTAACTAACTATCCTAGGCAAATGTACCATTCTAGGTGGCATTTACGCAGTATCCAAGCAAACACATAACTTCATAATGCATGCGCTGCCAAAAGGAGTAAATGCGCAGTTCTGCAACAAATGTGTAGCTCTGGTCCACAAATGCATAGAACTAACATATGCATAGCAGAACAACTTAAATGCATGACAGCATAGCACATACACAGAAACATAGAACAAATGCACAGCAAGAAAACCTAAATGCGTTAAAATAAAACATATGCATGGTTTCGGGGCACAAATGTGCTGAAACCCAAAGCTATGCATTTACTCTCCTATCTTTGACATGCATTTATTGCACTAATAAATGCACCTAGCCTAAAATTGATGACATACATATCGGGGGTCTTGCCCCAACTGCCCGCTTGAATCGCCGAAGCTGCTCGAAACGATGCTCCTCGTGTGGAATATCCATATTTCTGCTGACTGCTCTAGCTCCTACACTCTGCAAAGCTTCTAGTATCTCTCACCAAATGACAAGTGTGAAAATGACTAGGATTGTGGACCCACCTTCTATATATAGACATGCAACCCTAACTAGCTATGTGGTGACCTGGCCTACTCTCCGCTCCCTTTCTCCTCTGCTTTTTAAAGTCGTATCTTGTTTTCTTCACCCTAACCTAACAGTTCAACCTATCTCATCGTGAGATTATCTATCTCACGCACTCAAAATTTTCTTCCCGTCCAATCTCCTGAGGGGACATTCTAGTGTCATACAAACTTGTACCAGGGGTAAACTGGGGCATGTATCAATCACAGATGTTCTTATTCTTTGAAACAACATGATAAAACACATTACATTAAAGAGGGGCAAAATGTATACACCTAAAAGTGACATGACTCTAGCTAAATAAATATTTTAAATATTTATTTCATTTTAAATTCCTCTATCAATAAATAAATAAATCAATTTATTTATTTGATTCACATTCCTTCACCAAAATTAAATAAAATCATTTATTTAATTAAATCTTCCAAATTCTTCTAAAATCATTCTAAATTAAATAATACCAAATTATCTAATTAAATTCTTTGCATTCCCTATATTTAAATAAATCCAAATATTTGTTTAAATTATCTATTTCCTCCAAAATTGAATTAATACCAAAAATAATTCAATTGATCCATGTGCACATGTAATTAAATATTTCTAATATTTAATTAGCTAATATTCTCTCACCCACATGTCCTATTTCTCCTCCAGTCAAATTAGTTAACTCATCAATCAAATCTATTAACTAATTGGTCATCTGAGTTCACTATTCAATCATCTTAGTCAACTCCCCAATTAGCCCACTTACCTCTCCAATCAACCCAATTAACTGGTCAGTCATCTCAGTTAACTCTCCAATCTATTATGTTAACTCCCTTGATGCATGAAGGTTTGGACACTTGTCCTCTCCCTATTCACGTACATCCTCTCAAATTTCTTCAATCGTTGATCTTCTTAGTCATTCTACACCATTGATCTTCTCTCTCACAAATCTATAAATACAACACCTATTCCTCCATTTGAATCATCCAAGCTTTTTATAAACTTACTCTACAGGAATCACAACGTGCCTTTGGCACAAATCACTCCATAGCTTGAGATCAATTGTCATATCAATTATTATCACCATTATCATTTGTATTGTGAAGATCATCTTCATTACAAACCTATCAATAGCCATTCTCCATTGTCATCTTCGAAAAAAGCAAGGAAGTGCACCTTCTGAGGGCTCTATTCATACAAGAGATCAATTCGAGATAGGCGACCAATGGAAGTCATGGAATAGAAAGGTTTGCAAGGTAGTGTGTTCTTTGTGTTTGACCTTATTTGTTTCATTTTCTATTGAGTTATTGGATTATATTGATATGTTGATATTGTTCCACATATTTTGATAACACCTTCTAAAATGACTGCAACATACTCTGCTTCTATAGATAAGAGAGAAACAATACTTTGCTTCTTTGAGCTCCAAGTAATTAAACCAGAACCAAAAGAAAAGTAATTACCAGATGTAGATTTTTGGTCATGCAAACTACCTCCCCAATCTGAATCACTAAAACCAACAAGATTGAACCTTTTAGAAGTGTAGTAATGAATACCAAAATTTAGAATGCCTCCCACATACCTCAAAAATCTCTTGGCTACCTTCATATGTATTTCAGATGGCTCTGTCATGTACCTTGAAACAAGTGAAACTGAATAAGCAATATCAGGTCTTGTGTGAGTTAAAAACATTAAACTACCAATAATGCTCCGATAAGCTATCTCATCAATTATTTTAGCACCATCATCTCTACAAAAAACAACTCCATAAGCAACTAGAGTGGAGATTGGTTTACAATCAACCATATCAAATTTCTTCAACATATATTTCGCATACTTTGTTTGGCAAATAAAAATTTCATTCTTACTTTGATAAACCTCCATTTCTAGAAAATATTTCATGATACTTAAATCTTTCATCTCAAATTCATTCATCATAGCAACTTTGAATTCATCCTTCATCTTAGAACTGCTACCCATATACAACAAGTCATCAACATATAAACTTATAATAAGAATATCATTACCTTCTTGTTTGAAGTAAAGGGTAGGTTCACTCTTACTTCTCTTGAAGCCATTATCCTGAAAGTATCCATCAATCCTGGCATACCATGCTCTTGGTGCTTGCTTGAGGCCATACAAAGCCTTCTTCAACTTGTAGACATGATTTTATTTTCCTTGTACTTCAAAACCTTGTGGTTGTTCCACATATACTTCCTCTTCTAAGTACCCATTCAAGAAGGCACTTTTCACGTCCATATGATGTATGCTCCATTTCTTTTGAGTTGCTAATGAAATCAACATTCTGATGGTCTCTTGTATTGCAACTGGTGCAAATGTCTCTTCATAATCAAGCCCATACCTCTGTGTTAAACCTTTGGCAACTAATCTTGCTTCATGTCTTTCAACACTCCCATCACTATTAAACTTGGTCTTATAGACCCATTTGGTGCCAATCTTCTTCTTGTCATGTGGAAGCTTTGTAAGCTCCCAAGTATCATTCTTGTGAATGGAATCTATCTCTTCTTGCATTGCTTGCATCCAAACCTCATTAGTACATGCTTCTTCAAAACATGATGGTTCAAAATTAGCCTTGGTAAATAAAGAAAAATTAACTATCTCACCTATTGGATTTTCTTCATGTGCTTGATTTGCACTCCTTTGATAAATAGCACTCAATCTTCTTACCTTCCTTGTAGAACTTGGACTTGAAGTTGGAATTAATGAGATGCTACTTGGTGGACTTGTAGCTCTTGGAACTTAAATGTTAGTGGGCTGCTCATGATCAATATCATCAATAATAACATCATTTAAAATAGATTTTGACTTCTCCATATGGCCTTTTTGATGACCATAAACTCCCCTTTCATCAAAAATCACATCTCTTGACACAATAAGCCTATTAGTGAGAGGATTATATAACTTGTAAGCCTTACTTTCCTCACTATATCCAACAAAAATACATGACTCACTTTTGGGATCTAACTTTTGTCTCTTTTGATCAGGAACATGAACATAGGCTAAACAACCAAAAACTTTGAAATGATTAACATTTGGTTTTTTCTCATACCAGGCTTCATAAGGAGTCATCTTCTCAAGTGCACTAGTGGGACTCCAATTGAGAATATATACTGCTATAGCAACTGCATCTCCCCAAAACAAATTGTGTAACCCCTTTGTTTGTAGCATACTCCATGTCATCTCCACCACTGTACGATTCTTCCTTTCAGCTACACCATTTTGTTGAGGTGTGTAGGCAGTGGTGAGTTGCCTTCTGATGCCATGCATATCATAATAATCTTGAAACTCTCTTGAACAAAATTCTCCTCCATGATTTGTTCTTAAACATTTGATGTTGCACCCTTTCTCATTTTCCACAAGTGCTTTAAACCTCTTGAATGTATCAAGGGCTTCATCCTTGGCCTTCAAAAAATAAACCCAACATTTTTGTGAGTAATCATCAATAAAAGTGATAAAATATGATGACTTACCCAAACTCTTTGTTTTCATAGGAGCACAAATATCTGAATGACTAAGATGAAGCGAGTAATGGGCCCTCCATGCATTGCCCTTTGAAAACTTTTTCCTTGCATGTTTGCCTTTAGCACATCGTTCACAAATCTCCTTATGCTCTTCAACCTTGGGCAAACTAGAAACTAATGCTTGTGATGTTAGAATCTTCAAACTGTGAAAATTTAAATGCCCATACCTGAGATGCCACAACCAACTTGTATCCTCATATGCCATATTGGCAAGGCTACTATTATGTTCACCAAAATTCAATGGGAACATCCTATTCTTTGTCATAGGCACAACTGTAACCGCTCTATTGCCTTGATTCTTATCATAAATTATACATTGCTGATTTTCAAAAACAACTTTATAATTCTTCTCACACAATCGCCCAACACTCAAAAAATTATGCTTTAACTATAGAGTGTAATAAATGTCTTTAACACTCTTCATACCTTCTTTTGTATGGACTTCCATAGCTCCTTTTGCAAAAACCTTCAATGATTTGTCATCACCAAGATGAATCTTGGATTTGAAACTTTCATCCATTGTTGAAAACAACTTTTCATTCCCTGACATATGGTTAGAACATCCAGAATCTAAATACCAAACATCTTTGCTATTATTTTCAGCTTTGGCATAGGATAAAAATAAATGATCTGGAGGATTATCATTACCTTCTTGAGCATAATTAACACTTTTACCTTCTTTTAATCTGCAATCCCTTTCAAAGTGGCCATACCTATTACAATGGTAACATTGGACATTTCTTTTATCAAATCTGCCTCTACCTCTTCCTCTAGAACCACCTCTTCCTCTTGAACCACCTCTGCCTCTATTTCCTCTTGACTGATTTTGATTTTGACCTCTACCTTGGCCTTGATTGTTCTTGTTGCTACTGCTGACATCTTCATTCTTTATGATTTGCAATTTGGACAAAAAAGCTTCCGCATCACCTTCAAATGAATCTCTTAATCTCTCTTCATGAGACATAAGAGATCCAACTAGATGATCAAAATGAAGGGTTGTCAAATCTTTGCTTTCTTCTATGAATATGGCAACATGATTCCATCTTGGCGTGAGAGTTCTCAACACTTTTTTGATCAAAGACTCATTGTTCACAATTTCTCCAAGTGTAGCCACCTTATTGACCACATCTTTAACTCTGACACAATATTCACTCACACTTTTAGCTTCTTGCATCTTCAAATTCTCAAAGTCTCTCTTCAATATTTGCAGCTTGATAGTTCCTTGACTTGGTCACTGCCCTAGTAAGCTTCCTATAGAGTCTTCCAAGCATCTTTGGCTGACTTTGCACTTGAAATTCTTGGAATTAAGCTCTTATCAAGAGCTATTTGAATGTGAAACAAGGCTTGAGCATTCTTCTTCTTGGCCTCCTTCTTGGTTGTTCTTTCAATGGATGTGAGGGCATTCCAATCAACTGGCTCCTCTTAACCTGATTCAACAATCTCCCACAAATCTTTTCCTATCAAAAATGTCCTCATTTTGATGCACCAATAATCATACTCATTTTCATCAAATTCTGGAATGGGCAAGGAATTAGAATTCGACATGATAAATCTTTGGTGAAATTCCAACTACTAAATCTTTAACCCAAAAGAAAATACCTACTTTGATACCAAATGTAGAATCTGCACCCATAGGTTATGAAATATAACAATAGAAAAAGATAAAAACAATTAACTCAGAAAAATAGGACAGAACAGAGTCTCTGTATTTTACAGGTTTAAAAACATGTATAACTTTTATTGATCTGCTATATTAATAACAAGTTTTACAAAGGCTATTTAAAAAAGAGGACACAGCCTCTAAATAGTTTGCTATTACTAAAAATAGACTGAAGAGAACTAAAAGACTAACCATGCATTTAACATGCATTGTTCTCTATGATAGATAACATGCAGCTCAACGATCAAAATAAACTTTTCTAACTGAAACTTAAAATCTTTAAACTGCTCTAACTCTAAATAAAGGAATGCACATGGGACAAGAGCCAACATGCAATTTATTCTGGAAACAAACTAAAACTAAAAGTCTGTGCATGAAGATAATATGGTAGAACTGATTGTACAACATTAGTTATCAATAGTTTCTTGTGCAGGTATGTTCTGTAATGGCTATTCTTAAACATCATCCACTTCAACAGTTAATTGTCAATTTTGGCCAATAAAATAGAACAAATAATTACCACTTTTTGGTATGGATGAGGTGTAAATTCGCTATTGATTGTTTGACCATTGAAGTGGGTGATGTTTAAGTAGAATGTTCTAGATCACCCTCTCCTTTATAGTGGAACAACATATTCACCAAAGAAATTGAGCATGGTGTATTGTACCTTACAATCTCATATTCACCAAGGAAAATGACATGATGCAGTTTGGAATCTTCTTTGTGAATATAGTTCACCTTCCAAACTGCATCACGTCTCCATTCCCTGCCCACATCTACTGGGAACCATACCTTCAAATGGTGAGTTTTAGATGGTTTTAAATTAAATCAACTGTATCCTCCTACAATGCTTGTGGCATATAGCTAATCTTAATATATACAATCTAAACTGATAACTAAAACTTCTCTCAAGATCAATCATCTCCCTACTATTTTGGCTCAAACCCCACAAGTTTTCTCAAAACCATTTATTTTTTAAGCTCCACAACTCTTTCAAATTTACATAATTAACTTTAAATAGGGTAGCTTGTCCATATATAACCTTAATTCCAAATGAATCTGGGTTTTAGAACATGTTAGGCATGTGTTGCTGGAATAAATCTATTCCATTCTCTTCAAAAATGAGCTGAACAAAATTTGTGAAATAGAGGTTTGAGAGTAGTTTTATCTCTAACAAGTGACAAACAAGTAGTTGCAGGGCATGGGTTTTAGTAGTGATGACATTCTAACACTCTTGTCTATTAAAATGCAGTATAGGCACAATAGTGTTGGCAGGTAGGGGGGTTTTGCTTGCTGTCCAAAACAAAGATACAACAATGTGGACACCACAGAAAAACGAACACAAACACAAGAGAGAGAGAGAGAGCAGAGTACATAGAAACAAGCAATAATATATTATATTTTCCTCTTCAAAATTACATTCAAAACTTCATACACATTCAATGGCAGAGCTACTGCTCTATTTTCTAATTTGCCTAATCACTGGACCTTCCACAAAACATTCACCTTCTATTCTCTGCTATTCTATTGTTTCCTTCTACTGCAATCTTCTTGTTCTCTACTAGAACATTCCCCTTACATCTGCTGCTGCTGTAGGCTATCTCTCATTCATTCCATATGGTCAACTATTTTCCCTCTTTTGTCTCACTCAAACATGCCTAGCAAAAATTGGTGCTTAGCCAAATTCAAAATCAACTACCATCACAAATTTTTTGCTAGCAATAACTACTGGAAAGGGGCGTTAGATGGAGGATCCCAAAACTGACCGGAGGCTGGCTACAGCTAATAGTTTGACGGAAGATTAATTTTCTAACACTCCCTCTTAATTTGATGTCAGATGTCATTCAACAATTTTCTTTCTGGAATTGATCTCCAGAGTTATACCTTTGCATTTGCCTTTCCGGAGCAGGTCTCTAGAGCTATTTCTGTCATTTTGGATCACCTCCAGAGCTCTTTTCTACATCTCTGGAGCACTCTGTCTGCATCTTTGGAGCTAACTCCCTGCATCTCCAGAGCATTTCCAGAGCTGCATAGACTTTCCAGGGTTGAACCTCTGGAGCTCTACTATTGTCTTTCTAGAGCTAAATCTCTAGAGTTGTCTTCTTTCTGGGGATGCAGACCTCCAGAGCTATCAACAATGCCAAGCCTATCTCTTAGGCATTCAAAAGAATCTTTTGGCAATACCTATGTAAAAATGTCAGTGAGCTACTACTCAGATCTGCAATACTGTAACTCAATCTCTCCTCATTCTACCAACTCCCTTATAAAATGATAATAGATCTCAATGTGCTTTCTTCGTCCGTGGAAGACTAGATTCTTTATCAAGGCTATTGATGAAACATTGTCACAATGAAAAATTGTACCATCTTCTTGCTACTCATTCAAGTCTACAAGGATCCTTCTCACCCAAATAGCCTGACAAGCTGCTGCATTTTCTACAATATACTCAGCTTCTACTATAGAGAGAGAGACAATGGGCTGCTTCTTGGATGCCCATGATATCATGCCTGAACCCATGTGAAATACATAGCTGGATGTGCTCTTCCAGTCATCTACATTACCTACCCAATCACTATCTGTGAAACCAGCCAACTTAAACTCATTAGAAACACCATATAATATGCCATAACCTGTTGTGCCATTCACATATCTCAGGATCCTCTTTCCTTCTTACCAATGTGTGTCCTTAGGCTTCTCCATGAACCTAGAAATCAGGCTTACAACATACATCAAATTAGGCCTAGTGGCTGTCAAGTACATGAGGCTTCCAACCATGCTCTTATAGAGGGTTGGGTTTACTTCCTTCCTGTTGTTCTGTTTACTCAATTTCAGACTTGTAGCTATTGGTGTAGGGACAAGTTTACTATTCTCCATTTTAAATCTCTTCACAATCTGTTTGGCATAGTCAGTTTGCAAAATAAATATGCCATGCTCTGTTTGTTTGACCTCAATGCCAAGAAAATACTTTAGCAGACCTAAGTCTGTCATCTTAAACTCATTCTTCATTGCCTCTTTGAAATCAACAATGAGGAGATCACTATTGCTAGTAAAAATTAGATCATCTACATACAAAACAATAATCAAAATATTACCTTTAGCTGCTTTGATGTAAAGAGTGGGCTCACTATTGCTTTTGCTAAAGCCATTTCTCACTAAATATGAGTCTATTCTACTATACTATGCCCTAGGTGCTTGTTTCAGCCCATAGAGAGCTTTTTAGAGCCTATATACTTTGTCCTCTTGCCCTGGGACTTCATAGCCAAATGGCTGATCCACATACACTTCCTCTTTTAGCACTCCGTTCAAGAAGGTTGACATTACATCCATTTAAAACACCTTCGACTTATGTTGGGCTGCTATTGCTATGACTGCCTGAACTATTTCCAACCTTGCAACTGGTGCATATGTCTCATCATAGTCTCTTCCAAGCTGTTGTTTGTACTCTTTGACAACTAGCCTTGCCTTATGTCTTTCAATCTTTCCTTCAGCAATAGACTTGGTCTTATAGACCCACTTAACTCCAATCACTTGTTTACCCTTGGGTAAATCAGTTAGTTGCCATATGTCATTCCTCTCTATGGCATCCATCTCTTCATCCATGGCCTTACACCATTTCTCTTCTTTCACAGCTTCTTTAAAGTGCACTAGATCACTACAAGAAAATAATGAAAAATCCAAATTCTCATCCATATCAGCATACCTTGTGCTGTCATAAATCTCCTTCACACTTCTTGTCCTCCATGGCATCAATGATGCGAGTGTGGGGTATGAATTACCTCTGGAGCTGCTGCTGTTCTGACCTTCAGAGCTACTGTACTGCTGATCTCCGAAGCTACTGCTCTGCTAAAGTCTAGAACTGCAGATCTCCAGAGTTGCAGACCTCCGGAGCTGCTGATCTCCAGAGCTACTGTGTTGCTATCCACCTCTGGAGCTACTCTACTAAACACCTATGGAACTACTATTTTCCAATGCTCTATGGTAGTTTCTCCCTGAGCTACTACTCTCAGTAGTTCCTCCAGAGTTGCTGTCCTCCAGAGCTTCTTCATCTTCAAGGGGTATTGTAACTGAAATACCCATGGTGCTGTCCACCATTCCATCCCATGCTTCATTCTCAATGAACTCAACATCCCTGTTGATCAAAACCTTTTTGGTGATGGCATTATACAGTTTGTAGGCTTTTTACTCTTCACTATAGCCTATGAAGATACATTTTTCACCTCTATCATCAAATTTCTGCCTCTTCTCTTTAGGCACGAATGCATATGCCACACACCCAAAGATTCTTAGGTGTTCAACACTCCAATTGTTGTTTGTCCATGCCTCTTGTGGAATCCTATCACGAACAGCCTTTGTAGGACACCTATTCAATAGGTAAACCATTGTTACTACAGCTTCACCCCAAAAATCATGTGATAGTCCTTTTGCTTTCAGCATGCTTGTTGCCATCTCTTAAATGGTTCTATTTTTTCTTTCAACCACTCCATTTTGCTGTGGAGTACACCTAGTTGTAAACTGCTTTTATATGCCTTCATTCATGTAGAAATTCAGAAATTCCTTAGAGATATACTCTCCCCCTCTATCTTTTCTTAGGGCTTTGATATAGTGGCCACTTTGCTTTTTAGCTGATGCCTTAAACCACTTGAATTTCTTGAAGGTTTTTGACTTGTTCTTCAAAAAATAAACCCAAATTTTTCTGCTGTAATCATCTATGAATGTCATAAAATAAGTATTTCCAGCCAAGGTGTGGATTTTCATGGGACCACACAAATCTGAGTGCACCAACTCCAATGGTTCTTTTGCTCTCCTAGAATACTATGATTGAAAGTGTTGTCTATGCTACTTTCCTAAAATGCAGGCTTCACATTTTCCATCGGGCTCTACAATGTTTGGTAGCCCTCTAACCATGCCTTTCTTGGACAATAAACTCAAACCAAAAAAACTTAAGTGCCCATACCTCAAATGCCACAATTTGGATGGGTCTTTGATGACTGTCCTAAAGGCTATTTGTTGTCCCACTGCTGTGAGTGCAGGAGATAGTGCTGGGAACTACACCAGAGATAGCACCGGAGATGGCACCGGAGACTCTATGTGTATCCTAAGAGGAAACATTCTATTTCTTGTCATCTGCACTGCTGCAATCACTTTCTTATTGCCTCCTTTGTCAAATATTGTGCACTCTCCATTTTCCATCAAGATTTTATAACTATTTTGGACCATCTGTCCAATGCTCAATAGGTTATGTTTTATGCCAGGGGCATAGTATACATCCTGGATCTTCCTCCTTTCACCATTCTTGGACTGAATGTTGACTGTACCTTTTCCCATGATGAGAACTTGCTCATTGTTTCCCATTTTTATTTTAGTCTTTATCCTGCTATCTATGGAGGCAAAGAAGTTTTTATTTCCACTCATGTGGTTACTACAACCGTTGTCTAGATACCATACTTCATCACTACTCCTCTCAGCAAGGTTGCAAATAATAAAAACATTTGACTATTTTTCATTTTTAGCCTTGTTCTGATTTGCTACATTAGCATTTTGGCCTCCATGATCACATTGTTTCTTTCTACAGTAACTAGCATAATGACCAAACTTATGATAGTAATAACATTGAACATTACTTTTGTCATACCTCTGATCAGAACTGTTCTTCTTCTTTTCTTGATAGCTTGGTTGTGAGCTTCTTACCACTTCTTGGCTATTTGAAACTCCTCTTCTAGAGTTGCTTCTTCCTCTACCTCTTTGACCTCTACCTTTGCTATTTCTTCCTCTTCCCCTACCTCTTGCATTGGTTTGAGCCTTGAAAGCTTGCTCAAGGGAAGAAGCGGATCTATTCAACTGCTGGTCATGGCTTTGTAGAGAACCCATCAACTCATCCACTATCATCTTGGACATGTCCTTAGTCTCTTTAATGGTTATGACAATAGGGTCAAATCTAGATGGTAGGCTCCTTAGGATTTTCTCAACAATCCTTTGATCATCCATGGTTTCTCCATTTATCCTTAGCTGATTTATCATGGTAGAAACCCTAGTATGAAAGTCTAAAATAGATTCACTCTCCATTTGTAGGGTCTCAAAATCTCTCCTAAATAGCTAGAGTTTCACTGATCTCACCTTGTCAGTCCCCTTATAATTGTTCTACAATATTTTCCATGCCTATTTTGAGTAGTTTGCTACTGCAATGCGGGGGAAAATAGCCTTTGTCAAGGCTGCCTCAATTAGACTGAGGGCTTTTGCATCCTTCATTCTTGTTTCCTTCAATTGGTTCCTTTGAGCTTTAGATAGGGCTGCATAAGCTGCTGGGTCTATGATGTCTGTGAATCCAATGATGACCAACTCCCATAGGTCATTAGCAACCAGTATTGTCTTCATCTTCTTAGCCCACATTGCATAGTTCTTCCCATCAAATGTAGGTGGATATTGTCATCTTTTGTTGTCCCCACCTGCCATGCTTCTCAAATTTGAGAAGGTTGATAATGCCTCGACAAACTAGGGCTTATATAAAACACCCACGAAAATTTTCTAACTGTCTAGAAAAACAAATCTCTGATACCACTTGTTGGCAGGCAGGGGGATTTTGCTTGATGTCCAAATCAAAGCTACAGCAATGTGGACACCACAAAAAAACAAACACAAACACAAGAGAGAGAGAGAGAGCAGAGTACATAGAAACAAGAAATAATATATTATGTTTTCCTCTTCAAAACTACATTCAAAACTTCATACACATTCAATGGTAGAGCTACTGCTCTATTTTTTGATTTGCCCAATCACTGGACCTTCCACAAAACATTCACCTTCTATTCTCTGCTATTTTATTGTTTTCTTTTGCTACAATCTTCTTGTTCTTTGCTGGAACATTCCCCTTACATCTGTTGCTGCAGGCTTTTCTTTTCTCTGTCTTTTTCTCTCTAACTTTTCTTCTGCTGTTGTAGGCTATCTCTCATTCATTCCATATGGTCAACTATTTTCCCTCTCTTTTGTCTCACTCAAACATGCCTGGCAAAAATTGGCGCTTAGCCAAATTCAAAATCAACTACCATCATAAATTTTCTGCCAGCATTAACTACTGGGTAGGGGCATCAGATGGAGGATCCCAAAACTGACGGGAGGCTGGCTACATTTAATAGTCTGATAGAAGATTAATTTTCCAACAAGTAGTGGTGGAACGGTGAACCTGGGAGTTGCATGGTGGTTGCTGGAGTCTAGAGAGAACATATGCCAGTCTCTTTTCCCTCTAAACAGCCCTTGGATATGCTTAAGTGAGCGCATATTTTTTTTATGCTTCAGTCATGGGGTCTAGTGGGTTTCAGAAGATATTTGGCACACTCAGAGTTTATCCCTAGCTGAACTAGTTCTTCTTAGGGGGAGTAGTTGTTCCCATAATCGTCTGTGTGTTGCATAAAGCCTTATCAACTATGACATGGATTCCTCTCAATATGCTATTGTTGTTAGGATTAATGGTTATGATGCCTCCAGCGACTAGTGTGAACTATACATCATGGATCATCATGTGAACCATCTTCAATTTCTATATCTTCTATTAAGAAAGGCATGATGGTAACGCTACAACTATGTGTTTTTAGTGGCGCTAGATGCAGGGTAGCATTCATGAGAGTATTTTTGTACTTTACACATGGGCTTGAGAAAAAAAGTGTGGCCTGGTGGGGTATAGATGACAAGCACTGCCCTTTAGCCATCTGCCCTACTGCAAAGGGCATCAATGTTTATGGATGCCCTATGTTTTGAAATCCCTTCACCTTCATATAATTATTATAAGTAATTGCACCATAAGGTGCAATGGGCATGTCCATAAATATTTATAAATTAGTAAGTCTAAGCTTTGAAATTATTGTAAATGAATCTTTAAACTGAAATCTTGGATCTTTGTATATATATTTTTATATTATATTAGTTTGAGTTTATTTAAATGTTTTCTGTTTATGCACATTGAATAGTGATAATGGTATGGAGTAATCACATATATTTCTATTAAATTTTTAAATTTGTAATTCTTTCAATGTATAAATTTTTTATTTTTGGTCATCATGAAATTAAGAAAAATGTACATTTTATAAAAATATAGAAATATATTTCAATGAATAAAAATAGTTTTTCAATATTCTCCAACTTAGAGCATTTGACAATTTTTTATAAAATGACATGATTTTAATAGTTATTGTAGCCAATATACCAAACAAGAGACAAAGGTTTATGAATCATATGAAAGATGTGTTCTTTTCTTCACAACTAATTCATCACAAATTTACTTTTAAATGCACTTGTGTTTTAATAATAAATAATTCTAGAATTTTTTATAGATCCCTCACTTGAAAGAACAACACACTTAATAGTCTAATAACTTCTAATTTGATTATTCAATTATTTTCAATTGAAAGTGCTTGTAAGTGTTCATTTTTTTGCTTTCTTACCCCAACAAATGGGCTACCCTTCATGTGTGCATATATTTGGTATGTGAAAGTAGGGCAAATATAAATATATGCAAGAAAACATACCATTGATACAACTTTGAATGCGAATCATTAGCTATCAATGTTGGTAATGTTAATTATTGCACTTTCAATATTAAGTCCTTGTGATTTATGGATTGCCAAGGTCCATGCCATTCTAAGAGGAAGCTGGTGTCACCCACCTTGAGTTGTTAAGATGATTGGCACATACTTTGGCTAGGTGTGGTCCCAAGGTGGTCTTGTGTAATGTTTCAATTTTACCACAACAAATAGGGGAATATTTGGTGCGTTGCTCTCACTCTTGTATACAATCACTTGAACTTGTCCAAGTGTGTTGCGAAATGAGGTGTCTCAACCTTGCATATTTCCTATAGCATTATTGTTTTAATATTTTCCCATAGTCAGTTATTGTTTTTATTTAGCTCCAAAATAATGTAGGGCGTTTGAATTATTAATTGGCACTTTTGCCACATGTCAATGCCTTGAAAATTGAAATATTAGTTGTCAAAAGATGCCCATATGGCAATATATCATGGAAGGACTATTTTTAGTGATATTATGACAGATTCTATGACAACTGTAAGGGTAAAAAATAGGGGAGAATATTTTGGACGTGAGAGCCTAATTTTAGATTGGAATCTTGATTTTTTGGGCACTACACCTAATGAGAGGTTTTGCACATGGTTTTGAAAACCATAGAATGGTTTCTTGGTTGTGAGAGGTCTATAAATTGAAGGCTTGAGGAGAAGTTTGTGAGAGGAGAGTTTTATGCAGGGTTATGCTGTCAATTTTTCCTCCAAAGGAGCAAGATGTAAATCCCATGTTAAGGCTTTGAGCCTACAAGTGTATTGTAACATGTTTGTTGTTGCAGATTAATACATTGGTTCGATGCTTTGGAGTGTGGATTTTTTTACCTGAAAGGGTTTTCCCCACATATATTGGTATCTCTTCTCTTTTGTCTATCTTTCTTCTATTCTTCTTCTTTTATGTTCTTAAAGTGTTAATTTATATGCCGTTATGATGCTAAAATTTATATACATCTGTAAGCTACATTATCTTTCCTCTAGGGGTTAATGAGATGGGAAATCAACTATGTATGTTTTCGCTTTAAGGGCATAGTAGTATGTGCGTGCATCAAGTTATTGAATATCTGTTTAAGAAAAATATAGGATGTTGTAAGGTGCATGATGGGTTCTCTTTTCCCTTTCAATTGGTATAAGAGCTACGGTGGTTCCATGGTTGCATGAGATTGCATGCATTGGTTCCATGGTGTTTAAAGATCTGGGTATTTCTTCTGTTGTGATTTCTTAGCTTGGACAGGTTGAGGTAATCTGTAAGAAGGAATTGGTTGATTATTAATCCTTGTTTGAGTGGAAGTCTTGCAGTTGATCTTATTTTCAGGTTACATTAAGCATTTGAAGGATGGAGAAGATGGATTATTATGGAGTTGATCATGTGGTTATGTTTGATATGATATTGATCTAGAGCTCCTCTTTGATAGTATATAATAACCCTCATGCATGGTGGTTATGTTCTTTCATTCTATGGTCACCTACATCAAAGTATTCATGTTGGGTGTTTGTTCTTGACTCGTTGATCACATGGAGAAATTTGGGTTGTCATGACTATGTTTTGATGTGCTTATGTTGGGTGCTTGGTTTTAGTCCCTAGCATTGGAAGGCATTATTTTGTTAACCTTGAATGCATGTAGGCTGTGGAGTTGATCATTGGATGATCTGAAATCTTCTTGAATAGCCTAGCTCCTATGTATGCTTGTACATGGTGGTGGTTGTGGAGTTGGCCTACAAGTGGGCCTGAAGTTCCTAGACCTCTACTTCATTTTGGTTGGTTGTACTTGCATGTCTCAGTTTCATATTGATTTGATCTGAGCATTTTGTAGATTTTCCATTCAAAATCTCTAGTTATGCGTATCTGTGTTATTCCATTATTTTGGTTTAACTATTTTGGTGGTTTCAGACTTGTGGGTCTTCCAGATGATAAGTGGATATGGATTTGCATGTATGTTAGTGACATGGTGGTTTTGCAGGTTTTACATGGTTAATCAAAACTTGTGGTTTTGTAGATCTATGGATAAACTAATTTTTAGATTATGAATCCTTACGGGTGTTTCTGGATGTAAGATAGTTGCAGGTTTGCATGTATGCTTTGTGCATGGTGTGAGGAGGTTTGTAGCCTTCTTGGTGAGGAGATGATGGTATGTGACTAGTTACTCAACATTTCTATAGTGTTTGCTTGATGGGTTCCTTGACTATGGTTACTCATATGTAGACTTGTTTGGAAAATTAGATCTGTGGTTGATTTGGTGTTTGAGTCTTGTGGTCTACATGTTATCTTCTTGTTATCTCAGTTTGTAGGTTACTAATGTGATGATGAGTTTGCTTGTTTCATGTTTGGGATCTGCGAGTTATGCAGTTTTGTGGGCTGATCACCTATTTGATTGTAGTGTGATGACTTAGATGTGGACTATCTATATCCACAAGATTGATTCAGTATTTATGCAGACTTTGTTAGTTGTCCTTGTCTATGGTCATTTGTGCATTGGTGTGTTGCATTGGGATGAGAGGATGGATGATTAGAGTGCCTAGATAGTTGGTTATTGGGACTTGTAGCATGTTTATCACTATGTCATGAATATCTTGGTTACACAATTTAGTGTGAGCTTTTGACAGTGATGGTTTTATCTTCTTGACTTGGAGATCTTGGTTCTACTTTATTCTTTTGTACTGTTGATGTTGCAGGTGGAGTATTTGATTGTGTTAGAGCCGTGGATTATCTTCATTGAGAGGATGGTTATCATAATGCCTTGATAAGCTCGGTATCACAGTTTTAGTAGGAGCTTTGACAGTGATGTGGATCTATCACTTGGTGATGGATGATCTTCTACAGTGGTTGTAGGTGTCATGGTAAGACTTTTGGATTATGATTCTTATATGCTGTGAAATTATTTTGACATCTTGAGTTCCATTGTTAGAGGATAGTTATCTTCATGTGATTGGAGATGGTATTGTGCCATGATGGATTCTTGTTTCTATATTGGAGTTTTGGCATGATGGTGCCCTTTGGCAAGATATGTTCATTGGAGAAGGTAGTGATCTCCTAGGAGGAGATGTTAGATCATGATGTCATGTGTGTTCTTGGATTTTGTAGACGTGTAGTGGGAGCTTTGATAGTGGTCTGGTGAAGTTCTCTTTGGTTTTGAGTATTAATCATTTTCTTGAAGCTTCATGATTTTGTAGGATGCATTTGAAGTTGGCATGTACTGGTTGATGGATACTCGTGGATACTAGAGAGACTTGAGGTGAGGCTAGAGATCTCTTGTTGTGGGGATCATGTGTTGGCATGGTGAAATTTTAGCAGAAAGACCGAGGAGCCTTCACTTGTTATGGACATGAGTTCATGTTTGGAGTTGAGAGGAGATTATTATTGGAGAGACTATATGAGGCTTGATGTATCTTAGTGGATCATTCTCATTCCCCACTCTCAGTTCACTCGGCAGAAAATGATATGATAGGTATTGTCCATGTTATTTCAGATTAATTTTGTTTTATGCTTTGATTTCTCATGGATATGGATCTTGAGCTATAGTTTCTAGTTTTGGAGGGTTCATTTGAGGATTACTTGGCATGGTTATCTCCTTAGGTATATGGTTTGTTTTATGAGAAGTTTTGGAGATGTTATTGGGTTGAATTCCTATTTGTGGAATGAATATTTTAAGCTTGATCTTCCTTTGTTAGACAAGCTTACATCCTTTTTTGGTTATATGAGATATATTTGTTTTGTTTGATCTAATGAGATTGAACAGTTGGGTGTTGTTAAGGCTTTTCAGTTGGGGTCTTGTGAAGGAGATCTTACTTGGCATAGCTGAGCACTTGGTGGTGTTGGTAGAAGAACATGATATGGTTTGCAGTTTCTCTTTCTAATCTCATGTTTCTTCCTAGAGATTCTTATTCATCTAGTATGATCACTGGGTTTGTGGTCATCTACCATTGTTGTACTTTATTATTTTTTAGCAACAATATTTGTTCTTTTAATGTATATCATTTGAGATGTGGAGGACTTGGGAGAAGCGTATGAGATTAAAGGTGAGAGAGTGAGAAACAAATTGTTGGTGGAAGTATGCTCTATTTTGTAGCAAGCTGGTTATAGTTTACAGATCATTGTGATTGTTCTTTGTATTACATGATTTGATGTTAAGCCACATGCTTTTATGTAAGTACTGATTGGTAGACTTTGTGTTGCTTTGGTTGGCATTGCTCATGCAGTATGTTCCTAGGATGTATGTGTTGAAATTAGGGTAGATAACTGAGAGGGGGGGTGAATCATTTGTCACAAAACTTTTATCTCTTGCTGCATTTAATCTTCTTTACCACTTATTAACAGATTAAAGATATAACCATGAAAGCATGAATCAAAAACACAAGAGCAGAAACATAATCAACACATAACACTAGGATTTTTATGTGGAAACCCGGTTAAGGGAAAAACCATGGTGGGGGTTAACCCACAAGATTTATTCTTTGTTAAAGGAATATAAAAGGGGAAGGCACTTGCCTTCGAGCGCACTACCCAGAGCTCACTTCTCAAAGAGGCTCACTACCTACAGAACATTCACAAGTTTAACACAGAAAGATTGAACTGAGAAACAACATCTTCTTCCTGCCAAGATCAGTTCCATTGAAGTGCACCTTTGCTCTACCCCCTTAACACTTCCTTGCTACCTCCACATCTTCACTCACATCCACACATTTCCATGACTTCACAACACTTTGGAATGAACATCAAAGTCAGCCAAACAATCATCTATCTGGAACATTCTCCAAGATAGGTATTACAAGAAATTACAATCACAAGACTTAAAATGCTTTATGCGAACCACCACACTGTCGGCCAAACATAGTTGGGACTCAAATCTTCCTTGAACAACATGCCAGGATCCATAAAACTTCTCTTAGATCATCTGCAACACGCACCATGCATATAGTTGGCCAAGACTAGAAAGAACAGCAAAACTCAGGGAGAAATCTTCATCCATGAGCTTAATCCTTACTGCAGACCATCAACACAACATGCACCCGATCCAGAGACCACCACAAGCACAATGAAATCAACAGGAACAACCACACCACCTCAGATCACCAGAAACACTTGTACCTTCACCTGGGAACTCAAGAACACCAACTGTCATGACTATCACACTAGAAAGATTGCTTGTGTACCTCCAAACCATAAACCACTTGAGTTGAGGATACACACCGACATCCCAAACACACCTCTAGTTCCGAAGATCATAATATTCCAATGCGGATCAATTTGGACCAATTTTTTGTCACTCTATCACCTCTGAACAACTGTAAAACCTGGTTCTACTCAGATGGCCATAACTTTTCCAATTCTCCATGCGGACCTCTCAAATCTTGACTGGAGAAACTTCAAACAATCCTCTACAAACCCTTTAATCCGCAAGCTCTGATCTTCATCTTACTAGGAATGTGGAGCAATCTGCTTCACTAAACTACACTATCTTCACTGTCTCTGACAGAGAGATATGTAACTCACTTGTTTCTTCCAGAGAGGCTAATTTTCTCAATATCCTCAACATACAAGCCTTCTAGACAAGCAATAGAATAAGATAAAGTTGGCACTAATGACAACAAGGATATGTTGACATCAATGACAACACTGATTAGGCACATATTTGCAACAATCTCCCCCTTTGTCATTAATGGCAACATATGATGTGAAAAACTATTTCAACCATCAAGATAATAACTTCTCCCCCTTTCTCTTATCACATCTGCAATCACTTTCTTCATTGCTCCCCCTTTTACTAGCAACTACTCACTTCCATCCAAGTTTTTCACATGACTTCTCTCCCCCTTTGACATCAATGGCCAAGGGCACATATTTGCAATTATCTCTCCCTCTTTTACTTCTTAGATAAAACCAGACTGAACTTAGAACATGCTGACTACTCCCCCTGAGTAGCATCCCCTTTACATCAATCTGGATCACTAGATATGACTGTGAGTTCTGTAGACACCCAAATTTGTCCCAACTTTGTCCATGTCCTACAACACCTTGTTAAAACATTATCCTAAACATCATAAGCCATTTTTGTCCTAATCCCACTCTTAATCCCATTTATCCATAAGCCAATTAATTAAATAAATTTTATTTATTTAATTAAAATCCCATTCAATCCCATCCTCATCCTACTTAGCTAATTAATTAAATAAATTTTATTTATTTAATTATTTTCACATGGATAATCCCATTTATCCTATCCCCATCCCAATTAATTAAATAAATTTTATTTATTTAATTAATTTCCACATCATATCTTATCCCATCCTATTCATATACCCTATTAATTAAATAAATTTTATTTATTTAATTAATTTTCCAACTCATATCCCAACTAATTCAAATATTTTATTTGAATTAAGTCCTCATCTTTCACCACATTCCAACACTTGTCCATTCAATCATGTGTTGTAGTACAACTTTTATCTTTCACATGCACAACTAATGGGAGCTAATTTTAGTATTTATCTACACAAGCACACCTAAGCCTTATCTTCCCTTGCCACATGTCACATGACTACAATTTCTTGATGTGCAAGGAAACCTAACTTAATCCTATCCATCCATTTCATCTAAAGCCCTAATTGATCCTAGCCATCCATTGGAACCAACCTTTCCTATAAAACAAGCCTCTTTTGAGCCATTTGAGAGATTAGAGAAGACATTAGAGAAGAGATTAGAGAAGAGATTAGAGGAGATAGGGAGGATTCTTCTTCATGCAACCTCACTCTACTGAATTTTCATCTCAAGCCATTATCCATCATCTTCAATCCATCTAACTTGCATCCTTATCAACGTTATGCTATGGAATCGAGCAACCAACACAACAAAGCGATCAAATCAATCGAGCTCATCTTGCATCTTCGAGGTATTGAATTATTTGGGTTTAGGTTATGCATTTCAATTGTTTGATCATTTCCATTTATAAATCCAAATTTTTTGATATACATTCTGGCATGCCTGGTGGGACTCATGTCCCTGATTAACTCTCTTGTTTGAGTTGCTTTTTTTGAAGATCAGATCTCTTGGAGCATCAATCTGTCATTCTTGCAGGTTTTTGTAGCAAAAATTTGTATTTCTCTAACCCTAGTTTTGTTAAATTTTGCAAATTTTGAGGGTAAACTATCATAGATTGTGTCTTGGGCAAAAAACAGACTTCACCATTGCGATTAGGAGGTCGTTCCCATGAATTTTGACTATAAATTTGCCTATCTTTCATGACTAAAATTTTTGAATTTTTTTTTAGTTTTGGAAGCTTTACCGTACGATCTGTATGCCCTGTGTGGGGCTTCTGTTATTATTGATTTGTTTTGGGGTTTCATTTGGCTTCCTCACTAATCTAATTTCATTGCAGGTTTATGGTTTTCATTAACAATATCTGTTGCAAATAGTCAGTTTTTATATGATCACAGGTCATCTTTCGTGGCAGAGAAAACCCCAAATCATTGATCTTTGCTCATTGCCTCTGAACAACCTTTTGTCATCACCGATCCCATGCTTGTCTCAAAACTCTATTATATCATCACTTTTCTGTCTACCAAAACTGGTAGCAATTTGTTTTATGGTTGCAGTTCGTGGATTTGTTATTCTGCTGCCAGTATTTTAAGCCCTAGATCCATTTCTTTTCTACCATCCAGACGCTTATCAAAATCCCAGGCAACCCTAGTCAAAACCTCCTATTCTTCATTGCCATCTATTTTCACCGATCACCATGCAGTTGCCAGTCTTAAATCCCATTGCTCTCGATTTCAAATCTCTTGTTGTCTGCAACGGTGCTTCCACTAATACTTAGTCATCAAATCTCTGCCACAAATCCCCTAATATCATCGCCGTTTCCTCTTTCGATCAAGATTTCCATTTTGCAGTTTTTACTGGGCTCATCGATAGTTTTTTAACTATCTTCTCTGGTGGTTTAAGATCTCTGAAAATCTATTTGGCAACGACTTAGAGAGGCAGTTTAATCTGTATTTCTGGTTTGGCGGTTTATGCTAAATCACAGTTAACAGTCAATCATTTGTTTGTTGTTTCCGTCGATAGTCTTCCCACTTAGAGATCCACTTCCCACCATTTAACATTTGATCTCTACTCTAGATACCCAGTGCCACCCTATTTCATCACCTCTTGATAATTTGGCAAATATCTGCAACATCAAGCAGCCTTTGCACATAAACTTTGGTGATTAAAACAAGTGCTTGTCTAAATAGATCTAGCCTTGCATTACCGGGCAGTTAAATAGCAAACATTAGAGGTCTTCATTTCAATATCGACCAAACAGTTCAACGCAGCAATCGGCATTTAGAAAAGCTTTGTGGGCAATTTAGATTGCAAAGTCGGTGATTATTCTTTGCACAATGGTTAATAATCTCAGTCAATCTTGGTAGAGGTCGGTGATCAACATCAATAGTCGACTTCCTTTTGATTTCTTGTGGATCATTCATCTCTGACACTTTTTTACTATATCCATTCGACCAGCGATTTAAATAGAGACCAAATTGTCAACAAATCCATGGTCTATTTCCCCACTTAGCAGATCCCTTTCATCTGATGATTAGCGTATTCATGTGGTTTAATATACATCAGTTTTATCTTATCGGCCGATACTCTACAGTTTGAAGATTTTGGCTTTGTTATGTGGGATATACTTAGGCTGGAAAGTTTTCCATGCTTCTCAGTCTTACCTTGGCGGCTTCAAGCACAAAGGATCATGATTTAAACATAAGCAACTCTCTCTATATACCTGGGTGGAAGGTTCATGAGAGTTAGATGAATATATAAGCAACTTTCTATCTGTAGCAACCTTCGCTGACAGATCTTTCAACGTGGAATACCAACGATCAAATCACCATATTGGCAATGACAATGTTTAATAAGCGTGGTTCAAAATCTTCAGCAATATCTCCAATGGTTCTAATAGTAGTGTTTGTTTTCCACTCAGATAGCGTTCGATTTCAATCTATAGCAGTTGATGATAATCCTGAAGTCGGTGTGATTCTATATCATACACGGTTTTGTCCATCACCTCAACTGTCTATGGCATCTTTATTCTATCCCTGCGGTCAAAAAGTCTTTGACCTATGAGCATATCAACATTACCTATGGCAAAATCAAAATCATCATCTTGCAGCTATCAGCGTATACCACTCCTGATTAGTGGTTTATTCCTTTGTTTTTCAATCATCAGTTTTAAATACATTCGCAGGGCTAATACGACACTCAGTGATTGACTACACAACTAGTCTCAGTAGTCTCTGTATAAATGATCGGTAGCTAAAGCTCCATAGTCGGCAATCCCATCCCAAAACTAGTGGTCTAAGATCCATTCCCTTTGTAACTACGGGCTCAGTAAGTGCTAATTGCCAGGATAACCGCTGGGAGGAAACATTCACATGTGATCAGTGCAATCTTGACCATCAGAGGCTAACATTAAACTACCAAGGTTTGAACAAATGATTTCATAGATCTGACAAGTGGTTAACATTAAACTTCTAGTGCCTAAAAACTCATGTGATCACCTTGCACAAATGGTTAACGGTTATGTAAACTATCAGGGTACCTCTTGTGCTTCCTACATGTCAAAGGAAGCTATTTTTTTCAAACTTGCATAACTTTCACATACGGAGGCCAAATCACTCAAACAAGGACTCATTGGAAATATGGGAGGACAAGCTTCACAACTATACCACTTTTATTAGGTGACTATACTATTTTTCAGGCTTTTTTATCAGTCAAAGTTCAGGTTCATTGCAAACTTCATTTGAGCATAACTTGAGCAATTTTGATCATTTTTCAGTGAAACTTTTTTTCAAATTGCTTAGAATCTCCTAAACTTTCTGTTTATGCAATCTATTCTCTTGTATTAGATCATTTTAATCAGAATTTTCAGATTTCATCTTTTTCATGTAATCATCTTCTTCGCAAGTTTACTTGTTTCTTTTTGGAATTGGTGACTTGTAAGGGCATCTAAGGAGCTGGAGCAGCATTGGCATCAACATCTACAACAAATTGGAAAGTGATTATATCAGGTGCACTCATTCTAATCTTTCATCTCTTAATCTTGTTTGATCACACATTTGGACTTTGGGATTAAAACGAACATTGTTTGCTATCACATATCGAAAGTGGGCATAAAATGAACCATTGTCTTCCAACACATTTGGATTTGGATCTAAAAAGAACAAGTGCTTGAATTGTCTTCCACATATTTCATTCTATAAACAGGAATTAACCACTGTGAGTGTGAATCAAGTGATAGCTCACTTGGTTTGCTTTTGTAAACCCTATCTAGGAGGCCTGCTTGGAGACACACCACTCCAAGGGATGACCTCAATCGAGGCTGAATCGAAAGACACCCTCATTGGGAGTTGTAAATCTTGTCACTCTTGGCTAAGCCCCAAAGAACTTTATACCTTTGGGAAGTGAAGGTGAAGGGTGGGTTACCCCTTTCTCCCGGCTGTGTGGCAGGATTTCACTTTCAATTCCTTAGTCAACCTTGTGCAATAGATAGCCTAAGACCTAATTGGCTATACCCACTTGACTAGACATTAGGCTTGTTGATGTGTCTTCCATGTGTGCTTTCTTAATCATCACATTTCATTTTCAAAGTCAAAAACTTGCTTATGTGTCTTGTGTGAGTGATTCATTTGTGTATATGCATAATCATTTGTTTCAATATTACCACATCAAGCTCTAAACACCCAAACACATAAAGACAAGTCATCCTACACATTCTTCCAACAACATCCAAACCCAATCACTTTCATCCCAAACATAGCCTAGTCATCATCCAACTCTTCCTAGCCAAATCACTTCCACCACATCATCCAAATCCCTAAACAACAACTTGCTAAAAGGACTTAAAACAAACACTTGGGTGACAACATGTCTACACTAGAGGACCTAGAAATCAAATTCCAAAGATTCCTCCAAAATATTTATCAAGGATCACAACCCCTAAACCAAGATGCCATTGAAATATTATAATTCTTCATCCAAAGAGCTCAGCCCCATGCAAGCCAATCACCTCAACTATAACACTTCGTAGCCCAAGTCCAACACCTTTTAGCCACTAGTCAAGCTCAACAAGTACAGCAATCCTTATCCATTCACTATCAACCTAATCCACCTCATAGCCACATGTCATATCCATCCACTTTGTATCAACTTAATCCACCTTATAGCCACATGTCATATCCATCCACTTCCTATCAACTTAATCCACCTTATAGCCACATGCCATATCCATCCACTTCCTATCAACTTAATCCACCTATCCACCAAGTCAATGCCACATCAACCTATGAACATCCACCTCAAGCTTATCCAATCCCTCATGCCACCATTCCAATGCACTACCAAGCCCATCCACAAGGCAATCAAGTGATATCACAAGAACAACATTCAAGTCCAAATGGCCTTTTGTATATAAATCAAGTGAGCACAAGTCAACCTTGCCAACAAGATCAAATGCCCTCAACTTTGAGTCCACCTCAAGATCTTTTGTCCACATATCCTACCATTACACCTAGCTACCAAGACTATCAATGGCCTCCCCAACAAGTACAAGTGAGCTTGAGTCCACCTTTACAACAAGAATCACATGTAAGTCCAAGTGGTCCCTTGTACATAAATCAAACAAGCCCAAGTTATCCTATGCAAGATCTAATAACCTTTGACAAGGGAGATACCAATCTAGAGTGGCCTCCACCATCCAATCACATGCCAACACATGAGCCAACAAGTCCTATCCCAACACCACCATGTGATCCCATTCGTATTCTATTAATCCCTCCATCTTCCAAACCACCAAGCCCTTCATTACCTTCATCAGCATGCTATTCTAATCCTTCACCAAAGGATGCAGCTGAGAGAGTTTTACAAAGGATGCTTGAAGCAAAACTCATTGAACTTCCCGAAGTCAAACCATGTGAAGAAAGTCCATATGATGAACATGATTATTGTGCATACCATAGGACCAAAGGCCATGATACAAATACATGCCCCGTGTTTTTCCCAATTGTTTACAAGGTGTATCAACATACAATAAGAAATCATGCCACATCATCCCAATCCCATGTGTCACCCCCATCTAATCTAAGTCCTAATCCACCCAATCCAATGAGTCCTCAACCTAATCATAATCATAAGCCTACAACACCATCTACTATTATCATCCATCCATTATATTGCCCATCCACTCATACCCTTGCAAAGGATGTGATCCATTGGCTACTAGCTAGGAATAAACTACCTCCATGTCAAACATCTATTTATGAGCCTACCAAAGAACTTCCAAAGGTCATGTCCAATCCTATAATCCCATCATGTGGTCCACCTATCCTTGAGCCTATCCAAGAGTCCCCAATTAACATTCTTAGCCCTTCAAGCCCATCATGTGACCTACAAGCCATCAAGCCTATTCAAGAGTCATCATGTTCTCATGTTGTTGACCAAGAGCCTATCCAAGAGCCTTCCACTTCCATTCAATCAACCTAAGAGGTATGTCAAAGGTTTAATCCTAAGCATGTGGAAACATTAAGCCCTAGTCCAACTCAAGATCAAAACACTTTCATGCAACCCATCCATTACATTTACCTTCTTTATGATCAAGATGATACCTATGAAGAAGCTATCCATGAGCATATTGATCCTATCCATAATCTTATATCCATCCATGAGCAAGATATTCACATTGCTCCTAGTCATACGCCATCATAATGAGCAAACATTCACCTGTCATGATGAGACATGTGCCTCCCAAGAACACATAAGCATAAAAGATCAAATCAATAACTTGGATCTTAGCGAACATAATCAAGATCCTAATGATCCTCCTTCCACATCCATCATCAATTCCACTTCAATTCCACCATCATATCCCCTTGGTCTTACCACCTTTGTCCATGAATGTTCTTCCTTAGGACAAAAACAACCTCTATCCACTTCACCTTCTTCATCCAATAATGAACTCAAGTCTTGTGTTCAAACCACACCTAGTCCCATAGTCCATCGCATGCTTCAAAACATGAACTACCAAGGCAAAGGTCTAGGACTTTATGAACAAGGTATTTTGGAGCCAAACCATGTCAAGATCCCTCTATGCTCATATGGACTTGGATACACACCCCAAGGTAAATAAGGCCAAGATGTTGGTAATCCCTTCATGCATCCTAAACCTACCACTTTCCATCGTACCCCCCATCATCTACCCAAAACATATGTAGCCGTTCTAACTCCATCATCCTATAAATGTCAAAAGCATGTGACCATACATCTTCCGCCATCCACTTTGCCTCCACTTTTACCAACTCCAAATATCCCTCCATCCACCTTGCCACCATTGCTTCCAACACCTAACATACCTAGCATTCATAAGTATCCTTACATCCCTAATCATGGCCAACAAAAGCACACATCATTTAAGCATAAAGCTTCCAATCATTCCATCCACTCCACCCACCCCATGGGATTCGAAAGCAAAAAATTTGATGCCTCTACTTATAAGGCTAAAAATCCTACCAAAAATCCTAAAGGTCTTCATACCTTAGGACATAAAGAATCAAATTCTAAGCAGCCATCCAAACCCTTACCTCCAAATGCAAAGCTTAAAAGCAAAATGGTTTGGGTTCCTAAGCAAAAAGCTAGCAAAGCAAATGAGGCATCCTCATCTACATCTCAAGAATCCCAACCACCTAGATCCATCCAAGAGCCTACTTCCATCCAAAACTTCCATTCCCTTCAAAAATCCCACAAGCAAAGAAAAAGCACTAAAAATACTAAATCTTTGTGGGTTCCTAAATCACTTCATCAACCATCTCCTAAGCAAACATCTCCATTGCTTCCTACACCACCATCTCACCAAAAGCTTCAATGTTTATCACGGTGTGTGCAACCATTGGTCATGGTTCCCTTCCATTCCAAAACATTCCCACATGCCTCCATCTCCCCATCCTTCATCCATTATCCTACAAATCTTCCCCATCACCTTCCTATAGTCCATGCTTTTGCATAAGCCTTTTATCCATCCATCCTTGCAGGAACCTTCCATAATCCACATCATAATCTACTATCCACCTAATCCATCTCCCATCCATGCAATCCCTTATCAACATCTATGAGCACACTTGACATGGTCCATGTGAAGACATCATCGATCTCTAAAGGGACACTATCAACCTTCATAGCACTAAACACTTGAGTCCCTCCTATCCATTACCATGGTGAAAACCTGACAAACAGGTGCCATGTGTAATTGTCAACCCATCTAAAAGTAAAAAAGAAAAATAAAGCAAAAAAAAAAAAAAATCAAAAAAGTAAAGAGAAATCCCTTCGTCCAATGGTGAAAACTTGGTAAATAGGTGCCTTGGATAAGTACCATGATGAAAACCTGGCAAACAGGCATCATGAGTAGATTGATCTTCCATGTCACTTACACTTGGGGGCACATTGTCTCATCCAACCTATCCATTTCCAAACTATCCATCCCATTATATCATACCAACCTATCTTGTCCTATCTTGCCATCCTACCATCCTTAGCCATTACATAAACATGCCAATCCCATTCATTCATCCTTCCGCCTTTTGATTTTGATGAAGACATAGGGGCAAAATGTTGAAACATGTTTGGATATTTCTTGACATACCTTCTTTCCAAACCAAGTCCTATCCATTGACCATTTATCTATCCGATTTGAACCAATCCATCATGTCATTCTATCATCATAAGCACCATGTAAAATCCAATCATGTCATCCCTTGGTCATGAACTTTGTCATGTAAAACCCTAAGCATTACCACCTAGAATGGGGCAAGTTCCTCCTATGCAACATAGCCTTTGGAGATCACATCCTAGCTCCCTTATGATCCATCCACTATGGTGTATCCTTATCATGAGCTTTCCATCTTATAGCTTATCCCCATCTGTTTATCATGAGCTTTCCACTATAGCCTACCTATCCATTTTTCATGAGGCATGCATACATACCTTATACGGCCTATCCTCTTATCTATCCATCTATCATGAGCCTTTCATCCCATTTACTATGAGGCCATCCTTTTATCCATCCATCCTACCTCCATCTTTACACCTAGACTTGGTTTTCTCCCTTTTCATTGGTATCTAGCACAAAGGCTACCCAAATTGTAAATCCATCGACATTCAAAACATTTCAAAAGCACAAAAAAAAATCAAAATATTCAAAAATCCAAAAAAATCAACTATCCAATGAAAAATCCAAGCAATAAAAACAATCACATCAATCCAAAACAATCCACTTCAACATTCAATCAAAATCAAATCATCATCATCATCAATTCTTCCTATCAATAACATTCAATCATCCATTTCAATCAATCATTTCTTCCAATCATATCAATTAACTCAATCTAAGCAATGATCTTAAATCCAAGTCACACTAATCGATATCAAGCAAGCTAATCAATCAATGAACATTATCCAATCAAATCAACAAGTTTTTAATCCTAATCTTGTCATAAACTAAATCAATCATCATCAATGGGATATAGCATTCCCACATCCTTGTGTTGCTCTAGGGATATAGCTTTCCCTGCAATGACAACACTATCATCATCAATCAAACAATCAATTATTAGTTTATGACTTGACAAGGGAAATACCTTGTTGTTTTACATCCTTTGAGCACATTGAGAACACTTGCTTATGCTTAGATTGAGTGGACACTCTAATCATCATAGCATCACTATCATCATTCAAAACAATCCAATAATCAAAACAATCAACCCAGCAATAGCACACATCACAACCAAAGCACATCAAGCCAACCATCAAAACAAATCGTATCAATCATCAACATTAACACCAAAGCAAATCAACTCAAGCACATCAAGCCAACCATCAAAACAAATCCAATCACTTCAGCAAATCAAAAGCAGCTCAATCCACCACATATCATCCCATCATCAACATTTCATCAATCTTCATCCATCATTTCATCATCTTAAGATCATTCCACGCAATGATCCAAATGCAATTCAATCTTTAATCCATATCAATGAAGTTAATCAATCAAGCCAAGTTATCCAAACGCAATCAATGGTCTTGATCCTAGCCTTGTTGTAAGCCAAATCAATCAATTAGCCAACCAACTTAGCAAACAACCTTGTGTTGATCTAGGGATATAGCTTTCCCCACAATGACAACACTCTCAACTATCATCAACAATCAGCAATCAATCATTGGTTTACAGCTTGACAGGGGCAATACCTTGTTTGTTTTGAATCATTTGTGCATGCTTGCTTGTGTGTATTATCATTTTATCTTGCATTTGCATCAAATCCGTATCTTTCCAGCTAATACTCATATCTTGTGAATGTCGGAATAGCTTTTTGCACTATCCTTTACATTTAAGGTCATATCATACCTTTTGTGCATTAGGACTTTAATACTCTAAGTCTACTTCCTCATATGTCAGACAAGGTTGTATTATGCTGGGGCATAAGACACATCATCACCCTGGTCCTTATACCTTGGTGCATAACGTCTAGTGCTATATCAAAAATCATGGTTGCTCACCTTCCATTGCAGCATAACACATCCATCATTTCTTCTATCTATCCCCTTATCTTTCTTTTGTAGCCAAGCCATTTCTTTTCGAGAGCATACCCGTGTTTGTCCAACCTGCCTAACCTCTCGAGGAGGCATCATCATCCTATCTTTCCATCATCATCATCCTATCTTTTCATCATCATCATCCTATCTTTTCATCATCATCATCCTCCTTTTCCATTATCCATATCTTAACTTCTTTGAAATGATGTTACTCGACACAAAGCTCATCATCTCGAACATCATCTCAAAGAGGGGCAAAATGTAGACACCCAAATTTGTCCCAACTTTGTCCATGTCCTACAACACCTTGTTAAAACATTATCCTAAACATCATAAGCCATTTTTGTCCTAAATCCCACTCTTAATCCCATTTATCCATAAGCCAATTAATTAAATAAATTTTATTTATTTAATTAAAATCCCATTCAATCCCATCCTCATCCTACTTAGCTAATTAATTAAATAAATTTTATTTATTTAATTAATTTCGCATGGATAATCCCATTTATCCTATCCCCATCCCAATTAATTAAATAAATTTTATTTATTTAGTTAATTTCCACATCATATCTTATCCCATCCTATTCATCTACCCTATTAATTAAATAAATTTTATTTATTTAATTAATTTTCCAACTCATATCCCAACTAATTCAAATATTTTATTTGAATTAAGTCCTCATCTTTCACCACATTCCAACACTTGTCCATTCAATCATGTGTTGTAGTACAACTTTTATCTTTCACATTCACAACTAATGGGAGCTAATTTTAGTATTTATCTACACAAGCACACCTAAGCCTTATCTTCCCTTGCCACATGTCACATGACTACAATTTCTTGATGTGCAAGGAAACCTAACTTAATCCTATCCATCCATTTCATCTAAAGCCCTAATTGATCCTAACCATCCATTGGAACCAAGCCTTTCCTATAAAACAAGCCTCTTTTGAGCCATTTGAGAGATTAGAGAAGACATTAGAGAAGACATTAGAGAAGAGATTAGAGAAGAGATTAGAGGAGATAGGGAGGATTCTTCTTCATGCAACCTCACTCTGCTGAATTTTCATCTCAAGCCATTATCCATCATCTTCAATCCATCTAGCTTGCATCCTTATCAACGTTATGCCGTGGAATCGAGCAACCAACACAACAAAGCGATCAAATCAATCGAGCTCATCTTGCATCTTCGAGGTATTGAATTATTTGGGTTTAGGTTATGCATTTCAATTATTTGATCATTTCCATTTATAAATCCAAATTTTTTGATATACAATTTCCACCAGACTAATGTACACTAGTGCACCTTAGTTCTGAATAGGAGGGGTAATCACCCCTAGCTTCCCTATGAGATACTCAAAAGTGTCCTTAGGTAGAGGCTTAGTGAAGATATCCGCAATCTGATCCTTTGAAGAAACAAACTCCAATCTGACTTCATTCTCATTTACCTTCTCTCTCAAAAGTGAAACTTGATGGATATATGCTTTGTCTTTGAATGCAACACCAGAATATTTGAAATGTTTATTGCACTTGAATTATCACAGAAGATTGTAACAGGTTGTTCAACACAATTCTGATATCCTTCAACATTTGCTTCATCCACAAAACTTGAGTACAATTTCTTGCTGCTACTATATATTCTACCTCTGCAGTAGACATAGATATTACCTCCTGCTTTTTGCTCAACCAAGAAACTAATCTCTTTCCCAAGAAAAATGCACCTCCACTAGTAGTCTTCCTATCGTCCACATCTCCTGCCCAATCAACATCTGTATATGCATGAAGAGTGAAATCATCACCCTTAGGATACCATAACCCATAATTAGATGTTCTCTTCAGATATCTAAAGATTCTTTTGATTGCTACAACATGAGATTCTCTAGGATCAGCTTGATATCTAGTAACAAGGCCAACTGCATTCATAATATCAGGTCTGCTATGAGTCAGATAAAGAAGTCCTTCAATCATTGATCTATACCTTTTCTGATCTGCCTTAGGGGAATCATCATCTTTACTCAACTTGCATCTGGTTATCATAGGAGTACTCACTGGTTTTGAATCTTCCATTCCAAACTTTTTCAACAACTCTTTCACATACTTAGACTGAGATATGAAGATGCCTTTTTCTGATTCAATGATTTGCAAACTAAGAAGAAATTCATTTCACCAAGCAAGGACATCTCAAATTCACTTTGCATCTGATCAACAAATTTTTTACACATGCTCTCAGTTCCACTAAAGATGATATCATCAAAAAATACCTCAACAATCAAGATGTGTTCATGATCAATTTTGAAATAAAGATTATTGTCAGGAGTGCCTTTTCTAAAGCCTAACTTTAGCAGATACTTATCTAATCTTGCATACCAAGCTCTTGGGTCTTGTTTAAGTCCATACAATGCTTTCTTCAATCTGCAGACCATATCTCCTTGATTAGACAAATGGAATCCTTCCAGTTACTCAATGTCGACTTCTTCTTCCAACTCTCCATTTAGGAATGCTAACTTGACATCCATCTGATAAACTTTGAAATCTTTGCAAGAAACAAAGGAAAAAAATAATCTAACTGCTTCGACTCTTGCCACCAGAGCAAAAGTTTCTTCAAAATCAATTCCCTCTACCTGAGAATATCCTTTGGACACCAATCTTGCTTTGTTTCTCACAACTTCACCATCTTCATTCAATTTATTCTGGAACACCCATTTAGTTCCAATTAAATTTTAGTCTTAAGATCTAGGAACAAGATCCCAAGTGTGATTCTTTTCAATTTGCATTAATTATTCTTCCATTGCTTTTGTCCAACTTTCATCATTACATGCTTCATTCATTGATTTTGGTTCAATCTTTGAAATTAAACAATACTCCACTTGTTCTTAAGCAATTTTTCTTCTAGTTTGAACACCTTTATTTCTATCTCCTATGATCTGATCTTCAAAATGATTCAACCTTACATACTTGGGAGTTTTGGGATTTTCTTGAGCTTCTGATTCTTGAACTTGTTCCTCAACATTTTCACTAGCTTCTTGAGTCACTGGATTTTCCAGAAGAATTTGAATCTGAGTCTAAGGTTGAACTTGTTTTTCATTTTCATCATCTGATTCATATCCATAGAACTTGGAAGGTCTCTCCATGCCTTCATCAACCTTGACATTAGCACTTTCAACAATCTTTTTCAGTCTCTTGTTAAAGCACCGGTGCTTTGGTTAGAATAACCCAAAAATATTCCTTCATCACTCCTTGCATCAAACTTGCCTAGATCTTCATCTCTTTTGATATAACATTTACTACCGAAAACTCTAAAGTATTTCACAGTAGGAGCATTACCAAACCAAAATTCATAACGTGTTTTACCAGTATTACCTTTGATCTACATCTGGTTAAGAGTGTAGACAATAGTATGTTGGCAAGAGACACTATGTGGCTTCATGGATGTTGTCATTGATGGCAACAAAGACCATCCCACACATCTGCAGGACATGATGTGTCTATACCAGAAGTCAGATTGAAGAGTATTCTGGTCCGGTGACCAAGAATAGAGCATGCAGCAAGGTCTGACAATCAGGTCCAGATCCCTTAGAGGAAGTATCTCTGTAAAGTGCGAACTTGGGGAAGTCAAGAGGAGTACCTTTACTAATAGATTGCAGGGATTGAGCCTCTGGTGATGAAAGAGTGAAGAGATATGAGTACCTAGTGAAGAGATATGAGTACCTAAGTATTGGGTTCTGGTTTGGCAGAGTAGATAGAGGAAGAACTGACTGGTAGAGCATCAGACCTTAATTCGGATGAGATATTGATGGTGATCAAGGTTCTTAAGGTATCATTCATGATTGGATGACATGATTGATGACCTCTATAACTATCTCTTTGATACGCATCACTTGGTAAGCAAGGATTCAGCTGATAGACCAGAGTTTGGGAAAATATTGACTATTCTGGATGCCGACTAGAAAGATGATGAAATCCTTGGTGCAGATATATATACCAGATGGATTTCGATGAGGAGGTGTGTGTGGAGTATTGTGTAGTGTGAAGAAAAGCAAAGAACAATGTGGAAACAGAGATAGAGGTCCGGTATGTGATAGAACAGCAGCACTAAGGCAAAGGAAGAATGAAGTGCAGTAGATAAGTATATTGAGCTCAACCGGAACTGAACCTAAGCACATGTGGATGCTTCTCATCAGTTCAAGTATCTTGTTTCCTTCTATAAACTATTGTAGGTAGTGAGCCTCTTGTGAGCAGTGTGCTTGGGCAGTGAGCCCTAATTGGCAAGTGTCATTTTGTACTATCTTATTCTTTTAACAGAGAATATAATCTTGGGTTAATCACCCTGTGGTTTTTTCCCTTAACAGGGCTTTTCACGTCAAAAATATTGTGTCATGTGTATTGAGTTTATTTCTGCTTCCATGTTTATGTATGCTGATATGATTTGATATTGCTTTAATTGTTAAAGAAGAAAAGAAAGACAAATTATTAAGATAACTGATTCACCCCCCTCTTAGTTATCAACAATTTGTATCAGAGCTAAGTTCACCCAAATAAAGCCTAACAGCTTGAGGAAGATCTAGGAATCTCAATGGATATGAATGGTATGAGGGAACAACTTCAGTCTGCCCTAGATGATATTGAGAAATCTCATTCTGAAGTCAATACCCTGAAGGAAAGAGTCAAACAAGCTAATGACTTCATAAATGAACTCAGAGAAAAATTGAGTATCTCTATGAAAAAGAGAAAGGAACTACTTCAACAATTAGCAAATCAAAGTGAAGCCAATGATAATAATGAAGAATTAAATGAGAAAAACAAGTTATGTGAGAAGCTATCAAAAGAAGTCATTATGGTGAGACATGAAATGGAATCAGGAGTTATGAAATTTACCCAAGAAATTGAAGAGAAAAGAAAAATTGAAGATAATCTAAATCAATCTCTCAAGGAGAAGCCAGAAGAATGCCACAAAATGGATAGAATAATCAGGCATCGGGAATCTGATCTTGAAGATGCTAGAGATAATGAAGAACAACTTGAAAATCAGTTAGATACTCTCAAAAGGGATCTCCAAACAGCAAATGAATACAAAGAGAAATTCAAGATAAGCTCTGCTCAACTTGAAGTTCTACTTGAAAGTCAAAAGAGGGTAGATGACAAGCATGGCTTGGGATATGAGAAAGTTGAAAGCTCTGGATCTGATCAGAAGAACTTTGGATCAGGAAATCCAAGGAACAGGCCTAAAAGACCTCTGGTAAGGCAACCAAATGCTCAAAAATATCCATCCTTCAATGGATACTACCACAATTGCAATAACTTTGGTCATAAAGCAAATTAGTGTAGAAGAAGAATGAAATAGACTAATTCATCATTCTCCAGACAGTGTTTTAATTGTAAAAGATATGGTCACAAATCTCATGAGTGTAGAAATATGCAAATGAACAATTCATTCAATGGTAGATGCTTTGCATGCAATAGAATGGGACATATGGCTAATCAGTGTAGATCAAGAGAATATCAGTCAAAAATGCAAAGAAATGTTGTTTGCCACAATTGCAATAGATCCGGTCATATTGCCAAATTCTACAGAAGCAAGAATCAGGATAAAAGGGGTCCGGTGCATCATAATCAAACTCAAGACAAAGGAAAAGGAAAAGTGAATACGGATAAAGTTCAAAGGGAGATGAACAAGATTTGGGTAAAGAGAAGCACAAAAAATGTTGGGGATGGATCTGCACTAGAATCTGGTGCTGATATTCCTTCTGCAAACTAAATATTGAGCTCTGGCTCAGGGGGAGACACAAAGGAAAAATAATTTCCCCCAACCAGTCATTTGGTGCCTGAAATTGGCACATGGTAAGTTGTGGATTAAAGGGTTCTCATAGAAATATCTAAGGAAGCCTTGGTAAAGATATGGAAGATCCACAAATTTTTTTGAAGAATCTTATCATCCCAGATTGATCTGATTTAGTAGTCTTCCGGTAAAAGCAGGATTTTCACAGTTTAATCCGGTGTGATTCTAAATTGAAACATCTTGATCGGATAAATGGGATGATCTGAGGAAAGGATAGTCATTATAATTCATCTCTAATATCAACTCTTAGTGCATCTTAGAGATCTGGATAAGATTTTCTTTCTAAGAACAAGGAAAACAAGGCAACCAGAATGACTTAAGTTGCATATTTATTGCAATGAGGAATTAGGGTTTGCGTAGAAATATAAGGGTTCTCTTATTGAACATTTACTCATTCTACATTTGAGAAGAAGAGAAAAGGAGCTTCGCAACAAAATTGCCTCAAAGATCAAACCGCAGAGGTCGATTCATCCAGCAATTTGATCCGGCTCATATTGTGAACCCTAGAAGCGTAAAAGGTATTTTCTGCTCTTCAATATCTCATTCTAAATCTTTGAAAGATGGCTACTCCAAATGTGGTAAAGATCACTAATAGGTTGCACCCTAAATTCAATAAACATCCCTATAAATCCCTATAAGTTGATCCCCTAGGCACCTTTTCAAGCATTCTGCATGGGGTTTTACATGTAGAAGATGTTAGGGCATATATTCATGCAAACATTGAGGAATTTAGGGAATCCAAGTTAATGGATATCTATCACAAACAGTTAATAGATGATTCTTTTGAAATCAAACCCCAGTACAAGGCTATCTGGGACAAGCATTTCGGTTAGTCCATCTATTTCTCCTATTTTGCAGAAGATGAGTGGGTCCAGTATGTGTTGAGCAGAGTACATGATAACTTCATTTGGTTGAATAGACCATTTAAGATCACTAAAGATGCTATTAGGGTAGTAACTAGTTTGCATTCATCCAGAGGGTTACCTATTCTCAAATCAATCAAAAACCAAATTGTGAGTGAGTGTACCAGATCAAAATTTGACAAGAGAGCAATGACAATAGAAGACATCACTAATCTGGATGTCAAGTTTGCCTCCATGATAATTGGATACAAGATATATCACTCTAGCAAAGAAAATTTAGTACCCAGAACTACAATTTACACTACTTATCAGATGTTAAGAGAGAATGCAGACTATGATCTTTGTGAGCTCCTTCTGAACCAACTTTTGGAGAATCTGCAGAAGATAAAGAAGGATAAGAAGAATTCTTTTAAATATAGTCGCTTGATACTCTACCTATTCTTTTACTACATGAATGAGCTACCCGGATCCAATGGATGGGTATGGCAAAATAACAGACCAGTTGCAATTCAAATCAGAGATTACTTGCATGGGCTTGGTGATGCCAAGACACAAAACATAGCACTTTGGGGTTACTTCAAGAACTTTTAGAATATGATGCAAACCAGAGAGAGAATCCCCCAATCTCTAGTTGAAAAGTATAAGGATACAATATGCTTTATGGTAGAAACTGATCAATGCCTAATGGAGGCAGTAGAGCCAAGGACTATCTGGATCATGCCAATGGGGTATGAAGTAGATGAGAAAATTGTAGAGCTTCATGTTCAACACATGCTAAGCCAACCCAAGGACCCCAAGGCAGAAAGGTTTGGAACCTTTCAAGAACTAAGTGTAAAAATTCATGTTGAACTAAGACAACCTGAAATCAAGAGAAAAGTAAGAAGGGAAGTGGAAGAAGTCACCAAGAAATATGGAATATCAAAGGAGGCACTTGATGCCAACAGAGAGAAGATGGAAAGGGCAGAGAAAGAGAAGGAAGAAGCAGAAAAAGAAAGTACTCCGATAGAAGCCCCCTCTCAGACTAGATCCTCTAAGAGCTCTGCACCTGCCATTGCTAAGAGCTCAAAGGCATCAAAACCAGAAGCAAAATCATCCGATAAAGGAGAAAAGAGAACAAAGAAAAAGGCTACAAGATCATACACAAGCCTCAAAGACGATGAAGAAACAAAGACAGATGAGGAAGTAAAGAAAATGAAGAAGAAGAAGAAAACATCTGGTGAACCCTCTATCGGTCAAGGCAAAGAAGAGAAGGCAGAGGAATTTGTTGAAAAGCATACTCTCCACATTGATGATATCATCAAATTAGTCATTGTGGATGGAAACCTAAAACCAATGACTGAGTTCTATGATGAGTATAATGAAGTTGACCAAAAGATCTTGCAAGAAGCTACAGTCAGGTATCTTAACATTTATAATAAAGCATTCATTGAGATTATATCTCTAATTCCCAAAAGCCTAGAGAAGGAACTAGAAATAAGGAAGAACAATGCTAAGGCCAAGGACCTTGAGATCAGGGAACAAATAGCTATTTAGCTCTATCCTTCAATCTCTCTGAAACAAATGAATATGATCTTCAAAGATTGAAAGGATGAGTTCTGGAGCAAAGCTAGAATAAATCAGTGTATGCTTGGAGAAAATGACAAAGTAGCAAAAGAAACAGAAGAGATCCTCTAGAATGCATTCAAAAGATTCAACATTCCTATCATAGAGGACATAAGTGATGAACCTTTTGATGTTGAAGGATTAAGTGTATCAAAGGAAGATCCTACAAAGAAGATTGTAGAAGAACCAAAGGTGATAGGTGAAGAGGAAGTCCAAGAAGAAGTAAATATCTCTCATCCATATTCCCCAGCAGTCTCCAGATCTAAAGGAGAAAAAAGAATAGAGGAGAAAGAAGAAGAAGTAAAGGGAAGAGAAGAAGGTCAAACTGAGAAGACCACAAGTGACAGTGTTGAGGCTGCAGAAGGAAAGAAGAATCTGTCTCTGGCAAGAGACACTACAGAAACTATCAAAGATTTCTTAACTAAAGAAATGATGGAGATTGATGAACTGGAGCTACTTCAAGGACCATTCAACTTTGATTTTCTTTCCCTGATTCAAACCATGAAGATAGAATCCTTTGCTCAAGCAAAGGCAAAAGAAAGACTTTTGAAGTCTCACATGGAAGACTGTGAGCTGATCGAAATTGCATCCAGTGTATTGGAGAAGATCATGCCAACCTTCCAAAAGGATTCTTTAGCCTCCACATCCAGTAATCTAAAGTCTCTTGTTAACTCTGTTAATACACATTTTGACTCTTTAGAGAAAGCAGCAGAAGAGAAAGTTCAAAAATAATTTTTGGATAAAAGATTCTCTAAAGTATAGGGGTACATAGCAAATGATAGGAGAAATCTGAATATTGGAATAAAGAGCTTAGAAAATGCTCTTAAAGATGGCGGAGATATATATAAATTTTGTCTATCCTAGTCTAAAGTGATAATGGATATTGAGAAGAAAGTGGAAGAACAAGAGGGAAAACTTTCAAGTATATCTCAAAGTTTTGATCCTCTCTCCTCTTCCATAATGAATCAAGAGTGCCAGACTCTTGTAGCTATAAATGAAATAAAGAAGCTTGAGAAGGAGAAGAAAAATAGGATAAGCAGGCTAAGTGAACTAAGAGGGATTATTATCCCTAAGTTAGAGGCCATGCATGAGGCTCTAACAGATGCTCAGACCACAACCCAGACCAGTGATCCGATAGATCTAAAGAGGGTAGAAGCTTTTACATTCTTGTTGAGTGGTCACATCTCAATTTTGGACAGGATGAAGTAGAGTTCGGCAACAGAACTTGTCTAGTTGAAGACAACTTTTGCAGATATACTACAATATATGTAAGTATAACATGTATATATACTTATGCAGCTAAGTATAGTTGGATTTTTGGCAGTTTTAGTGTGCGAATTCTACCCTTTGCCATTGATGTCAAAGGGGAAGTGAGTAGCAGTAAAAAATGTGGAATCTAGCTAAGGGGGAGCTCCGGTAAAATGTACATTAGAACAGAGCATCAGCCAAGGGGGAGTGTAGTATGACACTTAGTCATTTTTCACTAAAGGGGGAGATTGTTGGCAAGAGACACTGTGTGGCTTCATGGATGTTGTTATTGATGGCAACAAAGACCATCCCACACATCTATAGGACATGATGTGTCTATACCGAAAGTCAGATTGAAGAGTATTCTGGTCCGGTGACCAAGAACAGAGCATGCAGCAAGGTCTGACAGTTAGGTCCGAATCTCTTAGAGGAAGTATCTCTGTAAAGTGCAAACTTGGGGAAGTCAAGAGGAGTACCTTTACTGATAGATTCTAGGGATTGAGCCTCCGGTGATGAAAGAGTGAAGAGATATGGGTACCTAAGTATTGGGTTCTGGTTTGGTAGAGTAGATAGAGGAAGAACTGACTGGCAGAGCATCAAACCTTAATCTGGATGAGATATTGATGGTGATCAAGGTTCTTAAGGTATCATTCATGATTGGCTGACATGATTGATGACCTCTATAACTATCTCTTTGATACACATCACCTGGTAAGCAAGGATTCAGCCGATATACTAGAGTTTGGGAAAATATTGACTATTCCGGATGCTAACTAGAAAGATGATGAAATCCTTGGTGCAGATATATATACCAGATGGATTTCGATGAGGAGGTGTGTGCAGAGTATTGTGTAGTATGAAGAAAAGTAGAGAATAGTGTGGAAATAGAGATAGAGGACCGATATGTGACAGAATAGCAGCACTAAGCCAGAGGAAGAATGAAGTGTAGTAGATCAATATATTGAGCTCAACCGGAACTAAACCTAAGCACATGTGGATGCTTCTCATCAGTTCAAGTATCTTGTTTCCTTCTATAAACTATTGTAGGTAGTGAGCCTCTTGTGAGCAGTGTGCTTGGGCAGTGAGCCCTATTTTGTACTATCTTATTCTTTTAATAAAGAATACAATCTTGGGTTAATCACCTCGTGGTTTTTTCCCTTAACAGAGTTTTCCATGTCAAAAATATTGTGTCATGTGTATTGAGTTTATTTTTGCTTCCATGGTTATGTATACTGATATGATTTGATATTTCTTTAATTGTTAAAGAAGAAAAGAAAGACAAATTATTAAGATAACTGATTCACCCCCCCTCTCAGTTATCAACATAGTACTCACAGCCTCTCTCCAATAGACATGTGGAACATTTGCCTCCATCATCATGGTTCTAGATGTTGGCAACAGACACTATGTGGCTTCATGAGTGTTGTCATTGATGGAAACAAAGTCTATCCCACACATCCGCAGCACATAGTATGCCTATACTGGAAGTCAGATTGAAGAGTGTTTTGGTCTGGTGAACATGAACAGAGCATGCAGCAAGGTCTGACAATCAGGTCCAGATCTCTTAGATGGTGTAACTCAGCAAGTTACAGACTTGGACAAGTCAAGAAGAGTATCATGACTACTATGTTCTAGAGATTGAGCCTCCGATGAGAAAACATGGAAAAGATATGAGCATCTGAGTGTTGGGTTCTTGACAGGTAGAGCAGCCTGAGGAAGAACTGACCGATAGAGTATCAGACTTCAATCCGGATGAGTAATTGATGTTGATCAAGTTATTTGAGGGATCATACAATGTTGGCTAACATGATTGATGACTTCTATGTCTATGTTTTTGATATGCATCGCAAATCAAGTATGAATTTAGCTGACAGATTAGTATCTTGTAAATATCTTGAGTATTATGGTCGTTGACTAGGAAGTTGTTGAAATCCTTGGTGCAGATATATATACCAGATGGATTTTAGTATGAAGAATGATGTGTGAGTAGATGTGATGTGATAAGGTGCAAAGAAAGGCAGAGATTAGTGTGGAAGCAACAATACAAGTCTGGTATGTGACATAGCAGCAGCACTAGAGTAGAGGAAGAATGAAGTGCATTAGATCAGTATATTGAGCATAACAGGAACTAAACTTCAGGATTTGTGGATGCCTCTCATCAGTTCAAACACTTGGTTACCTTCTATAAACTTTGTAGACAGTGAGTCTCTTGTAGGTAGTGTGCTCAGGTAGTGAGCCCTAATTGGCAAGTGCCATTCTAACTTCTTATTCTTTTAATAGAGAATACAATCTTGGGTTAGTCACCCTGTGGTTTTTCCCTTAATAGGGTTTTCCACGTAAAAATCCTTGTGTTATGTGTGTTGATTTTATTTTTGCTCTCGTGTTTATGTATGCGTATATGTTTTGATGCTGCACTAATTATTAAAGGAGAAAAGAAAATTAAGATATTTGAGATAACTGATTCACCCCCCCTCTCAGTTATCTGCCTTGTTTCCAACAATTGGTATCAGAGCTAAGTTCCTCTAAACAGAGCCTAACAGCTTGAGCAAGATCTGGGAATCTCAATGGATATGTATGGTATGAAGGAACAACTTCAGTCTACCCTAGATGATCTTGAACAATCTCACTCTGAACTTAATAACTTGAGAGAAAGACTCAAACAAACTGATCATTTCATAAATGAGCTAAAATAAAAACTGAGTATCTCTGTGAAAAAGAGAAAGGAACTACTTAAAAAATTAGCAAGTCAGAGTCAAGCCAATGATACTAATGAAGATCTGAATGAGAAAAACAAGCTATGTGAGAAGCTATCAAAATAGGTCATTATGGTAAGGCATGAGATGGAATTAGGAGTTATGAGATTCACCCAAGAAATTGAAGAGAAAAGGAAAACTGAATATAATCTAAAACAATCCCTCAAGAAGAAAACAGAGGACTGCCACAAAATGGATAGAATAATCAGGCATCTTGAATCTAATCTTGAAGAAGCTAGAGATAATGAAGAACAACTTGAGAATCAAATAGACACTCTTAAACAAGATCTTCAAACAATAAATGAATACAAAGAGAAATTCAAGATAAGCTCAGCTCAACTTGAAGTTCTCCTTGAAAACCAAAAGAGGGTAGATGACAAGCGTGGCTTGGGATATGAGAAAGGTGAAAGCTTTGGAACTGGTCAGAAGAATTTTGGATTAGGAAATCAAAGAAACAGGCCTAGAAGACCTCAAGTAAGGCAACCAAATGCTCAAAGATATCCATCCTTCAATGGATACTACTTCAATTGCAACAACTTCGGTCATAAAGCAACTCAGTGTAGAAGTAGAATGAATCAGACCAATCCATCCTTCTTCAGACAATGTTTCAACTGCAAAAGGCATGGTCACAAATCTCATGAATGCAGAAATATGCAAATAAATAATTCATTCAATGGAAGATGCTTTGCATGCAATAGAATGGGACATATGGCTAATCAATGCAGATCAAGAGGATATCAATCAAATATGCAAAGAAATGTTGTTTGTTACAATTGCAATAGATCCAGTCATATTGCCAAATTCTGCAGAAGTAAAAACCAAGATAAAAAGGGTTCGGTACATCGTAATCAGAAACAAGATAAGGGAAAAGGTAAAGTGAATATGGATGAATTTCAAAGGGAGATGAGCAAGATTTGGGTAAAGAAGAGTATAGAAAATGTTGGGGATGGATCCGTACCAGAATCTGGTGCTGATACTCCTTTTGGAAACTAAACAGATGAGCTATGGCTCAGGGGGAGTCACAAAGAAAAATAAATTCCCCCAGCCAGTCAATTGGTGCCTAAATTTGGCACATGGAATGTTGTGGATTAAAGGGTTCTCAGAAAAATATCTAAATAACCCTCAGTAAAAATATGAAAGATCTGCATGGAGTTTTGCAAGAATTTAATCATCCAAGATTAGTCCAGTTTGACAGCCATCTGGTAAAGCAGGATCTTCATAGACAGATCTAGTATGATTCAAAATTGAGATATCTTGATCTGCGGATCCATGGTATGAGTGGAGGAAAGAAGATACATTGTCAGTTATCACTGAAAATGATTCTAAATACAGCATAGTGATTCAAAAAGATCTCTCTCAGAATAAGGCAACCGGATAGCTTAAGTTGTACATTTATTGCAAAAGGAAATTAGGGTTTGCGAAAGAATAAAAGAGTTCTTTCACTCATCATTTGCACATTTGCATTCGAGAAGAAGAAAAGAAGAGCTCTACATCAATTTTCTACAACTCTCTCAAAGATCAACCACAAAATCCAATTCAACCAGCGATTTGTTCCGGCTCTTATTTTGAACCCTGAAAGCATAAAAAGGTACTTCCATTCTAAATATCTCTCTCTGAATCTTTTGAAAAAATGGGTAGTCCAATGGTTGTTAAGATCACTAATAGGCCGCACCCAAATTTTAAGAAACACCCCTACAAAGCCCTAGAAGTTGATCCCTTAGGCAATTTTTCTAGCATTCTGCATGGGGTACTGCACGTAGAAGATGTTAGGGTTTACATCCACGCCAATATTGAGGGATTTGGAAAATCTAAGTTGATGGACATCTACCATAAACAATTAATAGATAAAAGTTTTGAACTCAAATCTCAATACAAGGCCCTCTAGGATAAGCACTTTAGACATTGCATCCACTTTCCCTGTTTTGTAGAAGATGATTGGGTCTGGTATGTTCTTAGTAGAATACATAACAATTTCATGTGGTTAATGAAGCCCTTCAAGATAACAAAAGCTGCCATTAGGGCAATAACTAGACTGCACTCATCCGGTGGGTTACCTGCACTCAAATCTATCAAGAACCAGATAGTTACTGAAGTTACTGGATCTAAGTTTGACAAAAGAGCAATGACAATTGATGGCATCACAGATCTGGATGTCAAGTTTGCTTCAATGATAATTGGATATAAGATCTATCATTCTAGTAGGGAGAACTCTATGTCTGGAACTACAATATATACAGCATATCAGATGCTAAGAGAAAATGCAGATTATGATCTATGCGACCTTCTCCTGAATCAACTATTAGAAAACTTGCAAAAGATCAAAAAGGATAAGAAGAATTCCTTCAAATATGGCTGTCTAATACTATGTCTATTCTTTTACTATATGAATGAGCTACTCGGATCAAGTGGTTGGGTATGGAAAAATGACAAACCAGTTACCATACAGATCAGAGACTATATGTATGGACTTGGTGATGCTAAGGCTCAAAACACAACACTCTGGGGATACTTCAAGAACTTTTAGAGCATGATGCAAGCCAGAGAAAGAATTCCTCAATCCATAGTTGAAAAATACAAGCATATAGTGTGCTTCATGGTTGACACTGATCAATGCCTAATGGAGGTAGTTGAGCCCAGAATAGTGTGGATAATGCCAATGGGTTACGAAGTAGATGAGAAAATCTTGGAGCTACACATTCAACACCTATTGAGCCAGCCAAAGGACCCTAAGGTAGAAAGGTTTGGAACCTTTCAAGAATTAAGTGTAAAGATACATGTTGAGCTGAGACAACCAGAAATAAAAAGGAAAGTTAGAAGGGAAGTAGAGGAAATTGCCAAAAGATATGGCATATCAAAAGAGGTAGTTGATGCAAACAGAGAGAAAATAGAAAGAGATGAGAAAGAGAAACAAGAAGCAGAGAAAGGAAGTGTTCTGGTACAAGCCTCCTCCCGGACTAGATCCTCAAAGAGCTCTGCAGCTACCACTCCTAAGAGCTCAAGAGCCACCAAACCAGAAGTCAAGACTTCCAGAAAGGGAGAAAAAAGAATGAAAACAAAAGCTACAAGGTCTTACACAAGTCAAAAGGATGATGAAGAAACAGAATCTGACGAGGAAGTTAAGAAAATGAAGAAAAAGAAAACATCCGGGGAATCCTCTGCTAGTAAAAACAAAGAAGAAAAGGTAGAAGAATTTGTTGAGAAACTCACTCTTTCTATTGATAATATCATCAAGACAGTCACAGTGGATGGGAGTCTGCAACCAGTAATAGAATTCTATGATGAATATAGTTATACTGACAAGAGAATCTTGGAAGAAGCTACAATCAGGTACCTGAACATTTATAATAAAGCATTCATTGAAATTATTTCATTAATTCCTAAAAGTCTAGAGAAGGTACTTGAACTTAAAAAAGAGAATACCAAGGCAAAGGACTTAGAGATCTAAGAACAGATTGCAATTCAGCTCTATCCTTCCATTACTCCAAAGCAAATGAACATGATCTTTAAGGACTGCAAGGATGAATTCAGGAGCAAAGCAAGAATGAACAAACTTATGCTTGGAGAAACTGGTCAGGTAGCAAGAGAAACAGAAGACATCCACCAGAATGCCTTCAAAAGATTCAATCTTCCTATTATAGAGGAAATAGATGAAGAACCTTCAACCATGGATGTTGAAGGATTAAATGCATCAAATGAAGAATCTTCTGACAAAAATGTAGAAGGGTCAAAAGAGATAGATGAGGAGAAGTCTATGGACTTGGATTCCTCTATTCCAGAAGAGGAAGCTCATGAAGCAGTTAACATCTCTCCTTTGAATCCCACAGCAGACACTCCAAATCTAGGAAATAAAGGAGAAGGAAGAAAAGAGGAGAAATTGAGTCAAGAAGAGGAGGTAAAGGGAAGAGAAGAAGAACAAACAGAGAAGATCTTTGATGACAGTTCTCAGATTCCAAAAGAAAAGAAGACTCAGTCTCCGACAAGAGACACTACAGAGGCAGTAAAGAATTTCTTGAACAAAGAAATGATGGAGATAGATGAAATGGCACTATTCCAAGGACCACTAAATTTTGATTCCCTCTCTCCAGTCCAGACAATGAAAATAACATCTTTTGCCCAAGCTAAAGCAAAAGAAAAGCTTCTGAAGTCTCACATGGAAGACTGCGAGCTGTTAGAGATTGCATCCGGTATGCTGGAGAAGATCATACCATCCTTTCAAAAGGATCCTTTGGCTTCTCCATCTGGTAACTTGAAATCTCTAATAAACTCTGTTAGCACTCATTTTTATTCTTTAGAGAAATCAGCAAAAGAAAAGGTCTAGAAAGAGTTTTTGGGAAGAGATTCACTGAAGTATAGGGACTCATAGCTAATGATAGGAGGACCCTAGATATTGGGATAAAGAGCCTTTAAAATGCTCTTAAAGATGGTGGGGACATGTACAAATTTTGTCTATCTTGGCCCAAAGTGACAGAGGATATTGAAAAGAAGGTGAAAGAGCAAGAAGATAAACTGTCAAGTTTATCTCAAAATTTTGATACCCTCACTACATCCTTAATGAATCAAGAATGCCAGGCCATTGTCATTATAAATGAAATAAAGAGGCTAGAGAAAGAAAAGATGAATATAATAAACAGGATGAGTGAACTCAGAGGGATAATTATCCCTAAGTTAGAGGCAATGCATGAGGCCTTAACAGATGCTTAGACCACAGCTCGAACCAGTGATCCAGCATACTTAAGAAGAGAAGAAGCATATGCATTTTTTTTGAGTGGTCACATCTCCATTTTGGATAGGATGAAGTAGAGCTGGGCCACATAGTATGTACAGTTGAAGGCCACTTTTGTGGATATACTCAAGTATATGTAAGTATATTATATATATACATACTTATGCGGCTATGTATAGGTCAATTTTTGTAAATTTTGGTGTCCAGATTCCTCCCTTTATGATTGATGTCAAAGGGGGAGTGAGGAGTAGTGAAAAATGTGGAATCCAGCTAAGGGGGAGCTTTGGTAAAATAGTGCACAAGACAGAGCATCAGCTAAGGGGGAGTTTACTGTGACACTTAGTCATTTTTCACTAAGTGTTGCCATCAATACCAAAGGGGGAGATTGTTGACAAGAGACACTGTGTGACTTCATGAGTATTGTCATTGATGGAAACAAAGTCTATCCCACACATTTGTAGCACATAGTATGCCTATACCAGAAGTCAGATTGAAGAGTGTTTTGGTTTGGTGAATAAGAATAGAGCATGCAACAAGGTCTGACAATCAGGTCTGGATCTCTTAGAGTGTAACTCAGCAAGCTACAGACCTAGACAAGTCAAGAGGAGTATCATGACTACTATGTTCTAGAGATTGAGCTTCTAGTGAGAAAACATGGAAATGATATGAGCATCTGAGTGTTGGGTTCCTAACAAGCAGAGCATATTGAGGAAGAACTGACCGACAGAGTACCAAACTTCAATCCGGATGAGTAATTGATGTTGATCAAGTTATTTGAGGGATCATACAATATTGGATGACATGATTGATGACTTCTATGTCTATGTTTTTGATATGCATCACAAATTAAGTATGAATTCAGCTGATAGATCAGTATCTTGTAAATATCTTGAGTATTCTGGTTGCTGACTAGAAAGTTGTTGAAATCCTTGGTGCAGATATATATACCAGATGGATTCTAGTATGAAGAGTGATTTGTGAGTATATGTGATGTGATAAGGTGCAAAGAAAGGCAGAGATAAGTGTGGAAGCAACAATACAAGTCTGGTATGTGATAGAGCAGCAACACTAGAGCAAAGGAAGAATGAAGTGCATTAGATAAGTATATTGGGCCTAATTGGAACTAAAATTTAGCATTTGTGGATGCCTCTCATCAGTTCAAACACCTGGTTACCTTCTATAAACTTTGTAGATAGTGAGTCTCTTGTAGGAAGTGTGCCTCTTGTGAGTAGTGTGCTCGGGCAGTGAGACCTAAATGGCAAGTGCCATTCTGTACTTCTTATTCTTTTAACAGAGAATAAAATCTTGGGTTAGTCACCCCGTGGTTTTTCCCTTAACAGGGGTTTCCACGTAAAAATCCTTGTGTTATGTGTGTTGATTTTATTTTTTCTCTCATGTTTATGTATGCGTATATGTTTTGATGCTGCACTAATTATTAAAGGAGACAAGAAAATTAAGATATTTGAGATAACTAATTCACCCCCCCTCTCAATTATTTGCCTTGTTTCCAACACTAGCAACCTCTTGTATAGTTTGGTTCTTCCTTTCCACAACTCCATTCTACTAAGGAGTCCTAGGAGCAGATAAATGTCTTCTTATTCCATGTTTTTCACAAAATGTATTAAACTCGCCAGACGTAAACTCTCCACCTTTGTCAGATCTCAGACACTTTACCTTCACACCAATCTCATTCTCCACCCTAGCCTTGAACACCTTGAATTTGTCAAGAGCCTCTGATTTCTCTTTCAAGAAGGTGATCCACATCATCTGGGAGTAATCATCAATCAACAACATAAAGTATATGTCTCCTTGCAAACTCCTAACTCTGGAAGGACCACAGAAATCAGTGTGCACAAGTTCCAACAATCCACTTGAAGATTGTTCTTTACCTTTGAATGTAGTTCTACTCTATTTGCCCAACTGACATTCCTTACACATGTTATTAGCAGGTTTTACAAGCTTTGGAAGATCTGTTATAGCCTGAGTAGTACTTATCTTAACAATGTTATCAAAGTTTACATGACACATTCTCTTATGCCATAACCAAATCTAATCAATTTGATCTGAGCAATCAAACATCTTTTACTAGTGCAACTTAAATGAAAGATATTACCTCTAGTCTGTGTACCAGATGCAATCTGAGTTCTGGAGCTTTCCAAAATTCTACATTTTCCATCCTTGAATCAGAGGTCATACCCTTTTTCAACTAACTGTCCAACACTAAGAAGATTATACTTCAACCCTTCTACATACAAAACAATATCATTAGTGTTGTGCTTACCATCAAAAGAGATGGATTCTCTGCCATGGATTCTGCTAGCTGAATTGTCTCCAAACTTCACAATTCAACCTTCATATCTTTCCACACTTACAAACTTACTTTTATCACCTATCATATGATGAGAACATCCACTGTCAATCACCCATCCATCCTTTTCTTCAACCTGAGCAGCCAAGGCACTTTCCACATTTACATAGCTAGCAAATTCAGTAGGCACCATATTTTCTTCTTTGATAGCAATGAACACCATTCATTTCCAGATGTACTTCCCTTATCAGATTTATCATCTGTAACTCCATCAACAGTGACAAGGTGTCATTGTACCTCATCATTTAATCATATTTTAGATGTCAAAATCCAGGGGCTGTGTCCTCAGCTATCTGCAATTAGGGATTCTATAGTTACCAGTTTACCTACCTAATCTTAACAACTTCTACTAATTTGAAGAGATTGATCTGTCTACTTACTGAATGAATTTAAGGAATGTTGAAAATAGAATTAAACAGGAAGTTACTTAAAGCAATCTTAAAAACAACAACATGCATCTATCTATCAAAATCAGTAAATACTTTTCACAACAAAATCTAAAATAACAAAATAGTGGTACTAGCCTTCTGCCTTGGTGGTGAGAGTGGGCCCTTTCTCCACACCCTTGGGGCTGAAGGCTACAGTAGGGAATCAACACAAAAGAATAAGATCACAACTAAATTCGATCCAATTCCATTCGCTTTGCATTCATGAAAAAATATTGATATCAAAGAAACTAAGATTACCAAGAATCAAAATAATCCAATCATTGTATATTTTTCTGATGTTCCTATAAGTATATATAAAATGAGTGATGACATATCACTTATCTTATCTACCAGTTCTTCTATGACATGACATCCATCTCCTTATTATACTAGCTGTCTAACTATGGAAAAATAACTATGCAATAAAAATAGATTGAGTGGAACAGAAGTCCACTCAGAATTCTAAGTTGAGTCTTAATACATTTAGGCAGCGAGGTCCTGAAAATAAGGATATTGAATTAGTTTTATCGGTAACTCATGCAAAAAATTTAAAAGATAAAAACTCCATCAGTTAACTAAAGATGACACTTCACCACTCAGATGATGATTTGAGTGAAATGAGGGGTATTATGATCACTGCTAAAAGTGCCTAATCGACAACTTATGCTGGAAATATGCCCTACTCTCAGGAGGCGCTGGAGATATTTGTCCCTATCTGTAGCTCTGGAGATATGTCTGTAGCTCTAGAGATATGTCTGTAGCTCCAGAGATATGTCTGTAACTCCAAAGATACCATTGTGGCCTTCTTGTTCAGCTCCGGAGATGCTCCAGACTCCCATCCAGCTCTGGAGAGGCTTTTCTCTTTACTTCAAAACTTCTAGTGTCGTGGAATTCTTAGTATTGTCTCTGAAGATCATTGAAGACTACCTCCAAAGATGCACAAAATTGCCATTCCGAGCATCTACACCTGTTGATTCAAAAAGAGAAGTTTTTTTGCATTTTTCTATTAATTCCATGCATATTAGTCCTTTAATCAGAAATTATGATCTTAAGTAATTTATCTTCAATTAATCATTATCTAGAACAATCTTGCTAGCCTATTCAAGTGCAGACATTAAGAAAGATGGGATCAGGAAGGAGAAAAAGAGAGGTAAAAAGATGTATTTCATGGGTGCTACTTGGCACTCATCATCCCCCCATACCTAAGGTTTGGCAAGTCCTCCTGCTTCTCACAATCTAGATTTATTCTGGTGAAGTAGCATGTCAGTCAAGCTATAATCTTGTGCATAGGTAGACCAAGTGGTGCGGTTGGCATTACCATTGCCTTTGTATTGATCAACCTGCTTCAACCAGTCCTACAATTTCTCATCTTCCATCTGTTCAGCCCAGACAGGGAGTGGTACAATTATGAGAGGGGGCCTAAACTGTCCACCTATCCATTCCTGCTTATCCTTATCCATCATTTTGGCTATTGACTTTGCTTTTCTCATAAATAATCTTAAGTTTGTAGGGGTGACCACCTCTCTCATTTTCTCCTTTGAGGTCAAAATATTCCATCTTTTCTTTGCTATGGCAAGTACTGGATTTGTTGAACTATTCATGAAAAGACCAAAATTGATGGAGCACTCTTGCAAACTTTTTAGGTATAATGGCAAAATTTTGTTTTGACTCTGAGGGTGATAGATATAGGACCTGAATTGGGTCTTAAAAGCATTGGGATTAGGACATTCCTTCCTGATGAAGAGATCTGTTTATGTATCTTTCTTGAGATGATCTTCCATTCATTCATTCCAGATCTGATGATTCCTCATTAGGGACATAAATGCTTTAAGCTGGCATTCCCCCACAAAATAATTAAGAATGAAAGTTATATCGTTAACACAGAAACCATGCAGATATAATTCACATAGGAAATTCTTGTCTTCATCATTACTTCTTGTATATGCTGTCATGAATCTTTCTACTGTCTCTATATTCTCAACTAGGTCAGACAGGACTAAAGAGAATTTCCTCTGTAGGACTCTTTCCTATAAGAACATAGAGTAGCTGGCACTTGGAGGCCTGCAAGATAGAATGTCAGAAGAAAGGGAGGCCATTTCAATGATTTTTCCTTCTAGAGTTTCTATTCTTTTTGTCTTGGCAGTGACCGCCCTTTGTAATTGTAGCATAGGCTTGGAAGCCTCATATTCTCTACGTTTCTTCTCCCAATGGAATAGGGCCTTAGGAATGTCAATGGGGATTGGACCCACATACGGATCTGTTTGTATCTCCTTCTCATTGGTTGCCCTTGGGCCATCCAACTCTTGAATATATTCCTCCTGATCATCTAGCTTGTTGTTGGCCCAAGTCAACTGTCTATCTTGGCTATGTATTTTCTTAATTAATGCTTCTATTATTATGAGGCTATTATCTCTAGCCATGGTGAGCTCAGAAACACTTTGTGCTGCCTCTATCTCCTTTTCTTCCAACAGTCTGACTGCCTCAGTTTTCTGGGCCTCCAATTCTGCTTCTTTCTCCTGGATGATTTGGTTTTTTCTCTGGAGCTCTGTTTGTAGATTTGCAATGATTTGTTTTTGCTCCATTTCTACCTCCATTTTGACCCTCTTGAGGTCAGTAATAATCTAATTCTTCCCCCAAAATAGTCTCTTTAGGTTGTCAATTTCTTCTAACATTTGTTGTTCTTTTGAAATCTCAACATCCTCTTGATCAGAGGGGTGAAGGAAGGTTTCTGCTTCTATTTGTTGAACATCAGGGTTTTCCATGGCCATATGCTCTGTAGTGTCAACCACATCCATTTTCCTCGTTTCATCTTTTCCTGCAGACTCCATGTCTTGAGGGTCCTCTTGAGGTTCCTCTACTTCTGCTGGCACCGATGAAGGCCCAACCTTCTCCTCATATGTTCTAAAACCCAGGAGTACCTCAGCTAGGAGAGCAGTATCTTTCTCAGCCTATGAGAGCTATATTTTCCTTTTGCTTCTCTATAGCATAGGTGGGGTAGGTGCCTCCAGAGCAGGTCTCTCAGCCACATAATCTAAGGAAATTGTAAGAGTTTGTCTGTATTCTATCTCCAGAGCATGTGATGGTTCTGAAATTAGGCTTGACCCCAGATGGACAGATGGTGTTGGGGAAACTTCTCTTTGTCTTCTCTTCCTGACTAGAGGGATCTTATCTGAATCATGAGATGTTTCTTCAGCCCAGGTTTTCTCTATTTTTGGTCCTAACCTCTCCCCTGTTAATTCCTTAGGGAAAGATTCTGTAGTTAGAGTCATCTTTCTCCTAACTGATCGAGTCATGTATAGGATTTGTTCAGGAGAAAACTCTCTAATTTCTTTGCCTTTCTTCTTTTTAGCAGGAACAGGGGCTACAAATGAAGTTGCCTCCTATGAGGACTTCTTTCCTCTTTGAACAACTATGGAGGAGGTTGAAGGCTCTATTTCTTCTTCTTGGTGGGTAGAGGAACCCTCACCTCCTGTCTGTGCCCTCTCTGGTTCTCTGTCCTAGGAATTTTGTCCAAGAAAATTTTGCCATAATTCTTCCCCATTGGCTTGAGACAGTAAATGGTGTTTAACTACTAGAAAAATAAGGCCATGATGTTTCATAGGACCCTTGTTTTGCCAATACTTTTCTGCAGTTGCCCTGATGGCAGAATACAAGAAATTGGGAATGTTTATGCTAAATTCAGGGTGTCCATTCCCATGCCTTAGAAAAATCAACATTTTCATTATTCATCCTAAAACTAAAGAAAATTGACCATCACAAGTGAAATATTTCATCAGCCGAGTAGCTATAGATTGCCAAGGGTTTGGAAGTGTGAACCTAAGAATTCCTTTTACTTCATTTTTATTTGAATGCAGTTGTATTGCAGGTTCACCCTCAACAGAGAAATTCTTAATCAAATCAGTATATAAGGTTTTCAGATGATAAAACCTCTCACCTTGTTCAGGTAGCCCAGAAATATGACTGATAGTGGTTGAGGAGAGATTGATTCGGACTCCTCTAACAACTGTCTGATTGTCCTTTAGATTTCTTAGGAATTCATCCACGATATCTTCTTGAAACCCTTCAATTTTTTCTAGAAATTCCAACCATCCTGCAGTTCTTAGAATGTTTGCTGCAGCTTCATCTTGCAAAAGACCTGCAGCACTCTCTGGTTCAGACTTCTTCTTTACCCCCATTACTAAATTGGTTCCACCTTCTATGCTTAATTCCTCACTCTTCTATCTGCAGTTTGTCCCTTCTTCTTAGCTTTGTAGGCTCCAGAGGACTATTAAATTTACTCTATTCTTCAGGGTATTTTGGAAGTTCGAATGAGGATTATTATGCCTCTTAGCTTGGGCTTATGGAAGATTTGCAGATTAGTTAGACTACCTAAGTGGTCATAAATGCAACAGAGTGATAGGACACTCTGGAGGCAAGGTGACAGTACAACATAGATGGCGGCATGCGTGAATTTGGAAAAAAAATGATGGCAGGAGGATGTATCATAATGACGGCGCCTAAAAATAGAAAGACAAGACAGTTGTTATTTAATGCTTAATTTAAGATAGAATTACCTGAACCATTTTTAATGATGAGGAGCGATGTACACAACAAAGATGCTATGGCATTTTATGAGACTGCATGCGATGTGGCACATTTGCATCTTTTGGTGGCTTTAGATGACGGCAGCTACTTCATTGGTATGCAACCTACAATCATTCCGCTAAGTGGTTCGAGAATCCATGATCCTTGGGTGACGTCAGCACCACCTTTGTAACTACCCTTGCAAATGAAATGTGTGCTGATTTTATGATGCAGAGTGGAACGCAACGGAGGCAACCTAACAGGAAGGAGCTGCCAACAAAACAAACAGCATGATAAACTTCTCTATCGGCTGAACCTCATCATCATATTTCCTAACAACACCAACTGCATCATCATATTTCAACAGCATCATCATATTTCTGATGATCGCAAATATCCTCCTGTCGATTACTATTTACCTCCTTCGACTGTCGCCTGTCATCATCATCATGATAATCAATATCACCTTCGTCAGCAGGATATCCAAATATCCGGTTGTCCAAATATCCTGATGACGTTCCACTTCAACAACTTGCCTTCGATTCTTCACTGCCCGACGATACAAGCAACAGCATCATGATATTAAACATCCGGTTCTTCGAAACCTCCTGATGATGCTAATACAACTTCCTGCCTACGCCGATACCTTTCCACTTAGCGACAACAGGATAAACCCGCATAGAGGGATTTCTTAATATCCTGATGACGATGACGTCATATCCTGATGACGATGACGTCACACATCATCCTAATGAACTCTTCAACACTTAGCCAAAAAACTCAACTTTCACACCCGCATCCGTTAGCGATATGCGGATGATGACCTTCCCCGAGAGATGATCCTGACTGCGATATATACACTGAGTATATATCCAACTCAAAACATCATGATGCACCTGCAACATGCAAATTTCACCAACTTCATGACCCGATCCTGATGGCGATGGATTCGCAGATGATGTTGCGGCTCGTTCCGACTGGAAACGCACATGCAGACTCCTGTGTATCCTTCCACTGCATGAAAACACTCACAACCGCATAATTTCACAAAGATCATGAGACGACCGGGCCGGATCACCTCCAAACCAAAATCTAACAGGTTATCTTCTAGACCTAGCACATGAGGATGCTAGGCTGATTTACAGCATGCTTCTACCAGATCTCCTGAACAATGCAATGCATAAACAGAAAACACAAATGCAATCTAAGCTATGATACAGGACCATTCCACCGATTTGCAGGATCAACCGGTGGAAGGGTTGAAAGTGGTCATTAGCTTGCAAAACGGAAAGGAAATCAACACAGATGCAACCAGATAATGCAAAAGACGAGATCTTATTCAATTGAAATTCAATGCCCTGTATACAGCTTCACAATGTCTGAACTACTCTCCTGAATCTCAACTCAACACCAGTACATCAATATCAAAGACTATATCAAAACTATATCTCTAAACCCTACAGATCGAAGGTATATATAACAAATCCTTCGAGTACTACTAACATCACTTCCCAGCGGCTGGGAGCTTCCAAGCGGCTGGGAGAGAGGACAACTCAGACTCTCTTATCCCGATTTCTAACTGCCTCTAACTGCCTACACATACTCCTATGTTGAACTATTACAAAGCATCGGTCACAGTGGACCTTATTACATGATAAGTCAAACATACTAAAAATAGATTATCCAACATCCTGATCATGTATGTCATCATGCGGACCTATATCCTGATCATGCGGACCTATATCCTGATCATGTGCGGGTGCTCCTGCACCATACTCCCCAAAAGGAGAAATCTCAAGTCCACTTGAGATGAGAGTATCAAGGTCGGCACCATGTTTCTGTATCTGTTCTGCAGTCATCCATACTGCTTCAGAAGTCGTCTGTCCCTTCCAAGAGACGAGGTATTCCAAGTACTTCTTGTTCCTGGTCTGTTTGACCACTCTAGTGTCCAAAATCTGCTGTATCTGTGGAGGATCATGTGAAGGAATGTCTTGAGCAACTGTATCCTATAGGATATCCTGATCTGCAGCTGGATTAGCCTTGTATGGAGTTAAGTCACATACATTGAAGATAGGAGATAAACCAAGATCAGGTGGTAGTTGGATCTTATAAGCATTCTGTCCATGCTTTTGCAAAATCTGACATGGTCCAACTTTCTTTTGCATGAGCTTAGTATACTTTCCCTTAGGGAGCCTGTCCTTCTTCAAGTGAACCCAAACCAAATCTCCAACAGCAAATTGAACATCCTTCTTCTTCTTGTCAGCATACTCCTTATACTTTAAGGTGGTTTGCTGGAGTTGGGTCTTAACCTGATCATGAACTTCTTTGATTGCTTCAGCAAAAGCTTCTCCATCTGCACTAACAGGATCTGCTGTAGGTAGTTCTCGCAACTCTAAAATACCTCTGGGATGCATTCCATATACTACCTGAAAAGGCAATTTTCCTGTGCTCCTGTTGACAGTATCATTATATGAAAACTCAGCTTGAGACAGAATATTGTCCCACTTCTCTCCATGCTGTTTTGTCAAGCATCTAAGTAGATTCCCTAAGGAACGGTTCACAACCTCAGTTTGTCCATCCGTTTGGGGATGATATGCAGAGGAAAATGACAAATTGGTTCCCAGCTTCCTCCATAGGGTTCTCCAGAAATGACCTACAAACTTCACATCTCTGTCTGAAACTATGCTTAAAGGCAACCCATGAATTCTGACAACTTCCCTGAAGAATAAATCTGCAATATATGAGGCATCTGCAGTGGTTTTGCATGGCAAGAAATGTGCCATCTTACTGAACCTGTCCACTACAACAAAGACACTGTCAAATCCTCTCCTGGTCCTTGGTAAACCTAAAACAAAATCCATACTGATACTTTCCCATGGCCTGGAAGGAATGGGTAAGGGCTGATATAACCCTGCATTAGTTGACCTGCCTTTAGCCTTCTGACAAATTACACAGGTTTCTACAAATTTCCTGACATCTGACTGCAACTTAGGCCAGAAATAATGCCTCCTGACCAGATCAAGAGTCTTGTCTAGACCAAAATGACCTGCCATTGCTCCATAATGTTTCTCCTTGATTATATTCAACCTCATAGAACACCTTGGGATGCACAACTGTCCACCCTTAAACAGCAATCCATCTTGGATCAGGAATTCAGAGAACTCAGCATGGTATTTCTCCCCAAAAGAAGTACAGACCTGATATATTTCTCCAAAATCTTCATCAGACTCATACATGGTCTTGAGTGAGTCAATGCCAACACTCTCTAACTGAATCTGATTTACTGTAAGAACTCTCCTGCTCAAAGCATCTGCAACTTTGTTCTTAACCCCTTTCTTATGCTTCAAGGTAAAAGTGAAAGCCTGTAGTGTTTCTACCCACTTCATATGTCTGTGGTTCAGCTTCTCCTGACTGTTGATGAAACTCAAAGCTTGATTATCTGTGAAGACTATGAACTCCTTTGGCATCAGGTAATGCCTCCATTTCTTTAGGGACTGAACTAGAGCATACATTTCCAGATCATATGATGAATACCTTTTCTTAGCATCATTGAGCTTTTCACTGAAAAATGCAATTGGTCTACCCTCTTGACTGAGTACTGCTCCAATGGCCATGTGACTGGCATCACACTCTACCTGAAAGATCTTATTGAAATCTGGAAGTGCAAGGACTGGCTGCTGTGCCACCTTCCTCTTCAATGCCTCAAAGGAATCATCTGCTCCTGGAGTCCAAACAAACCTGCACTTTTGTCCTCCTTTAATGGTATCTAGCATGGGTGCACAAATATGACTGAACCCTCTGATGAACTTTCTGTAGAAGGTTGCTAACCCATGGAAACTTCTGACTTCATTCATGGTCTGTGGAGTTGGCCAATTTAAAATGGCACTCACCTTCTCCTTATCCATCTGCAGCTTGCCTTGTGAGATGACAAAACCTAAATAGGTGATCTCCTGTTTCATGAACAAACACTTGTCCAAGTTTATCATCAGCTTCTCTTCATATAACCTCTTGAGAACCAGCTCTATATGCCTGAGATGTTCTTCTTTGGTGTTACTAAAAATCAGAATGTCATCTAAATAGATTATGACAAACTTACCAATAAATTCCTTCAGAACCTCATTCATCAGCCTCATGAAAGTACTAGGGGCATTAGACAAACCAAATGGCATAACCTTCCATTCATACAAACCTTCATTTGTTTTGAATGCTGTCTTCCACTCATCACCTGGTCTAATCCTTATCTGATGGTATCCACTCTTCAAGTCTATTTTAGTAAAGTACTTAGCATTTCCCAAACAATCAAGTAAATCCTCAATCCTGGGGATTGGAAACCTATACCTGATTGTGATCTTGTTGATGGCTCTGGAATCGGTGCAAAGTCTCCAAGTGCCTTCCTTCTTAGGTGCTAGTACAGCTGGTACTGCACATGGACTCAGACTCTTCCCAATCAAACCTGAATTCATCAATTCTTCAATCTGCCTGGCTACTTCTGCATTCTGTTCTGGGGTAAGCTTATAAGCTGCTTTATTTGGAAGTGTAGACCCTGGAATCAAGTCTATGCAATGACTGATATCTCTGACAGGTGGTAGGGATCTTGGCATTCCCTCTGAGATAACACCTTTGTACTTATCCAATAACTCTTGGACAGCTGGGTCTATCAACCTTGGCTTCTTCTCCTTCTTGGCTTCTTGCTGTTGTGTCTTATTTACACTCATACAGGGGATTAGGGCATATGCAACTGCACCTTCTGCTGCCACTTCTTTCATAAACTGTTTGCCTTCCATCAGCATGACCTTCACTTCTTTGCCTTTAGACTTCTCCTCTTTCTCCTTCAATGGGAATAGTGTTACATCTTTACCATCTTTAGTGATTTTATAGGTGTTTTTAACACCATCATGCTGTGCCTTCAGATCATATTGCCATGGTCTTCCAAACAAAAGGTTGCAGGCATCCATCTTGGTGATATCAAACAACAACTTATCTTTATATCCACCAATCTGAAACTCTACCCAAGCCTGCTCTTCTACAGTTGTCTGCTGACCTTGAGTAAGCCATGAGACTTTATATGGAGATGGATGAGGCAATCTCCTAAGCTTCAGCTTCACCACCATTTCTTCAGACACAAAGTTCTCAGTAGAACCAGAATCAATCAAAACTCTACAAGCCTTACCTCCTGCTTTGCAAGTGGTTCTGAAAAGGGACTTCCTCTGAGGGGCTTCTTTATCAGGTACCTTCATGGTAGTTACTGTTCTTCTCATCATCAGGGACTCTCCACTTTCTGGATATCCGTAATTCTCAGGACCATTCACACTCTGAAAATCATTAGAACTTGTCCTACTCTGATTATCAGGTTCATTGACCAGATTTGTCCTCCTTTCACCTGCTAAGCTTGTGGCCTTGTCTGGACATCTGCTGGCTATATGGCCTTCTTTGTTACAGTTGTAACACCTGATGGATCCTCTGCCCTGGGATCTTCCTCTGTAAGGTCTTCTACCTCTGAAGTTTCCTTGCTGACTGAAATTCTCTTTCTGACTCTGGCTATTGTTGCCCTTGCTATTGTCTTGACTAGACTCTCCTTGATATCCCTGTCCTTGTCCCCTGCCTCTGAAAGGACTTCTTCCACCTCTTTGTTGTCTTCCTCTTCCTCTGTTGTTCTGATCTTGTTTTCTCTTCAGCTTTTCTTCCACCTTCAGTGCCAACTGAAAACTTTTCTGCACTGTATCTGGGTTATGCAGACTCAGATCTTCCTGAATATTAAACCTCAGTCCATTAAGGTATCTGGCTACCTTTTCTTCTTCACTTTCTTTCACCTTGGTCTTCATACAGAGTTTCATGAACTCTTCTGTATATGAGCTGACATCTAGCTCCTTCTGCTTCAGGTTCTGCTTCATCTTGTGTAACTGGATACTGTAATCCAAAGGGATATAAGCCTCCTTTACCAATTCCATCATCTTCTTCCATGTGGCAACTCTACGTTTTCCCTCCTGCACTCTATCATCCTGAACAAAGTTCCACCATGTCAAGGCAGCTTCTTTCATCTTTGACTGTGCTATCTTCACTCTCTGCTGTTCTGGTATCTCCTCTGTCACAAAGAAATTGTTCAGACAGTCTATCCATTCCATTACTGAATCAGGGTCCATCTTACCTGTAAACACTGGCAAGTCCAGCTTCACATCCATGGTTCTCCTCTCCATGGCCTTGAGGGCGTTCAACAGCGGTCTCTGGTCTGCAGGAACGACCTCCTCGCTCCAATTAGGGATATCCTCTTCTTCCCTATCATCTTCTCTACCAGAACCTACTTTGCTCCTCAACTTTGCTAACTCATCTTTCAACTCCTGATTCTGAGCCTTCATGGCCCTGCTTTCCGCAATCTGTTTCTTCACCAGAACTGCCAACTCAGCGTTGGTCATCTTTGTTGGGAACTCAGATGTTCCTTCTTCGTCTGACATCCTGCTTATCTTTTCCAAAAGATCCTAACCTTTGCTCTGATACCACTATGATGCAGAGTGGAACGCAACGGAGGCAACCTAACAGGAAGGAGCTGCCAACAAAACAAACAGCATGATAAACTTCTCTATCGGCTGAACCTCATCATCATATTTCCTAACAACACCAACTGCATCATCATATTTCAACAGCATCATCATATTTCTGATGATCGCAAATATCCTCCTGTCGATTACTATTTACCTCCTTCGACTGTCGCCTGTCATCATCATCATGATAATCAATATCACCTTCGTCAGCAGGATATCCAAATATCCGGTTGTCCAAATATCCTGATGACGTTCCACTTCAACAACTTGCCTTCGATTCTTCACTGCCCGACGATACAAGCAACAGCATCATGATATTAAACATCCGGTTCTTTGAAACCTCCTGATGATGCTAATACAACTTCCTGCCTACGCCGATACCTTTCCACTTAGCGACAACAGGATAAACCCGCATAGAGGGATTTCTTAATATCCTGATGACGATGACGTCATATCCTGATGACGATGACGTCACACATCATCCTGATGAACTCTTCAACACTTAGCCAAAAAACTCAACTTTCACACCCGCATCCGTTAGCGATATGCGGATGATGACCTTCCCCGAGAGATGATCCTGACTGCGATATATACACTGAGTATATATCCAACTCAAAACATCATGATGCACCTGCAACATGCAAATTTCACCAACTTCATGACCCGATCCTGATGGCGATGGATTCGCAGATGATGTTGCGGCTCGTTCCGACTGGAAACGCACATGCAGACTCCTGTGTATCCTTCCACTGCATGAAAACACTCACAACCGCATAATTTCACAAAGATCATGAGACGACCGGGCCGGATCACCTCCAAACCAAAATCTAACAGGTTATCTTCTAGACCTAGCACATGAGGATGCTAGGCTGATTTACAGCATGCTTCTACCAGATCTCCTGAACAATGCAATGCATAAACAGAAAACACAAATGCAATCTAAGCTATGATACAGGACCATTCCACCGATTTGCAGGATCAACTGGTGGAAGGGTTGAAAGTGGTCATTAGCTTGCAAAACGGAAAGGAAATCAACACAGATGCAACCAGATAATGCAAAAGACGAGATCTTATTCAATTGAAATTCAATGCCCTGTATATAGCTTCACAATGTCTGAACTACTCTCCTGAATCTCAACTCAACACCAGTACATCAATATCAAAGACTATATCAAAACTATATCTCTAAACCCTACAGATCGAAGGTATATATAACAAATCCTTCGAGTACTACTAACATCACTTCCCAGCGGCTGGGAGCTTCCAAGCGGCTGGGAGAGAGGACAACTCAGACTCTCTTATCCCGATTTCTAACTACCTCTAACTGCCTACACATACTCCTATGTTGAACTATTACAAAGCATCGGTCACAGTGGACCTTATTACATGATAAGTCAAACATACTAAAAATAGATTATCCAACATCCTGATCATGTATGTCATCATGCGGACCTATATCCTGATCATGCGGACCTATATCCTGATCATGTGCGGGTGCTCCTGCACCATTTTATTTTATTCCTGTCACAAAGTAGAGGATGAGTCATGATGACCTCATCATATGATGTTTCCACTTTATTGCCTGGAGAGGTGGGTCCCCTCCCCCATTGTTGTAAATGACTCTTTATTGATGGAGTGTCAGAGGTGCTCCTAGTTTGTGAAGCGCCAGAGGTGCGTTTGACTAACTCCCAGCACCTGATCACCTTCGTAGCTTGACTGTTTTCAATTGTCCTGAAGAAAGGAACTGTCATTTGCTGGTTTTCAACTCCCTTAGTCAAGAAAGACAGCCATTTACTAGTTTTCCATCTTTCTCTTTTTTTTTAGAAGGCCGCCATTTGCTAGTTTTCAACCTTCCTTTTTTTTTTTAGAAGGCTGCCATTTGTTGGTTTTCAACCTTCTTTTTTTTTAATCCAACACTATGACAGAGGAGGTATCCCCTGTATCAAAACACAAATCATTACGAAACTCTTCTTTAGTAGATGGTCTTTTACAGAGTCTAATTCGGTGACCATTTACTAAGAATGTGCCTGTGCTTCCATCAATAGGTTCCAATAATACTGTTCCATTTTCAAAAACTTCCTTTATTTGATAAGGACCCATCCAATGAGTTTGTAATTTCCCTTTGAATTCTTTGAATTTAGAATCATAAAGAAGAACCCAATCACCTTGCTGAAATGTCCTCCTTTTGATGTGTTGGTCATGCCATTGCTTCCTTTGATACTGAACTAGTTCTGTTTGCTGAATGGCCTCTGTCTGAATTTCATCCAACTCATTGAGCTAAAGAATTTTTTTCTGTTGAGTTATAGACAATGGTAGACCAATATCCAATACAGTTTTAAGTGTTTGGAGTTCAAATTCTATAGACAAAATAAGTTTTTTTCCATAAACCAATTCATATGGTGAGAACTTTGTTGTGGATTTCCAAGTGGTATTGTAAGCCCAAACTACTTCAGGTAATCTGTTAGCCTAATCTTTTCTATTTATTGCTACTGTCCTTGTCAGAATATTTTAAAGTTCCCTATTAGTTACTTCTACCTGCCCATTGGCTTGAGGATGGTAAGGTGAAGATTTTATGTGCTTGACTTGATATAAATCTGTGAATGCTCTGATTACCTGTGAAGTAAAATGAGGTCCTCTATCTAAAACTATTGATCTTGGGGCTCCAAACCTTAAGAAAATCTTATTATAAAGGAAATTAGCAACTTTTTCTTCTCGTGCAAATTGTAATGCTTGAACCTCAGCCCATTTAGTGACATAGTCTATGCATACAAGAATGTACTCCTTGCCTGATGATGGTGGAGAAATTGGTCCCACAAAGTCTAAACCCCACTGCTCAAATGGTTCCATCATGACTTGTGGATGCAGTAACATCTCCTGGGTAAAGGTTGGTTGTCCCATCCTTTGGCACTGGTCACAGTGCTGCACATACTTCTTTGTATCTTTATGAAGAGAGGGCCAGTAGTAACCAGCTTTGAGGATCTTGTGGACTATCCAGTGGGAGGAGTAATGGCCACCAGATGGTTCATCATGACATGCTCTCAACACATCAAACATCTCATCAGCTTTTAAACACCTGCGTAGAATGAAATCAGGACCACATTTAAATAGTAAACCATTCAACCATTTGTAAGATAAACTTTCTTTAACTAAACATTTTTTTGTTTTGAAGTAAAATAGGATGGATACAAGCCTATAGCTAAAAGATTAGCTATGTCAGCAAACCAAGGTACAGTAGAGGAGATAGCAAAAAGATGTTCATCTGGGAACTTGTCCTCCACTAGTTGGTTTTCTCCTCCTATATGCAATCTTGACAAGAAATCAACAACCAAATTAAACTTACCTAGATTATCAACTATGGTAATATCAAATTCCTACAATAGCACCCACTACTGGCTTATTCATTAGGTACTTGATGGCTGCATGATTGGTGTGTACACATATTTTATATCCAGTGATATAATGCCTAAATTTATTTATAGCATAGATGACTGCCAAGAATTCTTTTTTAGTTGTGGTGTAATTTTTTTCTGTAGAGGTAAGGTTTTTGCTGATGTAATAAATGGCATGTATACTCTCTCCTTCCTCCTTTTGTCCTAAAACTACCCCAATGGACTCATTTGAAGCATCAGTTTGTATGTGAAATGGTAAAGTCCGATTAGGTCCTCTCAAAATTGGTGTGACAGTAAGCTTCTCTTTCAAGGTTTCAAATGCTAATTGACAGTCTTCTATCCATAGAAATTTTGTGTCTTTGTTAAGCAGGGTAAATAGGGGGCAGCTATTCTGCTGAAATTTTCTATGAATCTCCTATAGTAGCCTGCATGCCCCATAAAACTTCTAACATCTATCTGATTTTTGGGTAAAGGCAACTGTGTGATCACTTCTATCTTGTTTTGATCCACTTTGATCCCCTTTGCTGAAATGTAGTGTCCCAAAACAATTTCTTACTCCACCATCATGAAGCACTTTTCATGGCTAAGGGATAATTAATTTTTCTCACAGCATTTCAGTACTTTCTCAAGGTTTGTGAGAGCTTCTTCAAAATTATCCCCATACACAGTAAAGTCATCCATATAGACCTCCATGCATTCATTAGCTAGTTCAACGAAAATAACTAAAACAAGTTTCTGAAATGTAGTTGGGGCATTACATAGTCCAAAGGGTAGAACTTTGTAAGCAAAAGTTCCCCAAGAGCAGGTGAAGGTGGTTCTGTCCTGGTCTTCAAGTGCTACTTGAATTTGGTTATACCCACTGAAACCATCTAGAAAAGAAAAATATTTCCTCCTAGCGAGGTTGTCCAGTACTTGGTCAATGAATGGTAAGGGAAAGTAGTCCTTTTTTGTAGCTTTGTTGAGCTCCCTATAGTCAATACACACCCTCCATTTTCCATTCTTTTTAGGCACTATGACAAGGGGTGAGACCCATTGACTGTCCGAAATTGGATATATAAACCCTACTTGCAGTAATTTTTCTATTTTAGTTTTAACAATGTCTTTTAAAGCAGGATTTAATCTTCTCTAGGGTTGTCTGACAGGTTTAATATCCTCAGTGTATATATGATGGGTACAGATCTCAAGAGGTATTCCCTTCATATATTGGAATTCCCAAGCAAAAGCTGTTGAATGGGAAATCAGAAGTTGGATAAGTTTTTCTTCCTAATTTATTGTTAACTGAGTATTGATATTAAGTGTTTTCCCTGGTAAAATCATGACCTATTTTGTGATTTGATCCATACATGTAGTTAATCCGTACACTGGAGTCATGGTATTGAGAGGACAAGAATGTGGAAGCAACATGTGGAATGCGGCTAGGTCTCTGTAAAAGGTTTCTCCACAAGGAATGATATTTGCAAGGGTACAATGAGAAGAAGTAAGAAGTTCTCTCTTAGAATCTTGGGCAAACTTCATCACATCCTCATTGATTAGGATGTGGGTAATGTCTTCTATTGTATCATAATAGATTTCTTCTTCCAATTCTCCTAGATGTTCCCTAATGGTTACCATGGCTATTGAGGCACTGTTGTCATTGTTCTCTAGTTCATCCACCCATACTCTTCGTGTATAATGTATTGATGGTTTAGCAGGAGGATACATAGATATTTTCTTTAAATCTACCCCATTAGAAATGACCATATCCCTAGTTTGACAATCAATAGATGCTGCTGCTGTAGCCAGCCATGGTCTTCCTAAAATCAGTGGGTAAGCATTTCTCTGGTTTCTCGATTCTAATATCAGGAAGCCTACTGGAAATTCCCATGATTCTATTACAACTGGTACATCAGTTATTACTCCTTTTCAGATAGCTACTGGCTGGTCAGCAAGTTGAAGGATTGTAGTTGTGGATTGGATACCTGATAGAGCTAATTTGTCCATTGTGTGAACTGCCATCACATTAATTGCTGCTCCCAAATCAACTAGAACATTTGAAATTTCTACCCCTGAGATGAAAACAGTTATGACAGGATTTCTAGGGTCTCCATATTTTGGGAGGAGTATTTCTCCCATCAACAGATCTACTACTTTCCCCTCCACCTGTATTGTGGAAGGAAAGTTTTTCTTCCTACCTTGTGTTATGATACAATACTGTTTAATGAATTGATTTAGTTCTGGTACATCTCTGATTGCTTGGAGAAGAGGAATTTTGATGTTTAGTTGCTTGATTTCTTGTAAAAGTTCTGATTCCAGGTTGGTTTGGACTTGTTTTTGTAAGATATTTTTCTGGGGAACAAATTGTTTAAGCTATTCTAGGTATGGTGCTAGTTTTTCCATCTCTGGAGCATCTCCGGAGCTCTTGTCAGAATTGTGTTGAGGAATGTTCTCTGGAGTCAGTCTTTTAGGAGTAACTCCGGAGTTATCCAAGGATGATTCTTTTAGCACTTTTTCGTTAGTAATCTCCTCCTGGAGTTGAGTGGATGAATTTTTAGGTTCCTCATCATTGGTTACTTCAACTATAGTTGGAGGAGATGGTCTTGGGAAAGCTTTCCCAGAACGCAGCTAGAGATTATTTGAATAAATAGCATTAATACCAGCCATGTTTTCTTGTTCTATCATGTAAACAGCTGCTCCCTATTTATTTCATGGGTTTGGTATAGGTTGAGCTGGTAAAGGTGGTTGGCTAACTGGTTCATTTTATGTTTGACCTTGTGTGTTGGAGGGTCCAATTAGTAAAGCTTGTTGTTGAGGTTGGAAACATCTAGGTTGTCCCTGGTATTGTTGATTATATCCTTGTTGAGAACCCCATTGAGGTTGCATGTTTTGTGATCCAGACTGTGGTGGCCACTGTTGATTTCTCTAGGGCTGACTTTGCCAATTTTAGTTTTACCAATGATGATTTTTCCAATCCTGTTGTCCCCAAGGAGGATTATTTTGAGGCCTATGCCAAGTTGGATTCCATTGATTATTTCCCCAATTAGAAGGACCCCTATAAGAAGGCTGGTTTGGATACTGATTATAAGGGAAATTCCTAGATTATTTTTTCCCACATAGTTCAATTTTTCTTCCATTATGGAATTCTTCTTACTCAATCTTTTCAAGGTTGGAAGTTGACTACATTGACTGGTAGGATGTTCCCTATCATAGATCTGACAAATCTCTGATTTGTCCAAAGGGCATTCTCTCAACAGATGCTTGTTTCTACACCTAGGACAATAGATGGAGAGTGGTTTAGTTGTTCTATTTTGATCAGTTGTTCTAGTTTTTGCTTGAATCCCATCCAATGTGGTATTTAATTGGACCAAAATGTCTATTTTTAGATTTGCAATCTCTTCCATTATCTATCCTATTTCATTCTTCCCTTTAAAGGTTTTGGATGATCTCACTCCATCTTGGGTTCTAGAATAGTTCCTGCAGAGTTCTTCTATAGCAGGTATATCTATTTAGTTGATATTTTCTTTTCCTATTAGATCCAATGCCTATTTTGATTCTTTATCCAATCCTTTTACAAACAAGGTTCTGGCCAAGGAGTGATCTACTAGGTTGCCATACCTTCTCAAGGCAAAATTAAACCTGTCCACATAGTCCTCTAAGGTCTCTTCCTCTCCTTTCCTAATTTTAAACAATTCTTCATTTTTATTACTGGATCTACAATAATCTTGACACTTTCCCAAAAATTTGGTTTCCATCTAATCCCAAGAATGGATAGAATTCTGGGGTAAACCCATAAACTATCTAATCACAGAATCTTTCAAGTTTGAAGGGAATAGTTTGAGTTTTTGGTTATCTAATCCATAATCATAAGTTTGGCAGACTACTTTGAATTCAAACAAAAACTGATCTAGATCCTCAGAAGAAAGTCCTCTAAAATTTGGCAAGTGTGCTGGTGAGATATTCTTCATAGGAGCATTATCTCCAGCAGCCAAAACAATAGGATATGAGAAGGTTCTTGGAGCCTGATTTTCCTATTCTTCATGATTATCATTGTCCATGTTTGGTACTGGTTCTTCTGCCTAAGGTTCTAGGAAATTAGGTTCTATCAAAGGATCTACCTAAAACTTTTTTTGTAATTCTTGGATATAATTGGCAAGTGGAAGATTTGGAGGATCTAAGGGATTATTGATTTGAGGTGCAGCTTCCAAAGTAGGTTCTAGGTTTCTTTCTTCAACAATATCTTATGCCACCCCACTGCTTTCCCCTATGGCTTGTTGATGGGGTGTCTATTTTATATATCTTCCTTTTGAATCTCTAGCTCTAACTATACAGATCTATCCTAAAAACTATTTTAGCTAAGTTTCCCTAATTAACACAATATATTCCCAGGAACGGTGCCAAAAATGACAAGGTGTCGTTGTACCTCATTGTTTAATCATATTTCAGATGTCAAAATCTAGGGGTTGTGTCCTCGGCTATCTGCAATTAGGGATTCTATAATTACTAGTTTTCCTAGCTAATCTTAATGACTTCTACTAATTTGAAGAGATTGATCTGTCTACTTACTGAATGAATTTAAGGAATACTGAAAACATAATTAAATAGGAAGTTACTTAAAGCAATCTTAAAAACAGCAACATGCATCTATCTATCAAAATTAGTAAATACTTTTCACAACAAAATCTAAAATAGCAAAACAATGGTACTAGCCTTCTGCCTTGATGGTGAGAGTGGGCCCTTTCTCCACACCCTTGGGGCTGAAGCCTACGGTAGGGAATCAGCACAAAAGAATAAGACCACAACTAAATTCGGTCCAATTTCATTTGCTTTGCATTCATGAAAAAATATTGATATAAAAGAAACTGAGATTACCAAGAATCAAAATAATCCAATCATTGTATATTTTTCTGTTGTTCCTATAAGTATATATAAAATGAGTGATGACATATCACTTATCTTATCTACCAGTTCTTCTATGAGATGACATCCATCTCCTTATTATACTAGCTGTCTAACTATGGAAAAATAGCCATGCAATAAAAGTAGATTGAGTGGAACAAAAGTCTACTCAGAATTCTAAGTTGAGTCTTAATACATTTGGGCAGCGAGGCCCTAAAAATAAGGATATTGAACTAGTTTTATAGGTAACTCATGCAAAAACTTTAAAAGATAAAAAATCCATCAGTTAACTAAAGATGACCCTTCACCACTCAGGTGATGATTTGAGTGAAATGAGGGGTACTATGATCACTGCTGAAAGTGCCTAATCAGCAGCTTATGCTAGAAATATGCCCTGCTCTCAGGAGGTGCCAGAGATATCTGTCCCTATCTGTAGCTCTAAAGATATGTCTGTAGCTCTGGAGATACCATTGTGGCCTTCTTGTTCTGCTCTGGAGATGCTCTAGACTCCTGTCCAGCTCCGGAGAGGCTTTTCTCTTTACTTCAAAACTTCTATGTCATGGAATTCTTGGTATTATCTCTAGAGATCATTGAAGACTACCTCTGGAGATGCACAAAATTGCTGTTTCGAGCATCTACACCTATTGATTCAAAAAGAGAAGTTTTTTTGCATTTTCCCATCAATTCCATGCACATTAGTCCTTTAATCAGAAATTATGATCTTAAGTAATTTATCTTCAAGTAATCATTATCTAGAACAATCTTGCTAGGCTATTCGGGTACAGACATTAATAAAGATGGGATTAGGAAGGAGAAAAAGAGAGGTAAAAAGATGTATTTCATGGGTGCTACTTGGCACTCATCAAGTAGATTCTTGGACATAGTAGCATTTCTTCTAGAACCTAGGTCTGTTAGGGTTTGGCTTTGAAACCCTCTCCGGACATCTTGAGGCAAAATTACCAATCTTATTGCAAGCAAAACATTTGGAAGGCAACTTTCCTTCATACTTATCGGATCCTCTTGGTAATATTTTGGCAATAAGGGCTTCTAATTCTTCAAGCTCTATTTCATCTTCTTCAAGTTCTTTCTTTGTTTTCTCATATCTGGTTAATCTTCTTGAAGAGGTTTCACGTGGATCAAATCTTTGCTTCCCAGAAACACTGGCCTTAAAAATAGATTTTGATTTAGGAAGGGAGTCACCAAACTCACTCATTTCAAATGTTGAAAGCTTGCCAACCAACTGATACCTTGTAAAAGTTGTCACAGTCTTGATCTCCTCAATAGTAGCAACTCTATGTTTGTATGAAGCAGGTAGGGATTTGAGCACCTTGCCAACAATTTTTGATTCTTCCAATTTTCTACTAGCACACTTGATACTGCACATAAGTTCATTCACCTTCTACATGTAGGAAGTGATGTTTTCATCTTCACTCATTCTCAAATTTTTGTATCTACCTTTCAAGCTCTGTAACTTAGCACATTGGACATATCCATCACCTTCATACAGAGTTTCCAATTTCTTCCAGATTTCATGAGCAATTTTCAATTCCAAGACATTTGTCATTTCTGTATCAGTCAAGGCACTTAACAATGCTTCTTTAGCCTAAATATTGTTTTCAACATCTTTGAGTTCATCTAGAGTTGAAGGACTTTTCTCCAGAGGCGTATACTCATCTTTTGTTATCAGCCAATAAGCATCACCCATGCATTGCAAATGGCAATCCATGCGACTCTTCCAAAGAGATTAATTCGTTCCATCAAATCTTAGACTATCCTTCTTGTAAGTCAACATCCTGGATCTCCTCAAGTGGTCAAGCTTCTTTTAGAGGAAATAACTCTGATACCAATTGTTGAAATTAGGGCAGACAACTGAGAGGGGGGGTGAATCAGTTGTCACAAAGCTTTTATCTCCTGCTGCATTTAATCTTCTTTACCACTTATTAATAGATTAAAGATATGTCCATGAAAGTATGAATCAACAACACAAGAGCAGAAACATAATCAACACATAGCACCATGATTTTTATGTGGAAACCCGGTTAAGGGAAAAACCACGGTGGGGGTTAACCCACAAGATTTATTCTCTATTAAAATAATATAAAATGGGAAGGCACTTGCCTTCGGGCGCACTACCCAGAGCTCACTACTCAAAGAGGCTCACTGCCTATAGAACATTCACAAGTTTAACACAGAAAGATTGAACTGAGAAACAACATCATCTTCATGCCAAGGTCAGTTCCATTGAAGTGCATAACACCTCTGCTCTGCCCCCTTAACACTTCCTCGCTACCTCCGCATCTTTGCTCACATCCACACATTTCCATGACTTCACAACACTTATTTATACATGTCATTGACTTTGGAATGAACATCAAAGTCGGCCAAACAATCATCTATTTGGAACATTCTCCAAGATAGGTATTACAAGCAATTACAATCACAAGACTTAAAATGCTTTATGTGAACCACCACGCTATTGGCCAAAAATAGCTGGGACTCAAATCTTCCTTGAACAACATGCCACACTCCATAAAACTTCTCTTAGATCATTTGCAACATGCACCATGCATCTGATTGCCCAAGACTGGAAATAACAACAAAACCTAGGGAGAAATATTCATCCATGAGCTTAAGCCTTACTATAGACCATCAACACAACAGGCACCCGATTCAGAGACCACCACAACCACAATGAAATCAACAAGAACAACCGCACCACCTCAGATCACCAGAAACACTTGCACCTTCATCTGGGAACTCAAGAACACCAACTGTCATGACTGTCACACTAGAAAGTTTGCTTGTGGACCTCGAAAACATGAACCACTTGAGTTGAGGATACACACCGATATCCCAAACACACCTCTAGATCCATAGATCATAATATTCCAATGCGGATCAATCCAGACCAAATTTCTGTCACCTCTGAACAACTGCAAAACCTAGTTCTACTCAGATGGCCATAACTTCACCAATTCTCCATGTGGACCTCTCAAATCTTGACTAGAGCAACTTCAGACAATCCTCTACAAACCCTTTAATCCACAGACTCTGAACTTCATTTTACTAGGAATGTGGAGCAATCTACTTCATTGAGCTATACTGTCTTCACTGTCTCTGATAGGGAGATATGTAACTCACTTGTTTCTTCCAGAGAGGCTAATTTTCTCAATATCCTCAACATACAAGTCTTCTAGACAAGCAATAGAATAAGATACAGTTGGCACTAATGACAACAAGGATATGTTGACATCAATGACAACACTGATTAGGCACATATTTGCAACATTATGTATGTCTTTGGTAGATTGTTTTTCATTGGACTGTAGTATCAAAGGTCTTCAAATTTTTGCACATCAATGGTTTTGGTGTGTTTGTTATCATGGGAAATGGTAACTTTGAGTAGGACAGTGGATTATACAAGGATGAGAGCTGTAGTATGGGCTGGATATGTCATGTGCATAAGTTCTATCAATGGTGGGTTTTTTAGTTGGATGTAAACAACTAGATGTGGTTGTTGTTCTAACTATTTTTGGAGCATTCATGCTCAATCTTGTTTTGGAGGTGTTTGGACTTCAGAGTTGTGTTTTGATATTGGGTTTGAAGCTGGATACATTGGTGTGTCTATGTGACATTTAGTGTTTCATCATGTTTTTGGAATTCTAATCTTTTTGTCGTGTTGGTGATCACTTGGAAGATGTTATAGGTGCTTCTGTAAAGCTTGTGAGCATAGTGGAGTTTAGTTGAAGTAGTATGGTTACCTTGGTTGTTCACAAACTGGTTGTGTATCCCCTAGATCTTGCAAGGTATTCGACAAGTGGGAGAGTGTTGGGAAATGAGGTGTCTCAACCTTGCATATTTCCTGTAGCATTATTTTGTATTTAATATTTTCCCATAATCAGTTATAATTTTTATTTAGCTCCAAAATAATGTTGGGGCATTTGAATTCTTAATTGGCACTTTTGCCACATGTCAGTGCCTTGAAAATTAAAATAGTAGTTGTCAAAATATGCCCACATGGTAGTATATCATGGAAGGACTATTTTTAGTGATATTATGATAGATTCTATGACAACTATAAAGGTCAAAAATAGGGGAGAATATTTTGGACGTGAGAGCCTAATATTAGACTGGAGTCTCATTTTTTTGGGCACTACACCTGATGAGAGGTTTTGCACATGGTTTTGAAAACCATAGAATGGTTTCTTGGTTGTGAGAGGTCTATAAATTGAAGGCTTGAGGATAAGTTTATGAGAGGAGAGTTTTATGCAGGGTTATGTTGTCAATATTTCCTCTAGAGGAGCAAGATGTAAATCTCCATGTTAAGGCTTTGAGCTTGCAAGTGTATTGTAACATGTTTGTTGTTGCAGATTAATATATTGGTTCGATGCTTTAGAGTGTGGGATTTTTTACCCGAAAGGGTTTTCCCCATGTATATTGGTGTCTCTTCTCTTTTGTCTATCTTTCTTCTATTCTTCTTCTTTCATGTTCTTAAAGTGTTAATTTATATACCGTTATGCTGCTGAAATTTATATAGATCTATAAGCTATGTATTATCTTTCCTCTAAGGGTTAATGAGATGGGAAATCAACTATGTTTGTTTCCTCTTTAAGGGCATAATAGTATGTTCTTGCATCATGTTATTGAATATCTGTTCAAGAAAAATATAGGATGTTGTAAGGTGCATATTGGGTTCTCTTTTCCCTTTCAAAGTGCACCACTGACAAGACCTTCTACCCAAAAATTTGAACTAAGCAAAACTTATTGTTCAATGCATAAGAGAACCTTTACTTCAAGTTGTTTATCCTCTAGATTTTTGCACTACATGTTCCCCTTAGTTTCTTTACATTACATCTTACAACAATCATGCCCAATAATTTTATCAAATGTATATTATGCAATGAAGCCATGTCATTTGTTGCAAACAAATACATATAAAGTACTAAAATGATGTTTTGTGATCATAAGAAAGGGAAGAATTAGAACATGAAATTAGAAGCTCCCAGTTGACCAATGTTGGCTTTGCATTTCTTAGATTTGAAAGTAGTTTAAGAAAATCAAGCTATGCTAGTTCTACACAATTCTAACAAAAGATTTTATTTAATGTACATAACTACTCCATTAAAGCTATGCCAAAGTGTTGTCCCATAGGATGCATCAATGTACATCAAAATATCTTTCACTAGTGGTAGTTGACCTAGATCACTAAAGAGGATCATGGAACGATCAATAAATAGAATTTGATTGTGACTAAGAAATGCTTCATGCAACTTACTACCAATGCATTCTAGTAATCAAGACTCTACAAAGCTTATCTCATTAATTAGAACATAACAAATGAAATACATGCTCTCTTGGAATATTGTTAATATCTACCCCTCTAGAGGATTCATCTCTTTTAATGGGATGTAAAGGCCTAAATGTATGCTTAATGCATTTATATTGAAATCTACTATGCCAATTGGCGTGAGCAACAACAATGCTGATTTATTATGCATGGTACTTTTCTTGAAAGGGAAAAAGTTATGTTGTCAATCAAGCATGATCTTCTAGTACTTACAATTCCTTATATGATAATTTTAAGTGGTGGTTACATTCCCATGTTACCAGAGCATGTGATACTTTTATATATTGAATATTTGCATTGTTCACTTGATGAAGTATTTTTTGCAAGGCACGAAGTCATTTTGACGTGTGGGAGTTGGTGTGTTGAAAGACTAGAGTCTATGAAAACAATTATTGATAACTACAAGACTAGACTAATGATAGGGGCACCCCAATTATGGTAATAGTCAAATTCACATTGACCAAGCATGTCAAGTTCTTTTAGTTTAACAACTACACTTGGGTAGAGTCCTAAAAGGACTTTCTATTCTTTAGGATTGTGTTGTTTCATTGCATTTTCTCTCACACAAAAAATCATCATCACTATTGCTAGATGAATTCGAGGGTGTACAATCTAATGCCATGAATGGTAACTACCAGTTATTCTCTTCGAATGGTATCCAATATATTTCTTTGATGATCTAATGTATATGAGACTATTGTGGAAGGGATAATATAAGAATAATACACTAGAGTAGAAAGATATGAAATCATCACTTCCTTTGGCAAGAATGATGGTGTAATGAGGTGATACTTGAACAATAGGTAGAGTGACATGTTCCTTCCATTTTTTTTCTATGTGTGATGCTACAAACATCCACTTTTTTGCTACTTGAATAAGTGGCATTATTTCTAGTTCCAAAGGTCAACCCATGTATACATCAAGAAGCTTGAAGTTGGAATATTATCATCATTATCTAGAGGCAAGGACACATTGCATGTTTCCTTGTTCATATTCAAAGAGATAAAAGATTTATTGCATATTTTAAGGAGTAGTTTAGTAGTAAGTTGCAAGACTTTTGGGTATTGATATAATGATCAATAATTGTCTTACTTGTGAAATGCAAATGGAGTTGGGTTTTCAAGGCTAGTGTTAAATGATAGGTGAGTTTGCAAATTGTGTTAGGTCTTAAACTTGAACTCAACTTTTAATACTATTTTGTGATGTAGTTAAGCATTGCATGACCTACTATAACAAGTTGGTAGTCTACATTATCCATTCAAATGGAGAGAATTATGAGGTTGTGGATGTCTAGTCTATCAACATTACGAGTAGGCATGTATTTGGGTTGGTAGTTCTCAACAATTATTAGAGATGAATTTTCTTACAAGTCCAAAGGTGTTTTGTAACAACATGCTAAGGATGACCCTTTCCTTTTCAAGCAAGTTTGTTTATTACATTTGGTATGTCATTGCACATGATTGAGTAGCTCATTCTAGTTAGTGGAGATGTTTATTACATCAATAATTATTGTGTGCATAAAGTAGGGGTCATCAGAGATGGATTTGTGCAAATTTTGATTTCTTTGCTCATTGTTGTGTAGGTTTCATCCAATCAAAAAAATATCGATGTAGGACCTATTACATCTTTGACTGATTGTTCTTATTTCTCTTTGACTATTTTTTTGATGGCCTCTAGGAACACCCTCCTAGGATTAGTAGACCCTAAAGTGTATGAGAGCTACTCACTCTTGCTAATTGGCATTTTAGTTGTCATGGTTTAATAATGATTCCTACCATTTTATCTAGGTTGATATTCATCTCATGCTTGGATATTGAGTGTCTATCCTTGAAAAATTGAGATACAACTTTGAGAGCCAACATATCATCTATGAGAAATTATTTTGTGCCATTCCTTATGTTCAATTGTATCCAAAACACAATAGATGATGATGAAGTAGATTATGTTCTTCAACAATACATTTGGCAATACTTGGTAGCTCCTTATTAGTTGGAAGGAAAGTATGTGGGTTCCCACATGGGTCCACATCATAATAAACATAGTGAACTCATCAAGCCAATGACATGAACCACATCTGCCCAATGCTAGGGCATATAATAATGCATATTTTCATCCCCCACCAAGATACAACTAGTAGGAAATGAATACACCACACTTTAAACTTTTTTCCATAGCACCCACTAAATAAGATGCATATTATATGGTTTACATTAATAGTTGAAGATTGAGGACTAGGGATGAAACACACTAACTCAATTGAAGTAGAGGTGCAAAAATGCTTCCTACACTAATTTATGAGAGGAGATATGTGAAAAATTAAACTAATCATGTTTAGTTATAAGGAAGTAAACATAAAAGTAATATACCATAACACAATGATATAGATGGGGAAAACCCTTTCAAGAGAAAAACCCCACACTCCAAAGAAACTCAATGTATTATTCAGTTATCAAATGTCACAATACACTTGCAGAGTAGATAAGGCTTTATAGGAGTATCACCAACTAGAGATATGGACTAGTTTTGGGAGAATAATAATGCCTACAAAACTCACTACTTAAATGTCCATCTCAAGAACCTAATATTTATGAGACATAATGAATGAAAACATCAAATGATAATTAGGAAACCATGAGCTAAAACCACCCAAAAATATGGTGCCCAAATCCATAGTTAGAAATCCAACACCCAAATCCCAAGATGAGTGCACAAGCTAAAAATAACATATTCCACCCATCTGTCATAAACTCGTCATAATTCACTCACCAAATTGGGTGCTCCATTTTGGCTCCATTATCTCCATCCAAAGATTCCTTATGACATTTCATAATATGTGTCACAATTTTCTCAACAAGTGTAACTCCCTCTTACAACTTTTATATGTTTTCTAGATGTTTTTACATTTTCAATGCGGGAGGCTGAACTTCGAGAGGTCATAACTTTTGATCTAAGACGCTAATTGGGCCTATTTTTTAAGTTTTAGAGATTACAGAGGTTCATGTCATATGCCTATCTAAGAACTGATGGCCAAAGAATCTGACATTTTTATTTTATCCAAAAATGACCTCTATAGCCCAAAATTTGAGTTTTTCTATTCTATAGCTTGAAAATTGCACTTTTTGTAATCTTAACATTAGGAGGAAGGTTGAGACACCTTTCCTTGCACTCTCCCACTTTTCAAACACCTTAGAAGAGAAAATGGAGTACCAACACTATGATCTAATTTCTAGGGGTTGAGAGGCCCATATACTGATAGCACTATCTAAACTTTCCTATGCTCATTGCCTTCATTAATGCATTTGTGACATTTTGTAAAATATCAACTTTCTCTATCCTCACCCTCACATCCTCTACCATGTCACAAAAATATGGTACTAGAAATTAATATTCTTTATCCTTGCATGAAAGGTCAAGTTATTTTCTAGACATATGGCACTCTGCAATATAGAACTATAATAGATCCTGAATCAACACCACATCTAAACATAAACATTTAAGCCAAATGGTTTCCTTACAAGCATGAGTAGCACCATGTAATATTCTTTTATCATGGACAAAGTGACCACAACCTTCTACTTAATTGTCCAACTAATAGCACCACCAAATGTAGTGAAACCATATCCACTAGTGATCTCCTATTGTCAACATCCCCTACCCAATCTAAATCCACAAATCCACAAATATCAATTGAGTGTCAATCTCTTATAGAATTAACATGATAAAAAATAGAGTAATCAAAGGTACCCCATAAATATCTAAAGAACCTCTTCATGACATCCCAATGAACTCATCTAGGATTAACCATGAAGCAGCTCAAGATTACAATTGCTTGGGCAATGTCTAGTCTAGTACAGACCATAGCATACAATAAGATCCCAACAACACTAGCATAAGGTACTCTGTCCATATCCTCCATCTCACTAGGAGAAGTTAGAAACTACTTTGTTGATAACTTAGTCCCCACTAAAATAGGAACATAGACTAGTTTGCAACCTATTATGTTGAATCTCTCCAACACTAAGTTCACAAACTTTCTCTAGCCCAACCAAAGCTTTTTGTTAGTTCAATCTCTTTTGATATCCATCCCTAAGATGAACTTGGTAGCCCCTAAGTATTTCATCTCAAATTGTGATGAAAGATAAGACCTCAATTCACAAATGATGCCCTTACCATTACTGAAAACAACATATATCATCAACATATAATGTAATAACAAGGAAATAATCACTATACATCTTATAATAAATGTAATGATCTAATTTGGACCTAAAAAATCTAAATCCCAACATAAAAGAATTAAAATTTTGGTACCACATCCTAGGAGATTGCTTGAGATGATACAAATTTTTTGTTAGATTCCCAAAATCATCTGTAGCATCTCTTTTACAAAGAGGATTGTTTCAAAAAGCAGAAGCCAAAAAATAAGAGGCACAATATGCAACCAATATTTCATGTGCATTAAATTATTCACAAAGAAATAACACAAGGTTATACATTTGCATTTGTCAAAAATAGACAAAATGAAGCAATCTTATCCTATGTGATAAGATTGACAACTAATAAAGGAAAATGCTTTCCTAATTAACTCTCTAATTAACTTATGCTAATGTGTAAATATAATTTCACACCAACACCCCCCATAAGTGCAACTTAGGGAGGTTACATGCACAAGCTAAAAAGAAAGAAGAAGATGAAGATGGGTCTGAGCAACAAAGCTTGATCAGGTACCCATTTACAAATAAAGAATCTTTCATAAAGTAGAGGAAGGGAGAAAAACCCAGTGGGAGAAAACCCCTCTCTAAAAGAGAAAAAAATAAATAAATATGTACATATGATGGTTACAAATCAAGTCCACCACAAATACATAATGAATACCCCCATAAGAGAGAGTGAATGAAAGATATTCTGAATCCCCTCCAAGAAGTAGCTCTAATACCAATGATGAGTGCTTGAAGATATAATCTAATCCACTTCTTGCAAACAACATTTCTTTCCTTCAAAAGAAAAAAATCCATTGGTGAATGTAGAAGCCATTTCCACATCCTAGATGAATAAGGAATCCAAATCTAAAAATGGTCATATGCCTTTGAATGCAACTGTGGTGTGCTCATGCTAGAAAAATATATCTCCTCCAAACTAGGATTTCAATGTCCAATCAGAGAAGTAGAACTAGGAGAGGACAAAATCTCAACTACATCTAGAAACACAGAAGATGAGATGACATCACCATTATCAAAGATGAAATGAATATCTTCCAACATATCCTCCACATCAGAAATTTGAGACTCCACAAACAATAATGAGATGTTTGGTAGATAGGAATCCCAATGAGGTGGTGGATCTGGAGGATTGAGATTGACCTACTGTAAAGAATCACTAGAATCTTTTGGTGAAGCAATACTAAACTCAGATGAAACAAAAAGTGATGATGTTTTTGCACATGTTGGGTTAGAAGAATTTGACAAATTGATGCCATTGGCAATGCAAAGCTATTTTAACTGATGAAGCTCATAAAGAAGATTTAAATCATCAAGTTCTTTTAGCATGTAATTATCTATTGTATGCCTTTTTCTCCCACAACAATCACATTTTAACTTTCACAAACTAGGAGACATGATTACACCGAAAAAATTAAATGTAGAAATGATGAAGTAGAGAAAAAGTCTACCCAAAAATTATAATTTCTCTAGATGCCAGTATGTCCAAGTTATAAATCAGGAATCATAAAACTAAAAAACTGGATAAAATTAATTCAAAGCTAAATCTAGAAAAATCATATGGGTCACTGTCTATATCTCTTCAATACCTTCCCAACGCCTATTCAATCTTGAAAAATAGAGATTCTTGGTGGAAGTTATGAGCTCAAAAGCCAAAAATAAGCTTGTAATTCAACCTATAATAAAATTCACTAGAAGCATAATCTTGAAGAAAGGCCAACACGACTAGATAGAGGATGGAAGCGTCTTTTTGATACCTATTTTTTGTGAAATTATGATATCGTATGACCAAGATATGGTCATTTGCAATGAATAGGAACAACAAAAGGTACTAGTCACCCATGTGAGTAGGGGCTGAGCCTTTAGGGTATGGAGCCCAAACAAAAATCTTTATTTAAGATTAAAAATTAATTAAATATTCATCTTTACCTTTTGTGCATGGAAATTGAGATGAACCACAAATCGAGGTGACATGGAAACTAAGGTAACACGAACATTAAGATAGCTCAAAAATTGAGATGAAATCTAAAATTAATGGCATGGAAATAAAAGTGACTATATGGCTGTACATATCCTTATAATTGTACAAATTTTTGACTCCTCAAAAATTCAAACCCTAAAATTGTTGCGAATGAAGGTGTCTCAACCTTGATAAATTCCTTGTATTATTTCATTGTATTTATTTATTTATTGCCTATTGTGTAATTAGGATGCAAATCCTATGTTGTCATCTTGTGGGAGTTGGCACGGTGATGTGTCATCCTACATGGAAGATGACCACATGTAAATTTGTCCTCACATGATGAGATAGGCATCCCACTTAGTGGTAGGAATAATTTGCCATGTGTCAGCATCTTGGATAGTATGTAAGGGAATATTGATTGACAGATTCCTATGACAATTCTATGACGCGTAAGAGTCAAAAATGGAAGATTCTATGACAGGTGAAGACATGTGTAGAGAAACATCTTTGAAAAAGGCGTCTTTGGGCACCCTAAGGAGAGTTATGACATGTTGTAAGAGAATATGCTATTTAGAGCTTGTTTATGATAGATTCTCTTACAGCTATAAGATATGTCAATATGATGGATTCTATGATGGTTGTAAGAGCCGTAAGAGCATATGTCATTACCCAACTTGGCAATAAGCAACCTCTTTGGGATGGGGTGACTTGACAAGTGTTAGGAACATCCTACAGTGTTGGACAAGTGTCCATAGGTGTGGGTTTTGGGCCATGAGTGTAGGAGTACAATTAACACTGAGGGGGGGGTGAATCAGTGTTAATATAATCATTCAATTTTCTCACCTTTTACAAATTGTCAATGAACTTTATTATGAACTGAGATCAAATATTAACTTCACAATCGTCAAATTGTTAAACACCAATTATTAATGCAGAGAAACAACACAAGAAGTTTAACTGAAAGATATACCGAGTGGAAAACACTCCAGGGGTAGAAAAAACACTCAAATTGCCTCACTAGCTTAAATGAAAAGCTTCAAGTTTACAAATGTCTCATTGACATATACAGAGGTCTCACTGACCACAAGCCTCACTAACATAGGAAGGTCTCACTGACCACAAGCCTCACTAGCATAGGAAGATCTCACTAACCAATTCAATTGTCCTCATCAAAATAATGTGCAAGACATGATTGCTTCTCAATCTGATTTGTACCATTCATGATCTGTCATCTCTAAGCACATTCAAACCAATCTACATACTAGTCTCATTATCTCTGTTCAATCAATTCACAATTTATTCACCTGATTATCTCTACATAACAATTCACCTAATACACCATCATTGTCTTCAAGGTTCAATCTGAAAATATGTTGCAACAAGGAGATTATAATTTCTGCATTATGGTCCTCACATCAACTCTCTTTAGCTCAATTTTCACTCTCCAATAAACATTTGATGACCTTTTCATTCTCTGTATTTACCCCTGCAAAAATTATATGTATCTTCTCAAGGATGTCTTCAATTTACCACTGTCAATATACCTGTAAAACTATTATATGCAATTTGAATATCCTTTCATATTCGAGACCTTTCAATTTTTTTTTCTTCAACTCCCCTGCAAACAAAAACTCTTCATCTTCACAAATCTTTTTGTTAAAGAAAATTAAAACAATCACAATATATTTCTCCAATCTCTTCATATTCACCATGTTCATAACCTACAAGAAATCCAAAACCAAACAAAAATAAACTTTTCCAACTCTTCATATTTTGTGTACTCCAAAAACCTTTTTCAACTCCAATCGGCAAAAACACTTCATCTAAAACAATATTGTGAATGGAGAGAAAAAAAATTCATAAAAAACTCTCCAATTCATTATTCACAAATCTAAGTAAAACAATCATAACTTGTCTCTCCAATCTTCATGAAGATTTAGAAATAAATGTTTTGCCTTTTAAAAAATAAAAAAACCCCTTACAAATAGCTTCCATGCCACAAAAATAGAAACAAATCTTTCTTTAAAAATTTCCTAAAAAACTCTCCTTAAAAGAAACTCATAAACTCCATTTTATTCAACCTCACAAGATGACATTTTGAAACCCAATAAGTTAGGAGTTTTTTTTTAAAAGAAAAAACAAAGTTTCTAAAAATTGACATGAAGCCATTAAAGGCTTAATCGGGTTCCCACCTTAATAAAGGATATTCAATGGTTTTTTTTTTTCCTTAAACCATTCGATGGTTTTTGTTTCTTTAAACCATTCGATGGCTTTTTTAAAGAATAAATCTCTTCAAACATAAAGCAATTCACGCCCACCACACTTTTAAATGTGACCATCAAACATGAAATTGGCGCTCAACACATATGGAGGAGACCTATTTTATAGGTTGAAAGGCAAAGGGGCCAGTTATAATATATGACTTTACATCCCTTGAGCAGGTCACTTTAAGTGATATAACTTGTGACAACAGGTCAATGAGTGAATAAAACAAAAGTGCAATTTACGCAATATGGGCAGTGAAGAGCATAGAAAATGTGATTTGATTTAAGTGTTTTAAACTTAATACAATACCTTTAATCACATACATGTGATTCATCAAAGCCCATATAAAAATAATGCCTTTGAAATGATACTACTCTGTCACAGCATACCTCTGACATTAAGGCTCATACTACTCTGCCATAACACTTGCAGATTTCACATAAAAGAACAACTTAACTCTTCAACTCAAATATGAACAAGGAAACTCTTAAACACGAATGATATCTTGAACTCTTGAAATGAACATCTGACATTAGGACCATACCAACACCATGACAACCTGAAATCCTCTGAAGACACCTCAACATGATGAAAATCATGATCTTATCACCCCGTGTCAACCTGTAATATCAAGAAATTATCTTCATCTATGGCAAACATAAAGCAATCAACCTGTAACAACCTTGAGACACATCAACAACAATACATCACCAACAACCTTGTCTTGAGGCATATCTTGAAAGTATAATGTATGATGATGAGCACATCCTATAACACCAACTATAAACAACCTTTGACATTATCCTCAAACCATCTTCCTTATGTGAAGCTTCCTGTTGAAGCATGAAGAAAGTAAATTCAATACACACAAGTTAGTATCAATATCTTATGTGAGCATCAACAACTGATGTGATCGAGATGATCAAACAAGTCTTGTCATAAACACCAAACATCAAGACTTGAGTATGAGAATACATCCTGCCATATATGCATAGTCATCAACTCAACTCCTTTTTGACATCAATGACAACCTGTTTCCATCAATCTCCCCCTTTGTCATTGATGGCAAAACTTCATTAAACAATTTCTCTTTCTCCCCCTTTTTGACATCTGATGACAAAGACACAAATCTATTTGCTCCCCCTGTCACTAGCAATCACTGACAAGAATAACCATTACTAACATAATGAAACATGTATGTCAACAAAATACCACTTCTTGACACAACACCAAGATGAAAAATTAACATATCTCTGCTTAACCAAATATCAACTCTTTTGATATGACACATATGAATTTGAACTCTTATGCAAATATATCATAAACACATTAATACACTTGATGAACCATATTGCAGCAAAAAACATGAAGACAAGATGACATGATGACCACTTTCGATAAGACCTTTTCAAATCTTCCATGAAAGTGACAACTCAATCCTGATACCACTTCAAAACTAGAACCTCACAATTTGTACAAACCTCCCTGAAACATATTAATGATGGAAAAAAATCAAAGAAACATGTGAGATTATCACATCAAGAACACTTCCATATGAGCATGACTTAACATCCAGTCCACCATCTTCTTTTGGTACTATGTCCAATCCACCTGAAAGCTCCAATACTCACACATGATCAAAATATCAATAACATTTGAATTGCAATATCCTGACAACTCAATCTTTGTGAACACCAACATGATATGAACAAAACAAGACATTCAACACCATCAATCTCTTTGTGCATTAAATCCTTTAACAACATATCAACACCTTGCATCCACTAAACATGTCATTGATCATGAACATATGTAATACTGACATACACTGAAACTCAAAACTTCATTTCAACCATTATCAGGAAAGCATAATAAATAAAACAAGATCATTATATTGATAAGCATCAAATGATCACCTCCTAAGACTTCTTGGGGATAACTAATAGGACATGAACAACTCCCCCTCACATCATGCTATATGTTATGCAACTGATGATGTAACTTGTGCAAGATGCACAAGTTTAGAATCTGACTTCTCTTTACTTTCTTTCTACTTCCAAATTTTTACAGGCGCTTTCTTCTGGTCATGTTTCTTTATCCAAATCTTTTCAACCTTTTTCTTTTCCCAACCTTTCAAATCAGGTAATACAATTCTTTCAAACTTTCTGCAACTATATGCTTTGTGAGCAAGAGAGTTGCAATTATAACAAACTATATTACAATCATAATCAAATGACTGATAGTACCTTTGAGTACTCATGTTAAGCTTCCATGCATGATCATACCTTCTATGCACTTTACAATTTCTTTATATTTGTCCAACATTATTGCACTTGTAACAAACAATATCTGTATTCCTTCTACAAACAACTGCTTTGTGTCCAAATTGATTACAATTATAACAATAACCATTAAATGAATAATTATACATGTACATGTATGCTTGTTTTACTGGAGCAGTTCTTCTGAAATTTCTTCTCTGAGTGTGCATTTTGACAAACATATCTTTGGTCTTCTCCTCAACTTCACTCTTCCTTTTACCTTCTCTAGCAGCAACATGATGACTTAAATCAATTTTCCTTCTAGGAGTCTCTCTATCTTTGGAACATTCCCCTTCTTCATAACCAAATTTAGTTGTGTTTAAATGATGTTTCTATTTACCCAATATCTTATGTAGCTTGCTTGTGCTTTCTTCAAACTCCTTATACTTCTTAGATAAAGCCTTGAGACCTTCATACTCTTTTCTTAGATTGATAATATCACCCTCTAATTTTAGATTCTCAATCCTTCTAACTTCAAGATTAGATTTTGAAACATCTGCTATCCTCTTAGCTTCCTCAACCTCTATCTTCAGATTGATATTCAAATTGTCTGAGTTATCAATTTGTGTCCTTAAATTTGCAATTTGAATACTTGCTTATTCAAGATTAGAGAGTGCTTTGTCTTTGAAGTCTCATTCTTGTTGTAGCTATAACATTAATTTATGGTTCTCCTTCTTATAATTCTTAAGTTCACTCAGAGCATATATGAGCTCTCCTTCCATATCAATCTCACAATCTTGTTCATCATATTTCTGATCTTCATCACTTATGATGTTAGCTTCTTCTGAATCTAATTGGGTTTTAACATATTCATGTGATTGTCTTCTTTCATGGTCACTTTCATTAGACACCAAATTGTCCTCTTCTTTATCATTACCTTGATAAATTCTTATCAATTCTTTCCAGACATCCTGAGCTGTTTCACAATGTATAACTTGACAAGAAACATCATTAGATAGAGCAGACAATATGGCCTTCTTTGCAATATAATTACATTCAATAGCTTCTTTGTTATTTGCAGTAATACAATACCCATTCTCAACTGACTTTAAAACATCATATCCTAAAGAGGATAAATACACTTGCATTCTAACATACCAAACTAAAAAATCTGAACCATCAAACTAAGGAACTCCTGAAACTTTTTCTTCTAATACAATATCAGATTCAATTTGGGGAACATTTATATCAACAGGTTCTATATCAACCTTTGAATTTGATAAAGATGAAGAGTTTTGACTAGTTTGAGACTTGACAATTTTCTTGCTCTTATTTCTTGTGCATTTACCCATGGTACTCCATGTTGGGTCTTTCTCTCTGAATCGATAGAGGGTTTGCCAGTTCCAATGCACAAGCAGATTTTGCCAACAAATACAAGAGGTTACATGAGCTGCCTCCCCTTCACTTCTGGTTCTGTCACACCAAGGGGGGTATCCCTATAACTAAAGATTTAACTTTGACTCACCCAATAGAAAGATTTAGCTTTACAATCATAGGCAGAATACTCTCATGTTTGGACCAAGATTTGCATGATAGCTCACAAGGTTGGCAACTTTCTCAGACATATCTAACTGGTTAGGAATGAGAGTATGTAGGGGTCCTATTTCTATTCCTACAACTAACAGGTTGAAGCTTTGAAAGGATTGGCTTTATGTTTTGGATGCAAGACAGGGGGTTTTGGATCATAACTACTACACAAGGGCAGACCGGTGCCTATCTCAAGGCAAGGAGTCAACTAGATGTATACAAAGGAATGATTTGCACTGGCATTCAAGTTTTAAGGGGTCAAATTGGTATTTGCCTTACAAACACCACCCAAGGATGAGTATTTAGCTATCTCTACTTACAAACATCCCTACTACCATACAATCTTCTTCATACTTAACCTAAAATAGTTTAATCCACTCCTTGAATGGAGGTCATAGATTAAGCATGTGATACAACAAAACTATATCCTAGAATCTAAGTAACCCTTAGCAACTAGATTCAAAAGAAGGGATGCATACAACAAATGGAGACAAATAGCTAAACACATGCAAAGAAGGCATTTTTCATATAAAAACAATATGAAATTGAACATGTGTACAACCTGCATTTAAAATGCAACTCATAAACTCCAAAAGAGACAGAACAACCAAGAAATGCTTTGATCTTCGTTATTTTCTCCAAAACAATTTGCCCAAGTCTTCAACAACCCAAAAAATGAGTAACACAGTCCTCTTATATAGTAAGAACGTGTACTCAGCAATTAATTACACTGTCATCTCCAACTACTGCCAGATACAATGCACCATCTGAATGGCACTCAAAACATTAAATGCAGTAGAGATACAAAGATGAAAGGAGCAAGTGAGATTGAAAAATGTGCAGCCATTCGAAGATTTTTCATTAAAATGGTAGCTGGCTTGTCATTCATCGACCATACCTCTGTAATTTTGCCATTAATCGCCAACCTACCCATTTTGGGATGCAGCAATGGTTCAGGTGCTCCAAAAGTTTCTTCCTGCTTGCAGTGTAGACGCGAACACACATAAATTTTCCCGCTCTTTTGAACATTTGAAATAGGCCATCGATTTCCTCCTCATCGCCAAGATCTACGGCTTCAAATCATGCTGAAAAGTTGTCAACCAATGAAATTATGCCACGTAGGCACATTATCCCTTTTGACTTTTCCAGCGCAAACATATGCTTTTACCCTTTCCACCCATTTTGCCTTTCTTCGCCTTTAAATCCTTGTAAATGCAACTGCATATACATACAAATGCTTTTGGACATGTGGCAGCTTGCCATTGGATCACTATCGCTGTGTCTTTGTATCTCTATCAGTGATCCAATGCATCTCCTTTTGCATCTATGGCTACAAGTGCAATTGTATATACATACAATCACAAACATACAAGGGCAAACCCTAAATCCTCATGAAACAAATTGAAATCGCATTCGGGTCTGGCTTGTATCCTCATTCTTTGTATATCGCTTTGTATATTGCATGTACAACATGCAATATACAAGCCGCAGACCTCAAATCCTTATGAAGCACTTTGTAATCACTATCAGGTCTGGGCATTGTACATTCCCTTTGCATCTCTCATTGTATATCGCACATACAATGCGCAATATACAACCCATGGACTCCAACCTAAAATCTGCCACAACACATTCTTCATTCACGTCCGAATTGTATATGTGCTTTGTATCTTGCATTGTATATGCACATACATACAATCGTGGGACATACAACTACGTGGGCCCACCATGCTTTTAAAGAATGTTGACTTTGATTGCTCCCACTTTGCATATTTCACTTGTATCTTTGCTTGTATATCGCATATACAATGCGAATTGTAAATGAGATACAATTGCCCTTGTATACAAAGCGGACCCCACCAATTAATCTCCCCCTTTGTATGTTTGCATGCATCGGCTGTCAGCGAGATGCTTAGCTTGGCCACTGGTAAGGCCTATCTGGCCAATGATCCTTTGCATATTCTCCTTGTATGTGCATCGACCTATCGGTGAGACTCTTGCATGAGTCACTGATAGACATTGTTACGCTGAAAATTCCTTTGCATGTGGCAAATGTACAAGACCCTTGTATCTTTTCGTTTGCATGTGTGCTTTGTACATCGCCTTTGTATGTCTGCCTGCCAAGCCCGATTTCATGAAATTTGAAGTCCGGCATTGTATGTTTTGCATTGTATACTCTACATTGTATAAGTCACATACATACAATCCCCTTTTGCACATACCTACGGACCCGACCACCATTTTAGCCTGATTTGAATCTTTTTTGAGATCCACATTGTATCTCACTCATTGTATATTGAATATACAACAAAATATACATACAATCTCCTTCGCTACAACCACAGAATATTCTGGGAATGTATCCGAATGCCACATACAAACCCGATATGTATGCAAAGATGCATACAACTAATTTTTTCCACTTTTCTGAAGCCGATTGAACATTCTTTCGGCTTTGCCAATGTACATCTGCACTTGCACATACAAACATACATACAACAACCTAGAAGGCCGAGAAACTTAGAAAATTTTATGGGTTTAAATGAAAAATGCCTACGGATTCAAATGCTTGAAACCCAAACTTGTAGCAGGCACCAACACTCCACACACAAGACCTACCCAAGATGATTAGGCTTCAAAAGGGAACCTAGGCTCTGATACCAATTGTAGGAGTACAATTAACACTGAGCGAGGGGGGGTGAATTAGTGTTAATATAATAATTCAATTTTCTCACCTTTTACAAATTGTCAATGAACTTTATTATGAACTGAGATCAAATATTAACTTCACAATCATCAAATTGTTAAACACCAATTATTAATGCAAAGAAACAACACAAGAAGTTTAACTCAATGATATACCAAGTGGAAAACCCTCCAGGGGTAGAAAAACCACTCAAACTGCCTCACTGGCTTAAATGAAAAGCTTCAAGTTTACAAATGTCTCACTGACATATACAAAGGTCTCACTGACCACAAGCCTCACTAACATAGGAAGGTCTCACTGACCACAAGCCTCACTAGCATAGGAAGATCTCACTGACCAATTCAATTGTCCTCATCAAAATAATGTGCAAGACATGATTGCTTCTCAATCTGATTTGCACCATTCATGATCTGTCATCTCTGAGCACATTCAAACCAATCTACATACTAGTCTCATTATCTCTATTCAATCAATTCACAATTTATTCACCTAATTATCTTGCATAACAATTCACCTGATACACCATCATTGTCTTCAAGGTTCAATCTGAAAATATGTTGCAACAAGGAGATTATAATTTCTGCATTATGGTCCTCACATCAACTCTCTTTAGCTCAATTTTCACTCTCCAATAAACATTTGATGACCTTGTCATTCTCTGTATTTACCCTTGGAAAAAATATATGTATCTTCTCAAGGATGTCTTCAATTTACCATTGTCAATATACATGTAAAACTATTATATGCAATTTGATTATCCTTTCATATTCGAGACCTTTCAATTTCTTTTTCTTCAACTCCCCTGCAAACAAAAACTCTTCATCTCCACAAATATTTTTGTTAAAGAAAATTAAAACAATCACAATATATTTCTCTAATCTCTTCATATTCACCATGTTCATAACCTGCAAGAAATCCAGAACTAAACAAAAACAAATTTCTTCCAACTCTTCATATTCTGTGTACTCCAAAAACCTTTTTCAAATCCAATCTACAAAAACACTTCATCTAAAACAATATTGTGAATGGAAAGAGAAAAAACTTCATAAAAAACTCTCCAATTAAATCTTCACAAATCTAATTAAAACAATCATAACTTGTCTATCCAATCTTCATGAAGATTTAGAAATAAATCTTCTACCTTTTAAAAAATCAAAAAACCCCTTACAAATAGCTTCCATGCCACAAAAATAGAAACAAATCTTTCTTTAAAAATTTCCAAAAAAACTCTCCTTAAAAGAAGCTCATAAACTCCATTTTATTCAACCTCACAAGATGACATTTTGAAACCCAATAAATTAGGAGTTTTTAAAAAAAAGAAAAAACAAAGTTTCTAAAAATTGAAATAAAGCCATTAAAGGCTTAATTGGGCTCCCACCTTAACAAAGGATATTCAATGGTTTTTTTTCCTTAAACCATTCGATGGTTTTTTTTTCTTTAAACCATTCGATGGCTTTTTTTCTTAAACCATTTGATGGCTTTTTTAAAGAATAAATTTCTTCAAACATAAAGCAATTCACGCCCACCACACTTTTAAATGTGACCATCAAACATGAAATTGGTGCTCATCACATACGGAGGAGACCAGTTTTATAGGTTGAAAGGCAAAGGGGCCGGTTATAATATATGACTTTATAGCCCTTGAGCAGGTCACTTTAAGTGACATAACTTGTGACATTAGGTCAATGAGTAAATAAAACAAAAAGTGCAATTTATGCAATATAGGCAGTGAAGAGCATAGAAAATGTGATTTGATTTGAGAGTTTTAAAATTAATACAATACCTTTAATCACATACATGTGATTCATCAAAGCCCATATAAAAATAATGCTTTTGAAATGATACTACTCTATCATAGCATACCTCTGACATGAAGGCTCATACTATTCTACCACAACACTTGCAAATTTCACATAAAGAACAACTTAACTCTTCAACTCAAATATGAACACAGAAACTCTTAAATAAGAATGATATCTTGAACTCCTAAAATGAACATCTGACATTAGGACCATACCAACACCATGACAACCTGAAATCCTTTGAAGACACCTCAACATGATGAAAATCATGATCTTATCAGCCCATGTCAACTTGTAATATCAAGAAATTATCTTCATCTATGGAAAACATAAAGCAATCAACCTATAAGAACCTTGAGACACATCATCAACAATATATCACCAACAACCTTGTCTTGAGGCATATCTTGAAAGCATAATGTATGACAATAAGCACATCCTATAACACCAACTATAAACAACCTTTGAAATTATCCTCAAACCATCTTCTTTAGGTGAAGCTTCCTGTTGAATTATGAAGAAAGTAAATTCAATACACACAAGTTAGTATCAATATCTTATGTGAGCATCAACAAATGATGTGATCAAGCTAATCAAACAAGTCCTGTCATAAACAACAAACATCAAGACTATGAGTATGAGAATATATCCTACCATATCTGCATCATCATCAACTCAACTCCTTTTTGACATCAATGACAACTTGTTTCCATCAATGAGGCCATGTTGGACGCCCATCTCAAGAAAGAGCCATTTTTGCCTTGTATTTTCTATATAAATAGGTGCTTTGGAGAGGAGATGTATTATACAATTGACAGGTACTATTATGCTATCAGTTTGTCTCTAGATATGAGTGTTGAAGACTTCTGAGAGCTTGCATTGCAGGTGTATTGTAAATCATTTCAGTTTTGATAATACATTGTGCAGGTTTTGGAGTGTGGGGTTTTTCACCCAATAAGGGTTTTCCCCATGTATATCTTGTGTCTCTCTTCTGTCTCATTTTTGTGAGTATGTGTATTGCTGCAATATCTCCATTGTTGTTGTTAACATTTTGTAATTGTAAAGGATAAAATGAATTTGCACTCTTTTCTCCTCTTTAGATTGGTGTAGAAAGCAATTTCAACACACCTAGCTTCCTTTCAGTTGGTATCAGAGCCTGGTCAGTTTTTGTTCTAGCTATTGGGTAGGGGTTTTTTGAGCTAATCTTAGGTTGAGTGGGAGTTTGTGTAGAGTATTCTGTATCTTATTGTAGGAAGGAGATGATAACCACATCTGAAAGAGTAGAGGTGGAGAAGTTCAATGGCACAAATTTGGAGTTGTAGAAACTCAAGATGGAAGATCTACTTATTGATCGTGACCTATGGGAAATCATTGATGGAACAAAACCTATGACAATGTCATAAGCTGATTGGGACCTCAAAGATCAGAAGGCTAAGGGTCTCATAAGACTCTATCTTATTGAATGTCCATGAGGAGAAGACTGCAAAAGATCTTTGGAAGAAGCTAGGATCTGTTTATCAGGCCAAGTCCTTGGTGAACAAGCTCTTTCTGAAAAAGAAGTTGTTTGCTCTTAAAATGGAAGATAGAGGATCTGTTGCAGATCATATGAATGCTTTTAACATGCTTTTTGCATAGTTGACATCTATGGGTGTAAAAATGGAGGAGGAGGATCGATGTATGACCTTGGTTTGTTCTTTGCCAGATTCTTGGGATCATCTTGTCATGGCTATCGGAAGCACTACCACCACCTTCAATATGGATGATGTAGTATCTTCACTGTTATCTAAAGAAGTGTAGAGAAAGATAACCAAGTCAGCCAAAGATGCTCTTGCGGTTTGTGGAAGACCCAAAGAGAAAGGGAAGAAGAAGGACAAGAAAGGTGAAAAGGGCAGATCCAAATCTTGTGGGAGATCCAAATCTCCTAGAAAGTCCAAGGGTCTCTGTTGGAACTGTGGGAAAATGGGGCATTTCTGAAAGGAATGCAAAGAGGAAAAGAAAAAGAAGAAGAAGAATGCCCTTGATTCAGATTCTGACAAGTCACAAGATGATGGTGATGCCTTCATCGCAACCTGAGCCACCCATGCATTTGATGATCTGTGGTTGATAGATTATGGTGCATCATTCCACATGACCTCACATCAAAGATGGTTCATGAAGTATGAAGAGTTCGATGGTGGAAGAGTGTACCTGGGTGACAATTCTCATCTAAAGATTGTTGGTTCTGGAAGACCCTCAATCTGATTCCCTGATGGATGAGTGAAGGGGATCATTGGGGTTATGTACATCCCAAGCTTGGCATAGAACCTACTTTCTGTAAGTATGTTGAATGATGCAAGTGTGCAGGTTGTCTTTTCGAAGGATGGATGGAAGATCACTAGAGGATCTATGGTGCTTACGAAGGGTACTCAGAGGGGTACTCTATTTTAGCTGGAGGCATGCACTACATAGTGCAATAGTTCTTTTGACTCGAAGAAAAAAGATGCAGTCACTTCATCCCCACCATCTGAATGAGCAGTGAAGAAATCTATTGTAACACATTCTGATGGTAGTGCACATGCTTTGGAAGTTAAACTTCCTGTTGAAAAGACTATGTTATGGCATTTGAGATATGGTCACATTGGTGAGAAGGGTCTTAGAACCCTAAAAAATAAAAACCTCATTGAGGGGTTAATGATTGTAATCTCAAGTTTGACTTTTGCGAAAAATGTGTATATGGAAAGAAAAACCATGTTCAGTTTTACTCTAGTTCTCATAAGTCTTCTGGTGTATTGGATCTTATTTATTCTAATGTGTTTGGTCCTGTTAATGTTCCTTCAATTTCCAAATCTATATATTTTGTATCTATCATAGATGATTACAGTAGAAGGACATGGGTTTATTTTATCAGAAGAAAGATTGAAGTCTTTAGTCAGTTTAAAGATTTTAAAGATTTTGTTGAAAATCAGACTAGTAAAAAGATTAAGTGTTTGAGAAATGATAACGGTGGTGAGTTTTGTTTGATAGAGTTTGGTAAGTTTTGTAAAAAGAAAGGGATTGAAAGACATAAGACAACTCCATACACCTCGCAGCAAAATGGAGTTGTAGAGAGGATGAACAGGACACTGATGGAGAAGTCTAGGAGTATGCTTAGTGGAGCAAGCCTCGAACAAAAGTTTTGGGCTGAAGCTGTAGCCACTACTTACTAACTGGTAAACAGGTCTCCTACATCCTCTCTTGTTGGTAAGACACCTATGGAGGTGTGGTCTGGTAAGAATCCTTTAGTTAGACATCTTCATGTTTTTGGTTGTGAGGCATATGCACATGTGCCTAGGGAGAAACAGTCTAAATTGGAGAACAAGGGTGTTAAGTGTATTTTTATTGGCTATGGTGTCGGTTTGAAAGGATGCAAGCTTTGGAATCCTGTGGCAGAAAAAGTGTTGTATAGAAAAAGTGTTATCTTCAAAGAGCTAACACCTTCTTCCGTTGTCCTACAACCAGAACAAACATAAAAGAAAGAAGATGTGGTTCAGTTTCCTTTTACTCCTAAGAAGACTAAATCGATAGACCCTGTGAGACCTAATTATGAGGAGAGCTCTAGCAGCTCTGAAAGCTTAGAAGAAGAAGCAGAACCTCAACCTCAACCATTGAGAAGGTCTACACAAACAAGAAAGCAACCTGATAGGTTTGGTTATTCATTACTTGATTCTAGTTATGTTTTTGCCTTACTAACATTGATGAGCCTAGAACTGTAAAAGAGGCTATGGGCATGAAAGATGCAGGTTCCTGGAAGGAGGCCATGGAAGCTAAAATGGCTTCTTTGGAAAAGAATAAAACATGGGACTTGGTGCCTTTGCCTAAAGGACAAGAACCTATTAGATGCAAATGGGTGTTCAAGAACAAATTCGGTGCAGATGGCAGTGTTGAAAAGTACAAGGCTAGATTGGTTACGAAGGGGTACTCACAAGTGGAGGGAATTGATTATGGTGAAATTTTCTCTCCCGTTGCAAAGTTGACATCCATTCAGTTCTTGTTATCTCTTGCAGCTACTTATGACTTAGAGGTGGAGCAGATGGATGTGAAGACAACTTTCCTTCATGGTGATTTGGAGGAAGAGATTTACATGTCACAGCCAGAGCATTACATAGAGAAAGGTAAAGAAAATTTGGTTTGCAAGTTGAAGAAGTCTTTGTATGGTTTGAAGCAATCTCCTAGGATGTGGTATATGAAATTTGATGCCTTTGCATTGTCCATTGGATTTTTGAGATTGAAATTTGATCATTGTGTGTATTACAAATTTGACAATGATCGCATTCTCATTATTGCATTGTATGTTGACGATATGTTGTTGATTGGGAATGGTAAGAATATGATTTCTAATTTTAAGTCTCAGTTGTCAGCATAGTTTGAGATAAAAAATCTAGGGGCAGCCAAGTACATTCTGGGAATGGAAATCAAAAGAGATAGAGCTAACAGAAAACTTTGGTTAAGCTAGAGTAAGTATGTGAAAACCATGTTGGATAGGTTTAGCATGGCAGATTGTAGACCATTGTGTGTTCCTTTTTCATTAGGGACAAAGTTGTCTATTAATAATTGTCCAAAATCTCCTAGTGAGGTGGAGGACATGAGCATAGTAACTTATGCTAGTGTTGTTGGTAGTTTGATGTATGCTATGGTCTGCACAAGACTAGATAGTGCCCAAGCAGTGGGAGTCCTTAGTCAATTTATGGCTAATCCTGGATGGGTACATTGGGATGTAGTTAAGCGAGTGTTCAAATATTTGAGGGGTACTTCTAAGTATTCCATATTCTATCATGGTAATGCTACAAGATCTCCATATTCAGTTTGTATTCGTGGATTCTGATTGGGCAAGTGACATTGACAGCAGGAGATCCACCAGTGCCTATGTGTTCACTATGTTTGGTGGTGCAATTAGTTGGATGAGTAAGTGACAACCTCTAGTTGCTTTGTCCATGACAGAAGCTGAGTATATGGCAAAAAATCATGCTTGTAAGGAAGTCATTTGGCTTAATAGATTGTGTTTAGATATTGGTGTTGATGTAGGACAGATTACGATTTGTTGTGACAGTTAGAGTGTGATTTGCCTAGAAAAAAATCCAACTTTCCATGCCAGAACAAAGCACATTGATGTATAGTTTCACTTTGTGTGAGACATGGTAGAGGATGGGAAGGTGAATTTGGAGAAGGTAGATACTTTGAAGAATGTTATAGATGCATTAACGAAACCAGTGGGCACAGAGAAGTTTAGATGGTGTTCGGAGTCTATGGGCCTCTCGGCCTATAGTAGTTAAATCCTATTAATTCCATTGGCTCTTACAAGGTGTTAGACAAGTGGTAGAGTGTTGGGAATTAAGGTGTCTCAACCTTGATAAATTCCTTGTATTATTTCATTGTATTTATTTATTTATTGCCTATTGTGTAATTAGGATGCAAATCCTATGTTGTCATCTTGTGGGAGTTGGCATGGTGATGTGTCATCCTACATGGAAGACGACCACATGTAAATTTGTCCTCACATGAGGAGATAGGCATCCCACTTAGTGGTAGAAATATTTTTCTATGTGTCAGCATCTTGGATAGTGTGTAAGGGAATATTGACCGAAACAGTCATGATAGATTCCTATGATAGTTCTATGACGCGTAAGAGCCGTAAATGGAAGATTCTAGGATAAGTGAAGACATGTGTCGAGAAGTATCTTTGAAAAAGGCATCTTTGGGCACCCCAAGGAGAGTTATGACATGTTGTAAGAGAATATGCTATTTATAGCCTATTTCTGATAGATTCTCTTATAGCTGTAAGATATGTCAGTATGACAGATTCTATGAGAGTTGTAAGAGTCGTAAGAGCATCTGTCATTACCCAACTTGGGAATAGGCAACATCTTTGTGATGGGGTGACTTGACAAGTGTCAGAAACATCCTACAGTGTTGGACAAGTGTCCATAGGCATGGGTTTTGGGCCATGAGGCCATGTTGGATGCCCATCTCAAGAAAGAGCCATTTTTGCCTTGTATTTTCTATATAAATAGGTGCTTTGGAGAGGAGATGTATTATGTGATTGACAGGTACTGTTATGCTGCTAATTTGTCTCTATATATGAATGTTGAAGACTCCTGAGAGCTTGCATTACAAGTGTATTGTAAATCATTTCAGTTTTGATAATGCATTGTGTAGGTTTTTGAGTGTGGGGTTTTTCACCTGATAAAGGTTTTCCCCACATATATCTTGTGTCTCTCTCTTCTGTCTCATTTCTGTGTGTATGTGTATTATTGTAATATCTCCATTGTTGTTGTTAGTTCATTCTATAATTATAAAGGATAAAATGAATTAGCACTCTTCTCTCCTCTTTAGATTAGTGTAGGAAGCGATTTCTGCATACCTAGCTTCCTTTAAAAAATTATGCCTAAAAATTTTCCTGTGTCTAATTTTAGTGTTTGGGCAAGCGATCTTAAGGTTTTGACACCTTTTGAGGGAAACTGTGAGGTCTGTTTCACACCAGGACACACTAATTACAACCTCATGGATAAAACCCTCTCAAATTTGAGAAGAAATTGACATATCTGGAGCTTTAATACCATGTTAGATTCTCAAAATCACCTATAGTATTTCTTCTACAAAGAGGATTGCTTCAAAAAGCAAAAGCTAGAAATGAGAGATCAAATTTGCAATTAATACTTGCATGTGCATTTCATTCAAGCTGTTGGAAAACATAGATGATGGTGGTTGGTTCAAGTCCCTGGATTTACCCCTACATGGGTAGAGGACAACTCATGTAGACGGAGGTTATAGTGGTGCATGTTAGGACTTTGCTTTGCAGGTCCCATCAAGTACATTGATTCCTTCATTAAAAAAATACTTGCATGTGCATTTAATTATTCACAAAGGAATAATACAAGGTTATACATTTGCATTTGTCAAAAATAGACAAAGCAAAAAAAAAAAGCATTCTTATCCTATGTGATAAGATTGACAACTAATAAAGGAAAATGCTTTCCTAATTAACTCCCTAATTAACTTATGCTAATGTGCAAATATAATTTTACACCAATAGTTTCTTCAACTTATAAACCAAAATTTCTTTACATTTTTCAATGTAATGCTATGGATATGTCATGTAGATTTCTTCCTCCAAATCACCATGAAGTAACAATTTCTTCACATCCACTTGCTCAAAATCAATCTCAAAAGTTGTTGCAAGAGATAATAAGAACCAAATAGATGTCATCTTAACAACTGGAGACAAAATATCACCATAATCAATTCCCTCAACCTAGGAGTATCCGTTCACAACCAATCTCACCTTGTACTTCTAAACAATACCATCTAAACTAATTTTTGTTTTGAGCACCCATTTGCATCCAACAAGTTTCCATCCATTAGGCAAATCTACTAAGTCGAATGTGTCATTTTCTTCAATGCAACCATCTCCTTATCCATGGCCACTTTCCAAGACCCTGCATCACCCATACCCATAGCCTCCTTCATAGCCCTAGGCTCATTAATGTTAGTAATCAAATAAAAACTACATCTCCAAGTATTAGGAGTATACGTTTCTGGTTTCTTTTTTGCCAAGTGGACCTCCTGAATGATTGAGGTGGAAGTTCTATATCTTATTTGGAACTCTTTGAACCATCTAAGATCTCCTCCTCTAGGATTCTAGTTCAAACTTCATCTTTTGGGTTAGTTGAACCACATCATTCTTTCCATCCTTCTCTAGTTTTAATATTATGGAAGAAGGCTTGACTTCTCTAAAGATAATACTTCTGCTATACAAAACACTCTTGGCCACAAGGTCTCAAAGATTGTATCCTTTCACAACAACACTATAGCCGATGAAGATACATTTTAAATAGCTTCATTCTCCAACCTTGAATTCTTCTCCTTAGGAACCTATGCATTGGTGCAGTCACGATCGGAGGGTTTACAAAATGAACTATCCAGGCCGTGCAGCAAGAGTAAACACAATAGAAACAAATCAAATATAGAATGGATTTAATGTTTCAGATTCTCAGTATATCATATATTTAGAATGATTACATGCTAGCAACATGTGAGCTTACAATCTAGGGCTCACAGGCCTCAACTTAGTTATAACATATATTTCTTTGAAGTAAAAACATCTAATGATCACCAACTAAGAACTATCTAACTGATTAACTACATTTCAAATACATCTTAGAGATCTACATATATCATCTTCAAGCTTATGAAATCCTCCGCGTCGGCCAAGAAAGGTTACAAATTCCCATGAAGGAATGTAATGTGTAGAAATAAATATGTCAGGCCTAAACATTTGGTATTGCTCCACAAATGCATGAATCAGGGTACAGACCTCAAGGAAGGTCTATCTGATCCTTATGTGCCATGTGATATGTTCCATTTAGCTCTGTAAGTCATGAAAGTGCTCTGCAAACCTTCTCCTTCAACTGACTATCTAAATGCTCTACTCTATGAAAACAAGTGATCTTCTAATAGCAATAAATTTCAATAAACAAATCCAAATGACCTAAATTTGGGATATGATGTAGATGATGTTGTCTAAATGCTATTTCTTACTTTGCAAGCTCTAAAATGAAAATGTGGCAAAATGCGGTACAAAATGCTAAAGATGCAACTGACTGAACTAAACTGAACAGAAAGTGAAAGAAACCAAAAAGAATGCACTTTTTTTTTTGATGCAAGATTTGTCTACAACCTGGGATGCTCCTGCATTAGACACCCGGGGTTGTTGAAAAAGTGAGTCCCTCACTTTGCTGGGGCTAGAGGAAAACTAAGGCGGTCTACCTCAGCCTAAGAAATCCAAGTTGAGTCTTCTTCTAGTTTACCCTTCCACTTTACCAAATATTCCTTGTATTGCTTTCCTCTGGTACTGTGTCCAACTCTATTGTCCAAAATGTCTTCTATTTATTCTATTTGTTGTTGTGGTAACTGGTTCTTCAATCCATCTTCAATGTTGTCACTTGATTCTCCTTCATGATACTGATATAAGTATGCAATGTTGAATATAGGTGATATACCCAATGTCTCTCGTAGCTCCACTTCATATGCATTTCCTGAATCAAACTTTTTGAGTATCCTACATGGTCCAAACTTCTTCATCTTCAACTTGTTATATGTCCCTACTAGAAATCTCTCTTTTTTCAGATACACCATTACCTCATCTCCAACTGAAAATTCTTTGTCCCCTCTTCTCATCTGCTTGCTCTTTATACTTGCTATCCATCTCCTCCAAATGTTTCTTAACCTAATTATGTATTGTCTCCATGTATCTTGAAAATTCTTTTTCTTCTGCATTCCTCTTGTCCTCCATACCGATGTCTCTCAACTTTGCAACTCCCTTAGGGTTAGTTCTTGTCACAATCTCAAATGGTGTTTTCCCGGTACTCCTATTTACTAAATTATTGTATGCAAACTCCACTTGTGATAGAATTAGATCCCAATTTCCTGCCTTATCTCCTACCAAACATCTCAACAAGTTTCCCAAACTCCTATTTACCACTTCTGTCTGTCCATTTGTCTGTGGATGAAATGATGAGCTGAACTTTAGGTCTATCTTCATCTTCTTCCATAAATGTTCACCAGAAATATCCAATGAATCTTGTGTCACTGAAATATGCTATTGGTCTACCTTGTTGACTTAATATTTCTCCAATTGCATTTCCACTTGCATCACAATCCACTTGAAATACCTTTTTTAAATTTAGTAATGCTTACACTAGTTGCTCTATCACTTTCTCCTTCAATAATTCAAAACTTTTATTTTCTCCTGATGTCCACTTGAAATCCTTTCTGTCACCTCTCATTGTCTCTGTCATAGGTGTGCATACTGAACTAAAATTTCTAATGAACTTCCTGCATAAGCTTGCTAATCCATGAAATGATCTGACTTCTCCAATGCTTTTAGGTCTTGGCCACTGAACAATTTCTCTTTCTTAGGGTCCATCTTCAATCCTTTCATAGAAATCACAAATCCCAAGTATACCAGTTCTTCCTTCATGAAACTACATTTCTTGATGTTTATCAGCAATTTCTCCTCTCTCAATCTCTGCAATACTTGTCTAAGGTGCTGTATACACCTAAAAATGGATCGTGTGGAATTAAATAAATATTTTAATATTTATTTTATTCTTATTCCTCTATCAATTAAATAAATATCCTAATTTATTTAATTGGTTCATTATTCCAAATAATTAAATAAAAATCAATTTATTTAATTAAGTATCCTTATTCCTCTAATGTCATGTCTAATTAAATAATCCTAAATTATTTAATCTTTGCTTCTAAATAAAAGTCTTATGTCTAAATTCCACATCATCTCATCCATGCCATTCTTCCATGTCATTTGGACACCTCACCATGTTGCTTCAATAATTAAATATTCTTAATATTTAATTAGGTAATTATCCTCTCAACATGTGTCCTATTTCCTCTCCACATGTGTCCTATAATTTCTCAATCATCTCCATGGTCAAAGACACTTGTCTTTCAAATCCTAGTTTATCTCACATTCCAACAAATCAAGAGTCCTTCCACAATCTGCTCATAATCTTCCACTTTTAACTCACAAGTCTTTATGAGCACAATGACATGTGGCTTATGGATCCACATATTCCTCTACCTTGTAAATGTAGTAGGAACATTTCCCATGATTATCTCCCTCATCCCAACCAACTCCATCTCAACCATACGTGTCACAGATAACTCCTCCAATCATGGATCTATTGACACATGGACTTGGCCTCTCCTAAGCCTATAAAAGGAAGGTATCTCTCCCTCATATATTCACAAAAAGATTTAGTAATCTTATGCTCCAGAAATTCCACCATTGTTATCAAGCGTTCCTTTGGCTTCATCTCATTATCCTCATTGCATAATCAACATCCATGGCTTCATATCATCATATCCTTCATTCATCTTAGTGTTGCATTGTAGTCCATCCTCACTTTGCATAATCCTCCACAAAGCCATTCTCTCTTTGTCATCTTGAAACAATAAGGAAGTGCAACTTCTGAGAGCTCCATTATCATATACAAGATCAAGGAAGAGATAGGCAACAATGGAAGACACAAGGTAGATCGGTTCAGCAAGGTATATCTTTATTTTATTGCATTTATCTTATTTCCATTGGAGTATTAAATATTTAGGTATTTTCTATTGTAGTTCAGATTTTCAATCACATTTTGGCGCCCACTGTGGGGCCACTGCCCTATTTTTAAATCTCTATTTTTAGTTTTTGGTGAAGTTGTAGTCGTGAAAAGTTGTTCCGGCGCATTCAATTTCTAGTCTTGCACATCCATGATGAAAAGAGCAGTCCTATGCATATGAGATTTCTTTTTGCACATCTGATTCCTGTTAGAGATTTGTATTGATTTTTGTAAAATTTTTTATACTAACTTGTGTTGCAGGTATTATCGACCATCGATGGAGGCTATTGATAAAATGTTCTTGTAGGTTTAAGAGCTGGTTTAGACATTTTAGTTGAATCTTGCATACAAATCTTCATCTATCTTTAATTAGGAGTAAATCATTGTTCATGCAACTTGCATACAAATCTTCATCTAGTTTTAATTAGGAGTAAATCATTGTTCATGCAACTTGCATACAAATCTTCATCTAGTTTTAATTAGGAGGAGTAAATCATTGTTCATGCAACTTACATACAAATCTTCATCTAGTTTCTAATTAGGAGGAGTAAATCGTATCATTGTTCATACAAATTGCATATAAATTTCACATAGTCCCAAACTAGGTGGTTAAAATTGAACAAATCTTTCATGCCAATCTTGCATTTACAAATCTACATCTAGCATAAGTAGGGGAAAGTAACTTGATCAAATCTTCAACAACAATCTTCACATAGTTTGTTTAGGAGGCTAAAATCAACTATCTTTTCATGTTTATGCTATCTTGTCATTTTTGGTGCTTGGTAGATTAAATCACATATACATTAACTCTAGGAGGTGAATGAACCACAGTCTACTGTGTTTGTAAAACGGTGATAGGCCTATGTTCTCCCCATCTTGGGTGACCAAAATGCCAAACCCATCATTTCATTTGTTTAACCTTTAGAAGAGGCATGCCCTTAGGATTGCGTTTCTTCCACGTGGGACAACCTCAAGCGGTAATGGGCTAAAGCCAAGCCCCTTTCAAACTGGTATAAAAAAATGTGTTTGTGACGAAAGTCATAAACAACAGGTGTTGCTGTGTTATATCGATGATTGTTTACTATAGTACCCTTGTGGTGCATTAAAACCTGTAGAGCCTAACCTCTACAGATTGGGAAGCCTCCTAAACAAAGTGAATCTCTGCACGTATAACCACTTGAATGAACGCCCTTACTAAAAACCAACTATTTTTAGAAGCCCAAATCCTTCTTTTTGTTGACACAGGAGGTTGGATCTTTGAAGCGACCCAATGTATTCACTAATCATGTGTAGAGATAGAAAATTCAACTCTTCAGAGGAATTATAACTTGGTATACTGGAGAAGTGAGTGGCGTGCAAGGGAGAGTCAGTGCTACCAAGTTGCTAACTGTCCGCCTTGATTTAAGTGGCTGGAGAAATCCAAGTTGGGACTCAATAAATATTGTCCTTGCCAACCATAGGAATTGTACTTGTTTGCAAAATGTTTATCAAAAATTTGTATAACACCATGAGATCTTCTTGTCTATTGTGTTTTCTTGCAACAAATTGAAACAAAATCATCAACAAAAAAACTTAGGTTGCTTAAAAAAACATGCTTGAAAACAAGAAAAAATGATCAAACATTTCAAAAAAATAGAGCTGCGCATTTAAAACATCTTTTTGCACATTTAACAGTTCTTACTGCATAAATAAATCCTACTGTGCATTTAACTCTTTTTGTTGTGCATTTGTGAAATCTTTCAGCGCATACATAATTCAGCGCATTCAAACAACATAACCACGCATTCAGAACCACACATGCAATCCACAGAGACACACATTTACACTCTATTTCAATGCAATTAAACCTGCGCATCTGTGACAGTGGCTTGTTCTTGACATTTTGAAAGAAAAACTAAATCATTTTCAGGTACCCATTATTGCTTAGATTCAATTTGTGAACTTAGTTAAACCATAAAAATTCATTTCATACCTGTTTCCAAAAAATTCCACTTACCATAGCATACCTAGCCATCCAAAAATAAAATAAAACCAAGATTTCCACTAAGGTATCATTGAGATCCTCTAAATCAAACAACCTAGTTAGTTTCCTATAAGGATTAATCATCCTCTACCTTGAAACTACACTAGAGCATCTTGATAAAGGTCTAGTCTACATCAATAGATGTTACCAATTATCCCTATTTGACTTCCTTTATATCAACACTTTGATACCTAATGCCATTATAGCTCAAGACCATTTTGTTTGAACAAATAGATTTAGAGAAAACCCTAAAAAATCTTATCACAAAAACTTCCAAATCCAATCCAACCACATCTTACCAAAAACATTTCATTTACTTTCACAAGTATTTCATCCAACTTCACCCATATCCAAAAATCTTATGGTTCAAACTAGATCCCAAACCAGCAAAAACAAAGAAATAAATACCTCAAACCATAGTGTTCACTTTGCTTCATCTAGCGATGATGAGGAAGAAATCCTACATGAGGAACTTGTTAGTGCTTTTCAAGATTCCAAATTCCAAAGAATGATGGACAAGGTCATGACCATGGACCCCCAAAAATATTTCCTCATGCTAGCATAACAAGGAGCTAAATTACCCCCTGATTTTGATGTCTCAAAATTGAGAGAAGCAACCCCATCTAATGACACCGATGCTCCCAAAAATGACAAGACTAAGGATAGATCAAACCCTTTGGACACACTAACACAACAAATCTGAGTCTTGCAACAACAACTTGTGGACATTCAAACTAGAACTTCCACAAAGAACTACTCCCTAGAGGATATCTCAACATATCCTTTTGATAAAATTTTGGTTATGATACCTTTCCCCTCAAGATTTGAGGTCCCAAAATTTGATAAATATAGAGGAAAAGGTGACCCACGTGACCACATAAGGGAATTTGATAAGTATAGAAGTCATAGCTTAGGAGGACAAGCAATGGAATGGTTCTCCCATCTACCTCTCGGCATCTAAACCTTTAATGAACTAGTGGATAAATTTGTGAACCATTTCTCCTACAACATTGAACACGAAATTTCAATGTTGGACCTTTGTAACAACAAACAAAAAGGTGGAGAATCTTTCACCTCCTTTTTACAAAGATGGAGACAACTTACTAGCAAGTTACCATACCATATCCTAGAGAAACAAATGATTGATATGTTTGTCCACAACTTAGACACTGACTTGAGCTATAAAATACAAATACAATGTCCTACTTCCTTTAGTAAGGTCATTGAAATGGGGTTACTCATTAAGAAAGCCTTGATAGCTAAGGGACAAATCAAACTCTACAAAGACACCCCTAGTTCAAGTAATAACATGTACAAGCCAAGGTTTTGGACCAAAAACAAAAACATTGTAAACGATGGTGTTGTTGATGCTAAACATGTGGTACCAAAACAACCAATCTTTAATCTATCAAATCCACAAAACAACACACCATCAAACAAACCTCAAAACAATGAACCATGATCCACAAACTTTCCTCCTTGTCGAAAGTTTACACCATTAGGGGAATCAATTCAATATGCCCTCAGGAAGCTCATATAAAACAATCTCATAATGCTTCCAACGGTGTGAGATTATGAACCTAAATTTAAACCTTCTTGGTGGAAAGACTCAGACTTTTGTGAACATCATAGAAGCAAGGGTCATAAAACCAATGATTGCCAAAGACTAAATAATACCATCCAAGACTTGATTGATCAAAAAGTAATATCAATTGATGGACATGTATCCAGTAATGACCATTTTGTTGGCAAGAGACACTGTGTGGCTTCATGGGTGTTGTCATTGATGGCAACAAAGACTATCCCACACATCCATAGGACATGGTGTGTCTATACCAGAAGTCAGATTGAAGAGTATTTTGGTCTGGTGACCAAGAATAGAGCATGAAGAATAGAGCATGCAGTAAGGTTTGACAATCAGGTTTGGATCTCTTAGAAGACGTATCTCTGTAAAGTGCAAACTTGGGGAAGTCAAGAGGAGTACCTTGACTAATAGATTCCAGGGATTGAGCCTCTGATGATGAAAGAGTGAAGAGATATGAGCACCTAAGTATTGGGTTCCTATTTGGCAGAGTAGACAGAGGAAGAATTGATCGACAGAGCATCAGACCTTAATCCGGATGAGATATTGATGATGATCAGGCTTCTAGAGATCATTCATGATTGGCTGACCTGATTGATGACTTCTATAAGTATCTCTTTGATATGCATCACTTGGTAAGAAAGGATTCAGTTGACAGACTAGAGTTTGGAAAAGTATTGAGTATTCCGGATGCCGACTAGAAAGATGATTGAAATCATTGATGCGGATATATATACCAAATTGATTTCAGTATGAAGGTGTGTGGTGTGTTGTGAAGTGCGAAGAAAAGCAAAGAACAGTGTGGAAATAGAGACAGAGGTCCGGTATGTGATAGAACAGTAGCACTAAGGCAGAGGAAGAATGAAGTGCAGTAGATTAGTATATTGAGCTTAACCGAAACTAAACCTAAGCATATGTGGATGCTTCTCATCAGTTCAAGTATCTAGTTTCCTTCTATAAACTATTGTAGGTAGTGAGCCTCTTGTGAGCAGTGTGCTCGGGCAGTGAGCCCTAATTGGCAAGTGCCATTTTGTACTACCTTATTCTTTTAATAGAGAATACAATCTTGGGTTAATCACCCCATGGTTTTTTCCCTTAATAGGGTTTTCCATGTCAAAAATATTGTGTCATGTGTATTGATTTTATTTCTTCTTCCATGGTTATGTATGTTGATATGATTTGATATTGCTCTTTAAAGAAAGAAAAGAAAGACAAATTATTAAGATAACTGATTCACCCCCCCGTCTCAGTTATCAACAATTGGTATCAGAGCTAAGTTCCTCTAGACAGAGCCTAACAGCTTGAGGAAGATTTGGGAATCTCAATGGATATGTATGGTATGAGGGAACAACTTCAGTCTGCTCTAGATGATCTTGATCAATCTCACTCTAAAGTCAATGAGCTGAGGGAAAGACTCAAACAAGTTGATGATTTCATAAATGAACTCAAAGATAAACTAAGTATCTCAATGAAGAAAAGAAAGGAACTTCTTCAACAATTAGCAAGTCAAAATGAAGCCAATGATACTAATGAAGATCTAAATGAGAAAACCAAGTTATGTGAGAAGTTATCAAAAGAGGTCATTATGATAAGACATGAAATGGAATTAGGAGTTATGAAATTCACCCAAGAAATTGAAGAGAAAAGAAAAATTAAAGATAATCTAAAACAATCTCTCAAGGAAAAGTCAGAAGACTGCTACAAAATGGATAGAATAATCAGGCACCTAGAATCTGATCTTGAAGAAGCTAGAGACAATGAAGAACAACTTGAGAATCAAATAGACACTCTTAAAAGGGATCTTCAAACAACACATGAATACAAAGAGAAATTCAAGATAGGCTCTACTCAACTTGAAGTTCTTCTTGAAAGCCAAAAGAGGGTAGATGACAAGCAAGGCTTGGGGTATGAGAAAGGGGAAAGCTCTGGATCCAGTCAAAAACATTCTGGATCAGGAAATCTAAGGAACGGGCCTAGAAGACCTCTATGTTGCAAGTATGAGGTTAACCATTGTTGTCATTGATGTCAACATACTCATATTGCATTGGTAAGAAGGATTGGATGAGCTGTGTGCTGAGGATATTGAGAAAATTAGTCTCAATCAGGAATAGTGAAGAATAGTGATAAGAAGAAGGCAAATGTACTCAATAGGATGAGGATCAGAGGATGCGGATTAAAGGGTTTGTAGATATGAGTCTTGAGATGATCTAGTTAAGATTTTAGAGGTCCGCATGAAGATATGAAAAAGTTGTGATTGGTCAAGTAGAACTAGTTCCGAGAGCTGTTCTGGAGTGACAGAGTGTTACAAAAAGGTCCGGTGAGATCCAGAGGTGCATTGTCAGACTCTGCAGATTGGAAGGAGTGTTTTGGATATCCTTGTGATGTGTCATCTTGGTTTGTACATAGTTTGGAGGTCCGGAAGAACCTGTTTCAGTTTGACAGTCGCGATAGACTGTGTTCTTGAAGTTCCAGATGAAGAGGAGAAGAGATTCCAGTAAGTAGAGGAAGTGCGGATGTACCTGGTCACTCAGGAAAGCTTGTGAAGGTTCTTGGATCATGTTGAGGTTGTTTGGTCGGTCTGCATTAGTATTAGAGCCCGGAGTTGAAGATATTCTTCCGGATGAAGATGTTCTTGTTTAAATTGGCTGACCGGATGAGTTATTCATCTTGTGAATGTTCTTATGGATGTTTGCCGACTTGCAAATGTTCTTGTGGATGATTGCTGACTTAGATGATTGTTCCTAAATTGATGCCTTGTATAAATAAAGGTTTGTGAGTTCATTTTGAAGTGTGTGTGGAGCGGATGAGTGTGGTATAGCGAAAGAGTGAAGGGCAGAGCAGAAGTATTTCGAGCTTAAATGGAACTGATCCAGACATGGTAAAGATGTCAATCTCTAGTTCAAGTTTGTGATTCTTATCACTTTGTAGATAGTGTGTCTCTTGTAGGCAGTGTGCCTCTTTGTGAGCAGTGTGCTCGGGTAGTGAGCCCTAATTGGCATATGCCATTCATTTTTCTTATTCTTCTAATAGAGAATAATCCTTGGTTTAATCACCTCGTGGTTTTTCCCTTAACCGGGTTTTCCACGTCAAAATCTTGGTGTCCAATGTGTTGATGTTTATCTGCTCCTGTGTTTATGCATTATGCTTTCATGTATGGTTAACTGATATGCTATTAACTAACAAAGAAGAATCAAGTGTTTGAAGTAGAAGCAAGTTTTTGTACAACTAATTCACCCCCCCTCTCAGTTGTGTGCCCTAGATCTAATAATTGGTATCAGAGCTAAGTTCCTCTGAAAGGAGCTTAACTGCTTGAGGAGATCCAAGATGTCGTCATACAAGGACACTCCAAAGTTTGATTGAACCAACTTCTTCCTCTGGAAAGGCTGCATGAAATGTCACTTGCAGTGTATGGGAAAAGCATACTTGTCCATGGTCACAAAAGCATATGTTCCTCCACAGGGTGGTCCAACAACACTAAATGAAATCACAGATGCTGAAAACAATTTGCAGACCAAAGAGGCTCTTCTAAGCACATTGATTGACTTAGAACTCTCAAATGTTATTGACCTACCAACTGCATATGAGATCTGGGTTAAACTGGAACTTCTGCATGAAGAAGATGAGTTTGTTAAGAGTGCAAGGTTGCAAAGTCTTAAAGGGAAATTTGAAAGCTTGAAGATGAGAGATGATGAAAATATCACTACCTTTATGCCAAGAGTAAATGAGCTAGTGTGTGGAATCAAGAATGTTGGTGGAGTTCTGGATGAAAATGAGATTGTTTACAAAATTCTCAGATCCCTTCCTGTTGCCTACAAGATCAAGGTTGCTGCCATTGATGAATTTAGAGCCCATGCAACTGTCACAAGAGAGCAATTGGCTGGCAAATTGGCTGCATTTGAAATGACCAAGTTTGGAGATGATCCTCCCAAGGTTGAATCTGCATTCAAAGCCAGTGCCTATGTGAAAGGTAAACAAAGATTTGATCTGGGAGAAAACTCTTCGAGGAAACTGTCATCGTATGATCAAGCTAGGAAAGACATGGAAGAGGAAGAAGCAGAAACAACTCATCTTGAAGCTCTCATTGCAAAGAGATTGCCAAGAGGATCCGGTAAGTATGAAGGAAAGTTACCTTTTAAGTGCTTCAACTGCAATAAGATTGTTCATTTTGCTTCAAGATGTCTGAAAAGATTTGCAAGGTCAAACTCTAACAGACAAAGGTTCCAAAAGAACTGTTATTATGTTCATGAAGAAGCTGATAATGAAGGAGTAACAGATGATGAATCAGAGATAGGAGACAAATCCAGAAATGAATGGGTGTTTATTGCCATAAGGAAGAAGAACCAATATCCTCTGAATTTGTCAATCATAAGGTTGTAGAAAGAGCTTTGGCTGCCCAAGTTGAAGAAAAGGATGATTGGGTTATTGATAGTGGATGCTCTCACCACATGACAGGTGACAAGAACAAGTTCTTAGATTTGGAAAGGTATGAAGGAGGAATGGTAAAGTTTGGTGACAATTCTGCAGGTAGAATCAGAGGTAGGGGAACTATTTCTTTTGATGGAAAGAGCAAAATTGGTAATGTACTGTATGTTGAAGGATTGAAGCACAATCTTCTCAGTGTTGGACAGTTAGTAGACAAAGGTTATGATCTCCAGTTCAAAAATGGAAGATGTAGGATCTTTGAAAGCTCTGGAACTGAGATTGCATCCAGTACTCAAACAAAAGGTAACATCTTCCATCTAGTTGGTTCAGATAAAAGTTGTCTATTTGTTCAAATTGATCAGAATTGGTTATGGCATAGAAGGATGTGTCATGTAAATTTTGATAACATCATCAAGATAAGCAATATTCATGCTGTAAGAGATCTTCCAAAATTGGTGAAACCTACAAATAGTTTGTGCAAAGAATGTCAGCTAGGTAAACAAAGTAGAGTCTCCTTCAAAAGCAAAGATCAATCCTCTACCAAATTATTGGAATTAGTTCATACTGATCTATGTGGTCTGACAAGAATCAAGAGTATGCAAGGTGATAGATATTTCATGTTACTGATTGATGATCATTCTTGGATGATGTAGGTTACCTTTCTGAAAGAGAAATCAAAAGCCTTTGAGAAGTTTAAAATCTTCAAGGCTATGGTAGAGAATCAAACCAGATTGAAACTAAAGTGTCTAAGGTCTGATAGAGGTGGTGAATTCACATCCGGTGAATTCATAGACTTTTGTGAGAAGCATGGCATAAAGAGATAGTTGTCTGCTCCTAGGACTCTACAACAGAATGGAGTAGTTGAGAGAAAGAATCAGACCATCTAGGAAGCTTCCAAGACAATGATGATGGAAACAAATGTTCCTCAGATGTTTTGGAGAGAAGCTATCAGCACTGCAGTCTACACTCTCAACTGAGTTCAAATCAGAAGCAATACCGGTAAGACTCCTTATGAACTTTGGTTTGGTATAACTCCTACTATGAGATATTTTAGAGTATTTGGTAGCAAGTGTTACATCAAAAGAGATGAAGATCTAGGAAAGTTTGATGCTAGAAGTGATGAAGGAATTTTCTTGGGTTACTCCACTCAAAGCAAAGCATACCGATGTTACAATAAGAGACTGAAAAAGATAATAGAAAGTACAAATGTGATGGTTGATGAAGGAATTGAGAAGCCCTCAAGGTTTTATGAATATGATGAAGATGATCAGGATGGTGTTCTGGTTCAAAGAACTCAATTCCTTCCTGAAAGTTAGATTCAGACTGATCTGGTAAATCAAGAAGAAGAGGTTTGTCTGAATGAACCTGATCAAGAAACAACAGTGCAAGAAACTCCTAAAGTTCCAAGGTATGTAACTCTAAATCACTCTGAAGATCAGATCATAGGTGACAAAAGAAAAGGGGTACAAACAAGGAGGAGAATTGCTCAAAATTCAAATGAATACTGTCTGATTTCAAAGATTGAACCTAAGACAATAAATGAAGCTTGCAATGATGAAAACTAGACCAAAGCAATGGAGGAAGAGTTGATGCAAATTGAGAAAAATCACACTTGGGATCTTGTTCCTAGACCTAGAAACAAGAATGTGATTGGAACCAAATGGGTCTTCCGGAACAAACTAAATGATGTTGGTGAAGTAATCAGAAACAAAGCCAGATTGGTCTGCAAAGGCTACTCTCAAATATAAGGAATTGATTTTGAAGAAACTTTTGCTCCGGTAGCAAGAATTGAAGCAGTCAAATTATTTCTTGCATATGCTGCCTTCAAAGACTTCAAGGTATATCAAATGGATGTCAAGTCTGCCTTCCTAAATGGTGATTTGGAAGAAGTATACATTAAACAACCAGATGGATTTTAATTGTCTGATCATGATGATATGGTCTGCAAGTTGAAGAAAGTACTGTATGGATTGAAGCAAGCCCCAAGAGCGTGGTATGAAAGGTTGGATAAGCATCTTGTGCAGATTAGTTTCAACAAAAGTACTGCTGACAGTAATCTATATTTCCAAATAGATAATGAAAACATCCTGATTGTTGAAATATTTGTTGATGATATCATTTTTGGAGGAAGAGATAGTTTGTGTAAAACCTTTGCAAATCAAATGAAAAGTGAGTTTGAAATGTCAATACTTGGTGAAATAAATTTCTTCTTGGGTCTGCAAATTACTCAGACAAAGAAAGGCATCTTTATCTCTCAAACCAAATATGTGAAAAAATTGTTGAGAAAATTTGGAATGGAAGATTCAAAGCCAATGAACACTCCTATGGCAACCAGATGTAAGTTGAGTAAAGATGATGACTCTCCTAAGACAGATCAGACCAAGTATAGATCAATGATTGGATGATTATTGTATCTCACTCAGACTAGACCAGATATAATGTAGGCTATTGGTCTTGTGGCAAGATTTCAGGCTGACCCTAGAGAATCTCATGTTATGGCAATCAAGAGGATTTTTAGATATCTAAAGGGGATAGTTGAGTATGGCCTATGGTATCCTAGAGATCAGGATTTCTCTCTTCATGCATATACAGATGCAGATTGGGCAGGAGATGTGGATGACCAGAAGAGCACCAGTGGTGGAGCATTCTTCTTGGGAACGAGATTGGTTTCTTGGCTAAACAAGAAACAAGAGGCAATATCGCTATCTACAACTGAAGCAGAATATATTGTAGTAGCAGGTAGTTGCACTCAAATCTTATGGATGAAGCAGATGTTAAGAGACATAAAAGTAGAATATGAGGAGCCTATCACAATTTTCTGTGATAATTCAAATGCAATAAATATTTCCAAGAATCTGGTATTGCATTCTAAGACCAAGCATATATCTATCAAATTTCACTTTTTGAGAGAACAAGTGAACAAGGGTGAAGTCAGATTGGAGTATGTGTCCTCCAAGGATCAACTTGTAGATATTTTTACTAAACTTCTTCCCAAAGACTCTTTTGAGTATCTCAGGGAGAAGTTAGGGGTCATGGCCCCTCCAGTGATGAACTATGATGCACTGATGTGCATCAATCTGGTGGATATCATAGTCATATCTTGTAATCTAGATTGATGATGGGGAGATGCTACTAAGGGGGAGCAGCTTGTATGATTCTGATGTGTTACAAGTGCAAGTATAGCCCTTTGCCATTGATATCAAAGAGGGAGAGAAGACATGTAAAAAATAGGTGGTTGATGATCAAAGGGGGAGCAATAAAGGAAGAGAAGACATGTGAAGAGTTGTTGCTGATAAGGGGAACAGTGACAGAAAAGAGAAGTTCTTGTCTTGATGGTTTTTCACATCATATTTTGCCATCAACGACAAAGGGGGAGATTGTTTCAAGTATGAGGTTAACCAATGTTGTCATTGATGTCAACATACTCATATTGCATTGGTAAGAAGGATTGGATGAGCTGTGTGCTGAGGATATTGAGAAAATTAGTCTCAATTAGGAACAGTGAAGAATAATGATAAGAAGAAGGCAAATGTACTCAATAGGATGAGGATCAGAGTATGTGGATTAAAAGGTTTGTAGATATGAGTCTTGAGATGATCCAGTTAAGATTTCAGAGGTCCACATGAAGATATGAAAAAGTTGTGATCGGTCAAGTAGAATCGGTTCCGGGAGCTATTCCGGAGTGACAGAGTGTTACAAAAAGGTCCGGTGAGATCCAAAGGTGCATTGTCAGACTTTGCAGATTGGAAGGAGTGTTTTGGATATCCTTGTGATGTGTCATATTGGTTTGTACATAGTTTGGAGGTCTGAAAGAACCTGTTTCAGTTTGACAGTCACGACAGACTGTGTTCTTGAACTTCTGGATGAAGAGGAGAAGAGATTCTAGTAAGTAGAGGAAGTGCGGATGTACCTGGTCACTCATGAAAGCTTGTGAAGGTTCTTGGATCATGTTGAGGTTGTTTTGTCAGTCCGCATTAGTATTAGAGCTCAGAGTTGAAGATATTCTTTTGGATGAAGATGTTCTTGTTCAGATTGGCTGACCGGATGAGTTATTCATCTTGTGAATGTTCTTATGGATGTTTGCCAACTTGCGAATGTTCTTGTGGATGATTGCCAACTTAGATGATTGTTTCTAAGTTGATGCCTTGTATAAATAAAGGTTTGTGAGTTTATTTCGAAGTGTGTGTGGAGTAGATGAGTGTGGTATAGCAAAAGAGTGAAGGGCAGAGCAGAAGTATCTCAGGCTTAAATGGAACTGATCCAGACATGGTAAAGATGTCAATCTCCAGTTCAAGTTTGTGATTCTTATCACTTTGTAGACAGTGTGTCTCTTGTAGGCAGTGTGCCTCTTTGTGAGCAATGTGCTTGGGTAGTGAGCCCTAATTGGCATGTGCCATTTATTTTTCTTATTTTTCTAACAGAGAATAATCCTTGGGTTAATCACCCCATGGTTTTTCCCTTAACCAGGTTTTCCATGTCAAAATTTTGGTGTCTAATGTGTTGATGTTTATCTGCTCCTGTGTTTGTGCATTATGCTTTCATGTATGGTTAACTGATATGCTATTAACTAACAAAGAAGAATCAAGTGTTTGAAGTAGAAGTAAGTTTTTGTACAACTGATTCACCCCCCCTCTCAGTTGTGTGCCCTAGATCTAACACTCCGGTAAGGCAACCAAATGCTCAAAGATATCCATCCTTCAATGGATACTACCACAATTGCAATAACTTTGGTCACAAAGCAAATTAGTGTAGAAGAAGAATGAATCAGACTAATTCATCTTTCTCCAGATAGTGTTTTAACTATAAAAGGTATGGTCAAGAATGTAGAAATATGCAAATGAACAATTCATTCAATGGTAGATGCTTTGCATATAATAGAATGGGACATATGGCTAATCAATTCAGATCAAGGGGATATTAGTCAAATATGCAAAGAAATGTTGTTTTCTACAATTGCAATAGATCTGGTCATATTGCCAAATTTTGCAGAAGTAAGAATTAAGATAAAAGGGGTCTGGTGCATCATAATCAAAATCAAGACAAAGGAAAAGGAAAAGTGAATGCAGATGAAATTCAAAGGGAGATGAACAAGATTTGGGTAAAGAGAAGTATAAAAAATGTTGGGGATGGATCCGCACTAGAATCTGGTACCGATATTCCTTCTGGGAACTAAATAAGATGAGCTTGGTGCAGGAGCACCTTGCTAGCTTTAAGCCTCCATGAGGCAAATTTTGGTTTTAATCTAATTTTGGTGTTTTAATGATGTAATAAGGTTATAAATTGACTATTGGCAATGTATTAGAGGCATTTGATTAGGTTCTAGTGGGATTTGGAGTTATTTTTTAAAGGATTGCAAAAATTGTAAAAATTGTCAATATTGCAAAAAAATGCAAAAAAAGAGCAAACAAAAGTTGAATATGAAGGGTCTAGGGAGTTTAATATGTAGTTTCTCACATTTGAGGAGTTTTATTTAATTATTGTTGTAATAAAGGTCTATGTAAGACCACTCTTATGTATTTAGAGGTCATTAGGTAGTGAGGCTTTAAGTTTGCTCAAGTTTAGTACTTTCTAAGTTGAGTAGTGTTAGCGGTTTGGCTATTTTTAGCCTCTTCTTTTTGCATGTAAAAGAGAGTGGAGTGGTGGAAAAAGAAACATGGATGTAAAGAAAATATTTATACCTTGAAATTCATGCAAAAGGCAGAGATGAGGGAGAGATGAAGGAGAGATGAAGTTTAGAGAAGAGAAATGAAAAAAAAAGTTTAATTTTCTACATTTTTTTGACTATTTTTCGCTGTTCCTGAGGCTAGTACGACCATGTAAGTAATTTAAAATGGTATGAAATTATATTTTTTAGAAATATCTCAGAGTCTTCTTTCTTTTGGTATTGTTTTCATTAATCGTTATTATGTTGTGTGAAAGTTATGATGAATTTAGTGATGGACACTTCCAGTTATGTTTACTATAACTATCATCTTGTTTGGAATGGTACAGATTTTAAAGATCAAGTACAAGTCTGAAACTAATGGGAAACAATGGGAATATGAGTCTAGTTTCATATTCTTTTTGTTTGGGCAATTTTTATTAATAATTAAGTGAGTTATGCCATTTTTGGTGAGGGCAGGTCTGCAATCTACTAGGGTCTCCATCTATATAACAGTCTATTTTTGAAGCATACTTTAAAAAACAACCTATGTTGTATGTGAGATATGTTATGTAAGAGCGTAATGGGTATCCAAATCAGGTTTTAGATCATGGGTTTGAGTTGTATTTTGAAAATTATGTCAAATTTACCTTATTTGCTGCTCTCATCAAAGCATACTGAAAGTTTGTGAGTTTTGGGTGAATCCTCCATGTCTCTGCATCAAATTGGTGTCAGAGCTTAGAAGGTTTGGGCAAGAGAGAGTTTAGTTTTGTGTTTGTGTGTTTGTGTAGGTTGAAGAGAGAACTTGGTTGCCAAAAGACTAGGTAGAGGAAAAGAGAAGAAACCTAGGTGAGGCAAAGGTAAAGAAGAAGCAAGGTGAAAGAGACTTTCTTGAGGAAAGATGGATTTGTTTAGAAGGTACTTGCAGGCTGGAGGTTCACAAAAGAAGAAGAAAGAAGAAAAAGACAACAAGAGGAAAGAGGAAAAGATGAGACAAATAGAGGTTGAGAACGAGATAAGAGAACTGAGGCAAGCTATGGAAGAGATGAGTAGAAGGATGGAAGATGAGATGGAGCAGTTGCTCAAAAGAGCACTGAGTTGGCACTTGACAATCAAAAAGAAGGTATCATAGCCTATTAAAAAGATATTTCAAAAAAGAAAACAAAGAATAGTTATGGAAGAGGAAGTTGCAGCAATAGGACAAATTGAATGCAGCCCTGAAGTGCAGCAACAAGAGATTGATCAAATCCTTTGAAAGGAGATGACAAGTTTGGACAAAGAGGAATACTACTTTGTATATGAAAGTCCTAAGCAATTAATAACTATGATGGAGGAATTATAAGATGTTGTTCATCAAAGGAAACCCTTGGAGTACAAGGTTGAAGTAGAGTGCATGGTGCAAGGAAGCATGGAGGAGACCTCAAGGTCTCAATATTTTATTTCTGATATTTCATTGGATTATGTATGTGCAGGTTATAAAGAACAAGAAGAAGTACCTACAATGTATGAATATGATGGTAAAGAAGATGTTGCCAAAACACTTGAGGAAATGATTTCCTTTTCAGATGAATATGTTGCCAGTGAAGACATAGATGATATTACTGAGATATATACACAAGAAATAGAATTTTGGAGCCTAGAAGTTGAGAGAATACTGAATAAGAGATGGCATAAGAAAAAGAAGAAGAAGAAGGACACAGGGATAGTTGCAAAGATGAAGGATATGTTGTAGAAGAATTGGAGAACTAGGAAGAAAGAGTTGAATTGCATTCAATAGGACTTAAATTTTGTTTTCTTCGGGAGTATGGTGCAAGAGCACCTTGCTGGCTTTAAGCCTCCATGAGGCAAACTTTGGTGTTTTAATGATGTAATAAGGTCATAAATTGACCATTGAAAATGTATTAGAGGCATTTGATTAGGTTCTAGTGGGATTTGGAGTTATTTTTTTAAAGGATTGCAAAAATTGTAAAAATTGTCAATATTGCAAAAAAATGCAAAAAAAAGGCAAACAAAAGAGGAATATGAAGGGTCATAGGGAGTTTAATATGTAGTTTCTCACATTTGAAGAGTTTTATTTAATTATTGTTGTAATAAAGGTCTATGTAAGACCACTCTTATGTATTTAGAGGTCATTAGGTAGTGAAGCTTTAAGTTTGCTCAAGTTTAGTACTTTCTAAGTTGAGTAGTGTTAGTGGTTTGGCTATTTTTAGCCTCTTCTTTTTGCATGTAAAAGAGAGTGGAGTGGTGGAAAAAGAAACATGAATGTAAAGATAATATTTATGCCTTGAAATTCATGCAAAAGGCAGAGATGAGGGAGAGATGAAGGAGAGATGAAGTTTAGAGAAGAGAAATGAAAAAAAAAGTTTAATTTTTTGCATTTTTTGACTATTTTTTGCTGTTCCCGAGGCTGGTATGACCATGTATAGAATTTAAAATGGCATGAAATTATAGTTTTTGGAAAGATCTCAGAGTCTTCTTTCTTTTGGTATTGGTTACATCAATTTTTATTATGTTGTGTGAAAGTTATGATGAATTTAGTGATGGACACTTCCAGTTTTGTTTACTATAACTGTCATCTTGTTTGGAATGGTACAGATTTTAAAGATCAAGTATAGGTCTGAAACAAATGGGAAAAGATGGGAATATGAGTCTAGTTTCATATTATTTTTGTTTGGGCAATTGTTATTAATAATTAAGTGAGTTATGCCATTTTTAGTGACGGCAGGTCTGCAATCTACTAGGGTCTCTATCTCTATAATAGTCCATTTTTGAAGCATACTTTCAAAAACAACCTATATTGCATGTGAGATATGTTGTGTAAGAGGGTAATGGGTATCCAAATCAGGTTTTAGATCATGGGTTTGAGTTATATTTTTAAAATTATGTCAAATTTACCTTATTTGCTGCTCTCATCAAAGCATACTGAAAGTTTGTGAGTTTTGGGTGAATCCTCCATATCTCTGCATCAGAGCTCTGGCTCAAGGGGAGTCAAGAAGGAAAAAAAATTCCCCTAGCTAGTTAATTGGTGCCTGAAATTGGCACAATGAAAGTTACAGATTAAAGGTTTCTCAGAGAAACATCTAATTAAGCCTTGATAAAGATATGGAAAATCCGCAAGAAGTTTAGAAGAGGTTAATCTTCCAAGATTAATCCGGTTTAACAATCATCTAGTAAGAAGCAGGATTTTCACAGTTAGATCTGATATGATTCAAAGTGAGGAATCTTGATCTGCGAATAGATGAAATGATTGGAGAAAGGAAGATAGATTGTCAATAGTCACTGAGAATAACTCCAAGTGCATCTCAGTGATCAGAAAAAGGTCTCTCTCAGAACAAGGAGAACAAGGCAACTGGAATGACTTAAGTTGCACATTTATTACAACATGGAATTAGGGTTTGCGTAGAAATATAAGGGTTCTCTTATTGAACATTTGCTCATTTACACTCGAGAAGAAGAGAAAAAGAGCTCTGCAACAAAATTGCCTCAAACCTCTCAAAGATCAACCTCAGAAGTTGATTCTTCCAGCAATCCGATCCGGCTCATATCGTAAACCCTAGGAGTGTAAAAGGTATTTTTCACCCTTGAATATCTCTCTCTGAATCTTTGAAAGATGGTTACTCTGAATGTTGTGAAGATCACTGATAGGCCATGCCCTAATTTCAAGAAACATCCCTACAAATCCCTAGAAGTTGATCCCCTAGGTGCATTTTCTAGCATTCCACATAGAGTTCTACAAGTAGAAGATGTTAGGGTTTACATACACACAAACATTGAAGAATTTGGGGAATCCAAGCTAATGGATATTTACCACAAGGAATTGATAGATGAATCATTTGAATTCAAACCTCAGTACAAGGCCATCCGGGATAAGCATTTTGGACAATGCATTCACTTTCCCTATTTTGCTAAAGATGATTGGGTCCGGTATGTTCTGAGAAGAATGCATGACAACTTTATGTGGTTGATAAGGCCATTCAAGATAACCAAGGATGTAATTAGGGTAGTAACCGGTTTGCACTCATCTAGAGGGTTACCTGTTCTCAAATCAGTCAAAAACCAAACTGTGAGTGAGGCTACCGAATCAAAATTTGACAAGAGAGCAATGACAATAGAAGACATCACTGATCCGGATATCAAGTTTGCCTCCATGATAATTGGTTACAAGATATATCACTCTAGCAGGGAAAATTTAGTACCTAGAACTACAATTTACACTATTTATCAGATGCTAAGAGAAAATGCTGACTATGATCTTTGTGAGCTTCTCCTAAACCAACTGTTGGAGAATTTGCAGAAAATAAAGAAGGATAAAAAGAATTCATTTAAGTATGGTGGCTTGATACTTTGCCTATTCTTCTACTATATGAATGAGCTACCCGGATCCAGTGGTTGGGTATGGTAAAGTGACAGACCGATTGTCATTCAAATCAGAGATTACTTGCATGGGCTTGGTGATGCCAAGGCACAAAACACAACACTGTGGGGTTACTTCAAAAACTTCCAAAGCATGATGTAGGCCAGAGAAAGAATTCCTCAATCTCTAGTTGAAAAATACAAGGATACAATGTTCTTTATGGTAGACATTGATCAATGCCTAATGGAGGTAGTGGAACTAAGAATAGTATGGATCATGCCACTGGGGTATGAGGTTGATGAGAAAATCCTAGAATTGCATATCCAACATCTGCTGAGTCATCCCAAGGATCCTAAGGCAGAAAGGTTTGGAACCTACCAAGAGCTAAGTGTAAAAGTTCATGTTGAACTAAGACAGCCTGAGATCAAGAGAAAAGTAAGGAGGGAAGTAGAAGAATTTGCCAAGAAGCATGGAATTCCAAAGGAGGCACTTGATGCAAACAGAGAAAAGATGGAAAGGGTAGAGAAAGAAAGGCAAGAAAATGAAAAAGAAAGTGCTTCAGTGCAAGCCCCCTCCCGGACAAGATCCTCCAAGAGCTCTGCGCCTGTCACCTCTAAGAGTCAGAAAGCATCAAAACTGGAAGTCAGGACATCTGGAAAGGGAGAGAAGAGAACTAAGACAAAGGCCACAAGGTCTTACATCAGTCAGAAGGATGATGAAGAGACAGAATCTAATGAGGAGATCAAGAAAATGAAGAAGAAGAAGAAATCATCTAGTGAACCCTCTACTGGTCATAACAAGGAAGAAGAGGCAAAAGAATTCGTTGAAAGACCTACTCTCTGCATTTATGATATCATCAAATCAGTCACTGTGGATGGGAACTTGAAACCAATGACTAAATTTTATGATGATTATAGTGAAGCTGATCAGAAGATCCTGCAAGAAGCTACAATTAGGTATCTAAACATCTACAACAAAGCATTCATTGAAATCATCTCCTTGATTCCCAAAAGCCTAGAGAAGGAGCTTGAAATAAGAAAGAACAATGCCAAGGCAAAGAACCTAGAGATCCAGGAACAGATAGCTATTCAGCTCTATCTCTGCATCACTCCAAAGCAAATGAGCATGATGTTCAAAGATTGTGAAGATGAGTTCCAGAGCAAAGCCAGAATGAATAAGCTTATGCTCGGAGAGACTAATCAAGTGGCTAAAGAGACTGAAGACATCCTCTAAAATGCCTATAAAAGATTCAATATTCCTGTTATAGAGGACATAGATGATGAACCTACTGAGAAAAATGCAGAAGATCCAAAGGAGATAAGTGAGGAAAGAACTATGGATCTAGATTCCTCTACTCTAGAAGAGGAAGTCCATAAAGAAGTAAATATCTCTCATCCGGATTCCCCAGCAGACTCTAGACCTAAAGGAGAAGAAAGAATAGAGGAGAAAATAAGTCAAGAAGAAGAAGTAAAGGGAAGAGAAGAAGATCAAACAGAGAAGACTCCAGGAGATAGTTCTGAGGCTGAAGAAGGGAAGAAAACTCTGTCTTGGGCAAGAGACACTGCAGAAGTAGTCAAAGACTTTCTGACAAAAGAAATAATGGAATTAGATGAACCGGAGCTACTTCAAGGACCATTCAACTTTGATTCCCTCCCCAGTTCAAACAATGAAGATAGCATCCTTTGCTCAAGCAAAGGCAAAAGAAAAACTGCTGAAGTCTCACATGGAAGACTGTGAGCTGATAGAAATTGCATCCGGTGTATTGGAGAAGATCATACCATCCTTCTAGAAGGATCTTTCAGCCTCCTCATCTAGTAATCTAAAATCTCTTGTAAATTGTATTAATACACATTTTGATTCCTTAAAGAAGTTAGCTGAAGCAAAGGTCTGGAAGGAGTTTTTGGATAAGAGATTCTCTAAAGTTCAAGGGCTAATAACAAATGATAGGAGAAATCTGGATATTGGAATAAAGAGCCTAGAGAGTACTCTTAAAGATGGTGGAGATCTATACAAATTTTGTCTATCTTGGTCCACCGTAACAGCAGACATCACCAAGAAGGTGGAAGAACAAGAGAGCAAACTATCAAGTTTATCTCAAAGTTTTGATCCTCTCATCTCCTCCTTAATAAATCAAGAGTATCAGACTATTGCAGTCATAAATGAAATAAAGAAGCTTGAGAAGGAGAAGAAAAATAGAATAAGTAGGTTAAGTGAACTCAGAGGGATAATTATCCCTAAATTAGAGGCCATGCATGAGGCCCTAACTGATGCTCAGACCACATCCCAGACTAGTGATCTGACAAATCTAAAGAGGGTAGAGGCTTTTACATTCCTGTTGAGTGGTCACATCTCAATTTTGGATAGGATGAAGCAGAGGTGGGCAATAGAATTTGTCTAGTTGAAGACAACTTTTGCAGATATACTTCAGTATATGTAAGTATAACATGTATATATACTTATGCAGCTAAGTATAGTTGGATTTTTAGGAATTTTGGTGTGTGGATTCTACCCTTTGCCATTGATGTCAAAGGGTGAGTGAGTAGCAGTGAAAAATGTGGAATCTAGCTAAGGGGGAGCTCCAGTAAAATGTACATTAGAACAGAGCATCAGCCAAGGGGAGTATAGTGTGACACTCAGTCATTTTTCACTAAGTGTTGCCATCAATGCCAAAGGGGGAGATTGTTGGCAAGAGACACTATGTGGCTTCATGGGTGTTGTTATTGATGGCAACAAAGACCATCCCACACATCCGCAGGACATGGTGTGTCTATACCATAAGTCAAATTGAAGAGTATTTTGGTCTGGTGACCAAGAACAGAGCATGCAGCAAGGTCTGACAATCAGGTCCGGATCTCTCAGAGGACATATCTCTGTAAAGTACAGACTTGGGGAAGTCAAGAGGAGTACCTTGATTGATAGATTCTAGGGATTGAGCCTCCGATGATGAAAGAGTGAAGAGATATGAGCACCTAAGTATTGGGTTCCTATTTGGCAGAGTAGACAGAGGAAGAATTGACCGGCAAAGCATCAGACCTTAATCCAGATGAGATATTGATGATGATCAAGCTTCTTAAGAGATCATTCCTGATTGGCTGACCTAATTGATGACTTCTATAAGTATCTCTTTGATACGCATCACTTGGTAAGCAAAGATTCAGCCAACAGACCAGAGTTTAGAAAAGTATTGAGTATTCTAGATGTCGACTAGAAAAATGATTGAAATCATTGATGCAGATATATATACCAGATTGATTTCAGTATGAAGGTGTGTGGTGTGTTGTGAAGTGCAAAGAAAAGTAGAGAACAGTGTGGAAACAAAGACAGAGGTCTGGTATGTGACAGAATAGTAGCACTAAGGCAGAGGAAGAATGAAGTGTAGTAGATCAGTATATTAAGCTTAACCGAAACTGAACCTAAGCATATGCGGATGCTTCTCATCAGTTCAAGTATCTAGTTTCCTTTTATAAACTATTGTAGGCAGTGAGCCGCTTGTGAGCAGTGTGCTCGGGTAGTGAGCTCTAATTGGCAAGTGCCATTTTGTACTACCTTATTCTTTTAACATAGAATACAATCTTAGGTTAATCACCCTGTGGTTTTTTCCCTTAACAGGGTTTTCCACGTCAAAAATATTGTGTCATGTGTATTGAGTTTATTTCTACTTCCATGGTTATGTATGCTGATATGATTTGATATTGCTCTAATTGTTAAAGAAGAAAAGAAAGACAAATTATTAAGATAACTAATTCACCCCCCCTCTCAGTTATCAACACATTTGGCATTCAAGAATCCACTCCCTAACTATAAGAAGGGAGGTCCTTCAAAGCAAAACAATAACGGTGGTAACAATGCCAACTATAGAAATGTGTCATATGATTATGTTGTTAACCACATCTCTAAAAGTGACTCAAATGTAAATGTGATCACTATAAATAAAAAGCCTGATTGTAATGTAACCACTCGTGGTGGAAAGATTACTCTCCAAGGGGCTACATCCAAACCATCCTCCATGTCTAACCAATACAATGTCCTTAACCAACTCCAAAGAAAATGTACACATATATCCATTTTGGAGCTTTTGCGTCTATCTCCATCTCACAAAGCCATCCTCAAAAAAGATCTCTTGGAAACTACTATCCCAACCAATCTAGCCAAAGAACAATTTCAGGCCAAGGTAGGTCATCTAACTACACCCCATTTCTTATCTTTCATAGAAAAAGATGATATGTCTATCACCCAACCGCACAATGCATCCCTCCATATTGAAACCTTCATCCATAAACATAAAATAAAATGGGTCCTCATAGATGGAGGGGTAGGTTTAAATATTTGCACATTAAAACTAATCCTTGCATTGGGGTTTTTAGAGAGTGCAATTGATCCTAAGAAGAAAATTACAATCAAGGCATACGATGAAGAAGAAAGGACATCAAAAGGAACCATTGTTTTACCAATAAGAGTGGGACCAGTAGTAAAAGATGTGGTGTGCCAAGTGCTTGACATGGAACTAGCATACAATATTCTTCTTGGATGACCTTGGATACACACGATGAAGGCCATGTCATCCACCTACCATCAGTGTATCAAGTTTCCTCATAATGGCCAAGAAATCACTATCCAAGGTGGTCCTGATCCATTCCAATATTGCAATTCCATCCAATCCAAGGCCGAAGTTGTAATCCCCACCAATCGTGCATCTTCATCATCTTCATCCCATGTTGACCTAGTCTCACTACCTTCTACATCCAAGACATCTGAACTCAAAGTCAAGCTTAGAGACAAAGGTGTAGGAGAGTATACCATCGCGCAAAACTTCTGCCTAGCACAACTACCCATATCCCAAGTCCTAAGGAAAACCATCCATGAACAAGCCCAAGTCGTTGGAAACTCCTAAAGGTCCTTTTGTTAAATGGGGAAGCCTATTAGATGAGAGTGATGAGAAGGATATTCTACAATGGATATATAAAGATGAAGATAGTGAATCCAAACCACAATACCCTCAATCCCAATTGCAAACTGAAAAATATGGCTAAGCATTCTCTGTCTTACAAAGAATGGGATATGATGATCATAGTCCCATAGGATTAAGGAAAGAAGGTATCATCAAACCTATCCAACCTTCTTCTTTAATAGCCCGAAACACTACAAGGCTAGGGTATAAAGGCAAAGAAAAGATCAAAGATAAATAAAAGAATAAAAGAAAAGAAAGGAAAACAACTACTACCAACTTAGTAGAGCAGATTTACTGACTACAAGAATGGAGTGAGATAGACTCAGATGAATATGAATAGGATAGTCTTTCTGAACTATCTTGTGAAGACAAAGGTGTTGATGTGGTTCAATAGTATATCTCTACCCATACAACTCATGAGGGACAAAGTTCTAGAGGTCTAGACCTCTAGAGTTTGATCTGCAACATACCGAAAGTGTGTTTTGCGAGGAAAGTATGATGTCACACTTGACAGATCAACTTGAGGAGAGTACTATCATAGACTTTGTAAATACTTCCACTAACCTAGACAACTCCTTTATCTTAACCATCACTAGCCTCAAACCAGATCAACCTGATGACCCATTACCCTTAGTGCATCTCAAACTCATAGACTGGGATTTGCAAGACACCACCCCTAAGCTAGATACTTTCCAAAATGACGAGGCCATCATTGACTATCTAGAACTAAGAGATCACTTACCATCAGGGGATCACAAAGCTGGCTATGCTATAGAACTTAATAACAAGGCTTATTTCAGAGAGAGTGCCAAGCCTTTTAGTCATAAAAATGTAAAAATAAAAGATAGATCTAATGGTGAAAACTGCTTTGTGGCAGTGTTGGATCGTGAAAATAGTAAAAAAATAAAAGATGTATCTGACGGTGAAAACCTCGCTGAGGCACCGAAGGATGAAAGGCTTGACACTCTTCCCTATCTGACGCATCAGGAGAGGTCCTCAATTTTGATATAACCAATAGAACCTGTCAGCATCAGCATAGAAGATAATTCAAGGGCAATCCATATGGCAAAATCTTTATCTAAACATGAAAAGCCAAAATTCATCAACTTCTTCAAGAAGAGATAGATTAACTTTGCCTGGTCATATGCAGATATGCCGGGGCTAGATCCAAACCTTATAATGCATCATTTGTCACTAGCTCCAGGAGCTAAGCCAGTCAAACAAAAACTAAGAAAAATGCATCCGCATATCACACTCTTAGTGAAGGAATAATTGAAGAAGCTACTAGATGTTGGGTTTATCAGACCAATTGATTATCTGGAATGGATTTAAAATATAGTACCTGTCTCAAAACTAGATGGAAGGATTAGAATTTGCAATGATTTCAGAGATTTGAACAAATCTTGTCCCAAGGATGACTTTCCTTTGCCCAACATCGACATCATTGTAGATCAAACAGCAAGGCACACCATGTTGTCACTAACGGACAGATTTTCTAGCTATAATCAAATCAAAATAACATCAAAAGATCAACACAAGACTGCATTCACATGTCTGTGGGGTACCTATTGTTGGTGCGTCATGCCATTTGGACTGAAAAATGCTGGGGCAACATATCAAAGAGTCATGACTACAATCTTTCATGACATGATGCACACCATCATGAAAGATTATGTAGATGATATTCTAGCTAAGTCACTCACAAGAGAAGGACACTTGCAAGTCTTAGACAAAATCTTTTAGAGATCAGAGTAATTCAACGTATGCTTGAATCTAAATAAGTGTGTTTTTAGAGTCACATCTGACAAACTTCTAGGATACATAGTATCAGCTTATGACATTGAGGTGGACCCGTCTAAAGTAAAAGCAATCATGGATATGTCACCACCCAAAAATCACAGTCAGCTAAGGTCATTACAGGGCAACCTACAATCCATCCAGTAGTTTATCTCTCAACTGGCTAACAAATGCCATCCATTCACACATCTCCTACACACGAATATTCCTTTCAAATGGGACGACTCATGTGAACAAGATTTTTAGCACCTCAAAGAGTATCTAATGAATCCACCGATCTTGATGCCGCCAATCTAGGGTAAACCACTTCTACTTTATATTTCAGCTACGCTAACTGCTCTAGGAGCTTTATTGGCACAACAAAACTATGAAGGGAAGGAGCAAGCTATTTACTACATCAGCCAAACACTGGTAGGCTATGAGCTTCAATACACACCCACAGAATTGGCATGTCTTGCAGTAGTTTTTGCATCACAAAAGCTAAGACATTATATGCTCACTCATTCCATCAAATTGGTAGCCAAGATCGATCCATTGAAGTACTTACTCAGCAAGGCTAATCTAACAGGTAGGTTATCAAAGTGGGTGATGACACTCAGTGAGTTTGGCATCGAGTATGTAGACAGACGAGCTATAAAAGGTTAGGAAATTGCAGATCAGTTGGCAGATGCACCATTGATAGATGAGAATCCATTAAGCTTCAAGTTTTTAGATGAATCCATCTTTAACATCACAACACAAGCATGGAAACTCTATTTTGATGGATCATATACTCAGCATGGGTCCAGAGTAGGTATCTTGTTGGTCACACCTAATGGAGACACAATTCCAAAGTCATACAGACTACTCTTTCCATGTACCAACAATGTGGCAGAATATGAAGCACTGGTCATTGGCATCAAAATGGCAGTAGAATGGAAAGTTAGAGAACTTCATGTGTATGGAGACTCACAACTTGTCATCAACCAGGTGAATGATGACTGTCAAACCAAGGATGAGAAGTCAATACCGTACAAGCGTATGATAGATGATTTCAAAGAATACTTTGTTGTGATTTCTTTTGAGCAGATACCCAGACTGAAGAACAAAATAGTAGACACTATGGAAACCATTGCATCTCTCCTTGATATACCTAAAAACTAGTCACGCTATGAGTTCTTGGTGGAGCCATTATCCCATCCTGCCTACGACATCCCTGAAACCAACATCATATGCCACATAGTAGGATCTTATTCTCCCTTATACAAAAAAGTATATACCTATCTGAAAGAAAATACCCTACCACCTAATCTATCTAATAACCAAAAAAGAACCTTCATCCTCTAAGCCTCACATTGCTAACACCATGTATCAGTGAGGACTAGATGGTACTCTCCTTAGGTGTCTTGACAGTGAGGAATATCAAACCACCCTAAGCAAAGTTCACGAAGGTATATGTGTAACCCACTCTAGTGGTCCTACTTTGGCTGAGAAACTCATACATATGGGATACTATTGGCCAACTATGGAAAGTGACTCCTATCATTTTGTGAAAAGGTGCAAGAAATGCCAAGTTCATGGGAACCTAATACATGCATCGGCACAAGAGCTGTAGCCTTTAACGACTCCTTGGACTTTCTGTTAATGGGGACTCGACTTAGTGGGCAAGATACATCCCCCATCATCCAATGGCCATAAATTCATAATTACTACCATTGAGTACTTTACAAAGTGGATCAAAGTTGTACCCCTAGCCAATGTCACAGGTAAACAAATCACCTCTTTCATCTTGAATTACATCATTTGGTGCTATGACATTCCCCTATCTATTATCCTTGATAATGAAAGACCATTTAAAAATTAGGATGTCAAAGAACTATGTGACAAATTCCACATCCAACACCACTTTTTCACCCTGTATTAGCCCCAAGGAAATAGCCAAGTGGAGGCATCTAATAAAACCATCTTGAAAATCCTAAAGAAGATTGTCAATGATGCCGACCATGATTGGCATATCCAACTAAATCCTGCTCTGTGGGACTACTGTACAAGTATTCTTACACCCACAGGTGCAACACCATATTCCCTAGTCTATTGCTCTGAAGCCATCTTGCCCATTGAAGTCAAGTTACCATCCTTGCGAGTATCATTAAAAGGCCTAATATCTATGAAGAATACAAGGTTTCCAGACTTCAAGAGTTAGAGCTACTAGAAGAAAGAAGACTAAATGCCCTTAATCACCTAAAAGCCTACCAACAAAGGATGTCAAGAAGTTACAACCACATAGTGAAACCCAAGATCTTTGAAGTTAGTGATCTAGTTCTTAAAGAGAATCCCATAAATCAGCAAGACAGGGAGAAGAAAGGCAAGTTTAAACCCAATTGGCTTGGTCCCTATGTAATCATTGCTACCTATGGATCAGGAGCCTATCAATTAGCAACATTAGAAGGTTAACTATTCAATGATCCCATCAACAGTATGCACCTTCTCAAGTTCTATACCTAACAACCCTAATGCAAGGGAATAAAAAACATGTATTAAAAAAAAATGTACAAATAAAAACAAGTGGTGAAAACCTAGAAACAGGTGCTATTTGTGATAAATTGCTTCCTCCATCTTTTAGGATTTCAGTTCTCATCCATCTTTTCTTACCACATCCATCAGATTACATAAGGATACCTATCATGGCTTGTTGTTTGCTTGCCCTTATCACCTTGTCCCATCAGGTTGTCAATCCAATCCTTCATTCATCTTGTCATCTGTAGTGACCCTATCATTAGTATCATTATCAAACTATGCCACCTCTAAGCTGTCATGTAGGAAATGCCATCATTGATGAGCCCCTGAGGCTTCCCATCCATTCCATCCCTTATCACCCATCCTTTTGTACATCCAATCCCATCTAATTCCCACCACCTAGGTCTTAGGCTCACATAGTCCACACCCTAAACTATGTTGCCTCTGCATCGTCACATAGGCAAGGCCATCATCAATGAGCCCCTGAGGCACTAGGTCAATCCCTTAGGGCCCGTTCTATCAAGTTTACCATCCATTCAATCCACATGCTTCATCCATAATAAATCAATCCTTTACTTGACTGGGGGCAAAATCCTTGACCTAGTTAAGAATTGGATTCTTGAATGTCACAAAATCTCAGAGGATATCAAAATGGATCATGATACTATCTCTAGACTATTGCAAATATGTGCTTAAGCAGTGTTGTCATTAATGTCAACATATTCCTGTTGTCAATGGTGTCAACTGTATCCTAATTTGCTACCTATATAGAAGACCAAATTATTGAGAAAATTAATGGAGATCAATATATGTGGACCATATGGCTATGTAGAGGTTTGTCTAAAGAAGCTCCAGTTAAGATTTGAGAGGTTCACATTAAGATATGAAGAAGTTATAGCTATTTGAGTAAAATCAGCTCTTGCATTATTCAGGAGAGACAGAGTGATAGGAAAGAGGTCCGGATTGCTCCAGTAATGTAAAATGATGATCTGCAGATATAGAGGCATGTTTGGGAAGTTAGTGTGTATCATCCATTCAAGTGGTTCATGGTTTGAAAATACGCAAGAAATCTTTCTAATGTGATAGTCATGGTAGATAGTGTTCTTGAGGTTCTGGAGGAAGATGCAAATGAATTGAGTGATTTGGAGGAGTGTGGATGTTTTTTTGAATTCAATGTGCTTGTGGAAGTCTCTGGATCATGTGACTGTTATGTTGGAGGTCTACATTAAAGTTTGAGCTTGTCAATGAAGATTTTCTTCTTGGTGTTGCTGCTCTTCCCAGTCTTGGCCAACCAGATGATTCAAATGTGTTGTGGATGATCTAAGAGAAATTATTTGAAGCATGATGTGTTGATCAAGGAAGATCTGAGTCCCAATTATGATTGGCTAACAACTTAGTGATTTGCATTAAGTCAAATGTTTGTAGTGCTGACCTTGATGTTCATTCCAAGGTTGATGAAGTGTATAAATACTTGTTGATGAGTTGTGGAAAATCATCCTTGAGCAAAATTAGATAAATCTGAATAAAGGATTAGAAGCAGAGTAGAGAAGAAAAGGAATGAGAGCAGTATAGAGTGAAAAGCCAGTGAAGAAGAATTTGGGGCAATTCAGAAGTTTTGTGAGCATTCAATGAAACTAAACCAGGCATGAAGTAGATGCTATTTCTCAGTTAATTCTTTCTGTTCTAAATAAATTTTGTGGGCAGTGAGCCTCTCTTTTGAGAAGTGAGCTCTGGGAAGTGTGCCTGAAGGCATGTGCCTTCTATTTTTCTAAAGTACTTTTAACAGGGTACAAAATCTTTGTGGGTTAACCCCCACCATGGTTTTTCCCTTAACTGGGTTTCCACGTCAACATCTTGGTGTCAAGTGTGTTGGTTATGTTTCTGCTCATATGTTGTTAATCTATGCTTTAATGTTTACATCATTAATCTAATAGTAAGTTAATAAATAAGGTTAAAAGAAGAAAAAGTTTATTTTGTGTGACAACTGGTTCACCCCCTCTTAGTTGTCCGATCTAATTCCAACAATTGGTATCAGGGCTAGATCCTCTTATAAAAGCTTGACCACTTGAGGAGATCCAGGATGTTGACCTACAAGAAGGATAGTTTGAGATTTGATGGAACAAATTATTATGTTTGGAAGAATCGCATGGAGTGCCATTTACAATGCATGGATGATGCTTATTGGTTGATAACTAGTGTTGAGTATAAACCTCCAGAGAAAGGTCCTTCAACTCTAGATCAACTCAAAGATGCTGAAAATAACCTTCGAGCTAAAGAAGCCTTATTGAGTGCCCTGACTGATTTAGAAATGACAAATGTGTTTGGACTAAAAACTACTCATGAAATTTGGAAAAAATTGGAGAATCTGTATGAAAGTGATGAATTTGTCAAATGTGCCAAGCTGCAAAGTCTGAGAGGAAAATTTGAAAATCTGAGGATGAGTGAAGATGAAAATATCACAATCTACATGCAAAAGATAAATGAACTTGTGTGTGGTGTCAGGTGTGCTGGTGGAGCTTTGGAAGTATTAGAGATTGCATCAAAAGTGCTCAGATCTTTACCTAATTCATACAAATAGAAGGTTGCTTCTATAGAGGAGATTAGAACTATCTCAGAAGTTACAAGAGATTAGTTTGTAGACACCCAAAATTGACTCATTATCATTAGTATTCAAACATCACATTACACATCATCTGCATTTGTCTAACACACTTGAGCAATATCCCTAACACATCTATTTCTTCTATTAATTAAATAAATTTATATTTATTTAATTAATTCATTAGCTATTTCCTCTAAGCTATAATTAAACAATCTTCAATTATTTAATTATATTTATTCTATCTATTTTAATTAAACAAATTTTATTTATTTAATTAATTTATCTTATCATTTATCTCATGAGCCGACATGTGTGCCTCTTTTATTTAAAAAAGATAAATGGTACTACATATTTTGTTTAATATCTTTCACATGTAGTACTTTTTATGTACACAAGCACACATAAGCCCTATCTTCTCTCCACTTGTCATCTTCACATTCACCTATGTCTATCCTTTAATCTTAACCATTCACATAGCCACTGAATCACCACCATTGATTGATTTTGGTTGAGTTCTATATAAACACCCTCTCATTCCATACTACATCTATCCAACATTCATATAATGTCTACATTATCATCCTGAACATATTGAGCACTTGAGTATCCATAGCATCCATTGAGCTTATTATCATTATCATCCATTCATCATGGCAGCTTTTATCTTCATAATTGTTCATTGTTGAAGAAGCAATCCACATCATAAACAAGGAAACAATCTAGGTGATATTGTGCTTGAATTGCATGCTTTTGGTTTCATTTGGATTAGATTCTTTGATGATGGTAAGGTTAGATTTTCATGGCTATGCTTGATCTTATTAACCTAATTTTTTACCTATCACATTTTGGCACACCTGGTGGGACCCACGTCCTTGATTAACTTTGTTGTTTGAAGTTGTTTTATGAAGATCAGATTTTCTAAGCGCTTACGGCAAGTTCCAGTCACTTTTGAGCAAAAATCCATCACTGTCTGAATACACGCATCGCTTCTGAGCTGAAACCTACCACCTTTAGCATTTTCTGGATCACTTATAAGAGAATAGTGGTCACTTTTTGTCTATTTTGCAATGCTTTTACACTAACAGTGGTCACTTATGCATTCATTTGAATCACTTTTGATTTGACAGTGATCACCTTTAGCTAATCAAATCGCTTATTGCAAAACTAGGGTTTTTGTTGCATTCTATTTTTTTTACAGATCTGAGTCACTTATGAGCCATAATCAGTCACTTCCTACTTTTTTGCATCGCTTGTGAGCTTTAACAATCCACATCTGGAGATCTCGGCATCGCTTATGATCTATAACATTTCATCTGTGATAGAATATAGATCACTTTTGACTGACAGTGAATCACCTCTAGTAAACTATGTCGCTTTCAGTCTATACCATTTGCAGTTTGTTTTTCTTGGCTACTAATTGGGTATTTGTACAGAATCTTATCGATTGTCCAAGAAAAGGAGGTTATTAAACTACTAACATATCTGTTGCAGCTCCAATCGGTCCAAGACTTGTGGTTTTTCACTAAATTAGGAACATTAGGGCTTGGTGCTTAAAACGAATCATTACTTGCTCCATGCTGGATTTATCTTTTTTTGATTTCTTGCATGTGATTGATTGTAACCCAAATTTAATAACAAAAGTATCCTCTCCCCTTTCCTATCAAATGGATCTTGGGTGTATGAGAACTTGTTATTATCTTTAGAGGGCCTGCCTTCCCGGTGTGAGAAGGGATACGACCCAAGCGGTAATGGGCTAAATCCAAGTCTTTCTGAACCCCTATATAAGAAAAGTGTTTGTGTCGAAAGCCACAAACAATGGGTGTTGGGTTATACCAACAACCAACCTCCCCAAAAACCCTCCAAGGCATAACCCTTGAAGGTTGGGAGACTGCATAACAGAGAGTAACGCTGCCGTATGTATAGCCACCTGAACGGATGCCCTTATTAGCAACTTTATGTAGTAGACAAAAACCTTCTATTTGTTGACACAAAAGGTGGGACCTTTGAAGCCGCCCCGGTTCACGTGGTTCTTAGAAGAGATAGCAGGGACAATCCTAAGGTTTGCTGAGGGATAGGTCTTTCAGGAAACCTGGATCTTGGTATGCGTGAGAAGTGTGTGCTGTGGAGGGGAGCCGGTGCTACCAAGATCCTGAAGCTATCTACTTTGAATAAGCATAGCTAGGGGATTCAACAAATACAGTCCTTTCCTAGCCTAGGTTGTACAAGTTTGTGATTGTTGTGAGTGTAAGTGACTGTAATTACTATTTTCTTGTCAAAAATCACAAATCAGGCATATTTCTTGATAGACACAATCACTTTTGAACTTAAACTGCCCACATACAGAAAACTAAATCACCTTTAAACAACAGTCAGTCACCTTCTGCTTAAATTGAATCACTTTTTAACAGCAGTTAGCCACTTTTTGCCTCAATTGATTTTCTTTTAAACAACAGTTAGCCACTTTTTGTGGTGCAGGAGCACCCGCACATGATCAGGATATAGGTCCGCATGATGACATACATGATCAGGATATAGGATAATTATCAGCATGATGACAGGATAGTCTATTTTTAGTAATGTTTGACTTTGTCATGTAATAAGGTCCATTGGACCGATGCTATGTATTAGATCAGCATAGGAGTATGTGTAGGCAGTTAGAGATCGGGATAAGGTTGTCTGAGCTGTCCTCTCTCCCAGCCGCTTGGAAGCTCCCAGCCGCTGGGAAGTGAGTTGGTAGTACTCGAAGGATTTGTTATATATACCTTCGATCTGTTAGGGTTTAGATATAGTTCATATTGATAGTTCATACTGAGTTTGATAGATGTTATGTTCAGGAGAGTAGTACTGGTGATATGCTGTACTGGTGATCAGTCCAGATATTGTGAAGCAGAATTGTAAAAGCAGGACATTTGAATCTCAATTGAATAAGATCTCATCTTTTGCAGTATTTGAGTTGATCAGTTGTATCTGTGTTAATTTCCTTTCTGTTTGCAAGTTAATGGGTACTTTCAACCCTTCCACCGGTTGATCCTGCAAATCGGTGGAATGGTCCTGTATCATAGCTTAGGTTGCATTTGTGTTTTCTGTTTATGCATTGCATTGTTCATGAGATCAGTTAGGAGCATGCTGTAAATCAGCCTAGCATCCTCATGTGCTAGGTATAGAAAGATAAGTTGCTAGACTTTGGTTTGAAGGTGATCCGGCCCGGTCGTCACATTGTCTTTATGTAATTGTGCGGTTCTGAGTGTTTACATGCAGTGGACGGATACACAGGAGTCTGCATGTGCGTTTCCAGCCGGAGCAAGCCGCATTGTCATCTGCGAATGCATCGCCATCAGGATCGGGTCGTGAAGTTGTTGAAGTTTGCAAGTTGCAAGTGCATCAGGATGTTTTGAGTTGGATATATACTCAGTGTATATATCGCAGTCAGGATCATCTCTCGGAGAAGCTCATCATCCGCATATCGCTAATAGATGCGGGTGTGAAAGTTCAGTTTTTGTCTAAGTATTGAAGAGTTCATCAGGATGATGTGTGACGTCATCGTCATCAGGATATGACGTCATCGTCATCAGGATATTGAGATATCCCCCTATGCATATTGATCCTGTCGTCGCTAAGGGTTTAGGTATCGGCGAAGGCTCTTGGCAGAAAGTTGTGAAACATCATCAGGAGGTGTATCGGCGTAGGCAGAAAGTTGTTAAGCATCATCAGGAGGTTCCAAGACAACCGGATAAATCGTATCATGATGCTGTTGTTGTTTTTAGGAAATATGATGATGATGCTAAGCCGATAGGGATTTTTATCAGGTTGTTTGTATTGTTGGCAGCTCCTTCCTGTTAGTTAGCCTCCGTTGCGTTTCGCTCTGCATCATTTTGCCTAAATTAGATCACCTTTAAACAACAGTCTGTCGCCTTTGGTCTAACCTGCATCACTTCTGATCAGTAGTAAATCACTTTTGAGTCAATAGTAATTGCCTTTAAAAAAATTGGCTAGCTTCTGGTTAACACTATAACCTGCTGTCAGAACCTAAACCAACTCGGATTTAAGCTATTACCAGTCACCTTTGGCATTTTGTAAGTCGTATTTGAGCTATTACTTGTCGCCTGTGGGGTAATACCAGCAAATCTTAGTGGCTCAGTCAAATTAGCCATAAATCTAGCTTGCTCAGCCTCAGCATTAGCTTTCAAACCTGTCTCTGATCATTAACAGATATCTAAACTTTGTCTCTTGCTTTGAGCTTACCAATCAATCAAATTTCATGAGCTTTTCATCTTTTTGAGATCCCAAACCAGCAAACCAAACATTAAACTAATCAATTCGATCAATCAACAAAATATCATCTCCTAGTTTTAGCTTCAGCAACATCAGCAACATAGCAACCCTTAGCAAACAATTTTTCACTTGAGTGTGTGAGCTATTCTATAGGGAAAACTAGCCAACAACAAACCAACCAAGCAACTTAACAACGAAGCAAAACCAAGCCAACCAAAGCAAACCAGCCAACCAAAGCAAACCAGCCAACCAAGCAAAAAAACAAAGAAACCAACCAACCAACCAAACCAGCAAACTATCACCTTTCTTTTGGGTCTCAAAACTTTGACAAGCTAAACTTCAATTTTCAACATCAACATCATGCCTCAAACTAGGAGTCAATATAGAGCTGAAATGGAAGCCAAACTGTGAGCTGAAATGGAAGCCAAATTACAGGCTAATATGGAAGCTAAGATGCAACAATCTAGATCAACACCTCTTAAAGACACAACTCAATTTATGACTGGTATGCCTCCTCATATGTTTACGCCTCATGGGTATACCATTGGAGAGTCATCTTCAAAACAAGTGCAACCTCAAACATTTTTGGAGACTTTTGAAGAACAATCCCAAGAAGACTTATCAGAATTTTAGGATACACATGTGTGGAATCAAGTTGAGAGACTTGTTCTATCCAAGCCTAATCACTACTTCTTGCAACTTGCTCGCATGGGTGCTAAATTACCAAGAGATTTTGACATATCCGCTATTAGAGAGCACGATCCAAACACTCCCGCTATTGTTGCAAAGGGACCATCCACTATAGTCACACCATCCCCTATCATATCACAAGCTCTATCTTCCACCACATCTCTTTCATTTCCTATTGTTACTTCATTTGATCCACCATGCTCGGAGTACACTCTAGAACCTTTGATAATGCCAACTAATGTGCTTCCTTTCATTTCACAAAATTTGAACATTCTACCTTTCCATGTTCCTCAACATACTCTTCCTCCTACCATGACCATTTCCATGCCTCAAGTAACATAAGATATCCATGTGGCCCAAGCGCAAACACCCCAAACATCACAAGCTATCCCCATATCCCATAGCGTGCAAGCTTCCCAAACTATCCCAACAACACCAATAGTCCAAGCTTCATGACCATTACAACTTGCTATATCCCATATGAATACTACATCTCATATACCAACTGCTAATATGCTTTCCACTATCTCTACTAATCCCTCCATTACACCATATAATCCCAATGTTAGTCTTATTGACATGAGTGACCCTCCTATCATTTCTCAAGCCAATCCTAGCACTACGGTCACTTATGTTGAGCAACTTGCATCCATTCTGTCATATTCTTCCAATCCTTCACAAACCATCAATCCATCTTATGCTACCTAAGGCTTGCCCATTGTGACCCAACACATGACACATATCAATCCCCATGTTGTCCAAAATACAAACCCAAGTATCCATCCTTCTTTCACATTTACCAATCCTTCCATCACTTACCATGTCACAAACCCAACTCCTACTTCCCAACCATTAACTAGTGTCAATCCATCTTCCACTTCTCATGTGATGCGAAATCTTGGTGCCAATTCATCACAATATACCCAACCACCACTTGTGTCTCAAGGATAGCACTCCCCAACCACATATGCATCACATACCAATCCTTTGACATACATTATGAGTACACAACCTCAACAAATGGTCATTGCTTCATATATCCCACAACAGCAACCTCAATATAAATCATACCATGTTTCACCCCCTTTGCAACAACAACAATTATCTCCAGCGAATGTTCAACAAATGATCAACCAAGCGATAGGACAAGGCAAGAAGACATTTTCTCTAGAAAACATATGCGCTTATCCATTTGACAAGTCTCTTCATATGACACCTTTTCCACTACACTTTGAAATTCCACAATTTGACAAGTATAAAGGAAAAGGCAATCCAGAAGACCATCTTAGAGCATTCTTTGTGGCATGTCTCGATGTTGCTCATGACAATACATATCTTTTGAGACTATTTCCTCAAAGCTTAGCAAGACAAGCTCTCAAATGGTTCTCTCATTTGCCTTCAGGAATTAAGTCTTTTTCAGAATTAGCGAATAAGTTTCAATCACACTTTGCTTTTAACATTGAACATGAGGTGAACATGAATGACCTTGTCAACAATAAATAGTGCAATGGTGACGCCTTTTCTTCATTTACTCAATGATGGCGTAATATGGCTAACAAACTATCATGGGAAATACTTGAGAAATAACAACTCAATATCTTTGTTCAAAATCTTCATCCCGAGCTATCATTTCAACTACAATTGCAAAGTGCTAGCACCTTTGATGAACTTGTTTCCAAAGGAACCATCATTGAATGAGCTTTAATTGCTAAAGGAACTATCAAGATCTTTCGTGATAACAAAGACTATCCTCAAAACTCCAATGATAAGTCTCGCTTTTGGAACAAAAATAAGAATATTGTGAATGATGGTGTTGTGGATGCAAAGAACATACAAACTATGAAAGCTCCCATCAACATTCAAGTTTCTTCTACAACAACACAACCTTTTCAACAAATGCGACAATGACAAACTTCCAATCTGTGCTGACAATTTACACCATTAGCGGAACCTATGGAAGTTGTCTTTCGAAAGCTTCTCCAAGCAGGTGACATTATATTACCAGATGCACCACCCAATAGTGAACCTCTCTTTAAAGTTCCTTGGTACAAAGAAAATGAGTATTGTGATTACCATCGAGTTAAAGGACACAAAACAAATGGTTGTATGCGCTTAAAACATGTTATCAAGATTGTATCGATCAAGGTTTAATGAAAATTACACCATCAACTCAACCTGCACAACAATCAACATAGAACTATGATTTAGAGGCTTTCAAGAATCCACTTCCATCTCATGACAAATCAAGTCACCCTCATGTCGGGAATGCCATTCAGTACAACTACGAATCATCTACCATTAGCCGCATTGACCATGCTCGCATTTCTACCATTACTATCCAAGGCAAAGCACCTGACTATGTTGTAACCACTCGAAGAGGCTGAGTCACCATTCAAGGAGCACCTGTTCATCCTCCTCGACCACTCTCTAACTATAATATCCTGGATCACCTTGGGAAAACACCCAGGCACATATCCATTCTTGAGTTGCTCCACATATCCCCTGCTCACAAAGCTATCCTTGACAAAGCCTTACAAGAATCTTAGGTGCCCAAAGATATTGATATCACACAATTCCAAGCTATGGTCGCTAGCATTACGGCCCCTTGTCATTTAACCTTCTCTGACAAAGATCTTCAGCCTCCATTCACCCTTCACACAATGAAGCCCTCCACATTGAAGTGTTTGCTAAACAACACCGTATCAAACAAATCTTGGTATATGGTGGAGCTAGTCTTAATATATGTTCTTTGAAATTAATAAAATAATTGGGATATTCTAAGAAAGATGTTGACACCTCCAACATTATTACTATCAGAGCATATGATGATGCCGAGCGAGATACTGAAGGGATTATTTTCTTGCCTATCTAAGTTGGGCCAGTCACTACTGAAACACGTTGCCAGGTTCTTGATATCGACCTTCCTTATAACATCATCCTTGGTTATCCATGGATACATGCCCTTAAGGCAGTTCCTTCCACATACCATCAATGTCTTAAATTTCCACACAATGGTGTTGAGATTACTATCCATGCTAATCCCAATCCCTTTGAATTTTGTCATGCCTTTCAAGCTAAATATTAGAGTCCAAACCACATTCCCATCAACATCGAGGCATATCTGTCTTCATGCTATATAGACCAATCCTACCTACTCAAGCCATCATCTAGCAAAACCGCTTCCAACCTCTGTATCAAATACATCGAACATGGCCCTAGTGAATACACACTACAAGAATCTTATTGTGTTGGCACCCTTCCCTTATCTCTTAAATCCTATAGTAAACCTTCTCCATCCAAACCAACTTCATCCTCTGCTGTCATCAAAGCCCCACCCACAGTATTCATTAAAGGTAGATTCCTGGATGATGAAGACATTGATGATATAGACTCTTGGATACTCTTTGATGAAAATGACCAAGTCCAACTAGAGGTGGAGAGGTACAACAATGGGTTCCGCATCATAAAGAACATGGGCTACAAAGGACATGGTGGAATGGGATCATAGGAACTAGGACCTATCAAACCCATTATTGTATCTAAGAAGTTTAATAAGCAAGGCCTTGGTAATCAACCAGAGGTACCACGACTCAAAGACATTAAGTGTATTTCCGATACTGATGCTAGACCTTCCTTGGTAGGAGAGACTTCTAGTTTGGATACTATCGACGACTCCTCCCTTCATATTATTGACCTTTTCCAAGAAAACTCCATCTTCATGATTTCCACATATTCTTCTAGCCACAACCATTCCTCCATTACCCTTTCACTCGTATATCCTGACCTCGTCGATTGGGACCAATAGGGGGCACCGACATTAGATACATTTGAAAATGATGAAGCTATTACAGAATTCATGGGCTTACGACAAGGTATTCCATTAGGTGATCACAAAGCAGGTTTCATGATGGATCTACCTAAACTAGCATATTTTGGCGGAAGTATCAAATCCTTCAGTTGCAAAAGTGAAATAAACAAAATCAAACAAAATAGGTCACTAGGTGAAAATTGAAAGGCACCTCTTGACCGTGAAAAGGTAAAAATAAAGGACGTATCCGAAGGTGAAAACCTCTCTGAGGCGCCTGAGGATGGGGGATTTGATCTTCCTGTTGCCACTGATTATCATGAGAAATCAACCGTGCTAGTTGAATAATCACAAGACATGAACTTGGGTATAGAGCAGAATCCAAAGATCACTGTTTTGGCAGTATCACTATCAGAGCAAGAAAGAAGAGACTTCACAACATTTTTTTTATGAAAAGAGCTATAAACTTTAAATGGACTTATGTTGACATGCCAGGTCTAGATCCATCACTTGTGGTACATCATCTAGTAGTATCTCCTAATGCAAAACCTATTAAACAAAAATTATGCAAAGTACATCCACAGTAGCTTTATTGGTCAAGGCAGAGATTCATAAACTGTTAGAAGCAAAGTTCATAAATCCTATTGATTATCCAGAATGGATTTCAAACTTGGTACCTATAGCAAAACCCAATGGACGAGTTTGCTGTTGCACAGACTTTAGAGATCTTAATAAAGCATGTCCTAAGGATGACTTTCCACTACCAAGCATAGACAACATTGTAGATCTTACAGCCGGACATGAAATGCTATCTTTGATGGATGGATTTTCAGGATATAATCAAATTAGAATAGTAGAGGAAGATCAAGATACAACATCATTTATTTGTCCATGGGGCAAATATTGCTGGGTTGTAATGCCTTTTGGTCTCAAGAATGTTGGAGCTACTTATCAACGAGCCATGACAAGTATTTTTCATGACCTTTTTCATACTATCATGGAAGACTATGTTGATGACATCCTGGGAAAATCTAAGACAAGAGAAGGACATCTATAGGTATTAACACAAATCTTTGATCGATTAGAAAAGTATCAAGTCAGACTGAACCCAAAGAAATGTGTATTTTGTGTAACATCTGGAAAACTGTTGGGATACATTGTGTCTCGACGAGGGATAGAAGTCGATCCAGCTAAGGTAAAAGCTATCATGGAAATGCCTTCGCCAACAAATCTCATGTAGCTCTATAGTCTACAAGGAAGGTTAGAGTCCATCCATAGATTTATCTCACAATTAGCTGATAAATGTCATCCTTTTCAGCATCTTCTTCGTAAGGGTGAACCTTTTAAGTGGGATGAAAAGTGTCAATAGGCCTTTGATAAAATAAAGGAATATCTGGCAACACCTCCTGTGTTAGTACCTCCTGTGCTTAACAGGCCATTATTGCTCTATATATCATCAACAACAATAGCATTGGGTGCCCTTGTAGCTCAACATGATGATTCAGGAAAAGAACAAGCCATCTACTACATTAGCAGAACTCTTGTGGGATATGAACTTAATTATTCATCTATGGAAAAAGCATGTTTAGAATTAGTGTTTACTTCCCAAAAGTTGCGACACTATATGTTGAACCAAACAACAAAGATCATATCTAATGTGGATCCACATAAATATCTCCTTTCTAAAGCAATCCTCATGGGAAGATTAGCAAAATGGGTCATGATCTTAAGTGAATTTGACATACAATACGTGGATCAAAAATCCATCAAAGGACAAGTCATCGCTGATCAATTATCTACAACACCCATCATAGATACTCACCTAATGTATCCAGAATTCCCTGATGAAGGATTGTTCAATTTAACTTCCCCAACATGGTAGCAGCTATATTTTGATGGATCGTATATACAACATGGATCAGGAGCAGGCATATTGTTTATTACCCCTCAAGGAGATTGTATACCCAAATCATACAGAATTGCATTTCCATGTACCAATAACATAGCAGAGTATGAAGCTTTAATCACAGGATTGCACATGGCAGTACAATGGGCTATCAAACATTTACAAGTCTTTGGTGATTCTCAATTGGTTATCAAATAGGTCGTAGATGAATATCAAACAAAAGATGAGACACTTCTTCCATACAAGCTAATGGTTGATGATTTTAAAAAGTATTTTGACAATATCACTTTTGAACAAATTCCAAGACTATAGAATAGAGCAGCAGATGCCATGGCTATGATTGGGTCTCTTCTAGATATGCCATCTAATACCCGTAAATGTGAGTTTTTGGTCGAACAACTTTTGATTCCAGCATTTGAAGTTCCATAGTCTGAGCTTATATGTGACATTGTTGGTCCCAATTCACCATGGTATGAGGATTTATATGAGTATCTCCGTAAGCAAACCTTTCCCCTTCAATTATCTAACACCCAATGCAAAACCTTTATCCGTCAAGCCTCTTGTTACACTATTCTGGGAGACACCCTTTATCACCGGAGTCTTGATGGTATCCTTCTTAGGTGTCTTGAATCTAAGGAAGCAAAAGTGGCCTTACGTGATGTACATGAAGGTGTTTGTGGCTCGCATTCCGCTGGTCCAGGCCTTGTTAAGAAACTTCTACGAGCAGGATACTATTGGCCAACCATGGAAAAAGATGCACAACAATTTGCAAAGAGATGTCTACAATGTCAGAAACATGGAGATTTAATACATGCACCAGTACATGAGCTTCAGCCTATCATTATTCCATGGCCTTTTTCGTAGTGGGGACTTGATCTCATAGGTAAAATCCATCCTACTTCATCAAATAGTCATAAGTTCATTATCACCACCACTAAATATTTCACAAAGTGGGTGGAAGCCATACCAATGACTTATATCACAGGCAAACAAATATCTAAGTTTATTCTACACTATATCATTTGCCGTTATGGAGTTCCTCAAGCTATTGTCATAGATAATGGTCATCCCTTCAAGAATCAAGAGGTCAGAGATCTTTGCAACAAGTTCCATATCCAACATCGATTCTCTACCCCTTACTATCCTCAGAGCAATGGTCAAGCTAAGGCTTCTAATAAAATGATTATCAAAATTCTCAAAAAGATAGTCAATGAAGCTGGTCGGGATTGGCATTTACAACTCCATCCTGCATTATGGGCATATAGAACAAGTATCAAAACTCCCACTAGAGCTACACCTTATGCTCTTGTATACAGCACTGAAGCTATTTTACCTATTGAGGTTGAGATCCCCTCACTGCGAATATCCCTACAACATACCATTTCAGAGGAAGAATACCAAGTATCTAGACTCCATGATCTTGAGCTTCTAGATGAATGACGTCTTACAATACTCAACCATCTCCAAGTCTATCAAAACCATCTACGCCGTAGCTACAACAAAAAAATTAGAGAATGTAGATTTCAAGTTGGAGATCTTATCCTTAAAGAGAATCAAAGGAATCAGCAACACCGTGAGAAACAGGGCAAGTTTGAACCAAATTGGCTTGGTCCTTTCATCATCTCAGTAGTTTATGGATTAGGTGCATATATTCTTTCAACACCTGAAGGCATTCCATTGGATGAACCAGTCAACACCATTCATCTCAAGAAGTTTTATCCTTGAATCTCAGCTATCCCCCCAAAAAAATCCATCCAATAGTGAAAACCACTTTGTGGCGCTTTGGATAGCAAAAAAATAGAATAAGATAAATAATCCATCCTCTGGTGAAAACCTGGTAAACAGGCACCTTGGATAAGTACCATAGTGAAAACCTGGCAAACAGATGCTATGTATAGTGACCAGCTTCCATTATCTGCTTGGTTTGTTTGATCATCACTCTTCCTACCATATTTTGCCATTCTATCCCACATAATCCATATCATAATCCACGTGTCATCACAATAAACAACTTTTCCATCTTCACCTTTGCCAATGCTAGCTATCATACTTGAGACATTGTTGCAATAACTATCTTTTGGCACCTTAGCATCTTGATTGCATGCACCCTCCATAGTCACTTCTTCATAATAAAACTCATCCCGCACTAGGGGCATTTGTTGAGTCTTATTTGGAAGTGGATACTGCTATCTCTAGCTCATAACACATCAAACACTTTAGCTCACAACACAACAAACTTTCAACTTCAACCATAGCGTTCATCCAATGACAAACATGGCAAAATAATTTGCAACCAGGATTCATATCTTTGCAATCGATTCATGCTCATCTGACCATCCAAAAATTGCAAGACATTGCCAATGCAAAAATTCAAGCAAATCAGTTGATTCTTTCAACATCACTCATCAACGTAATAAGCAAGAACTACATCCCAGCTCTATTGTTAAAGCCTTGATCCCGTGGATATAGGGTATGTAGGCAATCTAAGATGCGAAGGAAGCACTCTGATTCAGGCTAAGACGATAGCCCCTTCTCTTCATCATCCATCTCTCATCTTTCTTCTAATCATCCTTAAATTTTTCATCTCACATTCTTCTATCTTTCATCACATACATCATCAATAAAACCCAGAACTACATATTCATCATGTCTCATCTTCATCATAAATGTGCTTTGATCCTATGGATACAGGGTATGTAGGCTGTCTGGACTATGAAGGAAGTTTCTAGTACTCAAGCACAGATGATCCACCTCATCTTCTTCATCTTCTCTCATCTTCCATTTTCTTCTCTTTGATCAGCTCAAGTAGGAAGCAGACTATGTGTATACTAAACGCTCAAGTACTTTAACCAGTCAAGAGTAAGCCAGAAGCTATTTGTTTGCATGCCTTAAGCCAACATTTGCTATAGCAGTTTATCAACATCTTTAGACTTCAACAGGATGCAGCTTTCCTCTTAACAAGGTCCCATCTTAAATCCATTTGAGAACACCTAAATTTGGCAAGAGAACATGATGACAGTATCTTTTGTTTTATCTTTTGATTTATCTTTTGTCCCTTTTCTATGCCTAATCAAGACTGCTTTGATCTATCTATATCTTGGTATGTTGTGATGAAGTAAGGAATGGGGCATGGTCTTATTTCTTTCATATGCCGTATTTGCAGGATGATCTTATTCTCTTCCTAAGCGTATTGGTATCTTGTACATGTTGGGATTAGTATCTTACATATCAATATCTCTAGCATCTGAGAAGCTAAACAGTCTCTCATGCATATGAGACTATTCTATGTTAAGACTAGCTCCATACATATAACTAGCAACATGTCACTATGCATAGTGGAGATAAGCTCAAACCATTTCTTGTAGCGTCAAAGTCCATCTCAGAACACTAGTTGCTATTCATATCTTGTGTATGTTGGTTCAACATCTTGACCTCATGCGTTTAGACAAGATTGTAGTATGCTAGTTTTGCATTGGATATCTCGACACCTTGGTCTTCCATACCTTAGTGAATAACATCCACATGCTATATCAAACACAAGGATTGCATTTACTTTCATTTTGAGCAATTAGTTTAAAAGCTGCCTATTGTACTATCTATTCATGCCATTATACGCCTATGTAGTTCTCAACCAATATCAATCTTTTCTCCGTCATCCTTTTCTACATCTCTTATCCTGCAAAACAAGTGTGTTAGGCATATGGAGGTCCATCACATATCATCTCATTACCATCTATCTATATGCATAAGTCCATATCATATCATTACCATTTACATATTTGCATTATTATACATTTCCATTCATATCATTTGCATAAACATCCATACATAATCCATGAAAATATAAATACAACTGCATAACCATCATAATATCATAAGTGCATCCATAATCACATAGAACCAAAAACCATCATATACATATATCACATGTGTTAATATACAAGTGTCAACATATACAAACTGAGCCATAAAAAATGTATGTACAATCAGCTCTAGGCCTCATCATGATACAACCCAATAGACATAAACAAGGTAGCCCTAGTGACTACTGGCAGCTCCATCACCCTATCCGTCACCACTGGGTCCTGCACCTAGTCTACCATCTCTAGGAGGCCCCATCACTGAAGCTATAGACCGTGATCCTCATGTCCTCCATGAACTAGAAGCCCCCGACCTACTCCTGTTGGTCATCCATGTGTCCTCACTCTCTCGGCACGATGATCTCTGCGTGGAATCACCATCCTGATAGCTCTCCAACTCTCGTCACACAACAACTCTAAGGAGCTCTAGATCTCTATAGATTTCTAAACACAACTGAGCACAAATGAGCCTATTTTGCCTTTGAGGAACCTATTTATAGCCTTATCCAAACCCTAATTCTTCTATCCCAAAGACTATTTTCTTCTGCATCATCCCATTTTCTCCCACCCAACCACTTTTTCTTCGTGTCAACCTTATGTCCTCACTTTTTCTTCTATCATGAGCCAACCCAGCCCTTCCTGGTTAGCCTAGCGTACCTCTCGAGGGGGCATCACCTTCCAGTTACACTGGGGCATAACTTTGTTTATCAAGCGATTATCGTATCTTCTTTGACACAACGCTCTAATGAACATTGTATCAAAGAGGGGCAAAATGTAGACACCCAAAATTGACTCATTATCATTAGTATTCAAACATCGCATTACACATCATCTGCATTTGTCTAACACACTTGAGCAGTATCCCTAACACATCTATTTCTTCTATTAATTAAATAAATTTATATTTATTTAATTAATTCATTAGCTATTTCCTCTAAGCTATAATTAAACAATCTTTAATTAATTAATTACCTTTATTCTATCTATTTTGATTAAATAAATTTTATTTATTTAATTAATTTATCTTATCATTTATCTCATGAGCCGACATGTGTGCCTCTTTTATTTAAAAAATATAAATGGTACTACATATTTTATTTAATATCTTTCACATGTAGTACTTTTTATGTACACAAGCACACATAAGCCCTATCTTCTCTCCACTTGTCATCTTCACATTCACCTATGTCTATCCTTCAATATTAACCATTCACATAGCCACCGAATCACCATCATTGATTGATTTTGGTTGAGTTCTATATAAACACCCTCTCATTCCATACTACATCTATCCAGCATTCATATAGCATCTACATTATCATCCTGAGCATATTGAGCACTTGAGTATCCATAGCATCCATTGAGCTTATTATCATTATCATCCATTCATCATGGTAGATTTTATCTTCATAATTGTTCATTTTTGAAGAAGCAATCCACATCATAAACAAGGAATCACACAATCTAGGTGATATTGTGCTTGAATTGCATGCTTTTGGTTTCATTTGGATTAGATTCTTTGATGATGGTAGAGTTAGGTTTTCATGGCTATGCTTGATCTTATTAACCTAATTTTTTATCTATCACACAATTGGTTGGCAAAATTTCAGCTTTTGAATTCAGTGAGTTTGGTGATTCTCTTCCTAAGTCTAAATCTGCATTTAAAGCTAGTGTATATGGAAAACAAAGATATGATCTGGGTGAAAGCTCTTCTACAAGATCAAACAGATTTGTGAAGGAAAGGAAGGATCTTGAAGATGATGAAATTGAAACTGCAGATCTAGAAGTTCTTATTGCCAAAAGAATGCCAAGAGGATCCGGTAAGTATGAAGGAAAGTTGCCACTCAAATGTTTTTCTTGTAATAAGATTGGTCATTTTTCCTCAAGATGTCCAGAGAGGTTTTCAAAACCAAACACTAACATATATAAAGGTTAGAAGAAATGTTACTATGTCCAGGAAACTAGAGAAGAAGGAGTCATAGATGATGAATCTGATCATGGAGGTTCCACTGAAAATGATTGGGTGTTCATTGCTATCAAGAAGAAGATCTAATGTCTACTAAATCTACTAGCTATGGGAATGTGGAAAGTGCCTTGGCTGCCTAGGTTGTTGAAAAGGATGAATGGTTGATTGATAGTAGATGTCCTCATCATATGACTAGTGATACAAGTAAGTTTGTAAGCCTTGAAAAATATGAAAGTGGGCTTGTAAAATTTGGAGATAACTTAGATGGTAGAATCTGTGGCAAAGGATCCATCTCTTTTGATGGTAAGAATAACACCAATGATGTTCTGTATGTGGAAGGATTGAAACATAATCTTCTCAGTGTTGGACAGTTGGTTGAAAAAGGTTATGATCTTGGATTCAAGGATGGAAAATGCAGAATCTTGGAGAGCTCCAGAACTGAAAATGCATCCGGTACTCAAACTAGAAGTAGCATTTTTCATTTAAATAGTTCTGGCAAAAGTTGTTTAATTCCTCAGACAGATCAAAGTTAGTTATGGCATAGGAGGATGTGTCATGTGAATTTTGATAACATTGTCAAAATAAGTACCACTCAGGCTATAAGAGATCTTCCAAAACTTATGAAACCAAATAGCATGTGTAGAGAATGTCAATTGGGGAAACAGAACAAAATTTCATTCAAAAGTAAGGAACAATCTTCAAGTGGATGATTGGAACTGGTACATACTGATCTTTGTGGTCTTGCTAGAATTAGGAGTGTGCAAGGAGAGATATTTCATGTTGCTGATTGATGATTACTCCAGGATGATGTGGGTAACTTTCCTAAAAGAAAAATTAGAAGCTCTTGAAAAGTTTAAGGTGTTCAAGGTGATGGTGAAAAATGAGATTGGTGAGAAATTAAAATGTCTAAGATCCGACAGAGGTGGAGAATTTACTCCCGGTGAGTTTGATGCTTTTTGTGAAAAGCATGGCATAAAAAGGTAGTTATCTGCTCCTAGGACTCCCTAGCAAAATGGAGTTGTGGAAAGAAAGAACCGAACCATTCAAGAAGCTCCCAAGACCATGATGATGGAAACAAATGCTCCTCAAGTTTATTAGAGAGAAGTTGTGAGTACTGTTGTCTACACTCTTAACCAGGTGCAGATCAAAGGTAATTCTGGTAAGACCCCTTATGAACTATGGTTTGGTCATCCTCCTACTGTGAGATATTTTAGAGTTTTTGATAGTAAATGCTATATCAAAAGAAATGAGGATTTAGGAAAGTTTGATACAAGAAGTGATGAGGGAATATTTTTGGGATATTCTACTCAAAGTAAGGCTTACTGGTGCTTTAACAAGAGGTTTAAAAAATTTGTTGAAAGTGCTAATGTTAGAGTTGATGAGAGAAAGGAAGGACATTCCACGTTTTGTGGATATGATTTAGATGATCAAGATGAAAGTCAAAGTCAAGGAAGGCTAGTTCAAACTCAGAATCAGATTCAGATTGATCTAGAAACTCCAGGAACTCAGGAGAATAGTATAGATATTGAGGAACAAGCTCAAGAAATAGAAGTTCAAGCAATTTCTAAAACCCCCATGTATGTAAGGCTGAATCATCCCAAAGATCAGATCATAAGAGATAAAAGTAAAGGTGTTTGAACTAGGAGAAAATTTTCTGAAGATCAAGAGGAAATTTGTTTAATTTCAAAAATTGAACCTAAATCAGTAAGTGAAGCCTGCAATGATGAAAATTGGGTAAAAGAAATGGAAGAAGAATTGATGCAAATTGAAAAGAATCACACTTGGGATCTTGTTCCTAGACCTGAGGACAAAAATGTGATTGGAACCAAATGGGTCTTTCGAAATAAACTATTGAAGATGGTGAAGTTGTGAGAAACAAAGCAAGGTTGGTATGCAAAGGCTATTCTCAAGTGGAAGGAATTGATTTTGGAGAAACTTTTGCTCCAGTGGCAAGAATAGAAGCAGTCAGATTATTTCTTACATTTGTTACCTTTAGAGATTTTAAAGTTTATCAGATGGATGTCAAATCAACATTCCTGAATGGAGAATTGGAGGAAGAAGTTTACATTAAGCAACCAAAAGGATTTTAGTTGTCTGATCAGAGAGATATGGTCTGCAAACTAAGAAAAGCATTGTATGGACTCAAGCAAGCCCTAAGAGCCTGGTATGCAAGACTGAATAAACATTTGCTTAAGCTAGGATTTAGCAAAGGTACTATTGATAGTAATCTTTACTATAAAATTAATCATGAGGACATCCTAATTTTTGAGTTCTTTGTTAATGATATCATTTTTGGTGGAAATGAATGTATGTACAAAGCATTTGCTGATAAGATGAAAAGTGAGTTTGAGATGCCAATGTTTGGTGAGATGAATTTCTTCCTAGGTCTGCAAATTGTTCAGTCAGATAAAGGTATCTTTATATCTCAGTCCAAGTATGTGAAAGAATTGCTGAGGAAGTTTGGAATGGAAGATTCAAAGCTAGTAGGTACGCCTATGGTAACTGGATGTAAGTTAAGCAAAGATGATGACTCCCCCAAGGCAAATTAGAAAAGGTATAGATCAATGATTAGAGGATTGCTCTATTTGACTCAGAATAGACCTAACATCATGAATGTCGTTGGACTTGTTGCTAGATTTCAAGTTGATCCAAAAGAATCCCATGTTGTGGCAGTCAAAAGAATATTTAGATATCTCAAGGGGACAATTGATTATGGATTGTGGTATCCAAAGGATAAAGACTTCACTCTTCATGCATATACAGATGCTGATTGGGAAGAAGATATGGCTGACAAGAAAAGTACTAGTGGTGATCCATTCTTCTTGGGAAGAAGATTGGTCTCTTGGATGAGAAAAATACAAGAGGCAATATCTCTATCTACTGCAGAGGTAGAGTATATAGCAGCAGCAAATAATTGTACTCAAGTTCTATGGATGAAGCAAATGCAGAAAGACATTAGAATTGTGTTTGAGGAGCCTTTCACAATCTTCCATGATAATTCAAGTGCAATAAGAATCTCAAAGAATCTGGTGTTGCATTCAAAGACAAAGCATATATCCATCAAGTTTCATTTCTTGAGAGAGAAGGTAAATGAGAATGAAATCAAGTTTTAGTTTGTCTCTTCAAAAGATTAGATTGCGTATATCTTCACTAAGCCTCTTCCCAAGGATACTTTTGAGTATCTTAGAGAGAAGTTAGGGGTTATTACCCCTCCTGATCAGAACTAAGTTGCATCAGTCTGGTGGAATTCACAGTCATATCTTGTGATCCAGATTGATGTTAAGGAGATACTACTCAGGAGGAGTAGTTAGTATGAAAATTTTGAGATTAGTTTGAAACAAAAAGGGGGAGAAAAGATTGCAAATATGTGTCCTTTTCCATTGATGTCAAAGGGGGATAGAAGCTCATGTGAAAAACTAGTTGCTGATGAAAGGGGGAGTAGTGAAGAAATTATTTGTAGAAGTGAGAAGAGAAAGGGGGAGAAATTCTTGTGTTGATGGTTGAATTCAGTTTTTGACATCATATGTTGCCATCAATGACAAAGGGGGAGATTGTTGCAAATATGTGCTTAAGTAGTGTTTTCATTGATGTCAACATATTCTTGTTATCATTGGTGTCAACTATATCCTAATTTGATGCCTATATAGAAGACTGAATTGTTGAGGATATTGAGAAAATTAATGGAGATCAATAGTGGACCATATGGCTATGTAGATGTTTGTCTAAAGAAGCTCAAGTTAAGATTTGAGAGGTTCACATTAAGATCTAAAGAAGTTATAGCCATTTGAGTAAAATTAGCTCCTGCATTATTTAGGAGAGGCAGAGTGACAGGAAAGAGGTCTGGATTGCTCCAGTAATGTAAAATGATGATTTGTGGATCTAGAGGCATGTTTGGGAAGTCAGTGTGTATCATCCATTCAAGTGGTTCATGGTTTGGAAATCTGCAAGCAATCTTTTTAATGTGACAGTCATGGCAGATAGTATTCTTGAGGTTCTAGAGGAAGATGCAAATGATTCGGATGATTTGGAGGAGTGCAGATGTTTTTGTTGAATTTAATGTGCTTGTGGAAGTCTCTAGATCATGTGACTGCTATGTTGGAGGTCCGCGTTAAAGTTTGAGCTTGTTAATGAAGATTTTCTTCTTGGTGTTGTTACTCTTACCAGTCTTAGCTGACCAGATGATTCAAGCGTGTTGTGGATGATCTAAGAGCAATTCTTTGAAGCATGGCATGTTGATCAAGGAAGATCTCAGTCCCAGTTATGATTGGCTGATAGCTTAGTGATTCACATTAAGTCAGATGTTTGTAGTACCGACCTTGATGTTCTTTCCAAGGTTGATGAAGTGTATAAATACTTGTTGATGAGTTGTGGAAAATCATCCTTGAGTGAAATGAATTAAATCTGAATAAAGGATCAGAAACAGACTAGACAAGAAAAGGAGTGAGAGCAGTATAGAATGAAAAGTCAGTGAAGAAGAATTTGGAGAAAAGAAAAAGTTTTGTGAGCATTCAATGAAACTAAACCAGGAATGAAGTAGATGCTATTTCTTAGTTAATTCTTTCTATTCTAAATAAATTCTGTAGGCAGTGAGGCTCTCTTTTGAGCAGTGATCCCGAAGGCATGTGTCTTCTTTTTTCTAAAGTACTTTTAACAGGGTACAAAATCTTTGTGGGTTGACCCCCACCGTGGTTTTTCCCTTAATCAGGTTTCCACGTCAAAATCTCGGTGTCAAGTGTGTTGCTTATGTTTCTGCTCATATGTTGTTGATCTATGCTTTAATGTTTACATCATTAATCTGATAGTAAGTTAATAAAGAAGGTTAAAAGTAGAAAAAAATTATTTTGTGTGACAACTGATTCACCTCCCCTCTCATTTGTCTGGTCTAATTCCAACATAGACAACATGCAACACAACAAACAAAATCCTTTTCAACAAAAACTGGATACAAGACATTAACCTATAGCAAACAACAATGAGCCTAAACTATCAAGATGATTATATCTATTTTCATTGCAAGAAAACATATCTGTGGCAAGAGGATTTGATGCTTGTTATACGTTTAAGTCTCAGAGTCTTGATTTTTGTTATCATGTTTCCTATGCTACTCGAGGATGTCTAAAAACTAGAGCAGCTATGATGGAGGCATGATTATTTTCATTTGTTTGTTGTTTGTGGATCAATCTTTAGTAGTGTGACGACTTGTCTAATGACATGATCAGCAAAAAGGTCATTGAGGATATTATGGCTCTAAGCATGAAAAAGTGGAATCCTTCTCTGTTGATACACGCAAGAAATACTCAAGTTATCTATGTTTAATTTTGACTAGATGCTTGTATTAACTTGCTAAATCAAAATCCATGTAAGAGATACTCATGTCATCATGGTTTAATTATACCTAGACGCTTGTATTTTCTTACAATATTATAAAAGTTCAATGATGAAAAAGTACTTCAAATACTTGCATACAAGATGAAAAAAAGCCTCATTAGTGCATGTTAGGTTTGAATTTCATCTCATTTATAAGCATTCCACAAATACCATTTATCCAAGTGTCATAAGATCCAAATTGTGTCTTTCAGTTATCCATATTATCCATTTATCCAAATCACTCTTCTAAGTTGTTCATCATATCTGAATCTTTTGCCTAAATTCTTTTAAGTGTTCTTTCATTTATGATTGAGTATACTTGGCATCACAAAATACATCATTTTCATTTTGCATTAGTCTAAGTACATCCATCATTAGTTCATATCATTTTAGTTCATTAGTGATGTAGCCAGCAACATACACTAAATAAAATTGTGCCATTAATCATGTGTGAGAGCCAAAGATTTGGAACATTGGAAAACAAAACTTCTATTCACCAACTCTGTTGCTACAATGAGAGAAAACTCTCTTATATCCAAGAAAATAAAAAAATCAAAAATTACCTTTTTTGGCAGATTTCGACAATTGTCAGATTTTGCCATTTTAGGTAATTTTACAATCATATCTTGAGAATCCAGTTTTTTCCTAAAAACTTCCTAAAGCTAAGGTAGGACAAAAAGCCAACTAACATCCTAAATTCAAAACATGAGTTTCGAGTTATTAAAAAAAGCAACTTTTAAAAAACTAGAAAAAAACACTAAATTGTCATTTTGAGGGCCAAGATGAAAGTTTCAAGCCCCGAAAAAGTGCCAAGACAAGGTCCAACTGACTAGTGTGGGTTGGGAAACCACCATCCACCTCATAATGCATCCACCTATAAAATTACATAGCAAACCCACATCCAAGTCAAAAGTTATGACCTCCGGAAGTCCCTGCATCATTCTCCTCTGGTTGAAAAGAATGCAGCTCTTGCAAGTGTGTCTTCAAACTTCTACCATTTGACTGGATCTAACTTTTGCACTTCCCACTCTGTAATCCATGTGCTATCTGTTGGTGGCAATCCTTTCGACTGTACTAAATACTTGTTGTAATGCCCTTGCCGAGTGTAGATAGTTTTCTTATCAAGAACCTGTGCAATCTTTTCCTTCTTCTTATGGGGAATGTGGTGGTGCCATGCCACTTTTGGTTGACTATCTTCAACATCATCCTCACCATGGAATGCATATAAATCAAAAATATTAAACATAGGAGAAATATCGAGATCATCTGGTAAACTGACCTCATGTGCATTATCATTGATCTTCTTTGTAATTTTACAAGGACCAATTTTCCTGTACTTCAACTTGTGGCATGTTCTAGTAGGAAACCGCTCTTTTCTCAAATATACCATCACTAAGTCAACTTCATTAAATGTCTGATGTCACTTACTAGTATCCACTATATTCTTGTACCTCTCATTACTGTCCTACAACTTCTGTCTCACTTCTTTCTGCAACTATTGAAGGTGTTCTACAAATGCTTCCCCATCATCACTGACCCTATCTTTCATTGGTAGCTGTACAAAATCTAGAACACCTTGAGGATTCCTACCATACACAATCTAGAAAGGGGACTTTCCCATTGATCTGTTAACATAACTATTATAGGCAAATTCAGCTTGGGGTAATGCCACGTCCCATTGTTTTGGCTTTTCTCCAACAATACACCTTAATAAATTTCCCAGACTTCGATTGACTACCTCTGTTTGCCCATCTATTTGAGGATGATAAGCACTACTAAACTATAACTTACTCCCCATCTTCTTCCATAAAGTCCTCCAGAAATGACTAAGGAATTTGGTATCCCTATCAGAGGTAATAGTCTTTGGAACACCATGTAGTCAAACAACTTTTGAAAAAAATAACTCTGCTACCCTCGTTGCATCATTAGTTTTCTTACAAGCAATAAAATGAAGCATCTTGGAGAACCTATCAAGAACTACAAAAATGGAGTCATTACCTCATTGAGTATGTGGAAGTCCCAACACAAAGTCCATGCTCAAATCTGTCCATGGTGTAGTTGGTACTGGTAATGGCATATACAACCCTATATTTTGTGAATGTCCCTTAGCCACTTGGCAGATTCTACACCTTGTTACATACTTAGTTATATCCCTTTTCATCTTTGGCTAGTAATATTTATCTTCTATCAAGGTTATTGTCTTGTCCTTGCCAAAATGTCTAGCCAACCCACTACTATGAAATTCTCTGATAATGTTTTCCCTCATAGAGCCAGCTGGTATGCATAGTTTTTTTCCTTTAAATAGATACCCATTTTGCATAAAATATTCACCCCTAAAGTGATCCAATTTACCAGATACTAGTGCCTTCAATTGTTCTACAATCTCCCAAAAATCATCATCAGACTCATACAAATTTTTGATGGCATCAAAACCAATCACCTCAGTTTCCATTGTGGTCAAAAGTGCAACATGCCTACTTAACGCATCTGCAACCTGATTTTGTTTTCCAGACTTATGCTTCAACACAAAATTGTAACCCTGCAAGAAAGAGACCCACTTGGCATGCCTACTATTCAACTTTTTCTATGTGTTCAAGTATCTCAGTGTAATATGATCTGTAAACAATACAAACTCTTGGGGAACTAGATAATGTCTCCAATGCCTCAATACTTGAACAATTTCATAAAATTCCAAATCATAAGTAGAATAATTCTTTCTCACTTCATGCAACTTTTCACTAAAGAAAGCTATAGGTTTTCTAGGTTGGCTAAGCATAGCACCTATTCCCACATGAGAGGCATCACATTCTACTTTAAATACCTTATCAAAATTTGGCAATGCAAGTATAGATGCTTTTGTTACCTTTTGCTTCAACTTAAAGCTCTCCTCAGTATCCTTGGTCCATACAAACTCCCTTCCTTTGGTGCAATCTGTTATAGGAGCTACAATACTACTGAAATTTTGAATGAACTTTTGATAGAAAGTGGCCAAGCCATGAAAATTTTGTACCTCTGTGATGCTACTTGGACTAGGCCATTCTAGAATTGCCCTGACCTTTTCTGGATCCATTCTGACACCATCTTTAGAAATGACAAAGCCTAAAAAAACCAAACTATCCTGCATGAACCTACACTTCTTCAAATTGGCATAGAGCTTCTCCTTCCTTAACACACCAAAGATGATCCTCAAGTGTTGTAGGTGCTCTTCTTTGTTGTTACCAAATACCAAAATATCATCAAAATAAACTACCACAAACTTACCAATGTAAGGTTGTAGTATAGTGTTCATCAATCTCATAAATGTGCTAGGTGCATTTGATAACCCAAATGGCATAACCATCCACTCATATAATTTGTCTCCAGTCTTAAAGGCTATCTTCCACTTATCCTCTTCTTGGATCTGGATTTGGTGGTAGCCACTTCGTAGGTCGATCTTGCTGAAATATTTGGCCCCTACAAGGACATCCATCATGTCCTCCATACGGGGTATAGGAAATCGATACTTGATGGTAATCTTATTAATTGCTCTGCTATCAGTACACATCCTCCATGTTCCATTTTTTTGGGGTCAACAATGTGAGTACAGCACATGGGCTCATGCTCTCTCTCACCACACCTTTACTTATGAGTTCTGTTACTTGCTTATTCATTTCTACATGTTGTGTTGGATTCATCCTATAAGCTGCTTGGTTGGGTAGAGTTGCTCCTAGAATCAAATCAATATGATCCTGAATATCTCTCTTTGGTGGTAGACCATCAGGCAATTCATCAGGCAAAACATCAACAAATTCTTTCAATAGCTCTGCCACTTCTAGGGGAACTGAAAGGTCTTCCTCTTCACCTTTTTTCACTACTAATGTGTAGCAACACCCTGTCACCTTCATTTCTTTAACAAGATCTCTTTTAGACAACATGGTCTCACCTTTTCCTTCATCCTTGAGAGGCAATAAAATCACCTTAGAGCCATCTTTCCAAAAGTTCTATGTGTTTTTCTCTCCATCATGCATAAATTTTCTATCATACTGCCATGGCCTTCCCAATAACACATGACAGACATCCATTGGGACAACATCACACCATATCTCATCCTGATAGATCTTCCCTATGCTAAACATAATTAGGCATCTTTTATCAATAGTGACTTCATTTCCCTTTTTAAACCATGCAATGCGGTATGCATGAGGATGTTTGTCACAGTGTAAATTCAATTTTTCTACCATTTCTTTAGAAACCATATTTTCACAACTACCTCCATCAGCAATAACTTGACATACCTTACCACCCAAAGTGCATCTGGTTCTGAAGATATTGGTTCGAAGCCATGAACCATTAGAGCTTTTGGCTTGTGTTTTCTCCTTCTCTAGAATCACCATTGCTCTTCTCATCATGAGACTTTCTCCCACATCTGGTGGAACCTCTAGTTTTGTCCCTTCCACTTCATGTTACGTTTGAATCAGGTTCACCCTAGGTTGTCCTCCTTGATTTCTTTCTTGCATGTTATAATTTGAGCATTCAAATGCCCTATGACCTTCTTCTCCACATCTAAAACAAGTGAAAGGCCTTCTCTAGTTTTCCCATCCTCTACCGCTACCATAACCTCTACCTCTTTGAAATCCCCTTCCTCTTTCTTGATTCAGAGGATCTTGTCGAGTGTCTACTTGTTTTTCTAATCCATGGGATGACTCTCCCCTGCCATAATTCGAACCTCCTCAAAATGGGGTTGATGTACCCCTTCTTCCTCCTCTATTCCTCTGATGGTACTATTTGTTTTGTTTTTCTTCAGCCTTTAGAGCCAATTGGTAAGCCTCTTCCATACTGTTGAGTCGATGCATGCTCAATTCATCTTGAATAGAGAATTTCAGGCCATTCACATATCTAGGAGCCATCTGTTCATTAGTTTCTTGATGCTCTATATGTATGTTAGCCTCATTTTCAACTTCCCAAAATTTTAAACTTTTTTCATATCAAATACCTGTGCCAAGTCATCTTTTTGGTTACAATTTGCCGATGTCGTGCGTGTCAATCATGTAAGTAACTTGTTATCAAGACGTCATATTTTGTCTTGTTCATGCAATATTATGCCAAGTCAAAAATTTGCGGCTTAGTAATATTATATTTTGTGTCCACTTTCATTTTATACTAAGCCCGCATTAACTTTCATTTTTCACAAAGTCCACTATGCGTTGGGTTTTACTCTTTGCAAAATTTGCGTCAATTTTCGTCTTTCACTAAGTTCGCATGACTTGTGAGTTTGGCTAAGTTGAACATTTTAGCTTTTTACCAATGGCATAATTTCTCAAGTTTGGAGAAATAAAAAGAATCAAATTCACTTTCACTTTTTACGAACAAGAATAACTTCACTCCACCAAAATCTCCTACATGCATGGAAGGTGTTTTAATAATCTTGAAAATGCCAATTACGGTCATGCAAACTATTCTAACTGAATTTTTCTATTCTCGGATGCATTGATTGCAAGATATGTTCTAGAGAAAGTTTCTAATAGCTAATAAAACATGTGGATCTTTTCAAATTAGCTCACAGAAATATGGTTTCATGGGATGCAATGAACGCAAGGAGTGAATAAAGGATAATTTGTTGAAAGACTTTAGAAACTTTCAAGAGAATGCATTTGCTACTCTAAGTCAGACTCCACCAATTTATTGGCGTCCTCCTATCCCCAGCTAACTGCATAACTTATTCGAGCTTAAAGAAATGTCATCTCATGTGATACAATGATCGCATTATCTAGAGGATAAGGGATGCACTGAAAATGTTTTAAGAAATCTTCAAACAAAATTCCTTTGGCAGATGTAAAGTCGCATTCTGCAATTGGTGCCAGTATCCTCCTTACCTCCGCCATCACCAATATGGGAGTTTTTGCAACAGGTTATGGATATTCATCAAAACAATGTGGTTTCATCAAAAAAGCTCTGGAAACTCTCTAGAAAATGCTATTTTCAGACATGGAGACAAATTCTACAACCTCTACTAGTATCTTTCTCTGCCCGTGCCATAAAGGCACAAGGATTGGTAATTTTTGTTAGGGAAATGCACAAAGGGCACAGAAAATTTCAAGCAAATGCAATTGACAGGTGGAAAGATGAACTACTCGACCCTTGCCAGCATCCTCCTCATAGCATGGACAAGCCATTTGGACTATTTTATACCTCCTCAAAGCATAAGAAAACATATATTCTTGTCATATATTGTAGTTTGAAATGCTCTAGCGGACATATATGCAAGATGAGGGCACATGCAAAGCCCTTGAACTATTTGATAGAATGCCGCAAAGATATTTCGCTGATAGGCTTTATATTTGAGCATTATCAAGCTTGAAAGATTGTCTCGCGTTGTATAAAAAAAAATTCATTTGGGAAAGTTTTCTAAACTTGTCAGTTGTTCCTATTAGTATATTCCTTGAACCTCATATGGGTGCAAGTGTTAGCTTTATTGGTGTAGGGAATACACAAAACATATTTGTTAAAGACTTCATAAACTTTCTATCAAATGTGATTTTCAGGTGTAAAGCTAATTTCCACAATCTTTACAAACACCCTCCAAGTTTGCACCAAAATGGGAGCACTGAGAGAACAGTTTATGGACATCCATCAAAGTAGAATAAAGCCAGAGTATGGGTGTCCAACAAGGCATAATGGAATTGGATTTTTGTTACATTTAATAGTTATAAATGCATTGGCTGTAATGCATGTAAAATGTGGTAGCATGGACAGCGCTCATGAATTGTTTGACAGCCGCCTCAAGAAATGTCATTTCTTGGAGAGGAATAGTGCAGGAATGGAAAAAATGGTTTTGTTGAAAAGGCCTTAGAAACTTTTAAGCAAATGCAATTGGTAGGTGTAAAGAAAAACTCCACAACCTGTGTAAGTATCTGCCTACAGCATGGGCGTCTATGAAATTGTAATGGAAGAGCAATCTTTTCCAGCTATTATAGTTGGAAATGCATGGTAGACAAATGTGTAAACCATGGAGGAATGCACAAGGAAAACAAACTATTTTAAAATGCACTTCAAAGAGATTTAGTCTCATGGAACGATGGAGACTTTCAAATCTTTCAAGAAAATGTAGTTCGTTTTCATGAACTGTCACGATTGCAGGATATTCAAAGATGGATTTTGTTGAAAAGGCATTAAAAACATTCAAAGAAATGTGGCCTCATGGATTATAAAGGCCACATGATATGTTCAAGATGGATTTGTTCAAAAAACTTTAGATTCTCTTGACATATGTCCATGCAAAACTTGGAGCGGGTTCATTGAAAAAGGATACAGTAACTTACAAACAAGTGCAGTTGGTTAGCATTGAAATTGCAATCTACAACCTTTGTGAACTTACTCAGAGCTTGTACCAAAATGAGAATTCGTAGTTAGACTTTGGACATCCATCAACACATAAGTAATGGAAGACAGGTTTAAGTCGGCTATTATTGGCATTCTAGAATGGTTCTCTAACTTCCTTGAAGACAGTAATATAGACCTCATTGATAGTTTTAATAGTTTTGAAAACCTCTATCGAAGATTGATGGGCTATAGTACCATTAAAGTATTGATACTCATTTTGGGATGCATACCAAGGAAATAGTAAGTGTTGCAAGGTTACCCAGGCTTTTTGAGTTAGAAGAAAGATTGCATTTTGACACATGATGAAATAAATTGTTTTCTTACTCAAAGCCAGAGCTTGAGGCATCTCAGATTGCATTTGACTCATGAAACTCTTATACGGAGATGAAATAATAGTCTATTTGTTTGAAGTGTTGATGTGGATGTGTGTAGAAGAATATATTTTGATTGGTTTTCTAATTACTCATAACAACACTAAAAAGATTTGTGGTGAGTAGAATCAACATGTTGAATTTGGTTGATGATGACCATGCACATTTTCAATCCTTATTCAAAAGGATTCCAATTGGGTGATGTCACAATAAGAAACTCTTAGTGCCAGAGCAAGTGCAACGACACCAAATGGCAAGAGGAAGAGAAGTCCAATCAAAGTATGAGGGCAGACAGTGAAATCAAAGTACAAGCACAATTTTATTAACTTGAAGTGTGAGCACTATTTCAGCAACATTGAAAGACGAGGACAAATGTATCAATTCTAAAGTGAAATTATTTGAAACAATATCAGAGTAGGAGGGCAAGCCCTAGTGTGGAAATGTGAGTACAAAAGATAACAAGTCAAGCTTCACGAGTTCCAAAAATTTCATTTGAACCTACATAAAGATATAGTTGTGGCCTGAGCACAATAGAACTTTGGAAATAGATAGTCTCAATCATGAGAGGTCTTATAATTTCTAATGGATCTCCATCTCCATATTACATTATTCATGGTTTAAATGCTCCTGGTGTTGAAAACACACACATTCATTTTGGATATGAGAAGTTCTCTTATTGAGGTAAGAGCCTAAGATTTAGGGAAGGAGGGAGATGATCTTCCTATGAAAGTTGCAAGAAATAGAAATTTGAGTAATCATGATAGCCATCATGGAGGTGATCAATCAATGGGCAGTAGGGAAGCATCTATGTTGCCTAGAAGATGTCTTTTTGTCTCATTTACAGTTGTGTCTATAATGAAGTTAAAATGAACACACCCTGTTGTGGTTGGTTCAGAAGGTCATCGGATGTATCTCTTCACATCTTCAAATCTTGGGAGTAGTGGTCTTGTTGAGGAAGATATAGGTTTTCCAGTGGATACAGAGCTATTGTGTAATCAGTCGAGGGTTATGATGAATACTGTCATTATGCCCTAGGATTAATCGGTTTGGAATTGTCTCGACACTTTTATGTTATTAATTTCCTTAAGTACATGTATTCAGAAGAGTTATCAAAATTCAGCAAGCTTTGATTGTCAAAATGAAGCAAATAGAGATAGAGAGAACTTAGTGGAATCCACAACTTAAAAGTCGCAAGTGTTAAGTTACCTTTTTGTAAAAGTGACTTATGTCACTTATTATAACCAAAAATAAAGTTCATTATTTTATTGTATTTCAAAAAGGTAGTTATTAGGTAGTTGTGAGGTAGTTACAAAGTGGTTACTAGGTGGTTATGGGAAAAAGCCTATAAATATGAGGCTATTTCAAATGTAAAGGGGGTCTCTTTAGAGAGAACTTTTACAGGGGGAACTTATGAAACTTCTTAGAACATTTTTGGTCTTACACATTGTATAGTTTACTTTTGGAATTGAATAATTTCAAAAAGATAATGAAGAATGCATTTCAGTTCGTATGTTCTTGATGTATTTCTGAATTATGATTACTAGTTTCTCGTATGTCAAATTGGTGATCTTTCTATGTATTTGTGTAAATCAAAGTTATCCATTGAAGCATGCAATTGAGGTGATGAAGCACGATCATATCTCGGTATCTTGATTTGAAAGTGTTAAGATAGATAAATTATCTCTTCGTATGTTGAGATTTGCCATCCTTCTTCATCGTTGTTGCACATATGTCATCAAATTCATCATGGAGTTTAGGAAAGTGGTTTCTATCTTTGTGGTGAAATCCCCTCATACTTTTCAATAAGATTGTGAAACTCCTGTTGGTTTTCATACGTCTACCACGAGGGTTTCTACATGCCTACTTCTCCTATTATTTTTCTTTTCTTTCTTTATGTACTTTCAAGTTAAAAGTACACAAAAATACCAAAAACCCAATCATATGAGGGAGCTGCCCCTCTCAAATGTAGAGGAAATCTGATAATTCAATAACAGCTTCTCCAACTATTGGGACAATTTAGTCACCGCTCTAAGGGCAACGAGTCATTTTTAAAGGTTATTTCACAATGACAAATCTATTTACCAACAACGTATAGACAATGTATAAAACTCATTTGTATTATATTGCATGGAAGAGAGGTTCTACTTTAAAATTTGAAACCTACGAAAAAGGGTTTGCGCATAATCTATGGGAAATTTTTTTTCTCTCAACTTCTTCTCCATTTTATTCCATGTCCTAATCTTATCCTTGCCTTTCCTTGTTCGTTCCTTTTGAAGATGATCCCACCAAATCATTGCATGACCCTTTAATTTGGTGCATGCGAATTTCACCTTCTTTTCCTCTGTCATGGATTTCCATTCAAAAAAATTTCTCATGTCATTCAACCAGTCTATCAACTCCTCTGGTTTAAGACTACTTGTATAATCTGAAGCATCTACCTTGATCCTTTCATTTTTCCCTTCTAAGGCCCTGAGCATCCTCTCTTCAAAACTCATGCCTTCTAATTCTTCTTCTTCATGTTTTGTATCTTGATTTGCACCTCCTCGACCTATCTCTTCATCAGATTCATCTCCTCCTCTACCCAGTCTTTGGTTTTCCATCTGTGTTGTAAGTTCTGCTATTTACCTTTGCAGATTTTGCATTTCTCTATGCATCTAGGCAAGACCGCCCCTTCCTCTTCCTCTCCTAGCCATCTTCTTGCTTTGATACTAGATGATGTAGCCAACAACATACACTCAATAAAATTGTGCCATTATTCATGTTGGAAACAAGGTAGATAACTGAGAGGGGGGGTGAATCAGTTATCTCAAATATCTTAACTTTCTTTTCTCCTTTAATAATTAGTGCAACATCAAAACATATAAGCATACATAAACATGAGAGCAAAAATAAAATCAACACACATAACACAAGGATTTTTACGTGGAAAACCCTGTAAAGGGAAAAACCACAGGGTGACTAACCCAAGATTGTATTCTTTGTTAAAAGAATAAGAAGTACAAAATGGCACTTGCCAATTAGGGCTCACTGCCCAAGCACACTGCTCACAAGAGGCACACTGCCTACAAGAGATTCACTGTATACAAAGTTTATAAAAGGTAACTAGGTGTTTGAACTGATGAGAGGCATCCACAAATGCTGAGGTTCAGTTTTGGTTAGGCTCAATATATTGATCTAATGCACTTCATTCTTCCTCTACTCTAGTGCTGCTACTCTGTCACATACCAGACTTGTATTGCTACTTCCACACTTATCTTTGCCTTTCCTCACACCTTATTTCATCACATCTGTATTCACACACCCTTCATACTAGAATCCATCTGGTATATATATCCACACCAAGGATTTCATCAACTTTCTAGTCGGCAACCAGAATACTCAAGATATTTACAAAATACTGATCTGTCGGTTGAATCCATGCTTGATATGTGATGCATATCAAAATCATGGACATTGAATTCATCAATCATGTCAGATAATATTGTATGATCCCTTAATTAGCTTGATCAACATCAATTACTCATCCGGATTGAAGTTTGATACTCTGTCAGTCAGTTCTTCCTCAGTCTTCTCTACCTGTCTGCAACCCAATACTTAGATCCTCATATCTTTTCCATGTTTTATCACTGGAGGGTCAATCTATAGAATATAGTAGTCATGATACTCCTCTTGACTTCTCCAAGTCTACAACTTGCTATGTTACATCACCTAAGAGATCCAGACCTGATTGTCAGACCTTGCTGCATGCTCTGTTCTTGTTCACCGGACCAAAACACTCTTCAATTTAACTTCTGGTATAGGCATACTATGTGTTATAGATGTGTGGGATAGACTTTGTTGCCATCAATGACAACAGTCATGAAGCCACACAATGTCTTTTGCCAACAATCTCCCCCTTTGGCATTGATGGCAACACTTAGTGAAAAATGACTAAGTGTCGCAGCAAACTCCCCCTTGGCCGATGCTCTATCTTATGCACTGTTATACTGGAGCTCCCCCTTAGCTAGATTCCACATTTTTCACTACTCCTCACTCCCCCTTTGACATCAATGGCAAAGGGTGGAATCTGCACACCAAAATTTGCAAAAATTAACCTATACAAAGCCACATAAGTATATAGACATGTTTATACTTACATATACTTAAGTATATCTGCAAATGTGGCCTTCAACTATACAAATTCTGTTGCCCAACTCTACTTCATCCTATCCAAAATAGAGATGTGACCACTCAACAAAAATACATAAGCTTCTGCCCTTCTTAAGTCTATCGGATCACTGGTCCAGGCTGTGGTCTGAGCATCTATTAAGGCCTCATGCATTGCCTCTAACTTAGGGATAATTATCCCTCTAATTTCACTCATCCTGTTTATTATATTCTTCTTCTCTTTGTCCAGCCTCTTTATTTCATTTATAATGGAAATAGCCTGGCACTCTTGATTCATTATGGATGTAGTGAGGGGATCAAAATTTTGAGATAAACTTGATAGTTTACCCTCTTGTTCTTTCACCTTCTTTTCAATATCTTCTATCACTTTAGACCAAGATAGACAAAATTTGTACATATCCCCACCATCTTTAAGAGAATTTTCAAGGCTCTTTATCCCAATATCTAGGGTCCTCCTATCATTAAATATGAGTCCCTGTACTTCAGTGAATCTCTTTCGCAAAAACTCTTTTCGGACCTTTTCTTCTGCCGATTTCTCTAAAGAATCAAAATGAGTGCCAACAAAGTTTACCAGAGATTTCAAATTACTGGATGGAGAGGCTGAATGATCTTTTTGAAAAGATGGCATGATCTTCTCCAGCATACCGGATGTAATTTCTAATAGTTCATAGTCTTCCATGTGAGACTTTAGAAGTTTTTCTTTTGCCTTGGCTTGAGCAAAAGATGCTATTTTCATTGTTTGGACCGGAGAGAGAGAATCAAAATTTAGTGGTCCTTGGAATAGTTCTAGTTCATATATCTCCATCAGTTCTTTGTTCAAGAAATTCTTCACTGCCTCTGTAGTGTCTCTTGCTAGAGACTAAGTCTTCTTTTCTTTTGGAATCTCTGAATTGTCATCAGAGATTTTCTCTGTTTGTTCTTCTTCTCTTCCCTTTACCTCCTCTTCTTGACTCACTTTCTCCTCTTTTCTTCCTTCTCCTTTAGTTTCTGAATCTAGAATGTCTGTAGAGGGATCCGGAGGAAAGATGTTAACTTCTTCATGAACTTCCTCTTCCAGAATAGAGGAATCCAAGTCCTTAGATTTCTCTTCATCTACCTCTTTTGACCCTTCTTCATTTTTCTCAATAGATTCTTCTTTTGATGCATTTAATCCTTCAACATCTATGGTAGAAGGTTCTTCATCTATTTCCTCTATAACAAGAAGATTAAATCTTTTAAAGGCATTCTGGAGGATGTCTTCTATTTCTCTTGCTACCTGATCAGTCCATCCAAGCATAAGTTTGTTCATTCTTTCTTTGCTCTGGAATTCGTCCTTGTAGTCCTTAAAGATCATGTTCATTTGCTTTGGAGTAATGGAAGGATAGAGCTGAATTACAATCTGTTCTCAAATCTCTAAGTCCTTTGCCTTAGCATTCTCTTTTCTAAGTTCAAGTACCTTTTCTAGACTTTTGGGAATTAATGAAATGATTTCAATAAATACTTTATTATAAATATTCAAGTACCTGGCTATAGCTTCTTCCAAGATCCTCTTGTCAGTATCACTATAATCATCATAAAATTCTATTACTGTTTGCATATTCCCATCCATAGTGATTGCCTTGATGATATCATCAATGGAAAGAGTGGGTTTCTCAACAACTTCTTCTGTCTTTTCTTCTTTGTTTTTGCAGGTAGAGGATTCCCTAGATGTTTTCTTCTTCTTCTTCATTTTCTTAACTTCCTCATCAGACTCTGTTTCTTCATCATCCTTTTGACTTATGTAAGACCTTGTGTCTTTTGTTTTCATTCTCTTTTCTCCCTTTCCAGATGTCTTGGCTTCTAGTTTGGAGGCTCTTAAGTTTTTAGGGGTGGCAGGTGTAGAGCTCTTTGAGGATCTAGTCCGGGAGGAGGTTTGTGCTGAAACACTTCCTTTTTCTACTTCTTGTTTCTCTTTCTCAGCTCTTTCTATTTTCTCTCTATTTGCATCAACTGCCTCTTTTGATATGCCATATCTTTTGGCAATTTCCTCTACTTCCCTTCTAACTTTCTTTTTTATCTCCAGTTGTCTCAGCTCAAAATGTATCTTTACACTTAATTCTTGAAAGGTTCCAAACCTTTCTGCCTCAGGGTCCTTTGGCTAGCTCAACAGGTGTTGAACGTGTAGCTCTGCGATTTTCTTATCTACTTCATAAACCATTGGCATTATCCACATTGTTCTGGACTCAACTACCTTCATTAGGCATTGATCAGTGTTAACCATGAAGCACACTGTACTGGACTGGATCAATTGCCTAGAGCTCACTGCTCCAAAATACCCACACATATTTATATGCTTCTTCAACCTTGGAATAAACATCAAGGTTGGCACTACAACCATCTAACTTAATGTGAATCACTATGATGTCAACCAAACATAACTAGGACTCAAATCTTCCTCGATCAACATGCCACACTCCATAGAACTTCTCTTAGAACATCCACAACACTCACCAAGTATCCAGTCAACCAAGACTGGAAAGAACAGCAACACCCAAGGACAAATCTTCACCCATGAGCTCAAATCTCAATACGGACCACCAACACAGTAGGTACATGATACAGAGACCACCACAAGCACAATGAAATCAATAAGAACAACTGCAACACTTTAGATCACCAGAAACACTTGCACCTTCATCCAGGAACTCAAGAACACCAACTGTCATGACTGTCACACTAGAAAGATTGCTTGTGGACCTCCAAACCATGAACCACTTGAGTTGAGGATACACACTGATATCCCAAACAAATCTCTAGATCCGCAGATCATAATATTCCAATGCGGATCAATCCAAACCATACTCCTGTCACTCTGTCACCTCTGAACACTTCAAAATCTTATTTCTACTCAGATGGTCATAACTTCATCAATACTTCATGTGGACCTCTCAATTCATAACTGGAGCACCTTTAGACAATCCTCTACAACACTCATTGGTCCACAGACTCTGATATTCATCCTAATGGGAATACGGAGCAATCTACTTCACTGAACTACACTGTCTTCACTAGTTTGGAGAGATATGTAACTCACTTGTTTCTTCCAGAGAGATTAATTTTCTTAATATCCTCAACATACAAGTCTTCTAGAATGAGATATAGTTGACAGTAATGACAACAAGGATATGTTAACATCAATGACAATATCAATTAGGCACATATTTGCAACAATCTCCCCCTTTGTCATTGATGGCAACATATGACGTGAAAATTTATTTCAACCATCAAGACAAGAACTTCTCCCCCTTTCTCTTATCACACCTGCAACCATTTTCTTTACTGCTCCCCCTTTCATTACCAACTACTCACTTCAAAGTTTTTCACATGACTTCTCTCCCCCTTTGAAATCAATGGCAAAGGGCATATATTTGTAATCATCTCTTCCTCTTTTTGTCTCTTAATCCATAATCAACATACTGACAACTCCCCCTAAGTAGAAACTCCTTAACACCAATTCGAATCACAAGATATGACTATGAATTCCACTAAACTAATGCACATTAGTGCACCTTAGTTCTAAACATGAGGGGTAATAACCCCTAGCTTTCCTCTGAGATACTCAAAAGTATCCTTAGGTAGAGGCTTAGTAAAGATATCCGCAATCTGATCCTTTGAAGAGACAAACTCCAATCTGACTTCATTCTCATTTACCTTCTCTCTCAAAAAGTGAAACTTGATGGATATATGCTTTGTCTTTGAATGCAACACCAGATTCTTTGAAATGTTTATTGCACTTGAATTATCACAGAAGATTGTAACAGGTTCTTCAAACACAACTCTGATACCCTTCAACATTTGCTTCATCCACAAAACTTGAGTACAATTACTTGCTATTGTTATGTACTCTGCCTCTACAGTAGACAGAGATATTGCCTCCTACTTTTTTCTCAACCAAGAAACCAATCTTTTTCCCAAGAAAAATGCACCTCCACTAGTACTCTTCATGTCATCCACATCTCCTGCCCAATCAACATCTATATATGCATGAAGAGTGAAATCATCACCCTTAGGATACCATAAACCATAGTCAGATGTTCCCTTTGGATATTTGAAAATTCTTTTGACTGCTACAACATGAGATTCTTTAGGATCAACTTGAAATCTAGCAACAAGGCCAACTGCATTCATAATATCAGGTCTAGTATGAGTCAGATAAAGTAGTCCTCCAATCATTGATCTATACCTTTTCTGATCTAATCTAGGGGAATCATCATCTTTACTCAACTTGCATTCGGTTACCATAGGAGTACTCACTAGTTTTGAATCCTCCATTCCAAACTTTTTCAACAACTCTTTCACATACTTAGACTAAGATATGAAGATGCCTTTTTCTAACTGAATGATTTGCAGTCCTAAGAAGAAATTCATTTCACCAAGCATGGACATCTCAAATTCACTTTGCATCTGATCAACAAAACTTTTACACATGCTCTCATTTCCACCAAAGATGATATCATCAACAAATACCTCAAATATCAAGATGTATTCATAATCAATTTTGAAATAAAGATTACTGTCAGCAGTGCCTTTGTTAAATCCTAACTTTAGTAAATACTTATCTAATCTTGCATACCAGGCTCTTGGGGCTTGTTTAAGTCCATACAATGTTTTCTTCAATCTATAGACCTTATCTTCTTGATCAGACAACGTGAATCCTTCTGGTTGCTCAATGTAGACCTCTTCTTCCAATTCTCCATTCAGAAATACTAACTTGACACCCATCTGGTAAACTTTGAAATCTTTGTAAGTAGCAAAGGTAAGAAATAATTTGACTACTTCAATTCTTGCCACTGGAGGAAAAGTTTCTTCAAAATCAATTCCCTCTACCTGAGAGTAACCTTTGCACACCAATCTTGCTTTATTTCTCACAACTTCACCATCTTCATTCAATTTATTCTGGAAGACCCATTTGGTTCCAATTACATTTTTGTCTTCAGGTCTAGGAACAAGATCCCAAGTATGATTCTTTTCAATTTGTGTTAATTCTTCTTCCATTGCTTTTACCCAACTTTCCTCATTACAAGCTTCATTCACTGATTTTGGTTCAATCTTTGAAATCAGACAATACTCCTCTTATTCTTCAACAATTCTTCTTCTAGTTTGAACACCTATATTTTTATCTCCTATGATCTAATTTTCATAATGATTCAATCTTACATACCTGGGAGTTTTGGGATTTTAATCAACTTCTGATTCTTGAACTTGTTCCTCAACATTTGCATTAACTTCTTGAGTCACTAGATTCTCTAGAGTAAACTAAACTTACTTTCCTTCAATTGGACTTTCATTTTAATCATCTAATTCATATCCATAAAACCTTGAAAGTCTCTCCTTGCTTTCATCAACCTTGACATTAGCACTTTCAACCATCTTTTTTAATCTTTTGTTAAAACACCGGTATGCCTTGCTTTGATTAGAATAACCTAGAAATATTCTTTCATCACATCTTGCATCAAACTTGCCTAGATCTTCATCTCTTTTGTTATAGTATCTACTACCAAAAACTCTAAAATATTTCATAGAAGGAGCATTACCAAACCACGGTTCATAAGGTGTTTTACCATAATGACCTTGATCTGCACCTGATTAAGAGTGTAGACAACAATACTTACAGCCTCTCTCCAATAAACATGTGGAACATTTGCTTCCATCATTTTGATTCTATTCACTTCTTGAATAGTCCAGTTCTTTCTTTCCACAACTCCATTCTACTGAGGAGTTCTAGGAGCAAACAACTATCTTCTTATTCCATGCTTTTCACAAAATGCATTAAACTCACTAGAAGTAAACTCTCCACCTCTGTCAGATCTTAGACACTTTATATTTACACCAATCTCATTCTCCACCCTAGCCTTAAACACTTTGAATTTGTCAAGAGCCTCTGATTTCTCCCTCAAGAAAGTGAGCCACATCATCCGAGAGTGATCATCAATCAACAACATAAAATATCTATCTCCTTGCAAACTCCTCACCTTGGCAAGACCACACAAATCAGTGTGCACAAGTTCCAACAATCCACTTGAAGATTGTTCTTTACTCTTGAATGTAGTTCTGCTCTGTTTGCCCAACTGACATTCCTTACAAATGCTATTAGCAGGTTTTACAAGCTTTGGAAGATCTCTCACAACCTGAGTAGCAGTTATCTTGACAATGTTGTCAAAGTTTACATGACACATTCTCCTATGCCATAGCCAACTCTGATCAATCTAAACAATCAAACAACTTTTACTAGTACCACTTAAATGAAAGATGTTACCTCTAGTCTGTGTACCGGATGCAATCTCAAGTCCGAAGCTTTCCAAAATTCTGCATTTTCCATCCTTGAATCCGAGATCATATCCCTTGTCAACCAACTGTCCAACATGGAGAAGATTATGCTTCAACCCTTCTACATACAAAACATCATTAGTGTTATTCTTACCATCAAAAGAGATGGATCTCTATCACAGATTCTACCAGCTGAATTGTCTCCAAACTTCACAATTCCACCTTCATACCTTTCCATACTTACAAACTTACTTTTATCACCTGTCATATGATGAGAGAATCTACTGTTAATTACCCATTCATCCTTTTCTTCAACTTGAGCAGCTAAGGATCTTTCCATATTCACACAGCTAGCAGATTTAATAGGCACCGGATCTTCTTCTTTGATGGCAATGAACACCCATTCATTTCCTAAAGTACTTCCCTTGTCAAATTCATCATCAGTGACTCCTTCTTCAGCACCTTCTTGGACCTAGTAGCATTTCTTCTGAACCCTGGGTCTATTATGGTTTGGCTTTGAAACCCTCTCCAGACATCTTGAAGCAAAATGACCAATCTTATTGCAAGCAAAACATTTGAAGGGCAATTTTCCTTCATACTTACCAAATCCTCTTGGTAATCTTTTGGAAAATAGGGCTTTGAGTTCATCAAACTCCGATTCATCTTCTTCAAGTTCCTCGCTTTCTCAAATGTGGTTAGTCTTCTTGAAGAGATTTCACCTGGATCAAATCTTTGCTTCCATAAACACTAGCCTTAAATGTAGATTCAGATTTACAAAGAGAATCACCAAACTCACTCATTTAAAATGCTGAGAGCTTGCCAACCAACTGATCTCTTGTAACAGTTGTCACAATCCTGGTCTCCTTAATAGCAGCAACTCTATGCTTGTATGAAGTAGGTAAGGATTTGAGCACTTTGCCAATAATATCTGATTCTTCTTGTGTTCCACCAGCACACCTAATACCGCAAATAAGTTCATTCACTTTCTACATGTAGGAAGTGATGTTTTCATCTTCACTCATCCTCAAATTTTCATACCTACCCTTCAAGCTCTGCAACTTAGCACATTTGACATATTCATCACCTTCATATAGAGTTTCCAACTTCTTTTAGATTTCATGAGCAGTTTTCAATTTCAGGACATTTGTCATTTTTGTATTAGTTAGGGCACTCAACAAAGCTTCTTTAGCTCGAATGTTGTTTTCAGCATCTTTGAGTTCATCTGGAGTTGAAGGACCTTTGTCCAGGGGCTCATACTTATCCTTTGTTATCAACCAATAGGCATCACCCATGCACTGCAAATGACACTCCATGCGACTCTTCCAAAGAGAGTAATTTGTTCCATCAAATCTCAGACTGTCCTTCTTGTGAGTCGACATCCTAGATCTCCTCAAGCGGTCAAGCTTGTTTTAGAGGAACTATCATTGATACCAATAGTTGAAATAAGGGAAGACAACTAAGATGGGGGGTAAATCAGTTGTAACCAAAACTTTTATCCTTTGCTACAATTAAACTTTTTTACCACTTAATAACAGATGAATGATATAACCATGAAAGCATGAATCAACAACACATGAGTAGAAACAAAATCAACACACATAACACCAAGATTTTTACGTGGAAACCCAGTTAAGGGAAAAACCACGATGGGGGTTAAGCCACAAGATTATTCTCTATTAAAAGAATAGAAAATGGGGAAGGCACATGCCTTCAGGGTGCACTACCTAGAGCTCACTGCTCTAAGAGGCTCACTGCCTACATAAATAATTATAAGTTTATCACAGAAAGATTGAACTGGAAAATAGCATCTTCTTCATGCCAAGGTCAGTTCCACTGAAGTGCACAATACATCTTCTTTGCCCTGAAACACTTCTTCGCTATCTCCTCATAGTTTACTGCTCTTCCTCTTCTGCTCTTCTTCTTTTCTGCTCTGCCTTTCCTCCTTTCTTAGGATTTTGTCATTTTTGCACAAGGATACATTTCCACAACTCAATCACACATATTTATATGCTTCATCAACCTTCGAATAAACATCAAGGTTGGAGCTACAATAATCTGACATAATGTGAATCACTATGTTGTCGGCCAAACATAACTGGGACTCAAATCTTCCTCGATCAACATGCCACGCTCCATAGAACTTCTCTTAGAACATCTGCAACACTCACCAAGCATCCAGTCAGCCAAGACTAGAAAGAACAACAACACCCAAGGACAAATCTTCAACCACGAGCTCAAATCTAAATGCAAACCACCAACGTAGTAAGTACATGATCCAAAGAACACCACAAGCACAATGAAATCAACAAGAACAACTGCAGCACTTTAGATCACCAGAAACACTTGCACCTTCATCCAGGAACTCAAGAACACCAACTATTATGACTGTCACACTAGAAAGATTGCTTTCAAACCTCCAAACCATGAACCACTTGAGTTGAGGATACACACTGATATCTAAAATACATCTCTAGATCCACATATCATAATATTCCAATGTGGATCAATCAGGACCATACTCCTATCACTCTGTTACCTCTAAACACTATAAAATCCTGGTTCTACTCAGATGGCCATAACTTCATCAATACTTTATGCAGACCTCTCAAATCATAATTGGAGCACCTTCAGATAATCCTCTACAACACCCATTGGTCTGCAGACTCTGATCTTCATCCTACTGGGAATGCGAAGCAATCTACTTCATTGAACTGCACTGGCTTTACTGTCTTAGAGAGATATAGTAACTCATTTCTTTCGGAGGGACTAATTTTCTCAATATCCTCAACATACAAGTCTTCTAGAATGAGATACAATTGACACTAATGACAAGGATATGTTGACATCAATGGCAACACTGATTAGGCACATATTTGCAACAGAGGTTTTCTACCATGTGTCAGCATCTTGACTAGTGTGTAAGAGGATCTTGACTGAAACAGTTATGACAGATTCCTATAACAGAATCTATGATGCATAAGAGTCAAAAATGGAATGTTCTATGACAGATGAAGACATGTGTCACAAGGCATCTTGGAAGAAGGCATCTTTGGGCACCCCAAGGAGGGTTATGACATGTTGTAAGAGAATATTCTATTTTTATCCTGTGTATGATAGATTCTCTTACAGCTGTAAGATATGACAGTTATGACAGATTCTATGACAGTCGTAAGAGTCATAAGAGTATCTGTCATAGCCCAACTTGGGAATAGGCAACTTCTTTGGGATGGGGTGATATGACAAGTATCATGAACACCCTGCAGTGTTGGACAAGTGTCCCTAGGCATGGATTTTGGGCCATGAGGCCATGTTGGATGCCCATCCCAAGATAGGCTCATTTTTGCCTTGTAACTTCTTTATAAATAGGTGTTTTTGAGAGGAGATGTATTATGTGATTGAAAGGTACTATTATGCTATCGGTTTGTATCTAGATATGAGTGTCGAAGACTCCTGAGAGTTTGCATTACAAGTGTATTGTAAACCATTTTAGTTTTGATAATACATTGTACAAGTTTTGGAGTGGGGTTTTTCACCCAATAAGGGTTTTCCCCATGTATATCTTGTGTCTCTCTCTTCTGTCTCATTTCTGTGTGTATCTGTACTACTGCAATATCTCCATTATTGTGTTTAACATTCTGTAACTGTAAGGATTAAAAAGAATTTGCACTCTTCTCTCCTCTTTAGATTAGTGTAGGAAGCGATTTCTACACACCTAGCTTCCTTTCAATTGGTATCAGAGCCTAGCTAGTTTTGGTTCTAGCTGCTGGGTAGGCATTTTTTGAGCTAATCTTAGGTTGAGTGGGAGTATGTGAAGAGTATTTTGTATCTTGTTGTAGGAGGAGATGGCAAGCACATTCAGAAGATTTACTTGTTGATCATAACCTATGGGAAACTCTTGATGGAACAAAACCTATGGCAATGTCACGAGCTGATTGGGATCTCAAAGATCAGAAGGCTAAGGGTCTCATAAGACTCTATTTAACTGACTCTGTCCTAATGAATGTCCATGAGGAGAAGACTGTGAAAGAAGTTTGGAAGAAGCTGGGAGATGTTTATCAGGCCAAGTCCTTGGTGAACAAGCATTTTCTAAAAAATAAGTTGTTTTCACTGAAGATGGAAGACAAAGGATCTATTATGGACCATATAAATGCTTTCAACATGATTGTTGCTCAATTGACATCCGTGGGTGTGAAAATGGAGGAGGAGGATCGTTGTATGACACTGCTTTGTTCTTTGCCAGATTCATGGAATAATCTTGTCATGGCCATCGAAAGCACTATAACCACTTTCAAGATGGATGAGGTAGTGTCTTCGCTGTTATCTAAAGAAATGTGAAGAAAGACAACTGAGTCAGCCAAAGAAGCTCTTGCGGTTCATGGAAGACCCAAAGAGAAAGGGAAGAAGAAGGACAAGAAAGGTGAAAAGGTTAGATCCAAATCCCATGGGAGATCCAAATCTCTTGGAAAGTCCAAGGCTCTCTATTGGAACTGTGGAAAAACTAGGTATTTCTAAAAGGAATACAAAGAGGAAAAGAAAAAGAAGAAGAAGAATATCCCAGACTCAGATTGTGACAAGTCACAAGATGATGGTGATGCCTTCATCATAGCCTTGGCCATCCATGTATTTGATGATGTGTGGTTGATTGATTCTAGTGCATCATTACACATGACCTCACATCGAAGTTGGTTCACGAAGTATGAAGAGTTCAATGGTGGAAGGGTGTACCTGGGTGACGATTCTCATCTAAAGATTGTTGGTCATGGAAGAGTCTCAATCTGATTCCCTAATGGATGAGTGAAGGGGATCACTAGGGTTATGCACATCCCAGGCTTGGCACGAAACCTGCTTTCTATAAGTAAGTTGAATGATGCAGGTGTGCAGGTTGTCTTTTCAAAGGATGGATGCAAGATGACTAGAGGATCTATGGTGCTTTCGAAGGGTACTCGGAGAGGTACTCTATTTTAGCTGGAGGCATGCACTTCATAGTGCAATAGTTCTTCTAACTTAAAGAAAAGAGTTGCAGTCACTTCCTCCCCACCATCTGAACCAGCAGTGAAGAAATCTATTGTAACAAATTCTGATGGTAGTGCATTTTGGGTACCCAAGGGTGCTCATGCTTTGGAAGTTAAACTTCCTATTGAAAAGACAATGTTATGGCATGAGAGCTTCAACCACATTGGTGAGAAGGGTCTTAGAACCTTGAAAAATAAAAACATCATTGAGGGGTTTGTTACCTTTTGAGTCGCCCTTGTTTATTTATGTATCGGTAATATTTCTTAAGCAAGAGTCAGTTTACCGTACTATATTTTTGGTCATACCTTTGCTTTGTAAATCGACTCTTAGTCCTTCAAATTTTACCCGTGTGTCGTCTTTGTACTTTCAGGTTGAACTTGAACCTTCCGCGCGTACTCTATAGTGGGGTTCAAGGTTCAATGGTTCAACGGTCTTAAGGTTTAGCACTCATTGTCTTCCTATGAGTCGGGTCACGCAGTTTCCTTGTTTACTAATATATCGTTGAACCTCCCGCTTGTACTCTGCTGCGGGGTTCAATGGTTCAAGGTCCAATAGTTCACTGTTTTATAATTGGCAACCTTTTATCGAAGCCGCGTAACTTTTTGTTGGTCTACATAACCCTTGCGTCGTTGAACCTTCGTATTGAACTGTATCTTCACAAGTTCAACAGTTCATAAGTCAAGTCCCTGTTTCGGTAATTCAATCTTTTGCCTACCTACAAAGTCCAGTTGACATGCTTGAACCATCACATTGAACCATCGCGTTGAACCATGTCCTAGAGGTTCAATGGTTCAATAAGTTCAAAGATTTGGTAATTTTGGTCCCGTTTGCTCCCGCAGCTTTCTAAGTCAAACTTAGCAGGAAAGTTGGAGGAAAATTTGTCAGAAACCCATCATGAAACTGAGAGCTCTAATTTAGCGGAGACTATGGATAATCATTGTACTTCATGATGGCACACGAACATTACTTGCTATTAATGAAGAAATTAGAGTTCATGTCTTTTCAAATATTTTGGCACGTATTGTTTCAAGCGATGATTATTCATTCTATAAGTGCCATTATTAACCAAGAACAAGCTAATTTTAGCAAGAAAATATACTGTGCAATGCGGAGAAGGATAGCACTGGAAGTGTAAGGCTCTCATTTTTTAAGTTTTTGCAGTGAATTCAAATATCCTGGAGGTGAGTTCTGTTTCCCTTGTGCTATTCCGAATTCTTATACTGGAAAGAAGAGCCTCTGGAATTTCTGTTATTTTTGAAATTTGAAGTGTTTTATTATAATCGTCCAAGTATGTCTTTGAAATCTACATGTTTGGGAGACGAACATGGCCTCGGTCTCACTTACTCTCACTCATAATTTGGAGATACTGCATTAGTTCAATATGATTTAGAGGAATTCATAGGAAGAACTAGAAACGCTGTCCAAACTGCCACAATGAAGAAAATTGTGGACAGTGGTTTAGTTGAAGCCACAGCCTTTCCTCAAGCTATATTCTGCCTAGAGTTGGTTCAAGAGTGTATAAACAGATATGATCCCCAACACAGGTGCGTCAGAAAAGCAGACGGGGATGTGTTATTCCATGTTGACAGACAAACCCTCATGTCTGTGATGAAGATACCGCCTAAAGAGGTGTATTCCAGTCTTGACATTACTGCCTCCAATAGGTATTTCTCAGAAAAGAGACCAACTTACAAAAGTGTAATAGCAAGGAACTGGCTGCTAAAATTTCAAAAGGGCGGTTCAAGGCTGCCCAGACCCCTTACTAGAGATCATTTGATACAAGAAGTAAGGGATATTGTGGTGTTGTTGCACAGACTGAGAGGCAATCAGCATGCCTATCACTGGGAGGACTGGATGTACTTTTTCATACAAGTCATCCTTCAGGGTGAACAATATTTGGATTGGGCTGAGATAGTAGCTGGCTGTCTACATCAGAGTTTAAATAATCGTCTGGGTAACAGGGATTTCTTTATGTCTTCATATCTATTCTACTGTTTAGCATCCACAAGAGATTGGTTTGACCTGCCTCATGAGCCTTTAGATGAGAGCAGTAAGATTTACGAATATTATTCACAGTTACAAAGAAAAAATTGTTATGAAAATTATAAAAGGATTAATGATGTCTTCACTGGAAAAATGACCTATGAACTAGCAGACAATCCAGGTAAAACAATGACCAGTGAAGCAATGCAACTGCTCAGTATCTACGGTAGCTTTTTCATCCAATTTTCTGAATTCACTTATATCAGAGTTGGAGGGTTTGATGGTGAACCCTTGAAGTTGCCTAGATATGTATTCGATCATTTTGTATTGATGGAAGTATGTCGGCAATTGGCACATGTTGATAACAAATTCCCATCAAAAAGGGGTTGTGGTATTGCTTTTCCTATTCAACTTGGGCATTATTCATGCCATTCAAAATCTGATGCCTTAAATCTGGAGGTGAACCTCAAAAGGTTCAATTTTCAATTTTTCACTGCCAGGGTTCAATTCGACAATAAATGTTTTGTTAAAGATAACCTAGATTCTGGAACAGGGCACTCACATCTTCCTAAGCTGGAGGATTACTAGGAGGACTGCCCAGATGAATTCGAAGTTAGGAGGAGGTTATGGTGTAGATTTTCTTTGGGGCAAATAATTACCCTTAATTTAAACATGGACGTTTCTGGAATTTTTGTTGATGATGAACAAGTGGTTGATCCACAATTTGAGAAAGTAGAAAACTTACCCATCCCAGAGGTGGACTAGAGCAAGAAAGAGGAGGATAGAACTAAAATTAAAACCCTTCCTGTGATAAGGAGGACTGAAAAATGGTTGAGAGAAAAAAGACAGGAAGGGCTTCAGAGTAAAACTATCCAACAATTCTCTTCAGTGGTCACATCATCTCTTCCCATGGACTCCTCTAATCAACCCCTTGCTATTTGTGGTGCAGGTGCATCTAAGCCATCGACTGAGAAAAACCCTGTCTCCAAGAGACCCAGAAAGGTCCTCATGGATATTCTGCCATCCCATGTTACCAGGTTGAGGACAAAAGGGAAAAGAAAGAAGTAGACTTCTAAGACAATAATTGTTGATTTAAATTCAGAGGAAGAAGCAAAAGAGCCTATGGGGGACAAAGAGGCAAGCCCAAACAGAACAGAGGTAGTTGACACTGGTTCACAGTTAGAGGCCTTTCTAGAGACCCCTGAGGTGTTAATGATTTCAAATGAACCCTCTGATGGAGAGAAGCCCAGGAAGACAGTCTCGGCCCCTACACCGAAGTGGCTAGAGAGCTCTATATCTGACAAAAAGAAGGTGATTCCTTTTGTTCTCCCTCTGGAGGACATGGTAAGTAAATGTCTGGGGAAGACCCCCAAGTCCAAGAGACTCAAAACAATGTCCAGAATAAATATTGACCCAAACACTGGTAACTGGAGTGTAGAAATAGCCAAGCCAGTGACTGAGGAAGAGGTTCAAGATCCTACAGTGCATGATTTCACTGTGGAGAGGATAGATCTCGGTACTGCCTCCAGAGCTGTAGATGTGCACCATCTTGAAGCTTCCATTAAGAGAATGGTCAGTCGAACAATGAAAGATGAGAAGGACAAAAGAGAGTTGAAACAATCTTTGCGTTCAATGGCAGAGTACATTGAGGCCATTAACAATCCTAACCCACAGCCGATCTCACAGGTCCCCTTGTCTTTCGACCCGAAGTCACCTGTCAATCAAAAAATGTTAGACCAAGTTCATAGAAGCAAAATGGTCTCAAAAACTTTTGATAGTTGGTTAGACAGCATCGAGCAAAAAGGAACTGAATATATTCATGAACTCAAAGGCATATATGATCTGACTGCTACTACCATTGAAGATCTTAAAGCACAGGTTGCTGTCTGGGCTAAGGACGAAGATAAGTGGACAAGTGTGATAAACCAAATAGAGGAAGTCCAGAAATATGGACTGGAGAAGTTTTTGGCAGAAAAGAACTTGACTAGTGTGGACGAGGATTTGTTGTATGTGAACAAGAAGAATATCGAATGGAGGAACTCCATATCCCGACAAGGACGCTTTGAACTCTCAAAGCTAATTAAAGAAATAACGGAATTTACTCAATCACTGCAACATGATTTGCAATGTATCGATGTAAAATACTTAAAGGATGATGGAAAGCCTGTGGAAGATGTTGAAGCAGTAGTCCAATCCTTCAGAGATAAAATCCACTTTGTTAAAAAGAAAATGATAATATTCTGATTGAGAATTTCTCCAGGGTTTCTAAAGTCGAGTCTCTGCTCTATCTCTGCATCGATGCACTCCCTAAACACAAGGAAAAATTTGGGAAAATGCGAAGGGAAAAAGAGGTCTGGAAATCAAGGATGAAGCATATAGGTATACCAAACTTCCCTAAAATTTAGGAGTTCGTGGCTGCCTTTCAGGAGTGGAAAACCCAACATGCTTCCCAGGCTATCGACAGCAAATCAGGAGATGCTGATTCATCGCCCCAGTCATAACCTCGTCGGCTCATTCTTTTTCTATTCCTTAATTTATGTTATTTCCAGCAACTTTGATCTTTTGTAATCAGTTGTTAAAAACTAAATCCCGTATGGGACAGAGTTATGCTAACTCTGGGTTTAATTTGCTCAAGGACATGGTTAAGACACTCATATATAATGTTTTTTAGAGTTTTTAAGGGAGATAGAAGTTAGAGAAAGAAAAGAGGAAGGGAATTCCAGAAAGACAATGCTTAATTTTTACATTATGTGATGATTGTTTGAGTAAATTTTCATCTTTGAATGAGAAGAACAATTGCTTCTTATTTGGATCTGTGCATCTGAATGTGTGGAATTAGATTTTCTATGTGAAATCTCCTTTCACTTGGTAATTGCTCTTTATTTGGACAATTTATCATATGTGCTCAGTTCTTTATTGGTTTAGCAAGTTCGTATGAATGTATTCACGTATTCGAATGTACCAAAGTAGAATCTATGTATTCTATCCTATTGTTGTATAAATTTATCGCGTTCATGACATGGCTATGTATGAATGTTAGTCTGCCTTAAGCATTTTCTGGTTAAAGATGCATTTGATTAGTTGAATAGGTTAAATTGATTGAAAATCATAAAGGGAGCTGTACATAAATTCAGAGGGGAACTAATTTAAAGGGTTCACCCATTTGTTGTTTAACTCATTTGTTCTTTAAAAGAGGGGTATAGAGTCAGAATAAATTATTTTTAGAATAAAGACAAATCTTTTAACCAACAGTTTTTGGCAACTCTACTGGGGATCTTGATAAGATCATTAATTAAAGATTGATCACCTGAATATGAAGCAACAATGGTGCTTCCACATGAAAACATAATTCCTGTTCTGCAACCCAACCTTGGATTTCAAGACGAGTAGGAAGACATTATTGGCCAGCTAAATACCCTTGCTTGGCGTACTCGTCGGAATAGTGAAGATTACAGAAGAGCAAGCAGAGTATTAGAACAAGAAGAGGAATTGGCCGATAACCTGAGATTGCTGTTACTCAGGCAGAGAAGAAGGTAGGCATGAAATGCTACAAGAAACCAAGCTCTTGAGGTACAAAGAAATCAAGAACAGCAAAGAAATCAATAACTGCCTATCCATTTTTAATATTTTAAGCTGGATTCTAGACCGTACACTAGGTCTTCGAGAAGAGAGGGAGTTGAGGACCCTACTTTTCAAGCACTGCAAAGTCTTAATTTTCCTTATATCCCTACTCGTGCAAGAAAAGCAAGAAGTAGACCCCCTAGTCCCCCTAAATCTTCTACTTCCCCTGTCTGTCAAGCTTTAGTCCTTTCAGGCACTGCTATCCCCTTAGCTATAAATTTTCTACCCATGGCTCAACCTTGGGGAGCTGCCATAGGGCCTCTGAACCTAGGGGCCAACCTAAATTCATTACCTAAAAATGTGAGAGAAAATTTGCCCAGGTTCAATGGGGACGGCAAACAATCACCAAAAGAACATTTGTGTGCTTTTGCAGCAGCATGTAGTGTACTAGGTGTTCAACACCAAGATGTTGCCATAAGGCTTTTTGTGCAGACTTTGACTGACACTGCTGCACAATGGTTCTACCACCTAACTGATTCCTCAATTACAAATTGGAACGAAATGAAGACTGCTTTTGAAAATAGGTTCAAAAGTGCAGAGGATGAACATTACCTCCTTGCACAGCTGACTCAGCTTAAAAAAGAGATTCATGAACCTATGAGGGAGTTCGTGGCCAAGTTTAATAGAATTGTGAATAAAATCCCTGCTACTAAAAGACCATCTGGTGAAAATAAAAAATGTTTCTTCATTAATTCTATGCCTCCTGATATTAGCTTCCATCTCAGGAGAGGTGTAATTGCTGATTTGCCAGCTGCACAAGCCTTAGCAGTCGGATTGGAGGATGATCTCATTATGGCCGGTAAATGGAAGAGAGAGGTTCAGGTGACAATACCCAGCCCTCATCATCTATGGACCCTGTAGTGTAAAGGTTGGTGAATGATATGATTGCCTTAAAGAGGCAACTACCCAAAACTGGTGCTCCCTTCCAACAACCCTATCAAGATATAAGCAGAAGGAATTTGAATCAATAAGCAAATACTGGTAGAGTTTTACCCCTGATGGCAGCACAGCCAAGACTGGCTATTGAACCTACTCCTGGGAGAGGAAACATGTGTATTTTTCACTTAACTACTGACCATGATGGAAATTCTTGCCCAGAAATGCTCAGGTATACTCAGATGACTGCTACTCAAGACATGTTAGGGGAAGCCACAGAAGAAGAAAGGAACTTCCAGGAACCTGGTGGCTCTAAGATACACTTCCTGGAATATGAATCTGATTCAGAAAGGGGAGGTGAAATATTGGTAACCCTTGAAGATCCTTCATGCGTTGTGCTCACTAGGAGTCAGAGAAATATGAAATCCTCTAATACTCAAGAAGTACCTGGCAAAGGTAAGGAGCCTTTAACTAGAACTTATGATGCTAATTTGAAGGCTCAGGAAAATAGATTGCTACATAGAAATGATCTAGATGCCTCTTTTGATATTGTAGATTTCTGTAAGTCTGCAAAAATTCAAATTTCTCCTATTGAGTATCTCAAGTTGAAACCTATTGAACTTGACAAATTGGTTAAACATGTTAAAGGTAGTCCTGCACAAACTCAATTTGAGAATCAATTGGATGTTGATACTAAATCCCCCATTGCTAGATTATTTGCTTCCTCATCTGAGTCACCCTTGTCTGCCCCTAAAACAACTCCCAATTCATCCAACAATGCTCCTTTTACTGATTTGAAGCCTAATCCTTTTTATGTGTCCCTGTTTATCAATGGTCATAAATTTAGTAACTGCATTATAGATTCAGGAGCCTCTGATAACATTATGCCCTCCTCTGTGGCTAAAGCCCTAGGATTATCACTCACAAAAACATTTGGAAGATGTTATTCTATGGATGGAAAATAGGTTTCCTTGCTTGGGCAGATTAAAGATGCACGAGTCGCACTTGCAGCTTATCCTGACAAGAGGGTGAAATTGACTATTCTGGTAGTAGATATTCCTGCCAGTTATGGAATGCTTTTGAGCAGGACATTTTGCAAGGATTTAGGTGGACAAATCAAATTGGATTGGTCAGAGGCCACAATCCTAGTGGGGAAGCAGAAAGTAAAACTGGAACCTGAACCCAAGTGCAAATTCACTATTTATCCCTCTGATGATCCCAAGGCACAGATTTTGTTTGAGGAATGTGAATTTGGCAATTATTTCTTCTCCTCTGAACAGAGCTGTGAGGCAGAACCCAAAGAAGAATTAATGCAAAAACCTGTACATTCTAATGACCTATGGGTTATGGAATTTGATGGCAGCTGTGCTATTGCTGGTTCAGGGGCTGGGGTCGTGTTAATCTCACCTAAAGGTGAATTGTTTTCTTATTCTTTTAAGCTAGAGTTTAAAAACACCAACAATACTGCAGAGTATGAAGCTTTACTACTTGGATTATTTGAAGCCAAAGAAAAGGGTGTGAAGGTACTGAAGGTGAAGGGTGATGCTGAACTGATTGTGAAACAAGTAAGAGGGATCTTTTCTGTGAAAAATGAAAGACTAAGGCACTACAGAAATAGGGTATGGGATGAGATCAAATATTTTGATGCCTTTTCTATAGAAACAATTCCCAGAGATCAAAACTCCCAAGCAGATTCTTTAGCAGTATCAGCTTCTCTCCTTTTGCCACATCCAGATTTCAAGAAAGATTCTTATAGGATAGAAATGATATATCGTCCTAATGTCCCTGACAATGCCGAGAGCTAGCAGGTTTTTGAAAGTGATAATCAAATCAGAAAGTTTTTAGAAAATGCAGAAATGTTCCTGGGGACCTATTTTGAAGGTTCCAAAGCAGAGTGTAAAGAATTCAGTCCTGACCCTGGGATTAATCCAAGAGAGGACATAATTCAATTAATGGGAAACAAAATCCCTAAAGGGTTGGTCTCTTTGGAACATCTATTTTCTCGAAGAGATGAATATGTTAAAGGCAAACCTTCCCGTATTCCTAATAAAGCAGAGGATTATGAGAAGATAAATATTGGAGATGAAGCTAATCCTAAATGGGTATCCATTGGTAGGTGCTACTCTTCAGAAGAGAAAAACAAATTGATCAAATTGTTGATCAAATATAAAGATGTTTTCGCCTGGTGCTATGATGATCTCAAAAATTTTAGACATGGATAGTTTCAACATCATATTCCTTTGAAAGAAAATGCAGCTCCATTTAGACAGAAGCTGGGGAATTATAATCCAAAAGTTGCTGAAGCCATTTTCAGGGAGATTGATAAGATGCTAAAAGCTAGAATTATCTATCCAATTCATCACTCCACTTGGGTGGCAAATATTGTTCCAGTACGAAAGAAGAATGGAGAAATAAGGATTTGTGTCGACTTTAGAAATTTGAACCAAGCCAGCCTGAAGGATAACTATCCCTTGCCTGTGATGGACCACATCTTGTAGACAGTTGCTAGGTCTGAAATGATGTCTATGTTGGATGGCTTCTCAGGTTACAATCAGATAGGTGTAGCTGCAGAAGATCAACACAAGACCGCTTTCACCACACCCTGAGGAACTTTTGCCTATAGTCGAATGCCCTTTGGCTTGATTAATGCGGGAGCAACTTTTCAGCGAGTAATGGATTCATCTTTTAGAGACCTGAAGAACAGAATTATTGTTATTTACCTTGACGATTTGACTGTTTTTTCCAAGAAGAGAGAAGATCACTTGAAAAATTTGGAGTCTGTCTTGCAAAGGTGTCAAAGCCATGGCATCTCACTCAATCCCAAGAAGTCAGTTTTCTGTGTGACTGAGGGAAAATTGTTGGGACACCTAGTCTCAAAGGATGGAATCAGGATTGATCCAGAGAGGGTCAAGGCAATTCAACAGCTTAGTCTCCCTTCAAATAGGACTGGAGTCAAGTCCTTCTTTGGTCAAATCAACTTTCTTAGAAGGTTCATTCCCGACTTTGCTGAGATTACAAAACACATTGTTGGGATGATGAGTGAAAAACAACCTTTCAAATGGAATGAAGTTGCTAAGAAGGTGTTTGAGGATATCAAGGAGGCGATTGCAAACACTCCCACTTTGGTAAATCCTAATTTTCAAAAGGATTTTATCATTTACTGTCATGCTTCAGAACACACCATGTCAAATATTTTGTTGCAGAAAAATGAATTGGATGAAGAGGTTCCCATAGCTTTTATGAGCGTTCCCCTTAAGAAGTATGAGCTGAAATATTCTTTGGTTGAAAAACAAGCTTTCGCAGTAGTTAAAGCTATTAAACAATTCAGATATTATATACTTCATTCCCATTCAGTTGTATTTGTTCCAAGTTCAGCTGTGAAAAGTATTTTGACTCAGCAAGAAGTAGGATTAAACAATAGAGCAACGTGGGTTGCTAAAATTCAGGAATATGATCTGGAAGTTAAGCCTACTAAGCTGATCAGAGGTCAAGGCTTATGTAAGTTGATTGCTAAGAACAAAGAACAAGAAGGAGAAGGACTCCCCACAGTCTTATTGGTAAGCTTGCAGGATCCATGGTTTCTTGATGTGGCACATTATCTTACATATGGGGATTGTCCTGATCACCTGACTCCTAAAGAGAAAAGAAACCTAAAGCTAAAAGCTGCAAAATATGTTATCTGGGGAGATGTCCTTTACAAGAAAGGGTTAGATGGAACTTTCCTGAGGTGTGTAGATAAAGAGCAGCAAGAGAAACTCTTGGAAGTTTTTCATAACGAAGCTTGTGGTGGACACTTTTCTTCTTCAGTTACAGCTTTCAAAATCCTCAGAAATTGTTACTACTGGCCAGGAATGTTTAAAGATGCATATAGGTGGGTGGCCAATTGTGAGAAATGTAAAATGTTCTCAGGAAGGCCACAACTTGCAGCTCTACCTTTGAGGCCTGTTGTTGTTGAAGACCCCTTTAAACAGTGGGGACTAGATTTTATTGGGCCTATCTCACACCCCTCAAGTGCAGGGCATACCCACATCTTAACAGCAACAGATTATTTCACAAAATGGGTTGAGGTAGCCCCTGTAAAAAGAACAACTTCGGGGGTGGTTTGTGATTTTCTTAAAAGAAATATCTTGGTACGTTTTGGTGTGCCTCAGAAGATTGTAACAGATAATGCTACCAGTTTCTCTTCAGTTGAAATGACTTCTTTCTGTTATGAACATAGTATTTCTCTCTCCCATTCATCAGATTATTATCCCCAGCGGAATGGGCAAGCTAAGTCCAGTAACAAAAACCTCATTGCTATCATGAAGAAATTGGTGAATGACAACCCCAGAGATTGGCAGAAGAGGTTGTATGAAGCACTCTGGGCCGACAGAATAACTCCTAAAAGAGCAATTGGGATGGCACCTTTTGAATTAGTTTATGGGATAGGTACCCAATTATCTTTACCCCTGGAGCTATCTATAGCCAAACTGCAAAGTGTAATTGAGGATCAATATTTCCAAGATTCCCTGGAGAAGAGGATTATGTATTTAGCCAAGATTGAAGAAGAGAGAAACGAGTTGGTTGACCGAATTACTGTGCATTAGGCCAGGGTCAAAGAAATTTTTGACAAGAAGACAAGACCTAGGAAGTTTATGGAAGGAGATGAAGTATTACTGTGGGACAGAAGGAGAGAACCAAAAGGTGCACATAGCAAATTTGACTCGCTCTGGAGTGGGCCTTTCAAGATTCACCAGGTATTGGGTCCAAATTCTTTCAAACTGGAATATCCTGATGGAACCATTTTACCCCTGTCCTATAATGGACAGGATCTCAAGCTGTATCGTCTGTAAACAGGGTCGCCTGTTTTGTACATAGTCTTCCCTTTTGTTCAGTTTTGTGTTTTCCTTTCCCATTTTTGTTTTGCCCCGGCCTGTTTCCTTTCTTCTCTTTCTTCATTTTCTGTGAAACCTGAGCTTCTGAGTTCTCTGCATTTTGCCATAAAATGCAGTCCCCAGTCAGAGCTAATGTTACCTTTTGAGTCACCCATGTTTATTTATGTATCGGTAATATTTCTTAAGCAAGAGTCAGTTTACCGTACTATATTTTTGGTCATACCTTTGCTTTGTAAATCGAATCTTAGTCCTTCAAATTTTACCCGTGTGTCATCTTTGTACTTTAGGGTTGAACTTGAACCTTCCACGCGTACTGTATAGTGGGGTTCAAGGTTCAATGGTTCAACGGTCTTAAGGTTCAGCACTCATTGTCTTCCTATGAGTCGGGTCACGTAGTTTCCTTGTTTACTAATATATCGTTGAACCTCTCACTTGTACTCTGCCGCGGGGTTCAATGGTTCAAGGTTCAATAGTTCACTGTTTTATAATTGGCAACCTTTTACCGAAGCCGCGTAACTTTTTGTTGGTCTACATAACCCTTGCGTCGTTGAACCTTCGTATTGAACTATATCTTCACAAGTTCAACAGTTCATAAGTCAAGTCCCTATTTTGGTAAGTCAATCTTTTGCCTACCTACAAAGTCCAGTTGACATGCTTGAACCATCACATTGAACCATCGTGTTGAACCATGTCCTAGAGGTTCAATGGTTCAATAAGTTCAAAGATTTGGTAATTTTGGTCTAGCTTTCTAAGTCAAACTTAGTGGGAAAGTTGGAGGAAAATTTGTCAGAAACCCATCATGAAACCGAGAGCTCTAATTTAGCAGAGACTATGGACAATCATTGTACTTCATGATGGCGCATGAACATTACTTGTTATTAATGAAGAAATCAGAGTTCACGTCTTTTCAAATATTTTTTGCACATATTGTTTCAAGCGATGATTATTCATTCTGGTAAGTGCCATTATTAACCAAGAACAAGCTAATTTTAGCAAGAAAATATACTGTGCAATGCGGAGAAGGATAGCACTGGAAGTGTAAGGCTCTCGTTTTTCAAGTTTTCACAGTGAATTCAAATATCCTGAAGGTGAGTTCTGTTTCCCCTGTGCTATTCCAAATTCTTATACTGGAAAGAAGAGCCTCTGGAATTTCTGTTATTTTTGAAATTCGAAGTGTTTTATTATAATCGTCCAAGTATGTCTTTGAAATCTACATGTTTGGGAGATGAACATGGCCCTGATCTCACTTACTCTCACTCAGAATTTGGAGATACTGCATTAGTTCAATATGATTTAGAGGAATTCATAGGAAGAACTAGAAACCCTGTCCAAACCCCCACAATGAAGAAAATTGTGGACAGTGGTTTAGTTGAAGCCACAGCCTTTCCTCAAGCTATATTCTGCCCAGAGTTGGTTCAAGAGTGTATAAATAGATACGATCCCCAACACAGGTGCGTCAAAAAAGCAGACGGGGATGTGTTATTCCATGTTGACAGACAAACCCTCATGTCTGTGATGAAGATACCACCTAAAGAGGTGTATTCCAGTCTTGACATTACTGCCTCCAATGGGTATTTCTTAGAAAAGAGACCAACTTACAGAAGTGTAATAGCAAGGAACTGGCTGCTAAAATTTCAAAAGGGCGGTTCAAGGCTGCCCAGACCCCTTACTAGAGATCATTTGATACAGGAAGTAAGGGATATTGTGGTGTTGTTGCACAGACTAAGAGGCAATCAACATGCCTATTACTGGGAGGACTAGATGTACTTTTTCATACAAGTCATCCTTCAGGGTGAACAATATTTGGATTGGGCTGAGATAGTAGCTGACTGTCTACATCAGAGTTTAAATAATCGTCTGGGTAACAGGGATTTCTTTATGTCTTCATATCTGTTCTACTGTTTAGCATCCACAAGAGATTGGTTTGACCTGCCTCATGAGCCTTTAGATGAGAGCAGTAAGATTTATGAATATTATTCACAGTTGCAAAGAAAAAATTATTATGAAAATTATAAAAGGATTAATGATGTCTTCACTGGAAAAATGACCTATGAACTGGCAGGCAATCCAGGTAAAAGAATGACCAGTGAAGCAATGCAACTGATCAGTATCTACGGTAGCTTTTTCATCCAATTTTCTGAATTCACTTATATCAGAGTTGGAAGGTTTGATGGTGAACCCTTGAAGTTGCCTAGATATGTATTCGATCATTTTGTATTGATGGAAGTATGTCAGCAATTGGCACATGTTGATAACAAATTCCCATCAAAAAGGGGTTGTGGTATTGCTTTTCCTATTGAACTTGGGCATTATTCATGCCATTCAAAATCTGATGCCTTAAATCTGGAGGTGAACCTCAAAAGGTTCAATTTTCAATTTTTCACTGCCAGGGTTCAATTCGACAGTAAATGTTTTGTTAAAGATAACCTAGATTCTAGAATAGGGCACTCACATCTTCCTAAGGTAGAGGATTACTGGGAGGATTGCCCAGATGAATTCGAAGTTAGGAGGAGGTTATGGTGTAGATTTTCTTTGGAGCAAATAATTACCCTTAATTTAAACATGGACGTTTCTGGAATTTTTGTTGATGATGAACAAGTGGTTGATCCACAATTTGAGAAAGTAGAACACTTACCCATCCCAAAGGTGGACTGGAGCAAGAAAGAGGAGGACAAAATTGAAATTAAAACCCTTCCTATGATAAGGAGGACTGAAAAATGGTTGAGAGAAAAAAGACAGGAAGGGCTTCAGAGTAAAACTATCCAACAATTCTCTTCAGTGGTCACATCATCGCTTCCCATGGACTCTTCTAATCAACCCCTTGCTATCTGTGGTGCAGGTGCATCCAAGCCATCGACTGAAAAAAGCCCTGTCTCCAAGAGACCCAGAAAGGTCCTCACGGATATTCTGCCATCCCATGTTACCAGGTTGAGGACAAAAGGGAAAAGAAAGAAGCAGACTTCTGAGACAATAATTGTTGATTTAAATTTAGAGGAAGAAGTAGAAGAGCCTATGGGGGACAAAGAGGCAAGCCCAAACAGAACAGAGGCAGTTGACACTGGTTCACAGTTAGAGGCCTTTCTAGAGACCCCTGAGGTGTTAATGATTTCAAATGAACCCTCTAATGGAGAGAAGCCCAGGAAGACAGTCTCGGCCCCTGCACCGAAGTGGCTAGAGAGCTCTATATCTGACAAAAAGAAGGTGATTCCTTTTGTTCTCCCTTTGGAGGACATGGTAAGTAAATGTCTGGGGAAGACCCCCAAGTCCAAGAGACTCAAAACAATGTCTAAAATAAATATTGACCCAAACACTGGTAACTGGAGTGCAGAAATAGCCAAGCCAGTGACTGAGGAAGAGGTTCAAGATCCTATAGTGCATGATTTCACTGTGGAGAGGATAGATCTCGGTATTGCCTCCAGAGCTGCAGATGTGCACCATCTTGAAGCTTCCACAAAGAGAATGGTCAGTCGAATAATGAAAGATGAGAAGGACAAAAGAGAGTTGAAACAAGCTCTGCGTTCAATGGCAGAGTACATTGAGGCCATTAACAATCCTAACCCACAGCTGATCTCACAGGTCCCCTTGTCTTTCGACCCGAAGTCACCTATCAATCAAAAAATGTTAGACCAAGTTCATAGAAGCAAAATGGTCTCAAAAACTTTTGACAGTTGGTTAGACAGCATCGAGCAAAAAGGAACTGAATATATTCATGAACTCAAAGGCATATATGATCTGACTGCTACTACCATTGAAGATCTTAAAGCACAGGTTGCTGTCTGGGCTAAGGACGAAGGTAAGTGGACAAGTGTGATAAACCAAATAGAGGAAGTCCAGAAATATGGACTGGAGAAGTTTTTGGCAGAAAAGAACTTGACTGGTGTGGACGAGGATTTGTTGTATGTGAACAAGAAGAATATCGAATGGAGGAACTCCATATCCCGACAAGGACACTTTGAACTCTCAAAGCTAATTAAAGAAATAACGGAATTTACTCAATCACTGCAACATGATTTGTAATGTATCGATGTAAAATACTTAAAGGATGATGGAAAGCCTGTGGAAGATGTTGAAGCAGTAGTCCAATCCTTCAGAGATAAAATCCACTTTGTTAAAGAAAAGATAATATTCTGATTGAGGATTTCTCCAGGGTTTCTAAAGTTGAGTCTCTGCTCTATCTCTGCATCGATGCACTCCCTGAACACAAGGAAAAATTTGGGAAAATGTGAAGGAAAAAAGAGGTCTGGAAATCAAGGATGAAGCATATAGGTATACCAAACTTCCCTAAAATTTAGGAGTTCGTGGCTGCCTTTCAGGAGTGGAAAACCCAACATGCTTCCCAGGCTATCGACAGCAAATCAGGAGATGTTGATTCATCACCCCAGTCATAACCTCGTCGGCTCGTTCTTTTTCTGTTCCTCAATTTATGTTATTTCCAACAACTTTGATCTTTTATAATCAGTTGTTAAAAACTAAATCCCGTACGGGTCAGAGTTATGCTAACTCTAGGTTTAATTTGCTCAAGGACATGGTTAAGACACTCATATATATATGTTTTTTTAGAGTTTTTAAGGGAGATAAAAATTAGAGAAAGAAAAGAGGAAGGGAATTCCAGAAAGACGGTGCTCAATTTTTACATTATGTGATGATTGTTTGAGTAAATTTTCATCTATGAATGAGAAGAAGAACAATTGCTGCTTATTTGGATCTGTGCATCTGAATGTGTGGAATTAGATTTTCTGTGTGAAATCTCCTTTCACTTGGTAATTGCTCTTTATTTGGACAATTTATCATATGTGCTCAGTTCTTTATTGGTTTAGCAAGTTTGTATGAATGTATTCATGTATTCGAATGTACCAAAGTAGAATCTGTGTATTCTATCCTATTGTTGTATAAATTTATCGCATTCATGACATGGGTATGTATGAATGTTAGTCTGCCTTAAGCATTTTCTGGTTAAAGATGCATTTGATTAGTTGAATAGGTTAAATTCATTGAAAATCATAAAGGGAGATGTACCTAAATTCAGAGGGGAACTAATTTAAAGGGTTCACCCATTTGTTGTTTAACTCATTTGTTCTTTAAAAGAGGGGTATAGAGTCAGAATAAATTATTTTCAGAATAAAGACAAATCTGTTAACCAACAGGGTTAAATGATTGTAATCTCAAGTTTGATTGCTTTGAACATTGTATATATGGAAAGAAAAACTGTGTTTAGTTTTACTCTAGTTCTCACGAGTCTTCTGGTGTGTTGGACCTTATTCATTCTGATGTGTTTGGTCTTGTTAGTGTTCCTTCAATTTCCAAATCTATATATTTTGTATCTTTCATAGATGATTACAGTAGAAGGACATGGATTTATTTTCTCAGAAGAAAGTCTGAAGTCTTTAGTCGGTTCAAAGAGTTTAAAGATTTTGTTAAGAATTAGACTAGTAAAATGATTAAGTGTTTGAGAACTGACAATGGTGGTGAGTTTTATTCAACAAAGTTTGATAAGTTCTGTAAATAGCAAAGGATTGAAAGACATAATATAACTCCATACACCCCATAGCAAAATGAAGTTCTAGAGAGGATGAACATGAAATTGATGGAGAAGGCTAGGAGTATGCTTAGTGGAGCAAGTCTCAAACAAAAGTTTTGGGATGAAGCTATATCCACTACTTGCTACCTGGTAAACAGGTCTCCTACATTAGCTCTTGTTGGTAAGACACCTATGGAGGTGTGGTCTGGTAAGAAGCCTTCAGTTAGACATCTTTGTGTTTTTGGTTGTGAGGCATATGCACATGTGCCTAGGGAGAAATGGTCTAAATTAGAGAACAAGGCTATTAAGTGTATTTTCATTGGCTATGGTGTCAATGTGAAAGGATACAAGCTTTGGGATCCTGTGGCTGAAAAAGTGTTGTATAGTAGAAGTGTTATCTTTAGAGAGCTAACACCTTCTGTTATTCTACAACCAGAATAGACAGAAAAGAAAGAGGATGTGGTTTAGTTTCCTTCTACCCCTGAGAAGACTAGACCGATAGACCTTGTGAGACCTGATGATGAGGAGAGCTCTAGCAGCTCTAAAAGCTCAGAAGAAGAAGCAGAACCTCAACATTAGCCATTGAGGAGGTCTACACAAACAAGGAAGCAACCTGATAGGTTTGGTTATTCATTGCTTGATTCTAGTTGTGCTTTTGCCTTGCTTATTAACACTGATGAGCCTAGAACTGTGACAAAGGCTATGGGCATGAAATATACAGGTTCCTAGAAGGAGGCCATGGAAGATGAGATGGCTTCTTTGGAGATGAATAAAACATGGGACTTGGTGCCTTTGCCTGAAGGATGGAAACCTGTTGGATGCAAATGGGTGTTCAAGAAGAAATTTGGTGCAAATGGCAGTGTTGAAAAGTACAAGGCTAGATTGGTTTCAAAGGGGTACTCACAAGTGGAGGGAATTGATTATGGTGAGATTTTATCTCCCATTGCAAAGTTGGCATCCTTTCAGTTCTTGTTATCTCTTATAGCTGCTTAAGACTTAAAGGTGGAGTAGATGGATGTGAAGACAACTTTCCTTCATGGTGATTTGGAGGAACAAATTTACATGTCACAGCCAGAGCATTACATAGAGAAAGGTAAAGAAAATTTGGTTTGCAAGTTGAAGAAGTCTTTGTATGGTTTGAAGAAGTCTGCTAGGATGTGGTATATAAAATTTGATGCCTTTGTGTTGTCAATTGGATTTCTGAGATCAAAATCAGATCATTATGTCTATTACAAGTTTGACAATGTTTGTATTCTCATTATTGCATTGTATGTTGACGATATGCTATTAATTGGGAATGGTAAGAATATGATTTTTGATTTGAAGTCTTAGTTGTTAGCACAGAGATGAAAAATCTAGGGGCAGCCAACTACATTATGGGAATGGAAATCAGAAGAGACAAAGGTAACATAAAAATTTGGTTAAGCTAGATTAAGTATGTGAAGAACGTGTTGGATAGGTTCAACATGGCAGATTGTAGACCATTGTGTGTTCCTGTTTCATGGGGACAAAGTTGTCTATTAATGATTGTCCAAAATCTCCTAGTGAGGTGGAGGACATGAGCATAGTACCTTATGCTAGTATTGTTGGCAGTTTGATGTATGCCATGGTTTGCACAAGACCAGACATTGCCCAAGAAGTGGGAGTCCTTAGTCAATTTATGGCTAATCCTGAATGGGTACATTGGGTTGCAGTAAAGAAAGTGTTCAGATATTTGAGGGGTACTTTCAAGTATTCCATATGCTATCATGGTAATCCTACAGGACCTCCACATTCTATTTGTATTCGTGGATTCATGGATTCTAATTGGGTGGGTGACATTGACAGCACGAGATCCACCAGTGCTTATGTGTTTACTATGTTCGATGGTGCTATTAGTTGGATGAGTAAGCGGCAACCTGTGGTTGCTTTGTCCATGACAGAACTGAGTATATGGCAGCAACTCATGCTTGCAAGGAAGCCATTTGGCTTAAGTGATTGTGTTCAGATATTAGTGTTGATGCAGGACAGATTATGATTTGTTGTGACAGTCAGAGTGCAATTTGCCTAGCAAAGAATCCAACTTTCCATGCCAGAACAAAGCATATTGATGTATAGTTTCACTTCATGTGAGACATGGTAGAGGATGGGAAGGTGAATTTGGAGAAGGTAGACACTTTGAAGAATGTTGCGGATGCATTAATGAAACCAGTGGGAACAAAGAAGTTTAGATGGTGTTCAGAGTCTATGGGCCTCTCGGCCTATAGCAGTTAAATCTTGTTATTTCCATTGGCTCTTACAAGGTGTTCGACAAGTGGGAGAATGTTGGGAATTAAGGTGTCTCAACCTTGGTAATTCCTTGCATTTATTATTTGTAATGTATTTATTTATTTAGCCTATGTTGTAATTTTGTTGCACATCCTATTTTCTCATTTAGTGTGAAGTGGCACGGTGAGTTGTCACTCCACTTGTAAGATGACTAGGATGGTCAACTCACTCCATGTGGAGATAGGTTTCCCCTTTATGTGGTAGAGGTTTTATTCCATGTGTTGGCATCTTGACTAGCGTGTAAGAGGATCTTGACTGAAATGGTTATGATAGATTCCTATGACAGAATCTATGATGCGTAAGAGTAAAAAATGGAATGTTCTATGATAGGTGAAGACATGTGTCACAAGGCATCTTGGAAGAAGGCATCTTTGGGCACTCCAAGGAGGGTTATGATGTGTTGTAAGAGAATATGCTATTTTTATCCTATGTATGATAGATTCTCTTACAACTGTAAGATATGACAGTTATGATGGATTCTATGATAGTCGTAAGAGTCATAAGAGTATCTGTCATAGCCCAACTTGGGAATAGGCGACTTCTTTGGGATGGGGTGATATGAAAAGTGTCATGAACACCTTGCAGTGTTGGACAAGTGTCCCTAGGCATTGATTTTGAGCCATGAGGCCATGTTGGACACCCATCCCAAGATAGGCTCATTTTTTCCTTGTAACTTCTTTATAAACATGTGTTTTTGAGAGGAGATGTATTATGTGATTGATAGGTACTATTATGCTGGAGGTTTGTCTCTAGATACAAGTTTCGAAGACTCCTGAGAGCTTGCATTACAAGTGTATTGTAAACCATTTCAGTTTTGATAATACATTGTGCAGGTTTTGGAGTATGGGGTTTTCACCCGATAAGGGTTTTCCCCATGTATATCTTGTGTCTCTCTCTTCTATCTCATTTTTTTGTGTATGTGTATTGCCGCAATATCTCCATTGTTGTGTTTAACATTTTGTAACTGTAAGGATTAAAAAGAATTTACACTCTTCTCTCCTCTTTAGATTAGTGTAGGAAGTGATTTCCGCACACCTAGCTTCCTTTTAGAAAATAGAGGAATTAAATAAATAGATTAAATTTATTTAATTTTTAGAATGGGAATGATGAGAATTATGAACTTAATTAAATAAAGTGTTGAATTTATTAAATTAAGACTAATCATTAGAGGAATGATGAATTGGTAGATTAATCAAATAAATTGTCCTAATTTATTTAATTAATACTAGAAAAGGGGTTAGTTTTTAATTAAATAACTAAAAATTATTTAGTTAATGTTGGTATATGATGCAGGAACATCCCTGGTTCAAGAGCAATCTTGCATCAACCAAAAACATTTGCATTTCAATTTGTTTGCAGTACAATTTGTTTGTTTTCATTTTCCAGTTCAGTTCAGGCAGTTTAGTCAGAAGAAGTTTCTGTATTTTGGTCCAGTAGCATTTTTAGATCCTATGGAGATGGACTTAGAATCTACACTCATTCATCTACATCAATTTAGAATTCAGAGATCCGCACTTCAATACTAGATAGATATCACTATTATAAGTTTGACTATTTCTCAGAGCAGAGTATTCGGATAATCACTGACAATCAGCTGAAGGAGAAACTTGTGGAAGCATTTCTTGACCTTTGGAGCCTAATGACACATCATTCAATGATCCTTGGTTCATGGCCAACCTTCCTCAGAGATCCACATAGCATTCCATTCATTTTTTGGAAGTGTTCTATGCATTTAGGTCTAACCTATCTGTGTTCACACATTACATCTCTTCTTTGGAATTTGTGATCTTCCTTGGCCGATGCGGAGGAATCTATTGGTCCGGAGATGATATAAATTCATGTAATAGATCCTTAGGAAAGAAGTTCATAAGTTACTAAGTTCTAGATAGATAGTTTATTCATTTGCTGGCGAAGGAGATTCAAAGCTTTATCTTGTGCATGTATGTAATCAGGTCTGTGAGCTCAAATTATAAGCCCGCATGTGGCCGACTGATCTCTATTTGAATTCTATGATATATTGAATGGCTAAATCTAAATTTGCTTTCTTTCTTTGAGTTGTTTCCATTGTGTTTACTTTTGCTTCATGATCTGGATAGTTCATTTTATGAACCCTCCTACCATGACTGCACCAAGTGGTATCAGAGTGAAAGTTCAAATCTTTTGGGAGTGAATTGAGCAAATTTGGCAAGGGAATTCCTTAAGATCTTACTGTGGATAGATTGCTAAACTAAGGCAGGTTACCTGTGTTGCAACTGATCACTGATTGTGAGGCAATTGTCACCTTGTATCCCGATCGTCGAACTTGAGGCAGTTTGCACTTGATCCCAAGAAGAATGCCGCCGAGGAGAGTTGTTTCTATTAGAACAATGGCTAGTAGAATAGATGAGATGATGGAGATAATGAAAACAATGTGAATTCATTTGGATGCTATTGAAGAAGATAGGCGAAGAGGATTGACATCGAGACCTAATGTTGAAAGTGATGAGGAAGAGGAATTTCAATCTATTGAACAAACTAGAGAAACCCTAGAAGATGATGAAGAAGAAGAATCAGACCAAGTGAAGATGTTGTGAGCTATTTTGAAGATTGGAAAGAGACCTAGAGTTGATGTGTCAAACTATATTAGTAATTTGAACTTGGAAGAATTGATTGACTAGATAAATGATATGGAAGAATACTTTGAATATGAGGAAATTGAAGATTCAGAGAAGGTGAAATTTGCGAAGACAAAGTTGAAAGGACATGCTGCTATATGGTAGAAAGAAGTTCAGTTGGAAAGAAACAGAAGAGGGAAAGAAAAGATTACAAAATGGGATATGATGGTGATAAAGTTGAAGAATCAATTTATACATGCTACAATGAGTTGGAGCTATTGAAAAGATTGCATAACCTGAGACAAAAGGAGAAATCCGTGAAGGAGTACACTGAAGAATTTCATAAAATGGTCATAAGGATAGGACATAGTGAAGTGAGCAAGGAGAAAATGGCTGGATACACCAATGGACTGAGATTGAACATTCAAGAGGAACTATGTTTGGTGAGGATGACATCTTTGGAAGAAGCATATTAGTTTGCATTGAAAGTTGTAGAGAAGTTGAATAAAAGACATTATCAGAGATAGAGAAGTAGAGGAGGTAAATTTTAGAGAGGTAGGACATATTCCAAAGGAGAGATTATTTCTAGAGTAGAACAAGTTTGACAGCCCATCTAAGAAGGATGATAGAGATAACAATGCTTACCCAAGAGATGACAAAAAAAATTACTGAAGAGGAAACCCTAATACATACTGAAATGAAGCATACGAAAGAGAAAGAAGAGGATTTGATAAGAAGACATTCAGAGGTACTTGTTTCAAGTGTGGGGGTGAAGGACATAGAGCATTTGAATGTAATTGGGGTAGTACAAGTAAGAGGACAGAAAATAGTGGAAGAACAACCTATGTTGAAGAAGACCCTATTGAACTAAGTGATCCCTATTCAGTTGGTAAACCTGAGAAAGGAGAATCATTGGTGATGAGGAGAGCACTTTTTCAAGAAGAGACAAATGAGGAACCACCACAGAGGAAAAGCTTGTTCAAGACAATATGCAAATTAGGAGGTAAGTGTTGTAAAGTTGTAATTGATAGTGGTAGTTCTGATAACCTAGTTTTGGAGGAGATGGTGACAATGCTAAAGTTGGAAAGATTGAAACACCCTAAGCCCTATTAGATAGCATGGATTCAGCATGATCATAAGGTACTAGTGAGTGAACAATGTTTGGTGAAATTTCATATTGGATGTTATCATGATGAAGTCCTGTGTGATATTATGCCTATGGATGTATGTCATATCTTGTTGGGTAGACCTCGGCAGTATGATTGAAAAGTTATACATGATGGGAGAAAGAATACATATACTATGATGCAGGAGCATCCAGTGGTGTAAGGAAAATCTTGCATCACCCAAAAAAAGATGTGTTTCAAAATTTTTGATGTTCTTTCCATTTCTTTTCAAAATTTGTGGTTCTGGTTCCATAATCGCTTGAATAATGATGTAGAACTTTCAGTTTTTCCAAACTACTAAAAATAGCAACCTGCTATTTCTAGAAAGTTTGTATTTGGGCACGGATTGAAGTGAAAATTTACAGCAAGTTTCGTAGCTAAAAAATAAGACCTTTGGCGAAGGAATTACACAAAGATCATTTGCGAGATGAAAGATATTAAAGTTTCCATTTTCTAAAAAAAATGCCTGAAAATTATTCAAACTCAGGTTTGAGGCACTAAACAGCCCTGTATGGGCCCAACAATGGCCAGAACTAGTAGAGTAGATTCCTAGCACATAGAGAACAACACAATATTTCCAACGCATACAACGGTTTGTCAATTGGACACCCGGATCAAAAGTTATGGCTCTTGGAAGTTGACCTATTTTTGGAGGGAGATGCAAATTTTGAAATTAGGTTGTTGGCCACCAAAAAAGGCTATTAATAACAATTTTTAGGAATCTTGGGTAGTAGTACAGTTAAGGGGGCAAGTGTGGAGTCAAGAATATGTTGGAAAAATAGAAACCCTAGCTTATTTGGGGTTACACAAGGCAGATGATTCTAGAGTCTTGTCATAGGAAGCTGTAATGTGTTGCAGCCTGTGGAGGGTGTGCAATTTCTGTTGTTGTGTGTTTTATGATTTACCCCCTTCATCAAGTGGTATTAGAGCAAGGGTTCCTGAGTGTGTAGATAGATCACCAATTGTTAGGCAGTTTGTACCAGGACCTGAGGTTGTGGGTTTGCTACGAAGATCAAGATGCCTCCACAAAGAAATTGTATTGGGAGGAATGCTTTGATGGAAGAGGGTTTTAGAGCCATGCAAAGGCAAATCAATACATTGCAAGAGGAGCTGCGAAGAGGGTTTGATCTAAGAACAAGAGAAGAAAGCGAGGATGAAGCTGAAGAAGATCTATCTGAGGAAGAACAAGAAGCTGCATGAGATCCTGCAAAAGTTAGGTTGTTGAGGGTCATTTCAAAAATCAGAAAGAGGCCCAGGATCGAAGTTTCTACATGTTATGGACATTTGAATGCAGAACAACTTATTGATTGGATCAATGACATGGAGGAGTATTTTGAGTATGAAGATGTGGAGGACCCAAATCGGGTCAAGTTTTCAAAAACCAAAGTTGAAGGGCCACGCCAGTATTTGGTGGAAGGAGGTCCAATTAGAGAGGAATAGAAGAGGAAAAGGAAAGATCACTAGATGGGATCAGATGGTGGAGAAACTGAAGAAGTAGTTCATTCCTGTGGACTATGAGATGGAGTTGCTGAAGAAGCTGCAAGGACTGAAGCAAGGTAACAAGTCTGTTAAGGAGTATACAGAAGAGTTTTATAAGATTACTATTAGGATGGGCCATGTAGAGCCCAACAAGGAGAAGGTAGCTTGTTACATTAATGGGTTAAGGCCAATTATTCAAGAGGAGATAAGCCTAGTCAAAATGACCACCATAGAAGATGTGTACCAATTTTCCCTAAAGGTGGAAGAGAAGCTGAATAAAAGATTCGAATGCAAGCAAAGGGGAAGAGGTCAAGGCAGAAGGATTGGTGGAAGACCCTATGGAGGCTGTAATGAAGATCAAAAGAAAAGTGAAGAAGTTAGCACCAGTCGAAATCAGAGAGGGGATAATGCTTACAGCCCTCATGACCAGAACAATGGTGAACAAAGAGGAAGAGGAAGAGGTAGACCTGGGCAAGGACCCGGAAGAGGAGGTTTCAGAGGAACCTGTTTCCAATGTGGAGAAGAAGGACATTGAGCATAGGAGTGTCCACAACATCAAAGAAGGACAAATAGAAGACCTGAAGGTAATGTACGAGTTGTAAGTGTCGATGAAGATGCACAATCTAAGCACTCTGAAGATGCTGAAAGGGGAGAAACCCTAGTTGTCAGAAGAACTTTGTTGAATGAGGAGAAAGAACCCAATCAGAGGAAGAGTTTATTCTGCACAAGATGCAAATGTGAAGGTAAGTGTTGTCATATTATTATTGACAGTGGAAGCTGTGATAATCTTGTTTCAGAGGAGATGGTTGACAAGTTGAAGTTGATAAGAAGAAAGCATCGGCATCCATATCAGATTGCATGGTTGTAGAAGGACCATAGAGCTTTGGTCAATGAGTAGTGTTTAGTGAAGTTCAAGATTGGGGACTACCATGATGAGGTGTTGTGTGATATCATACCGATGGATGCATGTCATATGCTATTGGGGAGGCCGTGGCAGTATGATAGGAGCGTTGTCCATGATGGCCATGCAAACACATATTCCCTAACAAAGGATGGAGTTCGTCATAAGTTGAAGCCCTTGAAGGAGGTGGAAGAAAAGGTATGTAGTACTGCCAGAAATTTATTGGTAGATGGTAGGAAATTTTTGGAGGGTATGAAGCATAAGCGTCATTGCCTTGCATTGATTCATAAGATTAGTCAAGAGAAATGTAAAGATGTACCAGTAGAAGTCTCAGATATGTTGGAAGAATTTTAGGATATTATCTTTGATAATGTATCAAAAGGTTTACTACCAGTGAGGAAGATAAGTCATCAAATGGATTTGATAGCAGGAGCTAGTTTGCCAAATAAGGCAGCCCACAGAATGACTCCAGTAGAGAATGAAGAGTTGAACAGACAAGTTCACGAGCTATTAAGGATGGGGCTGACAAGGGAGAGCCTGAATCCATGTGCGGTACCTGCAGTACTAGCACCAAAGAAAGATGGACAGTGCAAAATGTGTATAGATTCTTGAACCATAAATAAGATCACGATCAAGTACAGGTTTCCATTGCCAAGAATGGATGACATAATGGATTGTTTGAGTGGAGTCAAGTACTTCACAAAGATTGACCTGAAGAGTGGGTATCACCATATCCAAATCAAAGAAGGAGATGAATGGAATACAACCTTGAAGACAAAGGAGGGTTTGTATGAGTGGTTAGTCATGCCATTTGGGCTAACCAATGCACTGAGCACATTCATGCAGTTCATGAATGAGGTATTGAAAGAATTTTTGGGAAGCTTTGTTATTGTTTATTTGGATGATATTTTAATTTTCAGTATGACTTGGGATGAGCATATGATGCATAACAGAAGAGTTTTGGAGAAGCTGAGGGAGGAGAAGTTTTTGATCAATCTAAAGAAATGTAGCTTTGTGAAGAAGGAGTTGGTATACCTAGGATTTGTTGTCTTAGAGGAAGGTCTTAAGATAGACCCAGAAAAAGTAAGGGCTATCATTGAATGGCCTACACCAAGGAGTGCCATAGAGGTATGATCTTTTCATGGTTTGGCAAGTTTTTACAGAAAGTTTATCAAAAATTTTAGTAGCATTTGTGCACCCCTATGATGTGGAGCCTCATTCGGTAACACTTACTCCCTCTTCACTTGGGCCGACAGTCAATTTAACCGTCGTCAAACTCTCATCGCTGTGACCTTTACCATCGGTGAACACTTAGAACATGTTGCCGGTACATAGATACACCAACTTAGTATATGCTTGGCGTGACTTGCTACTACCGATGGTCTAATGTTCTATACCCTGATTCACTGTTACAACTGGTCACCGCTTATATCCGACGGAAGATACATCCTCAATATACATTCCCCACACTCATCGGCAAGACCTAGATCATCAGCGAACTCCTTGTTTGTTCTCTTGATATTCCAATATGTATTATCTTCGGTGAGACCCTACTTGTCGGCAAGCACGCACAACTTTTGGTTGATGTGCTTTGTCACCCCGATCTGAATCTTAGGCCATGACTTCCGTTCAGCGGCTCGAACCTCCCTTTGGCCAGACTATCATTGTCGCTCTTAGCGAGGAATGTTTCTTCGATGGCCTTTGTCTCACCGATAACAACTCCAACTCCTCCGATCCAAACCCTAACACATGGAGATGCTAGGTCAACCTATTGTGCACCTCACATTGTCCGGATCCTTTGCACCGCCAAACAATGAAACAACACAGGAAACAAACGAATATGATACAACGAAGCCATTCCATTGATTTTGACAGAAATCTCACCAGTGGAATGCTTCACATTGACATTTTGTAACAATGAAATTATAGAAAGGAAAAGAAATCTACAGCTATGCAGTTTGTAATTACAGAGAACAGAAACAAATTGACAACACAGAATAGTACGATTTCTCCTTAACACAATGCATGACTACATTCGGCTCTTCTTTGATCTGATTACAACAATTACAATGCTTAATTTTGTTCACTTCCCTAGTTTTATAAACTCACCAGAGGAATGCCAACCCTATTCCAAGTGGTTGGGAGAAGAATTCCATGCAGCTGGGAGAAAACTAACCATCTCCAAGTGGCTGGGAGACCAACCGTCTAACCAATAACGATGCACCCTAAATTACTTGGGACTTACAAAGTTTGTTCTAAGTCTAGATACAAACAGAAATGACATGCATTGGTCAGATAGACCTTATTACAACACAAAACCTGATCTTCTAAACAAACATGAATTTAAATGCCTCATGGAGGCCACCTTGTGTTAGGTGCTCCTGCACCATACACCCCACCTAGAAAAGAACTCATGTCCCATGAGTTGAGTTTGTGTCTTTCACCACCATCATCCTTCACTGTATCATGCCTTCCCCACGATCTCTGGACTGCAAATTGCTTCCATGGAATCAAAAATTCATGCCTAGCATTGTAGGCTCTACTCACACCATGCCATGAGTGAGTGCTTGCAACCAAACTTGGATGTTGTACACCATGATTGCTTATTGTCATAACTACTTGAACACTTGCATTCAAAATTGTGTTTGATGCATCTTGTACTACTGCTATGGTAGAATAAATGTTTGCCTTCCAACTCTTGTTGGATCTAGAGGACAAACAATGGCCCCTACTATGATAGCATCCTCTTCTTTCCAATCAACTTGTGGCTGCTTGCAGACTTGCTCTTTGACCTTCGTCTGATCCATCTTAGACATTACCATTTGATCTCCACCATTCAAAATGGAAATCACCTTCAAACTGTGGTCTTTGGTAACCTCACTCCGTGAGGTATCCTCAACTTTCCTTGTCTCTTCTTCATGCATCTTCACAAACTCTTTCTTACCCACCAAAATGATCTTGGCTGCCTTCTTTGCTTCAGCATCCTCCTACAATGGTGTCATAAAAAAAGTCTTCCCATCCTTCTTGATGGTGTATGTGTTAGCATATCCATCATAGAATGCTTGCCTATCAAATTGCCATGGCCTACCTAAAAGTAGGTGACAACACTCTATGGGCAAAATGTCTCATAAAATTCTCTCCTTATATTCTCCAATCTAAAAATCAACATATGCTTGTTCATCTACCAAAAGTGATTGGCTATCACTTACCCAAGATGCTCTATAAGGAGTTTGATGAGGAATCCTTTCGATGTTCAATTTATCCACCATTTCCCTAGACACCATATTATCTGTTGAACTAGAATCTATGACTACCTTGCATATTTTACCCTTGCTTTTGCAACTGATCTTGAAAAGTGCTCTCCTTTGTGATGGTTCAGTCTGCACTAGTTCTTGGAGAAGTGTCCTCTTGATCATTAGATTTTCTCCCACTTTTGATGTCAAATTCACTTCAGGAGATGTTACACTCCTTGCATCCTTTTGAGTCAATGTGGTTCTTCTCTCATTACCATGAGAAGTTGAGGCCTTCTCTGGACACTTATAAGCTGTATGCTCTATCTGATTACAATTATAGCATCTCATGTTGGAGAACTTGGATCCTCTGTCTGATCCATTTGTCCCACCTCTTTCATTTGGACTTCTTCCTCAGTAGCCTCCTTTGCTACTTGAGTCTCCAACTTGCTCTTCTTGGCTAGACTCACCACTAGGCCTCTGGTTAGGACTTCTTCCTCTAAAACTGCCTCTAAAATTTCTGTCACCTCTTCCTTTACTTTGCTGCTCACCTTTCCTCTTCAGCTTCTCTTCAGCTCTTAATGCTACTTGAAAGCATTTTTCCACAGTTTTAGGGGTAAACAAACTTATCTCATCTTGAATATTGATCCTCAGACCATTTAGATACCTTGCTACCTTGGCTTTTTCATCCTCCATGTACCCACAACGAAGAGTGTCTTTGTGAAACTCCTCGGTGTAAGTAGCCACATCCATATCTTTTTGCTTAAGGTTCTGTATTTTCCTGTAAATCTGCACCTCATAGTCAGATGGAAGGAACTGGGATTTGATCTTCTCCAGCATTCTACTCCACGAAGAGACCATATGTTTCCCATTATTTACCCTCTCTCCTTGGGTGTAATTCCACCATGTAAGGGCAACACCTTTGAGTTTAGTTTTTGCAAACTTAACCCTCTTACTTTCAGGAACTTCCTTGTATTCGAAGTAGTTGTTCAGAGCCTCAATCCATTTCATGACTTCCTTAGCATTCATCTTCGTACTGAAGATGGGGACATCTATCTGAGCCTCCAAAGAGTCCTTGCCAATTGCCTTAATGGCTTCCAGGAATTGCTTTTGTTCAACCGATATCTTTGCCTCTTCTTGTTCCTCTTCTGCTTCCTCTATCCTTTTTCCTATTTTCATTGCCTTCAATTCTTCTTGGAGTGCTTCCCTAACTCCATTTTTGATCATCTCTTCCATCTCTTGAAATTTCTTGACCACTTCGATGGTCATCCCCTTTGGAGGCATATCGCTAGCCTCTCCTTTGCTCTCCCTGTCTGACATAAACACTCACAGACAACACCAACACTTCTACAAATCCTCAATTCGACTACAACACAATGCTCAATTGGCTATCCATCCCACACACTGCTTCACAGACCCATTCCTCTTGTCCAATAGTAGATCCTGGAGATGCACTACCACTTTCTCTCTCAGTGGCCTCACTCTGCACCGTCTTCCAGACAAACCTCTATTGGTAAATGGTCTTGACAGTCCTCATCATCGTCTACCCACACACTACAGGAGTCCTATTCCTTCTCACAACTAGATGGCATGAGCATCTACAACAGCCTGGCAACTACTGTCAGCCTTCAAAATACCTTCTATGATCTCTGCTTTCAAAATGGTCACCAACCAAACATTTTGGTTCAACTTGTTAGGGTAAAATGTGGATTAATCAAATGAACAATAATAAACCCAAACATCAACAGAATAATGAAAACAAGAAAGATTGAATAAAATGAAGCAATGAAAAATGCAATGCAAACCTTCCGTGTTCCAAAGCTTCTGTTGTTTGCCTATTACAATTGTCCTTTGCTGATGAAGTAGGCCCTCAGAGAGTGCACTCTTTTAGCTGCATTGTAGGATGCCGATAGTAAATGGTTGTGATAATGAATATGCCAAGAAGATGAGCTTCGAAGCAACAATGGTGATCTCAAGCAAATAGTATTGGGGTGCCAAAGGCATGTGGGTAGAATTCTGCAGAGTAACAATACAAATAGCCTGGATGAATAGAATGGAGGGATGAAGCTTCTTTTATAGACTCAAAAGAATGGGAATCAACGGTTGAGAAGAAGTGTGATGATCAATGGCTGAGGATGGTTGAGGAATGTGCAACCGGTGGAAATAAGACAAGTGTCTCAGCTCCATCATGAAAGAGGAGATGTGACAACATTGATTGGAGAGTTAACTCCTTTAACTGAACAGTTAACATACTTGATTAGTCAGTTGGAAGAATGGATTATGGGATTGACTGGATTGATTGAGGGATTAACTCAATTGACTGGTTAGTTAACACTTTTGATTGATTAGTTAACTAACTTTTGATTTGAGAGGAAATAGGACATGTGGGTGAGGGGGAAAATAGGTAATTAAATATTTAATATATTTAATTACATGTGCAACCCGATGAGGTGGACAAGGTGAGGTGGAAAAGTGAGGTGTAAGTGTGAGGTGGATTTTTGGAATTAGAACTTAGGATAGAGGAATTTGGATAAATTAAATAATTTAGGATTATTTAATTGTGTTGGACATTTAGAAGAATTTAGGGAATTTAATTAAATAAATTAGTTTTATTTAATTATGGAATAGTGAATTGATTAAATAAATTTGGAATATTTATTTAATTGATAGAAGAATGGAATAAATATTTAGAATATTTATTTAGAATGAATCATGTCATTTTTAGGCGTATACATTTTGTCCCTCTTTGATGCAATGTAGTTTACAGCGTTGCTACAAAGAATAAATAGTCTGATAATGATGCATGCCCTAGTTTGCCTCTGGTATAGGTTTAACGATAGGATGCCCCCTCGAGAGATTGGACGGGGAGAAGGCAGAAGGCGTGAGATGGACAATCTCACGATGAAGAAGGTTAGGTTTGAAGAAAATGGGTGAAGAAAGAGCCGAATGATACGTGATGTAAGATGGAATGATGACACACACAAGCAAGCAAGCAAGTATGCACAAATGACACAAGAACAAACAAGGTATTGCCCCTGTCAAGCGGTAAACCAACGATATACTAATAACGATATACAATAATGTTGTCATGGTGGGGAATGATATATCCCTAGACCAACACGGTAGGCATGTTGTCATGGCGGGGAATGATAGATCCCTAGAGCAACATGAAGGATAGTGTCTGGTTTCAGGAAATGAAACATGTCATGTAAGATGCGTGTGTTGGTCTGATTTCGATAATGCAACATCTTGTATAAGACAATTGATTGATTAACTAATCGAGTTGGTTTACAACCAGACAAGGATCAAGACCACTAATTGTGATTGGATCATTTGTGCAAGATTGACTTGACTTGATTGGTATGGATTAAGGATGGACCTGCATTTGGATCATTTCTCGGGTTGACTAAAATTGAGAAGAATGGATCACAACGATAGATGGAATACTGATTGATAGAAGAATGACTCGATAGAAGGACTCACAAGCTTTTATTTGTATTGATACTCTGCATTGTTTGGATCTTTTATTGCATGGGATATGGATGAACGAATGTGTGTATGGATATAGGATGGATGCTTTGCTATTGGAGTGCTTTATTTTATCATTGGGCATTTTTTTGGTACTTTTTCTGAAATGTTGTAAGGTAATACAAGCATCTAGGTATAATTGAACCGAGATGACATGAGTACTGCTTACATGGATTTTGATTTAGCAAGTTAATACAAGCATCTAGGTATAATTGAACCGAGATGACTTGAGTATTTCTTACGTATCAACAAACAAGGATTGCCCCCGTTCATGTTAGACCTTTGATGTCCTCGATGATCTTTTGCCGATCATGTCTTTAGACAAGGCTTCACATTACTAAAGTTTAAGCCACAAACAATAAACAAAGAAAGTAATCATGCCCTCATAATAGCATCTCTAGCTTTTGGCATCCTTAAGTAGCATAGAAAGACATGATAACAAAAATCAAGACTCAATAACATAACCATGATTTCAATCCGTAAAACATTCTTGCATTTAGATGTGATTTCCTTGCTATAATTTAGATAGAATCAGTTAGAAGACCTTGGGTAGGTGCTTTGCTTTAGATAGGTTAAGATGTTCATAGTCAAGATTTTTGCTTGAAGCACGGGCTCTGCTTGCATTTGCTTGTTTGGTGAGAAGATTGCACAATCCTTATTGGGGAGACGAACCCTAAGGGACTGACCTAGTGCCTTGGGGGCGCATTGCTAAATGGCCTTGCCTACATGACGACGCAGAGGCAACGTAGTTCAGGGTAAACCCTAACGGACCTAAGATATGGATTAGTTGAGACACACTATGGAACAGATAGGGATCAGACATAGGACAGATATGGATCGGACAAGACACAATATGGAACAGATATGGATTAGGCAAGACACGATATGGAACAGATGATACCAATGACAAGGAAACACCATGGATAGATAGATTTACGGGTGATAAAGAATGGAATGGGTAGGTATGAGGATGGGCAATAGTGGATAGAAGGAAACAAGGATGTGATCTCCAAGGACTATGTCGCATAAGAATAACATGCCCCATTGTAGGTAGAATACTTAGGATTTTTCATGGCAATGCTTATGACGATAGGAGGATGAGAGGATAACAAACGATTTGCATGGTTTGGAGGGGTAAGGTATGCCAAGAGACATCTAAAACATTTGTCAACATTGTGCCCCCAATCTTTATCAAGACCAGAGAATAGAGGAAAGGAAGATTAGGTGGATGGATGGGATAGTATAGTTATGCAATGGATAGAGGATAGGATAGGAAATGGTATGAAAGGAAACTGGTAGGAGAAAAGTGATATGCTAATGAGACAAGGTGCCCCCAAGTGTAGGTGACATAGAAGATCAACTTACACATGACGCTTGTTTGCTAGGTTTTCATCATGGTACTTATCCAAGGCGCCTGTTTGCTAGGTTTTCACCATTGGATGAAGGGATTTTTCTTTACTTTTTTCTTTTTTTTCTTCTTTTTTTTTGTTTTGAAATATTTGGGTAGGAAAACGTGGATATGGAAGGGAGAGACTCAGGGATCTAGTTCCGTAAAAGGTGACAGTCCCACTAGATGGATGTTGTCGCATGGATGGTTTCAAGCGTTCTCATAGATGTAGGTAGGGAATTGCATGAAAGTGATATGGCGTAGGTAGATAGTGGATTACAATGCAGAATATGGAGGGAAGGTTTATGCAAAAGCATGGACCATAGGAATAGGATGAGGAAGATATGTAGGATAATAGTGGAAGGAAGGGGAGATGGAGGTATATGAAAATGTTGTGGAATGGAAGGGAATCATGACCAACGATTGCACATACCATGATAAACATTGAAGTTGGTGATGGGAAAGTAGTGTAGGAAGCAATAGAGACTTTTGTTTGTGGATGAAGGACTTAGGCATGTAGGAGTCCACATAGATTGAGTATTTTTCTGATTTTTGTTCGTCATGTGGGATGGAAGAATTTGAGACTTATGGATGGAATGGGAGAAAGTAGATGGTTGAGATTCTTGAGAGGTGGATGCCTCATGTATCTTGAGGGCTTGTTTCTTAGGTACCCAAACCATTGTATTTTTAGATAGTACCTGTGGAGGCATGGGCTTGGGTGTAGGCAGCTTTTGTGCAGCTTCAGAGGTAATTATTTGTTGGATGCGGACTCACACCTTTTTTAGTTTGGAATATAAGTGTGTGGAGGCATGTAGCTCTGGAGAAAGATGTTTCTTTGATTCTTGGCCTTTGTATCCTAGGTCATGAGGACTCTTAGCATTTTTGACTTTATCGGTAGAGGTATCCTGATTTTTATTGTTGAATTCCCATGGGATGGTGGAAGTGGAGTTGGAGGACGTTCTTTGTTTAGACCACATGTGCATTTGTTGGCCATGATTGGGATTGTTAGAAGATTCAGAGATGGATGAATAAGGTGTTGGAAGAAGTGGTGGTAAAATGTATGGAGGGATATTAGGAGTTGAAAGTAGCGGAGGTAGATTGGATGGTGGAAGGTGTATGGTCACAAGCTTTTGACAATGGTAGGATGATGGAGGTGGAATGGCGACATATGTTTTGGGGATATGATATGGTTTGTGATGGAAAGTGGTGGATTTTGAAGGAGTGGAAGAAGTACCAACATCTTGAGATTGTGCACCTTGGGTTATGTATCCAAGGCCATATGAAGGAGGAGGAACATTGACATGGACAGGCTCCAAAATACCTTGTTCATGAAGGCCTAAGCCTTTACCTTGATAGTTCATATGTTGGAGTATGTGGTGGACAATGGGATTATGTGTAGGTGGAACACTAGACATAAGTTCCTTAGTGGATGGAGAAGATGAGATAGAGGATAATGGTGGCTAGTGTTCTAAGGAGGAACACTCATGAATAAAGGCAGTAAGACCAAGAATATATGGTGGGGGATTTATAGCATGGTCGATAATGGATGGTGGAGGAGTATTTTTTGTTTGATCTTCTATGCTTGCTTGGGAGGCAAGTGTCTCATCAAGGGAAGTGGAAGTTACTAGCTCTTGGGTAGGACTAGATGGGGTTATAAGCTCAGGACCATGGAACACATAAAGTGGGCTTAGAGGATCCTCATGGTCTGCTTGATCATAGATAGGCTCTCCATCATAGATGGGATCTTGATCATAGATAGGATTTAGCGTGATGGGATTAAGGTGCTCTTGTATATGTTCTTCATCAATGATAATATCTTGATCATGGAAAGGATATAGGTTATGGAGAGGTTGGAATTGGATCTCTAGCTCATGTGTAGGATCAAGTTGCTCATGGATAGCTTCTTCAAAGATAGTATCTTGATCATAGAAAAGATAAAGGTTATGTATGGGACGGAATTAGATTTCCTTCTCATGTATAGGTGGTGGGAGATGGATAGGATCAAGTGGCTCATGGAGAGGTTCATTATTATGGATATCATCTTGATCATGGAAAAGATACATGTTATGGATAGGTTGCAAGAAAGTGATTTGATCTTGACTTAGACTAGGGATTAATGTTTCCTCATGCTTAGGATTAGACTCTTGACATACCTTTTGGGTTGCTTGAATGGAAGTAGATAGCTCTTGGATAGCTTCTTGGTTGACAACATAGATGTTTGATGGACCTTGACTCTGGCGCATGGTAGAAGGCTCTTTGATAAGCTCAAGGAATTGGGGATCGCATGAAGGGGTTGTAGGATTTGACATGTTATTGGAAGCAACTTTTGTAAGGTCAAGGACCAAAATTTGGGGACATAGTTGATTCCCTGTTAGTAGCCCTTGGATCACATCCTTCGTAGGTGTATGGGTAGACGAATGAGGGGATTTAGCTTTCTCCCAAGCTTTTCTCTGGTTGTATAAATTTGGAAAAACTCTTTCCCACCACTCATCTGATTCTTTTTTGGTCATCCATTTAGAGTTTGAGGAACTAGATGGTGGTGTTGGTGTAGAACTGGTACATTTTGGAATGTGTCTTAGAAGGTGGCAAGGGAGGACTAGTAGATGGAGTGGTATAGGATTTCTAACTTAAGGTGGTGCTTGCCTTGTCATGAGTGTCATTAAGATGGGAAATAGATGTATAAGTTCGGGGCGAGGTGTAGCTAGTACTGGCACGTTCGGCTTGCAAGATTGCCATTTCTTGTTGTCTGACTTGGAGTTCTTGAGCAATTGCTATACGACCTTGGGGTGAGGTGTCTAGGGTTAATTGTAATTTTAGGTATTTGAGTTCTTGAGCAAGCTCTTCTAATTCAGTTTTCATCTCCATAGAAACTGACACAAGACTGAAAGGGGTACTCAGAAAGGTGGAAATTTTTTCCTCAAAAATAGTGCAAATGCTCACTGTCATGGATGCGCAAAAACAAATGCGCATCAGAAATGAATATATGCACTGGAAGTTGCAGTATTTGCACCATACTAGTGGAAAATAAATGCATAGTAATAGTTTGTATATGCGCAACAAGTCTACACATATGTGCAGCAAGTCGACACAAATGCGCAGCAGAAATGGGTATAAGTGCAGCTCTATTTTTTGGCAAAATTATTGGATTTTTCTAGTGTTTTGGGTATTTTTGGCTGGAAAAAGGCCTTCTTGGTCTGATTTTATGAATTAACAGCAAGAAAACATAGCAAGCACAAAGAATATTTTATAGTTTTTCATTGTTGTTTTTGGTTTTTTCGACTCTATTTTAGACTAAACTGAAACAAAAGCAAGCACAAAGATCCTAGGCTAGAAATTGATTACAAGGGTTTTTGGCCACTAGAACAAGAGGTTTTTAATGAGGGCAACCATTTTAGTGGTTACACATGCGGCGGCACTACTCTCTGTTATGGAGTCTCCCAGCCTCAAAGGGTTACGCCTTAGAGGGTTTTGGGGGAGGTTGGCTGTCGGTGTAACACACCAGCACTTGTTGCAGGAGGTTTTCACCTCAAGCACATTTTTTTTAAGTGGATTGGTAGGGCTTGGCTTTAGCCTGTTTCCACTCAGGGTCGTTCCCACTTGGACAAGCGTGCATCCAAGGGTAGGCCCCTCCTAAAGGTTAAACAAATGGAATAACAAGTCTGGCACTCTGATCACCCAGTAAAGGGGAGAGCATAAGCCTATTGTCATTCGTCAAACACAGAAGACACTAATTAATCCAACCTAGTTAAAAGTAGAAAAACTAAATGAGCTAATATTACTTGTGCACTCACACTGTTGTTAACTTTGAAGTGGTTAAAAAGATAGCATTGTTCATTACCGTTTGTGAGATAGCAATAATCTAACTATGGAAGATAGCATTATGTAGATATTGCAATGGTTCAATTACTCTCTTCCTAGTTAAGGCTATGTGGAATTTGTATGAACGTTCATTTTATTGTCCTTTTATAAATTGAAGTGTGAGTTTAGTAAATGCAGCTAGATGAGTCTAAACGAGTGGCCTAACCTGCAAAATAGATCCAGAGTATTCTTGCAAAGATGTTAGCATTAGCAAAAATCTTCTAAAAAATCCTAAAATCACTACCTACTACAGAAGCACCACTTCAGAGACTGAATGCACAGAAACAGTCAACAGAAATTTGCATTTTTCTAACCCTAGTTTGTAAAGATTTGGATAAAACTGTATGTAGATGATCTCTTAGCTCAAATCTAACCTCACCATTGCATTCGGGGGGGCATTTCCATAAATTTTGAGTACAAATTTGCCTAGATTTCATGAAAAATAGAGCATTTGGTGAAGAAAACAATGTTTCTAAAATTCACTGCCAAACAGATGCGCTACAGGAAGTAACATATGCGCTGCAGGATGTAACATATGTGCTGCAGAATTTAACATATGCACTGTAGGATAACAGATGTGCTGTAGAATGAAACAAATGCACTAAAATAGAGCGTATATGCGCAGAAAGAACATATGCACCGTAAAAGAAGGTATATGTGCTGGAACAGTGTTTAAAAGCGCACTAAGAACGAATAGATGCGCAGGAATAAATATGCACCGTAGAAATGGATATATGCATCGCAGGAATACACAGAAGCATAGAAATGATGGATGCACTATAACAGTGCGCAAAAGTGCAGCTAAAAAGCACAAATGCACAGAAATGACAGAAGCACCGTAACAGTGGGTATATGCACCGTAGAAATGTTCAAATGTGTTGAAGTAGCCTGTGCGTGACCTTGCGTGACCTGTACGGAACCTGTCTTCAAAAAAGCTCAGATTTTGATGAGACGGTGGCTGCCAAAAATGTTAGGGTAAAATGTGGATTAATCAAATGAACAATAATAAACCCAAACATCAACAGAATAATGAAAACAAGAAAGACTGAATGAAATGAAGCAATGAACAATGCAGTGCAAACCTTCTGTGTTCCAAAGCTTCTGTTGTTCGCCTATTACAATTGTCCTTTGCTGATGAAGTAGGCCCTGAGAGAGTGCACTCTTTTAGCTACATTGTAGGATGTCGATAGTAAATGGCTGTGATAATGAATATGCCAAGAAGATAAGCTTTGAAGCAACAATGGTGATCTCAAGAAAATAGTATTGGGGTGCCAAAGGCACGTGGGTAGAATTCTGTAGAGTAACAATACAAATAGCCTGGATGAATAGAATGGAGGGATGAAGCTTCTTTTATAGACTCAGAAGAATGGGAATCAACGGTTGAGAAGAAGTGTGATGATCAATAGCTGAGGATGGTTGAGGAATGTGCAACCAGTGGAAATAAGACAAGTGTCTTAGCTCCATCATGAAAGAGAGGATGTGACAACATTGATTGGAGAGTTAACTCCTTTAACTGAACAGTTAACAGACTTGATTAGTCAGTTGGAAGAATGGATTATGGGATTGACTGGATTAATTGAGGGATTAACTCAATTGACTGGTTAGTTAACACTTTTGATTTGAGAGGAAATAGGACATGTGGGTGAGGGGGAAAATAGGTAATTAAATATTTAATATATTTAATTACATGTGCAACCCGATGAGGTGGACAAGGTGAGGTGGAAAAGTGAGGTGGATTTTTGGAATTAGAACTTAGGATAGAGGAATTTGGATAAATTAAATAATTTAGGATTATTTAATTGTGTTGGACATTTAGATGAATTTAGGGAATTTAATTAAATAAATTGGTTTTATTTAATTATGGAATAGTGAATTGATTAAATAAATTTGGAATATTTATTTAATTGGTAGAAGAATGGAATAAATATTTAGAATATTTATTTAGAATGAATCATGTCATTTTTAGGTGTATACACAACACTTTTCCTGCCTTCTTAGTGATAGAAATCAAATACACAACACCTCTGCCTAGAGCTTTCTTTAGGTCTGATACCAATATGATGGGGAGTCTCATATGGTAAGACTTCCTCCTTCTTCACTCAGGCCAACAGTCAATTTAACCGTCGCCAAACTCTCATCGCTATGACCTTTACCATCGGTGAACACTTACAACCTGTTGTCGATACGCTGATACACCAACTTAGTATATGCTTGGCATGACTTTCTACTACCGATGGTCTAACATTTCTATACCCTGATTCACCATTACGACTGGTCACCATTTGTATCTGACAGAAGATACATCCTTAATATACATTCCCCACACTCGTCGGCAAGACCTAGATCTTTGTTAAACTCCTTGTTTGTTCTCCCGATATGCTGATATGCGTTATCTTCAGTGAGACCCTACTTGTCAGCAAGCATACACAACTTCTAGCTGATGTACTTTGTCACCCCAATCTGAATCTTAGGCCGCGACTTCTACTCAGCGGCTTGAACCTCCCTTTGGCCAGACTATCCTTGTCGCTCTGAGCAAGGAATGTTTCGTCGATGGCCTCTGTCTCATCGATAATAGCTCCAACTCCTCTGATCCAAACCCTAGCACATGGAAATGCTAGGTCAACCTACTGTGCACCTCGCACTGTCTAGATCCTCTGCACCACTGAACAATGACACAACACAAGAAACAAACGAATATGATACAATGAAACCATTCCACTGATTTCGATAGAAATATCACCAGTGGAATGCTTCACATCGACATTTTGCAACAACAGAATTACAGAAAGGAAAATAAATCTATAGCTATGCAGTTTGTAATTACAGAGAACGGAAACAAATTGACAACACAGAATAGTACGATTTCTCCTTAACATAATGCATGACTACATTCGGCTCTTCTTCGATATAATTACAAAAATTACAATGCTTAATTCTATTCATTTCCCTGGTTTTATAATCTCGTCAGAGGAATGCCAACCCTATTCCAAGTGGTTGGGAGAAAAATTCCAAGTGGCTAGGAGAAAACTAACCATCTCCAAGCGGTTGGGAGACCAACCGTCTAACCAATAACGATGAGCCCTAAATTACTTGGGACTTACAAAGTTTGTTCTAAATCTAGATACAAACAGAAATGACATGCATTGGTCGGTTAGACCTTATTACAACACAAAACCTGATCTTCTAAACAAACATGAATTTAAATGCCTCATGGAGGCCACCTTGTGTTAGGTGCTCCTGCACCACCCTGACTGAGACAATGAGAGGGGATAGAAAAGAGTTCAGATGGACTAAAGGAGCAGACAAAAGTTTTGACACATTGAACAAGAAAGTTACAGAGCAACCTATTTTGGCACTTCCAGATTTCAATAAAGTATTTCAGGTAGATTGTGATGCTAGTGGTAGTGCTGTAGGAGCTGTTTTGAGTCAAGAAGGTAAGCTCATTGCCTATTTTAGTGAGAAGCTTAATAATGCCAAGAAAAAGTATTCTGTTTATGATCAGGAGTTTTATGCTATAGTTTAGGCTTTAAAGAAATGGAGACATTATTTGTTGCCAAAGGAGTTTGTTTTATATACTGATCATCAAGCTTTGCAGTATCTTAATAGTCAACGAAAGTTGAACCAGAGGCACTTAAAATGGGTTGAGTTTTTGCAGAGCTATACTTTTTCGTTGAAACACAGGAGTAGGAAGTCGAACAGAGTTGCAGATGCCTTGTGCAAAAGGCAAAATTTGTTGACAAAAATGAAGATAGAGGTTGTTGGGTTCGATGAGCTCAAAAGTTTGTATCTTGAAGATCTAGATTTTGCAGAGGCTTGGAAAGCTTGTTTGAAACCTGTTACTTTGGATAGGACAAAATGGTTGGATTTCATAATCCAAGATGCAATGTTGTTTAGAGGAAGCCAGTTGTGCATTCTGAGGAGTTCCATGAGAGAGAACCTGATTAAGGAAAAGTATAGTGGAGGATTGGCTGGACACTTTGGTTGAGGTAAGACCATTGCTATTGTTGGTGAAAATTATTATTGGCCACAGTTGCAGCAAGATGTGAGGAAATTTTTGTAGAGTTGCAGAGTATGTAAGATGACAAAAGGAGCAAGTTAGAAAACAAGTCTATATCAGCCAGTACCTATACCAGAGAAGCCATGGGATGAAATTAGTATGGATTTTGTTCTTGGTTTACCAAGGACATAGAGAGGACATGATTCCATTTTTGTGGTGGTGGATAGATTTTTGAAGATGGCACATTTCATTCATTGCAAGAAGACTAATGATGCTCTTCATATTGTCGAATTATTTTTCAGGGAGGTGGTGAGATTACACGGTCTACCAAAGAGCATAGTTTCAGATCGAGATACCAAGTTTGTTGGTTATTTCTGGAGGACATTGTGGAAGAAGTTGAAGATAGATTTGAAATTCAATTTTGCACACCATCCACAGACTGATGGATAGATGGAAGTGGTGAATAGGAGTTTGGGTAACCTGCTACAATGCTTAGTAGGAGATAAGCCCAAGGGATGGGATTGATTTTACCACAGGCTAAATTTGCTTACAACAATTCTATCAATAGGAGTACTGGTAAATCACCATTCTAGATTGTATATGGCAATAGCCCAAGAAATGCTTATGAGTTAAGAAAGCTGGACAAAGGAGAAAAGACAAGTGCTGAAGTTGAAGGCTTTGCAGAACATCTAAAGCATTTGCATGAAGAGGTGAAAAAGTACATTAATAAGCTGAATATTCAGTACAAGGCTAAGGTAGATTAGAAGAAGAGATATAAGGAGTTCTGGGTAGGAGATGAAATCATGGTTCACTTAAGAAAAGAAAGGTTCCCAATTGGAACATACAATAAGCTGAAAATGAAGAAATTTGGACCATGCCGAATTTTGAAGAAACATGATTTAGGAAATGCATATGAGGTAGAGCTGCCAAGTGGGATCAACATTTCCCCTATTTTCAACATTGCTGATTTATCAGAATATCATGAAGGTGGAAAAGAGGATGGACCAACAGAAGAACAATGGAGTATTATGGCATCTGCTTCAATAGAGGAGATAGAAGAGATCTTGGATAATCATGTGGGCAGAAGTACTCAGAATAGGCCATATGAAGAATATTTGGTGAAATGGAAAGGAAGGCATGTTGAAGATTCTTCTTGGTTGTCTAAGGAAGAGGTTGACCATTTGGGTTTTCCTCACACAAGCACCTGAAACGTGACAGGGTCACTTCTCAAATTACCTTGGGTGTCTGATGCAGGAGCATCCAGTGGTGTAAGGGAAATCTTGCATCACCTAAAAAAAGATGTGTTTCAAACTTCTTGATGTTCTTTCCATTTCTTTTCAAAATTTGTGGTTTTGGTTCCATAATCGCTTGAATAATGGTGTAGAACTTTCAGTTTTTCCAAACTGCTAAAAATAGCAACTTGCTATTTTTAGAAAGTTTGCATTTGCGCACAGATTGAAGTCAAAATTTACAGGAAGCTTCGTAACTTAAAAATAAGACCTTTGGCGAAGGAATCATGCAAAGATCATTTGCGAGATTAAAGATATTAAAGTTTCTATTTCCTGAAAAATGCCTAAAAATTATTCAAACTCAGGTTTGAGGCACTAAACGGCCTGGTACGAGCCCGAAAATAGCCAAAATCGGGAAAGCGATTTCCTAGTGCATAGAGAACTCCACAAGTTTTCTGACGCATAAAATGGTTCGTCAATCAGACACCCAGATCAAAACTTATGGCTCTCGGAAGTTGACCTATTTTTGGAGGGAGATGCAAATTTTGAAATTAGGTTGTTGGCTGCCAAAAAGCCTATTAATAACCATTTTTGGGAACCCTAGGTAGTAATAGAGTTAAGGGGGCAAGTGTGGAGTCAAGAATAGGTGGAAAAAATAGAAACCCTAGCTTTTGGGGTTACATAAGGTAGATGATCCTAGAGTCTTATGATAGGAAGCTATAATGTATTGCAGCCTGTGGAGGGTTGATTCTTTTGATTGTTTGAGCTTCTGTAATGTAATAAGTTGTCCAAATCAATAAAAGAAAGTTTTGTTTTCTATGTGTAATTTCTGTTGTTGTGTGTTTTATGATTTACCCCCTTCATCAAGTGGTATCAGAGCAAGGGTTCCTAAGTGTGTAGACAGATCACCGACTGTGAGGCATTTTGCACCAGGACCTGAGGTTGTGGGTTTGCTACAAAGATCAAGATGCCTCCATGAATAAATTGTATTGGGAGGAATGCTTTGACGAAAGAGGGTTTTAGAGCCCTACAAAGGCAAATCCATGCAATGGAAGAGGAGCTGCAAAGAGGGTTTGTGGTGCAGGAGCACCAAGAGTTTGGCACCATGTATATATTTTTGCATTTTTGGTGTGAAGTCCTTTTTTTTTTGTTTTTTGAAGGGAAAGAGCGGGACCAATGTATGAGCCTAGTGTTGAACCGTTGAACCTCATGCTGGAGGTTCAACGAGTTCATTTGGTTCAATCAAATGAACTTGCATTTGGTTCAATAGAGCACTGTTCAATGGAGAAGCCTAGCATTGAACTGTTGAACCTCATGTTGGAGGTTCAACGGGTTCATTTGGTTCAATGAAGTGGTGACCAACAGTGGCGGTGAGGAGAACCGGTGGTAGGGGAGTCAACAAATGCATATGAGAAGACATCGGTGTGATTGGGTGTATCGGTAGACAAGGGCCGAAGTTCCACCGAAGTAGTAAGTCTGGCCGATATATGACGATGAGAAGTTTGGGGAGACAAGTGCTTTTGGAGTGAGATTTCAAAGGAAGGCTGATAACGTAATGTTTGGCCAATAAGTGTAAGGAAGAAATCAAAGTCATCGGAGAGAGGTTGCATATTGGTGGGAGGAATTTGGAAGTGGTCGATAGTAATGTCTTTTGCCAACGGTTCAATGCTACCAATGGTTCAATGCCTTGTGTGTGAGGATTGTATGAATATACAAAAAACAAAAGCCAGCCACGAAGAGAACACAAAACATTTAGTAAAACCTAACCGAATGGATAGAAAACAAACCTAACTGCCCGATAACTAAAAAGATGAAGAATATAAAAAGATGTTTTTGCTTTGTAAAGAGGTTGGAAGTTGTTGGAAGTTTTTGGGATGTAAGAAGGAGAACTCTCATAAATATATTATTGACAGTTTGATCTGTTTGTGCATTTCTATAGAATTCTTGTATAATTTAATTTGAAGTACAGTAGTTAACTTTATTTCTGTTATTTTGTTTCTTTTTGTACAAAATGTCAATGTCTTGATGTCCTTGCAATTCCTCTGTACAGTCATGGAGGGCCATCAAGCAGAGATCTTATTTCTTGTTTTTCCTTTTGTGGTAATGGTTAGATTGTCAATGCAAGACAATAGGAACTTGTCCTAGGCAAGCTTTACCATAGCCCGGCTAGGCATGCAAGTTGTAGTCTAAAAGAGACAAGGGTGAAAATAGAGTAGGAGGAATTGAGTACCAAGCAATTAGAACCCTAGACCCAGAGAGGAGGGCTAATAACGGGCTCAAGAAGGCTATAAGCCTTGGAAGTTGAGAATCTTGGAAACAATGAGGACAAAGAAGAATGTCCTATACCAAGAAAGTAGTGTCTGTATTGAGAATAACAGATAAGTAGGCCTTTCACCTCTGTAATAGACTGTTTAGTTTGAGTTAGGCATTTTGGGTAGAAAATGTCTAAGAGCACTTGAATTGGTGGGGAATTGGGGTAATGTATAGGTCTTGAAGTGTTTCATTCAAGATAGGTTTTCTAAGTCCATAGTCCTCCCCATCAAATTGGTATCAAAGCAAGTTAAAGATTTGGGCTATTCTTAGATTAGAATAGAAGAAGTTGTATGTCATCACCAAGTTCGAGTGAGTCTATAGGTTCATCCAAGAAGATGGTGACTAACACAGAATTGGCAAAGAAGGTTGATGAACAAGAAGAGGAGAATAGGCTCCTATAGGAAATATTGGCAGAAATGGAAAGTAAACTGGTTGTAATGATGGAAAAGACTGAAGAAGTCAGTCAGAAAATTAAAAATTCTGAAGATAAGGAAAAATGTGTGTTTGTAGAAGATGAAGAGCCCACACCTAATCCTAAGATGGAAGAAGAACCTTTCTTGAAGGCCTTAAAAGCCATGAGTGGTAAGACATTGGAAGGAGTTCCTCTTTTTAGTGGAAAGATGGAACCTGATTTGGTTATGGAATGGATAGAAGGTATAGAAAATCACTTTGAATGCGATGGAGTGACTAAAGCACAAAAGGTGAAGGTGGCTAAATCAAGACTCAGAGGAGATGCTTTGACATGGTGGAAATTTGTTCAAACATAAAGAGAAAAGAAGGCAAGAAACCTATAGCTACTTGGAAAGGTATGGTGGCTAAAGTCAAAGAAGTCTACATGCTTGGAGGTTATGAAGTCTAGTTGCACAAGAAACGACAAAATTTGAGACAAAGAGAATTAGATGTCAATGCATACACTGAGGAGTTTCAAAAACTATGCTTGAGGTCTAAGGTGATGGAAGATGAAAATGTAAAAGTGGCAAGATATCTCAATGGTTTGAGGTGGAGTATTCAAGAGGAAATCAGCTTATTTAGTCCTATAATAGTGCATCAAAGCTATCAGCTAGCACTCAAGGTAGAGGAGAAGAGTAAGAAGAAACAAGAATCAAGTAATAGATTAAGAGGAAGAGGTAGAGACAACATAGGAAGAGGAAATTATTGTGGTAGGAACACTGATCAAAGGCCCCAAGGAGAATCCAAACTCATAGAGCAGAGTGGGGAGACTAGTAGTAGAGGAAACTACTGAGGAAGGGGATCTAGCAGAGGAAGATTAGGAGGATCAGGTAGAGGATCCTACTTTGCCACTATGAAATGCTACAATTGTGGTCAATTAGGCCATCCAGCATATAGGTGTCCTGATAAGGGCACATCTTCTTCTCAAGGAGTTGATAAAAGAAATCATTATGTACAAGATGATGCTTCAAGCAGCAAATCACCTGAAGTCAGTCTAGCCTTAGAAGTGGGAGAGAATATCATGGTAAGGAGAACTTTGATCAAAGAATCGGTGAAAGTTGAACCAAGCCAAAGGAGAGCTTTATTCAGAATCATATGCAAGATTATGAATAAGGTATGTCAAGTAATCATAGACTCAGGGTCTACTGATAACATAGTGTCTAATGAAGCAGTTGGAAAATTAAATTTGCAAAGAATACCTCATTCAAATCCATATAGAGTCACATGGTTAAATAAAGGTCAGCATGTGATAGTCAATGAGCAAACTTGGGTAGAGATTGGTATAGGTGGATACAAAGACAAGGTACTCTGTGATATCCTACCCATGGATGCATGTCATCTCTTATTGGGTAGACCATGGCAGTATGACCGAAAGGCCATACATGATGGTGAGAAGAATGTATATTCTTTTCAAAAAGATGGTGTCACATATAAAATTCAGTCATTGGAAGATGAAGAAGTAGGTAAGACTAAAAGTCCCAATGTCTTAATTGTGAGTGGTAAAGAGTTTTTGAACACTGGTTATGCTATCATAGTGAAACCTAAGGAGGAGCAAAAAGACAAAAAGGTAGTGGTCCCAAAAGAGGTACAAACTATACTGGAATAGTATAAGGACATAATTAGTGAAGGAACACAAGCAACACTACCTCCACAAAGAACTATTAGCCATTAGATAGGAACATCTCTGCCTAACAAGGCTCCTTATAAAATGACTCCAGAACAACATAAGGAGATAGCCAGACAAGTACAAGAATTGATTGACCATGGATTGATTAGGAAAAGCATAAGTCCTTGTGCAGTGCCTACAGTGTTGGTACCAAAGAAAGGAGGAACATGGAGACTATGCATAGACTCCAGAGCTATCAATAAGATCACCATAAGGTACAGATTTCCAATTCCTAGAATTGAAGATCTTATGGACTATTTAGGAGGGGCTAAATACTTCACCAAGATAGACCTGAAAAGTGGTTATCACCAGATCAGAATCAAGGAAGGTGATGAGTGGAAAACAGCCTTCAAGACCACAGAAGGACTATATGAATGGCTTGTTATGCCATTTGGTTTATCGAATGCTCCCAACACATTCATTAGACTCATGAATGAAGTCCTCACAGACTATATGGGTAAATTTGTAGTTGTTTATCTAGATGATATCTTAATTTTTAGTCAAACTAAAGAAGAGCATCTTGAACATGTAAATATGGTTTTGAAAAAGTTACATGATGAACAACTAACCATAAATTTGGAGAAGTGTGAATTCATGAAGCAGGAATTGGTATACCTTGGTTTTGTGTTTTCCAAAGGAGAAGTGAAGATGGACAAGTCAAAGGTAGAAGCCATATTGAATTGCCCTACTCCTAGAGCAGCAACTAAGGTGAGAAGTTTTCATGGCTTAGCTCAGTTTTATAGAAAATTCATAAAGAATTTTAGTGCTATTTGTGCACTCATGCTTGATACAATCAAAGATGGGGTAAAAACAAAGTTTCAATGGACACAAGTAGCTGATAAGAGTTTTGAATTGTTGAAGAAAGAAGTAGCCACACAGCCAGTGTTAGTGCTACCTAGTTTTGATAAGTTATTCACTTTAGAATGTGATCCTAGCAATATTGCAGTAGGTGTAGTACTCAGCCAAGAGAATAGACAAGTAGCCTTTTTCAGTGAGAGGCTAAATGAAGTAAAGAACATATACTCTTCATATGACTTCTAGCTCTATGCTCTAGTCCAGGCAATTAGAAAATGGAGGCATTATCTCCTACCTAAGGAATTTGTTGTATATACAGATAATCAATCTTTGAGCTTTCTAAACTCACAGGATAAGTTGAGCCATAGGCATATCAAGTGGATGGAGTACTTGCAGTCTTACACATTGACAATTAAGCATAAGAAGGGATAGTTCAACAAAGTAGCAGATGCTTTAAGCAGGAGGCTGCTCACAGTACAAGAGGTGCAATTAAGAAGCATAGGAATGAAAGAGTTCACAGCCCTCTACAAGGAAGATGAAGATTTTACTGAAGCATACAAGGTCTGTCAAGACTTTGAAAATCACTTTCATAGTGAATTTGTAGATTACACTTTGCAGCAGGGATTGCTATTCAAAGGTGGATAGTTGTGTGTACCAAAAGGATCCATGAGAGAAAATCTCATACAGGAGAAGCATAATGGTAGTTTGAGTGGACATTTTGGTCTGAACAAAACATTGGAGTTTGTCCAGAGGTTCTACTATTGGCCGAAGATGCACAAAGATGTCAGAAAGTATGTAGAGCAGTGTATCATCTGTCAGAAGGCCAAGGGAACTTCTTCAAATGCTAGACTATATCAGCCATTACCCATTCCTTCCAGGCCATGAGACTGTGTAAGTATGGATTTTGTAGTTGGTCTACCAAAGACTAAGACTGGTTTTGATAGTATTTTTGTAGTTGTTGATAGATTTAGCAAGATGAGTCATTTCATTCCCTGTAAGGTGACTCATGATGCCAGTCATATAGCTCATTTGTTTTTCAAAGAGGTCATAAGGATTCATGGACTACCAACAAGCATCGTGCCTGATAGAGATGCTAAGTTCATGGGACATTTTTGGAAAACTCTATGGCAGAGGCTAGGAACAAATCTATCTTTTGGATCAACCTATCATCCACAGACAGATGGCCAAACAGAAGTGGTGAACAGGACATTGGGCAACCTGTTAAGGTGTCTGACAAAAGAATATGGACAGTGTTGGGATCAAGTCATTTATCAGGTAGAATTTGCCTATAATGCTAGTGTGAATAGAACTATTGGCAAAAGTCCATTTGAGATAGTGTATGGAATGCACCCTTGAGGTGTATGTGAACTCCAACATCTTGGAGACATGGAATATAGAAGTGGTCATGCAAAGGATTTTGTACAATCTATGAAGGAGATACATGAACAAATAAAGAAGACAATGTAGGAAAATACCCAGAAAATTAAGGATAGGGTAGACGCACACAGGAAGGATGTCTAGTTTGAAGTTGGTGATTTAGTCATGGTTCATTTGAACAAAGCCAAATTACAGAAAGGGATGCCAACTAAACTGTAGATGAGACGGATTGGTCCTTGCAGAATTCTGAACAAGTATGGCAACAATGCCTACAGGATTAACTTGCCAACAGACTTGGCAATTTCACCAGTGTTCAATGTTCAAGACCTCATACCCTATAAAGGTCCTCATTCTATAGTAGACAGATCTAGTTCAGAGGCTAAACAGACAGTGAGTGATGTGACTTTGCCACCTACACTCAAACCACAGGCTGAGAGAATACTGGATTCTCGAGTACAGAAATAAACCAGACATGGCATGTACATGGAGCATCTGATCGAGTGGAAATAGTTTCCTGAAGCCAAGGCTACCTAGGTTGCAGAGTCTGAATTCAAGAAGCGGGGCATTGATTTTTCCTTGTTGTCACCGGAGGTGACTTGACTTTTTACGCGTAGGGGGAGTATGGTGCAGGAGCACCAAGAGTTTGGCGCCATGCATATCTTTTTTCATTTTTGCTGTGAAGTCCTTTTTTTTTGTTTTTTGAAGGGAAAGAGCGGGACTGAAGAATAAACGGGACCGATGTATGAGCCTAGTGTTGAACTATTGAACCTCATGCTGGAGGTTCAATGAGTTTATTTGGTTCAATGAAGTGAATTTGCATTTGGTTCAATAGAGTGATGTCTGATGGAGAAGCCTAGCGTTGAACCGTTGAACCTCATGTTGGAGGTTCAATGGGTTCATTTGGTTCAATAAAGTGGTGACCGACAGTGGCGGTGACGAGAACCGGAGGTAGGGAGTCAACAAATGCATATGAGAAGACGTCGGTGTGATCGGGTGTATCAATAGACAAGGGCTAGAGTTCTACCGAAGTAGTAAGTCTAGCTGATATATGACGATGAGAAGTTCAGGGAGACAAGTGCTCTCGGAGTGAGATTTCAAAGAAAGGCCGATAACGTAATGTTTGGCCGATAAGTGTAAGGAAGAAATCAAAGTCATCGAAGAGAGGTTACATATCAGTGGGAGGAATTTGGAAGTGGCCGATAGTAATGTCTTTTGCCGATGGTTCAATGCTACCGATGGTTCAATGCCATGTGCGTGAGGATTGTATGAATATACAAAAAACAAAAGCCAGGAGCGGAGAGAACACAAAACAGTTAGTAAAACCTAACCGAATGGACAGAAAACAAACCTAACTGCCTGATAACTAAAAAGATGAAGAATATAAAAAGCTATTTTTGCTTTGTAAAGCGGTTGGAAGTTGTTGGAAGTATTTGGGATGTAAGAAGGAGAACTCATAAATATATTATTGACAGTTTGATTTGTTTGTGCATTTCTATAGAATTCTTATATAATTTGATCTGAAGTACAATAGTTAACTTTATTTCTATTATTTTATTTCTTTTTGTACAAAATGTCTCTGTCTTGATGTCCTTGCAATTCCTCTGTACAGTCATGGAGGGCCATCAAGCAGAGATCTTATTTCTTGTTTTTCCTTTTGTGGTAATGGTTAGATTGTCAATGCGAGACAATAGGAACTTGTCCTAGGTGAGCTTTACCATAGCTCGACTAGGCATGCAAGTTGCAGTTTAAAAGAGACAGGGGTGAAAACAGAGTAGGGGGAATTAAGCACCAAGCAATTAGAACCCTAGACCTAGAGAGGAGGGCTAATAACGGGATCAAGAAGGCTATAAGCCTTGGAAGTTGAGAATCTTGGAAATAGTGAGGACAAAGAAGAATGTCCTATACCAAGAAAGTAGTGTCTGTATTGAGAATAACAGACAAGTAGGCCTTTCTCCTCTGTAATAGATTGTTTAGTTTGAGTTAGGCATTTTGGGTAGAAAATGTCTAAGAGCACTTGAATTGGTGGGGATTTGGGGTATGGTATAGGTCTTGAAGTGTTTTAATCAAGATAGGTTTTCTAAGTCCATAGTCCTCCCCATCAGTTTGATCTGAGAACAAGAGAAGAAAGCAAGGATGAAGCTGAAGAAGAGCTATACGAGGAAGAATAAGAAGCTGTAGGAGATCCTGTAGAAGTTAGGTTGTTGAGGGCCATTTCAAAAATCAGAAAGAGGCCTAGGATTGAAGTTTCTACATATCCTTGAGATTTGAACCTGGAAAAACTTATTGATTGGATCAATGACATGGAGGTGTATTTCAAGTATGAAGATGTGGATGACCCAGATCGGGTCAAGTTTGCAAAACCAAAGTTGAAGGGCCACGCCAATATTTGGTGGAAGGAGGTCCAATTAGAGAGGAACAGAAGAGGAAAAGGAAAGATCACTAGATGGGATCAAATGGTAGAGAAACTAAAGAAGCAGTTCATTCTTGTGGACTATGAGATGGAGTTGCTGAAGAAGCTGTAAGGACTGAAGTAAGATAACAAGTCTGTTAAGGAGTATACAAAAGAGTTTTATAAGATTACTATTAGGACAGGCCATGCAGAGCCCAACAATAAGAAGGTAGCTCGTTACATTAATGGGTTAAGGCCAAGTATTCAAGAGGAGCTGAGCCTGGTCAGAATGAACAACATAGAAGATGTATACCAATTTTCCCTAAAGGTGGAAGAGAAGCTAAATAAAAGATTCAATAGCAAACAAAGGGGGAGAGGTCAAGGTAGAAGGACTGGTGGAAGACCCTATGGAGGCCATAATGAAGATCAAAAGAAAAATGAAGAAGCTGGCACCAGTGAAAATTAGAGAGGGGATAATGCTTACCGCCCTCATGACTAGGACAATGGTGAGCAAAGAGGAAGAGGTAGACCTGGGCAAGGACTTGGAAGAGGAGGTTTCAGAGGAACTTGTTTCCAATGTGGAGAAGGACATCGAGCATAGGAGTGTCCACAACATCAAGGAAGGACAAATAGAAGACGTGAAGGTAATGCACGAGTTGCACATGTCAATGAAGATGCACAATCTAAGCTCTCTAAAGATGCTGAAAGGGGAGAAACCCTAGTTGTCAGAAGAACTTTGTTGAATGAGGAGAAAGAACCCAATCAGAGGAAGAGTTTATTCCACACAAGATGCAAATGTGAAGCTAAGTGTTGTGATATTATTCTTGATAGTGGAAGTACTGATAATCTTGTTTCAGAGGAGATGGTTGACAAGTTGAAGTTGACAAGAAGAAAGCATCCGCATCCATATCGGATTGCATGGTTGCAGAAGGACCATAGAGCTTTGGTCAATGAGCGATGTTTAGTGAAGGTCAAGATTGGGGACTACCATGATGAGGTGTTGTGTGATATCATGCCAATAGATGCATGTCATATGTTGTTGGGGAGGTCATGGCAGTATGATAGGAGCGTTGTCCATGATGGCCATGCCAACACATATTCCCTAACAAAGGATGGAGTTCGTCATAAGTTGAAGCGCTTGAAGGAGGTGGAAGAAAAGGTATGTAGTACTGCTAGAATTTGCTTGGTAGATGGTAGGAAATTTTTAGAGGGTATGAAGCATGAGCATCATTGCTTTGCATTAATTCCTAAGATTAGTTGAGAGAAATGTGAAGATGTACCAATAGAAGTCTCATATATGTTGGAAGAATTTCAAAATATTATCTTTGATAATATACCAGAAGGTTTATCACCAGTGAGGAAGATAATTCATCAAATGGATTTGATAGCAGGAGCTAGTTTCCCAAATAAGGAAGCCCACAGAATGACTCCAGCAGAGAATGAAGAGTTGAACAGACATGTTCACAAGCTGTTAAGGAAGGGGTTGATAAGGGAGAGTCTGAGTTTATGTGTGGTACCTATAGTACTAGCAGTAAAGAAAGATATAGAGTGGAGAATGTGTACAGATTCTTGATCCATAAATAAGATCATGATCAAGTACAAGTTTCCATTGCCAAGAATGGATGACATAATGGATTGTTTGAGTGGAGCCAAATACTTTACAAAGATTGACCTAAAGAGTGGGTATCACCAGATCCGAATCAGAGAAGGAGATGAATGGAAGATAGCCTTGAAGACAAAGGAGGGTTTGTATGAGTAGTTTTTCATACCATTTGGGCTAACCAATGTACCGAGCACATTCATGCGGCTCATGAACGAGGTATTGAATAAATTTTTGGGAAGATTTGTTATTGTTTATTTGGATGATATTTTTATTTTCAGTAAGACTTGGGATGAGCATATGATGCATATCAGAAGAGTTTTGGAGAAGCTGAGGGAGGAGAAGTTGTTGATCAATCTAAAGAAATGTAGATTTACAAAGAAGGAGTTGGTATACCTGGGATTTGTTGTCTCAAAAGAAGGTCTTAAGATGGACCCAGAAAAAGTAAGGGCTATCATTGAATGGCCTACACCAAGGAGTGCCACAAAGGTACAATCTTTTCATGGTTCGGCAAGTTTTTACAGAAAGTTTATCAAAAATTTTAGTACCATTTGTGCACCCCTGACTAAGACAATGAGAGGGGATAGAAAAGAGTTTAGATGGACTAAAGGAGCAGATAAAAGTTTTGACACATTGAAGTAGAAAGTTATAGAGCAACCTATTTTGGCACTTCCAGATTTCAATAAGGTATTTCAGGTAGATTGTGATGCTTGTGGTAGTACTATAGGAGCTATTTTGAGTCAAGAAGGTAAGCCCATTGCCTATTTTAGATAGAAGGTTAATGATGCCAAGAAAAAGTATTCTATTTATGATTAGGAGTTTTATGCTATAGTTCAGGCTTTGAAGAAATGGAGACATTACTTATTGCCAAAGGAGTTTGTTTTATATACTGATCATCAAGCTTTGTAGTATCTTAATAGTCAAGGAAAGTTGAACTAGAGGCACTTAAAATGGGTTGAGTTTTCACAGAGCTATACTTTGTTTTGAAACACAGGAGTGGGAAGTCCAACAAAGTTGTAGATGCCTTGAGAAGAAGGTAAAATTTGTTGATAAAAATGAAGATAGATGTTGTTGGGTTCGATGAGCTTAAAAATTTGTATCCTGAAGATCCAGATTTTGCAGAGGCCTGGAAAGCTTCTTTGAAACCTGTTACTTTGGATAGGTCAAAATGGTTGGATTTCATAATCTAAGATGGCATGTTGTTAAGAGGAAGCTAGTTGTGCATTCCGACGAGTTTCATGAGAGAGAACTTGATTAAGGAGAAGCATAGTGGAGGATTGGCTGGACACTTTGGTCAAGATAAGACCATTTCTATTGTTGGTGAAAATTATTATTGGCCATAGTTGCAGGAGAATGTGAGAAAATTTGTGCAGAGTTGCAGAGTATGTCAGATGGCAAAAGAAGCAAGTCAGAATACAAGTCTATATTAGGCACTACATGTACCAGAGAAGCCATGGGATGGGATGAAATTAGTATGGATTTTGTTCTACCAAGGACATAGAGAGGACATGATTCCATTTTTGTGGTGGTGGATAGATTCTCGAAGATAGCACATTTCATTCCTTGCAAGAAGACTAATGATGCTATTCATATTGCCAATTTTTTTTTCAGGGAGGTGGTGAGATTGCATGGTCTACCAAAGAGCATAGTTTCAGATCGAGATACCAAGTTTGTTGGTTATTTCTGGAGGACATTGTGGAAGAAGTTGAAGACAGATTTGAAGTTCAATTCTGCACACCATCCATAGACTGATGGATAGATGGAAGTGGTGAATAGGATTTTGGGTAACCTACTACGATGTTTAGTAGGAGATAAGCCCAAGGGATGGTATTGATTTTACCACAGGCTAAATTTGCTTACAACAATTCTATCAATAGGAGTACTGATAAATCACCATTCCATATTGTATATGGTAATAGCCCAAGAAATGCTTATGAGTTAAGAAAGCTGGACAAAGGAGAAAAGATAAGTGTTGAAGCTGAAGACTTTGCAGAACATCTAAAGAATTTGCATGAAGAGGTGAAAAAGTACATTAATAAGATGAATAATCAGTACAAGGCTAAGGAAGATCAAAAGAGGAGATATAAGGAGTTCCAGGTAGGAGATGAAATCATGGTTCACTTAAGAAAAGAAAGTTTACCAATTGGAACATACAATAAAAGCTGAAAATGAAGAAATTTGGACCATGGAGAATTTTGAAGAAACATGATTCAGGAAATGCATATGAGGTAGAGCTATCGAGTGGGATCAACATTTCCCCTATTTTCAACATTGTTGGTTTATCAGAATATCATGAAGGTGGAATAGAGGATGGACCAATAGAATAACAATGGAGTATTCCAGCATCTGGTTCAACAGAGGAGATAGAAGAGATCTTGGATAGCCGTGTGGGTAGAAGTACTCAGAATAGACAATATAAAGAATATCTGGTGAAATGGAAAGGAAGGCCTATTGAAGATTTTTCTTGGTTGTCTAAGGAAGAGGTTGACCATTTGGGTTTTCCTCACACAAACACTTGAGACGTGACAGGGTCACTTCTCAAATTACCCTGGGTGTCTGATGCAGGAGCACCCAGTGGTGTAAGGGCAATCTTGCATCACCCAAAAAAATATGTGTTTCAAAATTCTTGATGTTCTTTCCATTTCTTTTCAAAATTTGTGGTTCTAGTTCCATAATCAATTGAATAATGATGTAGAACTTTCAGTTTTTCCAAACTGTTAAAAATAACAACATGCTATTTTTAGAAAGTTTACATTTGGGCATGGATTGAAGTGAAGATTTATAGGAAGCTTCATAACTGAAAAATAAGACCTTTGGTGAAGGAATCACGCAAAGATCATTTGCGAGCTGAAAGATATTAAAGTTTTTGTTTCCCAAAAAATGCCTGAAAATTATTCAAACTCAAGTCTGAGGCATTAAACGGCCCTGTACGGGCCTGAAAATGGCTGGAATCAGTAGAGTAGGTTCTTAGTGCATAGAGAACTATGCGATATTGCTGACACATAAAATAGTTCGTCATTCGAACACCTAGATCAAAAGTTATGGCTCCCAGAAGTTGACCTATTTTTGGAGGGAGATGCAAATTTCAAAGTTAGGTTGTTGGCCACCAAAAAGTCTATTAATAACCATTTTTGGGAACCCTGGACAATAGTAGAGTTAAGGGGCAAGTGTGGAGTTAAGAATAGGTGGGAAAAATAGAAACCCTAGCTAATTTGGGGTTACATAAGGTAGATGATTCTAGAGTCTTGTGATAGGAAGCTGTAATGTGTTGCAGCCTATGGAGGGTTGATTCCTTTGATTGTATTTGAGCTTCTGTAATGTAATAAGTTGTCCAAATCAATAAAAGAAAGTTTTGTTTTCTGTGTTCAATTTCTATTGTTGTGTGTTTTATGATTTACCCCCTTCATCATACTATAACAACAAATGGAAAGAGAATTACTTTGATTCCTTTGAAAGATGATCCTAAAGATGTGGTATGTGGAAATGCTAGGATCCGTTTGGTAGATTGAAGAAAATTTCTAGATGGTTTGAGATATGAGAATATGAGAAGATGATTCCTAAGAAGCTTGAAGCATTGAAGAAAGAAACTAAAGAATCACAACCAGAGGAGATAAGAGAGTTGTTGACAGAGTATGAAGACATCATATCAGATAATGTACCTAAAGGATTGCCACCTATAAGGAGTATCAGTCATCACATGGATCTTATACTGGGAGCAAGTTTGCCTAATAAAGAATTACATTGGATGACACCAACAGAGAATGAAGAATTGAATAAATAGATACAAGAGTTGTTGAGGAAAGGTTTGATCAGAGAAAGTTTGAGTCCTTGTGTAGTACCTACTGTGTTGGCACCTAAGAAGGATGGGGAATGGAGAATGTGTACTGATTCTAGAGCAATAAAAAAGATCACAATTAAGTATAGATTTCCTTTACCTAGGATGGATGATATCATGGATTGTTTGAGTGGAGCAAGATATTTCACAAAGATAGACTTGAAGAGTGGATACCATCAGATCAGAATCAGAGAAGGTGATGAATGGAAGACTCCTTTTAAGACAAACGAAGGATTGTATGAGTGGTTAGTGATGCCTTTTGGATTGACAAATGCACCAAGTACTTTCATGAGGTTGATGAATGAAGTCTTGAAGAAATTATTGGGTAAGTTTGTGATTGTATACTTGGATGATATTCTAATTTTTAGTAAGACAAAAGAGGAACATTTGTGGCATATTAGACAGGTTTTGTAGAGATTGAGAGAAGAGAAATTACTGATAAACATCAAGAAGTGTAGTTTCATGAAAGAAGAATTAGTATACTTGGGATTTGTGATTTATGTGGAAGGATTGAAGATGGACCCTGAGAAAGTAAGAGCAATTGTTAAATGGCCTACACCAGAGAGCATTGGAGAAGTTAGATCATTTCGTGAATTGGCTAGTTTCTACCAGAAGTTCATCAGAAATTCCAGTTCAGTTTGTAACCCTATGACAGAGACGATGAGAGGTGACAAAAAGGATTTTAAGTGAACATCTGGAGCAGAAGAAAGTTTTGAGTTGTTGAAGTAGAAACTAACAAAACAACCTATTTTGACATTACCAGATTTCAATAAGGTATTTCAAGTTGATTGTAATGTGAGTGGAAATGCAATTACAGCAGTGTTAAGTCAAGAAGGTAGACCTGTAGCATATTTCAATGAGAAGTTGAATGATGCAAGGAGAAGATATTCATTTTATGATCAAGAGTTCTATGCCATAATCCAAGTCCTGAAGAAGTGGAGACATTACTTGTTGCCTAAGGAGTTTGTGTTGTATACAGATCATCAAGCTTTGCAATATTTGAATAGTCAAGGTAAGTTGAATCAGAGACATATGAGATGGGTAGAGTTCATGCAGAGTTATACCTTTGTGTTGAAGCATAGGAGTGGAAAATCAAACAAAATTGTTGATGCATTGAGTAGAAGAAGAAACTTGTTGACAGAGATGAGAGTTGAAGTGTTGGGTACTGATGAATTAAAGAACATGTATGAGGGAGACACTAATTTTGCAGAACCATGGAAAGCATGTAAGGAACCTCTTGTGACATAAAGGAGTAAGTGGTTGGACTATTTCATTCATAAAGATATGTTGTTCAAAGGAAGTCAGTTGTGCATACCTAGAAGTTCAATGAGAGATAATTTGATCAAGGAGAAGCATACTGGAGGATTGGAAGGACATTTTGGCATTGATAAGACAGTGGCTTTGGTGAGTGAAAACTACTTTTGGCCTCAGATACATAAGGATATTTAGAAATATGTGTAGAATTGTAGAGTTTGTCAAGTTGCAAAAGAGAGTAGTTAGAATACTAGATTGTATAAGCCTTTGATAGTACCAGAGAGACCTTGGGTAGACATAAGCATGGATTTTGTGATGGGATTGCCTAAGACACAGAGAGGATATGATTCTATATTTGTAGTGGTAGACAAATTTTCAAAGATGGCTCATTTCATACCTTGTAAGAAGACAACTGATGCAGTGCATGTAGCTGACCTATTTTTCAAGGAGATTGTGAGATTGCATGGATTACCTAAGAGCATAATTTCAAACAGAGACACAAGATTCCTTGGATATTTTTGGAAGACACTTTGGAAGAAGATGAAGATAGTTTTGAAGTTCAGTTCTACTTTTCATCCATAGACCGATGGACAGACATAGGTAGTGAATAGGAGTTTGGGAAACTTGTTGAGATGTTTGGTTGGAGAGAAGACAGGAAGTTGGGATTTGATTATTTCACAAGAAGAATTTGCATACAAATATCAGTGAATAGGAGTACCAGAAGAACACGCTTTGAGATTGTGACTAGAGTGAATCCTAGAGGAGTAGCCTAATTGAGAGATATAATCATGGAAGACAAGAGGAGTGCAAAAGAAGAAGAATTTACAGATCATATGAAGACAGTGCATAACCAGGTTAAGAAGTATTTGGAGAATATGAATACTAAGTACAAAGAGAAGGCTGATGAGAAGAGAAGACATAAGGAATTTGAAGTTGGAGATGAAGTGATGGTGTACTTCAGAAAAGAAAGATTTTTAGTTGGGACATATAACAAGTTGAAGATGAAGAAGTTTGGACCTTGCAGGATACTTAGAAAATTTGATTCAAGAAATGCATATGAAGTGGAATTACTGGAGACATTGGAAATATCACCTATTTTCAACATTGCAGACCTATATCAGTATCATGAAGTAGAGTTCAGTGACAGCATGGAAGATGACTTGAAGAAGCAGTTACCACAACAAACACCGGAGCAGATTAAAGACATCTTGGACAACAGAGTTGGACGCAGCACTAGAGGAAGACAATACAAAGAATATCTTGTGAAGTGGAAAGGCAGAATGGAAGAAGATTCATCATGGATTTCTTAGGCTGAGCTGGACCGTCTTGGTTCTCCCCTAGCCCTAGGAAAGTGAGGGACTCACTTTTTCAATAACCCCAGATGTTTGATGCAAGAACATCCCTGGTTCAAGAGCAATCTTGCATCAACCAAAAACATTTGCATTTTAGTTTGTTTGCAGTTTAGTTTGTTTCTTTTCATTTTCTAGTTCAGTTTAGTTAGAAGTAGTTTCTGTATTTTGGTCTAGTAGAATTTTTAGATCTTGTGGAGCTAGACTTAGCATCTACATTCATTCATCTACATCATATTAAGAATTCAGAGATCTGCACTTCAATATTGAAAATATATTGTTATCAGAAGTTTGACTGTTTCTCAGAGCAGAGTATCTGGATAATCACTAACAATCAGCTGAAGGAGAAACTTGAGGAAGCATTTCCCAATCTTTGGAGCCTAATGAGACATCATTCAATGATCCTTGGTTCATGGCCAACCTTCCTCAAAGATCTGCATAGTATTCCATTCATTTTCCAGAAGTGTTCTATGCATTTAGGTCCAACCTATTTGTGTTCACACGTTACATCTCTTCTTTGGAATTTTTTATCTTCCTTGGCTGACGTGGAGGAATCTATTGGTCTGAAATGATATAAATTGATGTAATAGATCCTTAGGAAAGTAGTTCATAAGTTACTAAGTTCTAGATAGATAGCTTATTCATTTTCTGGTTAAGGAGCTTCAAAGCTTTATCTTGCACATGTATGTAATCAGGCCTGTGAGCCCAAATTGTAAGCCCGCATGTGGCTGGCTGATCTCTATTTGAATTCTATGATATATTGAATGACTGAATCTGCATTTTCTTTATTTCTTTGAGTTGTTTCCATTGTGTTTACTCTTGTTGCACAGTCTGAACAATTCATTCTATGAACCCTCCTACCATGACTGCACCAATATAAAACTTGAAATAATTAATTAAATATATATAATTTATTTATTCATTTTGGAAGAATAACTAGTTAGATTAATTATGTCAATGTAATAATTTAATTACTTTAGAAAACATTGTCTGTAAATGAGATTGGTGAAGAAGAAATGCCAAGGGGCGATTTTAGGTGTCTACATTATCAATTGTCTTAATTGGAGGTAAAGTAATAAGATTATGTTTCAAGAGTTGTTCTGATATCACATGTGGAGGATTGTAAATTGTAATGAATTTTCTAAATTTCTTAGGTTGGAAGTATGCATGATGCTCATCATTTGATATAGATCTTCACTGTCTATATTATCCATTTATAAGACAAATTGATATAAATATGTTGATATAAAAGAGGTTTGTCCAATAAGCACACTCACATTTACACAAAGTAATACACAACTTTAAAAATCAATTATGTGGTAGGTGATAGACTTGGATCTTAAATATTGAGAGTAAGACATCCATAAATATGACTTGAACTTTATCATCAACCATACTATAAGTTGAATGTTAATAGCTACTTTTTGAATTTGTAATATGTAATCTCTAATTGGCTCATGTTTTTCCTACTTGTAATTCATGAGCTCAAGACTGTATATCTTTGTATATATCTTAGACTCAATATTATAAGGAAAAGATTGTATGAAATCACTAACCAAATCCGCAAAGGAATTTATAGAACCATGTAGTAATGAAAAAAACAATGTAAGTGCAAGACATGAACACCTTAGAAAGTAACTCAATCTCATGAAAATAAGGGAGGCACAAATAGCTTGGAAGTATTGTAAACCTTGTAATGGTTCACCTTTACCACTATAGTTTATAAAAAATGATACCATAAATCTACTAGGTATACATTAAGCCAAAATGTCATGTGACAAAGGAGTGTGTAATATCAATTTAATAACATCATTCTTTAAACCTTTAGTTACAATCATTAACACACCTTTTCAGATGAGCCATTTCACTAATGAGGCAACTCTCATAATGTGGAATATGATTGTCAACACCTCACATATCCATATGTGTATGCATGTCATGTGTAATATTTGAGGATTTATTATCTACAAGTGGTACATTATCCTCACACTATTCTTTGTCCTTATGCATGCCTTGGTCATTGTTTTCTTCATAAAAAGTGTATAAGAATGTACTCCACAATAACTCAAAGATACATCATAAGAAAGCATGAGGGATCTAGAGAAGTATCTCCATCAAAACATGGTTTATCATCACAATTTATAAAAAAATAATGGGATCCATTAAAGAAAGGCCATTAGTAGAAGAATGAGAATCATGAGTAAAATATTGTCTAGGTTTAGTAGTAAAGTAATCTATAAAAACACATGACAAAAATTGTAAGTATGCATAGTAAATATGACATGAATTACACCAATGTTTAGCTTTATTCACTAAGCTATCTCCAAATGCATGCATCTGTTATGTAGGAAAAGTGGCAATAGGGTTGATTTGACGATATGCCTAGATCCTCCTTTCACTACACACATTCAAGGATAGTTAACCAAGTTGAATCACAAGCTTTGCAAGAGGATTCTGCTACAGGTTGGTTATCACTTGTAATGATAGGGAAATTTGGAAATTGATGTTTAATGTGTTAATTTATTACCCAATTATGCTCAAAATCCTAATTATGCAAAATCGTAAATAAACAGATGAATCCTGACAAATGCTTGCACATAGAGATGTTATATTCAGAGTAGATACATACTAGATTTCAAGATTCAGGATGCGGAAAAATCGGGGGCTAACGAGAAGGCACCCAAGCCCAGGGTAGGAATTTCTTCAGGGATTTCTAGAAGTTGTTTGCTACTATTCACCACTGTCCCAGAGGTTTTCTTCTCTGAAGATCTGGAGGGCTTTGGGGCAGGCACCCAAGCCCTTGCAGTACTTTTCTTCTTAGATCTGGAATCTATACACTCTATCATAGCCTTCTGCAACTCCACTCTGCAAGATATGACACATGTCACCTACAATCACAAGGAATGGGGTTGGGGGTTGTGGTGTTTAGGAGCTTGAATGGCATTCAAGCCTTCCAACACCATTGTTTGATAAAGAGTGTGTATCCTTGTAGGATAGAGGCAAAAACAAATTGATAAATGATTGATTCAACACAAATAGATATCACCTCGGAGGTGTAGCTCGCATATAGATGAAGATACTTCAACACATGAGATGATGAAGCTAAATATGCATAACAAACACAATAACAAGACAAGTTTTCTCTGCCACAATGAATGCTTTGAATGCTCTAAAATCATAAGTTCACCAAAGGTTCATAATCATCTTCTTCTTTACAAATGAAACCATAAACATTCTTATATATGCATTCGTGCTACAAATTTCATAATTCAAACTTAAGATGTCAGCAAGGAAACCTTTTAACGGTCACATAACCAACATTCAAATTTGGGACCCACCTAAAATAGGGTAGGACTAGGGCATGAGCACCCAAGCCCCTGGTACCTATTTTAAGGTAGGGTCAAACTCAACAATGTCCCTCAAGCCCCATTTGACATGGGTTTCAGGCCATCTTGTCTCGGGAGTTAGATTTAACATGCATGATGAAAAACAAGGGACCCGGGAGCTAAACTTAGGAAGTAAAAGTCCTAGGGGGACATTTTAGGACATAACAACATCAAAGTATTGTCATCATGTATATGTGATGAATATAACGATGGGAATATTTTAACATGTGAATTTCCATCTTCATTACCACTAAATGAATATATTATAAGTGCATTAGAAGAATCTAGATCACAACCCAAATCATCATGGAACAAAGAGTCATGAACCTCATCATGAGAAAATTAAAAGAATCACTATGTGCATCAATAAATATATCATCATTAGACCAAAAGCTACAAGATAGAGAAAGATGATCATGTATCACTAAACATATCATCAGTAGACCATGAGCTATAAGATAGAGAAGAAGTATTTGTAGACACCTAAAATTGTCTTCATCGTTAAACTGACTCCCGACATCCCTAAACATACCAATTTCCCTTCTAATCAATTAATTAAATTTTTATCTAATTAATTATCCCTTCATTACCCAATTTTTCATCATTTTATCCAAAACAATTGAATTAATTCTATTAATTCAATAGTCCAAACTTTAGCCAATTGATTTAATAAATATGCAATATTTATTTGGTCAATTTCCCCCTCCTCACTAAACCCAATTAATTAGCTAAATCATGTTTAACTAATTAATTCATCCTATTAATTGACCTATCCCTACCCTAGATAATTAAATAGCTATTATTTAATTGCCTACCCTAGCCTACCTCATCCTAGCCTTAGGATTAATTAAATACAACCTTATTTAATTAATCTTAAACCTCCCATTACGATGGTCAAATCCAACTTAACACCCTTCCCCACATCCTCCAAATAAAAAATTGGAATAAATCCACATAAGTCAATTTTTTATTAAAATAAGTCCAACATCACGTTTAATTCTCTTATAACCCCTTACCCATGCCATACCTCATTTATGCCCACTCATCCCCAAATGATTTTTTAATTCATTTTGCATTCCCCATATGAATCTTTAATTCACAAATAATCCATCTCACCCAACCTCATTTAATTCACCCTTTTCCCAAAAATGAATAAAAGATTCACATTTATTCCTAGCCTTCCATCCTCCAAGATGAAATCTAGGCCCTCCACATCACTTTCATCCTCCACCATTGATCTTCCAAACCAATCTCCACCCTTGGATCAAAATCTCTCCAAAAAATCTATAAATAGAACCTCTCCCAAGCCATTTGGGGATCCAATTTTCAATTAATGTTACCATGTCCAAATGTCTAATGAGCTAGTTCTTGTGAGTTGCAATTAGAATAAGAGCATTTCACATTATATTCATCAATTAGGGTATATCTTATCTAGGAGCTCTTGGGTGCAAAGCTTCTTTCCCTTTGATGAGATTGGGTCTTCTTGTTGAGGTATAGCTTTCTTGTGTTTATGCATTTTTGTTTGTATTTCAACCTTGATTTGATTTACATAATCACATTGGAATGCTCGGTGGGATCCACAAGGTCCAAATCTAATCTTTTTTTTGTGAGTTTTTGTGCTTGAGACGTGATTATGCAGGTGTGATGCTATCTACCCTATGCAGTGGCGCCATCTTTGGCACATTTTGGCGCTATACGCTGTTCTAGCGCTATTTCCCAGAGCACTTTATCTTAAACTTTCACTCACAAAATCCATCCAATCTTCTTTGTCTTCCTGCTATTTTCTAGTTCATCTGTACTCTATTTTGCAAGAATATTGGATGAAGAGGGGGAGGTCATGCCAAAAATTCATTAAAGGACTAAACATGCATTTCAGCTATTATTTTGTCTTGCTTTCCATTTGGTAAACTAACAAGACTAACAGGACCTCTTCTATTTGCAGTCTGACCCTCTGTTTCGGTCAGGAAAACCTCTATTTTGTAGGGCGGACACATTCAGGCACATATTGGCGCTATCAGCACCCAGCGTAGTGCTATTTTCAAACTGTGACCAGACCACTTAACATCACGTGCAGTGGCGCATTGCTAGTCATATTAGCACTATTTAGTGTTTTAGCACCTTCTGCATCTCATATTAGCACTATTTAGCATTCTGGTGCCTTATGTGTATTTTATTAGTGCTATATTGTTCTCTGACGCATTCTGTATTCTGTTCTAGCGCCATTTTGTAAATTAGCGCTATCTATCTATACATCAGCTCTATTTGTCTGGTTGTCAGGTTTCTAGGGTCATTTCTGTCAATAGCGCCATTGCAGTTTGTAGTGGTGCCATTAGGTCTCTGTTTTAGCACTATTTTTAAAGATTGACTTTACGTTATGTGCAGGGATTGATAAGTTGTTTGTAGGTCATCACCATCATTTTGCGGCCACTAACAAGTTTTTACAGGGTGTTTATCTTTAGTTTAAAACAAACACTTCAATTTGGGAATTAAAAAGAACCCTTGCATGTTAGCTTAAACAACATTTCGATTTGGTGCAATAAAAATTGATCAACAACCAACAAACAAATCTTTGTGTTCCTTAACTTAGAACAAACATTTGAATTTGGTGTTCTAAAATTCACAAGTCCTTTCCAACAACTCTACAAAACATTTCAATTTTGGGCTTTAAAAAGAACCACAAAGTGCATCAATAAACTCATTAGATTAAAAAGAACAACAATCTGCATTCTTCACTCATCTAAGAAAGCAAACAAATCAAATTTGTATGAAGTGTTTTCATGATTATGTTTGTAGTGTGAAAAGTGTATGCTCTTCCCTCGCACCATTGGTGACCTTGGGAATCAAAAGCTTCTCACAACACTTGCATAAATCACCCCCAACATAATCCAAAGAACTAAAATAAACCTTGTTTAGTGTGAGACAAGCACAAAATATATGTATGCTCTCCCCTCGCATCCTTGTATGAACTTGGGGATCAAAAGTATTTTTGTGGTTGTGTTGCTTTTGTTAATCCTTAAAGGGCCTACCGCCCCACTTCAAAAGGTGGGAACTACCTAAGCGGGAACAAGCTAAAGCCAAGCTCTTTCGAGCCACTATATAAAATAATGTGTTTCTGACGAAAGTCACAAGCAATAGGTGTTGTTGTGTCATACCGATAGCCAACCTCCCCCAAAACCGTCCAAGGCATAACCCTTGGAGGCTGGGAGACTCCATAACAGAGAGTAGCATTGCTGCATGTATGGCCACCTAAACGAATGCACTTACTACAAACCTTTGTTTAGCAAGCCAAAAACCTTCTATTTGTTGACACAGAAGGGAAACCTATGAAGCAGCCCCGATTCATGTGGTTCTTAGCTGAGGTAGCAGGGACAATCCTAAGGTTTAGTGAGGGACAAGCCTTCGTGGAAACCTAGATCTTGGAAACCTGGATCTTGGTATGCATGAGAAGTGTGTGCAATTGTAAGGAGGAGCCGGTGCTACCAAGATCCTGGAGCTACCCACTTTGAATAGGCGTCACTAGGGGATTCAACAAATACTATCATATCTTCGCCTTAGGTTGTGCAAAGTGCTTGTTTAATAAAATCACACGTCTTTTCACAAACAAAATCTTGGTTATTGTGTGTTATTGTGCTTGAAGTGCTTTCAAGAAACTTGCTAAGAGACAATAAAAATCATTTGATCAAACTTCATATCAAAACAGAATCCAACTTTTTCAGAGCCTCGACCAACACTGCCTTGTTTTAGCGCCATCTCTGTCTGCTTTTGGTACCATTTCTCCTGTGGATTGGTGCTATTTGCAAACTGACTTGCCTAAAACTAAGACCAAGTCCATAGTGATCTTTAAGACCTACTTTGCCATAATCCATAATCACCTTCCAAAAATCCATCCATACCCCACTCATTTTATCCAAATTTTTCCAAACATACCTTCATTTTGACCTTAGAGAATCAATCATTATCATTATTGGACCCTTTGCTAATACCATAATCCACTCAATATCATATCCATTCATCCTCATTGATCTTAACATACCTTTTGGACCAAAACAAAAAAAATCCTTGCCACAAGAAATCATTTCAAAATCCAAAAACATATCCAAAATCTTCCAAATCAAAACACCCATTAAAAAACCATCAATCAACATCCAAAACTTGTCATCCTTGAGCTAAGGCTAGATCTAGATTTCATCCTTTACATCATATTTTTCTTGAAAAGTCATTAGTCAACCTTTCAGATAAAAATTATCATTCTTTGTGTAAGGTCATTAGTCTACCCCAAACAAAGAGAAACATCCATTTGTGCTACACAAAACTAGATCTTACTAAAGCTCATTAGTTGACCGTCAAATCCTTTTCAAAAACATCATCCTAATCTCTCATACCAAACATCTAGTTCATCCAAAAAAATTCACCATCCAAATCAAAATTCTTTTTCAAATCATCCTCAAGCAAACTTCATATCTCATCTACCATTTTGGTCCAAAACATTGTAAACATTAATATCACCCACTCGTATCATCCCTAGATTGACACTTTTTTTTGAATCATCTTAGAAGTGAGAAATCTAGCCTTTATCACACTACAATCACCCTTTCATCTTCCACTCCACTACCACATCCTCTTTCATGTCCAACAAATTAATTCGGATTCTCTAAGGTCTCCATCCCCAATTCACTCCATCTCCAAAATCAAATCCATACACTTGCATGCCCATAACTAGATCACAACACAAGAAGAATCAAGCAATGGAAGAATGATATATGGGCATAGGGATGCCTAATACCAACAACAACAACCTTCCAATCAACCAAACACACAACCTACCCATGGTCTTTCAAATCCTAACATATAATCCCAATGAAAATCCCTTCCATTTCTTACAACCACCACCACCATCACAAAGCATCCCCACCATGTCCCAAGATGATCTAGATGTCTTGAGCTTTACACAAGACGCTGATAGCATGGACCTACTTGACAAAATCCTTAGGTCAGATCCAAATAGATATCTTGATTACCTCATCAAAATTGGTGCCCAACCACCCCACAACATGACATCGTCCCAACCATCCACCTCTAACATCAATCCTACCACATCCTCCCAACCATCTACATCAAATACCCAACTGTCTACATCAAACACCCAACCTACTATCTCATAAACCTCAACTCCCACCATATCTACCACCACCACAAGCTCTAATATTACCACATCTACAATCCCCACAAATGTCTCTAATCCTACCACCTCCCAACCTGTCGTCACATCCACTACCACAACTAACATAAACCCTTCCATTCTGCAAATCACGTTGGGCATCCAAGGAAATCCCACGCACGTAAGTGCTTCCACAAGTGTGCCTTCACTCATCCCTCAAAGCATAGCATACATGAGACAATTCTTTTCACAACCACCTTTAAACACGACCAACCCATCCAACATCAATCCATCTCATGTCAACCCATCCAACGTCAACCCATCTAGTGTCAATCTTTCTCATCTCACATATCTACAAAACCCCCTAGCATCATCAACACATCATAATCCCAACCCTCAAATACCCCCCCATATTCTCCAACAAATCCACGCTTACCAACAACATCTCGCACAAACCAACCAACACACCACCCCGCAGTACCAAAACACAACTTCCCAAAACCTCCAACATCAAACACCAACCCATCTCCAACACCTCACCCATCAACAAACCTACACACCTCAACCACCACCAATGCCAGATCTCATAACTATTGTACATGCCTTGATTCAAAAGGTAGACAATATGCAAACTAGGGGTAAACACAAGCATTACTCTCTTGAGGATATTTGCCCCTATCCATTTGATCAGACATTGTACATGCCCCCTTTCCCCAAGAATTTTGAAACACCAAAATTTGACAAATACAAGGGAAAGGGAGACCCTAGGGATCATCTTAGGGAGTTTTACCTTGCTTGCTTAGAAGTATCAAACAACGATACATATCTAATGAGACTATTTTCAAGAAGCCTTGGTGGACAAGCCACTGAGTGGTTCGCACATCTTCCCCCAGGCATTAGGTCTTTCCCTGAGCTTGCGGAAAAATTTGTAAACCATTTCTCCTATAACTTTGAGCATGAAATATCTATGATAGACCTTTATAACACAAAATAAAAAAGCAGAGAATCCTTCGCTTCCTTCTTGCAAAGGTGGAGAAGCTTAGCAAGCAAACTCCCTTGGCCAATTCCTAAAAAATAACTCGTCACCATGTTTGTGACTAACCTTAATCAGGAAATAGGGTTCCATTTACAAATCCTTTATGCGTCTACCTTTGAAGAAGTCATCGACAAAGGTACTACCATAGAATGAGCCCTCATTGCCAAGGGCTCCATCAAATTATATGACTACAAGTCCAACAACAACAACAACAAACTCCATATCAACACCCCCAATACAAACAACAATGCCAAAACACAATCAAATGACAAACCACGCTATTGGGGGAAGAACAAGAACACCTTGAACTATGGTGTCACAGATGTGAAATCTATCCAACATGTATAGAATCAACCACCCGCACATACATATACAACCAATGTAAATAACCCAAGGGGGCAAACTAAACAAAACAAACCTTGAAGGCAATTCACACCCTTAGGGGAACCCATCAAGGATATCCTCGACAGATGTCTCAAGAATGTTTTGATAACTCTCCCACCTATTAAACCCCATCAAGAGAATGAGCTCAAAGCCGTGTAGTACAATGAAAATGATTATTGCAACTACCACCGCATTGTGGGCCACAAAATTGCTAACTACATGAAATTGAAACATTGCATGCAAGACCTCATTGATCAAAATCAAGTTAGCCTTGACCAAAGCACCCAACCATCACCAAACACTAATCTAGGAGCTTACAAGGATCCACTACCCAATCACAACAAAGCCTCCTCATCCAATCAAGCCTACAATGTCACCCCACCTCCCGCATCCTATGACTCTATCGTAGGGCAGATAAAACCATCATCTAACCATGTCAACACAATCACCATTCGGGTCCAAGCACCTGATTGCACTGTTGCAACTCGTCGTGGCCGCATATCCATCCGCATAGCCCCCACCACTGATCAAATGCCCACATCCACATCAGACTCCCTACCCCCTCATCCAACCACACGTCCATCACTTGCCAATCAGTACAACCTCCTAGAACATCTAGGAAAGACCCCTGCACAAATATCCATACTTGAGCTACTCCGCACGTCACCTCTCCACAAAGACGTCCTTGACAAAACACTCTTGTAAACCCAAGTCCTTGCCAACCTGAATGTTAATCAATTCCAAGCCATGGTGGGCCATATCGCCACACCTCATCATCTCACATTTTTAAAAATGAATCTTCCCACTTCACAACACTTACATAATGACGCCTTACACATTGAAGTTCGTATCCACAAGCATACCATCAAAAGAGTCTTAATAGATGGTGGCTCCAGCCTAAACATATGTACTCTTAAATTACTAAAACACTTGGGATACTCAGATGTGGTTGTAGACACCAGTGAGTGCATCACAATCAAAGGGTATGATGACACTGAATGACTATCTGAAGGAACAATTAAGCTCCCTATTCAAGTAGGACAAAAGATAATGGAAACAAAATGTTAGGTCCTTGATCTTGACCTCCCCTACAACATTCTTCTTAGCCGACCATGGATCCATGCCATGCAAGCGGTCCCCTCTACATTCCATCAATGCCTCAAGTTCCCCCACAACGGCATGGAAGTAACTATCTATGCCGGTCCCTGCCCCTTCCAATATTGTAGTTTCTTGGAGGGCCACAACCACACCTTCTGTCCATATAACAAAGCCATTACCAAAGCCAATACTACAACTTCCACCTCATACATCAACCCTACCAACATTGTCACCACTTCATCCTAAACACCACCACCACCTGAGGTCAAGATCAAGCTCAGTGACATGGGATGTGGGGAATACAACCTACATGGTACCTTTTGTGTGGGCACATTACCCAATCCTAAAATGTTTGGCATCCCAAAGATAGAAGAAGCCAACACAGTCATCATCAAGTGTAAACCATCACCCATTTTTGAGAAGAAACATCTCCTAGATCAGGATGTGCTTGAAGACATATCATCCTGGCTGTATAAGGATGAAGAGACCGAGCAAGAAGCCCCCACCATACCAACAGAAATCTATGGTAAAGGGTTAGAAATTGTCAAAAACATGGGTTATAAAGGATAAGGCGGTATCGGACTTCATGAACAAGGGATCGTGGAACCAGTCCAAGCAACAATAAATCCCTATAATCAAGGGTTAGGATACAGTCAATGACAATGTATCCTCACCATTGGCAAATGTATCTTGGCCGAGGTCACTATGGTTTCCCCTGAAGTCGATAATATCAATGAAATAGGCCATCAAGATTCCTTTAGTGACTTCGCCAATTTCTTTGACCCATCCATAGGCATCCTATACACGGTCACCACCCTAGCCTTTTCATCTAATGACTTACCCCTTGTATACCCAGACCTCATAGATTGGGACCGACAGGGACCTCCTTTCTTCGACGTAGCACCAAACGATGAGGCCATCGCTGAAATGACGGGGGTTAGAGATCACTTCCCCCTAGGAGATCATAGAGCAAGATACATCATGGAACTTAATACGGCTACCTACTTTGGGGAGACAACCCCTACTTCTAGTCATAAAAATACAAAAATCAAACATGGATCTGATGGTGAAAACTGTTCCGTGGTAGTGTCAGATCCCAAAAAAGTAAAAATAAAAGATGTATCTCCTAGTGAAAGCCTCCACAAGGCACCAAGAGATGGAAGCATGGGCCTTCCCGAGATAGACAAAGTATATCCCACCAGATCACCTGTCCTAGTGGAGCCAACTCAAGAGATGAATCTTGGGACATAAGAAGAGCTGAAAATCACTTTCATGGTAGAATCTATTAGTGCAGTAGAGCAAGAAAATCTCTTAGCCTTCTTCAAATGTAGAAATCACAATTTTGCATGGACCTATGTAGACATGCCAGGGCTTGATCTCACTTTGATCATCCATCACCTTATAGTACGGCCTGATGCAAAACAAGTAAAATAGAAGCTCAGAAAAATGAACCCTCAGGTGGCTCTCCTAGTCAAAGCAGAACTGAAGAAACTACTAGACGTCAGCTTCATCTGACCAATTGATTATCCTAAATGGGTCTCCAACCTAGTACCGGCAGCCAAACCAAATGGTTGAATCCACTACTGCACTGACTTCCGAGACCTTAACAAAGCCTACCCGAAGGATGATTTCCCATTACCTAACATTAACATGATAGTGGATCTTACGACAGGACATGAGATGTTATCCCTAATGGATGGCTTTTCAGGGTATAATCAAATCAAAATCATAGAAGAGGACCAACATAAAAAAACCTTCATATGTCCATGGGAGATGTACTACTAGGTGGTAATGCCATTTGGCCTAAAGAATGCTAGAGCCACGTATCAACGAGCTATGACTGTAATCTTCCATGACCTTTTCCACCACATCATGGAAGATTATGTGGATGAATTGCTAGGAAAATCAAAGACAAGGGAGGAACACCTATATGTATTGGCAAAGATCTTCGACTGATTGGAGCAATACAATGTTTGCCTGAATCCAAAGAAATGTGTCTTCGGGGTCACCTCCGGAAAACTTTTAGGATCCATAGTCTCCAGAAGAGGAATTGAGTTAGATCCCACAAAAGTCAAGGCCATCACTGAAATGCCTCCTCCGAAAACCTTAAAATAGCTAAAAAGTTTGCAAGGCAAACTCCAGTCCATTCGTTAGTTCATTGCTCAACTGGCCGATAAATGTCAACCATTTTAGCATCTACTTAGAAAGGATACAACTTTTGTATGGAACACTCAGTGTCAGGATGCCTTTGACTAGCTCAAAGATTATCTAGCTAATTCCCCTATTCTAACTCCATCGAGGCAAGGAGAACCCCTCCTGTTATATATCTCAGCAATAGAGATAGCTATCAGAGCCTTACTAGCACAACACGATGAACAAGGGAAGGAAAGAGCCATCTATTACATCAGCTGCACCCTGATCTCATATGAGCTAAACTATACACAAATTGAATGAGCATGTCTGGCCTTAGTCTTTACTTCAAAAAAATTAAGACACTACATGCTCAATCACAAGACCAAGCTCATCACCAAGATCAATCCACTAAAATATTTGCTAAATAGAGCTACCCTTACTGGGAGAATGGCATAATGGGTCATGATCCTCATTGAATTCGACATTGAATATACTGAGAGAAAAGTCATCAAAGGGCAGGTTATCGCTGATCAGCTGGCCGAAGCACCAATTCCTACACAATATCTGACACTACTGGAATTCCCTAATGAAGCCATCTTGATAATAGCACCGGCAATAGAAACATGGAAAATGTACTTTGATGGATCATACACACACAGAGGCTCAGGGGCAGGCATCCTATTTATTACCCCTCAAGGCAACACCATCCCTAAGTCCTTCAAAATCACAGGTCTTCGAATGGCAATCAAATGGCGAATTTAGAAGATGACGGTGTATGGAGACTCTCAACTATTCATCCAGTAGGTAAACCATGAGTACAAGACCAAGGATGATAAACTCTTGCTTTATAAAAAGGTGGTCAATGACTTCAAAGACTACTTCGATGACATCCAGTTCGAGTAAATCCTAAGGCTAAACAACAAAGCTATAGATGCCATGGCCACCATCGGATCCTTGGTCGACATGAAGAAAGACAGTAAGAAGTGTGAGTTCTTGATAGAAGAACTCCCTATCCCAGCATATGATGTTCCTCAATCGGAGCTAGTGTGTGAAGTCATTGGTCCCCTATCCCCGTGGTATCAAGAAACCTACCTATACCTCCATGATAATATCATCCCCCCTAACCTATCCACCTCACAACAAAAATCTTTCATCTGCCGAGCCTCCCGCTTCACCCATGTAGGAGATACCCTATACAAAAGGAGTCTTGATGGCACGCTTTTACGATGTTTAGACTCTAGGGAAGCTAAAGTGGCCTTGCAAGAGGTACATGTGGGCATCTGTGGGGCACATTCTAGTGGACCCGCTCTTTCTAAAAAGATCCTGAGGACCAGATACTATTGGCCAACCATGGAATGAGATGCCTACTGGTTTATCAAAAAATGCCTACCATGTCAACAACATAGGGATCTCATTCACGCACCAGCACAAGAATTGCAACCCATCACAACGTCGTGGTGTTTCTCATAGTGGGAACTTGACCTCGTAGGAAAAATACATCCCCCATCCTCCAATGGCCATAAGTTCATAATCACTACTAGCGAGTACTTCACTAAGTGGGTGGAAGCAATACCACTCACCTTCACCACTGGAACCCAGATATCCAAATTCATCCTCCATTATATCATATGTTGCTATGGTATCCCTCATTCCATTGTCACCAACAATAGAAAAGCATTCAAGAACTAGGAAGTTCACACTTTGTGCGAAAAATTCCAAATCCAATACCATTTCTCCACGCCATATTACCCTCAAGGAAATGGTCAAGAAGAAGCTTAAAAAAAACCATCCTGTGCATCTGAAAGAAGACGGTTAATGAAGCTAGCCATGACTGGCACCTCTAACTCAACCCCGCCCTATGGGCCTATTGAACAAGCATCCACATGCCCATAGGAGCCACTCTATTTTCCCTAGTATTCAGATCTGAAGCCATTTTACCTATTGAGGTTGAGCTCCCATCCCTACAAGTATCCCTGCAAAACATATTTAATGCTAAGGAATACCAAGTCGCAAGGTTGCATCAGCTAGAATTACTGGATGAGAAACAACTGAATGCATTGAACCACCTGCAGGCATATCAAAATCACCTTAGAAGAAGCTACAACAAGAGGATTAGAAACCAAAAATTTGAAGTAGGTGACCTTGTCCTTATGGAAAATCAGAAGAACTTGCAGGAGCATCCTAAGAAAGGAAAATTTGAGCCCAATTGCCTAGGACCTTATGTCATCATAGCTAACTGTGGATCAGGAGCATATCAACTTGCAACACCTGAGGGGCAGCCTCTGGACGAGCCTATGAACATCCTACATCTAAAGAAATTCTATGCATAACCCATCAAGTACCCCAATCAAAAAAATAAAAAAAATAGAAAAAAAAATCAAGAAAAACTCAAGTGCAGTAAAGACTTGCAATGGTGAAAATCACTTCGGTGACACCTTGGATTGGTACCATTGTGAAAACCTATTTCAGGCGCCATGTGTAGCAGCCAGTTCTACCATCTAATAAGTCTTCTTTCCATCACAACACTCCATATCGCACACATCCCATGGCTTGGAATTATGAAACATCGAATCCTATCACCCACCCTACAATATCCCACCCAAGGCTAACCCATGGAATGAAGATCCTTGTAAGCTTCCTTCTATACAACAGAAAATAAAAAATCCAAAAACAACACAAAAAATTAGAAAATCCAAAAAAAATACAAAACCAGAAAATCCAAAAATAACACAATTCACCGCAAATCACCCCATACATCAATCTCACTGTAACTTGCAACCATCTACATCCATCAATCCTCACCATCACACCCATCCCAAACCATTCCCACATCATCAAGACTTGCCAGAACTACATATTCATCTCGCTTGCATCTTGAAAGTACCTTGATCCCATGGACATAGGGTATGTAGGTAGTTTGGAATACGAAGGAAGTTTCCAGTACTCAGGTACCTAAGATGCACCCATCCACCCTGTTTGGATGGTCCCCATACACTGAGCTTTTTGGACCTAATAAATGATACACACGCTAAAGTACGCTTCAAGAATGTCCCCTAATGCAAAAATCATCAATCAACCTACCAACTATAATCCCACACATAGCCTGACTATCCTGTTGCCCACCTTTCAAAAATTATCGAACAAAATCCAACTGATTCGCATCCTAGGATGTATCATTCCTACAATGGACAAGAATCTGTCATTCTACCAACATGTATCTTGGCAAGAATACATAAAGGCTATTTGTATCTTTTTGTTGGTCTGTTTGATTATTGATTTTTATCTTTTGTCTCACTCTAGGTCATCTCCAAAGCTACCTTGATCTCATTATATCATGGCAAGTGGCGGACAACACCTAGAGTAGACATGGTCATTGCTTTTATATGCTGTGCTTGTGGGTTTGCTTTCATTACTTCAAGAATAGTATTCATATCTTGAAGCCTGGGTCGGTTCTAGAAAAATGTGCCTCATTTGCATATACATGCATCAAAACCTTATATGTACTATTCGCAATCACCGCTATGAGTCCCCTTCCTAGGCTAGGAAAGGTTATACTACCTTGGGCATGCATGAAATCAACCTATTGTTTGCAGGTCTAGTCCATGCAATCGTGGGATATATATCATCACCTAGGTCATTTCATACCTTTGTGAACTGTATCCTACATTGCTATAATAAACCAAGAAATGCTCTCAATTAATGTTATGCAACTACTATTACTAGCTCAAATCATCATCCTAATCATTTATTCAACTATATCATCTGGGCCTAGATTTCATAATCACCTACCCTACCCCCCTTACCCTACCAAATCCCCTCACTAATCCCACTCCTCCAACTTATTCTCACTCAACACATCCTAAGTCAAACTAAATTCCCCCTCAAGGACACGATGTTTCATGACCTAGAAACTCCCTCATTATCAACCCCCCTCCCCCCAACCCCATCCATCCACCCTATTCCCCTATCCCATAGCCCCACCACCTAGGGTCGAACAAATAACATCATGTGTATCAAGACTTATCACCTAGTATGCATCTCAACTATCACCTACTTTGCATCCCACAAATCATTTAATTGCATCTTACATATCATTTAATTTGCATATCAATAGGTTCATTTTTAGAATCATTTAATTTGCATATCATAATCATTTAGGTTCATTTTTAGAATCATTTAATTTGCATATCATATCATTAGCTTCATTTTTAGAATCTTTTTAGTTTGCATATCATCTCATTTAAATTGCATAATCATTAGGTTCATTTTATAATCCTTTCATTGCATTCCATAATCATTACATTGCATTCCATATATATCATTGCATAATCATTTAGTTACATTTAGTTACATTGAATAATCATAATCAATAAACATTTAGCTACATATCCATATTTCTATACATAAAATGTGTTTATTAAGATAAACATACATTTCCATTACATTTTTGCATCCATAATAAATGTTTATTACTCTGAACATTTATTTGCATTTTACATCATCATCCATAAATCACACATATGCATATATCAAAATAAATAAACCATCATTACATCCATCATAATACATCAGTAGGTACATCCATAACATCAACATAATATATTGCATAAACACAACACATCCATAGCATATAATCCATAAAGCACACTGCATCCATCAACATAAGCATCATCATAACCATATAGAAGCATCATAAATAAATAAGATAAGCCATCAACTAGCATCATATCATATAGGATCATCGCAAAAAATATAATGTCCTGATACAATGCCTCTAAGGGCTAAATTGATACAACTGTCACATGGAGGATCCTCTCTCTGATGGAGTGGGAGATCCTAACCTTGGTGGTGGCTGTGATCCTGCTTGTGGCTGTGGCTGAACCTAAACCAGGGGAACCTACTGGGGCACATGTGATGGAGGACCCATTGCCTGTTGGACAGACTGAACTGATCTAGATCTATGTGACCTAGACACCCTCAATCCACTAACCTAACTATAACTCGGTGCACGCTGCTCTACCGGCACTGCTGCATAATAGAGGCTCTGATAATAATCCATCCATCATCTAGCCTCTGCCAGCTACCCCTGTACCTAAGACAACTGCCCCTATACCTGAGTCAACTGTCCCTATAACTAATATGATTGTGTCTGTACCTGAGATAACTATGTCTGCATCAATGTCAAAACTGGGGCCATACCAACACCTGAAGTCTGCAAACTACCCACTGTAGCCTTTGCCTGCTATGCTCTCACAAGTGCCGCATCCCATTCTCTGGTCAAAATCACTATATCACCCCGAGCCTAGGATAACTATGCCTGCAATGTAGCCACCTGTCCATCTGAGCCATCCAATAAAGCCATTGTTGATGCAGAGGAAAAGAACAAATCAACTTCATACTAGCATTTTGCATAACACAACATGACCAACACATGGTCTCTGACCCAATAACTTCATTCTACACCTTCCAAGATGCCCAACTCCATCTAACATCCCTTCAACTCCTCTACACAGGACTATAGGATAGCAATCTTCATTATGTTCTTCATAGACTGTCATAATCTCACTGCTCCATGAGGAAAAATAGTCATCCTAGCCTCCTTGCAATGATCTCTATTGAGACACATTCAATCTTATACAATATGCCAATCTATAACATTCACACACACCTAATGCCTTCATAGACAAAGCAATGCTAAACCAAACTTACCAAGCTTCTTCCTTGTGGTGACTGTTGTCCTCTTCTTCCATTACTTAACTCTTGATGGGCCATCTCCATGGCAAACTCCACTCTACCCCATTCTCCTGTCACTGCAACCTTCATAAACCTCTAACCTAACCATTTTACATTCCACTCCACTGATCACCAATGGAAAAGATTAGTGGATTGAATAAATATCCATCGGGCTATTCAAGAATACCCTAGTTTAGGTTTTCAAACCTGCTCTCAGATTAAGGGGGATTACAGTGTTGATAACTGAGAGGGGGGGTGAATCAGTTATCCTAATTATTTCTTCTTTTGAACCTTCTTCTTAATCAAAGCAGTATTGAATCAAACAGACAAATATCATCATGAAATAAGAAACACATGACATAGTATTTTGACGTGGAAACCCGGTTAAGGGAGAAAACCACGGGGTGATTAACCCAAAGATTATTCTCTATTAGAAGAATAAGGAATTACAAAATGGCACATGCCAATTAGGGCTCACTGCCCGAGCACACTGCTCACAAAGAGGCCCACTGCCTACAAGGAGACACACTGTCTACAAAGTGATAAGAATCACAGTCTTGAACTGGAGAATGACATCTTTACCATGTCCGGATCAGTTCCATTAAGCCCAGAAACATCTGCTCTTCCTTCTGCACTTCTCTTCGCTACTTCACCTTTTTCCACATAAGCCACACTTCAAAATGAACTCACAAATCTTTATTTATACAAGACATCAACTTAGGAACAATCATCTAAGTCGACAATCAATCATAAGAATATCTGCAAGATGAATGACACATCCGGTCAGCCACCATAAGAACATTCGCAGGATGAACAACTCATCCGGTCGGCTAAACAGAGCAAAAACTTCATCTGGAAGAATATCTTCAATTCTGGGCTCTACTGTCAATGCGGACCAACAACACGACCTCAACATGATCCAAGAACCTTCACAAGCCTGCCTGAATGACCAGGTACGTCCGCATTTCCTTTACTTACTGAAATCTCTTATCCTCCTTATCCGGAACTTCAAGAATACTGTCTGTCGCCACTGTCATAATGCAAGAGGTACTTCCGGACCTCCAAATCATACACAACTCGAGATGGCACATCACAAGGACATCCCAAAGACTCCTTCCAATCCGCAGATTAGGATTATACAGTTCCGGACCTCACCGGACCTTTTGTGATCCTCTGTCACCTCTGAATACTTGCCAGAACCGGTTCTACACTGACAGCCACAACTCCTTCAGATCTTCATGCGGACCTCTGAAATCTTAACTGAAGCATCTCAAGACCCATATCTACAAACCCTTTAATCCGCATCCTCCGGTTCGCATCCTATACAGTACATTTGCCTTCTTCTCATCACTGTTCTTTACTGTTCCTGACTGAGGCTAATTTTCTCAATATCCTCAGCACACTGCTCATTGAATCCTTCTTGTCAAAGCAATATGAGTATGTTGACATCAATGACAACACTGGTTTACCTTATACTTGCAACAATCTCCCCCTTTGTCATTGATGGCAACATATGATGTGAAAAACCATCAAGACAAGAAACTTCTCCTTTCTGTCACTTCTCCCCCTATCAGCAACATGTCTTCTCCTCATTTTACTGCTCCTCTTTTGATCATCAGCTACTTGTTTTTCACATGTCTTCTCTCCCCCTTTGACATCAATGGCAAAGGGCTCATACTTACAATTTTAACATATCAGAATCATACCAGCTGCTCCCCCTTAGTAGCAGCTCCCCATCATCAATCCGGATCACAAGATATGACTGTGATATCCACCGGACTGATGCACATCAGTGCATCCTAGTTTATCACCGGAGGGGCCATGACCCCTAACTTCTCCCGGAGATATTCAAAAGAGTCCTTGGGAAGAGGTTTAGTAAAGATATCTGCAATCTGATCCTTGGAGGGAACATACTCCAACCTGACTTCTTCCTTGTTCACTTGTTCTCTCAAGAAATGAAACTTGATAGATATGTGCTTAGTCTTAGAGTGTAATATCGGATTCTTGGAAATATTAATTGCACTTGAATTATCACAGAAAATTGTGATAGGCTCCGCATATTCAATTTTAATATCTCTTAGCATCTGCTTCATCCATAGGATTTGAGTGCAACTACTTGCTGCTGCAATGTATTCTGCTTTAGTTGTAGACAGAGATATTGCATCTTGTTTCTTGCTTAGCCAAGAAACCAATCTCTTCCCCAAAAAGAATGCTCCACCACTGGTGCTCTTTCGATCATCTACATCTCCTGCCCAATCTGCATCTGTGTAAGCATGAAGAGAGAAATCCGGATCTCTAGGGTACCATAGACCATACTCAACTGTTCCTTTCAAGTACCTAAAATTTTTTTTGATTGCCATAACATGAGATTCTCTAGGATCAGCCTGGAATCTTGCCACAAGACCAATAGCCTGCATTATATCTGGTCTGGTCTGAGTGAGATACAACAATCCACCAATCATTGATCTATACATTGTCTGATCTGCCTTTGGAGAGTCATCATCTTTGCTCAACTTACATCCGGTTGCCATGGGAGTGTTCATTGGTTTTGAATCTTCCATACCAAATTTCCTTAACAATTCTTTCACATATTTGGTCTGAGAAATGAAGATTCCTTTCTTTGTTTGAGTAATTTGCAGACCCAAGAAGAAATTCATTTCACCAAGCATAGACATTTCAAACTCACATTTCATCTGATTTGCAAAAGTTTTGCACATACTATCTCTTCCTCCAAAAATGATATCATCTACAAACACTTCAACAATCAAAATGTTTTCATGATCAATTTTGAAATATAAGTTACTGTCAGCAGTACCTTTGCTGAATCCAATCGGCACAAGATGCTTATCCAACCTTTCATACCATGCTCTTGGAGTTTGTTTTAATCCATACAATGCTTTCTTTAACTTACAGACCATATCATCATTGTCAGATAATTGAAATCCATCCGGTTGTTCAATGTAAACTTCTTCTTCTAGATCACCATTTAAGAAGGTAGACTTGACATCCATCTGATATACCTTGAAGTCTTTGAAGGCAGCAAATGCAAGAAATAATCTGACTGCTTCAATTCTTGCCACGGGAGCAAAGGTCTCTTCATAATCAATTCCTTCTATTTGGGAGTAGCCTTTGCAGACCAATCTAGCTTTGTTTCTGATTACTTTACCAGCTTCATTTAATTTGTTCCGGAAGACCCATTTGGTTCCAATCACATTCCTATCTCTAGGTCTGGGAACAAGATCCCAAGTATGATTTTTCTCAATTTGCATTAATTCATCTTTCATTGCTTTAGTCCAGTTTTCATCATTGCAGGCTTCATTTACTGTTTTAGGTTCAATCTTTGAAATCAGACAACATTCATCCTGATTTTGAGCAACATTCCTTCTAGTTTGCACACCTTTGCTTCTGTCCCCTATGATCTGATCTTCAGAGTGGTTTAGTGTCACATACCTTGGAATTTTGGGAGTATCCTGCACTGCTGCTTCTTGATCAGGCTCATTCAAACCTATCTCTTCTTCCTGATTTACCAGATCAGGCTGACTCTGTCTTACCGGAGAGGATTGAGTTCCTTAAACATTGTCTTGGTCATCTTCATCAGATTCATAAAATCTTGAGGGCTTCTCAATTCCTTCATCAACTTTCATATTAGTGCTTTCTATCATCTTCCTCAGTCTCTTATTGTAACACCGGTATGCTTTGCTTTGAGTGGAGTAGCCCAAGAAAATTCCTTTATTACTTCTAGCATCAAACTTTCCTAGATCTTCATCTCTTTTGATATAACACTTGCTACCAAATACTCTGAAATATTTCACAGTGGGAGTGATGCCAAACCAGAGTTCGTAGGGGGTCTTACCGGTATTGTTTCTGATTTGAACTCGATTTAGAGTGTAGACTACAGTGCTGATAGCTTCTTTCCAGAACATCTGAGGAACATTTGCTTCCAACATCATTGTCCTGGCAGCTTCCTGGATGGTCCGGTTCTTTCTTTCAACTACTCCATTCTGCTGTGGAGTCCTAGGAGAAGACAATTGTCTCCTTATACCCTGCTTCTCACAATAGTCAATGAACTCTCCAGATGTAAATTCACCACCTCTATCAGACCTTAGACACTTTAGTTTTAATCCAGTTTGATTCTCTACCAAAGCTTTGAAGATTTTGAACTTCTCAAATGCTTCAGATTTTTCTTTTAGAAAGGTAACCCACATCATCCGGGAATGATCATCAATTAACAACATGAAATATCTATCACCTTGCAGACTCTTGATTCTTGTCGAACCACAGAGATCAGTATGTACTAATTCCAACAATCTGGTAGAAGACTGATCTTTGCTTTTGAAAGAGACTCTGCTTTGTTTACCTTGCTGACATTCTTTGCACAAACTATTTGTAGATTTCATCAATTTTGGAAGATCTCTTACAGCCTGAGTATTGCTTATCTTGATGATGTTATCAAAATTTACATGACACATTCTTCTATGCCATAACCAACTCTGATCAATTTGAACAAACAAACAACTTTTATTTGAACCAACCAGATGAAAGATATTACCTTTTGTCTGAGTACCGGATGCAATTTCAGTTCCGGAGCTTGTAAAGATTCTGCATTTTCCATTCTTAAACCGAAGATCATAGCCTTTGTCTACTAACTGACCAACACTGAGAAGATTGTGCTTCAATCCTTCAACATATAGTACATTACCTGTTTTGCTCTTTCCATCAAAGGAAATAGTTCCCCTGCCTCTGATTCTGCCAGCAGAATTGTCACCAAACTTTACCATTCATCCTTCATACCTTTCCAAATTCAAGAACTTATTCTTGTCACCAGTCATATGGTGAGAACATCCACTGTCAATAACCCAATCATCCTTTTCTTCCACTTGAGCAGCTAAAGCTTTTTCAACAACTTTGTGATTGACAGATTCAGAGAGTATTGAATCTTCTTCCTTGATGGCAATAAACACCCACTCATTTCTGGATTTGCTTCCTAGTTCTGATTCATCATCTGTTACTCCTTCATTGTCATCTTCTTCATGAACATAATAGCAATTCTTTTGAAACCTTTGTCTGTTAGTATTAGACCTTGCAGATCTTTCCGGACATCTTGAAGCAAAATGACCAATCTTATTGTAGTTGAAGCACTTAAAGGGTAGTTTTCCTTCATACTTACCGGATCCTCTTGGTAGTCTTTTTTCAATGAGGGCTTCAAGTTGAGCTGTTTCTGCTTCTTCTTCTTCCATGTCTCTTCTTGCTTGATCATACCATGTCATCTTCCTTGAAGAGTTTTCTCCCGGATCAATTCTCTGTTTGCCTTTCACATAGGCACTGGCTTTGAAAGCAGATTCAGTCTTGGAAAGATCATCTCCAAACTCGGTCATTTCAAATGCAGCTAGCTTGCCAGCCAATTGTTCTCTTATGACAGTTGTGTGGGCTCTGAATTCATCAATTGCAGCAACCTTGATTTTGTAGGCAGCAGGAAGGGATCTAAGGATTTTGCAAACGATCTCATTTTCATCCAGAGTTCCACCAGCATTTCTAATTCCACACACTAGTTCATTCACTCTTGGCATAAAAGTAGTGATGTTTTCATCATCTCTCATCTTCAATCTTTCAAATTTCCCTTTCAGACTTTGCAACCTTGCACTTTTGACAAACTCATCTCCTTCATACAGAAGTTCCAGTTTAGTCAGGATCTCATATGCAGTTGGTAGGTCAATAACATTTGAGAGATCTGAGTCATTCAATGCGCTTAGAAGAGCTTCCTTGGTCCGCAGATTGTTTTCAGCTTCTGTGATTTCATTCAGAGTTGTCGGAACACCTTGTGGAGGTACATATGGTTTTGAAACCATGGCCAAGTATGCTTTTCCCATACATTCCAGGTGACATTTCATGCGACCCTTCCAGAGAGTAAAATTGGTTCCATCGAACTTTGGACTATCCTTTTTGTATGACGACATCCTAGATCTCCTCAAGCGGTTAAGCTTCTTTCAGAGGAACCTCGCTCTGATACCAATTGTTGATAACTGAGAGGGGGGGGTGAATCAGTTATCCTAATTATTTCTTCTTTTGAACCTTCTTCTTAATCAAAGCAGTATTGAATCAAATAGACAAATATCATCATGAAATAAGAAACACATGACACAGTATTTTGACGTGGAAACTCGGTTAAGGGAGAAAACCACGGGGTGATTAACCCAAAGATTATTCTCTATTAGAAGAATAAGGAATTACAAAATGGCACATGCCAATTAGGGCTCACTACCCGAGCACACTGCTCACAAAGAGGCCCACTACCTACAAGGAGACACACTGTCTACAAAGTGATAAGAATCACAGTCTTGAACTGGAGAATGACATCTTTACCATGTCCGGATCAGTTCCATTAAGCCCAGAAACATCTGCTCTTCCTTCTGCACTTCTCTTCGCTACTTCACCTTTTTCCACATAAGCCACACTTCAAAATGAACTCACAAATCTTTATTTATACAAGACATCAACTTAGGAACAATCATCTAAGTCGGCAATCAATCATAAGAATATCTGCAAGATGAATGACACATCCGGTTGGCCACCATAAGAATATTCGCAGGATGAACAACTCATCCGGTCGGCTAAACAGAGCAAAAACTTCATCCGGAAGAATATCTTCAATTCCGGGCTCTACTGTCAATGCGGACCAACAACACGACCTCAACATGATCCAGGAACCTTCACAAGCCTGCCTGAATGACCAGGTACGTCCGCATTTCCTTTACTTACTGAAATCTCTTATCCTCCTTATCCGGAACTTCAAGAATACTGTCTGTCGCCACTGTCATAATGCAAGAGGTACTTCCGGACCTCCAAATCATACACAACTCGAGATGGCACATCACAAGGACATCCCAAAGACTCCTTCCAATCTGCAGATTAGGATTATACAGTTTTGGACCTCACCGGACCTTTTGTGATCCTCTGTCACCTCTGAATACTTGCCGGAACCGGTTCTACACCGACAGCCACAACTCCTTCAGATCTTCATGCGGACCTCTGAAATCTTAACTGAAGCATCTCAAGACCCATATCTACAAACCCTTTAATCTGCATCCTCTGGTTCGCATCCTATACAGTACATTTGCCTTCTTCTCATCACTGTTCTTTACTGTTCCTGACTGAGGCTAATTTTCTCAATATCCTCAGCACACTGCTCATTGAATCCTTCTTGTCAAAGCAATATGAGTATGTTGACATCAATGACAACACTGGTTTACCTTATACTTGCAACATATAGAGGTTTGGAGGAATGTTAAGAGCCCAAATAACTTACAAATAGAAGGTAACTCACTATACTAACCAACCATCACAAGCCCCGGTCACCACTCAGCCGTACAGGTACTGTGCATGGAAGAAAATAGTGATTTTCTGATTGTAATAGCAGGTTAAAGATAGTCTAAGGTAAATCTGTGATTTCTCCCACCAAGTTTACTATCAAGACTCCAAATAAGATTCCACACAAAGGTATCTTAATCTACTTTCTATCCCACATGCCCATGCACTATGACAATTCCGTACTGGTATGGATTTCTCAAAAAAAATAGCGAAGGAAACCCAGAAAAGTAGAAACAAAGTAGAAAAACTATTATCTTTCGTTATATCTTTCAATCCATTCGATGTCTCTTTACAATACAACCTCCCTTGGCTTAAAACAAGCCTCAACAATGCATGAAAATGTTTTGGATTCTAGATAACTACCCAAACCATTGATTTCTTCTTGATTTCTAACTACTGTTCTAAAGACAGAAATAGTAACTGTCTTTTCTTACCGACTACTTTATGGCTGATCTTGCTTTTTAACATAAGGTTTAACCTATGACAAGGTGTTACATCTTTCCACCCTTTGACATGCCTTTATAGGCTAACAAACATGGAGAACTTTAAATGACTCCCCTAACAAACATTAAAACTTAAATGACTCCCTAAGACTGCCTTTTTGTCACAAGACTGTCCTCTTGAGGACTTACATCAAGATAATAGATTCATAGTCATTTGGACATAGTCCCTTACAAGTAAGCCTCATTACAACTTTTGGATGGTCTCATAGACCTTATTGACAAAACAACTACTAGAAGATCAAACAAAATCTAGACATCTTGGTGCTCCTATACCATACTCCCTGACATGATGAAAACTCTTGTCCCAAAAGTTAGGGGATCTGCTCCATCCATTCTTCCATCTTGTTGGAATGTTCCTCTGACTAGGAAACATGAACTCTCCAAGAGTTATCTTCCTCCTTCTCCAACCTGCATGGCTCCTGTAAACAGTGTTAGAACCATAAAACCTATCTTGGTGTCCTTGTCTAGGACCTTGCTGCTGCAATGCTTTAGCTCTTCTCAACTGGAGGTCCTGATTCATTCCTCCCTGTATCATCTGTTGTTTTCCTTCCCTCTTCTGCCTCTTTATAGGGCACTCAATGTCTCCAACCTTGACATAACTCAAGTCCCAAGCCTGCTGCTCTCTAGGACTGTCATCCACCTTCTTCTGCTGCAACTATTCCTACTGCTTGCAATCATCCTTAACCTACACATTCAACTGTAACTTCTTTCCAAAACAAATAACAACATGTTCCTTCTTCTCCTCACAAGGTAAAGGTATCAGTTTGAACTTCTTACCATCTTTATGTACCACATAGGTATTAGTATACCCATCATGAATTGTCCTCCTCGAATACTGCCATGGTCTACCCAAAATGATATGCCCACATGTCATAGGAATAACATCACACAAAACATAGTCTTGATATGGACCAATTGTAAAATCAACATATGCCTTCTTAGTAACCATTACCTGCTGCTCTTGACTCACCCAAGTGACATTGTAAGGACTAGGATGATCAAAAGTTTTCAATCCCAACTTGTTCACCATTTCCCAAGAAACTAGATTATCATGAGAACCTGAATCTACAATCAACTTGCATATCTTTCCATGGCTTAAACAATTATTTCTGAAAATAGATACCTATGGTGGTTGCTGCATCTTGCCTCTTTTCACCATGAGCATTTCTCCATCCACCATTGGAGAGGCTGACGACATCTCTGGTTCTTCTGGCTTCTCCTCCTCTTTTGCCAAGTGAACTCTTCTATCCTTGGTCTTGTCAACACCATCCTTCTTAGGACAGTTGAAAGATGTGTGTCCCACCTCATTGCAGTGATAACATTTGCCTGTGAACACTCCTCTACCTAATCCAAATCTGCCTCCACCTCTATATCCACCTCTCTATTCTGTAGAAATCTCCTTACCCTTGTCATTGCTGTTCTGAACTTCATTAGTAGGTCTGCCCCTATCTCTATTTCCTCTTCCATAACCTCCTTGCCCTTCTTGCTTCCTCTTCACTCTCTCTTCAGTCCTGATTGCTAACTGAAAACACTCTCCAAGTGATTTTGGTACTGACAAACCAATCTCATCCTACAAGTTATACCTAAGCTCATTAAGGTACCTTGCCACTTTCTCTTCTTCATCTTCCAATCCCCCTCTAATACTAAGCTTATGAAATTGCTCAGTATAGGACATAACATCCATGTCCTTCTATTTCAGATTTTGTCTCATCCTCTTTGTCTGAATGGAGTAATCAGATGGAAGGAATTGATCCTTCATCATATCCTTCATCCTACCCCAAGAAGTGATTTTTGATGCACCTCTAGCCACTCTTTCTGTCTGCACACTACTCCACCAGGTAAGTGTTGTTCCTCTCAGTTTTATTTTTGCAAACTTGATCTTCTTCTCATCATTCATCTCCTCATTTTCAAAAAAAATTTCTAGGGCATCTATCCACCCTAACACCTCTTCACTATCCATCTTCCCCTGATAGATAGGTAACTCTATTTTTGCCTTTGTTCCACTTCCTTGGACTACCTTCAACAATCTCACAAACTTCTTCTCTTCAGCATCCAACTCATCCTCAGGAGGATTCTCATCTACCTCCTCATCTCCTTCTGAACCATCTTGTTCATCTCCTCTAGGTTTCTTCTCTAATGCTTCCAATCTTGTCAAGATTGTTGCATTCTCCCTTCTTACTTGCCTCAACTCTCTTTCTCTTACAGCATCCTGCTCTCTTCTATCCTTCAACTCTTTTTCTCTAGCCTCTAAGGCTTCTCTCAACTCATTGTTCTCCCTAGCCATTTGATTCTTTGGAGGCATCTTAACAACTCTCTCAAACTCTTACTGTTTCACAAGATCCTTTACTCCCCCAAGGACCTACTAGTGGCTCTGATACCAATATGATGTAGAGGAAAAGAAAAAATCAACTTCATACTTGCATTTTGCATAACACAACATGACCAACACATGGTCTTTGACCCAATAACTTCATTCTACACCTTCCAAGATGCCCAACTCCATCTAACATCCCTTCAACTCCTCTACACAGGACTATAGGATAGCAATCTTCACTATGTTCTTCATAGACTGTCATAATCTCACTGCTCCATGAGGAAAAATAGTCATCCTAGCCTCCTTGCAACGATCTCTATTGAGACACATTCAATCTTGTACAATATGCCAATCTATAACATTCACACACACCTAATGCCTTCATAGACAAAGCAATACTAAACCAAACTTACCAAGCTTCTTCCTTGTGGTGACTGTTGTCCTTCTCTTCTTCCAATACTTGACTCTTGATGGGCCATCTCCATGGCAAACTCCACTCTACCCCGTTCTCCTGCCACTGCAACCTTCATAAACCTCTAACCTAACCATTTTACATTCCACTCCATTGATCACCAATGGAAAAGATCAGTAGAGTGAAGAAATATCCATCAAGCTATTCAAGAATACCCTAGTTTAGGTTTTCAAACCTACTCTCAGATTAAGAGGGATTACAGAGGTCTGGAGGAATGTCAAGAGCCCAAATAACTTACAAATACAAGGTAACTCACTATACTAACTGACCATCACAAGCCCAGGTCACCACTCAACCGTACAGGTATGGTGCATGGAAGAAAATAATGATTTTCTGATTGTAATAGCAGGTTAAAGATAGTCTAAGGTAAATCTGTGATTTCTCCCACCAAGTTTACTGTCAAGACTCCAAATAAGATTCCACACAAAGGTATCTTAATCTACTTTCTATCCTACATGCCCATGCACTATGACAATTCCGTATTGGTACGGATTTCTCAGAAAAAATAGTGAAGGAAACCCAGAAAAGTAGAAAAAAAGTAGAAAAACTATTATCTTTCGTTATATCTTTCAATCCATTCGATGTCTCTTTACAATACAACCTCCCTTGGCTTAAAACAAGCCTCAACAATGCATGAAAATGTTTGGGATTCTAGATAACTACCCAAACCATCGATTTCTTCTTGATTTCTAACTGCTGTTCTAAAGACAAAAATAGTAATTATCTTTTCTTACCGACTACTTTATGGCTGATCTTGCTTTTTACCATAAGGTTTAACCTATGACAAGGTGTTACATCTTTCCACCCTTTGACATGCCTTTATAGGATAACAAACATGGAGAACTTTAAATGAGTCCCCTAACAAACATTAAAACTTAAATGACTCCCTAAGACTACCTTTTTGTCACAAGACTGTCCTCTTGAGGACTTACATCAAGATAATAGATTCATAGTCATTTGGACATAGTCCCTTACAAGTAAGCCTCATTACAACATTTGGATGGTCTCATAGACCTTATTGACAAAACAACTACCAGAAGATCAAACAAAATCTAGACATCTTGGTGCTCCTGCACCAATTGTCTCCCGTAGTTGCACCAACTCTACCTCACAGCTCTCTTATGCCTCCTACAGGCTAGCTACCTGCGCTTGCAGAGTCTCAACCTCCTCCTCCTCACCTCGAGCCCACCGACGGGATGCCAACCTCTCAACCTCTACCTCTCCACCTGCCCCTGAATGGCCTGCCTCTGACTGCTGCCCTGCTCCAATAGCCTGCTGCTACTGCAATACCTGTGGTGGGGGCATAACACCCCTATCCACTCTTGGTTGTCCCCCATGCTATCGAGGCCCTCCATGCTGCTGCACCACCCCAATCTAGACCTGCTCAACAGGCACCTGCTGTATAGGCACCTGCTGTATAGGCACCTACTGTCTCACCTACTGCTGGGGCACCAATCCAGCTACCGCTGCTGCCAGCACATCCATCAGCTTCCCATCCCTCCCAACCACCCTCTCCTCTCCATCCCCTCCAACCTCCATGATGTAGTCTGCAATGATCTCCTCACCCTCCTCTAGGAAATCATCCCCATCAAAATCATCGTCCCCATCATCCTCTGAATCATCATCCCCTAATCCTGCCACCTCCTCCACAGGGACTACCTCCTCGGCCGAATCAATGAACTGAGTTAGTCGTCACATCTGCCACCATATATCATATGCAGAAGTAGTGCCTGCATCCTTGACCATCCTCTACCAATCCCACTGTAATGGCTACAAAGCCGCAAAGTCCTCCAAATCAACCCACGGCTATATGGTTGTAGGCCAAAAATGCGCATCCTGATGGGTCCGTGCAAAAATGGCCATCTGCTGTGGAGTATCCTGCTGCAACCCAAACTGCCACATAACCCTCAATGGTAGATACATGTCTATCATTTGGTCTCCTCGACCCATCAAACACCGCTGCTGAAAAGTAAAAAGCAGGTGAACATTATCGTCTGGCCACGGCTCCACACCAATGTAAGGTCGCCAGGTCACCTGAATAACATCATCCAGCATCCGCCTCCAGTATCAAACCTATCCACTGTATGTGTACTTAGCATCTTGATACAGGAACACGAAGGCCTCGAACGAATGGTGATAGTACCCACATCTTAGCTGAGTGACTGCGATATGCTCCCAAATCCACACATGCAGCAGAGTAACCCCAACTGATAACATTGAATCATAAAGATAGACAACTGTATGCATCTCATGATACAGCTGCCCCAACATCGCTGATCCCCAGGCATACATGGTCTCATGCCTGACCATCCCCTCAATCACCTCCCCCCATCCAACCAAAAATCCCCTGCCCCTCCTATCAGGCATCACCACACCACCAATCAATGCGCATAGGAATAAGGCAAAGAGATCTACACCCATTGCCAGTGTTCCCTCATAACTCATCTCCCTCCTATCTGCTGATAAAATAGTGTGATTAGTGCCAAAAACTCTGATTAAAGCCCTCTGTCCCCTCCTCGTGTCGTATGTCACTCACCGGCCACGAATAGGTCGCTTGAGGATGCAATAAACATCCTCAAGAGTGATAGTGATCTCACTAGTAGGTAGCAAAAATGTGCAAGTCTCTGACCAATACCGCTCTACAACCATGGTAATCAGAGCTCTATGAGCTCGCAGCACTAGCATCGATGCAATTGTCAGAAGTGCTAACCTAGCTAGTCGAGCCCAGGTGACATCATCAAACTGATCAAATAGTGCCATCACAGATGGAACGCATTGCTCCCACGAGTACAATATAAATGAAGCCGGATCTTGCATCCACAACTTTTTGCTCAGTAATCTACCTATCTTTTTTTGAATCAACCCCTTTCTTCTAATGTTGAAAAGCCAGAATCATCTGGCACCAAAATAGACCATGCTTTTGTGCCATTTTAAAAATAGCACTACTACTTCTTCTCATGGCGCTATTATAGATAATAGCACCAGTACGCAAGACACTTTGCGTCACTTTCACACATAGCGCTACTGCACAAGATACTTAGCAACATTTTAATAAATGGTGCCACCCCGTCACTTGGCACTAATCTAAGGAATAGCGCCAATTCTCCCAATAGTGCATATATTACATATTGCGCTGATACTCTACATAGCGCTGAAACAAAATATAGCGCTACTATAAAAAATAGCGCTAGTCTATCACATAGCGCTACTATAGCACCCATTTGGCGCTCAAATGCAAACCCTAACCACTTTCAAACATTGCGCTACTACAGAGGATAGCACTAAAATTCTAAGCACATGGTGACAATTTGCCTCTAGTCTACCCTAGTGGATAGCGCCAATCTAGAGGATGGTGCTAATCCACATTCTTTTGGCATTGCGTGACCTTGTGATAGCGCCACCATTACAAAACCCAATTCATAAACAATGTGACAAAATTAAAAAATCACAAAGCTAGGGTTAGGCCCTACTTGGGGTCTAGCCTCCAGTGCCCGGCCAAATGATCGAAAGCGCTCAAAAATGTGTCGAAGTCGAGGGAATTAGGGGTTGCGCTCTACCATCTCTCCTTCACTCCTTCTCAAGAGATCAATGTGTGCAAATGTGGCACTCTTAGGGCCCACTTGTCTTAATATAACATGCCAAGTCATCTTTCCGCCCACTCTTTTTTCCTTCCAGGGTGCAAATCACAACCTTTTTCCTCTGTTTTTCTTCTCGTCATCTTCTTTTCCCATCCTTTATCCAACCTTCACTCCTGTCACATCCTTTTAAGAGCTCACCTGAAATTTTTTTATTTTTTTGGCAACCTCTCGAGGGGGCATCCCTCACCCATCTCATTCCTTCATAGCAGCTAGGGCAAATTCTTTCTTTGACCTGACACCACTTCCCTGCTAGGTCTTGACGCCATGTTAAAGAGGGGCAAATGTAGACACCTAAAATTATCTTCATCGTTAAACCAACTCCCAACATCCCTAAACATACCAATTTCCCTTCTAATCAATTAATTAAATTTTTATCTAATTAATTATCCCTTCATTACCCAATTTTTCATCATTTTATCCCCAACAATTGAATTAATTCCATTAATTCAATAGTCTAAACTTTAGCCAATTGATTTAATAAATATGCAATATCTATTTGGTCAATTTCCCCCTCCTCACTAAACCCAATTAATTAGCTAAATCATGTTTAACTAATTAATTCAGCCTATTAATTGACCTATCCCTACCCTAGATAATTAAATAGCTATTATTTAATTGCCTACCCTAGCCTACCTCATCCTAGCCTTAGGATTAATTAAATACAACCTTATTTAATTAATCTTAAACCTCCCATTAAGATGGTCAAATCCAGCTTAACACCCTTCCCCACATCCTCCAAATAGAAAAATGGAATATATCCACATAAGTCAAATTTTTATTAAAATAAGTCCAACATCACATTTAATTCTCTTACAACCCCTTATACATGCCATACCTCATTTATGCCCACTCATCCCCAAATGAATTTTTAATTCATTTTACATTCCCCATATGAATCTTTAATTCACAAATAATCCATCTCACCCAACCTCATTTAATTCACCCTTTTCCCAAAAATGTATAAAAGATTCACATTTATTCCTAGCCTTCCATCCTCCAAGATGAAATCTAGGCCCTCCACATCACTTTCATCCTCTAGGTCATTGATTTTCCAAACCAATCTCCACCCTTGGATCAAAATCTCTCCCAAAAATCTATAAATAAAACATCTCCCAAGCCATTTGGGGATCCAATTTTCAAGTAATGTTACCATGTCCAAATGTCTAATGAGCTAGTTCTTGTGAGTTGCAATTAGAATAAGAGCATTTCACTTATATTCATCAATTAGGGTATATCTTATCTAGGAGCTTTTGGGTGCAAAGCTTCTTTCCCTTTGATGAGATTGGGTCTTCTTGTTGAGGTATAGATTTCTTGTGTTTACACATTTTTATTTGTATTTCAACCTCGATTTGATTTACCTAATCACAGTATTAACATGAACTACATGTGGGTACTGATTCCATGTGAATATGAACAAGGTGTATAATGTATAGGCATATCCCTAGTGATAGAAGAAGTACAATCATCATAAAACTCATCATTAGTATAATCATCATAAATAGGTAATCCCAAATCAATAAGTATATCACTAGGTATAAGAGAAGGTGCATCATCATCATATGTAAGTGAAGGTGAAGCATGTGTATCTCTATCATTAAACTCCTCAATAAAATATGAATCAAGAAATGAACATGGAGGAGAATTTATAGATGTAAAAGAAAAGCTATCATGCTCTCTAGGTACAACATTGCATGAGCCAAGATCCCTCATTGTACCTGTTGGTGTTTCTAACTGATTGTCTAAATCCTCTAAAGATTTAGCCAATTTCTTGTAATTAAGGATTCTAGGTCAGTGGCCAACGAACAGGATTCAACTTAGAATTTGTTGAAGTCCTCTTCACTTTTAGTTCTGCAAGACCAAGGTAGGTGTACCTATACAACATCCAAGGGTATTTCTTGACTTATTCTAGATGTTGCTTCTTAAACATAAGTTCTCCATGAAAATATACCAAGGAAATGACTAAGTCCTATCAAATTGGCAAATCAGTTCAGACTAGGATTGAGAATGGTTATTACTCCATTTCTACTCTAAAATAGTAAGAAAATAGAAATGATTTTGATTGTTTGGATGGATCTGAATCAACATATCGGCCCAGTGAGAGATTAGTGCCTAATCCCAGGGTTATAGTGTCAAGATGCATAAATAAAATGTATCTTTCCAACAATATTGCTTCATCATAAATGGACTAATAACATCAATGCTTCCTATACTTAGAATTGTAAAAGTATCCTTTAAACCATAGTGTAAAATGAAATAACAGAGTATTTCCCAAGCAGTTATTTCTCTCCTTGAGAGAAAGCAAAAGACAATACACATGTTATAGAGGACTGCAAAGATGAAAGAAAATATCCTTGATATTCAATATTCATACCAACTTCATTTATTACACAAATGGAGAGAATTCTGCAACCAGTATGATAATACATTTAGAATTGAAAATGACACATTGTTCTATAGATTTCAACATAAAATAACATGCAATTTTCTTCTATTACTCTAGACTAAGACAGAGACACACTACTGCCCAAAACAAAGATTCAAAACCCTTTACAAATGGTTGTGAATTCCCTCTCATAGAAATGAGGGAGAAAACAAGCTTAAGGCCATAGACACATGTCACATTTTCATTAGACAACTTTTATCATAACAAGATACGGGTGGTTCAACTACTCATAGAGAGAATATCCCAATAGGACAAAGACAATTACATGTACAAGTGCAAATCCTTAGTCTCTAAAATATATTTGTGAAGGTTGTTACAATACAATTATCATTTCTTCAATAGCCTTCCTGAAAGCCCAAAAGCCCAAGAGATATTGATTACACATATGAGGACAAAAAGGTAGGCCCACAAGAAGATAAAATACTTGTTGAGATATGAAGGATGCACACTGGTGCAATACCAAACTTCTTGCAAATTTCCCCATGAATTGAATTGCATCCATAGTTTGGCCAACCCAAAATTCCACACATTCAAGTCTGAAGAAGGCAAATTCCTTCTGCCATGCTAATGGAAAAATAATGGCCATCTAAGAAGTTTTTGGCATGTCTGAGAGAATAAGGAAGGCTAGGAAGTCGAGCTCTGACAAATTGGACTTCAAAGCTCGAGCCTTCCACCTTGCAACTTAAAGCACCTGGGAGAGGAAGGAGGGAAGCCCTGACCCCGCCTATATATAGATATTAAGGCATTGGGGGTCAGGATTTGGGCCTTCGCTATTTTAGCTTACGCCTTCTGGAAGGGAGAACAAGGAAGCTCCGACGTCTGAAACTCTGTAGTACTGCACCATAATTAGAATATTTTTCACTACCTTGGTAGACTTCAGCCCTTGGCCCTTTTCCCTGATGAGAAGATGACTCAGCCTTGTCCACATGGTGGCCTCCCAGGGTTCCATAGCCTCAAACAAAGCCTCATTGGAATACTCTGCGGAATGGTGGAGAGAGATAGGATGATGCCACATGGCACCCAATATACTGCGGTAATGATCCCTACTGGAATCTTTGCTAGATGTCACCTTTCCACACTTCCACCAAGATTTTTTCCTTAATAAAATAATCTCTACAAAATGGCAGAATGCTTTAAAACTCACCACGTATTTCCTAGTGGGACCAACCAATGGGCCCCATTGGACTTTGGCCATCGAGCCTTCCCTGTTTCGCCTTCTTCAAAGGATGGAAGAAGAGAAAACCTCCAACCTCCGCCGCACATTTCACACTTAGAAGGATTTGAACATGTAGACCTGTCAGACTTTAGACTTTAGGGCATCTCCTTGACACCTTCTATGAAGAAGACCGAAGGCCAAAGGCCTAAAGTCCAATATCTAAAACACTTAGAAGAAAAAGAGCTCGTTGGACTTCAAACTTTAGGTCCTCCTCCTTCCAATCACAATACTGAAGAAGACGAAAGGCCAAAAGTCCAACCTCCAAAATTCCACTTCAATTAGACAAATTTGAACACTTAGGAAAATTTTGAGCCTTAGACCTCAGAGCTAATAGATAACACAAGACGAGAGGCATGAATCCTGAACTCCAAAACTCTGATAAAGGTGAAAATACAAGGAAACACTTAGTTTTTTGGACTTAGTCATTTTTTTTGGTTTCTTATCTTGCATTTTCAAAAGCAAACACATGAAAACCTATGGAAGATATCTATGGTTGGTTAGAAACTATAGGTTCAACAATGGAGGTATAAAGTGGGATCGAGATAGAAATTAGGGAATTAGCCTATTGGTAAAATTTGGCAAGGTTTAGAAAATACATGGCTTGAAAAATAGGAGTCTCAACAGTGGCTCTAGTTGGGGACAAATAACTGCAAGGTCCACAAAAACAACAAGCAAAGGAAGCACCCAAGATAACACACATATTTACACTAAAATACAAATGTGCATCAATATGATCAAACAAAGAATTACTTCAAGAATTGTCCATGCGCTAGCAATTCTTGGATTTCACCATTCAAGGCCTGGATGAAATATGAATCCCCTCCATGATAATCTATTATGACATAGGGACCTAACCAAAAGGCTTCAAATTTTCCATGCTTTCCCTTGTCTTGTGCCCTAGTATTTCATACCAGAACCATGTCATTCACTTTGAATTTCCTATCAGAAGTTCTTTTGTCAAACAAATATTTAACCTTCTGTTGCATTTTGAGATTGTTCCTTTGTGCATCTCTTCTGACTTCATTAAGTTCAATTAACTGTTCATTCCTCTCCTCCATTGGCTTAGGGATGTCCAAATCCTTTTCTTGGATGAACTTGTAGATAGGTAGGAGATTATTTACTGGCAACCTGGCCTAAGTGCCATAAACCAATTCAAATTGTGATTTACCAATAGCCTTTTTGATAGTCACCCTATCAACCCATAAAGCTTAATTTAGCTAGAATCCCAAGCCTTTTTGTTTTTATCCAACATACTTTTGATAATTTTCATTAGGATTTTGTTCTTTGATTCAACTTGACCATTTACTTTGGGGTGATAAGGGGAGGAATATGACATCTCAATTCCATATGTATTATAGAAACCTATGAAATAATCATATCTAAAGCACATAGCATTATCCATTACTAACCTGATTGGTGCTTCGAATTTGACAATGATGTAATTCAGAATGAATTCCATCATCGCCTTGCTTGTGGATTTCTTGGTAGGGATGGCTTCTATCCACATGGTGAAGTAATTTGTAGCTACAAGGATCCATTTATGGCCTCCACTTGATTTCTCACTAATTTCACCAGTAAAATATATGCCCTATTAATAGAAAGGGGCCTCAACTTGCATGGGCTTGAGGGGAAAAGCACTTGAATATTTGTGCTTTTTAGAGAATTTCTGACATGCCTCACATTTTCTTGTGAATGCATGGGAGTCTAAAAATAGGGCATGCCAATAATAACCAACCCTTAGAATTTTGTGGGTTGTTGTTTTGGCTGTAAAATGACCTCCACACACTCCCCCATGCATTTCCTTCAACATGCTTGTTGCTTGGTTCTTATCTAAGCATAATAATAGGACACTATCATTGCTTCTCTAGTATAAGTTCCCTTTAATAGACACATACCTCACAACCTACAACTTCAATGTCCATTCTTGGTTCTTGGTGAGCCCATTAGGACACTTGAGGTGTGTTAAATAATAGATGATATCCGTATACCATGAGGTCATTTATAAGCTACATATCACATCTATCTCCTTCTCAATAACATTGATTTGAACAACCTTTAGGTTAACCTCATCCATTAGCTTGGCAAGTCCCTATCCCTTGACCATTTTTGTGATCTGTATGTCAATATTGAACTCCTGGATCTTATTGATCCATCTACACCTCCGTCTAGTGACCTCCTGTTGGACTGATACATCTTTCATAGCTATATTAGGCACATATGCTTCCACCTTTACACCAACTAAGGTCTTAAGTTCTTCACAACTTTCACCAAAGCATATGCCTTCTTTTCTACCATATCATACTTCATCTATGTGGCCTAAAGAGACTTGCTAAAAAATGCAATGGGTTGCTAGAAACCTTCTTCATTTATTTGCAGCATAACTACTGCAATAGTGTGGAATGAAGAAAATGAGAATATCTGAAAAGGTTTATCAAAATCTGGAGATTTCAACACTGATGCTTCCTTGATAGCTTGCTTTATTACTATAAAAGAATTAATAGCATCATCATCTGTATGATTTCTTCTCCCATTTTTAACATCTTGGAAATAGGTTCAACAATCTCAACAAAATTATAAATAAACCTTCTCACAATGTTGATTTGGCCATAGAAAGACTGCATTACTTTGACAATTTTAGGGATTGATATCTTATCAATGGATGCCACTCTCTGGATATATCCTTACTCTACCCTTGGATACAATATGTCCCAGTAGGTTCCCCTCTGATACTACAAACATGCATTTTTTGGGATTGAGAGATATCCCATACTCTAGAGCCCTTCTAAAGATTTGTTCAAGATGCATGTAGTGATCTTTAGCCTTTTTTGAAAAGGTAGTTAAGTCATCTTAATACACAACCATGATTACATTAATCAAGTCTAAGAAAGCAACATCCATTGCTCTTTGGAATGTTGCTCCAACATTGGTCAACCCAAATGGCATCCTAATGTAGACATACATGCCCCAAGGAGTAGTGAAATTTGTTTTATACTACTCTGATTCCTTAACTTTCACCTAATTATATCCTGAAAAACCATCCATGGACAACAACTCATTCTCTATGTCCCTTTGGAGTATTATTTCCATGTTGGGTAAAGGATAATTGTCCTTCGATGAGGACACATTTAGATTTCTAAAGTCTACATAGAGTCTTAGATCCCCATTCTTCTTCCATACTAGCACCAAATTTGAGACCCATGTAGAGTACCTAATTGGTTTGATGATTCCACCATCCTTCATCTTTTCTAGTTCCTATTGCATTTTTAGAATCTACGTTGTATTATTGGGTCTTTTCTTTTTCCTGAAAGGCTTGGCATCTGGTTTCAAAGGGATCTCATGCTGGAATAGATCCTCTTTATAGGATTTCAAGTCATCATAGGACCAGGCAAAAACATGCTTGTATTTTCTCAATAAATCAATAAGCATTATTCTTTCCATAGGACTGATCCTTTTCCCAATGTATACATTCTTAGGTGAGGTAGCAATCCTTAAATTAACCTCCTCTAAATCATCCCTATGCACTGGTACATGCTTATAATCATTGTTGTCATTGTTGTCAAATACTCTTTCTAAAGCTACCAATCCCCTTGGGATTTTATTTGTCTTTAATTGAATTACTTCAGTCCCAAAGATAGTTTCCTTCTCATTAACAACTTCCAAAAATACATTGAAATTTGTCTCTTGTGAAAGGTACTTATCTTCACATTGAAGGAACTTTAGCAAATCTGCATCATCATTGAAAACCTGCTAGTTGCAGATGTTGTCTAGTACATATGGTCTGGTTTTAACCTCAACTTTAGATATTATAGATAAAGTAATATCATCACTCCTTAGGGCTATATTGGCCAAGAAACCAACCATCACATTCTTGTTTCTTTCTACCCAATCAATGGAGAATGCATCCAAAAACTCTATGGTGTCCCACACAGCATACTTGTATTGCTTAAATCTTCTATGCTTTTTCAAATATTTATCTCTCATCTGTGAGACAACCAATTCAGAATCTCCAAAAAAAATCAACAATTTTATACCATGTTTGACTGCCATGTTTAAGCCAAGTAGTAATGCTTCATATTCTACAGTGTTGTTTGTGTAAGAGAAATTTAGTAGAATTGAATGTTTGAAAGTTTTTCCATTGGGTACGATGAAAATCACACCTACTCCTGCTCCTGCTTTAGAGAATTCACCTCAAAGTACATTTTCCACAATCCTTGATTTGCCTGAACTTCATCTTCTAGAGGATTAGTGCAGCTTGGAGCTTCCTGATCTAGTTCAACTATGAGGTTATCCATATCACTGTTGTAAAAATTGACTTGTTGATTGAAGTGGTTATGATTGTTAATATGCTCTACCACTATATGGAACCTAGGTTCCCTATCCAATATGACTTCCTTTCCATTCATTGGTATAGTGGCATAAGACAAGTTCAACTATATGTTTCATCCAACTGTTGTAGTCCATTGTCTTGACAAGAGCATCCCATACTGAGGTGGGATATCCACAACAGTTATGTCCATTTTGTATACTTTATCAAAAAATGCTACAAACCTCAATTCAACACCCTTCATTATCCCAATAGCTAGAACAACTTTGTTATCCATGGCATAATACTTGCCATAGCATGTATCAACCCAAAGTCCCAACTCTTTCATAACTTCCAAAGGCATAATGTTTATAGCAACCCCTAAATCTACCATGAAATTTATAACCATCTTGTTATATATAAGAAGGATGACATAAAAGGGATCAATCTTAGATGGGGATTTAGTCAACGCTTCTCCTACCTACACCTCAGGGGTTCCCATGTCTCTACTCTTAGCTTCAATGCCTTGTTGATTTACCTTCTGGGAGACATGTGACTCTTTGGGAACTTTAGGTGATGCTTCAGATATACTTGTAATTACTTTCAAAATATTGTTCCTATGTTCATCTATTTTCATCATCTCTAATAAAGGAACTAAAACTTTCATTCGGGACAAAACTTGGGTCATATCAAACATGGGAATTGCACATGAATCCTAGGTAGCTTTACTTACCTTTGTTTTCTTGATCTTCTCCCTTTCAGTAGAAGTAAGAACTTTAGGAACATCATATATATTTGATTCTATCTTTGTTCCTTTTTGACATCTATCTAGCACATCAAACTAAATTTCTAATTTCTTGGCAAATTGCCCTTCCTATTTGATTCCTTCATGGTCTTAGGATTCTTGACAACAATAGATGTTTCTTTGATAAAGAGACTACTAGGCTTACCATGATCAACACCTACAGTTCCATTTCTCAAATTGTAACTGCTACTAGCTTGGGCAACAACAACTATAGTTAGGGATTTGATTTCTTCTTCCGAAGGTCTTCTCAGACTAATCCCTCTCATTCTAGTATCTACAACATAAACATTCACATTTTCTGTACCACTGCTCTCATGTTCAGAAAAAACTTGTTGATGGTGACTTTCTCCACAATACCTCTAGTTATTCATATCAATCTCAACATATTCATCTTCAGAAGAAGCATATTCCTCTATCATCACACATAGTTTAGAAGAGAACATGTTGATTGTATGATCTTGGTTGTAGCTGTCTTCATCATACTCCTCATCAAGCATGCCAAACTCCTGGAGTGATTGCTCCACCACACTGAGTTGGGGAATGAGGTAGTTGGCATGCTATGCACCAGAGATTATCCTCAACCATATTTACATTAGGTCTCTTCAATGGATTAGGAGTTTCTTTGTTAGGTGTATTTTTCTGATTATTGTAAACTTTCTTTCCATTTTGCCATGATTATAAGGTTGATCAGACAACCTAGGCATTCTCTCATGCTTCTGATAATTAGGCTTGTCATTGAATAACCCTTTCTCATTCGTAGTACTTTGTAACTCAAGTCCTTGAGAGTACTCATAACTTTATCCAATTTATCTTTGGAAGATGATACTTCATCTTGAGATCCTTTGGGATTTTTCAATATTTTGACATCATCTCTCTTACCAACCTTCATTGATGCCCTCCTATTACAGTCAATATGCATAGCTATTTAGAAGGCATCCCTTAAAGAATGAGACTCCTTATCCATCAATTCATATCCTACTTTTGTTGAACACCTAGAATACTGAGAGGGGGGTGAATCATTATTCTGTTAGACCATTTACATATCAAACATTTAATCCATTCAACATATTTAATTACAGTAAGGAAAATTAAGCATAATGAAAACAACTACAACTCATAACACATGAACACCAAATTTACATGGAAAGTCCAAGAAGGGAAAAACCACGGTGAAGATTAGCTCACAATATAAAGTAGTATCAACACTAAATTTCAAAAGGCTCACATTTGCTAGAGAGCTCTGTAGAGGAAAACTAATGTGTTGTAGACTTAAATAAAATTTAGGGTTTAACCTAACTCACCAGTCCACTATCATTACATTCCTACATTGAATTATCGACCAAGGAGCATAAGCTTTTGATGATGCCTGCATTATCTATGCCTTAAAGACTCATTTCTATTCTAAGTTAACCTTATACAATTCTTATTTTGTTCAGTTCTACTCACTAGATTGCATAGGAATGTAAAACAGTAAACAGAAATGAAAAACAACAAAATTAGTCTAAACTTCCAGTTGCTACTGGTACCTTCAGCACAAGCTGAAGATAACTGTATCCAACAAAAAATTACAGTTTTAATCTAAACAACTTGAAATGATGAAAAGGCTAAAACTAACCTCTGGAGGATTAAAAACATGCACTTTTCTTATGAATCACAATTGTTGGAAATATCAATCAAGATTTCTTACTAGCTTCACAATATAGCACATGAGATGGAATGAAACACTTGCACTAAAAATGCATAAATAAATAAGAAAATACACAAAGTGAGAGTTAGTACCTTGAGTGGCCAGCTCAGGGAACTATCTCACTTTTTCTGGAGATTAAATCTACTTCAGATCTTCACACATCCATAACATACAGTTGAATTCAAATCATATCAAAGATAGAATCTTCTTCAGATTTTATTCAAAATCAGAACATGTCTGGAATAACTGATAACTATAACAAAGTAACGGCTATATGGAAAGTAAAACATAACAACCCACTTAATCAACAAACTCATCCCATAACTTATATAAAGATCAGAGAGTCTTATGCAACCTTCTAACTAAATGTGATGATTAATTTATCCCTAAACATCAGGATATTGTTTTGAGATCAACTTATTAACTGGAACAAAGGAAACATAGTCCTATCCAAATAGAAATTCTAACCATAACAGCTCATAAATAAAATTCATAAACTTCGGTGAGACTTCTAGAATAAGTCTTCTTTCTCCCCTGTGTTTATTATCCCATGATGACCACGTTTGTCTCCACCGATCACTATGTTTGGCACTTGGACTGCATTCTCATTGATTCCTCTATTCTACATTCTATTGTAATTACTCCTCCTTGGATTCTTTATTTGGCTACACATGGTTAATCATTCCAACATATATATATATATATATATATATATATATATATATATATACAAAACAACCTTTCATAATAAACTTATGAAATCCTATCTATATTACATGCATATCAACAATTTAAACCATCCATTTGATAATATAACCACATTATTTCATTTATTAGCATAGGGTCAAAGTCTTTGGAAAGTATATATATGAAATAGCATAAAATAAAGATAATGTCTGTGAAGTCTTTGCAAAACCATATAGAAAAGGTCTTAAAACATATGAAAGTAGTATAAAAGGAGGTCAATATTTCATCCCAACATTCCCCCCAACTTAAACTTTTGCTTGTCCTCAAGCAAAATTAAAGAACTAGACATCTATGGCAAATAGTTATAATGCAAAGTAATTCTTCTGAGGTCTATGCCCTCTCTAACTCCTTTTCTCTGCTTGAGGTAGAAACCATTAGAGTATGCAAGTCTTTCCATCTTGATCAGCTCAGCATGCCTACACTTCTCACTTTCCCTCCTGTCCAATGTGGCACTGGATAAAGAAATATAGGAGGCTGATAAGTGAGAGGTAACCATGATACTTCCTTCTGCTATGATATCTAGATATATCTACACAATCTCTCAAACATATTCATGAAGTTGTGGATAGAATGGGGTTCCTTTCTTTATAACTCTAGAGTTAAACTATCCCATCTACTTTGCACATACCTCTGACAATTTTGGATGATAGACACTGCCATCCTTTGTATTCTTCTGTAGTCCCTAAGTCTTAAATCTATGGTCACCTTACCTGGTCCTTTATGATACAGTAATGTTAACCATTGGGTCAAGATGATTTCAGGCTCCAAGACTTCTTTCCTCAGTTGCAGTGGTACTTTCTTTTCCTGCTCTTCATATTGGTCCATCAATAACCCTTTGAGTTGTTCATTTTTAAAATATGACATTAATGCTTTGACCTATAGCTCTCCAACATACATGCAGGGATTCCATTGTTTATCTTCATCCATCATATAACTATGCAGGTAATACTCACACAATTGGTCTTGTTCTTCTAGGCTAACCTCTTTGAAGTAATTACAAAAGATAAACCTTGAATGCAAGTCAGGTTGATCATTGATAAATCTGTTAAACTGAAAACTAAGAAATTTTTCTTTCAAAAATAGTGCATACACCCTTGATGGAGGTCTGCATCCCATAATGGCTCTTTCAATAACCTCTATCAACTTTTCCTCTAACTGTTTAATCTTCAAATCCTTTTCTGTAACAGATTCATTGAGGTTATGCTTCTCTTTTTGGTGCAGGAGCACCCCTACAAGACAGGATATAGGTTCATTGTTCGCATGACAGGACATTAGTCTATTTTTAGCATGTTTGACTTCATAATGTAATAAGGTCCATTGGACCAATGCATATGTATTAGATCAGCCTAGGAGAGTGTGCAGGTAGTTAGAGCTCGTGATCAGGTTGTCTGAGCTGTCTTCTCCCAGCCGTTTGGAAGCTCCCAGCCGCTGGGAATCGAGTTGGTAGTACTCGTAGGATATTGCTATAAATAGCTCAGATCAGTTAGGGTATAATATGCTATCAGAAAGAGAATATCATATCAAAGAGAGAGTAGTAGTTGTGTTATGTTGTACTGGTGATTGAGTGAGATCTAGAGATCAGTCCAGACATTATGAAACATTGTTGTAGAAACAGGACATTTGTGTTTCATCTAAATAAGATCTCATCAATTGCATTATCTGGTTTATCAGCTGTTTATGTTTTGATTTCTATTCTGATTATAGGTTAATGGATTTTTTCAACCCTTCCACCGGTTGATTCTGTGAATCGGTGGAATGGTCATGCATGTTAGTTTAGGTTGTATTTTAGTTTTCTGTTTATGCATTTCATTGTATGGGAGATCAATTGGTAGCATGCTGTGAATCAACCTAGCATCCTCATGTGCTAGGATTTAGGAAGATAAACTGTTAAGTTTTGATCTGAAGGTGATCCGGCCTAATCATCATATTTTCTGTGTGAAATTGTGCGGTTCTGTGAGTTTGCATGCAGCTGACGGATATACAGGGATCTGCATGTGCTTTTCCAGATGAAGTGAATCGCATCGTCATCTGTGAGTATATCTCTATCTGGATCAGGTTATGAAGCTGACGAAGACTGTATGTTTCAAGTGCATCAGGATGATGTAGGTTGGATATATACTCAGTGTATATATCATCGTCAGGATCATCTTTCGTGTGTAGCCATCGTCCGCATGTCGCTATCGCATGCAGGAGTGAAAGTTCACTTTTTGGCTAAGGACCGGAAAGGTCATCATTGGGATATTGAAAAGGTCATCAGGATATTCATTATCATGTTGCGGAGGATATAAGTGTCTTATATCCTGTTGACATCATCATCAGGTGCATTGACATCATCATCGGGTGCATGTGACATCATCGTCATCAGGATATTGCGAATATCACCCGATGCAGATTTATCCTACTGACGTTAAGTGTTTCAGCATCGGTAGGAGTAATAGCATCGGGGAGACCTTTTTCAACCTGGCCGATAGAAGAAGTGTTGCCGATAGGCAACCTGACCGATGATAAGAGATATCGGGGTGATATCGAACATCGGGACAGAGTGTTGGAGTCCGGCCGATAAGCCAAGTCTGGCCGATCGGTATAGGACCGATATATTCATCAGGGTGACATTAGTCATCGGGGGTAAGACATTTCCCCTTGGCCGATGAACCATCTCTCAGCGAAAGGTGATAAGGAAGTGAACAGTAGTCAGCAGGAGGATATTTCATGCCCCTTCGAAATATGATGATGCTGTCTGTGTTAGCAAGAAATATGATGATGATGATAAGCCGATAGGATTTTAACATGCTGGTTGTGTTAATGACTCCTCCTTCCCATTTGTAAGCTTCTGTTGCGTTTACCTCTGCATCATAGTGGTATCAGAGCAAAGGAAGGATCTTCTGGAAAAGATCAGGATATAGCAGGATGTCAGGTGACGAAGGAACATCTGAGATTCTGGAAAGGATGACCAACGTTGAGTTGGCAGTTCTAGTAAAGAAACAGATTGCAGAGAGCAAGGCCGTGAAGGCTCAGAATCAGGAATTGAAGGATGAGTTAGCGAAGTTGAGGAGCAGAGTAGGTTCTGGTAGAGAAGAAGATAGGGAAGAAGAAGAGATCCCTAGTTGGAACGAGGAGGTCGTTCCTGCAGACCAGAGACCACTGTTGAACGCCCTCAAGGCCATGGAGAGGAGAACCATGGATGTGAAACTAGATTTGCCAGTGTTTACAGGAAAGATGGAACCTGATTCAGTGATGGAGTGGATAGACTCCTTGAACAATTTCTTTGAAACAGAGGAGATACTAGAACAACAGAGGGTGAAAATAGCCTAGTCAAAAATGAAAGAAACTGCCTTGACATGGTGGAATTTCGTCCAAGATGATAGAGTACAGGAAGGAAAGCGTAGAGTCACTACATGGAAGAAGATGATGGCATTAGTAAAGGAAGCTTATGTACCATTGGATTACAGTATCCAATTACACAAGAGGAAGCAAAACCTGAAGCAGAAGGAGCTAGATGTCAGCTCATATACAGAAGAATTCATGAAACTTTGTATGAAAACAAAGGTAAAGGAAAGTGAAGAAGAGAAGGTAGCCAGATACCTTAATGGATTGAGGTTCAACATTCAGGAAGATTTAAGTCTGCATAATCCAGATACAGTTCAGAAATGCTTTCAGTTGGCATTGAAAGTGGAAGAGAAGTTAAAGAGAAAACAAGAACAACACAATAGAGGAAGAGGAAGACAACAAAGGGGTGGAAGAGGTCCTTTTAGAGGTAGAGGACATGGACATGGATATCAAGGAGAATCCAGTCATGACAATAGTAAGGGAAACAATAGTCAGAACCAGGGGGAAAATTATAGTCAGCAAGGAAACTTCAGGGGTAGAAGACCTTTCAGAGGAAGATCCCAGGGCAGAGGATCCATCAGATGTTATAACTATAACAAGAAGGCCATATAGCTAGCAGATGTCCAGAAAAGGCCACAAGCTCAACAGGAGAAAGAAGCACAAATCTGATCCAAGAACTTGATAATCAAAGTATGACAGGCTCTAATGCTTTTCAGAGTGTGAATGCTCCTGATAATTATGGATACCCAGAAAGTGGAGAGTCCCTAATGATGAGAAGAACAATGACTACCATGAAGGTACCTGACAAAGAATCCCCTCAAAGAAAGTCTCTTTTCAGGACTATTTGCAAAGCAGGAGGTAAGGCATGTAAAGTTTTGATTGATTCTGGTTCTACTGAAAATTTTGTGTCTGAAAAAATGGTGACAAAGATTAAGCTTAGGAGATTGCCTCACCCATCCCCATATAAAGTCTCATGGCTTACCCAAGGTCAGTAGACAATTGTAGAAGAGCAGGCTTGGGTAGAATTTCAGATTGGAGCATATAAGGATAAGTTGTTGTTTGATATTACCACGATGGATGCTTGCAATCTTTTATTTGGTAGACCATGGCAGTATGATTTGAAGGCACAACATGATGGTGTTAGAAACATCTATACAATCACTAAAGATGGTAAGGTTATAAAGTTACTACCATTGATGGAGAAGGAGGAGAAATCTAAAGGAAAAGAGGTGAAGGTAATGCTGATGGAAGGTAAACAGTTCATGAAAGAAATAGCAGTAGAAGGTGCAGTTGCATATGCCCTAATCCCATGTATGAGGGTGAATAAAGAACAGCAGCAAGAAGTTAAGGAAGAGAAGAAGCAAAGGTTCATAGACCCAGCTATCCAAGAGCTATTGGATAAGTACAAAGGTCTCATCTCAGAGGGAATGCCAAGATCCCTACCACCTGTTAGGGATATCAGTCACTGCATAGACTTAATTCCAGGGTCAACACTTCCAAACAAAGCAGCCTATAAGCTAACTCTAGAACAGAATACAGAAGTAGCTAGACAAATTGAAGAATTATTGGATTCAGGTCTGATTGGGAAAAGTTTAAGTCCATGTGCAGTACCAACTGTACTAGCACCAAAGAAGGAAGGTACTTGGAGACTTTGCACAGATTCCAGAGCTATTAACAAGATCACAATCAGGTATAGGTTTCCAATCCCTAGGATAGAGGATTTACTTGACTGTTTGGGAGGTGCTAAGTATTTTACAAAAATAGATTTGAAGAGTGGATATCATCAGATCAGGATTAGACCAGGAGATGAATGGAAAACAGCATTCAAAACTAATGAAGGGTTATATGAGTGGAAGGTTATGCCTTTTGGTTTATCTAATGCACCTAGTACTTTTATGAGGTTGATGAATGAGGTTTTGAAAGAGTTCATTGGTAAGTTTGTCATTGTATATATAGATAACATTCTGATTTTCAGCAACACAAAAGCAGAACATCTCAGACACATAGATTTGGTTCTTAAGAGGTTACATGAAGAGTAGCTGATGATAAATTTAGATAAGTGTTTGTTCATGCAAGAGGAGATCACATATTTGGGTTTTGTCATTTCACAAGGAAAGTTACAAATGGATAAGGAGAAGGTAAGTGCCATATTGTCTTGGCCAACCCCAAAGACTATGAATGATGTCAAAAGTTTCCATGGGTTAGCAACCTTCTACAGGAAGTTTATAAGAGGGTTTAGTCATATTTGTGCACCCATGCTTGATACCATCAAAGGAGGACAGAAGTACAGATTTGTTTGGACTCAAAGAGCAGATGATTCTTTTGAAACATTGAAGAAGAAGGTGGCACAACAGCCAGTCCTTGCACTTCCAGACTTTAACAAAATCTTTCAGGTGGAATGTGATGCCAGTCACATGGCTATTGGAGCAGTACTCAGCCAAGAAGGTAGACCTATTGCATTTTTCAGTGAGAAGCTCAATGATGCTAAAAAGAGGTATTCCTCATATGATTTGGAAATGTATGCTTTAGTCCAGTCACTCAAGAAATGGAGGCATTACTTGATGCCAAAGGAATTCATAGTATTCACAGATAACTAGGCTCTGAGTTTCATAAACAGCCAGGAAAAGCTGAACCACAGACACATGAAATGGGTAGAAACCTTACAAGCTTTTACTTTTACATTGAAGCATAAGAAAGGAGTCAAGAATAAAGTTGCAGATGCTTTGAGCAGGAGAGTTCTAACAGTAAACCAGATTCAGTTAGAAAGTGTTGGCATTGATTCACTAAAGACCATGTATGAGACTGATGAAGATTTTGGGGAGATATATCATGTATGTACTTCTTTTGGAGAGAAATATCATGCTGAATTCTCTAAATTTTTGATTCAGGATGGATTGTTGTTCAAAGGTGGACAGTTATGTATTCCAAGGTGTTCTATGAGGTTAAACATCATTAAGGAGAAACATTGTGGAGCTATGGCAGGTCATTTTGGTCTAGATAAGACTCTTGATCTGGTCCAAAGACATTACTTTTGGCCTAAGTTACAATTAGATGTCAGAAAGTTTGTAGAGACATGTGTGATATGTCAGAAAGCTAAAGGCAGGTCGACTAATGCAAGTTTATATCAGCCCTTACCCATTCCTTCCAGACCATGGGAAAGCATAAGTATGGATTTTGTCTTGGGTTTACCAAGGACAAGGAAAGGGTTTGACAGTGTTTTTGTTGTAGTGGATAGATTCAGCAAAATGGCACATTTCTTGCCATGCAAAACCACTGCTGATGCTTCATACATTACAGATTTGTTTTTCAGGGAGATTGTCAGAATCCATGGATTGCCAATGAGTATAGTGTCAGATAGGGATGTGAAGTTTATTGGTCACTTCTGGAGAACTCTTTGGAGGAAACTTGGCACAAATTTGTCTTTTTCCTCTGCATATCATCCTTAAACGGATGGACAGACTGAAGTAGTGAACCGTTCCTTAGGCAATTTGCTTAGATGTTTGACAAAACAACATGGAGAAAGGTGGGATAATATTCTATCTCAAGCTGAATTTTCATATAATGATACTGTCAATAGGAGCACAGGGAAATCACCTTTCCAGATAGTTTATGGTATGCATCCAAGAGGAATTTTGGAATTGAGAGATCTACCTACAGTAAACCCTGTTAGTGCAGCAGGAGAAGCTTTTGCAGAAGCCATAAAAGAGGTTCATGATCAAGTCAAGACCCAACTACAGCAAACCACCTTGAAGTATAAGGAATATGCTGATAAAAAGAAGAAGGATGTACAGTTTGATGTTGGAGATTTGGTATGGGTTCATTTGAAGAAGGACAGACTTCCTAAGGGAAAATATACTAAACTTATGCAGCGAAAAGTTGGACCATGTCAGATCTTGCACAAGCATGGACAGAATGCTTTGTTGCAAGTATGAGGTGAGCCAGTGTTGTCATTGATGTCAACATACTCATATTGCATTGACAAGAAGGATTTGATGAGCTGTGTGCTGAGGATATTGAGAAAATTAGCCTCAGTCAGGAACAGTGAAGAACAGTGATGAGAAGAAGGCAAATGTACTGTATAGGATGAGAACCGGAGGATGCAGATTAAAGGGTTAGTAGATATGAGTCTTGAGATGCTTCAGTTAAGATTTCAGAGGTCCGCATGAAGATCTGAAGGAGTTGTGGCTGTCGGTATGGAACCGGTTCTGGCAAGTATCCAGAGGTGACAGAGGATCACAAAAAGGTCCGGTGAGGTCCGGAATTGTATTATCCTAATCTGCGGATTGGAAGGAGTGTTTGGGATGTCCTTGTGATGTGTCATCCTGATTTGTGTATGATTTGGAGGTCTGGAAGTACCTCTTGCATTATGACAGTGGCGACAGACTGTGTTCTTGAAGTTCCGAATGAGGAAGACAAGAGATTCCAGTAAGTAGAGGAAGTGCGGATGTATCTGGTCATTCAGGCAGGCTTGTGAAGGTTCTTGGATCATGTTTAGGTTGTGTTGTTGGTCCGCATTGATAGTAGAGCCCGGAATTGGAGTTATTCTTCCGGATGAAGTTCTTGCTCTGTTTAGCCGACCGGATGAGTTGTTCATCCTGCGAATGTTCTTGTGGTGGCCGACCGGATGTGTTATTCATCTTGCGGATACTCTTATGGTTGTTTGCCGACTTAGATGTTTGTTCCTAAGTCGATGTCTTGTATAAATAACGGTTTGTGAGTTCATTTCAAAGTGTGGTTTTGTGGATGAGTGTGGCATAGTGAAGAGAAGTGTGAAAGGCAGAGAAGAAGTTTTTGGGCTTAAATGGAACTGATCTGGACATGGTAGAGATGTCATTCTCCAGTTCAAGACTGTGATTCTTATCACTTTGTAGACAGTGTGTCTCCTTGTAGGCAGTGGGCCTCTTTGTGAGCAGTGTTCTCGGGCAGTGAGCCCTAATTGGCAAGTGCCATTCTTTTTCTTATTCTTCTAACAGAGAATAATTCTTCGGTTAATCACCCCGTGGTTTTTCCCTTAACCTGGTTTTCCACGTCAAAATCTTGGTGTTCAATGTGTTGATGTTTATCTGCTCTTGTGTTTATGTATAATGCTTTCATGGATGACTAATTGATATGCTGTTAACTAACAACCAAGAATCAAGTGTTTGAAAGAACAAGAAGTTTTATACAACTGATTCACCCCCCCCCCTCTCAGTTGTATGCCCTAGATCCAACAATTGGTATCAGAGCCAAGTTCCTCTGAAAGAAGCTTAACCGCTTGAGGAGATCCAGGATGTCGTCTTACAAGAAGGATAGTCCGAAGTTCGATGGAACCAACTTCACTCTTTGGAAAGGTCGCATGAAGTGTCACTTGGAATGTATGGGAAAAGCATACTTGGCTATGGTTTCAAAACCTTATGTACCTCCACAAGGTGGTCTGACAACTCTGAATGAAATCACAGAAGCTGAAAACAATCTGCGGACCAAGGAAGCTCTTCTAAGCGCATTGAATGACTCAGATCTCTCGAATGTTATTGACCTACCAACTGCATATGAGATCCTGACTAAACTGGAACTTCTGTATGAAGGAGATGAGTTTGTCAAAAGTGCAAGGTTGCAAAGTCTGAAAGGGAAATTTGAAAGATTGAAAATGAGAGATGATGAAAACATCACTACCTTTATGCCAAGAGTGAATGAGCTGGTATGTGGAATTAGAAATACTGGTGGAACTCTAGATGAAAATGAGATTGTCTGCAAAATCCTAAGATCCCTTCCTGCTGCCTACAAAATCAAGGTTGCTGCCATTGATGAATTCAGAGCCCACACAACTGTCACAAGAGAACAACTGGCTGGCAAACTAGCTGCATTTGAAATGACCGAGTTTGGAGATGATCCTCCCAAGACTGAATCTACTTTCAAAGCTAGTACCTATGTGAAAGGCAAACAGAGATTTGATCTGGGAGAAAACTCATCAAGGAAGATGTCATGGTATGATCAAGCAAGAAGAGACATGGAAGAAGAAGAAGCAGAAACAACTCAACTTGAAGCCCTCATTGCAAAGAGACTGCCAAGAGGATCCAGTAAGTATGAAGGAAAACTACCCTTTAAGTGTTTCAACTGCAATAAGATTGGTCATTTTGCTTCAAGATGTCCAGAAAGTTCTGCAAGGTTTAATACTAACAGACAAAGGTTTCAAAAGAATTGCTATTATGTTCATAAAGAAGATGACAATGAAGGAGTAACAGATGATGAATCAGAACTAGGAAGCAAATCCAGAAATGAGTGGGTGTTTATTGCCATCAAGGAAGAAGATTCAATACTCTCTGAATCTGTCAATCACAAAGTTGTTGAAAAAGCTTTGGCTGCTCAAGTGGAAGAAAAGGATGATTGGGTTATTGACAGTGGATGTTCTCACCATATGACTAGTGACAAGAATAAGTTCTTAGATTTGGAAAGATATGAAGGAGGAATGGTAAAGTTTGGTGACAATTCTGCTGGCAGAATCAGAGGTAGGGGAACTATTTCCTTTGATGGAAAGAGCAAAATAGGTAATGTACTATATGTTGAAGGATTGAAGCACAATCTTCTCAGTGTTGGTCAGTTAGTGGACAAAGGCTATGATCTCCGGTTCAAGAATGGAAAATGCAGAATCTTTACAAGCTCCGGAACTGAAATTGCATCCGGTACTTAGACAAAAGGTAATATCTTTCATCTGGTTGGTTCAAATAAAAGTTGTTTGTTTGTTCAAATTGATCAGAGTTGGTTATGGCATAGAAGAATGTGTCATGTAAATTTTGATAACATCATCAAGATAAGCAATACTCAGGCTGTAAGAGATCTTCCAAAATTGATGAAACCTACAAATAGTGTGTGCAAAGAATGTCAGTTAGGTAAACAAAACAGAGTCTCTTTCAAAAGCAAAGATCAGTCTTCTACCGGATTGTTGGAATTAGTACATACTGATCTCTGTGGTCCGACAAGAATCAAGAGTCTGCAAGGTGATAGATATTTCATGTTGTTAATTGATGATCATTCCCGGATGATGTGGGTTACCTTTCTAAAAGAAAAATTAGAAGCATTTGAGAAGTTCAAAATCTTCAAAGCTATGGTAGAGAATCAAACCAGATTGAAACTAAAGTGTCTAAGGTCTGATAGAGGTGGTGAATTTACATCTGGTGAGTTCATTGACTTTTGTGAGAAGCAGGGTATAAGGAGACAGTTGTCTGCTCGTAGGACTCCACAGTAGAATGGAGTAGTTGAGAGAAAGAACCGGACCATCCAGGAAGCTGCTAGGACAATGATGTTGGAAGCAAATGTTCCTCAGATGTTTTGGAAAGAAGCTATCAGCACTGCAGTCTACACTCTCAATCGAGTTCAAATTAGAAACAACACCAGCAAGACCCCCTATGAACTCTGGTTTGGCATCACTCCTGCTGTGAAATATTTTAGAGTATTTGGTAGCAAGTGTTATATTAAAAGAGATGAAGATCTAGGAAAGTTTGATGCTAGAAGTGATGAAGGAATTTTCTTGGGTTACTCCACTCAAAGCAAAGCATACCGGTGTTACAATAAGAGATTGAGGAAGATGATAGAAAGCACCAATGTAAAAGTTGATGAAGGAATTGAGAAGCCTTCAAGATTTTATGAGTTTGATGAAGATGACCAAGACAGTGTTCAAGGAACTCAATCCTCTCCGGTGAGACAGAGTCAGCCTGATCCGGTAAATTAGGAAGAAGAGATAGGTTTGAATGAGCCTGATCAAGAAGCAGCAGTGCAGGATACTCCCAAAATTCCAAGGTATGTAAGACTGATCCACTCTGAAGATCAGATCATAGGTGACAGAAGCAAAGGTGTACAAACTAGAAGGAATGTTGCTCAAAATCAGGATGAATGTTGTCTGATTTCAAAGATTGAACCTAAAACAATAAATGAAGCCTACAATGATGAAAACTGGACCAAAGCAATGGAAGATGAATTGATGCAAATTGAGAAAAATCATACTTGGGATCTTGTTCCTAGACCTAGAGACAGGAATGTAATTGGAACCAAGTGGGTCTTTCGGAACAAACTAAATGAAGCTGGTGAAGTAATCAGAAACAAAGCTAGATTGGTCTGCAAAGGGTACTCTCAAATAGAAGGAATTGACTTTGAAGAGACTTTTGCTCCGGTGGCAAGAATTGAAGCAGTCAGATTACTTCTTGCATATGCTGCCTTCAAAGACTTCAAGGTATATCAGATGGATGTCAAGTCTGCCTTCCTAAATGGTGATCTGGAAGAAGAAGTCTACATTGAACAACCGGATGAATTTCAATTGTCTGATAATGATGATATGGTCTGCAAGTTGAAGAAAGCTTTGTATGGATTGAAGCAAGCCCCAAGAGCATGGTATGAAAGGTTGGATAAGCATCTTGTGTAGATTGGATTCAACAAAGGTACTGCTGACAGTAACTTATATTTCAAAATTGATCATGATAACATTTTGATTGTTGAAGTGTTTGTGGATGATATCATTTTTGGAGGAAGAGATAGTATGTGCAAAACTTTTGCAAATCAGATGAAAAGTGAGTTTGAAATGTCTCTGCTTGGTGAAATGAATTTCTTCTTGGGTCTGCAAATTACTCAAACAAAAGAAGGGATCTTCATTTCTCAGACCAAATATGTGAAAGAATTGTTAAGGAAATTTGGTATGGAAGACTCAAAGCCAATGAACACTCCTATGGCAACCGGATGTAAGTTAAGCAAAGATGATGATTCTCCAAAGGCAGATCAGACAAAGTATAGATCAATGATTGGTGGATTGTTGTATCTCACTCAAACTAGACCAGATATAATGCAGGCTGTTGGTCTTGTGGTAAGATTCCAAGCTGATCCTAGAGAATCTCATGTTATGGCAATCAAAAGAATTTTTAGGTACTTGAAAGGAACAGTTGAGTATGGTCTATGGTACCCTAGAGATCCAGATTTGTCTCTTCATGCTTACACAGATGCAGATTGGGCAGGTGATGTGGATGACTGTAAGAGCACTAGTGGTGGAGCATTCTTTTTGGGGAAGAGATTGGTTTCTTGGTTAAGCAAGAAACAAGATGCAATATCTCTGTCTACAACTGAAGCAGAATACATTGCAGCAGCAGGTAGTTGCACTCAAGTCTTATGGATGAAGCAGATACTAAGAGACATTAAAATTGAATATGAGGAGCCTATCACAATTTTATATGATAATTCAAGTGCAATTAATATTTCTAAGAATTTGGTGTTGCATTCTAAGACTAAGCACATATCTATCAAGTTTCACTTTTTGAGAGAACAAGTAAACAAGGAAGAAGTCAGATTGGAGTATGTTCCCTCCAAGGATCAGATTGCAGATATCTTTACTAAACCTCTTCCCAAGGATTCTTTTGAATATCTCCGGGAGAAGTTAGGGGTCATGGCCCCTCCGGTGATGAACTAGGATGCACTGATGTGCATCAGTCCGGTGGATATCACAGTCATATCTTGTGATCCGCATTAATGATGGGGAGCTGCAACTAAGGGGGAGTAGCTGGTATGATTCTGATGTATGAGAATTGCAAGTATGAGCCCTTTGCCATTGATGTCAAAGGGGGAGAGAAGACATGTGAAATACAAGTGGTTGATGATCAAAGGGGGAGCAGTAAAGGAAGAGAAGACATGTGAAAAAGTTGTTGTTGATAGGGGGAGTGGTGACAGAAAAGAGAAGTTCTTGTCTTAATGGTTTTTCACATCATATGTTGCCATCAATGACAAAGGGGGAGATTGTTGCAAGTATGAGGTGAGCCAGTGTTGTCATTGATGTCAACATACTCATATTGCATTGACAAGAAGGATTTGATGAGCTGTGTGCTGAGGATATTGAGAAAATTAGCCTCAGTCAGGAACAGTGAAGAACAGTGATGAGAAGAAGGCAAATGTACTGTATAGGATGAGAACCGGAGGATGCAGATTAAAGGGTTAGTAGATATGAGTCTTGAGATGCTTCAGTTAAGATTTCAGAGGTCCGCATGAAGATCTGAAGGAGTTGTGGTTGTCGGTATGGAACCGGTTCCGGCAAGTATCCAGAGGTGACAGAGGATCACAAAAAGGTCCGGTGAGGTCCGGAATTGTATTATCCTAATTTGCGGATTGGAAGGAGTGTTTGGGATGTCCTTGTGATGTGTCATCCTGATTTGTGTATGATTTGGAGGTCCGAAAGTACCTCTTGCATTATGACAGTGGCGACAGACTGTGTTCTTGAAGTTCCGGATGAGGAAGACAAGAGATTCCAGTAAGTAGAGGAAGTGCGGATGTATCCAGTCATTCAGGCAGGCTTGTGAAGGTTCTTGGATCATGTTTAGGTTGTGTTGTTGGTCCGCATTGATAGTAGAGCCCAGAATTGAAGTTATTCTTCCGGATGAAGTTCTTGCTCTGTTTAGCCGACTGGATGAGTTGTTCATCCTGCGAATGTTCTTGTGGTGGCCGACCGGATGTGTTATTCATCTTGCGGATACTCTTATGGTTGTTTGCCGACTTAGATGTTTGTTCCTAAGTCGATGTCTTGTATAAATAACAGTTTGTGAGTTCATTTCAAAGTGTGGTTTTGTGGATGAGTGTGGCATAGTGAAGAGAAGTGCGAAAGGCAGAGCAGAAGTTTTTGGGCTTAAATGGAACTGATCCGGACATGGTAGAGATGTCATTCTCCAGTTCAAGACTGTGATTCTTATCACTTTGTAGACAGTGTGTCTCCTTGTAGGCAGTGGGCCTCTTTGTGAGCAGTGTGCTCAGGCTGTGAGCCCTAATTGGCAAGTGCCATTCTTTTTCTTATTCTTCTAACAGAGAATAATTCTTCGGTTAATCACCCCGTGGTTTTTCCCTTAACCGGGTTTTCCACGTCAAAATCTTGGTGTTCAATGTGTTGATGTTTATCTGCTCTTGTGTTTATGTATAATGCTTTCATGGATGACTAATTGATATGCTATTAACTAACAACCAAGAATCAAGTGTTTGAAAGAACAAGAAGTTTTATACAACTGATTCACCCCCCCCCCTCTCAGTTGTATGCCCTAGATCCAACATGCTTATGAGATACAACTCCCCCTGATCTTGGTTTGTCCCCTATATTCAATGTATGTGATTTAACTCCCTACAAGTCTTATCCAGCTGCAGATCAGGAACTCCTACAGGATACAGTCGATGATGACATTCCCAAGCATGATCCTCCACAGTTGCAGAAGGTTTTGGACACCCGAGTGGTCAAACAGACCCGGAACAAACAGTACTTGGAGTATCTAGTATCTTGGAAGGGAAAACCTAATTCTGAAGCAGTATGGATGACAGAAGAGCAGATCCAGAAACATGGTGCAGATCTTCATAATCTCATCTCAAGTGGACTTGAGATTTCTTCTTCTGGGGAGTATGGTGCAGGAGCACCCCTACAAGACAGGATATAGGTTCATTGTCCGCATGACAGGACATTAGTCTAATTTTAGCATGTTTGACTTCATAATGTAATAAGGTCCATTGGACCAATGCATATGTATTAGATCAGCCTAGGAGAGTGTGCAGGTAGTTAGAGCTCGTGATCAGGTTGTCTGAGCTGTCTTCTCCCAGCCGTTTGGAAGCTCCCAGCCGCTGGGAATCGAGTTGGTAGTACTCGTAGGATATTGCTATAAATAGCTCAGATCAGTTAGGGTATAATATGCTATCAAAAAGAGAATATCATATCAGAGAGAGAGTAGTAGTTGTGTTATGTTGTACTGGTGATTGAGTGAGATCCAGAGATCAGTCCAGACATTGTGAAACATTGTTGTAGAAACATGACATTTGTGTTTCATCTAAATAAGATCTCATCAATTGCATTATCTGGTTTATCAGTTGTTTATGTTTTGATTTCTGTTCTGATTACAGGTTAATGGATTTTTTCAACCCTTCCACCGGTTGATTCTGTGAATCGGTGGAATGGTCATGCATGTTAGTTTAGGTTGTATTTTAGTTTTCTATTTATGCATTTCATTGTGTGGGAGATCGATTGGTAGCATGCTGTGAATCAACCTAGCATCCTCATGTGCTAGGATTTAGGAAGATAAACTGTTAAGTTTTGATCTGAAGGTGATCCGGCCCGATCATCATATTTTCTATGTGAAATTGTGCGGTTCTGTGAGTTTGCATGCAGCTGACGGATATACAGGGATCTGCATGTGCTTTTCCAGACGAAGTGAATCGCATCATCATCTGTGAGTATATCACTATCCGGATCGGGTTATGAAGCTGACGAAGACTGTATGTTTCAAGTGCATCAGGATGATGTAGGTTGGATATATACTCAGTGTATATATCATCGTCAGGATCATCTTTCGTGTGTAGCCATCGTCCGCATGTCGCTATCGCATGTAGGAGTGAAAGTTCACTTTTTGGCTAAGGACCGGAAAGATCATCATCAGGATATTGAAAAGGTCATCAGGATATTCATTATCATGTTGCGGAGGATATAAGTGTCTTATATCCTGTTGACATCATCATCAGGTGCATTGACATCATCATCGGGTGCATGTGACGTCATCGTCATCAGGATATTGCGAATATCACCTGATGTAGATTTATCCTGCTGACGTTAAGTGTTTCGGCATCGGTAGGAGTAATAGCGTCGGGGAGACCTTTTTCAACCTGGCCGATAGAAGAAGTGTTGCCGATAGGCAACCTGACCGATGAAAAGAGATATCAGGGTGATATCGGACATCGGGACAGAGTGTTGGAGTCCGGCCGATAAGCCAAGTCTGGCTGATCGGTATAGGACCGATATATTCATCGGGGTGACATTAGTCATCGGGGGTAAGACATTTCCCCTTGGCCGATGAACCATCTCTCGGCGAAAGGCGATAAGGAAGTGAACAGTAGTCAGCAGGAGGATATTTCATGCCCCTTTGAAATATGATGATGCTGTCTGTGTTAGCAAGAAATATGATGATGATGATAAGCCGATAGGATTTTAACATGCTGGTTGTGTTAATGACTCCTCCTTCCCATTTGTAAGCTTCTGTTGCGTTTACCTCTGCATCACTTTTTCCTAGTTTTGCTTCTCTTGCCTATTTTCATCAGTCAATTTCATTAGTTCAAAGCCCAAGGACAATGTGGTATGGTACTTTGGGGTTTTTACCACAGGAGGTTGGAGAGTAAGTACTGCTTCTTCCTCAATCTTTGTTTTATTTTCAGCTAATTGTGCCAACAAATCTAAATTAGAACCATGGCCATAAGTTTGAATCTTCTCCTCCAACTCCTGTATCCTCTTTTTTTTTCTCTATCTCTTTCTTCATAACCCCATACCTATTCCTCAAGTTGAAGGTTATTCTATCTAGGGATTCCTGCAATTCCTTCCTAATATCTCTGTCTTTTATCAATTCCTTTTCACCTTCAAAATTTTCATCATTCCATTTTTCAGGGGCATCAAAAATTTCCTTAGCAAAGTCATCTGACAAAGGTTTTCCCATTTTTCTAGCAATAAACAGATCTTTTGATTTAGAACCAGAAGAAGAAACGTACCTTCATTTTCTAGCAGACACATTATCATTTGCACAGGCGTCAGCAGAAGTATCCTCAAGAGGGTTTTCTCCTCTATCTGAATCTAGATTCAATGGAGTTGATCAGTATCCTGCTGGCCTTTATTTTTGTCTTCTTCTCTTTGGTGCTCAACAACTTTCTCTTTAATACCTTGCTTCCTTAACCTCCCTGATTGCCTAGGAGTAACTGTCTCATGTTTTTCTACCTTTTTCCTCTTCTTGTTGTTCTCCTTCTTACTCTTTGTTCTCTTCCTAGATGTTGAGGAAGTGGTTCTTTTTGTTTTAGGAGTAGAGGTTGAGGGCTCTTCAACTGATACAAGCCCAAACTCTGGAGGGTTCTCAGGTTGTGTTTCTTCTTGCTCAGTCTCAATAGGGGGTTTAGTTTTCTATGGAATATCTTCTTCTGTCTCTAGTGCTTCTAAGAGTGTTGAGATGTCGACACATTGTTTAAAGGCTTCCCACTCAATCTGTGGGTACTGAATCCTTAAACTCCTTTTTACTAACAAAGCTATTAAACAATGGTGAGAAAGAGGTGTGTCTGCTTGTTGCCTCTGATACTCTAAAGACATCCTTCTCAGCATACTATATGTAAATAATTGGGAACATTGACAAGTTTCTCATGTCTCAAATGGTTGAGTAGTTTAAGATGTGCAGTATACAACATATTATATCTACCATCACAAGTAATATATTTGATAATATAGAAAGCACATTTTCCCCAAAAATATGGAAGAGATAATCATTTGGTACCTTGTGTGGTAGAGTCTAGGTGTTCACCTGTTTCACAAAACTCTTCCTTGGCCGCAGCTACATCAACCCTGATTGGATACTCAGACCCTATTCTAGGAAACCTTGAAACTTGAGCAATTGCAAGCTCAGAAGCATCTATTGTTAACCCTCTAACCATTGCTTCATCATACTGCAGAGTAAGCACAAATTCTTTTACCATATCATCATCATATTTTGTCAATTTGAGGAAGTAATCGAGCCAACCTACTCTCATAAAGAGTGGAAGAACTAGCACATCCTCCAATATTTCCTTGTGTGCCAAGGGTTCCCTTCTGATTACATCTCCTCCCATTACTACTATGAATTACAACTCTACAGTGTCAATTTTAAGAACAATGCTAACCTCTGCTGCTCAATTTCTACTACTTCAGCTCACCACCCTGAAAAACTAGTCTTTCAACTTGCATCTTTCCTAGTTCTCCACTATAACTCCATAACTCCTTAGGGTATTAATTCGTTATTTGATAGAGGTAAGTTCATAGTGTAGAGTATTTATCTAGTTTTCTCAAAAGGCAGGAAGGCACGGTTTTAAACAAGGTTTTCAAAGGCAAAAAATATAAAGGCAACAATGATTAAATGACAATCATTTAGAAAGAAACCCCTCCCCCCAAATTAATTATGAAGTGACCGCACTTCATATGGTAGATAATACAAAAGGAGAAGGAGTGATTAAAAGAAATGGTGGTAATATACATCGTATGCATGAAATAAATTATGAATATACATGAATATAAAAAAAGAAATCTAAGTGTATTAATTGAAAGTTGTGGATTGTGCATATATAGCGAAATGAAATAATTACATACCTTGGAAGTTGTGAACAACACTGGTGAGGTGATAGAATATGCATGCGGAAAATGGTAAGTTGGCTATATGGTTACAGAGTGATAATGGAAGAGTGCAAGATGGCGGATGAAAGTACCAACTCATAAAGGTGAATTGACACTTGGAATAATATGAATGGATCAATTTGAAAGGAATACAGGTCTATGGAATGGGTGGGAGAATTGAGGTAGTGTTCACCAAGTAATGGAACAAAGTAGTATACAGATGTTTCTACGGGTGCCTGCAGCACAGGTCTCGACTGTGTAGATGTAAACATAATAGAACAAGTCCCAGCTGAATTAGGTCCCAACTGAATAAGTGAAAAATAGGTCTTGGTGGAAATAACTTGTTGTAACAATGGAAATTGTGCAGTGTGTACATGTGAGAAAAAAACAAAGAAATTTAATTTTTAGCAATAGGGGTTGAGTATTGCAACTCAACCTCCACATCATTGGACAGTGTTGGTGTATCAGCATCTGAATGTGCATCTTCTGGTGTCATAGCATCAACATCAAAACCATCAGCAAGAGTGTCAAGAGGAGCATACTGAGTAGCTAGAGATACCAGAAAGTCATCTCTTTGAAGTGGGTTTTTGTACAATTTGAGCCTATACCCATTGACCAATAGTGAAAACTGAACTTCATCAATATTTTACAGTTGAACTGCACCATTAGGAAAAACTTACTTGATATCATATGGGCCTAACCAACGTGATTGAAGCTTGCCCTTGAAGTCCTTATACCTTGAATCATAAAGTAGTGCCTAGTCTCTTGCAATGAATTCCTTTATTTTGATATACTTATCTTGCCATTTTTCCCTTTGCTTCTGTATGACCTCTGTATGATGAATGGCCTCCAGTCTCATTTCATCCAAGGCATTCAAATGTTGCAGCCTTTCTTATTGTGCAGTGGTCAAATCCTTTCCTAGGTCCATTGCTGTCCTTAGGGTTTTGTGTTCAAATTTAATAGGCAAGACTGCAGTCTTGCCATAGACTGACTCATAAGGTGTAAACCCTATAGTTGTCTTCCAAGTTTTTCTATATGCCCAAACAACTTCAGGGAGCCTAGAAACCCAATCTCTATAGTGAAGCTGCACTATCTTGGTCAGGATGTTTTCAATTTCTCTATTAGTAACTTCTACCTGACCATTAGCCTGTGGATGGTATAGTGTGGATTTCCTATGCCTAATCTGGTATTCTGCAACCAATTTGGTTATTAAATCAGATGTAAACTATGGTCCCTGGTCAGTTACTATTTATCTTGGAACACCATAACTAGTGAAGATGTCTTCATACAAGAATTTGGCCACATTGCCATCTCTGGCAAACTGTAATGCTTTCACTTCTACCCATTTAGTTAAGTAGTCTGTACATACCAGGATATATTCTTTGTTGTTTGATGAAGGAGATATAGGCCCCACAAAATCCAAAACCCACTTGTCAAAAGGGGCTAGTGAGATTTGTGGCTGCAAAGGCATCTCATCACTTCTAGTAGGCCTCCCCATTCTCTGGCATCGATCACAGCTCCTAGTGTACTTGACAGCATCTTTGTGAAGCGTTGGCCAGTAATAACTTGTTGTTAGGATCTTAAAGGTTGTACGTTTAGCTTCAAAATGTCCTCCACAAGGCTCATCATGACAAGCCTTCATTACATCAAATCCTTCATCCTCCCTGATACATCTTCGCATAATATTTTCTGGTTCAGTGTAGAATAGAAATCTAGAAATCCAAGAGTAAGAGAAATATTTATGCACTAGCTGCCTCTTCTCCCTTGGAGAGAAATATCTTAGAATCTACCCTATAACCAAATAATTGGCTATATCTACATACCATGGAGTGTGTGTAGTGAGAGTAAATAAATGCTCATCAGGAAAAGAATCATCAACCATGCCATTTGAAGACTATGTAGGTAGTATGGACAGAAAATCAGCAACAACAATGTCTTTGCCTGGTTTGTCAACAATTGTAATATCAAACTCTTACAACAACAATAACCACCTTACAAGTCTTCCACCTACTATGGGTTTATTTATCAAGTATCTAATGGCTACATGATCTATATGGATGAAAATCTTGTAACCAATTATGTAGTGTCTAAATTTATTGATGGCATAAACAACTGCTAACATCTCTTGCTCTGTTACTGTATAATTCAATTCAGCTCCCTGGAGATTCTTACTGACATAGTAAATAACATATTCCTTGGGTCCTTCTTGTTGGCCTAAAACTACACTAATGGCAAAATCTGATGCATCAGTATGGATGTGAAAAGGTAAGGTCCAATTTGGTCCTCTAAGTACAGGGGCTTGCATCAAGGAGGTTTTCAGCTTTTCAAAAGAAGCCTGACAATCTAGTGTCCCATCAAATTCACTATACTTTGTTAACAGAGTAAATAAAGGTGCAACAATTTTTCTAAAATCTTGAATGAACCTTCTGTAATAACCTGCATATCCTAGGAAACTCTTGACATCTTTCTACTTCTATGGAATAGGTAGGGTGGGAATAACTTCAATTTTCTTTGGATCCACTTGTATTCCAACACTTGACATAAAGTGCCCCAAAACTATTGCTTGTGTCATCATAAGAAAACACTTTGCATTACTCAAAGAGAGATTATGATCTCTACATCTTTTCAATACCTTCTCCAAGTTGTGTAAGGCTTCATCATATGTGTCACCATATGTGGTGAAGTCATCCATATAAATCTCCATATTGTCATGGGCAAAACCAGAGAAAATGTGTATAACTGCTCTTTGAAATGTAGCTAGAGCATTGCACAAGCCAAAGGGTAGGACAGAGTATGCATATGTCCCCCAAGGGTAGGTAAACGTTGTCTTATCTTGATCTTCTGGAGCAATTTTAATCTGATTATAGCCACTAAAACCATCAAGGAAAGAGAAATATTTCTTGCCTGCTAGAGAGTCAAGAACCTGGTCAATGAAGGGCAATGGAAAGTGATCTTTCCTAGCAGCAGTGTTCAATTCTCTGTAGTCAACACAAACCCTCCACTTGCCTCCTTTCTTTGGGACTATAAGAAATGGTGAAACCCATTCACTGTCTGAAATGGGGTATATGAAGCCTACATCCAAAAGTTTCTGTAGTTTAGTTTTAACAATTTCCCTCAAGGCTGGATTCATGCACCTTTGCTTCTATTTGATGGATCTATATCCATCATCTATGTATATCTTATGCATGCACAAGGTAGGATCAATACCTTTCATATCATTATAATCCAAAGCAAATGCTGCTGAGTGTGTATGTAATATTCTATGCAAGGATTTCTATTGTTCATTAGTCAAGGCATTATTAATATTCAACATCCTTTCTAGTCTGACTTCTAGTTGTTTGGACAGTTCTTGCATAGAAGACAAATCAAGGCTGGGTAACACAGGTAAGCATTGCTGAGGTAATAAAGCATGAAATATTTTAGACACTATGATAGGTAAAAAATTAGGTTAATAAGATCAAGCCTAGCCATGAAAACCTAACCCTACCATCATCAAATAATCTAATCCAAATGAAACCAAAAGTATGCAATTCAAGCACAATATCACCTAGATTGTGTGATTCCTTGTTTATGATGTGGATTGCTTCTTCAACAATGAGAAATTATGAAGATAAAAGCTGCCATGATGGATGGATGATATTGATGATAAGCTTAATGGATGCTATGGATACTCAAATGCTCAATATGCTCAAGATGATAATGTAGACGCTATATGAATGTTGGATCAATAGTATGGAATGAGAGGGTGTTTATATAGAACTCAACCAAAATAAATCAACGGTGGAGATTCAGTGGCTATGTGAATGGCTAAGATTGAATGATAGACATAGGTGAATGTGAAGATGACAAGTGGAGAGAAGATAGGGCTCATGTGTACTTGTGTACATAAAAAAGTACTACATATGAAAGATATTAAATAAAAGGATGTAGTACCACTTATCTTTTTAAATGAAAGAGGCACACATGTCGGCTCATGAGATAAATGATAAGATAAATTAATTAAATAAATAAAATTTATTTAATTAATTGGAAAGTGGGTTTATGAAAGGAATCTTTAATTAAATTAAGAAGATTTATTTAATTAAAAATAGATAGAGTGAAGATAATTAAATAATTAAAGATTGTTTAATTATAGCTTAGAAGAAATAGCTAATGAATTAATTAAATAAATATAAATTTATTTAATTAATAGAAGAAATAGATGTGTTAGAGAAATTGCTCAAGTGTGTTAGACAAATGCAGATGATGTGTGATGTGATGTTTGAATGCTAATGATAATGAGTCAATTTTTGGTGTCTACATTTTGCCCCTTTGATACAATGTTCATTAGAGCGTTGTGTCAAAGAAGATACAATATTCATTCGATAAACAAAGTTATGCTCTAGTGTAACTGGTAGGTGATTGATGGAGTTAGGTTGTCATTGATGTCAAAAAGGTGTCCTCAGCTTGTTTGATGTCATCAGGACTTGGTTGATCAGGTTTGGCCTTCAATGTGTTTTCTTATGAAGTCACAAGGTGATTTGTTTAGGGTTGTCAAATGTTGACAAATGTTTATCATTTATGTTTGGACATAATATGCTTAGAAGTCATCTCAGGATGTGTTCATCTATGTTGTTAGGAGTTCCTCAAGGCATGCTTGTTATTGCTAGGAGTTGCATAACAAAGGGTCTCAACACATTACATGACATTACATGTTGATGATGCTTGTGAGAAAAGGTCATTTTCATTTTTGATGAAATCAGGAATTGTTTGATACTTAGTGTCTTCAAGACTTCTTCATGTTGATAAAGTGTGATGAGAACATATTAGCAGATGTTGCCTTCAAGACATTCATTTACATTATCAAGGCATGAGTCCTTGATTATCTAGAGTCAGACCACTTTAATCTCTTCATAATCATACTAGTTCAATGTCAATGGCAGAATGCTAATTATGGTCAGATGTGATTCATTTGCTTCAGTAGGTGCTTGCTTATTTGTCATAAGTGGATGACAAGTTGGTGTTGTTATTGATACATGTTGTTTCATATTATGTCAATTGGAGTGCTTGTTTAGGTGCTCAGGATTCATATTATGTCAATTGGAGTGCTTGTTTATTTGTGGTGGTAAAGGTGCTCAGGAATATTTGATAGAATTTAAAACCTCCTAAAGATTTGAACTTTCTAAGTTGTTTCCTAAGTCCCTAAAGACTTTCACTCTACATATTCTGCCCATCACATGTAGAGTGTTCTTTTTGTTTTATTTTTACATTGACCTTTTGAACAGGTTGCGGGGCCACTTAAGTGGTAGAATAAAGGGTTTGGCATCATGTTGAAACCGGCCTCCCTTCACACAATTATCGATAGCACCGATTATCACATAAACGGTTGGGTGGCAATGTTTAAATCAAAGGATATTTTTAAAAGTTTGAAAGCGCGAAAACAATGATCAACGGTGATCATTCAAACTACCCCCGACTTCTTTCATTCATGTTTGACGGGCTCTTGGCTGTCAATGGAGTGATAAGGATATCTTTAGAATGTTTGTTTAAAGGCAATTTATTGAGTTTTTTAAGGATTTTTTTGGGGAAGATTTGTTTTTTAAACCTGTGGCATCTAAAGGATGGTCAGATTTAAAGATTTTCCTTTTGTGGTAGTTGATGACAAAAGAGAAAGTATTTTTTTTGGAGAGAGTTTAAAAGATTTTTTATGTGAGAAGATTTTTTTTAAAATCATTTTAGAAGATGGAACAATTTTTTTGCTTTCTTGAGAGAATAAAGAGGTTGATGCAGAGAAGCATTTGAGGAGATTTTTTTAAAAAGCAAATACTTTTGGATTGATTTTGAGAAGATTGCTTTGACAGAGAATATAAAAATAATGCAGAGTGATTATATGTTTTTGAGAAGTTATATTATGAAATTTGTTTGGAGAACAAAATGGTTTTTGAAGAAATGTTTAATGAGATATCAGTTGATTATATTACAGATTAAAGAGATTGAAGAGTCATCTTTGAAAGAATATAAAGAGATTTTATTTATACAGAGAATATATATTTTTGCAGGATTCAGTGGTTTCAATAAATGAGTTTGTCTTCTTGCACATGGAGATCAGATTTGAAAGAGATTTTATTTTCTTTTTCAAGAGCAAATTGAAAAATCTTATTTCAATTAAAGATTTTTATATGACTCTATTTATTGTTTTGGATGAATTGTCTATGCAGAGAAAGTGAAAGGTTTCAAAATTTTTGAAGAAGATTTACATATTTTGCAAGGGATAATTTGAGATGTCAAAGAATGTGAAAGGGCTTTAAAATGGACAGAGAAATAATTTTTTATAACAAGAGATTGATAAGAGAATGTGAAAAGTTTTTGTTTGCAGGTTCTTCATTGAGAGAAGATGAAAATGTTCATACAGAAGAGGAAAGGTGAAAAGATAATCAACTTGTATAAAGTTGTTTTCAGGTGCATTGATGAGTGAATTAAGAAGGATAGAGATGAAACATACAGTGTTGTGAAGTGTTGTTGAAAATCAAGCAGTGTTGTTGAGAATCAAGCAGTGTTGGTGTTGTACAAGATTGAAATATCTGAGTTTGTATATGATTTGGGAATGATCATTTGACAGACACATGAGAGAGAATAAACGTTATGTATTGAAATAGAGAAACCCTCTGAATTTGTGTTTTCAGTTTGTTCTGTAATAGGGGTTGGTGCTCCTTGAAGCTGGTGCTTCTAAAAAATATGCCAGTGAGGCTTGTAGGTCACTGAGACCTTAACATTTGTCAGTGAGACATATATTGTAGCCAATGAGGCTTCTTTGTAGCTAGTGAGGCATGTTTGATCAGTTAAGCCAGTGAGGCAGTTTAGAGTGGTTTTTCTACCCCTGGAGGGTTTTCCAGTCATGCAATTCTTCAGTCATAATCTTCTTTGTGTATGTATGATTTACTTATGAAGTTTTGTTCTCTTTCTGTATTCACAGTCATGTGCATATGTATTTGACAGATCAATGCTATCTTTCTCTCCTTGTGCTCTGAAAGTTAAAGTGTGTAAAAAGATTTGAAAATTCACACAACACTGATTCACCCCCCCTCTCAGTGTTGATTGTACTCCTACAATTGGTATCAGAGCAAGGTTCCCTTTTGAAGCTTAATCAGCTTGGGTAGGTCTTGTGTGTGGAGTTCAATGGGTAAGTGCAGAAGAAATAAGAATAAAAATGTCAAGCTTCATTCTAGTCAAAAGGTTCAAAAGACATCTTTCATATCAAATCCAGATGTTGATATAAAGTTAGTGGATAAAGATGTTGTCCAAGTTGAATCTAATATTGTTTTAGATGTTCCTCAATTTGATGGTTCAAATTTTTCAGTTTGGTATGTTAGAATGCAAGTATATTTATCCTCCTTAGTATATGATGTTTTAATGTCAGTTGAAAATGGTATTTCTGCAAATAACAAAGAAGTTCTTGAATATAATGATATTGCAAAGAAGGCTATATTATCTGCTCTGTCTAATGATGTTATTTGTAAAGTTATGGATTGTGTTATAGCTCAGGATATGTGGAGGAGATTGAAAAGGATTTATCAAGATAATGATAAAGAAGGGGACACTCTGGTGTGTGAAGAAAGTAGCAATGAAAAGAGACTCTCAAATGAAGAAGTTGAAGTTCAATCCCAATCAAATTCAGAAAAAGCTAGCATCACAAGTGATGATGATCAGGATTATAATGAACAAGATTGTGAGATTGATTTGGAAGGAGAGCTCATTTATGCTCTAAGTGAACTCAAGAATTATAAGAAGGAAAATCATAAACTAAAATTGCAGCTGCAACAAGAAAGAGAATCTAAAGACAATGTACTTTCAGAACTTGAAATTGTATCTACAGATCTTGAAGAGACTAGATGTCAAATTGTAAGTTTAAAGACATATATTGATGATTCAGACAAACTAATTGCTAGATTAAAGACAGAAATTGATGAAGCTAAGAGGATAGCTAATGTCTCAATATCTAACCTTGAAGTTACAAGAATTGAGAATCTAAAACTAGAATCAGAAATAGTCTCTTTAAGAAAGGAGTTAGAAAAGGCTTCCTCTAAGTTGCACAAGAATCTGATGTTTGAAAAGAGTACTAAAGAAGGGGAATGTTCCAAAGTTAGAGAAACTCCAAGAAGGAAAATTGACTTAGCTGCCATAGAAGGAAAAAGGAAGAGTGAAGCTAAACAGAAAACCAGAAATGAATTTGTGTACAATCAAAGAAGGAATTTCAGAAGAAATGCCCCTGTTAGACAAGCATACATGTACAGGTATAATTATTCTTTTAATGGTTATTGTTATGATTGTAATCAATTTGGTCACAAAGCAATTGTTTGCAGAAGGAATACTGACATTATTTGTTACAAGTGCAATAATGTTGGACATATACAAAGTAATTGTGAAAGATATGATTCTGCATGGAAGTTTAACATGAGTTCTCAAAGGTACTATCAGTCATCTGATTATAATTGTAATATAGTGTGTTACAATTGCAACTCTCTTGGTCACAAAGCTTACAGTTGCAGAATGTTTGAAGGAATTGCATCATCTGATCTGAAATGGAAAGAAACAGAAAAGGTTTGGAGAAAGAAAGCACCTATGAAAATTTGGAAGCAAAAAGAAAGTAAAAAGAAGTCAGAATCTAAACTTGTGCATCTTGCACAAGTTACATCATCAGTTGAATAATGGATAGCATGAAGTAAGGGGGAGGTATCAAATGTTCTATCAGTTAACCCCATGTTTCAGGAAGGAGATCATTTGATATGATGATCTTGTCTGTCTATCACTCTTGCCATGCTTTGAAATAGTTGATTATGTTGTTGCTAACAAAGTTGATGTTTAGTATGTGATAGTGTTTCAGGAGTTCTTTGGCTCATTATGCTGAAAAGGTGTTTCAGAAGCTCTCTGCACAAAGAGTTCTGTGTGATCATGCTTGTCAGGGCAAAGAGCTTGAGATGCTCTCAAGAAGCTCTTATCAGAAAACTAGCATGTGTTGGCTAAGGTGGCTGAAAATGAAAGTTCAATTCATAGCAATTATCTTTGTTTTTGATTTGTGCAAAGTGTTGTTGCAGATGGTTGTTTGAATGACAAAGTCAAGATGTAGTAGTTCTTGTATAATACAGCATGTTTCAGATGTGGTGTCTTGTGCAGAACAAGATGGTCTTCATTCTTTGTCATGTTAGAAAAAGTGTCAGAATAGTTTGGTTGCAGGACGATATTTTGATGGTCATATTTACTATCTTTTCAAGTAATGTTTTATGGCATATGTTTTGCATAAGTATTAAAGCTTTCAGGTGATTTGGAGATAGTGTTTCACTTGTTTCATTGATGATCTTCCTTACTAATATGTTTCAGACAGAGTTCTTCAAACTATGACATTGATGGTGATATCCTGCATTTCATCAGAAGAAGTTAAAATCAGCAATAGCAGATGGATAGTGCTTCCTTGTGCATATGGTGTAATAGTGATGTTTGTTCTTGTAAATGATTGACAGTGGTATTTATGAGCAGTGAAGCAGTGATTTGTTTGTGAACTTTAACACAGGGGAAACAGATAAATTCATTGGAGATTTGTCATGTGGATCAAAAAGGTTGTTGATTGAAGAAATTTTTTTTTTGTTTTGTTATCAGGAGTGTGTCAGTCTTCATCTTCATAATGGTATTGTCATCAGATGTAAGTTTCATGGTATCTTTTTGCTCTCATGTTTGAAATATTGATGTTCAGGATAAGTTTAGCAAATTTGCATTCAGTACTTTGAAAGACAAGTGGTATCAAAGCTTTTCGTAAGGGGTTCTAATTTTTGATTGAAGATAACAAGATAATAGGAGTTTATGTTTTCAAAGTCCTCATAATGCAGTAAATGTTATGATCAAGCTTTAACATCTTTCAGTGGAGTTATTTTCTCAGGGGGAGATAATAGTCTTTGTCATCAGATGTCAAAAAGGGGGAGAAAGAAAAATTGCATCGGGTGGTTTTGCCATCAATGACAAAGGGGGAGATTGATGGAGTTAGGTTGTCATTGATGTTAAAAAGGTGTCCTCAGTTTGTTTGATGTCATCAGGACTTGGTTGATCAGGTTTGGCCTTCAATGTGTTTTCTTATGAAGTCACAAGGTGATTTGTTTAGGGTTGTCAAATGTTGACAAATGTTTATCATTTATGTTTGGACATAATATGCTTAGAAGTCATCTCAGGATGTGTTCATCTATGTTGTTAGGAGTTCCTCAAGGCATGCTTGTTATTGTTAGGAGTTGCATAACAAAGGGTCTCAACACATTACATGACATTACATGTTGATGATGCTTGTGAGAAAAGGTCATTTTCATTTTTGATGAAATCAGGAATTGTTTGATACTTCAGTGTCTTCAGGACTTCTTCATGTTGATAAAGTGTGATGAGAACATATTAGCAGATGTTGCCTTCAAGACATTCATTTACATTACCAAGGCATGAGTCCTTGATTATCTAGAGTCGGACCACTTTAATCTCTTCATAATCATACTAGTTCAATGTCAGTGGCAGAATGCTAATTATGGTCAGATGTGATTCATTTGCTTCAGTAGGTGCTTGCTTATTTGTCATAAGTGGATGACAAGTTGGTGTTGTTATTGATACATGTTTCATATTATGTCAATTGGAGTGCTTGTTTAGGTGCTCAGGATTCATATTATGTCAATTGGAGTGCTTGTTTATTTGTGGTGGTAAAGGTGCTTAGGAATATTTGATAGAATTTAAAACCTCCTAAAGATTTGAACTTTCTAAGTTGTTTCCTAAGTCCCTAAAGACTTTCACTCTACATATTCTGCCCATCACATGTAGAGTGTTCTTTTTGTTTTATTTTTACATTGACCTTTTGAACAGGTCGCGGGGCCACTTAAGTGGTAGAACAAAGGGTTTGGCATCGTGTTGAAACCAGCCTCCCTTCACACAATTACCGATAGCACCGGTTATCACATAAATGGTTGGGCGGCAATGTTTAAATCAAAGGATATTTTTAAAAGTTTGAAAGCGTGAAAACAATGATCAACGGTGATCATTCAAACTGCCCCCGACTTCTTTCATTCACGTTTGACGGGCTCTTGGCTGTCAATGGAGTGATAAGGATATCTTTAGAATGTTTGTTTAAAGGCAGTTTATTGAGTTTTTTAAGGATTTTTTTGGGGAAGATTTGTTTTTTAAACCCGTGGCATCTAAAGGATGGTCAGATTTAAAGATTTTCCTTTTGTGGTAGTTGATGACAAAAGAGAAAGTATTTTTTTTGGAGAGAGTTTAAAATATTTTTTATGTGAGAAGATTTTTTTTAAAATCATTTTAGAAGATGGAACAATTTTTTTTTCTTTCTTGAGAGAATAAAGAGGTTGATGCAGAGAAGCATTTGAGGAGATTTTTTTTAAAAGCAAATATTTTTGGATTGATTTTGAGAAGATTGCTTTGACAGAGAATATAAAAATAATGCAGAGTGATTATATGTTTTTGAGAAGTTATATTATGAAATTTTTTTGGAGAACAAAATGGTTTTTGAAGAAATGTTTAATGAGATATCAGTTGATTATATTGCAGATTAAAGAGATTGAAGAGTCATCTTTGAAAGAATATAAAGAGATTTTATTTATACAGAGAATATATATTTTTGCAGGATTCAGTGGTTTCAATAAATGAGTTTGTCTTCTTGCACATGGAGATCAGATTTGAAAGAGATTTTATTTTCTTTTTCAAGAGCAAATTGAAAAATCTTATTTCAATTAAAGATTTTTATATGACTCTATTTATTGTTTTGGATGAATTGTCTGTGCAGAGAAAGTGAAAGGTTTCAAAATTTTTGAAGAAGATTTACATATTTTGCAAGGGATAATTTGAGATGTCAAAGAATGTGAAAGGGCTCTAAAATGGACAGAGAAATAATTTTTTATAACAAGAGATTGATAAGAGAATGTGAAAAGTTTTTGTTTGCAGGTTCTTCATTGAGAGAAGATGAAAATGTTCATACAGAAGAGGAAAGGTGAAAAGATAATCAACTTGTATAAAGTTGTTTTCAGGTGCATTGATGAGTGAATTAAGAAGGATAGAGATGAAACATATAGTGTTGTGAAGTGTTGTTGAAAATCAAGTAGTGTTGTTGAGAGTCAAGCAGTGTTGGTGTTGTACAGGATTGAAATATCTGAGTTTGTATATGATTTGGGAATGATCATTTGACAGACACATGAGAGAGAATAAACGTTATGTATTGAAACAGAGAAACCCTCTGAATTTGTGTTTTCAGTTTGTTCTGTAATAGGGGTTGGTGCTCCTTGAAGCTGGTGCTTCTAAACAGTATGCCAGTGAGGCTTGTAGGTCAGTGAGACCTTAACATTTGTCAGTGAGACACATGTTGTAGCCAGTGAGGCTTCTTTGTAGCCAGTGACGCATGTTTGATCAGTTAAGCCAGTGACGCAGTTTAGAGTGGTTTTTCTACCCCTGGAGGGTTTTCCACTCATGCAATTCTTGTGTCATAATCTTCTTTGTGTATGTATGATTTACTTATAAAGTTTTGTTTTCTTTCTGTATTCACAGTCATGTGCATATGTATTTGACAAATCAATGCTATCTTTCTCTCCTTGTGCTCTGAAAGTTAAAGTGTGTAAAAAGATTTGAAAATTCACACAACACTGATTCACCCCCCCTCTCAGTGTTGATTGTACTCCTACAGTGATGCCCCCTCGAGAGGTAAGCTAGGCTAACTAGGAAGGGCTGGATTAGCTCGCGACAGAAGAAAAGCTAGGATGTAAGGTTGACACGAAGAAAACAGGGATTGGGAGGGAACAAATGGGATGATGCAAAAGAAAAAAGGCTTTGGCCTAGAAGAAATAGGGTTTGGATAGGGCTATAAGTAGGTTCTACAAGGGCAAAGAGGCTCATTTGTGCTTAGTTGTGCTAAGAAAACTATAGAGATCTAGAGCTCCTTAGAGTTGGTGGGCGACGAGAGTTGGAGAGCTATCAGGATGGTGATTCCATGCAGATATCATCGTGCCAAGTGAGTGAGGACACATGGGCAACCAGAGGAATCAGATGTACTAGTATGTATCAAAAATTTTACTAAAAGCGTGATTTTGATAGGCTAGAAGCATCATAAATGCACACGTGTCACCATAAGCGACTAGGTCTTAGGATAGGTAGTTTAGGTCGCTTGTGTAGAAAAATAGGTCACTTTTACTAGTTAGGTTCACTTTTAAGCATGGCTTAGTCGCATAGAGAAAAACTAGGTCACTTTTAGTCGGCTAGACAACATAGAGGTAAAATGCGCATATAGATAGGGACAAGTCACTTATGGGAAAACAACAGGCGCATAGGGAAATATAGCTCACTTAGAAAGAAAAAATGCTCGCTTAGGGGATATAGCGTGCTTATGGGCAAAAGATAGGCACAGGTAGAAGCTCAACTCGCATGTAGTCCAATAGTGATCGCATATACAAAATAGATCACATATGATCGATAGATAAGTGTGTTAGCTACCGTTGCACCAAAACCTGTTAATGCCTGATACAACCACTTGATTTAACAAGCACGAGAGGCAGTTAAGCCCTTGTCACAAACCACTGCAGCGCAGCGCTGAACAAGGAGACCAAGGGCTGCACCTTGCAATAATCCCCCTCCAGCGCAAGTGTGGGGTTTAAACCCGTGACATTGGCTCTGATACCAATTGTTAGCTGCTGTTGCACCAAAAGATTGACCTATAAATGCCTGATACAACCACTTGATTTAACAAGCACGGGAGGCGATTAAGCCCTTGTCACAAACCACTGCAGCACAGTGCTGAACAAGGAGACCAATGGCCACACCTTGCAACAAAGCATATATGGTAAAAGAGGTTGCTTTTGATTAGCAAAGAGGCACATATAGAAATATGAACTGCTTATGGTAGATAGAAGCTAGGAGAGCAATAAGCATTCAAATTTTGATAGCATTGAAGTAGTGCAAGGGACTGACATGATGAATGAAATGATGCAGGATATACTACCACCTTTGTTATCACGAGAGCCACATCCTAGGGATTTACGGTTGGTGAGATTGCTAGATGCAGAGGAGTGGCTAGTGTTAGAGATCCTTGGATTAGAGCACATGTCAAGATTGGAGCTGGTGCAGACACATCGAGGATTGATGACAGCGATGGTGGAGCGATGGATGAGTGAGCATAGTTCTTTCTTGCTGCCGACAGGAGAGGCTATGATCACACTAGAGGATGTGTTTCAGATTCTATGGATTCCTATAGATGGGGACCAAGTAGATTATGATCCTGATATGGGTCCAGTTGCGTTCAGGAGACTGTTTGAGACACCAGATATTGGAGTAGAGGGCTTAGAGATTCTGATTGTGAGGATGGAGAAGCTATGTGATAGACTGCAGTGAGTGGTAGTGGTGATTATCAGATGGCTAGTGGGAGATAGACGAGCGAGAGGCTTTCCAGTAGGATGGGGGATAGTGATGGAGGGGATGTTCTCTTACGGTACAAGATATGCATGGGCGGAGTGTGTGCTTGGACAACTCTATCATTTCCTGCATGATTGTGCGTATATGTTGGGAGCTAGTATGTCTGCAGGAGTTAAAATTTTGCATGTATGGGCTTACGAGCATATTCCAATTACGAGACCAGAGGGATGGGTGGCTAGAGCAACAGGAGAGCCTTATGCTAGGATGTACAGAGGAGCTTTGACATATCGGCAGTGCAGAGGAGTAGTGTACTGGCGAAGGAGATTGGATGAGGTGGATAGCTTTGTATGGAGGCCATGGCTAGGATGTGAGAGATGTGATGAGGAGGATACTGATCTTGGCTATGCTAGGCAGGCAAGATATATTTTTGGATGCGGCATATACATTATAGAGTGCTATTTTCTAGAGAGGGTTTTGAGATAGTTCAGGTTGCCACAGGCAGTACTAGTTGGTGATGCCATTTTTGGGAGGACTAGACAGGAGGTGTTTAAATGGGCACCGGAGGTTGTGGTTGACATGGCTTTAGTGGAGAGAGATGGGCTACAGCCAGTTGTATGACAGTGGGGACAGGGTCCTGTAGATCCAAGGATGCTACCAGATTATGATGCACACTGGGTGACAGCTAGACTGACACGACTGACGTGGGTTGGTGAGATAGGGGAGATAGGGATGGAGAGACCTATCAATAGGAGGTGATGACAGGCTCCACCAGCGTAGGCTATTGTACCAGTAGTGCCAAGGATACAGATGCAAGGACAAGTGCTAGGACAGCCTCAGATACTTGCACCGCCTTAGGGGAAGATATTGGTGGGTGATGATGTGGGGATTTAGCAGCTGCGGAGGTGGATTAGAGAGGAGAGGAGATGGAGGCAGTGAGCACAGATGAGGTTGAGGAGGGTGGAGATAGATAGGCACCAGGCAGTGATTGGCGTGTGGCATGCTAGAGCTTAGGCACAAACATACCAGGCTCAGTTATAGTTGAGAGTGCATGCTGGAGATGGATAGGATGATAGTGCACTTGCTAGGGTGACAGGGGAGAGAGATGCTATGAGATAGAGTGAGTAGATGATGAGGTTAGAGTGAGATATAGTTGTACAACAGGTGCAGATGATGAGAGCTGAGAGAGATGGTTTGCAGGCAGAGAGATATAGTTGTGCAGCAGCTACAGGGGATGACTAGTGAGTGGGATAGAGTAGTGACTGCATTAGGTATAGATGGGGCTATGATGTACTTGGCCACACAGTTGACACAGGTACAGGCAGAGCTACGGAGAGTGTAGGGTGAGGCTGAGTACTATAGAGGCTTATACTATGGGGTTGTGCTAGTAGAGAAGAGGCAGCCTAGCTTCAGGAGTAGGTCAGGGGCTTCAAGTTCATGGAGGTCAGGTGGATCTCGATCAGTAGCCTCAGTGATGGGGCCACCAAGAGATAGGGGACTAGGTGCAGGACCCAATGTTGGTGGTCAGGGCGAGGGAGTTGCCAGTAGTCACTAGGCTACCTTATTTTATGTTGTATCATGATGAGGCCTAGAGTCGATTGTACATACATTCTTTATGGCTCAGCTTGTATATATATAGACACTTGTATATGGACACATGTATATATATATATATATGATGGAGTATTGGTGATCCATATGATGATGTATATGGATGCACTGTTGGTATTATGATGGTTATGCATGTTGTATTTGTTTTCATGGATTATGTATGGATGTTTATGCAAACAATATAAATGGAAATGTATGATAATGCAAATATGTAAATGGTAACAAGATTATATATGGTGGACTTAGGTATGTCTAATACACTTGTTTTGTAGGATAAGAAATGTGGATGAAGGATGATGGAAATGATTGATCTTGGTTGAGGACTATGTAGGTGAAGTAATAGGATGAATAGATGGGATGATGGGTAGCTTTTTAAGTAATTGCTCAAAATGAAAAGAAATGCAATCCTTATGTTTGATATAGCATGTGGATGTTATGCACTAGGGTATAGAAGACAAAGGTGTCGAGATATCTAATGCGCAACTAGCATGTTACAATCTTGTCTGAACACATGAGGTCAAGATGTTGAATCAACGTACATAAGATATGAATAACAGCTAGTGTTTTGAGATGGACCTTGATGCTACAAGCAATGGTTTGAGCTTATCTCCACTACACATAATGATGGCTTGCTGGTTATATGTATGGAGCTAGTCTTGACATAGAATAGTCTCAAGTGCATAAGAGACTGTTTAGCTTCTCAGATGCTAGAGATATTGATATGTAAGATTCTAATCCCAACAAGTACAAGATACCAATATGCCTAGGAAGAGACTAAGATCATCCTGTGAACATGGCATATGAAAGCAATATGACCATGCCCCATTCCTGACTTCATCGCAACATACGTAGTCTTGATTAGGCATAGAAATGGACAAAAGATAAATCAAAAGATAAAACAAAAGATACTGTCATCATATTCTCTTGCTAAATTTAAGTGCTCTTAGATGGATTAAGCTGGCACCTTGTTGAGAAGAAAGTTGTATCCTGTTGAAGGCTAAAGAGGTTGATAAAATGCTATAGCAAATGTTGGCTTAAAGTGTACGGACAAAATAGCTTTTGGCTTAGTCTTGATTGGTGGAAGTGCTCAAGCTTTCAGTATACACATAGTCTGCTTCCTGCTTGAGTGGATCAAAGAGAAGAAGATGGAGGATGAAAAATGATGAAGATGGGGTGGATCATCTATACTTGAGTACTGGAAACTTCCTTCGTATTCCATACTCCCTACATACCCTGTGTCCACGGGATCAAAGCACATTTACAATGAAGATGAGACATGATGAATATGTAGTTCTGGGTTTTATTGATGATAAGTGTGATGAAAGATAGAAGAATATGTAATAAAAGATTAAAGGATGATTAGAAGAAAGATGAAAGATGAATGATGAAAAGAAGGCTATCATCTTAGCTTGAATCAGAGTGCTTCCTTCATGTCTCAGATTGCCTACATACCCTGTATCCACAGGATCAAGGCTTTAACGATAGAGATGGGATGTAGTTCTTTCTTATTTCGCGAGGTGGATGATGTTGAAAAACTGATGTGATTGCTTGAATGTTTACATTGGAAATGTCTTGTGGGTTTTGGATGTCGGATGAGCACGAATTGATTGCAAAGATGTGAATCTTGGTTGCAAAATGTTTTCTCACTTTTGTTGTCGGATGAACGCTATGGTTGAAGTTGAAAGTTTGTTGTACTGTGAGATAAAGTGTTTGATGTGCTATGAGCTAGAGATAGCAGTATCCACTTCCAAATAAGACTCAACAAATGCCCCCAGTGCGGGATGAGGTTTATTATGAAGAAGCGATGATAGGGATGGTGTGCGGTCAAGATGCTAAGGTGCCAAAAGAGAGAGTTATTGCAACAATGTCTCAAGTATGATAGCTAGCATTGACAGAGGTGAAGATGGAAAGACTATTTATTGTGATGAAATGTAGATTATGATATGGACTATATGGGATAGCATGGAAAAATATGGTAGAAAGAGTGATGATCAAACAAACCAAGCAGATGATGGAAGCTGGTTGCTACACATAGTGCCTGTTTGCTAGGTTTTCACTATGGTACTTATCCAAGGTGTTTGTTTACAAGGTTTTCACCAGAGGAAGGATTATTTATCTTAGACTATTATTTTTTTGTTATCCAAAGTGCCACAAAGTGGTTTTCACTATTGGATGGATTTTTTTTTTGGTTTTTTTGGGATAGCTGATTACACATGGTGCCTGTTTGCCAGGTTTTCACCAAGGTAATAGATAGGAGGGACTCAAGTGTCTAGCTCAATGGATGTTGGTAGTCCTATTAAAGATGGATGTCGTTGCATGGACCATGTCATTATGCTCATTGATGTTGATAAGGGATTGCATGGATGGGAGATGGATTAGGTGGATAATGGATTAGGACGAGGGAAGGTTCACAAACGGATAGATGGAAGGCTCATGCAAGGATAGATGAATGGGATAGTGGATTATGGGAGGCTTATGCAAAAGCATGGACTATAGGAAGGTGATTGGAAAGATATGTAGGCTAATGGATGAAGGATGGGAAGATGGAGGTATGGAGGTATGTGAAAATGTGGAATGGAAGGGAACCATGACCAACAGTTGCACACACCACTAAACATTAAAGCTTTACATGGAAAGGTCAATGTAGGGAGTGAAAGAGATGCTTGCTTAGGGGATGGGTGATGGAGTGATGTAGGAACCCACAGATACTTAGTATTTTTATGATTTCTGCTTTGCTTGTGGGATTTTGGATGGAATGGAAGTTTTTGGGTGAAAGTGGATGAAAATGGTTGGGATTCTTGAAGGATGGATAAGGATGCCTCAATCAGCTTGCTTGTTTGCTTACTTAGGAACCCAAACCATTTGAGGCATAGGCTCTTCTTGTGGATTTATAGGCTCAGCTAGCATTTTAAATGTATCAAACTATGATTCTTTGCTTTGATGCCCTAAGGCATGAGAATCTTTAGGATTCTTGGTAGGATTTTTAGCTTTAGAGGTAAAGGCATCCAAATTTTTATTATTTTTGAATCCCATAGATTTGATGGAAGCGGGGTTGGCGGGATGACTGGAAGCTTGATGCTTAGACAATATGTGCATTTGTTGGTCATGATTGGGAATGTAATTGTGTTGATGGATAAGGGGATAATTAGGCGTTGATAATAATGGAGGCAAGGAAAATGGAGGGATATTAGGGTTTGGAAGTAGTTGAGTTAAATTGGATGGTGGAAGATGTATAGTTACATGCTTTTGCAAGTTATAGGATGGTGGAAGTGGAAGATATGGATGTAAAGTTGAAGGTGGGAATTTAGGAGTTGGAAGAAGCAGAGGTAAATTGGATGGTGAAAGAGGTACGGTCACATGCTTATGGGGTTTAGAATGGGATTTTTGATGGGAAATGGTGGGCTTAGGATGAATGGAGGAATTACCAACATCTTTAGCTTTGGGAGCCCTACATTTGACACTAGGACTAGGAGTGTTTGGAGAACTAGACTTGAGTTCATCATTAGATGGGGATGAAGTGGTTGTGGAAAGCATGAAGATGGAGGATCCCAGAAAAAGGTTGGTGATACGAAGGGAGTCATCAATGGTATCAGAGTTACAAGTCTCTCCTATCGAGGAAGGTCCAGCTTTTGCATCAGAAATAGATGTGGATGATGATTCTTGCAATGTGTACTCACTAGGACCATGTTCGGTGTATTTGATATGGAGGTTGGAAGTGACTTTGCTAGATGATGGCTTAAGTAGGTCAGATGGGTCTACATAGGATGAAGACAGATATGCCTTAGTGTTGATAGGAATGTGGTTTGGACTCTGATATTTAGCTTGAAAGGCATGACAAAATTCAAATGGATTGGGATCAGCTTGGATAGTAACCTAACACCATTGTGTATGTGGAAGGAACTGCCTTGAGGGCATGTATCCATGGATGACCAAGGATGATGTTATAAGGAAGGTCAATATCAAGAACTTGACAACGGGTTTTTGTAGTGACTGGCCCAACTTGGATAGGCAAGAAAATAATGCCTTCAGTATCTCACTCAACATCATCATATGCTCTGCTAGTAATAACCTTGGAGCTATCAACATCTTTCTTAGAATATACCAGTTGTTTTATCAATTTCAAAGAATATATATTAAGACTAGCTCCACCATCTACCAAGATTTGTTTGATATGGTGTTGTTTAACAAATACTTCAATGTGGAGGGCTTCATTATGTAAAGGATGAATGGAAGGCTAAAGATCTTTGTCAGAAAAGGTTAAATGATAGGGAGTTGCAATGCTAATGACCATAGATTGGAATTGTGTGATATCAATATCATTGGGCACTGAAGATTCTTGTAAGGCTTTGTCGAGGATAGCTTTGTGAGTAGGGGATATGCGAAGCAACTCAAGAATTGATATGTGCGTGGGTGTTTTGCCAAGGTGATCCAAGATATTATAGTTAGAGAATGGTCGAGGAGGATGAGCAGGTGATCCTTGAATGGTGACTCGACCCCTTCGAGTGGTTACAGTGCAATCAGGTGCTTTACCTTGGATAGTAATGGTAGAAATGCGAGCATGGTCAATGCGGCTGATGGTAGATGATTCATAGGTGTATTGAATGGCATTCCCAGCATGAGGGTTACTTGTTTTGTCATGAGATGGAAGTGGATTCTTGAAAGCCTCTAGATCATAGTTTGATGTTGATTGTTGTGCAGGTTGAGTTATTGAAGGTGTGATTTTGATTAAACCTTGATTGATGCAATCTTGGATGACATGTTTTAAATGCATACAACCATTTTTTTTGTGTCCTTTAACTCTACAAAAATTGCAATACTCATTTTCTTTATACGAAAGAGCTTTGAAGAGCAGCTCACCATTGGGTGGTGCATCCGGTAAGATAATATCGCCCACTTGGAGAAGATTTCAAAAGACAACTTCCATAGGTTCCGCTAATGGTGTAAATTGTCAGCGTGGATTGGAAGTTTGTCGTTGTCGCATTCGTTGAAAAGGTTGTGTTGTTGTAGAAGCAGCTTGAATGTTGATGGGAGCTTTCATAATTTGTATGTTCTTTGCATCCACAACACCATCGTTGACAACATTCTTATTTTTGTTCCAAAAGTGAGACTTATCATTGGAGTTTTGAGGATAGTCTGTATTATCGCGAAAGATCTTGATAGTTCCTTTAGCAATTAAAGGTCATTCAATGATGGTTCCTTTGGAAACAAGTTCATCAAAGGTGCTAGCACTTTGCAATTGTAATTGGAATGACAACTCGAGATGAAGATTTTGAACAAAGATATCGAGTTGTTGTTTCTCAGGTATTTCCCATGATAGTTTGCTAGCCATATTACGCCATCATTGAGTGAATGAAGAAAAGGCTTCACCATTGCGCTGTTTATTGTTGACAAGATCGTTCATGTTTACCTCATGGTCAATGTTAAAAGTGAAGTGTGATCAAAACTTATTGGCTAATTCTGAAAAAGACTTAATTCCCAGAGGTAAATGAGAGAACCATTCAAGAGCTTGTCCTACTAATCTTTGAGGAAATAGTCTCAAGAGATATGTATCGTCATAAGCAACACTGAGACATGCCACAAAGAATGCTCTAAGAGGGTCTTCCAGATTTCCTTTTCCTTTGTACTTGTCAAATTGCGGAATTTCAAAGTGTGGTGGAAAAGGTGTCATATGAAGAGACTTGTCAAATGGATAAGCGCATATGTTTTCTAGAGAAAATGTCTTCTTGCCTTGTCCTACTGCTTGGTTGATCATTTGTTGAACATCCACTAAAGATAATTGCTATTGTTGCGAAGGGAGTGAAACATGGTATGATGTATATTGAGGTTGTTGTTGTGGGATGTATGAAGCCATGACCATTTGTTGAGGTTGCGTGTTGACAATGTATGTCAAAGGATTGGGATGTGACACATATGTGGTTGAGGATTGCTGTACTTGAGGCACAAGAAGTGGTTGGGTATATTGTGATGAATGGGCACCAAGATTTTGCATCACATGCGAAGTGGAAGATGGATTGACACTTGTTAATGGTTGGGAAGTTGGAGTTGGATTTGTGGCATGGTAAGTGATGGAAGGATTGGTAGATACGAAGGAAGGATGGACACTTGGGGTTGTATTTTGGACAACATGGGGATTGATATGTGTCATGGGTCAGGTGATAATAGACAAGCCTTGGGTAGCATTAGATGGATTGATGGTGTGTGAAGGATTGGAAGAATAGGATGAAATGGATGTAAGTTGCTGAACATAAGTGACCATAGAGCTAGGATTGGTTTGAGAAATAATAGGAGGGTCACTCATGTCAATAAGACTAAGATTGGGATTATATGGTATAGTGGATGGATTAGTAGAGATGGTGGAAAGCGTATTAGTAGTTGGTATATGAGATATGGTATTCATATGGGATATGGCAGATTGTGATGGTCGTGGAGTTTGGACTATTGGCATTGTTGGAATAGTTTGGGAGGCTTGTACACTATGGGATATGGGGATAACTTGTGATGTTTGGAGCATTTGTGCTTGGGCCACCTGGATAGCTTGTGTTTCTTGAGACGTGGAAATGGTCATGGTAGGAGGAGGTGTATGTTGAGGAACATGGAAAGGTGGAATGTCCATCTTTTGTGACATGAGAGGGAGCACATTGGTTGATACTATCAAAGGTTCTAGAGTGTTCTCTGAGCATGGTGGATCAAATGATGTAACAATAGGCAATGAAAGAGATGTGGAAGAAAGAGCTTGTGATATGGTAGGGGATGTGACTATAGTGGATGGTCCCTTTGCAACAATAGTGGGAGTGTTTGGATCATACTCTCTAATAGCAGATATGTCAAAATCTCTTGGTAATTTAGCACCCATGCGAGTAAGTTGCAAGAAGTAGTGATTAGGCTTAGATAAAACAAGTCTCTCAACTTGATCCCACACATGAGTGTCCTAAAATTCTGATAAGTCTTCTTGGGATTGTTCTTCAAAAGTCTCCAAAAATGTTTGAGGTTGCACTTGTTGTGAAGATGACTCTCTAATGGTATACCCATGAGGTGTAAACATATGAGGAGGCATACCAGTCATGAATTGAGTTCTGTCTTTAAGAGGTGTTGATCTAGATTGTTGCATCTTAGTTCCCATCTCAGCTTGCAATTTAGCTTCCATTTTAGCCCTCAATTTGGCTTCCATTTCAGCTCTATATTGACTCCTAGTTTGAGGCATGATGTTGATGTTGAAAACTGAAGTTTATCTTGTCAAAGTTTTGAGACCCAAAAGAAAGGTGATAGTTTGCTGGTTGGTTGGTTTGCTTGTTATTTTGCTTGGTTGATTTGCTTTTTTGCTTGGTTTGTTTGTTTTTCTTGGTTGGTTGGTTGATTTATTTTTCTTGGTTGATTTGTTGTTGGCTGGTTTTCCCTAGAGAATAGCTCACACACTCAAGGGAAAAGTTGTTTGCTAAAGGTTGTTGTGTTGCTAATGTTTGTTGAAGCTAAAGCTAATGTTTTGCTGATGGATCAAAACGATTGGTTTGATGTTTGGTTTGCTGGTTTGGGATTTCAAAAAGATGAAAAGTGAATGAAATGCTATTGATTGGTAAGATCAAAATAGGAGACAAAATCTAGGTATTTGCTAATGATCAGAGATAGGTCTGAAAGCTAATGCTGAAGTTGAGCAAGCTAGATTTGTGGCTAATTCGACTGAGTCACTAAGATTGGCTGGTATTAGACCATAGACGACAAGTGATAGCTCATATGTGACTCAAAAGACTAAAAGTGACTAGTAATAGCTCAAATGCGAACTGGTTTAGTTTATGACAATAGGTTACAGTGTTAACCAAAGGTGATCTGGATTTTTACAGGCGACAACTGTTGGTTCAAAAGTGATTTACTACTAAGTGGAAGTGATGCAGGTTACACCAAAGGTGACAGACTGTTGTTTAAAGGAAAACTAAGTTAAACAAAAAGCGGTTGACTATTGTTTAAAACTGACTCTATTCAGGCAAAAAGCAGCTAACTGGTGTTTGAAAGCGATTCAGTTTAGGCTAAAAGTAGCTAACTGTGGTTTAAAAGTGATTCTGTTGTTTGTATGCGAGCAATTTAGGATTAAAAGCGACTGTGTGTGTCAGGAAAGATGTCTGATTTGTGATTTTTTTTGACAAGAAAATAGTAATTATAGTCAATCACACTCACAACAATCACAAACTTGTACAACCTAGGCTAGGAAAGGACTGTATTTGTTGAATCCCTTGGCCATGCTTATTCAAAGAAGATAGCTTCAGGATCTTGGTAGCACTGGGTCCCCTCCATGGTACACACTTCTCATGCATACCAAGATCTAGGTTTCCTGTAAGGCCTGTCCCTCACCAAACCTTAGGATTGTCCCTGCTATCTCTTCTAAGAACCACGTGAATCAGGTCAGCTTCAAAGGTCCCACCTTTTGCGTCAACAAATAGAAGGTTTTTGGCTTCTACACAGTTTCTAATAGGGGCATTCATTCGGGTGGCTATACGTGCAGTAGTGCTACTCTCTGTTATGGAATCTCCTAGCCTTCAAGGGTTATGCCTTGGAGGGTTTTAGGGGAGGTTGGATGTTGGTATAACACAACACCTGTTGTTTGTGGCTTTCGACACAAACACTTTTCTTATATAGCGGTTCAGAAGGACTTGGCTTTAGCCCATTACTGCTTGGGTCATATCCCTTCTCACACTGGGAAGGTAGGCCCTCTAAAGATAATAACAAGTTCTCATACACCCAAGATCCATTTGATAGGCAAGGGGAGGGGATAATTTTGTTATTAAATTTGGGTTACAAACAATCACATGCAAGAAATAAAAAAAAGATAAATCAAGCACAGAGCAAGTAATGATTCATTTTAAGCACCAAGCCCAAATGTTCCTAATTTAGTGAAAAACCACAAGTCTTGGACCGATTGAAGCTACAACAGATATGTTAGTAGTTTGATAACCTCCTTTTCTTGGACAATCGATAAGATTCTGCACAAATACCCAATTAGTAGCCAAGAAAAACAAACTTCAAATGATACAGACTAAAAGTGACACAGTTTACCAGAGGTGATCTACTGTCGGTCAAAAGCGATCTCTATTCCATCACAGGCAAAAAATTATAGGTCATAAGCAATGCTGAGAGTGCCATATGCGAATTGTTAAAGGTCACAAGTGATGCGAAAAAGCATGAAGTGACTAGTTACGGCTCATAAGTGACCTGGATCTACAAAAGAAAATAGTATGCAACAAATACCCTAGTTCTGCATTAAATGACGTGGTTAGCTAAAAGTGATCGCTGTTAGATCAAAAGTGATTCAATTAAATACAAGAGCGACCACTGTTAGTATAAAAGCAATGCAAAATAAACAAAAAGCAATCATTGTTAGTATAAAAGCGATTTAGAAAATGTTACAGGCGATAGATTTCAGTTCAAAAGCAATGCCGGTATTTAGACAGCGATGGTTTTTTGCTCAAAAGTGACTAGAATTTGCCGTAAGCGCTTGGAAAATATGATCTTCATAAAAACAACTTCAAACAACAAAGTTAATCAAGGACGTGGGCCCCACTGGGTGTGCCAAAATGTGATAGGTAAAAAATCAAGTTAATAAGATCAAGCCTAGCCATGAAAACCTAACCCTACCATCATCAAAGAATCTAATCCAAATGAAACCAAAAGTATGCAATTCAAGCACAATATCACCCAGATTGTGTGATTCCTTGTTTATGATGTGGATTGCTTCTTCAACAATGAGCAATTATGAAGATAAAAGATTCCATGATGGATGGATGCTATTGATACTCAAATGCTCAATATGCTCAAGATGATAATGTAGACACTATATGAATGCTAGATCAATAGTATGGAATGAGAGGGTGTTTATATAGAACTCAACCAAAATCAATCAACGGTGGAGATTCGGTAGCTATGTGAATGGCTAAGATTGAATGATAGACATAGGTGAATGTGAAGATGACAAGTGGAGAGAAGATAGGGCTCATGTGTGCTTGTGTACATAAAAAATTACTACATATGAAAGATATTAAATAAAAGGATGTAGTACCACTTATCTTTTTAAATGAAAGAGGCACACATGTCAGCTCATGAGATAAATGATAAGATAAATTAATTAAATAAATAAAATTTATTTAATTAATTGGAAAGTGGGTTTATGAAAGGAATCTTTAATTAAATAAATAAGATTTATTTAAATAAAAATAGATAGAATGAAGATAATTAAAGAATTAAAGATTGTTTAATTATAGCTTAGAAGAAATAGCTAATGAATTAATTAAATAAATATAAATTTATTTAATTAATAGAAGAAATAGATGTGTTGGAGAAATTGCTCAAGTGTGTTAGACAAATGCAGATGATGTTTAATGCGATGTTTGAATGCTAATGATAATGAGTCAATTTTTGGTGTCTATAGACACATCTTCTAATGAACTTCTTGGTATTATGGTGCTCAAAGGGTCTTGTAAGCAAGATAAGCAATCTTGCTACTACGGATGCCTTCCACAATCATTGTGGAGGACATGAGCAATTAGTTCGTCTTCATCTGGAACATCTAACAAGGGGCTGCGTTCAATAGTCATTAGGGTTTGTAGGGAATAGGCATCCTCATCCTCCAGGTTAGGCCAAATAGTCTACTCAAGATCATGGTATGGTTGGGCCGGTGGATATAATACAAATTGCTTGGTCATTGTCCCATTAGATATGATCATGTTGCCAGACCTACAACCTATAAATGCATCAACAATGGCAAGCCATGGTCGGCCTAGTATAAGAGGATAGCCAGCAAGATTAACTTTGGGTTGCAAAACTATGAAATCAGCTGGATACTCCCAAGAGTCAAATGTAATGACCAAATCTTTTATGACCCCTCTAGGTTTGACTGTAGACCTATCAACCAATTACAGAACTATCTGAGTAGGCCTAAGATTGTTCAACTAGAGTGTATGCATTGTTTCCTTAGTCATGACATTAATAGCAGCACCTAAATCTATCAAAGTGTTCTTAATTAGAGTCCCATTGATTTTGACATCCACCACTAGACTTCTTGGATCTGTATATTTTGGAACAGTTATATTACCCAACACAATGTCTACAAGATTACCTAACACATGCACTGTCAGAGTGTCTATTCTCTTCCTTCCTGGCTTCTTTATGCAAAGATCCCTAATGGTTTTGGTATGGATGGGAATATCCTTGATGGCCTGGATTAAGGGAATCTTTATGTTGATATCCTATAGCTGGCTAAGAAGGACAGTAGCAGCTTGAGCTGGTTGCTTTTGCATGGGCAAACACTCAGAGAAAGGAGGAGACTTCTGTTACAAGGTAGATTGGGCATCTTGGTTTGATTCAGACTCCAAGGGTTGTTTGTCTGGGGCCTCTGTAGTGGGCTCTTCATCTTCAATCTCGATAATTTGGGGAGATGAAGGTCTTGTAAGTTGTTTTCCTGATCTCAGATGAACATTACTCACTTCCACCCCATAGGTGAGATATTGCATCACCTCATTAGTATAAGCCTATTGAACATGCTTATTGTTAGGGTTAGGTGCAGGTTGGGTAGGGATTTGGGTAGGTCTAGGAGGTGGATTTTGAGGTGGTGACATTATGGCTTGCTATTGTGGCTCAGATGGAATCATAGGTTGCTGGAATTGTGCATTTTACTGCCATTGTTGGCCCTTGTTCCACTAAGGCTGCCATTGTTGTTGTTGAGGAGGCCACTGAGGATTATAGTTGGGACCTTAGAAATTTTGCTGTGGCCATGGGTTAGGTTGTTATTGGCTCCAACTAGCTTGTGGAGTAGGCCATTAGAGATTTTACCATTGTGGGTTTTGCCACGCATTTGGATTACCAGGCCATTGTTGAGCATTCCAAGCAGAGAAGTTCTAATTTGTAGCAGGAAAGGGAGGATTAAAATTAAGTGGATCAGGAGGCATACCTTGTCTTTGTTTCCATGTCCTTCTTTGAGAAATGAAGAATAATTGTCCGTCCTCTCCTTCAAATTATTGTAACTCTGGTCTCTCAATCCTTTCTTGCTAGATACTGGCCATCCTCTTGCATTTGCAATTGGCTTTCCTTTGTCTATAGCTAGGGTAGTATTCAGTGAGCATTGCATCTGCCTCTTCTTGTTTCTTCTTGATGTGAAGAGTGTCCAACTGTGTAGCCATATGGTTAATGATATCCTCTTTCATATTTGTTAGCAAGTTACTAATTTCCACTTGAGAAACTCCATTAGTTGCCTTTCCTGCAATGGCTACTCTTTCTCCTCTGGGTTTTCTGGAAAAATTCCTAGAGTAGTTCCTGCCAGCTGTACAAGTATCCTTAAAGGGAAGTTGGGAGATGTCCCTTATTCCAATGAGATTTAGAGCATCCATGCAATCATCACTGACTCCTCTTAAAAAAACCAGCTTCAATGATTCTTCAGACAACTTCCCCAGCAACAACGGCAAAAATGTAAAAGAAAACTAATGTGTTGTAGACTTAAATAAAATTTAGGGTTTAACCTAACTGAATAGTCCACTATCATTGCATTCCTACATTGAGTTATCGACCAAGGAGCGTAATCTTTTGATGATGCCTGCATTATCTATGCCTTCAAGACTCATTTCTGTTCTAAGTTAACCTTATACAATTTTTATTTTGTTCAGTTCTACACACTAGAATGCACAGGAATGTAAAACAGTAAACATAAATGAAAAACAACAAAAATAGTCTAAAATTCCAGTTGCTACGGGTACCTTCAATAGAAGCTGAAGATAACTGTATCCAACAGAAAATTACAGTTTTAATCTAAACAACTTGAAATGATGAAAAGGCTAACACTAACCTTTGGAGGATTAAAAACATGCACTTTTCTTATGAATCACAATTGTTGGAAATATCAATCAAGATTTCTTACTAGCTTCACAATATAGCACATGAGATGGAAGGAAATAGTTTAACTAAAAATGCATAAATAAATAAGAGAATACACAAAGTGAGAGTTAGTACCTTGAGTGGCTAGCTCAAGGAACTATCTCACTTTTTCTGGAGATTAAATCTACTTCAGATCTTCATACATCCATAACATACTGTTGAATTTAAATCATATCAAAGACATAATCTTCTTCAGATTTTATTCAAAATCAAAACATGTCTGGAATAATTGATAACTATAACAAAGTAACGGCTATATGGAAAGTAAAACATAACAACCCACTTAATCAACGAACTCATCCCCTAAATTATATAAAGATGGGAGAGTCTTATGCAACCTTCTAACTAACTGCGATCATCAATTCATCCTTGAACATCAAGATATTGTTTTGAGATCAACTTATTAACTGGAACAAAGGAAACAAAGTCCTATCCAAATAGAAATTCTAACCATAACAACTCATAAATAAAATTCATAAACTTTAGTGAGACTTCTAGAATATGTCTTCTTTCTCCCCTGCGTTTATTCTCCCATGATGACCACGTTTGTCTCCACTGATCGCTATGTCTAGCACTTGGACTGCATTCTCATTGATTCCTCTGTTCTACATTCTATTGTAATTACTCCTCTTTGAATTCTTTATCTGGCTACATAGGGTTAATCATTCCAGCATATATATATACATAACAAATTTTCATAATAAACTTATGAAATCCTATCTATATTACATGCATATCAACAATTTAAACCATCCATTTGATAATATAACCACATTATTTCATTTATCAGCATAGGGTCAAAGTCTTTGGAAAGTATATATATGAAATAGCATAAAATAGAGATAATGTCTATGAAGTCTTTGCAGAACCATATAGAAAAGGTCTTAAAACATATGAAAGCAATATAAAAGGAGGTTAATATTTCATCCCAATAGGCTCATTACCCAAAAGAAAGGCTTACTGCCAAAGGGCTCACTGCCCAAGGCCTCACTATCTTGAAAGAATGAGATAGAGGAGGTGGCTCACTACCAGAGTTGAACTGTTATAATTGCATCTAACATATGCATGAAGTACAGTTCCAATGAAGCTCAAAGTACAAAAACAATATTTGTCACACTGATTTGAAATACTAGAGTCTACTGCTCTACATTAAATCAATTTGCTTCCACAAACACTTGTCACATTACACATTCACTCATATTGTTATTCATATCACATTCATAGCACTCACACCCGATCATGATTCCTTGACACTCATTTATATTGTCTTCAACCTTGAAAGTATTCCCCAAGGTTGACACAACACTTTAATCTAGAAAATTCAAATTAGGTCTGGACCTAAACATCCCTGCAGTGAATGCAGACCTCAACACACCTTAGATTGGACCTAAATTTATCCAAGCACACCATTCCATGCTACTACAATCAATGACGCATCTCCACAATTAGTGTAAACACCCAAGGTCAGCCAAACCTATGTTAACACAATGAACTTTTAAGTACACGCTTCCTCAAACCCAAAAACAACTTGCATACCACATGCAAGGCTTCAACACAATCTAGAGTATTCCAAAAACATCCTAAAATATCCTGAAATCCAATAAATTCCTCCACAACAACTTTCACTTGCCACACAACCTTAACTTGTTTACCTAGTATGCTTAACTATCTCTGTCATACATTGTGTTGGGTCTTTCTCTCTGAATCAACAAAGGGTTTGCCAGTTCCAATGCAGAGGCAGATTTAGCCAACAAATACAGGAGGTTGCGTGAGCTGCCTCCCCTTCACTTCTGGTTCTGCCGCACCAAGGGGGGTATCCCTATAGCTAAAGATTAACCTTGACTTACCCAACAGAAAGATTTAGCTTTTTAGTCACAGGCAGAATACTCTCATGTTTGGACCAAGATTTGCATGATAAGTCACTAGGCTAGCAATGTTCTTGGACATATCTAACTGGTTAGGAATGAGAGTATGCAGGGGTCCTATTTCTACTCCTACAAACTAATGGGTTGGAACTTTGAAAGGATTTGTTTTAATGTTTTGGATGCAAGACAGGGGGTTTTGGATCATAAGTACTACACAAGGGTAGACCAGTGCCTATCTCAGGGCAAGGAGTCAACTAGACGTATACATATGAATGATTTGCACTAACATTCAAGTTTCAAGGGGTTGGATTGGTACTTGCCTTACAAACACCACCCAAGAATGAGTATTTAGCTATCTCTACTTACAAACATCCCAGCTGCCATACAATCTTCTTCATACTTAACCTAAAACAGTTTAATCCACTCCTTGAATGGAGATCAAAAGTTAAGCATGCAATATAGAAATCTATATCCTAGAATCTAAGTAACCCTTAGCAACCAGATTCAAAAGAAGGGATGCATACAACAAATGGAGACAAACAACTAAACACATGCAAAGAAGCATTTTTCATATAAACATAACAATGAAACTAAACATGTGTGCAACCTGCATTCAAATGCAACTCATAAACTCACAAAAAGAGATAGAACAGCCAAGAAATGCTCTGTTCTTCATTATTTCCTCCAAAAAATGCCCAAGTCTTCAACAACCTTTGAATGAGTAACATAGTTTGCTTTTTATAGCAAGACTGTGCACTCAACATTAATTACATTGTCATCTCCAACTTCTACTAGATACATCACACCATGAAAAAGGTGCCTAAAACATTCAATGTAGTCAAGAGACAAAGAGGAAAGAAGCAGGTGAGATTGGGAAATGTGCAGCCGCCTAGAGATTTTCCCATTAAAAATGGTAGTTGACCTATCCATTCGACCCATACCTCTGCAAATTTGCCATTAATGGCCAACCTACCCACAACTTTTGGAAATACAACGGCTGCATGCTTTGGAGTTTCTTTCCATTTGAAATGCAACTGTGAACACATACAAATCTCTTCATGTTCTTGAAAGTTTGAATGATGGCCATCGATTATTTTCCTCTCACCGAGATCTACGGCATCAGTTGGATCGGACAATCCAGTCACCAGCTTTGAAAAGTCATCAGCCAATGAAAACGTGCCACGCAGGTGTCTTTTTGCTCCTTTGACTTTTTGTAGCGTGAAGATACATTTTACCTTTTTTTGCCCATTTTGCCTCTTTCACCTTGAAATCTTTGTATATGCAGTTGTATATACATACAACTGACTTGGACACGTGTCACTCCCTGATTGGATCACCATTGCTTTGTATGTGCATCTCTCTCGGTGATCCATTGTATCTTTTCTTGCATCTGAAGTTGTGTGTGTAATTATATATACATACAATCACCACATACAAGCATGGACTCCAAATCACTATGAAACAAATTGCAATTTCAATCGAGTCCGGGCGTTGTATCTAACTCCTTGCACATCTCCTTGTATATTGCACATACAAATGCAATATACATACAACCCGCAGGATCCAACACATTTATCACTCAGATTGGAATAACCATTGAAATCTGATGTTGTATCTACCTCTTTGTATCTTTCATTATATATTGCACATATAAACAACCGGGACATACAACTGTGCCGGGCCCCACCATGCTTTTGAAGACCGTTGACTTTGACTACTCCCGCTTTGCATATTTCACTTGTATCTTTGCTTGTATGTCCGATTGTATATTGGGAACATACAATCCCAATATACAATGGTGGACTTCACCCATTTCATAAATACAGTTTATTCACTGGCTGCGTCTGCTCTTTGCACCTGCCCACTTGTATATTTACTTGTATATGCAATTGTATGTATGCGCAGATACATACAACCCAAAATAGAAAGGAAAACTACTTTGACTTTTCAACTCCACCCTTTGTATGCACCTGCCAGGCCCAATTTGATAACTTTTGAGATTCGGGATTGTATGTTTTGCATTGTATGTTCTTTTGTATAAGTTATACATACAATCCCCTTTGTACATACCTGCGGACCCGACCACCATTTTAGCCCAATTTGAATCTTTTTTGAGATCTGCATTGTATCTCACCCATTGTATATTGAATATACAACAAAATATACATACAATCTCCTTCGATACAACTACGAAATATTCCAGGAATGTATCCGAATGCCACATACAAACCCGATATGTATGCAAAGATACATACAATGATTTTTCACCATTTTCAAAGGCCGATTGAACATTTTTTCAGGTCCGCCAATGTACATTTGCACTTGTACATTTGATACAACGGCCATATACAAAGAATGATACATACAATTTTAAAGGCCGAGGGACTTAGAAATTTTTTGGGTTTTTTTTGAAAAGGCCTACAAATGAATACTTGAAACCCAAAACTAGGTGGGCACCACCACATTGTATCCCTAGAAATCAACTTTTGGAGAACCAAATCACAAACTACTTCAACAAAAGAAAGATATAGACCTTGTAAGCATGAATCTAGAACCACAAGACTTAAAACCTCTTTGTGGAGAAATGCAGAGTAAAACAGTATCTCCTAAACACCTCTGCACAACTCAGAAATATGGTCCACACACTGGTGAACACAACTTTCTCTACACAATGAACTAGAGCAACAAATTTGGAATGTCACAACTCTTCACACCTTTGAACAGCATATCCAAACCTCAAAGGAAGATATTAAACATGGAGGAAATGTGGAGTAAAACTAAAACACTACTCTGTAAACCAAAATGCTACTTCAACACACTATTTCCTTTATTAATCAAATTTTCTCAAAAGCAATTGGAAACTAACCAAAAAAAATATATTCTCAACATCATCAACACCTCTTCAAAACAACCAAATCATCATCAACAAGGCAACTCAACCATCAACAAGGCAACTCAACCAGGAAGCTCATACACTTACAAAAAACTCATCTTTGCTCACCTAGTCCTCATCATCAGGAACAATATCCATTCAACACTAACTACTCATACCCTTGCACTACTCAAACTCTTGCCGCATTTCTTACTCACATAGTTGACATAGTTCACACCAATGAAAACACAAGCTTGTTGACATCAATGACAGCACCAATAGCACATACTTGCAACAATCTTCCCCTTTGTCATTGATAGCAACACATAATGTGAAAAACCATGAACACACAACTCTGCACCAAACTTCTTTTCTTTCTTACTCTCCCCTTTTCCTTATTTCTTTCTTTTACACCTCTTGGTCTCTCTTTCTGATCAATGACTCTTTTCTTTTACACATTTTTGTCTCTCCCCCTTTGACATCAATAGCAAAGGGTGACACACCTTTTCTTTTGTTTTTACCAGGTCTCAGCACCTTTTCTTTTACTACACTAAATTCTCCCCCTTAGGAGTACATACCAAACTGTATCAACTCTTACTCTCAGTCCAGAGGACCTGAGGACCCGAAACTTTAGATTTGGACTCTTTGAATATTTAATAGAAACACCTTACAACAGCAAAGAAAAATGTTTCATGCCAGAGAAATGTGAAGCATTCCATCACCTTCACAAACCCAACACATCCGGTGATCAGATTCTCATGAAACTTGGAACATACATAATGTGACACTTTATAAAGCTATGTTCCAAGCCATAGTAGCTAAACATTAGTATAATGAAAATGCAGAGAAATCTTCTAGATAGTCTTCAAAAAGAGTGGTCATCCTAAAAAAGGAACAAACACCAACTTCCGGAGTACCATATTTTGTCTTCTCAAGAATTCAAACTTAACTCTATACTGATCAGGGCATGACATCCAATCATGAACTTTCCTTCTTCTTTAGAAACATAACATCTCATCTTTTATCAACCTTCTTGACAATGTATGACATCAATACATATTATGATAACACATCAATGACATATGACCAACAATCTCCTTAGATCAACACTCATCTATCTGTAACTTTTCTCTTGCAAGCTCTCCCTATCATCAGTCACTACTACTTGCTCCCCCTAAGAGGTAGCCATCATCAGTCTAGGTAAAATAGTGTCTTCTAGAGCCTTGAATGATTGAATGAAGATCTTTTCCCTTTTCCTTCTATTTTGTCACTGTCACTATCACTATCACTTTCATTCTCAGAGTTTGAATCTGATGTATCAAAATTTGATGAATGTACACTCTCAATGATTTCGTCAAGATCAATGGAAGTGAAGAACTTGATAGCAAAGCATAAATTTTTAGAATTATCCTTTGGGAAAATTAAATCTTGAAGGACTTTTGCATTGTTAGATTATTTAACCTCTCATTAAGCAACAATATGCCTAATTGCTCTACTGGTTCCTAGAAGAGAATCTTTATAAATGTTCAGGAAGAGGAAGTAGTATCCTCCTAGAATCTTTACCAAAGAAGACCATAATAATGAAGGTATATTTTCTATTGACTGCAACACTTTAACACCAAGATGCATAAGTCCATCTCTTGACTGGGTTCAAGTTTGATCTTTAGTAATTTATGACCAGCTTTCTCAAAATCAACACTTGACATGATTGTCAAGTAAATTGTGTGCCTTAAATTGATTAGGTTTGTCTTTGTCTCATCCTATATTCTTAGTTATTTTTTCCTTTCTCTTCTTTGTCATCATCATCAAAGTCATTTCTTGAATCATTATCCCCTTCTGCTTCATCATTCCCATTCTATGATGGACTGGAAATATTCACTGCCACTACTTCTCAGTCCCTCTTATTTCCAGAAACCCCTTTTTCACTCATTTCATGCTTATGTCTATAATCTAGCTCCGTGTGAGATTAGATTTCTTAGATCCTTCAAATTCTTCGAACCTTGTGTTAAGATCATCTATATGTTGTGTACATTGATCACAACGAAGAGTTGATGATGAATTTTCAGAAATGGCCCCTTTTATCTTACCTTAATTTGCCATAAATGCCTCATCTAACAAAGCTGTCAAACCTTTCACTATACACACAATCATTTTCTACCACAAACTTCACCAAAGCATGCCAACCTTCATCTCATATCTTCGTGTTAAGGCATCAGCACTATTCCTTTGGCAGGGGAGAAAGGATTTTCAATTAAACTCCCCCTAAACCAAAGTTCTAATCTTAGTTCCTGGAGGGAACATCTGCATCCAATGCCAGTACAAGATCATCCTTAACCTCTGTTACATCCTTCTTTATCCAGATCTTATTTATTTCCTTCTTTTGTGGAGCAACACCAATGGGTTCCTTATACCTTTGAGGGTATCTAGCTTCATTGCACTTAGAACAGTTGCACAAGTCTTGCTGAACATTTCCACTTCTTCTTGATTTTGATTTATAGTTAGCTACTTTGTGGCCAAACTTATTACATGTTTGGTAGTATCCATAAAATTGTTGTGTATTGTTCCTATTATACCTTGGTATTTTTCTTCTACACTCATTTACTCTCTGTCCCATCTTATTGCATGCAAAACACCTAATAGAGTTCTGACTCATTTTACTTCTACATTCAGTAGCTCTATGACCAACTTTATTGCATGTGAAGCATTGACCATAGAAAGATGGAACATTTTGATTCCTTCTACTTCTACATTCTATTGCTTTGTGTCCATACTTATTGCAAAAATGACAAAAAACATTGAATGATGGGTACCTTTGAGCATTTAGTTGTCTGACCAGTGGTCTTCTAACTTTATTCCTTTGATTCTGGACCTATTTGTCATTCTTCATCTTGTTTTTAGTATTTGATGTTTGACCTAATTTTGAGATTTTATCCTTTTCAAATCCTAAGTCATCTTTATCATTTTGACCTTTCTAAATTACAATCATTTCATCAAGCTTTGCAGTGCTCATCTTGAATTTTTATTCATGAATCCTTGCCTTCTCTAGATTTCATTTCAATGTCACAACTTCTTCAAGCCTTGTACATTCTTCAGATTTACTTTTGACAACTTCATTAAGACATTCCTCAATTCTATTCTTTTCTTCAACTTGCACCTTCAGACTAGTGATGGTTCCTTTTACTTGCTCCAATTTTTCATAGACTTCTTTATGCTTGTCTCTGAGCTCTTGACTTTCTCTTTCAATTTCTTGAAATTTTCTTTCAGATATTTGTTTTCTCCTTAAGTTCTTTCAAGATCTTCAAAAGTAGCATTGAGTTCTCCTATTTTTTCAAGCACACCATCTTCTTCAATGAGATTAACAATAGGTATCTCTTCCAGAGGAATAGGTAACCTTCTAGCAACCATGTGTTCAATCTCCAAGATCTTCCTTGAGCGGTTAAGCTTCTTCCAAATGATTTGGCTTTGATACCAATTGTTGAACACCTAGAATATGGAGAGGGGGAGGGGGTGAATCAGTATTATGTTAAACCATTTACATATCAAACATTTAATCTATTCAACATATTTAATTATTGTAAGGAAAATTAAGCATAAAGCAAACAACCACAACTCATAACACATGAACACCAGATTTATGTGGAAAGCCCAAGAAGGGAAAAACCACGGTGAGGATTAGCTCACAATATATAGTAGTATCAACACTAAATTACAAAAGGCTCACTATCAGAGGGCTCATTGCCTAGAAGAAAGGCTTACTACCAAAGGGATCACTGCCCAAGGACTCACTGTCCTGAAAGAATGAGACAGAGGAGGTGGCTCACTACCAGAGTTGAACTATTATAATTGCATCTAACATATGCATGAAGTATAGTTCCTGATGGAACCATATAAAAATTTTCATAGTTCTGGTATTTTTATCCTCAGGCTGATGTCATTAGGTTGAAAGATTTCTAGACTTAGGGTTCTTTCCATACCAAAAAAGTGTTAAACCCTAAACCCCCATGCTAAAGTAAAATGTAAAGGTCACATTCATTATATTTCCTTAGTTACCGCTTATCTCCTATTACCAATAATTTAAATTACTTCCTTATGCCCCCCTGAACGTTATTTAACTTGCCTCTCACCACACATTGATCGTTTCTAGCCCACGCCCAGAAAAACTTTATTTTAAAAGAAATCAACCCATTGGCCCCCTTTTTCCTAGAAGGTAAAAGATATTTCTAAATGCATATACGCCAAGGTCTAGTCCTACTAATTCATTTTCTGACAGGTGGCAATAGTGGATTCATTTCCACCATTTCGCTAGCAATAAAATATTGATGGAGTTGGCACCTACAGAATTGCAAAAAGGGTTAAAGCTAGTCGATGACTATCAAGGAAGGAAAGATGGTGGGCCCTGGACAATATAAAATGGTTTCTTTATATTTCCTCCATTCCTCCATACATCACCAAAGGGTCTTTCTGAGGATCGTAGAATGATGGAATCTTGACACATGACTTTCTGAGGGACAGGGCTAGTGCATTAAATAACAAGGACCTGACATGTCATAGTCCTATGGGACGTGACCACTTGTTGGAGAGTTGTCCTATTCGCATGTAGCTGATCTAATGGTCATCTGCCATTTTGCCGAGATCATATCTCTGGCCATGTCCTTCGAGTGTGGAATTGTAGATGCTATCTTAACTATACTGTAAAGAAGATATTTTCTTGGGATCACAGTTGGGAGAGCTATCCAGGTGGCGGGTCATCATTGGGAAAAGCAAATAATACCCTCCTACTACGTAAAAGGCAAAATTGACACCATTGAAGTCAAGCCAACTAGGATCGCGATCGATGGCCAAAATTCAAAAAATGTTATAGAAGGATGAGTTGGCACTAAATATGACGATGCTTCATTACAAGTATTAACTTCTCAAGCATGCGCAAAGTCTCCATCGCTGCCACTATGAAGGAATTTACTAATAGAAAGATTCAGCTTATGCAGTCTTGACCTTTTGAAATCTGTGCTTCTACCAGGAATGACATTTTATCTACTATGTGATGAAATTTGACATGATGACAATGCTAAATTGAAGAAATCAAGACACCTGACTTGACATTTTCAATGCAAGAAGTGATGTTCTTAGTTATGTGGAATTATGAGATCCAATCTTTCTGTTCACTTATGATAATCTTCAAAAGATTTCCATTTATTATAGGAATGATTTGAAATGACTGGAATTTGTTAGACCAAGATTTGCGGATGTATGCTTGCATCCTGGAATTTCTATAAATAGGTCATTGCTGGTGTTACCCCTTATACTATTAAAAACATATTGACAGTATGGCTCTCCCCTGCTCCTATGTGTTTTGTTTTCTCCCCTGTTCTATCAGATTCTCTTCCTTGTTCTCATGGTTATTAACTTGTCCTTACAGAATTAGGAGACTTGGATTTTTTCCCTTTGGAATAGGTGGTGCAGGGAAAATTTGGGAACAATAGCAATATTTTACAAATCTCTGTGAGTTTTTCTTCTTCCTATTGTTTCATCCGGGTTTGGACCACGGGTTTTAATTTCTTGATTCCAGTCATTCCTTATGTCTATGATTTGGCAGATTATAATCAAGTGCAAAGGGAAATCATTTCTCTCTCTGCCTTAATCCCTCTTCTACTTTTCCTAACAAAGAATCAACTTCAGTAGCAGGGATATTTCCTTTGTGGATGTAGCATATAAGGACAAAGTGCTCCCATTTTGTTGTTCCTGCCTTCCCCCTCACTGGATTGATGGCATTACCACATCTAGCCTGATGTGATTTCATCTGGTTGGGTTGGTTGGTGACCACTCAATTATGAAAGAGGAATCACATCCTTGCAAATGACAATGGGTATAAAGTGAAGAACTCCAGTTAATGGGGTTTTCTTATGATATTGTTGCTTGCAGTTGTTCCCAATTGAGGTGGATAAATAGGGTAATGAATGATCTTATAGAACAAATAGGTGGCATATGATGGGTATGTGAGCTCTAAAAACATCTAACAAATAGCCCCCCATCAACATCAGAACTTGTTTTCCCCACCTAAATTGAGAGGACATGCAATTTGAAAATGGGTACATACCATGGAAATCGGGCATATAGTTGTGAAGCGGTTACACCAGCCTCCTCTCATAGCTTCATCTTTTGGTTACTCAAATTTGTAACTTCTTTTGTCTTGAAGCTTGAGGCTTGTCTACTCCCTTATTTCTATAAAAGGGAATTTAGGGTTTGTGAAAATTATTGGTTCGAGGTCATGTCTCCAGACTTAGTCTGAAATATGGGATCAATATGGTTAAGGAGGAGTCGTAAATAGTTTGTTTTTCTACAAATAGAATTAGTCATCTATTTTCAAGTTTTCATTCTAAGTTTGAAGATGTCTTGATATAACTACAAAGGCTATGTTATAATTTACTAAATAGTTTACAAATCCTATTGAGTCTTGAAGTGTATCGTCTCCTACTTCGTGTATACAGTTCTACATTTATGAATATATATTTGATTAAGGATCATTTTTATTCATCATCACAGTCTTTCCTCTGTTTGTGTATTTTTCTTGTGGCATTTACTCAAGTAGTAAAATAAATGGCTGCAAGAGAATATTGAATGTAGTATTGGTTTACATGGATAACTAAGCATGGTTAACTCCAAGACTAGTAAAGTATTTTTAATGTAAGGCATTATTACATCTTTACAGTAAACTAAGTTTTACTACATCACATTTCTTTAAAGTTTCTATAAGTTTCTTGACTCTATGGCCCTTGGATAGGCACTGATCTATTCATGAATACTATACTAAGCTTACACCCCTTCAATTATCCTCATCATTTTTAATAGAATCAACACATTTTCCCTTCCAACAATAGGTTTTAGAAGTTAAGTTCATTTTACATGTTCCTTTGCAAAGAATATGATTTAAGCTTAAGAATCTAGTCCATCTCTTTACTTATTAGACATTCTTTAAGCAATTTAGAAGGAACATATTTGTTATAGGAACAATGTTATTGAGAAAGTATCTCAGGGATCTCCCATCCATTTGAGTAGAACATTGTTTTCCCCAAAAGGGAAAGATCCAAAATAGGAACACCCTCCTTGGTTTCATAGAGCCTAAAGTGCAGAGGAAAGAGGGATTGAAAACCCCAATTTCCTATTCATTGGCTAATCCCTCGAGGCAGATCAGTTATTGGAAATGGCTATTCTATAGATCTATTTTCCTTGAGATTAGGTTGGGAATTTAAAACAACCAACAGTTCCAATGAAGCTCAAACTACATAAATAATATTTGTCACACTAATCTAAAATACTAGAGTATACTGCTCTGCATTCAATCAATTTGCTTCCATAGACACTTGTTGCATAACACATTCGCTCACATTGTTATTCATATCACATTCATAGCACTCACACTCAATCACAATTTCTTGACACTCATTTATACTGTCTTCAACCTTGAAAGCATTATCCAAGGTTGGCACAACACTTTAATCAAAAAAATTCAAATTAGGTCTAGACCTAAACATCCCCCTAGTGAATACAGACCTCAACACACCTTAGGTCAGACCTAAATTCATCCAAGCACACCACTTCATGCTACTATAATCACCGAAGCAACTCCACAATTAGTGTAAACACCCAAGGTCGGCCAAACCTATGTTAACACAATGAACTTTTAAGTACACACTTCCTCAAACACAAAAACAACTTGTAGACCACATGCAAGATTTCAACACAATCTAGAGTATTCCATAAACATATCAAAACATCCTAAAATCCATCAAGTTCCTTTGCAACAACTTTCACCTACCACACAACCTTAACTTGTTTACCCAGTATCCCTAACTATCTTTGTCATACATTGTATCCCTAGAAATTGACTTCCAAAGTACCAAACCACAAATCACTTCAACAAAAGAAAGATATAGACCTTGTAAGCATGAATCCAGAACTGCAAGACTTAAAACCTCTTTGCGGAGAAATGTGGAGCAAAACAGTTTCTCCCAGACACCTCTGCACAACATAGAAACACAATCCACAGACTGGTGAACACAACTTTCTCTACACAATGAATCAAAGTACCAAATTTGGAACATAACAACTCTTGACACCTCTAAACGACATATCCAAACCGCAAAGGTAGCTATTCAACATGGAGTAAATGCGAAGCAAAACTAGAACACTACTCTATAAACTAAAATGCTACTTCAACACTATTTCCTTTATTAATCAAATTTTCTCAAAAGAACTTGGAAACAAACCAATAGAAACATATTCTCAACATCATCAAAACCTCTTCAAAACAACCAAATCATCATCAACAAGGCAACTCAACCAAGCATCTCATACAATTACAACAACCTCATCTTTGCTCACCCAATCCTCATCATCAAGGACAATATCCATTCAACACTAACTACTCATACCCTTGAATCACCAACTACTCAAAATATTTCCCCATTTCTTACTCACATAGTTGACACCAATGACAACACAAGATTGTTGACATCAATGACAACACTGATAGCACATACTTGCAACAACTATGGGATCGAAAGCATTGCCATACAACACCAAACACATGGGTTCACTTGGTCTTATATCTATAGGGGTTTTGTTCATGAGTTTAACAAATCTTATATTAAAATCTAAGACCATTCTATTATGACCTTTAGAGATACTAGTGAATTCATTGATAAAAAATCTGGGATCTATCTTGTCACCATACTATTCTCTGAACACCCTCTTGAATACTTCCCATGAACCTATACTTGGATTAGGTAAACCTCTATACCAATCCCTAGCATCCTTAGTCAAATATTGCATGAATAACTTCATGATCACATCTTCATTCTCAACTTCAAAGTCATCTATCAGATTAAAAAATGTCCTTAGATGACTTTCACCTGATAATGCATTGTTTCCAAAAAATTAGACAAGTACATTTATCATTTCACTAGGGATATCATTAGAATAACCAAGAATTCCAGTAAAGTCCAACTGCCTATACCTTCTTGATTATAAAGGTCTTCTATTAAACTGAGTATTCTTCTATTGTCTCACACTACCCTAACCTTCCCCACCCTATTTTCCTTGCTGGCTTACATTGTGTCCACCAGGATAAGTGCTTGTATTTGTGTTATAAGGTGGGTGTTGTCCACAACCACCCATATTATGTGGCTTAGGAGCAGGGGGAAGTTGACATATGTGAGTTGATATTTGATGGTCAACTATTGAATCAGGACGAGCTGAAGTTAAAGGAGGATTCTGGGAACTAGAGGTTGCCATACTTCCAAACTTGTAGGAAGCCTTTAAGAAATCAATCTTTCTCTACATTTCTTCTTTAGTAGCCAACTGCTCCATTCTTTCTAACTCCCTTTTTAAATCCTCAACCTCCCTCTTTAATTGCAAGTCCTTTTTCTTATATGCTTCAAATGCAGTGAGCTTTTGGGATGAGAGATTTATACCAGAGCCTATACCCCTTTTGGGATCAATGATTAATGGATTATTCCCTCTATCCAAGCTCTGAGAAACTATATTTGCAACAAAAGTCCCTCAGATTGAATTGACAATAGTGGGAGCAATCCATGTATTGGTATGAGTGTTTCCTACAGTAATATTTTTGGTGTTGCTAATTATTTCAGGGTTAGCCTTGGGATTACTTGACTGACTAAGCCCAACAGAGGGATTTTCCTGACAAGATGATTTCAGATGCTCAACACTTCTTTTCAGTTTGTCCCTGAAGTTCATAGCCTCTCTTATCTTGTTTTCTTCCCCCTTTGCCTTCTTAAGCCTAACCTCTTCCAATTTATCCATCTCCTTTTGGAGCTCAAGGAATTCTTGCAACAATTCATCCTCAGCTGGCAAAGCAGTATCAGAGTCTGAAGTATCAAGGTAATATTGGCAAGACCTTGGGGAGAATTAGGATTAGGATGTGCAAAGTCTTTATGATTTGGGCTACTCAAAGGAAAATATTCTTTAGTATTGGGTCTTTAGGTCTCAGGATTTAGACTGAGAACTACTGTTTTAGCATCAAATTCATACTACAAATATATTTCTCTTTGCCTTTGCTTCTTAGCTAAGACACGAGGATGAGATTGCTATTTACTTACAGTAGGTCATATTACTACATTATTCTCATTTGCAGGGGGTGATCCAAAATCAATAAGATTTGCAAGATCATCAATATTACTACCATGAGAATGCTTTGAATTGAACAAAGAGGAGGGGTATGAACATACTTACTTGTATCTCTTTTCCTCCATGATTGTCGAGTATTTTGAAGAAGCCCACCCTCAAGCTTCTTCTCAGGATCCTTGTTGTATTGAGATCTTTAGCCTTCCATCACTTTGTTAGTCTACTTAATTTTCTTTTAATTTGCACTGGCAAGGAGAAATCAGAGTCACCACCCAATTAAGGGAATTCAAAATATTTAGATTCTTCAAAGAAGCTTGCAAGGATAGAAGTGAAGGGCATATCCTTAAGAAGGTACTCAACAAAAATATGCAAATATAACCAAAAACCTCAGGAAGACACTAGGAAGTGACAAATGGTAAATAAGCCACAAGAGTTTGACTATTTTGCAAATGAGAGAGCATAATAATTGATTTAGATATAACAATCCTTGGAAATACACATGGATCCTTCCCTTTTCACACACAATTGCTATCTTCTTTGATCAACCAGTAAGGAGAATATCAGAGTCACCACCCTTTAAAGGGAATAATATTGCACTATACATGTGCAAACTCTAAACACCCATGATAGACCACTGGACTAATTTTCAATAATAATAAACAAGTCCCTAGTAGAGTTGCCAATTTGTTGGTGCTTCCAACTAATTGTTTGGATCCTCTAAATATTTAGCTAGTTTCTTGTAATTAAGGATTCTAGGTCAGTGGCCAATGAATAGGATTCAACTTAGAATTTGTTGAAGTCCTCTACACTTTTGGTTCTGTAAGACCAAGGTAGGTGTACCTATACAACATCCAAGTGTATTTCTTGACTTATGATAGATGTTGCTACTCAAACAAAAGTTCTCAATGAAAAAATACCAAGGAAATGACTGACTCCTATCAGATTGGCATAACCCTTTGGCAAATCAATTCAAACTAGGATTCAGAATGGTTATTACTCTGATTCTACTCTAAAATAGTTTGGAAATAGAAATTATTTTGTTTGTTTGGATGGATATAAATCAACATATGAACCCAGTGAGAGATCGATGCCTAATCCCAGGGTTACAAAGTCAAGATGCATAAATCAAATGTATCTTTCCAACAATATTGCTTCATCACAAATGGACTAATAATATCAATGCCTTACATCAATGCTTCATGTACTTAGAATTGTAAAATTATCCTTTAAACCACAGTGTAAAATGAAATTAACAAAGTATTTCCCAAGCAATTATTTGTCTCCTTGAGAGAAAGCAAAAGACAATACACACGTTACAAAGGACTGCAAAGATGAACGAAAATATCCTTGATATTCAACATTCATACCAACTTCATTGATTACACAAATGGAGAGAATTTTGCAACCAGTATGACAATACATTCACGATTGAAAATGACAGATTGCTCTACGGATTTGAACACAAAATAACATGTAACTTTCTTCTATTACTCTAGACTAAGACACAGACACACTACTACCCAAAACAAAGATTTAGAACCCTTTACAAATGGCTATGAATTCCCTCTTATAGAAATGAGGGAGTGAACAAGCTTCTGACCACAGACACATGTCACATTTTCATTTGACAACTTTCATCATAACAAGATATGGGTGGTGCAACTACTTGCAGAGAGAATATCCCAATAGGACAAAGACAATTACATGTACAAGTGCAAATCCTTAGTCTCCAAAATATATTTGTGAAGGTTGTTACAACATAGTTATCATTTCTTTAACAACCTTCTTGAAAGCCCAAAAGCTCAGAAGATATTGATTATGTATATGAGGACAAAAAGGTAGGCCCATAAGAAGAAAAAATACCTATTGAGACATGAAGGATGCATGTTAGTGTAATACCAAACTTCTTGCAAATTTCCCCATGAATTGAATTGCATCCACAATTTGGCCAAGCCAAAATTCTACACATTCGAGACTAAAGAAGGCAAATTCCTTCTGCCATGCTAATGGAAAAATAACAACCATATTAGAAGTTTTCAGTGCGTTTGAGAGAAAAAGGAAGGCCAGGAAGTCAATTTCTAACAAATCAGACATCAGAGCTCAGGTCTTCTACCTTTCAACTTACAACACCTAGGAGAGGAAGGAGGGAAGCCCCGACCTCACCTATGTATAGATATGAAGGCATCGAGAGTTAGGCTTCAGGCATTTGACATTTCACCTTAACCTTCCAAAAGGGAGAACAAGGAAGCTCTGATGTCTAAAACTTCGTAGTACTGCACCATACTTAGAATATTTTTCATTGCCTTGGTAGACTTTGACCCTTGGCCCTTTTCCTTGACAAGAAGATGACTCAGCCTTATCCACGTGGAAGCCTCTCGCACTTCCACGGCCTCAAACAAAGCCTCATTGGAATACTCTGTAGAATGGAGGAAAGAGAAAGGATGATGCCACATGGCACCAATAGACTGCGGTAATGATCCCTAATGGACTCTTTGCTAGATGTCACCTTTCTGTACTTTTGCCAAGATTTTTGTGTTAATAAAATAATCTCCACAGAATGGTGGAATGCTTTAAAACTCACCACATATTTCTTGGTGGGACTGACCAATGGGCCCCATTGGACTTCAGCCCTCAGGCCTTCCCTGTTTTGCCTTCTTCAAAGGAAGGAAGAAGAGAAAACCTCAGACCTCCACTGCACATTTTACACTTAGAAGGATTTGAACATGTAGACTCGTCAGACTTTGGACTTCAGGGCTTCTCCCTAATACCTACCATGAAGAAGACTAAAGGCCAAAGGCTCAAAGTCTGATCTCTGAAACACATAGAAGAAAAAGATTTCATCGGACTTCATCCTTCAGGTCCTCCTTCCAACTCCAACATTGAAGAAGATAAAAGGCTGAAACTCTGACCTTCAAAATTCTAGTTCAATTAGAAATGAGCCTCAGACCTTGGAGCTGATAGATAACACAAGGAAAAAAGCATGAAACCTGAACTCTAAAACTTCGACAGAGGTGAAAATACAAGGAAACACTTAGAGTTTTTTGGACTTAGTCATTTTTTGGGTTTCTTATCTTGGATTTTCAAAAGACAAACACAGGAAAACCTATGGAAGATATCTTTGATTGGTTATAAACTATAGGTTCAACAATGGAGGTATAAAGTGGGATCTAGATGGAAAGTGGGAAATTAGCCCATTAGTAAAATTTGGCAAGGTTTTGCAAATACATGGCCTAAAAAATAGGAGTCCCAACAGTACCAATTGCACATAGGGATGAAGTGGTAGCTATGTCATTGTCATAGGCCACAAAATATGTGTCATCATAAAGTGTAGTGACATAAAAAGTTATTGTGTTAAGGAATGGGGAGGATGAAAGGAAGCTAGATGAGTGGAAATTGCTTCCTACACTAATCTATTGAGGGGAGGAGAGTACAAATTCAATTTTATCCTTACTATTACAGAAATGTTAAACTCACTAATAGAGATATTGCAGCAAACACATAAACAAGAAAGTATGACAGAAGAAGAGAGACACAAGATATATGTGGGGAAAACCCTTACGGGTGAAAAACCCCACACTCCAAAACACAGCTCAAATGTATTACGTAAACAATGAAGGCTACAATACAACATAGAGCCAATGCTCTTGCAGGAGTCTTTGACACTCGTATCTAGAGATGATCCAGCAGCATAATAGTACCTATAAAACCTGTAATACATCACCTCCTCAAAGCACCTGTTTATGTAGAATATATAAGGCCAAATTGGCTCTATCTTGGAGTCCAACATGGCCTCATGGCCCAAAACCCACACCTATGGACACTTTTCCAACCTTGTAGAATGTTCCTAACACTTTTTAGGTCACCCCATCCCAAAGAGGTTGCTTATTCCCAAAATGGGTAATGATAGATGCTTCTACGACTCTTACAACCGTCATAGAATCTGTCATAACTGTCATAACTTACAATTGTAAGAGAATCTATCATACACAGGCTATAAATAGCATATTCTCTTACAACATGTCATAGTCCACCTTGGGGTTCCCAAAGATGCTCTTCCTCACATGTCTTCACCTGTCATAGAATCTCCTATTTCCAACTCTTACATGTCATAACTTTGTCATAGGAATCTATCATGACTGTTTCGGTCAATATTCCCTTACACAACATCCAAGATGCTGATACATGGAAAAATATTCCTACCACTAAGTGGGATGCCTATCTCCTCATGTGAGGAAAAAAATACATGTGGTCATATGCCATGTAGTATGACACATCACCGTGCCAATTCCCACAATATGACAACATAGGATTTGCATCCAATTAATACAATAGGCAAATAATAAATAAATACAATGTAAAAATACAAGGAATTACCAAGGTTGAGACACCTTAATTCCCAACATTCTCCCACTTGTCGAACACCTTGTAAGAGCCAATAGAATTAACATGATTTAATTGCTATAGGCCGAGAGGCCCATAGACTCCAAACACCATCTGAACTTCTATGTGCCCACTAGTTTCATCACTACATCTACAACATTCTTCAAAGTATCTAGCTTCTCCAAATTTACCTTCCCATCCTCTACCATGTCTCGCACAAAGTGAAACTATACATCAATATGCTTTGTTCTAGCATGGAAAGTTAGATTCTTCGCAAGGCAAATTGCACTCGGACTGTCACATCTGATCATAATCTGACTTGCATCAACACTAATATCTAAACACAATATCTTAAGACAAATGACTTCCTTACAAGCATGAGTTGCAGACATATACTTAGCTTCAGTAGTGGACAAAGCAATGACAGGTTGTCGCTTACTCATCCAACTAATTGCACCACCAAACATAGTGAACACATAGGCACTAGTGGATCTCCTGCTGTCAATGTCACCTGCCCAATCAGAATCCACAAATCCATGGTTACAAATTGAATGTGGAGGTCCTGTAGCATTACCATGATAGCATATGGAATACTCAGAAGTACCCCTCAAATACTAAAACACTCGTTTAACTGCATCCCAATGTAGCCATCCAAAATTAGCCATAAATTGACTAAGGACTCCCACTGCTTGGGCAATGTCTGGTCTTGTACAGACCATGGCATACATCAAACTACCAACAGCACTAGCATAAGGTACTCTGCTCATGTCCACCTCACTAGGAGATTTTGGACAATCATTAATAGACAACTTTGTCCACAATGAAATAGGAACACACAATGATCTACAATCTACCATGTTGAAACTGTCCAACACGGTCTTCACATACTGACTCTTGCTTAACTAAAGTTTTATGTTGGCTCTATCTTGTCTAATTTCCATTCCTAGAATGTACCTAGTTTCCCCAAGGTTTTTCATCTCAAACTATGCTGACAACTGAGACTTCAAATCAGAAATCATATTCTTACCATTCCCAAACAACAACATATTGTCAACATACAATGCAATAATGAGAATGCGATCATTATCAAACTTGTAATACACACAATGATCAGATTTCAATCTTAGATAGCTAATTGACAACACAAAGACATCAAACTTCAAGTACCACATCCTAGGAGACTGCTTCAAACCATACAAAGACTTCTTTAACTTGCAAACCAAATTTTCTTTACCTTTCTCTATGTAATTCTCTGGCTGTGACATGTAGATTTCTTCCTCCAAATCACCATGAAGGAAAGTTGTTTTCACATCCATCTGTTCTAACTCTAAGTCATAAGAAGCTGCAAGAGATAACAAAAATTGAATGGATGTCAATTTTGTAACAGGAGAGAAAATTTGACCATAATCAATTCCCTCCACTTGTGAGTACCCCTTCGTAACCAAACTAGCCTTGTACTTTTCAACACTGCCATCTGCACCAAATTTCTTCTTGAACACCCATTTGCAACCAACGGGTTTCCATCCATCAGGAAAAGGCACCAAGTCCCATGTTTTGTTCTTTTCCAAAGAAGCCATCTCATATTCCATGGCCTCCTTCCAAGAACCTGCATCTTTCATGTCCATAGCCTCTTTCATAGTTCTAGGCTCATTAGTGTTAGTAAGTAAAGAAAAAGCACAACTAGAATCAAGTAATGAATAACCAAACCTATTAGGTTGCTTTCTCGTTCATGTAGACCTCCTCAATGGATGAGGTTGAGGTTCTACTTCTTCTTCTGAGCTTTCAGAGCTACTAGAGCTCTCCTCATCATTAGGTCTCACAAGGTTTGTAAGTTTAGTCTTCTCAGGGGTAGAAGGAAACTGAACTGCATCTTCTTTATTTTCTATCTGTTCTAGCTGTAGAACAATGGAAGAAGGTGTTAGCTCTTTGAAGATAACACTTCTACTATACAACACTTTTCTAGACACAAGATCTCAAAGCTTGTATCCTTTCACACCGACACCATAGCCAATGAAAATACATTTACTAGCCTTGTTCTCTAATTTAGACCATTTCTCCCTAGGCACATGTGCATATGCCTCAACCAAAAACATGAAGATGCCTAACTGAAGGCTTCTTAGCATACCACACCTCTATAGGTGTTTTACCAATAAGAGCTGATGTAGGAGATCTATTTATCAGATAGTAAGCAATGGTAACAACTTTAGCCCAAAACTTTTGTTCAAGGCTTGCCCCACTAAGCATACTCCTAGCCTTCTCCATTAGTGTCCTATTCATCGTCTCTGCAACTCCATTTTTCTGCAGGGTGTATGGAGTTGTCTTATGCCTTTCAATCCCTTGCTCTTTGCAGAACTTATTAAACTCTTCTAAACAAAACTCACCACTATTGTTAGTTCTCAAACACTTAATCTTTTTACTAGTCTAATTTTCAGCAAAGGCTTTAAACTCCTTAAACTGACTAAAGACTTCAATCTTGCTTATGATAAAATAAACCCATGTCCTTCTACTATAATCATCTATGAAAGATATAAAATATATAGATTTTGAAATCAAAGGAACATTAATAGGACCAAACACATCAAAATGAATAAGATCCAATACACCAGAAGACTTGTGAGAACTAGAGTAAAACTGAACATAGTCTTGCTTTCCATAAATGCAATGTTCGCAAAAGTTGAACTCGAGATTACAATCATTTAGCCCCTCAACGAGGTTTTTATTTTTCAGGGTATGTAGACCCTTCTCACCAATGTGGCCATATCTCAAATGCCATAACATAGTCTTTTTAGCAGGAAGCTTAGCTTCCATAACATGTGCACTACCATCAAAAGTAGTTACAACATATTTCTTCACTACTCATTCAGATGGTGGGATGAATTGACTGCAGCTCATTTCTTTGAATCAGAAGAACTATTGCACTATGAAGTGCATGCCTCCATCTGAAATAGAGTACCCCTCCAAGTACCCTCTGCAAGCACCATAGATCCTCTAGTCATCTTGCATCCATCTTTTGAAAGGACAACCTGCACACCTGCATCATTCAACATACTTATAGAAAGTAGGTTCCGTGCAAGGCCTGGAATGTGCATAACTCTAATGATCCCCTTCACTCATCCATCAAGGAATTGGATTGAGACTCTTCCATGACCAACAATATTTAGATGAGAGTTGTCACCTAGGTACACTCTTCCACCATTGAACTCTTCATATTTTGTGAATGAGCTTCAATATGAGGTCATGTGGAATGATCCACCAGAATCAATCAACCACACATCATTAGATGCATGGGTGGCCAGGGCTGCGATGAAGGCATCACCATCATCTTGTGACTTGTCAAAATCTAAATCTGGGTCTGATTTCTTTTTCTTTTTCTTCTCTTCTTTGTATTCCTTTCAGAAATGCCCAGACTTGCCACAGTTTCAATAGAGAGCCTTGGACTTTCCAGAAGATTTGGATCTCCCATGGGATTTGGATTTGCCCTTAGCTTTCTTGTCCTTCTTCTTCCCTTTCTCCTTGGGTCTTTCACGAACTACAAGAGCCTCTTTGGCTGATTCAGATGTCTTCCTCTACATTTCTTTAGATAACAGTGAGGACACCACATCTCCCATCTTGAAGGTGGTAGTGGTGCTTCCGATAGCCATGACAAGATGATCCCATGAATCTGGCAAAGAACAAAGCAGGGTCATGCAACAATCCTCCTCCTCCATTTTCACACCCACAGATGTCAACTATGCAATGATCATGTTAAAAGAATTCATGTGGTCCGTAATAGATCCTCTGTCTTCCATCTTCAGAGTGAACAACTTCTTTTTTAGGAAAAGTTTGTTTACCAAGGACTTGTCCTGATAAACATCTCCCAACATCTTCCAAAGATCTTTCATGCTCTTCTCCTCATGGATATTCAACAGGATAGAGTCAGCTAAACAAATTCTTATGAGACCCTTAGCCTTCCAATCTTTGAGGTCCCAATCATCTTGTGACATTGTTGTAGGTTTCACATCGGATACAGTTTCCCATAGGTCACGATCAACAAGTAGGTCCTCTATCTTGAGTTTCCACAACTCAAAATTAGTGCCATTGAATTTCTCAACTTCTAACCTTTCGGAAGTGGTTTCCATCTCCTTGCTGCAACAAGATACATAATACTATGCACAACACTCCCACTCAACCTAAGATCAGCTCAAAAAACCCCTACCTAGCAGCTAGAACCAAAACTAGCCAGGCTCTGATACTAATTGAAAGGAAGCTAGGTGTGCAGAAATCTATTGAGGGGAGGAGAGTGCAAATTCAATTTTATCCTTACTATTACAACAATGTTAAACTCACTAACAGAGATATTGCATTAAACACATAAACAAGAAAGTATGACAGAAGAAGAGAGACACAAGATATACATGGGGAAAACCCTTACAGGTGAAAAACCCCACACTCCAAAACACAGCTCAAATGTATTACACAAACAATGAAGGTTACAATACAACACAGAGCCAATTCTCTTGTAGGAGTCTTTGACACTCGTATCTGGAGATGATCTAGTAGCATAACAGTACCTATAAAACCTATAATACATCACCTCCTCAAAGCACCTGTTTATATAGAATATATAAGGCCAAATTGGCTCTATCTTGGAATGGGCGTCCAACATGGCCTCATGGCCCAAAACCCATGCCTATGGACACTTGTCCAACCTTGTATAATGCTCCTAATACTTGTCAGGTCACCCCATCCCAAAGAGGTTGCCTATTCTCAAAATGGGTAATGACAGATGCTTCTACGACTCTTACAACTGTCATAGAATCTGTCATAGCTGTCATAACTTACAGCTATAAGAGAATCTATAATACACAGGCTATAAATAGCATATTCTCTTATAGCATGTCATAGTCCACCTTGGGGTGCCCAAAGATGCCTTTCTCAAAGATGCTCTTCGACACATGTCTTCACATGTCATAGAATCTCCTATTTTCGACTCTTACATGTCATAACTTTGTCATAGGAATCTATCATGACTGTTAAGGTCAATATTCCCTTACACAACATCCAAGATGTTGACACATGGAAAAATATTCCTACCACTAAGTGGGACACCTATCTCCTCATGTGAGGACAAAATTACATGTGGTCATATGCCATGCAGGATGACACATCACTGTGCCAATTCCCACAATATGACAACATAGGATTTGCATCCAATTAATACAATAGGCAAATAATAAATAAATACAATGTAAAAATACAAGGAATTACCAAGGTTGAGACACCTTAATTCCCAACAGGGGAGATATCCATCACAAGACAATGTAAATCACTTTTATATTTAATGGATAAGTAAAACCAATAATATGGCAAATCTAAAAATGAAGCCTTAATGAGGATTTGAGGGTGAATAGGGTGGGAAAAAGTAATGTAAGACAAAAAAAATCCTAGAAAGAAAGATGTAATAAATAGGAACACCAACCCAAATAAGATCTAAAAAATGATGATAAAATTTAACGTCGTAGAAAATAGTGAAGGTATAGCCATAAGATCAAACTATAAGGGACATAAAATTAAATGGGTTCACCAAAATGTAAAGGAAAATATGTTTTCTCTAATGTTAATCTAGACTAATTAAATAAAATGCATATAATTAGCAATAAATAATCTAGATTAAATCAATGACACTTAGGACTAGATAATTTAAAAATAAATACTAATTTAGGAAATTAATTATGAAGGAAGAGTGTACATAGTTCTAGAATTGATGAGAATTATTAAATATGATGTAGTGTAGATTTTGATGCTCTAGTATAGTAAAATGAGTACCTATAAGTTACCTCTATCTCAAAATTTTCTATAGAACTCGAATCGGCTCTAGGTAAAATATATGGATCTACGTCACTTCCATGAGTGAAACTTATCTTGGTCTACATATATGATTTGTTAAATATCATGCTTCTCCTTTTAGATTTGGTTTGATCTCTACTCCTTGTTGATTGATAAGGATTAATGGTATTTAAAAATACCTTGAGGAGGCTTCTGGATTTCTAGAGTCAAGTTCTCCTAAGTCAATCCCATGGAATGGCTGGCTTTAAAACCTTGACAAATGTTGGAAATTAGCCAAGGATCCAAATATCCTAGGATGTAAATTATGATGCAAATTGATTCATTTTTGTGCTCTAACTGAAATGTTTCTATAATAAAGTCTCCTTGTATGCTCTAGGATTTTGTATTATTTCCAAATGGTACTTGGATGTAAATGAATGTCTTTAAATACCACTACCCAACAATAATTACATAAAAATGTACCAAGTCAGCTCATGGTGGGAAACAAATAGGTATAAGTTAGAAAGATTTGAATTTGAATTTTTAAAATTTTGAGGGGTAGTTTGTGTGCATAGGATTCATCCCACACCCATGGGATTGTCCTACATTAATAGAATGATAATTATGATGCAAGGAATAAATGCCTAGACATGAGGGTGCAATAAATGTGAAATGTATGGGATAATGTGTAATAATGGATTAGATGAAGTATATAATGTGAGAAATCTTATAACAGGTTGGAAATAATTGGAAGGTAATCATGATAAGGTGATTGGTATGGATTTAGAGGGTGGTATAACAATCCTGGAGGACCAGAAGGTGATGAACTTAGCTTATTATTTAGAATTCGTAGTAGCATGGATTAATGACTAATCAATGCCACATCCCTTCATCATCTTTATTTTGTTCTTCGAGGTAGTTCTTCAATCACTTATAAAGTTATGTGGTTTAGTTTTCTAGTTTTACATATCCTCTTAGTTGAGATTAATGGTTTCCTCTTTTGAGTTGCAAAGGGGTAAGTACTAGAACTAAGAGTGTAAGGAGGAAGGTAAGGAGGTGACTCCTTTTGGAAAGGGAAGTTTGAGAAAAGAAATGGAGACTAGTAATATGATGCTCAATGATTTCATTTCTTATCTAGAGGAGATTATATTATCAAATGGATGTTTTAAATTATTGATAAGTATGTAATATAGATAGGATTTCATAACTGTAATATGAAAGGTTATTTTGTGTATACATGTTGGAATAATTAACATTGTGTAGGAAAGGCATAGCATCCAAGAAGGAGTCATTATAGCAGAGTGCAGAATAGGGGAATTTATTGAAGTACAGTCCAAGTGCCAGAAATGAAGATCGATGGAGATGAATGTGGTCATCATGGAAGAATAAATGCAAGGAAGAAGAAGACTCATTCTAGAATTCTAACCATAGTTTATGTGTTTGCATTCATGAGCCGTTTTATGGGATTTCTATTTGAATAGGACTCTGTTTCCTTTGTTCTAGATTAATAAGTTGATCTCAAAACTATATCCTGATATCTAGGGATGAATTGATGATCCCAGTTAGTTAGAAGTTTACATAAAAATCTCCCACTTTTGTATAAGTTATGGGATGAGTTTGTTGATTGGTTATCAATTTTTTATACTTTCTATCGACATAGCCATTACTCTATTTTTCTACAGGTATCTATTCTCTATTATTCTAGACATGTTTTGATTTTGAATAAAATATGAAGAAGATTCTATCTTTGATATGAATTGAATTCAACTGAATGTTATGAAATTGTGTGAAGATCTGGAGTAGATTTAGTTTCCAAAAGAAGTGAGATAGTTCCCTGAGCTGGTCACTCAAGGTACTAACTCTCGCTTCATACATTCACTTATTTATTTATGCATTTCTAGTTAGACTGTTTCATGTTATCTTTCACATTGCATTGTGAAGTAAGTAAGAAATTGCGATTGGTATTTCTGATAGTCAAGATTCATGAATAGAATACATCTTTGAAGTCCTCTAGAGGTTAGTGTTAAGTTTTTTCTCATTCTATGTATTTCAAGTTAATTATGTGATTCTCTATTGAATATATCTATCTTCAGCCTATGCTGGGGGTACCTGTAGCAACTAGGTTTTTTAAACTATTTTTGTTGTTCTTTCATTTCTATAAACTGTAGTCAATTAAGTTGATTAGAATAAGTTTGTATGATATAGTTTAGGATAGAAATGAGTCTTGAAGGTATATATAGTGTGAGCATCATCATAAGCTTATGCTCTCTAGTCAATAATTCAATGTAGGAATGTAATGATAGAGTGGACTATTCAGTTAGGTTTAACCTTGGATTTTGTTTAAGTCTACAATGCATTAGTTTTTCCTCTACATTTTTGGTGCCATTACCGGGGATGGTGCTATCTTCATAGTCTCATTAGTTAGGTTTTACATGCTTTTATAGTTAAATCTTGATTTTAGCACTAGATTTAATAAAATTCATTTTTCAAGAAACGCCAGGCATTCTACTAACATTGGGCAGGGCCGCTAAAACATAAAGCTCAAATTACTGTATGCGGAGGCAAAGAGATACTTGAGGTAGATTCCTCCCATCAACTTCACAAAATAATGAGGGCACAGCTAATTTCAACAACTACACCATAGGAAGTGTTGAAGGAGAGTTTCCTTTTACGTCTTCATCAACACTCCCTACATCTCCATTAGCTTCCTCTACTACCATAGAAGGAAATTTTAGAACCATGGCAGATGCAGAAGAGGATCCTCTAGGACAAGCTACATTTGAATTCCCTATACCAGACCTAGCACAGACAGCTACTCTAAAAAATATACCACCTTCTGCGTTTCCTGTTTTCTATGGTTTGGTGACTGAAGATCTTGACACTTTCCTGTTCGAGTTTGATGTTCTATGTAGGAGTTATGATTATACCACTAATCCTTATAGACTCAAGCTTTTCCCTGCTACCCTAAAAGATGCTACTTTAAGATGGTTTATGGGACTAGGGAATGATGCCATTCTAGACTGAGATACCATGAAGACAAAATTCCTAACAAAATACAAAGACTACTACAGAGGACATGATAGAGGAAAGATGACATCTTTAGGATGTCACAAAAGGAGGATGAACCATTAAAGGACTATGTTGAGAGATTCCAATTTGACTTGAAGAAAAACCCTCAAAATAGGTTGTCTGAAGAATCATTGAAGGTGGCCTTTTTAAGAGGAGTCAATGATGATTGCATGGATGCCCTAAATCTCATTGGAATAGGGGATATATCCCAACTTCCCTTTGAGAATATTTGTATAGCTTGCAGGAACTACTCTAGGACTTTTTCCAAAAAAAACCAGAGGAGAAAGAGTAGCCATTGCAGGAAGGCAACTAATGGAGTTTCTCGAGTGGAAATTAGTAACTTGCTAACCAATATGAAAGAGGATATCATTAGCCATATGGCTACATAGTTGAACACTCTTCACATAAGGAAGAAATAAGAAGAGGCAGATGCAATGATCACTGAATACTAACTGAATACTACCCTAGCTGTAGACAAAGGAAAGCTAATTATAAATGCAAGAGGGTGGCCTGTATCCAGCAAGAAAGGATTGAGAGACAAGAGTTACAACAATTTGAAGGAGAGGACAGTCAATTATTCTTCAATGCTCAAAGAAGGCCATGGAAACAAAGAAAAGGTATGCCTCCTGATCCACTTAATTTTAATCCTCCCTTTGCTACTGTAAACCAGAATTATTCTACTTGGAATACTCAACAATGGCCTAGAAATCCAAATACATGGCAAAACCCACAATGGCAAAATCCCCAATAGCCTACTCTATAAGCTAGTTGGAACCAACAACAGCCCAACCCATGGCCACAACAAAATTTCCAAGGTACCAACTATAATCCTCAGTGGCCTACTCAATAGAAACAATGGAAACCTCCATAGAACAAGGGCCAACAATGGCAACAAAATGCACAATTTCAGCAACCTATGATTCCATCTCAGCCACAACAACCAGCCATAATGCCACCACCTCAAAATCCACCTCCTAGACCTACCTAAATCCTTGCCCAACCTACACCTAACCCTAACAACAAGCCTATTCAAAAGGCTTATACTAATGAGGTGATGCAATATCCCACCTGTGGGGTGGACATGAGTAATGTTCATCTTAGATCAGGAAGTAACTTGCAGGACCTTCATCTCCCCAAATTACTGAGCTTGAAGATGAAGAGCCCATTGAAGAGGCCCCAGCTAAACAACCCTTGGAACCTAAATCAAACCAAGATGCCCAACCTACCTTGCAATAGAAGTCTCTTCCTTTCCCTGAGTGTTTGGCCATGCAAAAGCAACCAGCCCAAGCTAATACTGTCCTTCTCAACTAGTTAAAAGATATCAACATCAAGATTCCTTTAATCCAAGCCATCAAGGATATCCCCATCTATACCAAAACTATTAGGGATCCTCTTTGTATAAAGAAGCTAGGAAGGATGAGAATAGACCCTCAGACAGTGCATGTTTTAGGTAATCTTTCTGACATCATGTTGGGTTATATAACTGTTCCAAAATACACAGATCCATGTAGCCTAATGGTGGATGTAAAGATCAATGGGACCCTCATTAAAAACACCTTGATATATTTAGGAGCTGCAATTAATGTAATGACCAAGGAAACAATACAAACACTCCAATTGAACAACCTTAGGCCTACTCAGACAGTCTTACAATTAGCTGACATGTCTATAATCAAACTTGAAGGGGTCATAGAAGATTTGGTCATTGCATTAGATTCCTGGGAATACCTTGTTGATTTAATTATTTTGTAGCCTAAGGTTAATCTTGCTGGATATCCTCTTATACTAGGTAGACCATGGCTTGCCACTGCTAATGCATTCATAGGTTGTAGGTTTGGAAACATGATCATATCTAATGGGATAGTGACCAAGCAGTTGGTATTATATCCACTAGTCTAGCCATACCATGAGCTTGAGTAGACCATTTTGCCTAACCTGGAGGATGAGGATGCCTATTCCCTACAAACCCTGATGACTATAGAATGTAGCCCTTTATTGTCTATTCTAGATGAAGATGAATTAATTGCTCATGTCATACAAAACAATTGTGGGAGACATCCACAGCAACAAGACTACCTATCTTACTTACAAGATCTCCTGAGTAGTACACTACCCAGTAGTTCATTAGACGAAGTCTCCGAAATCTTCCATGCATTATTGCCTCAGCAATGCTTACCTATATTACCCAGCTTTGATTTGTCTTCTATTCAAGAATTGTCTAAACAAGTGGAAGTCAAGCCAGGTAAGATGTTAAACATTAATAATACACTGACTGATGAATAACAACAATCCTTGCATGCAATATTACATACACACTCAGCAGCATTTGCTTAGAATTATAATGATATAAAAGGTATTGATCCTGCATTGCATGCACAACATATACATAGATGATGGGTATAGATCAATCAGACAGTAGCAGAGGCACATGAATCTAGCCCTCAGAGAAATTGTTAAAGCTAAGCTATAGAAACTTTTGGATGTTGGCTTCATATACCCCATTTCAGATGGTGAATGTGTTTCACCATTGGTTATAGTCCCAAAGAAAGGAGGCAAGTGGAGGGTTTGTGTTGACTATAGAGAATTGAACACCGCTACCAGGAAAGATCACTTTCCATTGCCCTTCATTGACCAGGTTCTTGACTCTCTAGCAGGCAAGAAATATTTCTCTTTCCTTGATGGTTTTAGTGGCTATAATCAGATTAAAATTGCTCTAGAAGATCAAGATAAGACAACGTTTACCTATCCTTGGGGGACATATGCATACTCTGTCTTACCCTTTGGCTTATGCAATGCTCCAGCTACATTTCAAAGAGCAGTTTTAAGCATTTTCTCTGATTTTGCCCATGATAGTATGGAGATTTATATGGATGACTTCACCACATATGGTGACACATATGATGAAGTCCTACACAACTTGGAGAAGGTATTGAAAATATGTACAGAGCACAATCTCTCTTTGAGTAATGAAAAGTGTTTTCTTATGATGACACAAGGAGTAGTTTTAGGGCACTTTATTTCAAGTGTTGGAATACAAGTGGATCCAAAGAAAATTGAAGTTATTTCCACCCTACCTATTCCACAGAAGAAGAAAGATGTCAGGAGTTTCCTAGGACATGCAGGTTACTACAGAAGGTTCATTCAAGATTTTAGCAAAATTGTTGCACCTTTATTTACTCTGTTAACAAAGGATAGTGAATTTGAGTGGACACCAGATTGTCAGACTTCTTTTGAAAAACTAAAAACCTCCTTGACACAAGCCCCTATACTTAGAGGAACAAACTGGACCTTGCCTTTTCACATCCATACTGATGCATCATATTTTTCCATTGGTGCAGTTTTAGGCCAACAAGAAGGAATCAAGGAATATGTTATTTACTATGTAAGTAAGAATCTGCAAGGAGCTGAATTGAATTATATAGTGACATTGAAAGTGATGTTAACAGTTGTTTATGCAATAAATAAGTTCAAGTGCTACATAACTGGTTACAAGGTTTTCATCCATACAGATAATGCAGCCATCAGATACCTGATGAATAAATCCATAGTAGGTGGCAGACTTGTAAGGTGGTTATTGTTGTTGCAAGAGTTTGATATTACAATTGTTGACAAACTAGGCAAGGCCAATGTTGTTGGTGATTTTATGTCCAAACTACCTACACAGTCTTCAGATGGAGTGGTTGATGATTCTTTTCCTGATGAGCATCTGTTTGCTCTCACTATACACACTCCATGGTATGCAGATAAAGCTAATTATTTGGCTACAGGGCAAATTCTAGGATACTTCTCTCCAAGGGAGAAGAGACAGCTAGTTCATAAATGTTTCTCTTACTCCTAGATTTCTAGATTTCTATTTTACACATGGCCAAACAATATTATGTGAAGATATATCAGGGAGGATGAAGTATTTGATATAATGAAGGCTTGTCATGATGAGCCTTATGGAGGACATTTTACAACTAAGAGGACATCCTTCAAGATCCTAACAATAAGATACTACTGGCCAACGCTTCATAAAGATGTTGTTAAGTACACTAGGAGTTGTGATAGATGCCAGTGAATGGGGTGGCCTACTAAAAGTGATGAGATGCCTTTGTAGCTACAAATCTCATTGGCTCCTTTTGACAAGTGGGGTTTGGATTTTTTAGGTCCTATATCTCCTATATCAAACAACAAAGAGTATATCCTGGTATGTACACACTACTTAACTAAATGGGTTGAAGTGAAAGCATTACAGTTTGCCAGAGATGGCAATGTGGACAAATTCTTATATGAGGACATATTTACTAGGTACGGTGTTCCAAGAGAAATAGTCACTGACTAGGGACCATAGTTTACATTTGCTTTAATAACTAAATTGGTTGTAGAATATTAGATCAGGTACAAGAAATCCACTCCATACCATCCTCAGGCTAATGAACAGGTGTAAGTCACTAATAGAGAAATTGAGAACATCCTAACAAATATAGTGTAGCTTCATAGAAGAGATTGGGTTTCTAGTTTCCCTAAAGCTGTTTAGGTATATAGAACAACTTGGAAGAAAACTATAGGGTTTACACCTTATGAGCTGGTTTATGGCAAGACTACAGTCCTGCCTATTGAATTTGAACACAAAACCTTGAGGACAACAATGGACCTAGGAATGGATTTAACCACTGCACAATAGGAAAGGCTACAACATTTGAATGCCTTGGATGAAATGAGACTGGAGGCCATTCATCATACAGAGGTCATACAGAAGCAAAGGGCAAAATGGCATGATAAGTACATCAAAACCAAGGAATTCACTGTAGGAGACTGGGCACTACTTTATGATTCAATGTATAAGGACTTCAAGGGCAAGCTTCAGTCACATTGGTTAGGCCCATATGAGATCAAGTATGTCTTTCCTAATGGTGCAGTTCAATTGCAGACTATAGATGAAGTTCAGTTTTCACTACTAGTCAATGGGCATAGGTTGAAGTTCTATAAAAAGCCACTTTAGAAGGATGACTTTCTTGTTTCTTTAACTACTCAATATGTTACTCCTGATACTCCTGATGCTGATGCTATGACACCAGAAGATGCACATTTAGATACTGATACACCAACACTGTCTAGTGATGTAGAGGTTGAGTTACAATACTCAACCCCAATTGCTGAAAATTAAATTTCTTTGTTTTTACTCACATGCACACACTGTACAATTTCCATGGTTACAACAAGTTATTTCCATCGGGACCTATTTTTCACTTATTCAGTTGGGACCTGTTATATTATGTTTACATTTACACAGTAGGGACCTATGTTGCAGGTGCCCGTAGCAACATCTGTATATTGTGTTGTTCCATTACTTGGTGAACACTACCTCAATTCTCCTACACATTCCATATACCCGTATTCCTTTCAAATTAATCCATTTATATTATTCCAAGTGTCAATTCACCTTTATGAGTTGGTACTTTCATCTGCCATCTTGCACTATTTCATTATAACTCTGCAGTCGTACCTGCCACCTTTTATCACCCTATATCTCGTTCGCTACATGCCTATCATCTCAAATCATCTGAATTGTTCACAATTTTCAAGGTATGTTAATTATTCATTTCCACTTCATATCTACATTGAATACCTTTCATTTATTATAGTTAGATTTCTTTTTATATTCATTATTAGTGATAGTTTATTTCATTCATGCGATGAATATTATCACCATTTCTTTTAATCACTCCTCCTCATGCCATAATACCTGCCATATGAAGTGCGGTCACTTCATCATTAAGTTGGGGGGAGGGGTTTCTTTTCAATGATTGTCATTTGATCATTGTTGCTTTACATTTTGCTTTTGAAAACCTTGTTTAAAACCTTGGCTTTTAAGAAAACTAGACAAATACTCTGCACCTTGAACTTACCTCTATCAAATAATGAATTAATACCCTAAGGAGTTATGGAGTTATAGTGGAGAAGTAGGAAAGAGGCAGATTGAAAGACTAGTTTTTCGGGGTGGCGAGCTGAAGCAGTAGAAATTGAGCAACATAAGTTGACATTATGCAGGAAATTGACACTGTAGAGTTGTAATTCATAGTAGTAATGGGAGGAGACGTAATCAGAAGGGAACCCTCAACACACAAGGAAATATTGGAGGATGTGCTAGTTCTTCCACTCTTTATGAGAGTAGGTTGGTTTGATTACTTCCTCAAATTGACAGAATATGACAATGACATGGTAAAAGAATTTACACTTACTCTGCAGTATGATGAAGCAATGGTTAGAGGGTTGATAGTAGATGCTTCCGAGCTTGTAATTGCTCAAGTTTTAGGGTTTCCTAGATTAGGGTCTGAGTATCTAGCTAGGGCTAATGTAGTTGTGGCCAGGGAGGAGTTTTATGAAAGAGGTGAAAACCTAGATTCTACCACACAAGGTACCAAATGACTATCTCTTCCATATTTTGGGGGGAAATGTGTTTTCTATATCATCAAGTATATTACTTGTGATGGTAGATATAATATGTTATATACTGCACATCTTAAACTGCTCAACCATTTGAGACATGAGAAACTTGTCAATGTTCCCAATTATTTGTATAGTATGTTGAAAAGGATGTCTTCAGAGTATCAGACACAACAAGCAGACACAACTCTTTCTCACCATTGTTTAATAGCTTTGTTAGTGAAAAGGATTTTAAGGATTTAGTACCCACAGATTGAGTGAGAAGCCTTTAAACAATGTGTAGACATCTCGACACTCTTAGAAGCACCAAATCCAGAAGAAGATATTCCACATGAAATTGAACCCCCTGTTGAAACTAAGCAGGAAGAAACACAACCTGAGAACCCTCTAGAGTTTAGGCCTATATCAGTTGAAGAGTCCTCAACCTCTACTCCTAAGACAAAAAGGACCACTTCCTCAACATCTGGAAAAGGAAACAAGAATAAGAAGGATAACAACAAGAAGAGGAAAAAGGTACAAAAACATGAGACAATTAATCCTAGGCGATCAGGGAGGTTAAGGAAGCAAGGTGTTAAAGAGAAAGTTGTTGAGCACCAAAGAGAAGAAGACAAAAATAAAGTCCAGCAGGATACTGATCCAACTCCTCTGAATCTAGATTCAGATGGAGAAGAAAACCCTCTTGAGGATGCTTCTACTGACACCTGTGCAAATGTTAATATGTCTACTAAAAAATGAAGGTACATTTCTTCTTTTGATTCTGAATCAGAAGATCTGTTTATTGCCAATAAAATGGGAAAACCTATGCCGAATGACTGCTAAGGAAATTTTTGATGCCCCCGAAAAAGGGAATGATGAAAATTTTGAAGGTGAAAATGAATTGTTAGAAGATAGAGATATTAGGAAGGAATTGCAGGAAGCCCTAGATAAAATAAGGCAACTTGAGGAATAGGTAAGGGGTTATGAAGAAAGAGATAGAGAAAAAGAAAAGAGGATTCGAGAGTTGGAGAAGATCCAAACTTATGGCCATGGTTCTAACTTAGATTTGTTGGCACAGTTGGCTGAAAATAAAATAAAGATTGAGGAAGAAGAAGTACTTACTCTCCAACCTCCTGTGGTAAAAACCCCAAAGTACCATACTACATTGTCCTTGAGCTTTGAACTAATGAAATTGATTGATGAAAATAGGCAAGAGAAGGAAAACTAGGAAAGAGAGAAGCATAACCTCATTGAATCTATTGCAGAAAAGGATTTGAAGATTAAATAGTTAGAGCAAAAATTGATAGAGGTTATTGAAAGAGCCAAGCAGATTATGGGATGCAGACCTCCATCAAGAGTGTATGCACTATTTTTGAAAGAAAAATTTCTCAGTTTTTAGTTTAACAGATTTATCAATGATCAACCCGACTTGCATTCAAGGTTTATCTTTTGTAATTACTTCAAAGAGGTCATCCTAGAAGTACAAGACTAATTGTGTGAGTATTACCTGCACAATTATATGATGGATGAAGATACATAATGGAATCCATGTATTTATGTTGGAGACCTATAGGTCAGAAAATTAATGTCATATTTCAAAAATGAACAACTCAGAGGGTTATTGATGGACCAATATGAAGAGCAAGAAAAGAAAGTACCACTGCAACTGAGAAAGGAAGCCTTGGAGCTTGGAATCATCTTGACCAAATGGTTAACATTGTTGTCTCATAAAGGACCATGAAAGGTGATAATGGATTTAAGACTTAGGGACTACAGAAGAATACATGGGATGGCAGTGTCTATCATCCAAAATTTTCAAAGGTATTTGCAGAGCAGATGGGACAGTTTAACTCCAGAGTTCCAAAGAAAGGAACCCCATTCTATCCACAACTTCATGAATATGCTTGAGAGATTGTGTAAGTATATCCAGATATCAGAGAAAAAGGGAGTATCATGGTTACCTCTCACTTATCAGTCTCCTATCTTTCTTTATCCAGTGCCACATTGGACAAGAGGGAAAAGTGAGCAGTGTAGGCATGCTGAGTTGATTAGGATGGAAATACTTGCATGCTATAATGGGTTCTACCTCAAGAAAGAAAAAGGAGTTAGGGAGGACACAAACCTTAGAAGAATTACTTTGCATTATAACCATCTACCATAGATGTCTAGTTCTTTAATTTTGCTTAGGGACAAGAAAAAGTTTAAGTTGCGGGAATGTTGGGATGAAATATTGGCCTCCTTTTATACTATTTTCATATGTTTTAAGACCTTTTCTATATGGTTCTGCAAAGACTTCACAGACATTATCTCTATTTTATGTTGTTTCATATATACTTTCCAAAGACTTTAACCTTATGCTAATAAATAGAATATGGTGATTATATTATCAAATGGATGTTTTAAATTATTGATAAGCATGTAATATAGATAGGATTTCATAAGTGTAATATGAAAGGTTATTTTGTGTATATATGTTGGAATAATTAACCTTGTGCAGCAAAGGCATATCATCTAGGAAGGAGTCATTGTAGCAAAGTGCAAAACAAGGGAATTGATTGAAGTACAGTCCAAGTGCTAGAAATGAAGATTGATGGAGATGAACGTGGTCATCATGGAAGAATAAATGCAAGGAAGAAGAAGATTCGTTCTAGAAGTCCAATCACAATTTATGTGTTTGCATTCATGAGCTGTTGTATGGGATTTATGTTCGAATAGGACTCTATTTACTTTGTTCTAGATTAATAAGCTGATCTCAAAACTATATCTTGATATCCAAGGATGAATTGATGATTGTAGTTAGTTAGAAGTTTACATACAACTCTCCCACTTTTGTATAAGTTAGGGGATGAGTTTGTTGATTGGTTAGCTGTTCTTTTTGATTTCTATCGACATAGCCGTTACTCTATTTTTCTACAGTTATCTGTTATCTATTATTCCAGACATGTTTTGATTTTGAATAAAATCTGAAGAAGATTATATCTTTGATATGAATTGAATTCAACTAAATGTTATGAAATTGTGTGAAGATCTAGAGCAGATTTAGTTTCCAGAAGAAGTGAGATAGTTCCCTGAGCTAGCCACTCAAGGTACTAACTCTTGCTTCATACATTCATTTATATATTTATGCATTTCTAGTTAGACTATCTCATGTTATCTTTTACATTGCATTGTGAAGTAAGAAATTGCGATTGATATTTCTGATAGTCAAGATTCATGAATAGAATACATCTTTGAAGTCCTCTAGAGGTTAGTGTTAAGTCTTTTCTCATTCTGTGTATTTCAAGTTAATTATGTGATTCTCTATTGAATATAGCTATCTTCAGCCTATGCTGGGGGTACCTGTAGCAACTAGGTTTTTTTAACTGTTTTTGTTGTTCTTTCATTTCTGTAAACTACAGTCAATTAAGTTGATTAGAATAAGTTTGTATGATATAGTTTAGGATAGAAATGAGTCTTGAAGGCATATATAGTGTGAGAATCATCACAATCTTATGCTCTTTGGTCGATAATTCAATATAGGAATGCAATGATAGAGTGGACTGTTCAGTTAGGTTTAACCCTGGATTTTGTTTAAGTCTACAACACATTAGTTTTTCCTCTATAGTCTTAAGAATTTGGGAATTGGCAAAAGAAATTGATGGTGTGCCATGTGTGGAGATCATGAGAGCTATGAAAAACATATTACTAAATCTTAGACTTTTGCAAGGGTGGATGAACATGTTTGACGTGACCCAATCATTTAGTATGGGGCGTGTGCAGAAAGATGGAGGACCAAAAAGTGGCCAAAACCACTTTTTGGTCCAAACAAGCCATAACGCGACCCTGTTATAATGTGCTCATGTTTTAAAGTAGTTAAAATGGGAATCCTTGAACTTGGTATGTACATAAAATAAACACTTAAGTATAAGTTGGTATTTACCTTTTACCATTTACCTTTCTTATACTTTAACTTATATTTTATGTATATACTAGCATGATGTTTGAGTGTGGTTTCAGATCCATATGAATTAAATTGTAGATTCTAGAATTTGGAGGATCCCTCAGATTTCAGACTTAGTTAAATTTTCAAGGTTTCAAGGTTTCAAACTTTGCCAAATTCAAGGGTTCAACAACATGCACATCAAGGTAAAGGCATAGAGACCCCTTATGTCTCTCTACCCCAGTTTCCATTTTTTGCATATCTCCCAAGCTATCTCTTTATATCTCTCCCCATCTCTCCCTCTCCCTCTCCCTCTCCCTCTCCCTCTCTGTCTCTCTCTATCTCCATCTCTCTCTATCTCTTTCTATGTCTCCCCCTCCCCCTCTCCCTCTATTGGAAAGAGACACTGCTAGGAATGTCAGGTGTTTTCATTGAAAGCAACTGAATCTATCTTACATATCCATATTACATCATTTCATCATACCAAAAGTTAGATTGCAGATTTGTCTAAGTCTGAATAGACAGGAACATAACATATGACAGGGTTCAATATCTTAGTCCGCATTTCTCCACAAGTAATCATATTGTTCTATGGATCTGAGGAAATGTTAAGGGATGTTAGGGATATCTCAATCCAAGATTTCAACCTCTGATAATGAAGGGATTGTAAGTTACAGGCATCTGAGTATCAGGTTTTGGTTAGACAGTTCAGTCCGGTGAAGAACAGGCTGACTAAGTGTTTGATCCTTGTGGGGATGAAGAGAAGTGGTTGGTCAAGTAATTTATGAGATCTAGTGGTATTGGTTGACATGTGAGGTGACTGGGATACATAAGTTTTGGTTTGCATTGATATTTATGCATGGATTCAGCCGACAGAATAGTGTTCTTAAAATAGTTTCCAAGTTTTCTTAAGGCTGACTGCAGTGGATGTAATTTCATATAGTGGATACATATGATCAATGGATTTGAGCATTTTGGTAGGCGTGTGTGTGAATATGAAGGGATAGGTGTGAAGTGTGGTAGTATCAAGTGCGAAGTAGAGATCTAAAGCTTAGATCATGGTAGAATAGTAAAACAAGGTAGTGAAAGATGAAGTGTGTGAAGTCAGTCTATTGATCCTAACCGAAACTATGATCTTGCATTGTTAGATGCTATTCTTTAGTTCAAGTACTTCTGTGAACTCTTTGTAATCAATCTTGTAGGTAGTGAGCCTCCTTTGAGTAGTGAGCTCTGGGCAGTGTGCCCGAAGGCACGTGCCTTCCCATTTGTAATACTTTTAATAGAGTATAAAATCTTATGGGTTAACCCCCACCATAGTTTTTCCCTTAACCAGGTTTCTACATAAAAATCCTAGTGTTCATGTGTAATGATTTTGTTTCTACTATTCTTGAATTCATGTTTCTTTCTTTTGAATGTATGTGGTAAATTATTAAAGGAACAAAATAATAAGTTTTGCAGAACATTGATTCACCCCCCTCTTAGTGTTCCTTAATTTGAACAATTGGTATCAAAGTGAGGTTCCTTGGAAGAAATTTAACAGCTTGAGGAAGATCTGGGAAGGTGTTTCAATGGGTTCATTCAAGTATTCTAATGGTATGAATCAATAGCTTCAAGTAGCCTTAGATTATCTTGATCCGTTCAGAGCAGAAATTAGAGATCTACAAGAGAACCTTAAACATGCTGAAGATTTCATTGAGACCTTAAAAGGACAACTGAGCAAATCTAATGAAAAAAGGAAGGAGCTACTTCATTAGCTAGCAAATTAGAATGATGATAATGACATGGATAAGGCTCTGAAAGGAAAGAGAAAGGAATGTGAGAAGCTAGCAAAATAAGTTGTTGTCCTAAAACATGAGATGGAATTTGGGGTAATGAGGTTAACCAAGGAAATTGAGGAAAGGAAGAAGACTGAAGAAAAATTGAATCAATCTCTGAAAGAAAGAACATAAGAGTGCTGTAGATTGGACAAAATAATTGGCCATCTAGAGTCAGATCTTCAAGAAACTAGGGATAATGAGGAACAACTTGAAAGGCAAATTGTTATTCTCAAACATGACCTAGAAACTACAAATGAATACAAAGAGAAGTTCAAGATAATCTCAGCTAAACTTGAAGTGTTGCTTAATAGTCAGAAGAGGGCAGATGATAAGCATAGTCTGGGATATGAGAAAGGTGAAAACTCTGAATCTGGTCAAAGAAATCCTAAATCAAGGAATCAAAGAAACAAACCTAGAAGACCTCCGATAAGACAACCTAATGCTCAAAGGTATCCATCTTTCAATGGAAATTGTTTCAGTTGCAATAAATTTGGCCATAGAGCTACTCAATGCAGAAGTAGAGTGAAGCAAAATGGTCCATCTTTCTCTGGTCAATGCTTTAATTGTCAAAGGGATGGTCATAGATCCAATGAATGCAGAAGTATGACAATGAGCTACTCTAACAATAGAAGAAATGTTAATTCTTTCAATGGCAACTGTTTTGCATGCAATAGATTTTGACACATAGCTAATCAATGCATATCAAGAAGAAATCAAGTAAATGAGTAAAGAAATGTTGTGTGCTTCAATTGCAATAGATCTGGTCATATTGCAAGATTCTACAAAAGTAGGAATGATGATAGAAAGAGTCTGGTTAACAGAAACCAAAATATGTAGGGACAAGATAAAGGGAAGGGTAAAGTAAAAATGAATGAGATCCAGAATGAAATGAACAAAACATGGGTAAAGAAAGGTGAAGTCAATGATGATGATGGGTCCACACCAGAATCTGGTGCTGTTAATTCCTCCGAGAATTGAAACGGGAGCTCTAGCTTAGGGGGAGTTACATTGAAAATCTAATTCCCCCTACCAGTAAGTGGGTGCCTGAATCTGGCACAATGAATGAAGATAAAGAAGCCTATTATAGATCTGTTGAAGCAAATTCCAGAAGAAAAGAAGTTAATGCGAGTGATTGTGGAGCAATTGAAGATTGACTGTATGCAGAAATAGTGTAACTGGATGTATTAGGGAAAAGCATTTATTACAATGGAAAATTAGGTTTTGCAGAGCATAAAAGGTCATTTACTTAGCATTTGAATCACTTTACATTTGAAGAGAACAAGGAGAAGAGCACCTAAACTAAAATTTCAAAGATTTGAAGTGTAAAAAGTGATTTCGACAGCCAACTCTAATCGGTGAAACAAGGTATTCTCTGTGAAATTCTTTAAATTTGCAATCTTTGGTTATGGCTACTTTGTTGGTTGTTGACATCACCGAAAGGCCCCAACCTAAATTCAAAAAGCATCCACACAAATCTGTAGAGGTCAATCTATTAGGTTCCTTTTCAAATGTTCCGCATGGTGTGTTGCACATTGAAGATATTAGGGCTTATATTCATGCAAGCATAGATGAGTTTGGGGATTCAAACTTAGTAGATTTGTTCAAGAATCATTTGAGGGATGAAATTCATGGTCTTAAACCAGAGTGTAAGGCAATGCAAGATAAACATTTCATTCAGATTATAGGGTTTCCATCCTTTGATGAAGATGAGTGGGTCCGGTATGTGCTGAGTTAGATGCATGATAAGTTTATGTGGTTAATGAAACCCTTCAAGATCACCAAGGACACCATCAAGGCCGTGACAGGGTTGAACTCATCCAATGGATTGCCAATGTTGAAGTTAGTAAAGAATCAAACTGTAACTGATGCTATCGGTTCAAGGTTTGACAAAAGGGCAATGACAATAAATGACATCATTGATCCAGATGTCAAATTTGTGTCAATGGTGATTGGATATAGGATATATCATTCCAACAGCGAGAATTTTACATCCAGTACAACTATCTATGCAGCTTATCAGATGTTGAGAGAGAATGCTGACTATGCCTTGTTGGAGTTGCTACAGAACTAGGTGATGGAAAATTTGAATAAAGTTAAGAAGGATAAGAAGAACACTTTCAAATATGGTACACTGGTCCTATGTTTATTCTTCTATTTTATGAATGAGCTGCCAGGGATGAAGAGTTTGTATTGGACAAATGACAAACTAGTTGCCATCCAGATAAGAAATCACTTGCATAGTATTGGTGATTTTAAAGCCCAAAGGACTTCCATCTGGGGATATTTCAAGAACTTTCAGAATATAATGCACTCAAGGGAAAGAATCCCTAAATCTATGGTTGAAAAGTACAAGGATATAGTCTATTTTATGGTGGATATAGATCAGTGTTTAATGGAAGTAGTTGAACCAAGAACTGTGTGGATCATGCCCATGGGGTGTGAAGTTGATGAGCAAGTATTGGATATGTATTCTCAACACCTTCTGAGTAAACCAAAGGATACCACAGTTGAAAGATTTGGGACATATGGTGAACTTAGTGTGAAACTGCATGTTGAGCTTCAAAAGTGTGAATCTAAGAGAAAGATTCAAAGGCAAGTTAAAATGTATGCAGAAAGCATTAGCATAACAAAAGAAGCTGTGAGACTAAATAAGGAAAGGTTAGAGAAAGCTGAGAAGGAGAAATAAGATAGGTAACAAGGAAGTGTTCTAGTAGAATCATCCCCTAAGCCAAGAACTACTAGGAGTATAGGTAAAACCTCTGATGCATCACCTTCTTCTATTACAGAGAAATTCAAAGACCTACCGATAAGGAAAGAAAAGGAACAAAAGTAATGGCCAAAAGGTCATATGTCAATATAGAGAAGGAGGAAGAAGAAAATATTGATTCAGATGATGAGGTTAAAGAGTTGAAGGCCTAAGGGCTAAAGTATCTAAGGAGAAGCCCTCCGAAAGAAAAAAGTCAAGTAAAAGGCATAAGTCAGAGGCTTATGTTGAGAAGCCTATTCCTTCTATGGAAGTCATCATTAAGTCAATCACTGTAGGTGGAAACCTAAAGCCAATAACTAAATTTTATGATCATTATAGTGATACTGACAAGAGAGTTTTGGAGGATGCTACTATGAAGTACTTGAATGTATTCAACAGAGCTCTAGTGGAAATTTTGGCAGAAATCCCTAAAGATTTAAGAAAAATTCTGGAAATAAGAAAAGAAGCTACTAAAAAAAAGATCTAGAGCTAAGGGAACATGTATTGTCCAGTTTGTGTCTGGTGATCTCCAGAAAAGAAGCAGACAAAATTTTCAAAGAAGTCAAGAATGAATTCAGAAGCAAGAAAAGGATGAATAAGCTGATGATTGGAGACATTGATGAAGTTGTGAAAGAAACTAAAACAAATTCTAAAGAAAACACTGGACAAGAACAAGTTTTATGTGGTTACAGAAGAACCTAATAATACTGATGACACATCAATTCTGAATGATGAAGAGTTGCAGAAAAATGAGCAACAAACTGAAGTAGATGATGTCTCTATTCTAGAAGAAGAAATATTGAATAAAGGAGATGAATAAATAATGAAGGAAGATCAAGAAAAGGAAACCAATGATGGAATTGATTCCTCCATTCCGAATGTTGAGGAATTTGATAATACTACTACTGAGGATACACAAAATCCTCTGAAAAAGAATGTAGAAGACATTTCAAAGATAGATAATAGCAAAGATGCCTCTGATGATGATGCAAAGAAGGCTAAAGCAGAGAAAAAGAATGAAAATGATGAGCAGAACAGTGTGGTTGACTCCAAAAAGGGAGAAGATGGAGGCCCTAAAGAGCATAAATCTGAAACATTATTTTGGGAAAGAGACATTGCAGAAGCAATGAAAGAAATTTTGGAGAGAGATAAACAAATTGCAGAAGATCAGAGTATAATACAAGGACCGATCAATTTTGACACATTATCACCAGTACAGAAGATAAAGTTGGCCTCTATTGCACAAGCTAAGGCTAGAGAGGAAATTTTGAAGTCCCATATAGAAGATAGCAAGTTGCTTGGCCATGCATTTGAGATTTTGGAGAAAATCATGCCTTCTTTTCAAAAAGACTCATCAGCATCTCCCTCTGGTTAGTTGAAGAGTCTAATAAAATCTGTAAGTACTCATTTTGAAACCTTAGAGAAGTCAGCAAAAGTTAAAGTCAGAAATGAATTTAATGAGAAGAGGTTTGCTAAAATAAAGAAAATAATTAGAACTTATGATAGATCATGGCTTAATACTAGTGTAAAGAATATTCAAAATGCCCTCTCTAAAGGTGCAGAGATTTATAAGTTTTGCTTAAATCGGTCTAAAGTTGTTGAAGATATTGAGAAGAAGATTAAGGACTTAGAGCTGAAATTGTCTAACATTTCTCAGTCATATAGTCCTTTAACTGAGTCTATAACTACCAAAGAAAGTTTGCAGAATGAGTAGAGTGATTTGGAAAAGGAAAAGGTTAAAGTTTTGGGTAGATTGGATGAGATCTGGGGACTAATTTCCCCCAAGTTAGAAACTATATATGATCTTTTGGCAGAATCCCAAGATGCTGTGCTACTAGTGATCCTATTGATCTTCAAAAGGCAGAATCATAGGTATTTTTGTTCAATGGGCATATATCCATTTTGGGCAGCATAAACAAGAATTGGGATAGTGAATTGTCACGGTTGAAAAACATTTTTGGTAATATCTTTTTGCTGATGAACAAGGCTTAAGGATTGTGTGTTCATATGCGGAAGTATATACTTAAAGTTTTGACTCATGTACATAAAATTTTTGCATGAATTTTGATGTGTGGATTCCAGCCTTTGCCATTGATGTCAAAGAGGGAGAGGAAAAGTAGTGAAAAATAAGGAATTCATCAAAGGGGGAGCATTGGAAATCACAAGTGCACATTGTAAGGGGGAGCTATTCTAACACTTAGTCATTTTTCACTAAGTGTTGCCATCAATGCCAAAAGGGGAGATTGTTGGCAAGAGACACCGCTAGCCATGTGAGGTGTTGTCATTGATGGCAAATGAATCTATCTTACACATCCGCATTACATCATTTGATCATACCAGAAGTCAGATTGTATATTTGTCTTAGTCCAGATAGATAGGAACAGAACATATGACAAGGTTCAGCCTCTTAATCTGCATTTCTCCACAAGTAATCATATTGTTCTGTGGATCTGAGAGAATGTTAAGGGATGTCAGGGATATTTAAATCTAAGATTTTAGCCTCCGATAATGAAGGGATTGTAAGTTACAAGCATCTGAGTATCAGGTTTTGGTTAGACAGTTCAGTCCGGTGAAGAACATGCTGACTAAGTGTTTGATCCTTGTGTGGATGAAGAGAAGTGGTTGATCGAGTAATTCATGAGATCCAATGGTATTGGCCAACATGTGAGGTGACTTGGATACATAAGTTTTGGTTAGCATTGATATTTATGCATGGATTCAACCAATAAAACAATGTTCTTAAAATAGTTTCAAGTTCTCTTAAGGCTGACTGCAGTGGATGTAATTTCGTATAGCAGATATATATGATCGATGGATTTGAGCATTTTGGTAGGCGTGTGTGTGTGAATATGAAGGGATAGGTGTGAAGTGTGGCAGTATCAAGTGACAAGAAGAGATCTGAAGCTCAGATCATGGTAGAATAGTAAAACAGGGTAGTGAAAGATGAAGTGTGTGAAGTCGGTATATTGATCCTAACCGAAACTATGATCTTGCATTGTTAGATGTTATTCTTTAGTTCAAGTACTTCTGTGAACTCTTTGTAATCAATCTTGTAGGCAGTGAGCCTCCTTTCAGCAGTGAGCTCTGGGTAGTGTGCCCAAAGGCATGTGCCTTCCCACTTGTAATACTTTTAACAGAGTATAAAATCTTGTGGGTTAACCCCCACTGTGGTTTTTCCCTTATTGGGTTTCCACATAAAAATCCTGGTGTTCATGTGTAATGATTTTGTTTCTACTGTTCTTGAATTTGTGTTCCTTTCTTTTGAATGTATGTGGTAAATTAATAAAGCAACAGAATAATAAGTTTTGCAGAACACTGATTCACTGCCCCCTCTCAATGTTCCTTAATTTCAACACCCTCTCCCTCTCCCTCTCCCTCTCCCTCTCTCTATGTCTCTCTTTGTCTCTCTATATCTCTCTCTATTTCTTCCTCTCCCATACCTCTTTCTATGTCTCCTTCTCTATCTCTCACTAACTCTCCCTCTCCCCTACCTCTTTCTAGTATCCCTGTCTAACTCTGAGAGAGAGAGAGAGTATATAAAGTGGGGCAGAGAGAGGGAGAGAGGGAGAGAGGGAGAGAGATAAAGAGAGGGAGGATATATAGATAAAGGGATAGAGGAGAGATAGAGAGAGACATAATGGGTCCCTGTACCTTTACCCTGATCCATGTTGTTGAACCCTTGAATTTGGCTAAATCTGAAACCCTAAAACCCTAAAATTTGACTAAGCCTTAAATCTAAGGGATCCTCCAAATTCTAGAATCTGTAATTTAATTTCTATGGATTTGAAACTGCTCTCAAACATCTTGCTAGTATATACATAAAATATAACTTAAAGTATAATAAAGGTAAATGATAAAAGGTAAATACCAACTTATACTTAAATGTTTTTTTATGTATATACCCTTGGTCCCTTCCCAGAGTGAAGGAAAGGAACGAGGATTCCCATTTTAATTACTTTAAAACATGAGTGCATTATAATGCACTCACATTATGGCTTGGTAGTTATTGAGCCATAACACGCTTGCATTATAATGCAAGAACATTTTTGCCTCCTTTGGGAAATCCCAACCCTAAGGTTTGAATTTTCCTTGGGCATCCTGTTGAACACACTAAGATACTAAGGGGGGGATGAATCAGTATCTAAACAAACTTCAAATCCTCTAGAGTAGATTAAAACTTAAGCATTACAACATTAACATAAAAATGAAAGGTCAACACATAACACCAGATATACATGGAAAACACAAGAAGGGAAAAACCACAGTGAGGATTAACTCACAATATATGAAGCTCAAAATAACAACTTTGTTTTAGGGCTACAACCCAAGGAAGCTACTACCCTACTAACTTTATTTAGGGCTACAACCTAAGGAAGCTACTACTCCCTGCTGGTATTGTTTAGGGCTGCAACCCAAGGAAGCTACTACTCCCTGAAAACTTTGCTTTAGGGTCACTTCCAAGGAAGCTTCCTACATAGAGAGAGAGAGAGAGGATATATAGATAAAAGGGATAGAGGGAGAGATATAGAGACACATAATGGGTCCCTGTACCTTTACCCTGATGCATGTTGCTGAAACCCTGAATTTGGCTAAGTCTGAAACCCTGAAACCCTAAAATTTGACTAAGTCTGAAATCTAAGGGATCCTCCAAATTCTAGAATATATAATTTAATTTCTATGGATTTGAAACGGCTCTCAAACATCTTGCTAGTATATACATAAAATATAACTTAAAGTATAAGAAAGGTAAATACCAACTTATACTTAAATGTTTTTTTATGTGTATACCCTTGTTCTCTTCCTAGAGTGAAGGAAGTGAACAAGGATTCCCATTTTAACTACTTTAAAACATGAGTCCATTATAATGCACTTGCATTATGGCTTGGTAGTTATCGAGCCATAACACGCTTGCATTATAACGCAAGAACATTTTTGCCTACTTTGGGAAATCCCAACCCTAAGGTTTGGATTTTCCTTGGGCATCCTATTGAACATACCAAGATACTAAGGGGGGATGAATTAGTATCTAAACAAACTTCAAATCCTCTGTAGTAGATTAAAACTTAAGCATTACAACATTAACATAAACATGAAAGATCAACACATAACACCATATATACATGGAAAACACAAGAAGGGAAAAACCACAGTGATGATTAACTCACAATATATGAAGCTTGAAATAACAACTTTGTTTTAGGGCTACAACCCAAGGAAGCTACTACCCTACTAACTTTATTTAGGGCTACAACTCAAGGAAGCTACTACTACCTGCTGACTTTGTTTAGGGCTACAACCCAAGGAAGCTACTACTCCCTGAAAACTTTGCTTTAGGGTCACTCCCAAGGAAGATTCCTACACACACACACACACAGAGGGTGTCCCTATACCTTTACCCTAATGCATGTTGTTGAACCCCTGAATTTGGCTAAGTCTAAAACCCTGAAACCCTAAATTTGTCTAAGTCTGAAATCTACAAAGAGAGATAGTGAGAATATATATATATATAGAGAGAGAGAGAGGGAGGATATATAGATAAAGAGGTAGAGGGAGAGATAGAGAGAGACATAATAGGTTCCTGTACCTTTACCCTGATGCATGTTGCTGAACCCCTAAATTTGGCTAAGTCTGAAACCCTAAAACCCTAAAATTTGACTAAGTCTGAAATCTAAGGGATCCTCCAAATTCTAGAATCTGCAATTTAATTTCTATGGATTTGAAACCTCTCTCAAACATCTTGCTAGTATATACATAAAATATAACTTAAAGTATAAGAAAGGTAAATGATAAAAGGTAAATACCAACTTATACTTAAATGTTTTTTTATGTATATACCCTTGGTCTCTTCCTAGAGTGAAGGAAGTGAACAAGGATTCCCATTTTAACTACTGTAAAACATGAGTGCATTATAATGTGCTTGCATTATGGCTTGGTGGTTACCAAGCCATAACACGCTTGCATTATAACGCAAGAACATTTTTACCTGCTTTGGGAAATCCCAACCCTAAGGTTTGGATTTTCCTTGGGCATCCTGTTGACCACACCAAGATACTAAGGGGGGGAATGAATTGGTATCTAAACAAACTTCAAATCCTCTGGAGTAGATTAAAACTTAAGCATTACAACATTAACATAAACATGATAGATTAACACAATGCACATCAATACATAACACCAGATTTACATGGAAAACCCAAGAAGGGAAAAACCATAGTGAGCATTAACTCGCAATATATGAAGCTTAAATAAACAACTTTGTTTTAGGGCTACAACCCAAGGAAGCTACTACTCCTTGCTGACTTTATTTAGGGCTATAACCCAAGGAAGCTACTACTCCCTACTAACTTTGTTTAGGGCTACAACCCAAGGAAGCTACTACTCCCTGAAAAATTTTCTTTAGGGTCACTCCCAAGGAAGCTACAACTCCCTATAGACTTTGTTTTAGGGCTACAACCCAAGGAAGCAACTACTCCCTGGTCTAAGAATAAACTCAGAGATGATTATAGTATGATAGTCCTTCTATTGCCTAAAAACTGACATTGAAGCTCACACAATCTTTGATGATTGCAATTCTACCTCTTCACACTTTCTTGTGATGATTAGATCAGTTAGGCACATTATTTACTTCCCTCTTGTCACACGAATGTATTCAAGATAAATCAAGACAACATCTAACTCTTCTGCTCTTTCTCCTTCAGTCACACATCATAATGCATGTAATATTGATATTATGCTCTTTACACACTCATATATTCATCTTCGCAATCATACTTTACCTAGGCCAACTAGTTTTACATTATATACATGACATTATATTGATTTCATTACAAGTCGGCCAATACAACAAGAATATTACATTTTTCAAGTTGGCCAAAGAACACACAATATGAAACATGCATAAAGCAAGCCCCATCATGAACTACATGCTGTACTCCACATGCTTTGCAGATCCCAATACATGCTTAGTCTGGTCCTAAGAACTCTTCACAACATTATTCTTTAAGGAATCACCTCCACACACATCACTCATTTGAAATAAGATGACCTTAAGCAGGAAGTGAAATTTGAAGTATAACGGTCACAACCACTTGAAAACCTTGTGCGGTACTAGAAACACAAGAGATCTTCATGAAATTCTTCTAGATGAGTCTTCATGACTCATACAACAATTTTAGATGCACCTCTAACACTGCACAACAAATACATTGTACTGTATACCTTAAATCATGCACACTGAGATCAAACAACCATCTGGAGCATACTATAACACACTATCATTGAGAAACTGACCTTGTGGAGTACCAAAACACTTGAAACTCATATGGATGCACTCATAACCTTTTGTGAACATGTCCTCAAAATTGTACAGACATATCTATCATTGCGAAGGAATGTGGAGCATTCCAAATAATCTTCTTCATAACTTAATTATGCCAGAGCATAGACCAGAACTCTGTCTCTCATAACTTTCACTGCAGAGGGACAAATGATCTGAAACTTTGGATTTAGCACCTCCATTAGAAATTGTACTTAACTTATAAACCACAAGTCCTTATCTTCAAACACAGAGAAATGTAGAGTGAAACATTGCAGTACTATGAATACCTTCTTTAGGAACAACACTATCTCCAAACTGTCAACTGCAAAACACTCTTTCAATAGTCCAAACAATATGAAACTTGGAACATACATAATTTGACACTATATGAGTCTTTCTTACACTCCATAGAGATACACCATCAAAAGCATGAAAATGCTAAGAAATCTCCCAGACAGTCTTCAAGACAATTCTCTACAACATAAACCTTCACCAACTTTCGGAGGCCAAAGCCTTCATATAACCACAAGAACAACAAGAAGGATCAAAAAACATGCCATAGGCCATCAACAACATCTTTTCATTCTCAACATAGCTTAATATATCATCATTCATTTTAGTGCTTCTAATTCCCATCTTATTATTTCATCACGAGAACATGAGATCCAACCATGAACTTCTAATTCCCATCTTAATATATCTTCTTTAGGACATGAAATAAAACCATGAACACAATCAGACATCCATGATAGTGTTGACATCAATGAAAACCAAATTCCAACAATTTCCCCCTTTGGCATTGATGGCGACACATATCTACACATTCTCCCCCTTTGACATCAAGGACAAAGGGCAACTTCTTCTCTCTTAGGGAATAACTTATTCTTGCAACACAGAGACTCCCCTATCATCAACAACCACTACCTTCTCCCTCTAAGAGGTAGCCACCATCAATCTAACAAAAAGATATAACATGAACTGCTCCCCCTAGACAGATGCACCATTATGCATCTAGCAAGAAGGAGGGGCAGTTACCCCTAACCTCTACCAGAGATCTTCAAAAGTATCCCTTGCAAGAGCCATTGTGAAAATATCTACAATCTGATTCTTTGTTGGAACATATTCCAATCTTACTTTCTTATCTATAACCTTCTCTCTCAAAAAGTGATACCTAATTTCTATATGATTGGTTCTAGAATGCATCACTAGATTCTTGGAAATATTGATAGCACTTGTATTATCACAAAAAATAGGAATAGACTCATCATATAGTACCTTGATATCCTTCAGGGTTTGTTTCATCCACAATACTTGTGTACAACATGATGTTGCTACAATTTACTTTGCCTCTGTAGTTGATAATGACACTGAATCTTACTTCTTGCTCTTCCATGAAACCAATCTGTTTCCTAAAAAGAAAGAACCACCACTTATACTTCTTCTATCATTAACACAACCAGCCTAATCAACATTAGTATAGGCACTCACATCAAAGTCATTACCTCTTGGATACCATAGGCCATAATCTAGAGTTCCCTTCAAGTATCCAAATATTTTTTTCACTACCTTCACATGTGTTTTCTTGGGATTAGCTTGATATCTGGCAACCACACATACTGCATGCATGATATCAGGTCTAGAAGTAGTCAAGTACAACAATCCGCCAATCATAGATCTATAGGAAGTCTGATCAACCTCCCGAGACTCACCATCCTTTCTCAAGTGACATCTAATGACCATGGGAGTACTCACTAGTTTTGAATCCTCCATACCAAACTTCGTCAACATCTCTTTGACATACTTATCTTGAGAAATAAAGATACCTTCATCTAGCTGAGCAATTTGAAGTCCAAGGAAGAATGACATCTCACTAATCATAGACATCTCAAACTTTTTTTGCATCTTCTCTATAAACCTCTTACACATATCATCTCCACCAAAGATGATGTCATCAACATATACTGTAACTATCAATATCATATCTCCTTCTTCCTTGATGTAAATATTGCTATCTGTAGTACCTTTCTTGAAGCCTTGTTGAAGTAAGTACTTGTCCAACCTAGCATACCAAGCCCTAGGTGCTTTCTTGAGACCATACAAAGCCTTTTTGAGTCTACACACCATATCTGGATCTTCTGATATCTAGAAACCATCTGGTTGCTCAATGTAAACCTTTTCCTCTAGATCACCATTCAAAAATACTGACTTGACATCCATTTGATATACCTTGAAGTTCTTATGAGAAGAAAGGGCAAGGAACATTCTTATTGCCTCCATCCTAGCTACAGGAGTAAAATTCTCCTCAAAATCAATGCCTTCAACTTGAGAGTAGCCCTTACATACCAATCTTGCTTTGTTTCAGGTTACAACTTTGCCTTCTTCATTTATCTTGTTGTGGAATGCCCACTTTATTCCTATAATATTCTTATTGGCTAGTCTGAGAACCAATCCCATGTCTGATTCCTCTCAATCTGATCCAATTCTTCTTCCATTTCCTTTATCCATCCATCATCTTTGCTAGCATCAACAAAGGTTTTGGGTTCTACCTTTGATAGTAAGCACAAGTTTACTTTCTCATATGCTTTTGCAAAGCTTCTCCTGGTCAGTACACTTTTATTCTTGTCCCCAATAATCTAATCTACTGAATGGTTCTTCTGAACATACTTTGTTGGAGTGTTGGGTATCTTCTCTTGTTCTTGTTCCTTTTCTTCTTTCCTTTCTTCTACTTCACCTTCAATGCATGGAAAGATATCAAATCTGGAGTCCTCTGATTCTTGTGAGATCTGATACAAGTCTTCATCTACTTTGACATTTGTGCTTTCAATCATCTTCCCCAATCTCTTGTTGTAGCATCTATAGGCCTTGCTTGAGTAACCAAGAAAGATCCCTTCATCATTTCTTGAATCAAACTTACTTAGGTCATTTTCATCTCTTCTAATATAGCATTTGCTGCCAAAGATCCTGAAGTATCTGACAATAGGGGGTCTTCCATACCATAGCTCATAAAGGATCTTAGTGCTATTGACCCTTAACTATACTCTATTAGTCAGATAGACATCAGTGTGAACTATTTCCTTCCAATACATGTTAGGCAGATCTACATCCTTCAACATTGCCCTAGCCATCTCTTGCACAATTCTATTCTTCTTTTCCACTACCCCATTTTGTTAAGGGGTCCCAGGAGCTAATAGATGTCTCCTAATACCATAATCTTCACAAAACTTATCAAATTCATTTGAAGCAAACTCACCTCCTCTATCAGACCTTAAACATTTGATCTTAGTATCCATTTCATTCTCAACCATAGCTTTGAAAACCTTAAACTTATCAAAAGCATCTTATTTTTCTCTTAAGAAAGTAACCCAAGTCATTCTATAATAATCATCAATAAGTAGCATGAAATACCTTTCACCTTGTTGACTCTTTACTCTTGTAGGGCCACAAAGGTCAGTATGGATCAGTTCCAATGGCATTGAAGAAGAGTACTCCTTTCTCTTGAAACTTGTCTTTGTCTGCTTTCCCATTTGACATTCCTTGCATACTATGTTTGTAGGCTTGGTAATCTTGGCCATATCTCTCACCACATGAATAGAGCTGATCTTTACCATATTGTCAAAGTTGGTGTGTCCCATTCTCTTGTGTCATAGCTAACACTCACTAGATTGAATCCAATAAGCATGTTCTTCCATTTACCTCCTTCAGATGATAGATATCACCATATGACTTGATGCCTTCTGCAATTAGTTTTATAGACCTTGTCTTCCTAATTTCACAACCTTTGGCATGAAAGGTAAGATTTTATCTTTTACTGCACATCTAACTAACACTAAGAAGATTACGCTTTAGTTCTTTAACATAGAGAACATCCTCAGTCTTATTCTTCCCATGAATAGTTATAGCACCCTTTCCACAGATTTGTGTTGACTCATCACCACCAAACTTAACAGCTCCACCATTCCACTTATCAAGACTGATAAACTTCTTCTTATCACTAGTCATATGATTAGAACAACCACTATCAATTACCCAAGCTTTGGCTTCTTCTCTTGCATGAAAAATAGTCCATACCACCATTGATCTATCATTGTTTTGGTCAACTTGCAAGGTATCAATATCTTCACATTTTTTAGTATCATCCTTTTTGTTACCAATATTCAAGGCCATGAAAACTATTTCATCATTTGAATCATCATGAGCCTCATCTTCTGAAGAACAACTGCACTCTATGGAATATAGACTACTTTTGAACTTGTCTCTCTTGTTACTACCCCTTGAATCTTTAAAAGGACATTTAGAAGAAAAATGACCAATCTTTCCACAATTGAAACATTTGAAGGGTAACTTACCTCTGTATTTGCTTTTTCCTTTCTTTAGTGTTCTTACAAAGTTTGCTTCTATCTCATCAAGGTCATCATCTTGATCAGTTGCTTCATCTTCTATCTTCTTACTTGCTTTGAATGTTTCTTCCTTCTTTGGAGCACCTTTGTCTAATTCTCTCATTTCAAAGGTTGTGAGAGAGCCAAATAATTGATCTATTGTGTATTTATCCAAATCTTGAGATTCCTCAATGGTAGACACCTTATGATTGTAAGATTTAGGAAGAGATCTCAAGACCTTCTTCACAATCTCATCTTCTTTCACTTCTCCACCAAGACCTTTGATTCCATTAACTAATTCATCCACCTGGAGCATGTAACTAGCAATGTCTTCTTCTTCTAACATTCTCAGGGTCTCAAATTTGCTTTTGAAAATTTGGATCTTGGCTTGCTTCACTTTACTATCTCCTTCACAAATACTTGCAAGTTTATTCCAGACATCCTGAGTAGATGTGCAACTCATTATCTTCACAAGTTCTAAATTAGATAGCCCACTCATGATAGCATTCTTTTCCTTGGCATTGTTATCATACAACATAATCTCATTTGCATCTATAGGATCACTAGTAGGAACAGTGTAACCCTTCTTGACTGATTGCCAAATGCCATACCCTAGAGACAATAGATAGTTTTCCATCCTTAGCTTCCAAAAGGAATAGTTTTTTCCATCAAACATAGGTACCTTGAGAGATCCATTATTAGCCATCCTAGACCTTCCTCAAGCAGTTAAGATTCTTCTGAGTAACTTGGCTCTGATACCAATTGTTGAACACACTGGGATACTGAGAGGGGGGTGAATCAATATCTAAACAAACTTCAAATCCTCTAGAGCAAATTAAAACTTAAGCATCACAACATTAACATAAACATGAAAGATCAACACAGTGCACATCAACACATAACACCAAATATACGTGGAAAAACTAAGAAGGGAAAAACCACGGTGAGGATTAACTCACAATATATGAAGCTCAAAATAACAACTTTGTTTAAGGGCTACAACCCAAGGAAGCTACTACTCTCTGAAAACTTTGCTTTAGGGTCACTCCCAAGGAAGATACAACTCCCTGCAGACTTTGTTTTAGGGCTACAACCCAAGGAAGAAACTACTTCCTAATTTGAGAACAAACTCGAAGATGATTACATTATGACAATCCTTCTACTGCTTGAAAATTGGCATTGAAGCTCACACCTTTGATGCTTGTAATTCTTCCTCTTCACACTTTCTTCTAATGATTGGATCAGTTAGGCACACTCTATACTTCCATCCTATCACAAGAATATCTTCAAGATAAATCAGGACAACCTCTAACTCTTCTTCTCTTTCTCCTTCAGTTACACATCATAATGCATGTAATATTCATATTCTACTCTTTACACACTCATATATTCATCTTCAAAATCATACTTCACCTAGACCAACTAGTTTTACAATATATACATGACATTATATTGATTTCATTACAAGTCGGCCAATACAAGAAGAATATTACATTTTACAAGTCATCCTGAGATCACACAACATGAAACATGCATAGGGCAAGCCCCATCATGAACTACACGCTACTCCACATGCTTTGTGGATCCCAATACATGCTTAGTCCAGTCCTAAGAATTATTCACATCATTGTTCTTCAAGGAATCACCTCCACACACATCACTCATTTAAAATAGGATAGCCTTAAGTAGGAAGACATGAAATTTGAAGTATAATAGTCACAACCACTTGAAAACCTTGTACGGTACTAGAAATATGAAAGATTTTCATGAATTTCTTCTAGATGAGTTTTCATGACTCATACAACACTTTCAGATGCACCTCTAACTTCATAAAGAAAATGCATTGTACTACATACCTTAAAACATGTACACTGAGATCAAACAACCATCCGAAACATTCTATAACACACTGTCATTGAGAAATTGACCTTGCGGAGCACCAAAACACCTAAAAATCATATGGATGCACTCATACCCTTGTGTGAACATGTCCTCAAAATTGCACAACCATATCTATCATTGTGGAGGAATGTGGAGCATTCAAAACAATCTTCTTCATTGCTTAATTCTACCAGAGCATAGACTAGAACTCTGTCTCTCATAACTTTCACCGCAGAGGGACATACAATCTAAAACTTTGGATTTAGCACCTCCATCAGACACTGTACTTAACTTTTGAACCACAAGTCCTTATCTTCAATTGCAGAGAAATGTGGAGCCAAACATTGCAGTACTGTGAATACCTTCTTTAGGAACAACACTGTCTCCAAATTATCAATTGTAAAACACGGTTTCGGTAGTCCAAACAACATGAAACTTGGCACATACTTTGACACTATATGAGGCTATCTTCCACTCCATAGAGATACACCATCAAAAGAATGAAAATGCAGAGCAATCTCGCAGATAGTCTTCTAGACAATTCTCTGCAGCAGAAACCTTCACCAACTTCCGGAGGCCAAAACCTTTGTATAACAGCATATACATCCTTGAGTACAACAAGAAGGATCAAGCAACATGCCATAGGCCATCAACAACATCTTTTCATCCTCAGCATAGCTTAATATATCATCATTCATCTTAGTGCTTCTAATTCCCATCTTATTATTTCATCATGAGAACATGACATCCAACCATGAATTGTATCTTCTCTGCTAGATAGAACATTACATCCAACCATGAACTTCTAATTCCCATCTTAATATATCATTTTTTAGGACATGACATCAAACCATGAACACCATCACACATCCATGATAGTGTTGACATCAATGACAATCAAATGCCAACACATCCAACCGAAAGGGTTGGAGGTACCTTTTGGACTCCAAGGACACGTTTTTAACAAAAGTTAGAAAATTCAACCAAATACCACACATGGTCCCCCTATGGTTTACACGTTTTTCAATATCAATATGAAAAAATGTTAGAATGACTTCAAGTTTTATTAGCTTTCTAACCATGTATTTTTTCAAAAATCTGATAACATTAAGGTTTCCATCTTCAAGCTCTTTTTCTAATGTGTTCATTTTAAAAAAAAAACCTATGTCTAGTATTTTTGGTGTCATTTTTTACACGTTTATCAAAATTTGAAACAAATTACATTTTTAGATTCTAGACTCAATTCTATACACATTGGTTTTTTTTTTTTTTATTTTTGATTAGTTTTCAAAAAATTAGGGGGAGCATGCTCAAATTTTCATTTTTTAGGATGTGTCCATTTTGAAAATTCATAAAAAAATCATATATTCCTAAAAAATTAACATGAAAAATAGGAATAAACTACATGGTGTTATATAATTTTCCACCATTGTGATTTGTCTAATACTTAAAAAAAATTGACATTTTAGGGGGAGCACACCAGATGCTATGTTATATTTTTCTAACAAAAACAAGAACACTTTGTGTTCTCCCCCTATTTGAACCTCTTAATCTCCACCATTTTTAGAAAAAAAATAGTAGTTTTGAAACTAGACTCAGAGAACTACAAAACTTGTTCTTATCACATCTTCTAATTTTGAGCATGGCTATCTTCAATTTCTCATGCAAGATTAGTTTTTTCTGATTTCAGAAAAAAGTGGCCACTTTTGACCCCCTTTTGGTCCCCCATTTCCATGCACTTACCCTATGCATAAATGTTATCCAATGCGACCGACACTTCCTTCTTGCATAAAGATATTTAAGGATGTGCAGTACCAAATAAAGGTCTACTTCAATTGGTATCTTGATCAACTTCTCACCTTGAAACAACATTAAGAATGCATGCATAGGGTCATGGAAGAAATTGTAAGAACTTACGATTAGTCTTTCCCTCGATGCTAAAATTAATATATTTGGTTACTGTGAGGATGAGGATTTGGTGGAAACTCCTCCACTTGTGAAGCATGATTTGTGTGGTAAATGTAAAAAATATCAAAGGGCTCTGGTGGGGTCGATGTAATTTACCTCGCCACCTCGCTTCTCATGTGCTAAATACATATACTTTATGACTATTTTGGGGGGTTCATTGTAATTTGCCACCTCTATGATATGTTTTTCAAGTTGTTGATTGTTAGTCCATCTCCTTTTTTTGGTCAAAGGTTATATTTGTGTTGTTCTAGATATCGTGGAATGCTTGAGGAATCGTTTGATATTTTTGAGTATATGTGTTAAGCAGTATCTACTTATGATATTATGAATACAATACTAGTTATTACACTTGGTTTCAATCCCTATGAGTTCAAGGTTATAATGAAGGTTATGGAAGATGATACTTTAGTGAAATATGTGATTCTTAATAGGATTTTATTTTTTAAAAATATATGTTGGGTGGTGGGGGTGATCTTCTTCATCTATGCTCTCTTCATTTGGATAAGATTTAGATTGATAATTTTATGGTATAGATGGATCTAGTGAACTCTACAACTTACTACAATCTGAGCTTTAATATTTTTTTTTGTTGCTCCCAGGTGCTCAACCCATGTTTACTAGCACAAAAAGTACATAGCATGAAAATGTGTGTAAATGGAGGTAGGTGAAGGATTGAAGAACAAACCCAACTTCACACAAAATTATGCCATTTTTTGATATATAATTATACTAAGCCATTCTCTTAAAATAGACCTAAAATTAAATAAGAGTTAACACAATTATACAATTTTCACTATTACAATAATATTTTAAAATGAAATCCATATTTTATTATTTTTTAGATATATTTTACTAGTTATTCTAACAGTTTTTTGGATTTTTTCCCATATACTATATTAATTTAATTTTAAAATTTTAAAACTAGTATATTTATATTTGAAAAAATATATCTAAATATGCCGAGAGATATCTTCTAATGCTTTTTTATTTTCCATAGCTTTTCTAATTTTTTAATTTTCTCCACACTTTTTGAAAATTTTCCCTTTGTTTTTTGCTTCAACTGTTTCTAATTTCTTTTTTGGTTTTTATTTTTTATTTTTATTATTATTATTATTTTTTGTAATTTCTTTTTTTTTTCTATATATTTACATAGAAAAAAATCTTCTAATGTTTTTTTATTTTCCATAGTTTTTCTATTTTTTTTAATTTTCTCTGAATTTTTTCATTTCATAATTTTTTTAATTTTCTCCACATTTTTTTGCTTCAACCATTTCTAATTTCTATTTTGGTTTTTATTTTTTTATTTTTTTCTATATATAAACATTTACATAGAAAAAATGAGTGCTCTCATCTCCACCCCAATATGACTATAGAATGCCTTTCGGCATAACTATATATATACATAGAAAATATGAGTGCTCTCATCTCCACCCCAATATGACTGTAGAATGCCTTTCGGCATAATTATATTTTAAACCTACAAATTTAAAATTAAACTATATATATTACTGTAACTATTAAAAAAAGTAAAGAACACTAATAACGGGTAATAAACATTTTAATTGAAATATAAAATTTGTTGGTAATATAATGCCACAAGGTCAAGACAAGCGCCAAAAACTTAACGATTGTCAATTTCAATGGTGGTTCCTAGCAACTGGAAGAGGACATGGAATGGCACTCTCATCCTTTTCATTCATTGTCCACTGCCAGCTTAAGCTAAAAATAGCCGTCAATGCATCTCCCACTTTCTTGGCGAAGCGACTTACTGAGATAATGTTTAAAAGGAGGTGAAGGAATTTACGTCAAGGGAAGCTTATTGACCACCAATCATGGATGGTCATATGACTATATTCATACATTTTGTTGTTACCCTGAGAGGCCTTCTACAATCGCACAGGGGTGGATTTGAGGAGTTGAAAGATTAAAAGATTCCTTATAATTTTCTTATACCGAGAGGCATTCCTACATCATAGCACGAATGGGAGTTGAAAGATTCTAGAATTTCTATGTAAACTTATAAGATTCCAATCTAGAATCTTTATTAAAAACCAAATAGTCATTCCATAAATTTAAAAACAAAGAAAGGTGAAAGGAATAAAAAAATAAAAGAAAAAAGAAAATACATACTCAATGGAAAGAAAGGTGGATGACAGTTTCAAAGAAGCCATCACTATGCACTAAGATGAAAGAAAGAAAATGAAAAGACACACATTCAATCTATTTATATTGCCTCCTTAAAAATTTTTTACATGTAGAATGAACATATCAAATTATAGGATTTGAGGTGAGCTAAAAGGGAGTGCAATAAATTGATATAAAAAATAGAGGATATCTCTCGGCATACTTTAGATATATTTTTTAAATATAGGTATACTAGTAAGATTCCAATAAAAAATAAAAACAAAAAGATTTATATGCATGAGATTATTAAGATGGAGGATCATAATGAAGCCACAATAAATACACCACTGTAGATTTTTTTTTAAATATAAATATACTAGTTATGTCAAGAGGTGTTCCTACATTCATAGCATGGATGGGAGCTGAAAGATTCCAGAATTTCTATGTAAACTTATAAAATTCCAATCTAGAATCTTTATTAAAAAATCAAATAGTCATTCCAAAAAATTTAAACCAAAAAAAAAGAAGGTGAAAGGAATAAAAAAAGAAAAAAAGAAAATACATGCTGGATGGAAAGAAAGGTGGATGATAGTTTCAAAAAGCCATCAATATGCACTAAGATGAAAGAAAGAAATGTTACGAAATGGCATACAAAAAGACACATTCAATCTATTTATATTGTCTCATTCCTTAATTTTTTTTTCACATGTAGAACAAATATATCAAACTCAAGAAGGATATCTCTCGGCATACTTCAGATATATTTTTTTAAAAATATATCTAAAGTACGCCAAGAGATACCCTTCTTGAGGTGCCTATTTTTTATCAATTTGATATGTTCGTTCTACATGTGAAAAATACTTGGAGGCAATATAAATAGATCAAATGTGCGTCTTTTCATATACCATTCTGTAACATTTATTTCTTTCATCTTAGTGCATAGTGATGGCTTCTTTGAAACTGCCATCCACCTTTCTTTCCATCGAGCATGTATTTTCATTTTTTTTTCTTTTTCTTTTATTCCTTTCATCTTTAAAAAAAAAAAAAATTGTGGAGTGACTATTTGGTTTTTTAATAAAGATTCTAGATTGGAATCTTATAAGTTTACATAGAAATTCCAAAATCTTTCATCTCTCATTTGTACTATGAATGTAGGAATGCCGAGAGATATCTTCTTGAGATGCCTATTTTTTTTTATCAATTTATGACACTCCCTCAAATCCTACAATTTGATACATTCATTCTACATGTGAAAACAATTAAGGAAGGAGGCAATATAAATAGATTGAATGTGTGTCTTTTCATATGCCATTCTGTAACGTTTCTTTCTTTCATCTTAGTGCATAGTGATGGCTTCTATGAAACTACCATCGACCTTTCTTTCCATCCATATTTTTTCAAAAAATTCCTTTCACCTTTTTTTTTTTAGTTTTTTAATTTGTGGAGTGACTATTTGGTTTTTTTAATAAAGATTCTAGATTGGAATCTTTATGCCGAGAGGCTCGAATAATAGTCATAGCGGGGGTGGAGATGAGAGCACTCATTTTTTTGTTGTAATTATAAACAAAAAAAATATGAAAAATTAAATTGCAAACAAAAAAATAAAATAAAAATCTAAAAAGAGTGAAATATTATACAATATTAATAAATATCATTAATTGCATGCTGCTGAAAATGCAGAAACTCCTGAAGTCTTCTTTTGCTCTTAACCCTAGGGTTTCTTCAGTCACCGTTGCTCTATGTGGCAATGCTTATGTGGTTCCTCGTTGATGGTGGCTCCTTCGGTGACGGATGTCATTGCAAAGGATTCAGAGGCTACTTCAGGTGGTTTGATGGGCATTCTATCCATTGGTTTGAACTCCTAGTCTGAGCTTGAAGCTTCTCTTGGTGGAAGGTAGGCCACGAAGTCACCTTCTCCTCTCCATGTTTCCCCATTGTTGCAGGCTTCTAGGGCAAAGTCTTTTCTGGATGCTATAAAAGGGGCGACGATAGATGATGGTGTGCCGGTACAAGATTTTCAACATGGTGTTGGCCTTGAAAAACTCAGATTTGGTGCGAAACACCCGGGTATAAACAATAGGAGGGTAAATGCCTCTCTATCTGGTGCCCCTTCAGAAAACCCTAGATCTAGTTTTTTTCACCTGGGACCTCATCAAAATCAAGAACCCCAGGTATCAATAGGAGGCTGATTCAAAGTATGGACAAACCTCTGGAATTGAATTTCGATACCAATTTATTGAAAGAGCTCTATGAAAATGAAGATTTTTTTTTTGAAAATGGGTTAACTGGTAGGTTTAGCCAATGCTGGCCCAGTCTTCCTATACTGCATGATTTGATTACAAAATCATGGGGCCCTTTAATGGAGAAAAATATGGAAATTTATCCAAGTGCAAAAGGTTTCTTTACAGTGGTTTTTGATAGTGAGAAAGACAAGAATGCCATTCTCAATCATACATGGTTGTGGGGAGAGAGTTTGTTACTTCTGAAGTTGTGGCATCCAAATTTTGATTCAGCTATTGAATCATTTTTTGTCATGCCAATCTGGGTTCGCCTTCCAAATCTCCCCCTTCAATACTGGTTTGAGTCTTGTTTTGCAGCTATCGGCAACAGTCTTGGTAATTTCTTATGCATAGAGGCCAACTCAAAAGATTTCATTCATACAACTTTTGTGAGGATTTTGGTTGAGGTGGACACTCCCAAAGCCCTCCTAGTAGAAATCATTTTGAATGCAAATGGTAACAGATGGTTACAACCTCTAGACTATGAAGGTTTATAATTCAGGTGCAGAAGGTGTTAGGAAATTGGCCACATTGCGATAGAATATCCAAAAGTGAAATCTCAATCAAAATTAGAGGCTTCCTAGTGGAAAGATGCCTCCCTCAAGCATTACTCTATCTCGATCTCTCCTAAAAGTTGTGGTTCTCCAAAGAATAATCTCTCCTCGAGGTCTTTGGGGAAGAATTTGGCTGGAAACAAGGTGGTGGAGAATATTGATGAGCCCCTTTCAGAAATAAAGCGTGATCAAAATTTACCCCCTTTAGTAGAATCTTGCAAGGTGGATGGTATTGTTGATTGCGGTAATACCTCTCATTGTCTCGCTCCCTCTCATTGTCTTGCTCCCAAGGTCACTTCGGCTTCATTGAACAGTCAAAGCACTGGGTCTACGATCATGCTAGGGGGCAGCGATTAGCAAACAATATTAAAAAAGAAAAGGAACACTGGTCTAAGCATGGAGGTTTGTGAAGTAAGTGTCTTCAGGATTAGTCCAAAATGGGTGTTGAGAAACAAAAGATTTTAGAGCAGAGAAAAGAAAATGTCACCCTCAAACTAGTAGAAATCAAGAATAGATTACAGTCTGATGTCAAATTCAGAGCTAAAATAGATGCCAGTAGCTGTTAAGTCACCTGGATCTAGTTTATAGTTTAATTTTTAATTTTTTAGTTCTTTATTTCTGAGTATGGCATATGAACAAGTTGACAATGTTTTAATTGGTCCATTTTGATTAGGGCTGTATAAGTCATTTGTAATCTTTTATCCTTGGGGATGAGACCCCTCTTTGTGGTCTCACCTAGTGCAGGCCAGGCCAATTTCTTGCATCATAATATAACTCATCTCTTACGTATCAAAAAAAATTCTAAAAAGAGCTGCTAGAATCTGCATTATTGTTCAAACCACCATAACTAAAATTAGAATATGGAAGGAGTAGTGACGCGTTTCATTTGTCTGAGGTGTTTAATTATGTAATGCCTTTATGAGTGTGCTCTATAAACAAGAGATTGCTAGTGCAACTATTGAAGAGCAAATCCGGTCCTCTATATGGGTGCACTCTATAAGTCATGGCATCAATTAACTGGTCCATGAAATGATATGAATCTAGAATTTGTTTAAAGAAGTGAATGCTCAGGAGTGCCTACCCCCACCAGTGATGGTAAGTCATTTTTGTTTTGGTTAGTATTGGTATTGGCAACACAAATTATCACTTCTTTTGGTTAAAGGTTTATTTTGTCTGGATCTTCTAATATCTCTTTATTGAAGAGTTGATTCAGCCTCTTTTTTCGGGTTGAAGAGCCCACTTTTTTTCCCTCTATTTCAATACTTGATTTGTGCTATTTTTTTTATATTATGAATGGATGAATGCAGGGAGTGCCATAGATCAAGGAATCGGGAATTGCTTATATTCTCATGATGGTGGCATTGCTTGCTTGTCACCTATTTCCTGCACTAATTCCATACAAGACATTCTTTCTTCATATCACATAGATTGTTTTCCTTATTGAATTAGGGTTTATATAATTTTTTTAATTATCCCAGAGATAGGATCAACCCTATTGTAAATCAAGTGTTGCAAAGATTGATCTCCCATTCATTATTCATTAATATTTTTTTATATGAGAAATAAATTCTTTTACTAAAATCATTCAGGTTGCCTAATCTAGTGTCCCATGAAAATGCATTGCAAAAAAAATTCTATTTAGATTAGTCTGAGCTACATTTAAGGTGAAATGTCTATTGAGTAGCCATTGCAGGTATGGAGAATGTCTAAGAAGGTACACCCTATTTCCCAGCACACCTTGTACATGGTCAGGTGAGCCAAAGGAGCCATTCCTATTTGAAACACAAATCATTATGATTAATAGCTAGGAATTGGGTAAATAAAATATTAAAATTTAAAATTATTATGAATGTTTACAAATAATAGAAATTCTTGAATTGCCAATTTATATTATTTTTAAATGAGTTTTCCAATTTCTAAATCTTCAAAAGTAATAAACCTTCCATTTTACAATTTTAATTAAAGTCTATTTTGTTGGTTTTTTACTTTAATAATAAATCACAAAATGACCAAACAATTTATTTTTTTAATCATTATTGTTTATTCTAGAAGAGTCATACTACAGTCCCATCAATTCTAATTCCAATCATTATTATTTGGATTTTTATGTAAATATTTTTAAAATGTTTAAGGAAGTATATTTAATCTCAGGTATGCCTCAACTCATATTTCATTAAGAATTAAAAATTATTTAATAAACCAATTATATACAATATAAAGCACAACTTTGTTTCACATTAAGTAAATATCTATTTCTTACTTATTTTCTGAAGTTTTTAAAATGAATAAATTACTAAATTACTAAAGTTTGTAAAATGAATAAATTACAAAAGTCTCTAAAATGAATTCATAAAGGTTTCTAAAATTTGAATAAATTACTAAAGTTTCTAAAATTAATTGATAGAATATAAAAGTTTCTAAACTTTGTATCCAAAACCAAAAGTTCTGAAGTCTAAAGCACCTTATATTATATTAGAAAAATAAAAAAAATTATTTATTTTTATAAATAAAATTATATATTTATTTATTTTAATACACTCTCACAAAATCTATGGAATATTAACTATAATTTCTTTAGTATGCTATACTTTAAAGAATACTTCAATATTTATTTTTAATCTTAATAAACAATGAAGTAAATACCAAATAAAATAGACAAATGTTACTAAAAGTTACTAAGATTTTGAAAGTTACTAAAATTACTCAAACTTCTAAATTTACTGAAGCCTATAATTTATTATTTTTTTATTACCTCAAAGGTATTATATAGTATTTTATTTATTTTTATAGATTTTGAGTTCACAATTCTCCAACAGCAAACCTAAAATTATATATATCAATTTTAATCCACAATACATATTCATTCATTTTTAATCCATATCTACCTTTGAGAGATTACAATATTTTGTAATCAATAGATTCTCTCATGAAAACCTACATTCAATCATAACAAACTTGAAGAAATTTCACTCTTCATTTCATTGGATGCATTTGCATGTTTTTGATTTTCTCATAGAATAATTTGAGAGCTTACTTCCTAAGCTTAGACAAAAAAAAATTAGTTAGGGTTTGAAAAGAATGTAGAGGAAAATAAAATAAGATTGCAAAACAAATAGAATCAAATAAAAATAATAATAATTCATGGCTATGGAGTTCCTCCAACTTTTTCCATAGAGTTTCCCTCTCAGATTTACCACAAAAAATAAATGAAGGAAGCAAATGAATGTTTTGTTGTGAATGAAATGTTTCATATGACTTAAATAATTAGAAGTTTCAAAAATAGAAAAAAGTAATTATTGCTTAAGTCACTACATGATATGTTCCTTATTTGTAGCCAACTTGCTTTAGCAAGGAAATGTTTTATTATTTGTTTTAAAATTATAGTCATGCTTATTAAATTTATGAAGTGTAATCATTAAATTAGTATACAACTCTATTAAATTTTATTTTACTTTTGGATTGAAGATAGTCTATTCATATTACTAAAAAATATATGTGAGTCGTTACAACTGATGTGGCCAAGGTGGCCACCATTCCCATATTACAGTCTAAAAGCCAGTTGCAAAAAAATATATATTTACATCTTACAAATCTTGAAATATGCATCCTGCCTTATCATAAAGAGATATATAGCTAATCCATCACAAAATTAGAAGTAAGTCTTTTAGTACTAATCTTCTACTATGTAAGAACCTAGTTCAATCCTTATAGCACCACTTCCTGAGACAATACAATCTGGTTTAGGGGTAGCATGGCCTACTCCATGGCTATTCATATAGATCCTGGCTTCATCAAAAGCATTGGGAATAGTGGGCAGTGTGATTGAATCGTGAGGCAACACTTCCTAAGAGTTGAGAATGTTATCTACTTTGAACAAATGCAAGTCTTTGAATTGTAGTAACAAATCTTCTAGCCTGGAATCGAAGGATTGACTAGCTCTGTCAATATCAAGTTGCTTCATTTGAGAGAGACATAGTTCAGACACTTGTGAAGAGGAAAGTCCTTTATCTGCCCACATGGATAGGCTAGCCAACTGATCTTCCACAAAGACTGCTACCTGCAAGTAGATATCAATGTGTGTGAGTCTACCATTAGTCCCAGCAAGAGTTCTAGGTTTGCCCTAAAATTGATCCTCATTCCTCTTTTTCCACAGTATCCACAAGAATTTAGTTGTTAATACTAACCAAAAAAATTTGTGCTTAGCTTTAAAACCAAGTAAATGACCAAATATAATCCCTTTACATTTAGAATCGAATAAAGACCAATTGGGAAGACTACTAGGAAACATATTCCAAACCTAAAAAGCAAATGGACAATCAAGGAAAATATGATCACAACATTCATTGACATTGCACAGCCTACAAAGAACCTTATTAAAACCTAATGGTAATTTCTTTAATCTTAACAGCCGTCTAAAACAACCCTTTTTTGGTTCCAAATGCTTAGACCAAAATGACAAATTCCCTAAAGTCATGAAAACTAATCTTGATCACAGTCCCATTCCTTAGCACAATGCTCAAAGATCTCATCAGAGTCACCAAGTATCTTGTAGATTCTCTTAGCAACACAGCGTGACAACATGCCTCCATCTTTCCATCTAAGCCTATTCACCCATTCCTGCACACAAAAAAAGCTTGACTAGGCAGGAATGACTAAACAGGCAGTCACTAGCATAAAATAAGTTCTCTTCTGAGAGTCTTTCAACCCATATTCTCCTTTCAACATATCCCAACTTTTCAAGCTAGTGGGACAAAATAATTCTTTGAAAGAGACCAGGACCAGTTTATGCCACTTACGCCTAGAGCAACCTTGGATAACAGCCAAGGGCTTCTCCTTGTAGTTTAGGGACCACCAAATGGAATTATGAAAACCCCATTGCATCAAAGCTTCATCACTACTAGGAGCAACTACAAGGTTCCTACAACATTCCCAAGCCTTCCAAATGGATGCAAATACCACTGAGCCAAAAGGCTTCACTCTGAAATTCCCAAATAGAAGGTCAAAAGGATGCAAATTTTTCCAACTCGGGGCAATTTTAGGATAGGCTAGTTTAATATTGTTCCTTACAAGTACTTTCCAAGGCTCAGATCCCTCCAAGGATTTTATAATCCATTTTGCCACTAAAGCAATCCCCTGTAGTTTCAAGTATTTCAATCCTAGCCCACCATGATCCCTACTAGAGCAGCACCACTTCCACTTAACTTGATGTTTTTTACCATGCCCTTTACCATCTAACCATAGAAAAGACCTGATTACTTTTTGAATGCTTTCAATCTACAAATTGGAGAAAAGCCACATTAAGGCATAGTACACAGTATAGGCTGAAAGGATTTTTTGACAAACTTGAAATCTACCAGCAAGAGAAAGTGTCTGCCTATTCCAGCTTTTAAGCTTAACTTCTATTTTTAAAAATAACCAACTCGACATCTGGTTGAGGGAGGGATATAGAGAAAAGGGAATACCAAGAAATCTGACAAACATTTTAGTGCCCCTCCACTGCCAATCATCCACTCCTAGCCAATCAGGAGGAGAATCAATCCAACCAATCAAAAAGAATTTATTTAAGGAGATCTTTGCACTTGAGGTTGAACAAAAATTCTTCAATCTGAGCTTAAGGTTATCTAGATTTTCTCTTTCTAGAACTGGATATAGGGCTGTTTCATCAGCAAACTACATATCGAGCAAGGAATTACCATATGGGAGTCTGATACCTACAAATCTTCCTAGAATATTATCAGTTCTCAACAGGTAAAACAAGGCTTCAGAAGTGATTACAAATATGGTTGGAGCCAAAGGGAAGCCTTGCCTAATAGATCTCCCCATCAAGAAAGGAGGGGACAAATCATCATTAACTTCAACCTGGGCTGAAGCATATTTAAAAAGCATTTCTACCATTGTCAAAAATTCCTTAGGAAATCACAATGCTTTAAGAATGCAAATTATAAATGACCACTCTACCCTATCATAAGCTTTTTTGAAATCTAAGAGTAAGATCACTGCATTTTGCCCTGACTCCTTGGCCCAATGAGTGGTTTCCCAACCTGTAATGAGGTTTTCTAATATGTATCTACCTTTGATAAACCTGGTTTGGGTTGGATTGATTATTGCAGGTAGGATCTCAACTAATCTTCTTGCCAACACTTTAGCAATAATCTTATAAGACACATTAAGCAAATTTATAGGCCTCCAGTTCCTTAGATTAGATTTGTCATGCCCCTTGGGCAAAAGCTTAATTACACCTTTGTTGATATCCTTTCCCAAAGACCCTTTACTAATAGCCTCCTGATACACTTCAAACAAATCACTAACAACCCAATCAATGTTGGCTTTATAAAATTCTATTGGTAGCCCATCAATTCCAGGTGATTTGCCATCACTCATGGACATAATAGAAATTTTAATTTCTTCTTTGGATAAGCTTTGTTTCATCTTCTCTGCCATCTCCAAATCAATTTTCCTAGGACAGACTAGGGAAGATAAATCCTAAGCCTCTGCACATGCAACATTATTATCTTCAGCTTTGATTAGGTTCTCATAGAAAGTTTTAAAGAGAAGATTGATGTCATCCACACTTGTATAGTTAGTGCCATCTTCCACAATAGACTCAATGTGTTCTTTCTTAAACTTTCTCTTCAAGAGATTAAAAAAATATTTAGAACCTTTGTCCCCTCCTTGAATCCAATTCAACTTTGCCCTATGTTTTGCACTTTGGGCTCTTAAGGTTTCAAATTTCCTAAGCTTATGTTTGGTAGTATTCAATACTGAGTTTAACTCCTTATCAAATGGGGCTTCCTATAGCTTCGATTTATAATTTGAATAAGACTTATGGAGGTCCCTCTCCTCCTTCCTCCTTTCCATTGATGCTTTCTTACCATAGATTTGGAAAATCTCTTGACAGGCCTTAAGAAGATTAGTCCAATAGCTGATGGGATTGTTCTGGGCATGTACTGCCTTCATGATAGCTCTAACTGACAAAATGCCTTGCATACAATCTTCATTATCAAGAAACCTTATATTTAGTTTAAAAGGGCTCACCACTTTGGTCTTGGAGCCCAGATTATGTCTAGTAAGGGATATATTTGCACAAATTAGGTGGTGATCAGAAAGGGAGCTTGGTAAGACCTTAACCACATTATCTCCAATTAGGTTCTTGAATTGAAAAAATCTTTGTTAACATACATTCTGTCAAGCATACAGTAGATTATTCTATTACCTACCTGTGCATTACACCAAGTATACTAGATTCCACAGCTTTTACTCTTGGCTCCTTCCAGAGGATCCACCAATTTAAGAGACTTTTTGAAACTGATCCAAAAATACATCTCATTTCCTTTCCACCCTACATTAATACTCCAACCTTATCTTCTCTATTTTCCACCATGTTGAAATCTCCTACCAAAATCCATGGTATCTTGGGGAGATGAATAGAAAGCCATTCCCACATATTGCCCCTTTCTATATGATCATTAAAGGCATATAAAGAACAGATGCCAAATTTCTCACCATTCTTTTCAAAGAAAGACCATGCAACCCTATTGCAGGGAGAAAAACCTAATTGTGTTAGAAACTGTACCCAACAAGGATTGATGAGAATAGCAGTTCCACCTTTACCCTTATTATGCTTAGTATGAATTTTTAAAGAGTCTTTCCATATAAATCTAAGCACAATATCTAATTGGAAATTGGTGGCTTTTAATTCTTTTAACATAAGGAAATCTAGGCCCCTATTCTTATTTACTAAATCCCTTACAATATACTTTCTGTCTAGGGATTCTAATCCCCATACATTCTAGCTTATGAATTTCATTACAAATAGTAGGCTTTAGAACCAAACCATCAGTCATTGAACCAACTCCTTGGAGACACCCATCTTGTCAAAACATTTGGGAAGAATCCCTCCTTTCACTCTTTTGCATTCTACTACTTTCCTTTTCACATACTTTATCTTTTTCCTTTCCCCAACCTCCTTGGGCCAACATTCAATCTCTTCCCCTTCCATCTCTTTTAGGGGGGTCTCTGATTGGGAGGGAAGCCCAATCTCTTGAACCAGCTCTTGCATTTTTTTTGCTAATAACTCTTCTCTATATTTCAACATCACAAGTTGCTATGCATTCTTTTTTTCTGGGATAACCACAAGGGCTCCCCCTTCACTTAGTGAAAATCCTTTTTCTACAAAGCCAAGAGAGACTCCAGCATAAGCCTCAACCAAGCTTTTAGAGATTGAGTTATCCCCCCCCCTGCTATGGAGTTCCTCCAACTTTTTCCATAAAGTCTCCCTCTCAGGTTTACCACAAAAAATAAATGAATGAAGCAAATAAATGTTTTGTTGTGAATAAAATGTTTTATATGACTTAAATAATTAGAAGTTTCAAAAATAGAAAAAAATAATTATTGCTTAAGTCACTACATGATATGTTCCTTATTTGTAGCCAACTTGCTTTAGCAAGGAAATGTTTTATTATTTGTTTTAAAATTATAGTCATGCTTATTAAATTTATGAAGTGTAATCATTAAATTAGTATACAACTCTATTAAAAATTATTGATTATTTGAGGTGTTTTTTATTTTATTTTATTGATTTAATTTTATTTAAATAGTAAGTTTAAATTTTATTTTATTTTTGTGAGTTAACATAATGTGTGAGGTTTTTTTCAAATGTTTCCTTTTAACCTTTTTGAAATTATAATTGGTTGAGATATTTATAATTAAATTTAAAAATGTCTATTACTTAATTGTTTAAAGGCCATATTCAAATTTATAATTAGAGTTGTAAATGATATATTTAGATTTATTTAAATGATGATAATTAAATTTAAAAGGGTCTTTAGACATGCCAAATGTAGATTTTAATATTAACTTAATATTAAAAATTCACTAGGATTGATTATTCCATTAAAATAATTATTCCATTAAAAACATATTAAGGTTTAAGTTTTAGTATTAACTTAGGGTTAATATTTTTAAAGTGAACACAATTTTAGTTAGAAAAAATTAATAAATGAGAAAACAACTCTTATTAATATTTCTATTATTTAGTAAAGGATTGATTATTCAATTAAAAATATATTAAGCTTCAAGTTTTAATATTAACTTAATATTAAAAATATATTAGGGTCAATATTTTTAAGTGAACACAATTTTAGTTAGAAAAGATTAATAAATGAGAAAACAACTCTTATTTATATAAGTGTTAAAAATGGAGTTTTGTTATGCAATTCAATTGTATTATGAAAAATTCACACAACACAATATAAAATACATTACTAATTATGGAAATATTTAAACTACAAGCTTATTAGAATAGTGGTAGGATTAGAATTAGTGGTATATTACATATAGTAGATCTCAACAAAGCACAAAACTCTAAAATAAAAGATATAATAATGGAATAAAGATAAGTAAGCATTTGAAATGACCCAACCCTAAACCTAACCATAGTTCTAATTAAGGTTAAAATTAGGGTTAGGGTTATGATTAGAACTAGGGTTAAGGTTAGGGTTAGGGTTAGAATCAATGTTATGATTAGACTTAGGGTTAGGGTTAGAGTTAGGATTAGGGTTCCTATTAGAATTAGGGTTAGAATTAAGGTGGGTTACTATTAGAATTAGGGTAAGAATTAGAGTTACAATTAGGGTTAGGGTTCAAATTACATTTCAAATAATTCTAATAGTGATTAGGGTTAGGGTTAGGATTAGGGTTCCTATTAGAATTAGGGTTAGGATTGTTGAAAACAAGGTAGATAACTAAGAGGGGGGTGAATCAATTATCTCAAATTACTTTAACTTTCTTTTCTTCTTTAATAATTAGTGCAGCATCAAAACATATAAGCATATGTGATCATAGGAATGGAAATAAAATCAACACACATAACACAAGGTTTTTTATGTGGAAAACCCTGTTAAGGGAAAAACCATGGGGTGACTAACCCAAGATTGTATTATCTGTTAAAAGAATGATGTAGTACAAAATGGCACTTGCCAATTAGGGCTCACTGCCTAAGCACACTGCTCACAAGAGGTACACTGTGTAACGCCCCGCCTTGAACACCTTAGAGAAATTCACATTTAAGCCATATGAAACAGAATTTTTTTTTAAAAAAAAAAGATTAAGTAATGTTAACATAACTAATTACGACATATTCTCTAAGGATTTAAGGCTGCATTACTTTACAAACCAACTAACATAATTTAACATACATCAGTAACTGATCTAAATCCAATGCACAAATAAATAACTTATTCATATTTATTGCATATCATCAAATAACTTAATCTACATGCTTAAATACATAACTGAAATGCTTTCATTACACATAAGTACATCATGACATCATTACATTGCCATTTTCAGACTACATCAGAATTACATACATAATGAATGTTCTGTTACACAAATCTGGTACAAGATTATACACATACATCTTCATCAATTGGTACAAGTACAACTATCTGAAAACTGGGATAAATCTCTTCTGCACATGAACTTGACAAAGAATAACCAATGGATAAGGAAGCTCTTCCACCCGACCATGTGGAACCCTAAGGTCCACCCCCGAGCTAGGAGTTAACATGAGGTCCCAAAGAATGACAATCATGTAGACAAAGACTAACATGAACAAAGAATGACCAAACGCCAATACAACACATGGCAATAACATAAACAGCACAACACAACTTCCAGAGGCAGCACTTAACAAATGTGGAGAGACCAAACAATGAATGCTAGGTTGTAGTAGGGAGAGTGTCATCGCACGGTCCTAGCATGGGTTATCCTGGTAGCCTCTCACTAGGTGTCGGCCCCCATCTATGGTTATCCTGACAGCCTCTCACTAGGTGCCGGCCCCATAGGGTGACACATGCAGAATCGACCTTCCTTTCATGAGGACAAGGAAGTCAATCATGCCGACTAGGCCTTCTCTACCCATCCCTAGTCTAAACAAGCACTACAGGCCATGGGAGAGGAATCCATTAATCTTGTTTAATGTGAAATCTACCCTTAACCCCCTAGTTCATTTTAGGTTATCACTTGATTAATCTACCTCCAACGGGTTATCCTGACTGCCACTTTGGGTGCCAGCCCCACGTTGAAAGCCACTCTCCTTCCCAACACCTAGTAACCCGTAAACATCATAAAAGGCATTATAATAGTACACATACATGTTCACTGCAAGGTATAAACCCTCTTGCATTACAAACGGAATCATAACACTAGTTGTAATCCATTGCCTATAACATTACGACACTTTACTCTTTTACAGATTCCAAGTCTCTCCATATGACAATTACAACAGAACGGATACAAGATAGTCACAACTAGATAAATATCTTATCCCGGGGATATTATATCCACATAAAGCATTAACAACTTTTGACAGTACTACATTCGTAATAGATTGTACTTCATACTCAATTAGAATCACATGTTTTAAACACCACAACACTAGTACACCTATCCACATGTTGGTTGTACTCAAAACATGAAGAACTATGCCTCTGGAATTTGGACCATTGACAATTTACCATATTACGACAACAAGAATTCCTAATTCATACAATTTAGTTCAAGCTCTAGGGTTACACTAAACTTCCTTCTTGTAAATAACAATAGCGAAATACAATAACTCTTTTAACTAAACCAATTGATTTTATGTTTAACACAACAATTATATTAATACACTACAATCAAGATCATCCAATTTCTTTATTTGATTCCTCACTAGCTTTAGATAAATTGAGTGGTTTAATCGACCAAATTTCAACCATCTAATGTATTACTAACCCTAGTTATAATATTTAATTCACTTTTGCCTAAAACGATATTCTGATACCAGATATATACACAACAATGTATTTTATCACATAATTTAATTATACTAACGATGGTATTGTATTAAATTACTATTACATTAGGGCATTTGGCTGTCACCTTTTTCAGTTGAAATAATAGTAATAAAAATAACCATACTATTAATAACATTAACAATAAGAATAACATTAATAATAAAAATAACATTAATAACATTAACAATGAAAATAACATTAATTATTTATCCTTAATCAACTCTAAAATTAACGTCATTTTTACTTTTATAGCGGATGACCTGGTGCAATTGTAATTGGCTATTTAACCATTGAAGTGGATGATATGTAATCAGCCTAACAATTTCTGGCAGCGCCCATTTTCAATGGTAAAAAAAAAAAAAAATGATTATAGTGTAACATGTTTAGGGAAGTTTATTTCTGACTGAAATTTAATGGATTGCAACTCTTAAGATACATCTACCAAAAGGCATTTAGCTAGAGCACAAATAGACAAAAAGAAAATTATCTAAGCTAAATCAAGAACAACATTCCTATCAATTTCATAGGTTTAGGCAGGAGCATCTGGATCCTGTTTATGACTTTCCCAGCAACACCAAGCCCCGTGCTCAGGCTTAAACGACTAGTAGACTTCTTGTTTTGGTGTGCCTTGGGTCCTTGCTCGATTGGCTCTAGTGATCATTCTTCTTCAGCTACAGAATTTTAGTTGATTTTAGGTTATAAGAAGTGTGGTGCAACAAGAAAACCTACATCTAGATGTAATACCCTAAATAGACAGACGTTACTGAAAATCAATTGCAGGTTAAAGTCTGAGTCTTTAGGTTGTGAAAGATCATTGGAAATGAGAAAGAGGACGCTGTAAATACACTAAGGGTGCGGTCTACATAGATAATTTCTTCTAGATGTGCACCCAGCTAAACAAATAGAAATGGAATGATTGCAGGAACACACAGAGGTAAGGCACAGCCTATGGAGATTAAGGGGCGACCATGTCAAAAGCAAGGCAGAAGTTGGAATACATATCAGGTATACTATCTTGGGTGCTGCTGGTGATATCTTATCTTAGATTAAAGCAATAAAATGGAGTATCAACATAATAAAAAACATCAATCTTGTAATATAAAACTCCTGTGCTTCTTAACAGGATTTATAGACAAGAGTACACTGAAATAATTAATGCACAAAGCCTATATTTGGTATATTCTGCAACTAGACGATCATAGTGCATGGGCTTCCTCAGAAAATTAGGAAAGAGTATCTGACAAAAAGAATACAAATATTTAAGATACACTCACCATTTGTCAACTATGGCGCAAGCCCTAAGACACTGACGCCACTTCTCGCAAGGAAAACGTCCAGCACTAAGCAAGTGATCTATTTGAACATGCGGCTATATATGTGCACCCCAACACCATTTAGCAAAGGCAAAAAAAAATGCAGGAGTAATGACAACGTATTTAGCAGGTGTGTTACTAGATCCATCATTTTTGCCAGCGTATAATCCAGCCTGCATGAGGATGTGAACTTTGGAGCTGGAAACAATTTCAATCCACCTAACACCCTATTGCAATACACCTACAGATGGTTTAAATATGAGCATGGTCGACCTTCTTGCCTGAACTGGGCGATCATATTTTATTTATTTAAATATTTATTGTAAATAATATTATATTGAACAATACAAAATTTCTTACAATTTTTTTATTTAACGATTTTATTTCCCCTAAATTAGTAATTTATTTACAACAAGTATATTCAATTATCAACATTTATCTTTTTCCGTATAATGATTCTAATTAAAGCACAACACTACCTTACACACTTAGACACCTTCAGACCTAATTAGACTACAAGGTGCAATATTACCTGACTGCAAGTCATGATCGAATGACAAACAATAACCACAAGGGTAAACTAACGACCAGACAACACTGACTAGGGACCTCACGTTAACTCCAATCAACTAATCCATTGGCGAAGGCACGCTCAGACCTGGTACATCAGGTGGAGTCAGTGCCTAGTACCTGCATCCTGTAGCAATGCACAGTTAAACATAACAAAATATATTTATCCACATGCAGTCCTATAGTGAATGGAAATCGCAGTGGGGTAGGGTACATGAGAGCGAGTAATACGACACTGTTCCATTCACGTTTATGAATAAACAATTAACTATGTTGAACAAGGTATCTGATTACTAGTTATCAACATAAAATGATCAACTGTCTCTCAATCCCATATAGTGAATAACATCAAAACATCTGTAACATCTAATTCATTTATCAAGTTCTAAAGCATAAAATAATAGAATCCAACATTAACATCTGTTATCATAACAATTAGGTCCATAATGAAATAACAATATAACCAGGAATCCATCCTCAAATGATCTAAAATACTGTCATAAAGTCTAATGCTACTAAGCAAACATCAATCTGATAAACGACAAGCTGAGGGGCACTACACACTGCCTACAAGAGACTCACTGTCTAAAAAACTTATAGAAGGTAATCAAGTATTTGAACTAATGAGAGGCATCTACAAATGCAAGAGTCTAGTTCTAGTTAGGCTCAATACATTGATTTGATGCACTTCATTCTTCCTCTATTTTAGTGTTGTTGCTTTGTCACATACTGGACTTGAATTGTTGCTTTCACACTTATCCCTGCTTTTCTTCGTACTTTATTTTATCCCCACTTCACCACACACCCCTACATACTGGAATCCATCTGGTATATATATCCACATAAAAGATTCACATCAAGTTCCTAGTCGGCAACAAGAACACTTCAAGATATTTACAAGTTACTGATCTGTCGGCGGAATCCATGCTTGATTTGTGATGCGTATAAAAAACATGGGCATAAAAGTCTTTAATCATATTGGCCAACAATGTATAATCCCCCAAATAGCTTAATCAACACATTTTACTCATCCGTATTGAAGTCTAATGCTCTGCCGGTCAATTCTTTCTCTGTCTGCTCTGCCTGTCTGGAACCCAACACTCAGATGCTCATATCTTTTTCATGTTTTATCATCGGAGGCTAAATCTCTAGAATATAGTAGTTATGATACCCCTCTTGACTTATTCAAGTCCGCAACTTGCTGAGTTACACCATCTGAGAGATTTGGACCTGATTGTTGAACCTTGTTGCATACTCTGTTCTTGTTCACCAGACCAAAACAATCTTAAGGTATAGGCATACTATGTACTGTGGATGTGTGGAATAGACTTTGTTGCCATCAATGACAACACTGATGAAGCCACACAGTGTCTCTTGCCAACAATCTCCCCCTTTGGCATTGATGGAAACACTTAGTGAAAAATGGCTAAGTGTCACAGTAAACTCCCCCTTGGCTGATGCTTTGTCTTTTGCACTATTTTACCAGGACTCCCCCTTAGTTGGATTCTACATTTTTCACTACTCCTCACTCCCCCTTTGACATCAATGGCAAAGGGCGGAATCCACATACCAAAATTTTGCAAAAAATGTCCTATACATGGGCGTGTAAGTATATATATAAATGTTATACTTACATATACTTAAGTATATCCGCAAAAGTGGCCTTCAACTGTACAAACTCTGTGGTCCAGCTCTGCTTCATCCTATCCAAAATGGAGATGTGACCACTCAACAAAAATGCATATGCTTCTACCCTTCTTAAATCTGTTGGATCATTGGTCCGGGCTGTGGTCTGAGCATCTATCAAAGCCTCATGCATTGCCTCTAATTTAGGGATAATTATCCCTCTAAGTTCACTCATCATGTTTATTATATCCTTCTTTTCTTTGTTCAGCCTCTTTATTTCATTTATGATGACAATGGCCTGGCATTCTTGATTCATTAAAGAGGTAGTAAGGGGATCAAAATTCTTAGATAAACTTGACAATTCACCTTCTTGTTCTTTCACTTTCTTTTCAATGTCCTCTGTTACTTTGGGCCAAGATAAACAAAATTTATATATGTCCCCACCATATTTAAGAGCATTTTCAAGGCTCTTTATTCCAATGTCTAGGGTACTCCTATCATTAGCAATGAGTCCCTGTACTTCAGTGAATCTTTTTCCTAGAAATTTCTTCCAGACCTTTGCTTCTACTCATTTTTCTAGAGATTCAAAGTGAGTGCTAACGGAATTTACCAAAGATTTCAGGTTGCCAGATGGTGAGGCCGAAGGATCCTTTTGGAATGATGGCATGATCTTCTCTAGCATCTTGGATGCCATCTCCAACAGTTCACAGTCTTCCATGTGAGATTTCAAGAGTTTTTCTTTTGCTTTGGCTTGAGCAAAAGATGCTATTTTCATTGTCTGGACTGGAGAGAGAGAGTCAAAATTTAGTGGCCCTTGAAATAGCTTAGGTTCATCTATCTCCATCATTTCTTTGTTCAAGAAGTTCTTCACTACCTCTGCAGTGTCTCTTGCCGGTGATTGAGTTTTCTTTTCTTTTGGGATATCAAAACAGTCAACATTAGTCTCTTCTACTTGTTCTTCTTATTTTCCTCTAACCTCTTCTTCTTGACTTACTTTCTCCTCTTTTATTCCTTCTCCTTCAACTTCAAAATCTAGAATGTCTACAGTGGGATCTGGAGGAGAGATGTCACCTAAGATTACTACTTCATGAACTTCCTCTTCCAGAACAGAGGAATCCAAGTCCTTAGACTTCTCTTCATTTATCTCTTTTGATCCTTCTACATCAAAAGTTTCTTCATTGGTTACATTTAATCCTTCAACATCCATGGTAGAGGGTTCTTCATTTGTTTCCTCTACAATAGGAAGATTGAATCTTTTGAAAGCATTCTGGAGGATGTCTTTTTGTTTCTCTTGCTACTTGGTCGGTTTCTCCAAGCATAAGTTCATTCATTCTTGCCTTATTCCGGAACTCATTCTTACAATCCTTAAAAATCATGTCCATTTGTTTTGGAGTGATAGAAGGATAAAGCTGAATCATTATTTGTTCCTGAATCTCTAGGTATTTTGCCTTTGCATTCTCTTTTCTTAGTTCAAGTACCTTTTCTAGACTCTTGGGAATTAATGATATAATTTCAATGAAAGCTTTATTGTAAATATTCAAGCACCTGACAGTAGCTTCTTCCAAAATCCTCTTGTCAGTATCACTATATTCATCATAGAACTCTGTTATTGGATGCAAGTTCCCATCCATAGTAATTGCCTTAATGATGTCATCAATAGAAAGAGTGGGCTTTTCAACAAATTCTTCTACCTTTTCTTCCTTATTTTTACTGGCAGAGAATTCTCTAGATATTTTCTTCTTCTTCATTTTCTTGATTTCCTCACCAGATTCTGTTTCTTCATCATCTTTAAGACTTGTGTATGACCTTGTGGCTTTGGTCTTCATCCTCTTTTCTCCTTTTCTGGATGTCTTGACTTCCAGTTTGGTGGCCCTTGAGCTTTTAGGAGTGGCAGGTGCAGAGCTCTTGGAAGATCTAGTCCGGGAGGAGGCTTGTACCAGAACATCTCCTTTCTTTTCTTCTTGTTTCTATTTCTTAGCCTTCTCCATTTTCTCTCTATTTGCATCTACTGCCTCTTTAGATAGGCCAAATCTTTTGGCAATTTCCTCAACTACCCTTCTTACTTTCCTCCTTATCTCTAGTTGTCTTAACATGTATTTTTACACTTAGTTCTTGAAAGGTTCCAAACCTTTCTGCCTCAGGGTCCTTAGGCTGGCTCAATAGGTGTTGAATATGTAGCTCCAAGGTTTTCTCATTGACCTCGTATCCCATAGGCATTATCCACATTGTTCTGGGCTCTACTGCCTCCATTAGGCATTGATCAGTGTCAACCATGAAGCACATTGATCCTTGTATTTCTCAACTATGGATTGAGGTATTCTCTCTTTGGCTTGCATCATGCTTTGGAAGTTCTTAAAGTAACCCGAGAGAGCTGTGTTTTGAGCTTTAGCATCACCAACCCCATACATATAATCTCTAATCTGGATTGCAACCGGTTTGTCATTTTGTGAAACCCAACCACTTGTTCCGGGTAGCTTATTCATATAATAGAAGAATAGACACAGTATTAGACAACCATATTTACAGGAATTCTTCTTATCCTTTTTGATCTTCTATAGGTTTTCTAACAGTTGATTTAGGAGAAGTTCACATAGGTCATAATCTGCATCTTCCCTCAACATATGATATGCTGCATAGATTGTTGTCCTAGACACAGAATTCTCCCTACTAGAATGATAGATCTTGTACCCAATTATCATTGAGGCAAACTTGATATCTAGATCTATGATGTCATCTATGGTCATTGCTCTTTTGTCTAACTTAGATCTGGTGGCTTCAGTTACTGTCTAGTTCTTGACAGATTTAAGTGCAGGTAACCCACCAGAAGAATGCAATCCAGTCATTGCCCTGATGGAATTTTTGTTATCTTGAAGGGCCTCATTAACCAGATGAAATTATCATGCATCCTTCTTAGGACATACCAGACCTAATCATCTTCTACAAAATAGGGAAACTGTATGCAATGTCTGAAGTGTTTATCCCAAAGGGCCTTGAATTGACGTTTGAGTTCAAAAATCTCATGTATTAACTATTTGTGATAGATGTCCATCAATTTAGAGTCTCCAAATTCCTCAATTTTGGCATGGATATAGACCCTAACATCTTCTATGTGCAATACCCCATGCAGAATGCTAGAAAATGCGCCTAAAGGATCAACTTATAGAGATTTATAAGGGTGTTTCTTGAATTTCGGATGCGGCCTATCAATGATCTTTACAACCATTAGAGTAGCCATCTTACAAAATATTCAGAGAGAGATTTTTAGAATGGAAGTACCTTTTTACGTTTTAGGGTTTGAAATAGGAGCCGAAACAAATCGCTGGTTGAATTCAATTTTCTAGTTGATCTTTGAGTGAATTTTAGAAACTTCGTTGCAGATCTCTTCTTATCTTCTTTGTGAATGCAAGTGTGCAAATGATGAGTGAAAGAACCCTTTTATTCTTGCACAAACCCTAATTTCCTTTTGTAATAAATGCACAACTTAAGTTATTCGGTTACCCTATTTTAAGAGAGATCTTCTCGAATCATTGTACTAATCTTAGAATCATTGTTAGTGAGGATTGACAATGTATCTTCTTTTCTTCAGTCATGCCATGGGTCCATAGATCAAAGTATTTTAATTCTGAATCATATCAGATCTGTCTATGAAAACCCCGCTTTACTAGATGGCTGTCAAACCGGATCAACTTGAGCAGTTAAACTCTTGCAAAACTCCATGCGGATCTTTCATATTTTTACTGAGGGTTATTTAGATATTTTTCTGAGAGCCCTTTAATCCGCAGCATTCCATGTGCCAAATTTAGGCACTAATTGACTGGCTGGGGGAATTTGTTTTTCTTTGTGACTCTCCCTAATCCAGAGCTCACCTTTTTAGTTTTTGGAAGGAATATTAGCACTAGATTCTGGTGCGGATCCATCCCCAATATTTTATGTACCCTTCTTTACCCAAATCTTGCTCATCTCATTTTGAACTTCATCTCCATTTACTTTACCTTTGCCCTTATCTTGTTTCTGATTATGTTCCACCGGACCTTTTCTATCCTGATTTTTATTTCTGCAGAATTTGGCAATATGATCGGATCTATTGCAATTGTAACAGACAACATTTCTTTGTTTATTTGATTGATATCCTTTTGATCTACATTGATTAACCATATGTCCCATTCTATTGCATGCAAAGCATCTACCATTAAATGAATTATTTATTTGCATATTTCTGCATTCATGAGATTTGTGACCATACCTTTTGCAGTTAAAACATTGTCTGGAGAAGGATGGATTAGTCTTATTCATTCTTTTCCTACACTGAGTTGCTTTATGACCGAAATTGTTGCAATTGAAGGAGTATCCATTGAAGAATGAATATCTTCAAGCATTTGGTTGCCTTACTAGAGGTCTTCTAGGCCTGTTTCTTTGATTTCTTAATCCAAAGCTCTTCTGACTAGATCTGGAGCTTTCACCTTTCTCATATCCCAAGCCACACTTATCATCTACCCTCTTTTGGCTTTCAAGGAGAACTTCAAGTTGGGCTGAGTTTATCTTGAATTTCTCTTTGTATTCATTTGTTGTTTGAAGATCTTTTTTAGGAGTGTCTATCTGATTCTCAAGTTGTTCTTCATTGTCTCTAGCTTCTTCAAGATCTGATTCAAGATGCCTGATTATTCTGTCCATTTTGTGGTAGTCCTTTATTTTCTCCTTGAGGGATTGTTTTAGATTATCTTCAATTTTCCTCTTTTCTTCAATTTCTCGGGTAAATCTCATAACCCCTGATTCCATTTCATGCCTTACCATAATGACTTCTTTTGACAACTTCTCACATAACTTATTTTTCTCATCCAGATCTTCATTATTATTATTGGCTTCACTCTTATTTGCTAATTCTTGAAGTAGTTCCTTTCTCTTTTTCACAGAGATACTAATTTTTTCTTTTAGCTCATTTATGAAATCATCAGCTTGTTTGAGTCTTTCTCTCAAATTATTGACTTCAGAGTGGGATTGTTCAAGGTCATCTACGGCAAACTGAAGTTGTTCCTTTATACTATATATATCCATTGAGATTCCCAGATCTTTCTCAAGCTGTTAGGCTTTTTTCAGAGGAACTTATCTCTGATACCAATTGTTGAAAACAAGGCAGATAACTAAGAGGGGGGGTGAATCAATTATCTCAAATTACTTTAACTTTCTTTTCTTCTTTAATAATTAGTGCAGCATCAAAACATATAAGCATATGTGATCATAGGAACAGAAATAAAATCAACACACATAACACAAGGATTTTATGTGGAAAACCCTATTGAGGGAAAAACCATGGGGTGACTAACCCAAGATTGTATTCTCTGTTAAAAGAATGATGGAGTACAAAATGACACTTGCCAATTAGGGCTCACTGCCTGAACACGCTGCTCACAAGAGGCACACTGCCTACAAGAGACTCATTGTCTGCAAAACTTATAGAAGGTAATTAGGTGTTTGAATTGAGGAGAGGCATCTACAAATGCAAGAGTTTAGTTTTGGTTAGGCTCAATACACTGATCTGATGCACTTCATTCTTCCTCTGTTTTAGTGTTGTTACTTTGTCACATACCGGAATTGAATTGTTGCTTTCACACTTATCCCTGCTTTTCTTCACACTTTATTTTATCCCCACTTCGCCACACACCCTACATACTAGAATCCATCGGGTATATATATCTGCATAAAGGATTCACATCAACTTCCTAGTCGGCAACATGAACACTTCAAGATATTTGCAAGTTACTGATCTGTCGGAAGAATCCATGCTTGATTTGTGATGCATATAAAAAACATGGGCATAGAAGTCTTTAATCATGTCAGGCAACAATGTATAATCCTCCAAATAGCTTGATCAACACCTTTTACTCATCCGGATTGAAGTCTAATACTCTACTGGTTAGTTCTTTCTCTGTCTGCTCTGGCTGTCTGGAACCCAACACTTAGATGCTCATATCTTTTTCACGCTTTATCACTGGAGGCTAAATCTCTGGAATATAGTAGTCATGATACCCCTCTTGACTTATCCAAGTTTGTAACTTGCTAAGTTACACCATTTGAGAGATCCGGACCTGATTGTCAGACCTTGTTGCATACTTTGTTCTTGTTCACTGGACCAAAATAATCTTCCGGTATAGGCATACTATGTATTGCGGATGTGTGGAATAGACTTTGTTGCCATCAATGACAACACTCATGAAGCCACATAGTGTCTCTTGCCAACAAGAATTAGGTGATTTACTATGAGAATTAGGGTAAGAATTAGAGTTACAATTAGGGTTAGGGTTCAAATTAGAGTTAGGGTTAGAGTTTAATTAGGGTTAAGGTTAGTATTAAGGTTAGGGTTAGGATTTGAATTATAGTCAAGCACAGGGTTAGAGTTAGGGTTAGGGTTAAAAATTAGAACTAGGTTTAGGGTTAGAATAAGGGTTAGGGTTAGAATTAGGGTTATTGTTAGATTTAAAATTAGGGTTATAGTTAGGGTAGAATCAGGGTTATGATTCGAATTAGAATTAGGGTTAGGGTTAGAATTAAGGTGGGTTACTATTAGAATTTGGGTAAGAATTAGAGTTAGGGTAAGCATTAGATTTACAGTTAGGGTTAGGGTTAGGGCTAGAGTTAGGGTTAGAATTCAAGTTAGAGTTAGTGTTAAAATCATAATTAGAATTAGGATTAAGGAAAGGGTTAGAATTATGGTTATTGTTAGATTTAATATTAGGGTTATAGTTAGGGTAGAATCAGGGTTATGATTAAATTAGGGTTAGGGTTAGAGTTAGAGTTAGGGTTAAGGCTCCTATTTGAATTAGGGTTCGAATTAGAGTTACGGTTAGAGTTGAATTAGGGTTAAGGTTAATATTAAGGTTAGGGTTAGGTTTTAAACTATAGTCAGGCTTAGGGTTAGAGTTAGGGTTAGGTTTAAAATTGGGATTAGGGTTAAGGTTAGGATTATAATTAGGGTTGGGATAAGAGTTAGGGTTAGAATTAGGGTTACAACTATAATTAGGGTTAATGTTAGAATTAAAGTTAGGGTTAGGGTTATAATAAGGGTTAAGTTTAGTAGTAAGGTTAGGGATAGGGTTTCAATTAGGATCAACCTTAGGGTTAAAATTAGAGCTATGTTTAGGGTTAGAATACAGGTTAGAGTTAGGGTTAGAGTTAGGGTTAGGGTTAGATTTATGGTTAGGATTACAATTAGAATTAGGGTTACAGTTTGAAAAGGGTGACAATTAGAAGCAAAATTAGAGTCAAAACTAGGGTTAGCATTATAATAAGGGTTAGGGTTAGGGTGAGATTTAGGGTTATGATTAGAATTAAGGTTTGGATTACAATTATGATCAGGATTACAATTACATTTAGGGTTACAATTACAGTCAGGATTACAATTCTTATTCAAACCCTAATTTAAGCATAACCCTAATTCTAACCCAAACCTTAATTACAATAATAATACTCAATCTAACCCTAATTATAAATCTAACCCTATTTATAATCCTCAACCTAACTATATCCCTAAACAAAACCCTAATTATAATCTAACATTGGTTCTGACAGTAACCCAAACCCTATTTATAATCATAACCATTAACCTAAAACTAACTCTATATCTAACCCTATTCTAACCATAACCATAAGATTACAATTAGCATTGATTTAGAAGCCTAACCCTATATCTAACCCCATTTATAAGCCTAATACTAACCCAATCCCTAAACAAAACCCTAATTCTAAATATGACCTTCATTCAAACCCTAACCATACATGGAACCCTAACCATAATTTGGTACATGTATAATTAGGATTAGGGTTAGAATTATAATTAGAATTCATGTTATAATTTAAAGAAGGACGACAATTAAAATGAGAATTAAGGTCAAAACTAGGGTTAGGTTTATAATAAGGGTTAGGGTTAGGGTGACATTTACGGTTACAATTAGAATTAAGGTTCAAGTTAGGGTTAAGGCTAGGTTTGATTAGGGTTATAATTAGGGTTGGGGTTAGGGTTAGGGTTATAAGTATAATTAGGGGTACTAAATTAGGCTAAGCATTAGAGTTACCGTTAGGGTTAGGGTAGGGGCTAGAGTTAGGGTTAGAATTCAGGTTAGGGATAGTGTTAAAATCATAGTTAGAATTAAGATTAAGGTAAGTGTTAGCATTAGGGTTATTGTTAGAATTGAAATTAGAATAGAATTAGGGTTATGATTAGAATTAGGGTTAGGGTTAGGGTTAGAGTTAGGATTAGGGTTCCTATTAGAATTAGGGTTAGAATCAAGGTGGAATACTATTAGGATTAGGGTAAGAATTAGGGTTAATGTTAGAATCGGGGTAGGATTATAATTAAGTTTAGGGTTGGAATTGAGGTTAGGGTTAGAGTTAAAATTAGGGTTACTAAATTAGGGTAAGCATTAGAGTTACAATTAGGGTTAGGGTTAGGGTTAGGGTTATGTTTAAGGCTAGAGTTAGGGTTAGAGTTAGGGTTAGAGTTAGGATTAGAATTAGGGTTAATGTTGGAATCAGGTTAGGGTTATAATTAGGGTTAGGGTTGGAATTGAGGTTAGGGTACGAGTTAGAATTAGGGTTACTAAATTATGGTTAGCTTGTTTCAGCTAGAGTTAGGTTTAAAATTTAGGTTAGGGTTAGATTAAATTAATAGTTAGAATTAGGATTAGGGTTAGAATTAAGGTTAGGGTTAGGGTTACAATTAGGGTTAAGTTTAGTATTAAGGTTGGGGTTAGGGTTTAGGTTCAGGCTTAGGGTTAGAATTGGGGTTAGGGTTAGAATTAGAATTAGGGTTACTAAATTAAGGTAAGCATTAGAGCTACAATTAGGGTTAGGTTTAGGGCTAGAGTTAGGGTTACATTTACAATTACAAGTAGAGTTAGGGTTAGGTGTAATGCCCACCCTAGTGTGTGCCTTGTGTGCTTTTGATTCATGTGTTATATGTTGTTCTGAGTGTTTATCATTGTATCATTTGATTATTATGCTTTGATGCATTGCACCGAACTTGTCGATGAGGTCTATGGTGCCATTGAGGGGTTCTAAGGGTGTGTTCTACATGACCATTAAGCTGTTTCCAATGATGTTTTGCTTTATTATTTGGCTTTCCAACTATTAATTATGAATTGCATACATTGTGTTCATGTGTGTTAGATTATTGTAGTGCTTCAACTTCATTGTTTTCAATTGTGTAATATGTTGGATGGATGTGATGTCTTCAGTATGATTGTGTTAGATGATTTATGCATATATGATTTTATGATGTCGATTGATTATCGACCCATGTTTATGGTGCTTATGCAATATTATGCCACATTGGGTATTATGATGTGCTTCATCTAATGTCCTGTGTGAAATCTTGGGGCATTACACCTAGTATCAGAGCCCATGTTGCAACATTGGGAGCTCTGGGGTGTGTTCTTCTCGACTCATTCGAGCATGTGTGGGGTCCTTGTGTGTTTATGTGCTATGAGTAGCATGTGCTTTCTTTCAACATTTATTCCTTGTATGATTGTGTTTGAGTGACCTCTGTAGGGTCATGTTCATGCTTCTGTGACCACTTTTGATAGTGGAGTTATGGGAACCTTTGTGTGAAAGGAAATACCTTTTTCTTGAGTGTGATTGAACCTGGTTGACTCTTTTAAGAGCTATGCATTTCCTTAATGATTTTCTTTGAGGGATGAGTTGACTCCTTCATATTATGTAATTCTGCATCTTGTGAGACTATGTCATGTTTTGGGACATTTTGGTGCATTGAAATCTATGCCACTTATTTCTCTATTTTTGAAAACCTAAAAATTGATTTATATGCATTTCCTTGATGTTTTAGTTTGTGGGATTAGTTGTCTCCCAATTAGAATGGTATTTTGCATCTTTTGAGAATATGTTGTGTTTTTGTCAAAATTGTGATTTTGTCACCTCAGAATCCGTGCCATGCCCAATTGGTCAAATTTGTGCTATGGGTGTTTAGGAAGAGGTCTAGGGGTAGGAAAGGAGTGGCTTCCATTGTGCACCATGACCCAAAGAGGTCATTGGAATTTATCGAATGGAAGTTTTAATCAAGAATAACATTTAAACACATTGGGTGATAAAATTTAATAATAAGATCATCTACACCAAACTACATGTGCTGGTGAAGTGTCCACCTTGCTTGGGTTTGGGTGTAAAGAGCAATCTTTGGTGTAGTGTCCGGTTGCTATGAGGAGGTTATGCCCTTATGTTCTACCGCGAGGTGAGTATTGCCCTCATTTGACAATCCTTGTCCTAACTACCTAGGTCTCTCTTCCTTCTTCCACTGTTAGAGTTTGACTCGATGTGTGATGTTTACCTTGTGATTGCATGTGCATTGTGATGCCTAATTTATGCTTGTATGTGTCTATGATGGACTATGAATTGTGCTTTGTTTGGCGTGCATTAAAGGTGTGATTATTTCCCTTATGCTTGAATGTTGTGATGTCACTTTATTATGTTTGGCAAGTGTGCCATGTATTGTTTATATGCATTGTATTGGTGATGTTTACCATGTGTTGTTTATATACATTGTATTGGTAGTTGTGCCATGTGTGTTGTGTGCATCGATTGGCATGTATGCCATATGTTTCTATGTATACCTTGGATGTGTGAGATGCTCTTAGCAGGTTTGCCATGATCACCTTCTTCGTAACTCGTGGGTTGCCTAGAGTTGCGTAGACATCTATTGCACTCAACGATGGCAATATGGTTGGGAGGTGAGCAATATTTCCCCATTGGTCCTTCATGATGATCTTTAGGTGCTGGATGGATTCCTTGATCTTTTTATAGGTGGTTTACCTTGTGCTTTGTACCTTGTTGCACCTTGGAGAGCATGTTGGTTTTGGGGGGTTTATGCACTTGTATTTTATTATTATTGATTATTGTAACCTTTGTAATATAGGTCTTTTGAGACCCTTGTAATAAAATGTAATTAACACTTTGAGTTGATTTATGATGTTGGCTATGATTCATCTATGTTTAGGATGAAGCCCTTCAAATATTGTAATTATTGGATATCGTCTTGTATTTTTCCATGGCTCGGATTGTGAGGACGTTGGCATGTTTTGATAGATTTTACATGTTAGAATCTAGCTATGTTAGCATGTTTAGACTTAGTTACTTGATGTTGTATTTGATGTTTATGGATATGTTTAGGTTGGATCGTATTCATCCCACATAGGTGGTGAGGATTGTATCTTTGATTTTGGCATGTGTCAGCATTGGTGTCGAACATGTGTATCCTTTTGTATCGCTTTTGTCCTTTTTGGCATGTTGACATTTTTGGTTCAACACCTTAATGTTTTTTGTTAAAATGAATTCTCTTTGGCATCGATTACTATTTTTAGCCTCGTAGGTGGTTTGGTGTCATTTCCATGATGTGATATGCATTCTTGGATTATTCCCTCTTTTGCATTGGGATGTGTGCCTTTACATGAGTTTGACTAGTGACCATTCTAGTTGGTTGAGGAATCGCACCTCCTAGTTGGACTATCCCATGGGTGAGCGTTACCCTTGTGTTTGGGATGCCTTGTGTCATCATGGAATAAACTGAGGTGGATGTCACCCTCATCCTACTCCATGTGTTCATGTGGGAGCAAGGTCGTGGACATGTATCTGATCCTCGTCATGGAGTGAGTTCCACCTCTCTCTTGGTCATCGTGGTGAGTTGTCACATGATGGGTGAAGTCTTCTACTTGTGCCACCTTGCATTGTGCAATGGTGATGTCTTTTTAGGTGTTGTTGTACATGTTGCAACACCTTGTGTGTGCATGAGTGCAATGCGACATGTAAATGTTCCACTTGCAAATGCAAAAAAATTGCTAGTTCGGTGTTTGTTTGGCTAATGTCCTATGTGAAAGCTTGGGGCATTACATTAGGGTTAGGGTTAGGGTTTCCAACATGTTATGGTTTCCAATAGGTTATGGTTTCTAATGTGTTGCAAATCACAATCATAACCCGTTGGAAACCATAATGTGTTGGAAATCATAACCAGTTAGAAACCATAACTTGATGGAAACCATAACCTGATGGAAATCATAATCTGCTGGAAACCATAACGTGTAAGAAATCATAAGTTGTTAGAAATCATAACATGTTGGAAATCATAAATAGTATGATTTCCAACGACTTATGATTTCCCAACAAGTTATGGTTTCCATCAAGTTATGGTTTCCAACTGGTTATGATTTCCAACATGTTATGGTTTCAAACAGGTATGGTTTCCAATGGGTTGGAAATCATAAAATAGTTGGCAATCAGAAACCATAACGTGTTGGAAATCATAACAAGTTGGAAACCATAACTTGATGGAAATCATAATCTGTTGGAAACCATAACACATAGGAAATCATGTTGTTGGAAATCATAACGTGTGATTTCCAGCTCGTTAGGATTTCCAATGACTTATGATTTCCTGCACATTATGATTTCCAACAAGTTATGATTTTCAGCATGTTATAGTTTCCAACTCGTTATGATTTCAAACTTGTTATGATTTCCAACACGTTATAATTATACATTATTTATATAATATTAGAATTATGGTTTTTATCTAATTAGGGTTATGGTTATGTTCATAGAAATATATGCTAAATGTAATGCTAGCACAACTCAAGTCATAATTAAAGTCAGATTTAGATACAGAATTAGGGTTAGATATAGAATTATGATTACAATAATTCTAATTCTATCCCTAACCCTGACTTTATTATTTTAACCCTAACCCCTATCTTAATTCTAACCCTAACCCTAATTCTAACCCCAACCTTAATTCTAACCCTAACCCAAATTCTAACCTCAACCCTAATTCTAAACTTAACCCTATATAATTCTAATCATAATTCTAACCCTAATTCTTTCCCTAACTATAATACTAAGCCTAGCCATAATTCCAACCCTAATCAAAATACTAATTCAAGTTGTAATTGTAATTGTAACCATAACCCTTACATGTATCCTAACACCAATGCTATCCCTAACCCTAATTCTAAATCTAACCCTTTGTACCTCTTAAAGATGTATATAATTAAATATATCCTCATAATCGTAACCCTAAATATATTGTATTCAACTTATATAGTTTAGTTAAGTATAGGCATACCACTTAACAATTAAAGAAATTATTAAAAATTATTAATTATAATTTTTAAATTTAGATATATATTTTTTTGTATTTTTTAAGTATAATTTAAAGAAATTATAAAAAATATATTAATTTATTGATAAATAATTTGGATTAGGGTTTAAAATAATTATGGTTTATAATAATTCTATAAATATAGATATAATATCATTATATTTAATAATATAATACGACATTAATTATATTAATGTCTTATTATACGATATAATTATATATTAATTTAATTAAAGGGTTAGGGTTAGTGTTATGGTTATGATTATGCTTGTCCTCAGAATGCCACTAGCATATTTATATTAAATATAATATATCTAAAGTATGCCGAGAGATATCCTAGGCGCCTAATGTTAGGATTAGTAATTAAAAAAGTAGGCACCTTGAGAAGGATATCTCTGGGCGTACTTTAGATATATTATATTTAATATAAATATGCTAGTATAAGTTTACATAGAAATTTTGGAATCTTTCAGCTCCCATTAGTGCTGTGAATGTAATTATGTAGGAATTTCAGCGTAATTAATAATATTTATATTTAAAAAAATATATCTAAATATTGAGAGAGATATCTTCTCAAGTTTTGTCCATGCTTTTCTAGTTTTTAATAGCTTTTCTAATTTTTTTAAAAATTTCATGCTTTTTTGGTTTTTCATAGCTTTTCTAATATATTTTTTAAAATTTTCTCCACCTTTTAAAAAAAAATTTCAATTAATTCATATTTTTTTTAAAATTTTTCTCCACATTTCTTGCTTCAACCATTTCTAATTTCTTTTTTTTTTTGTACTTTTTTTTTTTTACTTTCATTTTTTTCTAATTTCATTTTTGGTTTTTTTTTGCTATATATATTTACATAGAAAAATATGCATGTGACTTGATACCTTTGCTTCTTTTTTTTTTTTTTGTTTTTTTCTTCTAAATCTTATCCCCTTAATTCCTTTGCTTCTTTTTTTTTTTTGTTTTTTTCTTCTAAATCTAATCCCCTTAATTTTTTATATAAATAAATAATTCTTTTTTTTTTTGACCGGCGATGCTGGTGCAACACGCCTTCCGGCTCCACGCGAATCCTTTTGCCCGAAGCAATGAATTGGTGAGGCCACAACTGGGGGACCTCATCCCCTAGGAAGAACACTTCAAACCCACGAGCTCATTGGCCCAGCGAAGGTGTGAAGCCTTGCGAGCTCGTTGGCCCAGCGGGGGTTTGAAATCTGGTGGCCACCACTACAACCGAGCGACTTAACCACCGAACCATGCCATCATCGGCATAAATAAATAATTCTTTATTCATACTTTGTTTTTTTATTTCTTTTACATCATTAAAAAAAAAAACTACACATTAAAATAACTGCTTAAAATAAATAGAAAAATAAAATATGGATGGAGTGACTAGCTCCACAAATATCTCCTAAAAACAATTGAGCAGTGGCAAGTTAGCCAACAGCTCTTAAGGTTATGAAAATTAGTGACCGGAAAAATTAGGTAGTTATTTTTTGAAAGAAGAATTTTTAGATATTTTTTTGGGTTTCTATTTTCGTCTATGATTTAAAGCAGTTTTGAAGCATGCATGAAGGATTTTTGATGTACCTTTCTGTTATAAAATTCTTTTTCCTACGATCTTTCCAAGTACACTGAACCGACTACCGAGCCTCCCATTTCAACTTTTGGGAATCTTGCATTTCAAGTCGGGTGGACATTCCAAATTTTTATTTTGAGCCATTCTTAAAGTAGCGGCGCTTGGTTTTCTGTTGTATACCAGACCTGAAGGGAAAGAAGGAAAGTAAGAAAGGCGATGGAATTAGAAAGAAATGTGGAGGTGGGGAAAGGCGGCGAAGAAGAGGAGGAGAATTCGCCAGTGGAGGAAGTGGCCTACACTGTGAGGACACACGACGATCCAACAATGCCAGTATGGACTTTTCGCATGTGGCTTTTGGGGCTGCTGTCATGCATAACACTGGCTTTTTTGAATCAATTCTTTGGATACAGAAGGGAACCTCTGGTCATTACACAGATATCAGTGCAGGTGATAGCGCTTCCCATTGGACGCTTCATGGCTTCGGTTCTGCCCACTACAAAATACAGAGTGCCTCACTTGGGACACTTGTCGTTGAATCCGGGTCCTTTCAATATGAAAGAGCATGTTCTCATTACAATCTTTGCAAGCGCAGGCGCTGCGTTTAACAATGGGTCTGCCTACGCTCTGGGGATTGTCAATATCGTCAAGGCCTTTTACCACAGAGATATATCGGTTGTGGCTAGTTGGCTCCTCATCATCACCACACAGGTAAATCTACTCTAAATTTCTGAATTCTTTCATGTTTTTTGCAATATGGTTTCTTGAAAGTCCTTGGTGTAATGCAGGTTTTGGGCTATGGATGGGCTGGGCTTCTTAGAAAGTACGTTGTAGAGCCTGCACATATGTGGTGGCCTTCCACAATGGCTCAGGTGTCTCTCTTCAGGTGGTTTAGTTGAAAGTTAATGTTTGTTGCATACATCTTGATGACTATTAATTATCATTGAAGTGGGGTGTGATTTCTATTAAGTTCAAGATATTCTCATCCTTTTCTAGTTGGCGGAGAGGGGAATTCACATCGCTTGAATGGGTGTTGACAGGGCACTGCACGAGAAGCACAATGGAAAGGGCATCTCTCGTGGGAAGTTCTTCTTTATTGCAATGACATGCAGCTTTTGTTATTACGTATTTCCTGGGTATCTATTTTCCACCTTGTCGAGCATATCATGGGTTTGTTGGATTTGGTCTCGTTCAGTGACAGCACAGCAGATCGGATCTGGATTGAAGGGGCTGGGACTGGGTGCCATTGCTTTGGATTGGAGCACAATAGCATCATTCCTCATGAGTCCTTTGGTTTCTCCGTTCTTTGTTATTGTAAATGTGTTAGTCGGCTTTTTGTTTGTGGTATACTTTGTTATGCCTCTGGCTTACTGGGGGAGTAATACATACAACGCCAAGAACTTTCCTATTTACAGTTCACACTTATTCAATGCTCGAGGCCAAAACTACAATATTACTGCTATTGTGAACAATCAATTTGAGCTGGATGAGGCGGCCTACGAGGAAAATGGTCAGATACATTTGAGCTTGTTTTTCGCTTTGACCTATGGATTTGGTTTTGCAACCATAGCTTCCACAATTACTCATGTTTCTCTTTTCTATGGAAGGTACGTTTTGCATAAAGAGGATTTTATCGTTGTCTCTTTTTAAGGGTACCCAATACTTTGCTTTTGATTTTTGACACCGTAATGTTTGTTTTTTGTTTTGATGTCCATTGTTCAGGGAAATATGGCAACGGGCCACAGCATCTAGAAGCAGTCCACCTGATATCCATACTAAATTGATGAGCAAGTACGAAGACATCCCACAATGGTGGTTCTATTCGCTTCTGACTGTTACTTTCGCTGTTTCCATTGTACTGTGCGAAGTTTACAAGGAACAGGTGCAGCTTCCTTGGTGGGGTTTAGTCTTTGCTTGCATTTTAGCATCATTATTCACTTTACCCATAAGTGTTATAACTGCCACCACTAACCAGGTAAACTGAAATATATTTAGGAAGAATGTTTATGGTTGTTAATTTGTTGTATATTCTTTAAATGCATAAATGATCCTAATTTAAGTTATTGTACAGACACCAGGGCTGAACATCATTACAGAATACATAATGGGATATATTCTTCCTGGAAAGCCCATAGCTAATGTTTGCTTCAAGGTTTATGGATACATTAGTATGACGCAGGCGATTTCATTCTTGTCAGACTTCAAGTTGGGGCATTATATGAAAATCCCACCTCGCTCCATGTTTCTTGTGCAGGTATGTTATGTAACATCCTCTTCTTTACAGTGGAATATCATATTCACCAAGGAATAGTAGTTTTAGTAGTTTTATCTCTGACAAGTTACAAACAAGTAGTTGTAGGGCATGGGTTTTAGTAGTGATGACATTATAATACGCTTGTCTGTTAAAATGTAGTGTATAGGCACAGTAGTGGCTGGAACAGTGAACCTGGGAGTTGCATGGTGGTTGCTGGAGTCCATAGAGAACATATGCCAGGAGTCTCTTCTCCCTCCGGACAGCCCCTGGATATGCCCAGGTGACCAAGTATTTTTTGATGCTTCAGTCGTATGGGGTCTAGTGGGTCCCAGAAGAATATTTGGCACACTAGGAGTTTATCCCCAGCTGAACTGGTTCTTCTTAGGGGGAGCAGTTGCTCCCATAATCGTCTGGCTGTTGCATAAAGCCTTACCAACTATGACATGGATTCCTCTCATCAATATGCCAGTGTTGTTGGGATCAACGGCTATGATGCCTCCAGCGACTAGTGTGAACTATACATCGTGGATCATCGTGGGAACCATCTTCAATTTCTATATCTTCCGCTACAGAAAGGCGTGGTGGCAACGCTACAACTATGTGCTGTCGGCAGCCCTAGATGCAGGGGTGGCGTTCATGGGAGTATTTTTGTACTTTACATTGGGCATTGAAAAAAAAGGCGTGGCCTGGTGGGGTACAGATGGTGAGCACTGCCCTTTAGCCACCTGCCCTACTGCAAAGGGCATCAATGTTGATGGATGCCCTGTATTTTGAATCCCAATCCCTTCTGCTTCATATTATTAAATGGGTATGTCCATAAGTATTTATAAATTAGTAAGCCTAAGCTTTGTATTTATTGTAAATAAATCTTTAAACATGAATCTTGGATCTTTGTGTTTTTATTTTTTATTTATATTATGTCAGTTTGAGTTTATTTTAACTGATCTCTATGTTTACTTATTGACTAGTAAGAATGGTATGGAGTATTAAGATATGCTTATTTTAATACATAGTTAAATTTTTAAATTTCTAATTTTTCAATGTATATTATTTTTTTTGTTTTCTCATCATAAATTGTAAAAATAGGTTTTTCAATATTTTTGAATTAAAGACTCTGAGTTATATAGGAAACTTAGAGCATTTAACTATTTTTTATCAAATGATGTGATTTTAACGGTTATTGATTTATTATACTAAATAATAGACAAAGGTTTATTCCATAAAAGTTTAATCATATGAAAAATGTATTATTTTCTTTACAAAATTGCCTCTCTTTGAACACAACTAATTCATCACAAATTCAGTAAATGCTTTTAAATGCACTTGTGCACTGAAATAGAAAATAATTTTAGATTTGCTTATAGATCCTTCACTTAAAAGAACAAACACACTTAATAGTCTGATAGTCTAATTTGATTATTGAATTATTTCCAATTGAAAGTTCTTGTAAGTGTTCATCTTTTTGCTTTCTTACTCCAAATGGACTGCCCCTCATGTGTGCATATCTTTGGTATGCGAAAGTGGGGCAAATATAAATATGTGCAAGACAATGTACCATTGATACAACTATGAATGTGAGTCCATGGCTATCAACATTGCCAATGTCAATTATTGCTCTTTCAATATTAAGTACTTATGATTTATGGATTGTCAAGACCCATGCCATTTTAAGGGGAAGCTAGTGTCACCCACCTTGAGTTGTTAGGATGATTGACACATGCTTTGATTGGGTGTGGTCCCAAGGTGGTCCTATGTAATGTTTGAATTTTACCACAACAAATAGGGGAATATCTACTGGGTTGTTCTCACTCTTATATACAATCACTTGAACTTGTCCAAGTGCACCATTAACAAGACCTACTTCTACCCACAAATTTGAACTAAGCATAACTTGTTACTCAACACATAAGAGAACCTTCACATCAAGTTGTTCATCCTCTAGATTTTTACAATATGTTCTCCTTCATTGCTCTACGTTGCATCTTGCAACAATCACTCCTCATAATTTTAGCAAATGTGTATATTATGCAATGGAACCAAATCATTTGTTGCAAACAAATGTATTGAGGACTAAAATCTAAGGAAAGAATTAGAACATGACATTAGAAGCTCCAAGTTGACCAATGTTGGCTCTACATTTCTTATATTTGAAAGTGGTCTAAGAAAAGAAAATTGTGCTAGTTCTTCACAATGTTGATAGAAGATTTTGTTTAATGCAACTATTCTATGAAAGCTATGTAACCAAAGTGTTGTCTCATAGGATGCACCAATGTATACATCAAAATATCTTTCATTGATGGTAGTTGACCTAGATCACCAAAGAGGATCATGGAGTGATCACTAAATAGAACTTGATTGTGACTAAGAGATTCTTGATGCAACCTACTACCAATGCATTCTAGTAGCCTAGACTCGAAAAAGATCATCTCATCAATGAGAACATAGCAAATAAAATACATGTTGTCTTGGAATGTTCTTAATATCTACCCCTTTAGAGGATTCATCTCTTTTATTGAGATGTAAAGGCCTAAATATATGGTTGATACAATTATGTTGAAAACTACTATGCCAATTGGTGTCAGCAACAATAATGATTTTTTGTCATGTGGTACTTTTCTTGAAAGGGAAAAATATATGTTGTAAATCAAGTATAATTTTCCAATACTTGCAATTTCTTAAATGGTCATTTTAAGTGTGGTTCCATTCCCATGCTATTAGAGCATGCGATACAATTATATATCAGAGGCTTTGCATTGTCCACTTGACAAATGATTTGGTGTGATGCATGAAGTCATCTCAACATGTGGGAGATTGTGTGTTTAATGAATAGAGTCTATGAAATCAATCGCTAATAACTACAAGAATAGACTAATGACAGGGACATCACAATTATGGCTATAGTCAAATTCACATTGACCAAGCATATCAATTTTATTTAGTTGAACAACCACACCTAGGTAGAGTCCTAAAAGGACTTTCCATTATTTAGGATTGTGTTGTTGCATTGCATTTTTTCTATCACACAAAAACTCATCATCATTATTGCTAGATGAAGCTAAGGGTGTACAATCTACGTGTCATGGATGGTAACTACTAGCTATTCTCTCCCAATGTTATCCACTGTCTTTCTTTGATGATATAATGTGTATAGAATGTTGTGGAAGGGTTGATATAAGAATAATTCACTCAAGTAGAAATATTTGAAATCATTAGTCCCTTTGGCAAGAATGGTGGTGTGGTGAACTAATACTTGAACAATAGGTAGAATATCATGTTCCTTCCACTTGTTGTCTTTGTGTGATGCTACAAACATAAACCTTTTTGCTACTTGAATAAGTGGCATTATTTCTAGTTCTAAAGGTCAACCCATGTATACATTAATGAATCTTGAATTTGGAACATTATCATCATTAGAGGCAAGGACACGTTATTTGTTTCCTTGTTCATAATCTAAGAAATAAATGATTTGTTGCATAAATTAAGGAGTAGTTTACTAGTAAGTTGTAAGACTCTTGGGCATTGATATCATGATCAACAATTGTCTTAGTGAGGAACTTGTGAAGAGTAGATGGAGTTGGGCTTTCAAGCCTAGTGTTAGTTGATAGGTGAGTTTGCATATTGTGGTAGGTCTCAAACTTGCACTAGATTTTTGGTGTATATTTTGTGATGTAGTTAAGCATTGCATGGCTTGATATAGCAAGTTGGTAGTCAACATTATCCATCCAAATGGAGAGAATTGTGGGGTTGTAGATGTTTAGTCTATCATCATTATGAGTAGGCAAGTATTTGGGTTGGTAGTTCTCAACAATTTTTAAAGATGATTTTGCTTACAAGTCCCAAGGTACTTTGTAACAACATGTTGATGGTGATCCTTTCCTTTTTAGACAAGTTTGTTTATTGCATTTGGTATGCCATTATACATGATCGAGTAGCTCATTGTAGTTAGTGAAGCTGTCTATTGTATCAATAATTTTGTGTGCACCAAGGAGGGGTTATCAAGGATGGAGTGGTGCAAATTTTGATTTATTTGCTCATTGTTGTATAGGTTTCATGTGATAAAAAAGCTATTGATGTAGGACCTATTACATATTTGACTAATTATTCTTATTTCTCTTTGACTTTCTTGTTGATGGGCTCTAAGAACACTCTCCTTGGTTTAGTAGACCCTAAAGTGAATGGGAGCTACTCACTCTTGCTAATTGGCCTTTTAGTTTTCATAGTCCAATAATGATTCCTACCATTTTATCTAGGTTGATATTCATCCCATGGCTTGGATATTGAGTGTTTATTCTAGGAAAGTCAAGATATAACTTTGAGAGCCAACATATGGTTTGCAATAAATTATTTTGGGCCTTTCTATATGTTTAGCTATAGCCTACAAATAATAGATGATGATGAAGTATAGTATGTTCTTCAAAGATACATTTAGCATCACTTGGTAGCTTCTTATTGGTTGGATGGTATGTATGTGGGTGCCCACATGGGTCCATCTATAGTATGTTCTTCAAAGATACATTTAGCATCACTTGGTAGCTTCTTATTGGTTGGAAGGTAGGTATGTGGGTGCCCACATGGGTCCACATCATAATAAACATAGTGGGCACATCAAGCCAATGACATGAACCACATTGGCCCAGCATTGGGGAATGTAATAATGCATATTTTATCCCTCACCAAGCTACAACCAAAAGGAAATGAGCACACCACACTTTACTTTTTCCACAGGGCCCACTAAACAAGATGCATATTAGATGGCATGTATTAATAGTTGAAGATTGAAGACTAGGGATGAAATGCACTAGCTGAAAGGAAGTAGAGATGCATAATATGATTCCTACACTAATATATGAGAGGAGATATGTACAAAAATAAAACTAATCACACAGTTATAAGGAAATAAACTCAAAAGAAATATACCATAACAAAGTGATATACACACGGAAAACCCTTTTGAGAGAAAAACCTCACACTCTAAAGGAACTTAATGTATCATTAAGTAATCAAAGGTTACAATACACTTGCAAAGTAGATAAGCCTTTATAGGAGTTTCACCAACTAGAGATATGGACTAATTTTGGTAGCATAACAATACCTACAAAACTCACTACTTAAATCTCCATCTCAAGAAACTAATATATAGGAGAGACAATACATGGAAACATCAAATGGTAAATAGGAAAACATGATCTAAAACCACCCAAAAATATGTTGCCTAAATCCTTAGTTAGAAATCCAACACCCAAATCCCAAGATGAGTGCACAAGATAAAAATACCATATTCCACCCACTTGTCATAAAATTGTCATGATCCACTCACTAACTTGGGTGCTCTATTTTAACTCCATTATCTCCATCCAAAGATTCCTTGCAATGTGTCATAACATGCATCATAAGTTGCTCAACAAGTGTAAATCCTTACAGCTCTTTTATGTTTCATAGATGTTTTTATATTTCTAAGGCAAGAGGACCAACTTCTAGAGGTCATAAATTTTGATTTGAGAGGCTGATTAGGCCTATTTTTTTTAAGTTGTAAAGATTGAAGAGGTTCATGTCGCAATAAATAGAGTATATCATTGATTGGTACATCAATGATGAGGAGTACACCTAGATCAAAGTTTCTAGGTGCACTTTGGAACCACTTCCCCATTATGTAAGCGATAAGATCCTACTATTGGAATTTGCTAGACAAGCCTTGCCTGTGCACAAGAAGTATGGTGAGGGAAAGCACATGAATTATCCCATTGAATTTCTAATGATGATTGGCCCTACTATTTTAAAGGGTCCTATCCTCTAAACTCCTGTCCTTTCAATAAATTGATGTCAAACAACCTAAAAAAATTATTTTATCCAAAGATGACCTCTATAGCCCTAAACTTGAGTTTTTCTATTCTATAGCTTGACAAATTGCACTTTTTGTAATCTTAACATTAGGAACAAGGGTGAGATGCCTTTCCTTGCATACTCCCACTTTTTGAACAACTTGGAAGAGTAAATGGATTACTATAAAAGAGGAACCATTGTGAATTAGCTAAGATGTATTAGTTAAATGCCTTTTCAATACTTTCACATTAGGATTGCACTAGTTTTTTATTATTTTACAGAATGACTCTACAATCCTAAAAATTCTTTGAGTAAAGCAAATGAATAATTTTATATTGATAAGATAAATGAAAGAGAAATTGATAAAGCACTAATTACTAAAAATTGGAAGATGATTTATAGATTTTTATTACAAAACTAAAAAGAGAAAGATGGAAGGAACCAAGGGCCAAGAGGAAGCCACTACCCAGGATGCCACCACATCACTTGAACATATGTGCATTGTGCTATAGTCTAAACAATATAGAAAACTTAAAATCAGAAGTTTGCTTTCAACTATTTCACTTAACCTACATGATAGAAGATAATAAGAAATCTAGGAGTCTCAAGGTGACAAATAATAGCTAGAATTTGAAAGATATTACCTATGATCTTAAAGAATACAAATAAAATGACATGAATAAAAGGGGAAGATCTACAAAACCAATGTGTGGCCTAAATCTCCTCCTTTAAATCTATAACTTGCAGGGGGAAACAAACAAATGCTGGGGCTATTTGGAGGATTGCCTTCAATTCAAGCCCCTATGCCAGTTTTTTGACCTCCATAGACAACCAATGATGGAGAACATTGAGAAATAAGTGTGTGCTCTTATTTTCTAAGTGTGTCTAGAAAAATAACAATAGTAACAATGATAGAAATAAGAATGCAAAAAAAGCTAATGTACTCAAGCTAGATCAAACTAGTGTGCTTTGGAAAGAGAGAAGGGAAATGAAGGGGAAAATTTGAAACTTTAAAAATTGCCTTTTAGGACCATAATTCATACTCTAAAAACTACAAAATTCATAATACTCCTAACTTGTTCTCAATTTCCTTATCACCAAAGGCAATAAAATATTATTGAAAGAACTCTCCATTACACAACCAAAGGCCATGAGAAACAAGGACTCCATCCATTATATAGCATAAATATGTCTCTTAATATCATATTAGCTTTCATCATAACCTTGTTTATCAAATGTGATGGTCCTAGGAGTCTAGCTAGGATTATCAATTCAAATACATCACTTGTCACCTCCTAAGTTGATAGCAGGGTATGTGCATGGAAATGGAGGACCAAAAGGAGGTCAAAAGTGGCCAATTTTTATTGAAATCAATAAAAACTAATCTTGGATGAGAAATTGAAGATAGTCACAATCACAATTTGAAGATGTGTTAAGAACAAGATTCATAGTGCTCAAAATCTAGCTTCTAAAATACTATTTTTTTAAATGGTGGAAATTAAGAGGTTCAAATAGGGGGAGCACACAAAGTGCTCTTGTTTTGTCAAAATAATATAGCATAGCATCTGGTGTGCTCCCCCTAAAAGGACTTTTTAAAAGTATTTTACAAATTGCTTCAGTGGAAAATTACCTAGCATTATGTAGTTTATGCCTAATTCTTTTTCTAATTTTTTAATGAATATATGATTTTTTATGAAATTCAAAGTGGACACGTCCTGAAAAATAAAAATTTGAGCATGCTTCCCCCTAAATTTTTTGAAAACTAATTGAAAATCAAAATTTCTTTTTTTGAATATGGGTAGAATAGAGTATAGAATGTAAAATGCAATTTGTTTTAAATTTGGATGAATGGATAAAAAATGGCACCAAAAATACTATACATAGGTTTTTGGCTAAAAAGGAAAACACTACTAAAACTAATTATAGATCAAGACCTTAATAATTTCAGATTTAAAAAAAAAATTACATGGTTAGAAAGCTAAAACAAAGATTTATCTCGTAGTGGTGTTATTTTTGGAATTTTATTAGAAAATACATGAACTTGATGCAGAGGATGCTTGAAATTTGTGTGCTTTTTGTATGAGTTTTATAAAAAACATCTTTGGCTCCCAAAATGAATGCCCAACCCTTAGGATTGGTAAATTTAAATGTGTACCAAGCCTAATAAAGGCATTAGATTGGTCAAAATAGGAATGCAACCACATTATACTGTGTTCACATTTTGAAAAATGTGTTGCAATTCATAATGTGAGAACATTATAATGCACATTCATTATGTTCTCCAAAATGTGAGCACGTATTTTGAAGAATTATAGATGGTAGCCACTTTTTGGTCTCCCATCTTTCTACACTTACCCAACATATTGACACCCCTACAAAAACCTTGAAAACTTGGCCTATGTAGCCACAATCACACTACCATAGCTTGATTTCACTATCTAGATACTAGTGACTACAAATACCTTATAGACTATAACCCCTGTATAGCCTTTTTAATTGATGATTCATTCCTAGCCATATGATTGTACCAATTTTTCCTTTATATTATTACTAGTCTCCTTGATCAGTACTTATATTATCCCATCACGACTTAGGACAGATACAACATCTTCATAAAGTAATTCCAATGGGCAAAAAAATGCAAAAAAGAGAGTGAATCCTTTTCAGAATGAATAAAGAATTTAATCAATAAATTAATAGCTATCTTGAAACATTCTAACCCATTTTCCCACTCTTCATTAGCCATCCATTTAGTACTAATCGCAGCTTCAAATTTATTCATATTAGTATCATACCTCGCATCTAGCATTACCTTCATATTCTTGATGGAACTATTCACATTTACCTCCAAGTCAATTATCTTATCCATTTGCACACAAAGTAGGATGGGGTCCACTATATCAAGAATGAGAAGATCATGGACAAATATAGGGACAAAGTCATGGAAATCCTCCCTCCAACACCACATGGTTCTATTTGCTCCATTGACATCTTCAATTTTAGAATACCATACTTTTTAAGGGTTTTGAACTCTTGAATTTTCTCCTTAAGATCTAGTTTAACTTTGTCCATAAAGTTAGCAATTTGTTGTAATAACTTGTAGACTTCATGGATCTCTCCTATTTCCTTTAGGCATTCCTAGGAGTACATTACATTTTGATAGATATCTTTCATGGTGAGCACTCTAGGTATCTATTTGACATTTATTTCATTAAGATCTGTTGGGAATTAAGGTGTCTCAACATTTGCAAGTTCATAGGATTTATTATTTAATTGTATTTATTTTTTTCCCTATTATTATAATTTGTATGCAAATCTTATTTTGTTACTTTGTGGGAGTTGGCATGGTGATGTGTCATCCTACATGGAAGGTGACTAAGTGTATTTTTGTCCTCATATGAGAAGATAGGCATCCCACTTTGTGGTAGAAGACTTTTGCCATGTCTCGGCATCTTTTGGGTGTTGTAAGAGGTTTATGATGTGTAAGAGTTATGACAGATTCAAATGATAGAATCTATGACATGTAAGAGCTAGAAATAGAAGATCCTATGATAGGTGAAGACAAGTGTTAGAAAGCATCTTGCATGGAGGAAGTAGGCGCCCAAGTTTGACTATGATAGGTTGTAAGAGAATCTGCTATTAATAGTCAGTTATGACAGATTCTCTTACAGATGTAAGAGTTGTCATATATGATGGATTTTATGACACTGTAAGAGCATTTGTCATAACTTAATCGAGAAAATTTGGAGTGACCAAGTTAGGGGGTTGTAAGGGATGAAAGAGTATCTCTTACAAGTTTCATAAACATGTTTTATGGCCTTGGAAATTGGGCCACATGGATTTGGGCTAGTTCCTTGTGTGACTTGCTCTAGAAGCTACCTCTATTCATACTATTTATCTATATATAAAAGTGCTTGGAGTTAGAAATTTATAGTTCATTTATAGGTACAGTTATGCTACCAGAATTACTCTAGATTTGACATTGTGACAACTCCTGGAAGAACTTGCATTGCAAGTGTGTTGTAATCTCCTTCAGATTTGATAATACATTGTGCATGTTTTGGAGTGGGTTTTCACTCGAAAGGGTTTTCCCCAAGTATATCTTGTGTCATTGCATTTATACTTGCTTGTGAATGTGTGTTAATCTCTTTGTTAATGTGAAACATAACTGTGAATGTAAAGATCTAAGAAAGTTTTGCACTACTATCCCTCATTAGATTGGTGTAGGAAGTTGTTTCTGCTTACCTTTCCTCCTTTTAGTTGGTATCAGAGCCTAGCCAGTTTTGATTCTAGCTACTGGGTAGAGGGTTTTTTGTACTAATCTTCAATTGAGTGGGAGTCTTGCAGAATATTTTGTGATCTTGTTACAGTGAGAAGATGGAAAACACATCTGGGAGATTCAAGATTGAAAAATTCAATGGAGGCAACTTTGAGTTGTGGAAACTTAAGATGGAGGATATGCTAGTGGATAGAGATTTATGGCTCATGATATTTGACACCAAACCCCAGAGCATGAAACAAGAATATTGGGATCAGATGGATCAGAAGGCCAAGTGTCTCATAAAGTTATGTTTGGTTGATTATGTCCTCTTGAACGTCCATGAGGAGAAAACTAAGAAAGAGTTATAGAAGAAGTTTGGTAATGTTTATCAGACTAAGTCCTTGGTAAAAAATCTATTCTTGAGAAAGAAGCTGTACTATTTGAGGATGAAAGATGGAGGATCTATGGTAGATCATCTCAATTCTTTTAATATGTGTGTTTCTTAGTTGACCTTTGTTGGTGTGAAGATGGAGGAGGAGGATTGTTGCATGACATTGCTGTGTTCTTTACCAGATTCATGGGAGCACCTTGTGATGGCCATTGGGAGTACCACTACCACCTTCAAGATGGATGAAGTGGTTTCTTTGCTGTTGTCTGAAGAAATGCAAAGAAAGTCTTCCGAAATGGCTAAGGAGGCTCTTGTGGTTCGTGGTAGGTCTAAGGAAAAAGGAAAGAAGAAGGACAAGAAGAAAGAAGACAAAGGAAGATCCAAATATCGTGGGAGATCAAGGTCTCCTAGAAAGTCCAAGGCCTTGTGTTGGAACTACAACAAACCTGATCATTTCCACAAAGATTGCAAGGAGGAGGAAAAGAAGAAGAAGAAAACCATGATTATGACTCTGACAAGTCCTCTTAAGATGATGGAGAAGTGTTTGTCACTACCTTGGCAACACATTCATCTAAGGATGTGTGGTTAATTGATTCTGGTGCATCATTTCATATGACATCCCACAAAAATTTATTTTCAAAGTATGAAGAGTTCGATGGTGGGAAGGTGTACCTAGGTGATGACTCTCACCTGAAAATAGTTGGCCGTGGAAGAGTCCTGGTCAGATTCCTTGATGGTCAAGTAAAGGGGATCAATGATGTACTACATATCCCTAGGTTAGCACAAAACCTATTATTTGTAAGAAAATTGAATGATGTGGGTGTGCAAGTTGTTTTCTCAAATGGAGGATGCAAAATGACGAGAGGAGCTATGGTGTTGGCTAAGGGTGTTCAGATTGACACTCTGTTTCATCTTGATGCACGGTTCAATGCAATAGTGCCTCTATTTCAAAGAAAACAGCTTCAGGTTCTTGATCCTTACCATTGGAACCAATAGCCAAGAAGACTGTTGCATCTACTTCCAATGGTCGTGCATTCTGGGTACCCAAGGGTACTCATTCTATGGAAATAAAACTTCTTGCTAAGAAAACAATTTTGTGGCACCAAAGGCTTGGCCATATTGGTGAAAAGGGTATGAGGACTTTGAAAAATAAAAACATCATTAAGGGTATGGACGATTATAACCTTGAGTTCAATTTCTGTGAACACTACATATATGGAAAACAAAATCGTGTTCAATTTTACCATAGTTTTCATAAATCTTCTGAGGTGTTGGATCTAGTTCACTTTGATGTTTTTGGTCCTGTTAATGTTCCTTCAATTTTGAAATCTATGTATTTTGTTTCATTTATTGATGACTACAGTAGAAGGACATGGGAGTATTTCCTTAGGAGTAAATCTAAAGTTTTTGCAAGATTCAAAGAGTTTAAGGCTCTTGTTGAGAGTCAAAATGATAAAAAAATTAAATGTTTGAGAACTGATAATGGTGGTGAGTTTTTCTCAGCAGATTTGAACAAGTTCTGTAAAGAACAAGGTATTGAGAGGCATAAGACAACTCCATATACCTCTCAACAAAATGGAGTTGTAGAAAGAATGAATAGAATGTTGATGGAGAGGGCTAGGAGCATGTTAAGTGGAGCTGGCCTAAAACAAAAGTTTTGGGCTAAAACTATTGCTACCACTTGTTACCTGGTTAACATGTCTCCTACATCGGTGCTTGTTAACAAGACCCCTATGGAGGAATGGTCTGGTAAGAAGCCTTCATTAAGACACATTTGAGTATTTGGTTGTGAGGCATATGCACATACATCCTAAGGAGAATAGGTCCAAGTTGGAGAACAAGGCAGTTAAATGTATCTTCATTGGTTATGGTATCAGAGTGAAAGGGTACAATCTATGGGATCCAATGGCTGAAAGAGTTCTATGTAGCAGAAGTGTGATCTTCAAAGATCTCAATCCTTCTTCTATTTTTCTACAGCCAAATAAAGAAGAAAAGAAAGATGATGTGGTTCAGCTTCCTCCCACCCGTAAGAAAGTTGAACTGAAGACACCTGTTGGATCTGATGATGAGGAGAGCTCTTGCAACTCTAAAAGTTTAGAAGAAGAAGATGACGAACCCCAACCTCAACTTGTGAGGAGGTCCACAAGAATAAGGTGACAACCTGAAAGGTTTGGTTATTTGTTACATGATTCCAGTTGTATTTTTACTTTGATTTCTAATGCTTATGAGCCTAGGACTGTAAGGGAGGCTATGGGTATAAAAGATGTAGGTTCCTGGAAGGAGGCCATGGAAGAAGGGATGGCTTCTTTGGAAAAGAATAATACTTGGGACTTGGTGCCTTTGCTTGAAGGAAGAAAGCTTGTTGGATGCAAATAGGTTTTTAAGAAAAAGTTTGGTTTAGATGGCAGCATTGAGAAATATAAGGCAAGGTTGAAAGTGAAGGGGTATTCATAGGTGGAGGGAATTGACTATGGTGAGATTTTCTCTCTAGTTACAAAGCTGACATCTATTTGGTTTCTATTATCTCTTGTAGCAACGTATGATTTAGAGGTGGAGCATATGGATGTGAAGGCAACATTCCTTCATGGTGATTTGGAGGAGGAGATTTATATGTCATATCTAGAGCACTACATTGTGAAAGGTAAAGAAAATTTGGTTTGCAAGTTGAAAAAGTCTTTGTATGGTCTTAAGTAGTCTCCTAGGATGTGGTACCAAATGTTTGATGCCTTTGTGTTGAGTATTGGATTTCTGAGATCAAAATCAGATCATTGTATTTACTTCAAGTTTGATAATGATCACATTCTCATTATAGCATTGTATGTTGATGATATGTTGCTAATTGGGAATGGTAAAGATTTGATTTCTGATTTAAAGTCTCAGTTATCAACATAGTTCAAAATAAAAAATTAGGGGAAGCCAGGTACATTATGGGGATGGAGATCAGAAGAGACAGAGCAAACAAAAACTTTGGTTGAGCCAGAGTAAGTATGTGAAGACCGTGTTGGAGAGATTCAACATGGCAGATTGCAGACCTTTGAGTGTTCATGTTACTATGGGGACAAAGTTTGTAGATTGTCTAAAGTCTCCTTCTAAGATGGAGGATATGAGCAGAGTACCTTATGCTAGTGTGGTTGGCAGTTTGATGTATGCGATGGTCTGTACAAGACCAAACATTGCCCAAGCAGTGGGAGTCCTTAGCTGATTCATGGCTAATCCTGGATAGATACATTGGGATGCAGTAAAGAGAGTTTTCATATATCTACGAGGTACTTTTGAGTATGCCTTGTACTATCATGGTTATCGTACTGGTTCTCAGCATTTTGTGAGTATTCATGGATTTGTGGATTTAGATTGGGCAGGTGACATTGACAGCAGGAGATCCACCAGTGCTTATGTATTCACTATGTTTGGTGGTGCTATTAGTTGGATGAGTAAGTGACAACCTATGGTCAGTTTGTCCATGACTAAAGTAGAGTACATGGCAGCTACTCATGCTTGTAAGGAAGCCATTTGGCTTAAAAGATTGTGTTCTAACATTGGGTTTGATGCAGGGAAGATTACCATTTCTTGTGACAACTAGAGTGCCATATGTTTGGCAAAGAATCCTACTTTCCATGCGAGGACCAAGCACATTGATGTGCAGTACTACTTTGTACATGATATCATAGAGGATGGGAAGGTGAATTTGGAGATGGTTAATACTTTGGCGAATGTTGTAGATTCCTTGACGAAGCCCGTGAGAATAGAGAAGTTCAGATGGTGTTTGAAGTCTATGGGCATCTTGGCCCCTAGCAATTAAATCATGTTATTCTATTGGCTCTTGAAAGGTGTTTAACAAGTGGGAGAATGTTGGGAATTAAGGTGTCTCAACCTTTACAAGTTCCTAGCATTTATTATTTAATTATATTTATTTTTTGCCTATTATTGTAATTTGTATGCAAATCTTATTTTGTCACTTTGTGGGAGTTGGCACAGTGATGTGTCATCCTACATGGAAGGTGACTAAGTGTATTTTTGTCCTCATATGAGGAGATAGGCTTCCCACTTTGTGGTAGAAGACTTTTGCCATGTGTCGGCATCTTTTGGGTGTTGTAAGAGGTTTATGATGCATAAGAGTTATGAAAAATTCCTATGATAGAATCTATGACATGTAAGAGCCAGAAATAGAAGATCCTATGATAGGTGAAGACAAGTGTCAGAAAGCATCTAGCATGGAGGAAGTAGGTGCCCAAGTTTGATTATGACAGGTTGTAAGAGAATCTGCTATTAATAGTCAGTTATGACAGATTCTCTTACAGCTGTAAGAATTGACATATATGATGGATTTTATGACATTGTAAGAGCATCTGTCATACTTTAATTGGGAAAATTTGGAGCACCCAATTTGGGCGGTTGTAAGGGATGAAAGAGAATCTCTTACAAGTGTCATACACATGTTTTATGGCCTTGGAAATTGGGCCACATGGATTTGGACGAGTTCTTTGTGTGACTAGCTCTAGAAGTTACCTCCATTCATACTACTTCTCTATATATACATGTGCTTGGAGTTGGAGTTTTATGGTTCATTTGCAGGTATCATTATGCTGCCATAATTACTCCATATTTGACATTGTGGAAACTCCTAGAAGAACTTGCATTGCAAGTGTGTTGTAATCTCCTTGAGATTTGATAATACATTCTACTAGTTTTGGAGTGGGGTTTTTCACCCGAAAGAGTTTTCCCCACATATATCTTGTGTCATTGAATTTATACTTTCTTGTGAATGTGTGTGAATCTCTCTATTAATGTGAAGCATAATTGTAATTGTAAAGATCTACAAAAAAATTGCATTACTATCTCTCATTAGATTGGTGTAGGAAGCTGCTTCCGCTTACCTTGCTTCCTTTCAAGATCAAGAGCAAGATGTGATGTCCCCTCTTCTATAAGCCTGCCAAAGACATTACACACATAAATGATAAGGGGAACATTAGTTGTCTTATATGATTAAATCAAGGCAATTGTCTAGTGAGAAATGATTTTATTAAGAGTACTGGTTACTCTATATTCTGGCAGCAACGATGACCTGTTCATTGATTATTTATAATATTCAATGGTATAATTATTATCTTATAACACAAAATGTAAGACAAGTTGTCTCATTCACTATAAGTGGCAATTGGTTTAGAGGATAATCTGAATCAATAATAAATAAACAAATCATTAATAAGAGATGCGATCTTATATAAAGTTGCCGCCCTTGGAAAGAAGGTATCCATTAGCATATCCATGAAGCTATCTCTCGCTGAGGGTGGGCATTCTTTGGGAAGAAAGCATCGGAGGTATTAAAGCATTCGACTCAAAAAGAAAAAGCATCAGAAATATAAAATGTATTAGTTGTGGGAGATAAAGGCAGACTATAGTATTCATAGATTCAGTCTTAGATCTATAGTGACACATATATTATATACAAAGAAAGAGCAAAAGATAAAGAACTTAGAATCAGAGTAAGTAACATACATTAATAATAATTTGTAAGTCTGATAATATAGTAGCAATCAAGAATTAATATCCCTTGCAATTTGCATTAGTTATGTATGATGAATAATGTATAGAATATGAATACAACTTAACTGAAAATGCTTGTATTTATTATGAATCAATGTATTTTAGATATAAATTGTATTGAACCTTATCATGGAGGAAAGGAAGGAGACGTAGGTAAGAGGGTATACGGTTTCCATCTAAGTACACCACCCTAGATGGATGTCAAAGCCCTGCCATCAAGGCCAAGAGGGTCAAAGTCCTGCTCTTGGGCTTAGATTGGATAAACTGAAAACCCTGCTACGATCTGTTGATGGTGGTTTTAGCACACAATAACGCAGGTATGATTGCTGGTATCACACTTGTCTTGAAAAGGGTATCCTATCCAAGATAGGACTGCCCCAAGGATAATACAGCTAGGTCTTAGCTTGCTTGGAATGACTCAGTGGTATGTCTAGTTGTGCCAATAAGGGATCTTCCATAAAATGCAAGGTTTATGGAATATGACAATAGTATGTATGCAGAAACCCTATGATACTTTCAAAAAATTTGTAACGTAGATGTTTCTTATAACCTAACCTAACAAACTTGATATAAATAAAATGCAAAAGGAAAAGGAGAGGGAGAAGGGATAAGATATCCTAAGTGATAGTCACAATGGGGTAAAATGTTGTAGATAGACAAATACTTTCAATAAACCATTCTGTTGATGACTGTTTTGATGCAATCATAACAATAAGTTAAAATTCACATGACATGAACTGAAACTATACTTGAAAGACAAGAAGGAATCATTTGGTGATTCAACTAATCCCAAGTCTACAATGGTTCGGTTGGTCAAGTTCAGTTGGTCAATGTGAAGCTGTAATGTTCAAGGGGCCTTACGTAGTTTAGGTTTGTTCTGTGGTTTACTGGCCTAAGAATATGCAAAGAGGTCATGAGATATGTCAATAATCTTCATTCCTTTGCATAAAGGTGCTACTGTGCTGCAAGTTTCAAATGGTTTTTTTTTTGGATTTATGCAGCTTCCTTCTTCATGTACTTATGAAAACTGTCTACTTAGACTCTGTTTTGCATGCTTCTTCAGATTTGAGACAATTTCCTTTAGATTTCTGCGTTTTTAGCTAGATAATTCAGATGGGTTGGGAAAAGTTAGAGAGATCTAATCTATACTTCATCTAATCTACAGAAGGATCTAATTGTTTCTGTTATCCACTATGTAAATACCACAGTAATCTGATCAAATCCACAGTAAAAACCTTAAATGTAAGTCCTGAGCATTTTCACAAACATACATTTAAAATTGCAAGCTCTCAAAGAAGATATTTCAAAACACAAAGAAGAGCAGGAGAACACTCAGAAGATAGATGCAGAACTCCAGATTCTATTGCATTAGAAACGAATAGCCATACATGATTTACAATGTAAGAATGACTCTTAGTTTCATTGATCATACTACAGAGAACTTACAAGCTTTACAGATACAGTAAGGCAGCCAGACATTCCACGCGCACCTTACTGCAGACAAACAGGCGACCTCCTTCTTCTGCTTCTAAACTATGCTAAGCTAACTTGCTGTATTTTCCTAGAATCTCTGTTGTGTAGCCCCTGTTGTAAAGTATTACAGTGTAGAGAGGCACAATATATAGCATCCTGATTGTCCTCACTACAGCAAAAAACCTAACTGAACCCCTGGTTCAAACCTCTAGTTACAGCAATAAATGCAGGTGAACCAGTTCTCAAAAATATCTCTGAGCTGTGGTCAAATCTGGGCGAAATATTGCCCCTTCTGAGAAGTTCCAGCAGCTGAGCAATAACTTCTGTTTGTCTTTTGCAGAAATACCTGCAGCTGCGACCTTCCTCTTCACTGGAATGGCTTTGACTTTTTGCATTTCATCTCTATCTTCTTGCTCCTGAGATCTGATCTTCTGCCTCCATGAGGTCACTGTATTGACTTTCCAGCTGCTTCCTCAACTGCAAGCCTGCAAGGCAGGACCAGCAATAAGTTTCACATTTATCACAAAAAACAGCAGGAAACTAGAATAAGCGTTTAAATCCAAGTGACTGCGCAAGATCGCGGAAATCAGATCCAAAATCCGCTCAAAACGCGTGAAAAATGCGCCCAAGCTGCTCAAAATTGATGGGTCAACCATCGCTGACTGAAAAAATGTCAGAGGCGCCAAAAAAAACACTTAAAAACTCCACCGCTTCATTTCCCGCCCATCGGCATGATATCCGCAGTCGGTGCGTCAAAAAAACAGGTTAGTCGATATACCTCATCATCATGATATTCTGGAAATAGCATTCCCTCCTGAAGGTCCAGATGAATGTCATCATGATGTTTCGCCTCTGCATATTGGAGAAAAGAACAACAACATCATCATCATATTTGAAGGAGAATAGGAGGATGCGACTATAATCATGCTGTCGAGGAGAGGAAGATGATGGTGACGTCATCATGATATTCGGGCTTCATTGAAATGCTAAGGATGACGTCATCATGATATTCGGTTAAGATCAAGGGGATATTTGATATCGGGTCACCTAAGGAGCATGATCAGGATGATGAAGTGAATATGATCCTTTCGCGGCCAAGGTGACCCTCTCGAGAAAATCAGCATGATGAAGATCATCATCATATTTGAGGCGTATGTCGAACTGGGAAAAGGACGTCATCATCATGATCGGGAGCCGGATCGGGTTTGGAAAATATATCCTGCTCGAAGGAAAAATGATGATGATGACCATCAGGAGGATATTTGTTTTGTCGAACACAGAAGAAGACATCATCATCATATTCGGGAGACGGATCGGGTCTTAGAAAATATCCTGCTGAAAGAAAGAAAATGATGATGATGATGATCAGGATGTTTACTTCTCATCGATTTATCATGATGACGTCATCATGATATTTTGTCTTCGAAGCACAAGGATAAGTTGGTCATCATGATATTTCGACTAGGGTGATATTACGAAATATGATGATGCTGTTGAAGAAATGCGATATCGACCACCTCTTAATAGATAGGCTGATCATCATGATGTTTCGGCAAACGGATATCAGGAGGATATGAAGATGATGATCCTCCTTCGAAATTATCATGATGATGTCTTCATTACTTAGCGAATTTCAGCGAATGTTCTGTGAAAGATCAGGGGGATAGATCAAGAAGCCGTCATCATCATATTCGAAGTTCAGGAAATATCATGATGATGACCTTGCGATAGGTAGACCAAGAGGATATGAAGTCGTCGTCATCATCATATTTCGAATGCCAGCAAATATCATGATGATGCTCGCGATACAAAGGCCGCTCGACAGGGGGAACTTACCTCGACTTAAAGTTAACGTCATCATGATAATTCGAACCTCAGGATATTATCGGGGGGGGGTTTAAATATGATGATGATGACGTTTATACAGCAAAACCGAGTTTATAGTATGACCTTCCTAAAAGATATCATGATGCTGCATAATGCGAAGATCATGATGATCCTATCAACATGACTTAGAATAAAAAATAAAATGATGATGCTCCTGCGAATATCAGGTTTGACCAAGACTTTGACCGTGCATAACTTTCACATATGGTCGAATTTTCAAGTGAAGTAAAAGGCAAACCTGCATGAAATTTCAAGCTCTTTCAAAATATGAGGTCACAGAAACAAAATATGAACTTTGACAAACAGACCTCATGATGATGACCTACCCTATGCAATATCATGATGATGATGCACCTGACCTTCATTTTTACCAGACTGCCAGAAAGCAGAAAAAACACAAGCAGAAGCAAAAAGCAAGACATCAGCAGGGGTCCTCGTTTTGCTAAGGAGCAAAATGGGGCGTGTTGTGAACATCACAACAACTAGCAACCAAAACAAAATAATTAAATTCAGAGTGTTCAAGGAAACTAGATGTAATGAACTCATAACTTCCAACTATCCTTTCCTGCAAATTACTATTCAGCTTGAGACTCAAAGTGTTCAATAAAGATGCATGAATTTCCATTTTCAGTTTAGTTGTGTGCATGTGATTAATTATCCTCATCTTGAAGATCGGTTGAACAAACCAGTGACTGACATTAGCCTACGTAGGTGAGGATATTCCCTCATAGCCGACCGGATAGAGCCTTGCTGCCAGCGAGCGTCTATAGCCCCGGCAAGGTTATCGTTACAATTCTCCTAAGTAGAGCCCCACTGCCAGCGAGCATCCATAGCCCCGGTAGAGTTACTTAGATGGCTTAATCTAGATTTTCAGTATAATCCGCTTTATTCATTTATCTATTTATTTTTTTGTTTTCTAATTTTGAAAGATCTCATAAGGTATAGCAATTTGTAACTTCATGATGATGCAAGGAGTGGACACTTGCTGAAATTAAGCTGAGAATTGTAATGGTAGCAAGGGTGACCTCTGATTTTTCACCTAATATCTACACTGGTAGGTTCAACAAACCCAAGGATTTTAGGTGTGTCATCGTGAGAAACCTGCTTCGAATTCTCAATCACATTTATTGAATACAAAACTTCAGAAGATGAACAACTCTCTACATTCATGACAGTGACAGGTTATGTGTAAATTGCAAATGGTTAACCTGAATATCCTAAATTATATACTGTTTTGAATGGTTGCTAGTTCTGCTCCTTAATACTCTACAGTAAAATAAAGATCCCTGCTGAGGAGACAACAAACAGACCAAGCAAACAGGCTGTACAAACAGCACAACAACAAAAGACAAAACTGCAAAAGAAGGACTGTACATTATCTACAGCATTTTACATTGAGGAAGAAAGGACTGCCTCATCCTGACCTTCAAGCCTGGAAGTAGTGTTTCAGATGCTGGCCATTAACTGGTAATGGCACATCCTCCCCAGTCAAGGTCTTAAGTCTAAAGGTGTTATCTCCTATTATTTCTGAGACTTGTAATGGACCCAGCCATAATTTATCAAATTTTCCATGGCTTCCTTTCTTTTCATGTGCTTTGTCCCAGCACAACACTAAGTCTGATATCCTAAATGTTTTGACTCTTGCCCTTTTGTCAAACCACCTCTTAACAACTGCTTGGTGTTTGGCAAACTTCTCGAGGGCTTGACCTCTTTTCTCCTCTAGTTGCAACATTTGCACTATTCTGGCTTCCCTATGGTTATCAAAGCCCAGATATTCATTGGCAAACTTCCAGGTTGGTATTCTCAGATTGACCGGAAGTATGGGATCAGTCCCATAAACTAGGTGGTAAGGTGTGCTACCTAGAGCTGTTTTGAACTTGGTCCTGTCTACCCATAATGCATATCTTAATAGGGTATTCCACTCTCTAGGACTTTTGGCAATTAACCTCTTGATGATGTCTAATAAGATTTTGTTTGTTGATTCAGCCAGTCCATTACCTTGAGGGTAATAATTTGAAGAAAACCTTAGAATGATCCCATATTCAAATGCCCATTTAGAAAATTTTAAAGAAGAAAAAGCAGGGCCGTTATCACATACCAATGAATAGGGCGTTCCAAACCTGGTGATGATGTTTTCTTCAAGGAACTTGATAACTACCTCAGTTGTGGAAAACTTGCAGCAGGTGGCCTCAGTCCACCTTGTACAATAGTCCGTCACCGTCAGTATAAACTTGTGTCCTGCAGAAGATGGGGGATTGATGACTCCGATAAAATCCAAGCCCCATTGTGCAAATGGTCTGGACTCGATCACAGGCTGCAGTGGATTGGCCAGATTTCTTCCTCTGTCTGCTGCAGTCTGACAGGTGTGGCAGCTTCTGATATGACCCTTAGTATCTTTGAATATAGTGGGCCAGTAATAGCCCGCTCTCAGTATTTTGTGTGCTGTAGCTAAATGGGAACCATGGCCGGTTCCGTATTTGTCATGTAGTTCTGTCAACACTTTATCAGCTTCAGCTCTGTTTATGCATCTCAAATAAATTCCATCATGGTTCTTCCTGAATAGAAGACCTCCTTGCACCATATAATGCTGTGCCTTAATCTTCAAGGCTCTCCTCTGAGAAGCCTTCATCTTGCCTGGGTACCTTCCAGCTATCAGGAAGGTGCTTAAATCATCGTACCAGCCTGATGCGTCTTGGGAATTCAATACATACTGCTGTTTTATCAGATTTGGATCCGTGTTTGCTATTGTCTGCACCAGCGCCTGCCCTCTGACCAGCTTTGCGGGAATGATCTCCATGTCGAATTCTTGCAGCGTGGTGATCCATTTGGCTCTTTTTTCTCCAGGCTCGTTCTGCATCAGCAGCATCTTTACGGCTGCGTCTGGTACTATGGCTTTAATCTGGCTGCGCAGGATGTAGTGTCTGAATTTTTTCACAGCCTTCACCAATGCAAATGCCTGTCTTTCGATATCCAGATATCTCAGCTGTGCATCCTTCAGAGGCGCACTCATAAATGCTATGGGCCTCTCGTCATCATTTTCACTTTTCTGTGTCAGGGCAGCAGCGACAGAATGAGAAGATGCAAAGGAGTAGATGTAAAACGGGCATGTGTAGTCTGGACTTTCCAATACAGGGGCATTAGAAATTGCCTCCTTGATATCTTCAAATGCGGCTTTGGCTACGGGCGTCCATTCCATCTGTGCATCTTTCTTTAACATGGCATTCAACGGCTGCACAATCTCTGCAAAACCTGTTATAAACTTCCGGACAAAGTTAATTTTACCAAAAAATGATTTCAATTCTTTCCTACTGTTTGGTATTTGCAAATTTTTTATGGATTCTATTCTATCCGGATCAATTGAAATTCCATTTTCAGAAATGACATGGCCTAATAATTTACCTTCAGTTACGCCAAATATACATTTCTTAGGATTAAGGGAAATCCCATACCTTTCACATCGCTGCAGTACTTTTCTGAGGTCCTCAGCGTGGGTGGATGCATCCTTGGAATACACAGTTAAATCATCCATATACACAACAATGCATTTACCTGATAACCCACGAAAAGCAACGTCCATGGCCCTCTGAAAAGTGGCACCTGCATTAATCAGACCAAAAGGCATTCTTCTATACGCATAATTTCCCCATTTGCAAGTGAAGGTGGTTTTTAGTCTATCCTCTCTGTCAATTAAAACCTGGTTATAACCTGAAAAACCATCTAAAAAGGACATCATCCTTGCGCCATTTACTGCTTGCAGTACTTCATCTATTGGGGGCAAAGGATAATTATCCTTTTCAGATGCCTTGTTTAAGTTTCTAAAGTCTACGCACAACCTGATGTCTCCGTTTTTCTTCCTTACTGGCACTAAGTTAGCTACCCAGACAGAATGTCGGACTGGAAAAATTATTCCAGCGGACAGTAGTTTTTTCACTTCCTCAAAGATTAAAGGCTCTAGAATGGCGTTTACAGGCCTCTGTTTCTGCCTAAATGGTTTGACTTCTTTTCTTAAAGGTATGACGTGAGTTATGATGGACTCATCAAATGTTTTCAAGTCTTCATAAGCCCATGCTATGACATGTTTATATTTTTGCAGAACATCCAGAACCTCTTTTCTGATTTTCTCAGAGCAAGCTTTCCCAATTAGTACATTTTGTGGATTTAGCTCAGTCCCTAAGTTATGTAAATCACACTTACCCCCTTCTGTTTTGGGTAAGTCTTTCTGTCTTATTATTCCGTCGAAGTCAAAGATGTGTTCTAATTCAATTACTCCTTTTGGCAAGAAGTTGCTCTTTAAGTTGATCATATCTTCTTCGTCCCATGTTACTTCAGGCCTTTCTTGTTCATCAATAACTTGGGCCTCAAATGCCTCATTACAAGTCAGAAAATCAATAATTTGCTGATCCTCTCCAAATAACTGAAAGTGTGTAACGTTGTCTGGTATACTGGGCACGTTAACTAGTTCAACAGCAAATCGTCTTAATCCTGACAGTGTCAATGGTTCTAATGTACTAGCAGCAACTGCTAATGCATCTGGCCTATGGTTCAGCTCTCTAGGAATATGCTCTATGTTAAAAGCATCAAATGAATCCATTAAACCCCAAACTCTATGTCTGTAACTGATCATCTTCTTATAATTGCAGGCATATAGTTTCCTCACTTGTCTGACTACTAATTCAGAGTCTGAAAACACTCTGATGGCTTTTACCCCTTTTCTGATGGCCATGACAAGTCCTAAAATTAGGGCCTCATATTCAGCAATATTGTTAGTGCAGGAAAATTGTAATCTATATGCTGCCAAATGAGATTTACCTTGAGGATTAATGAGTTCAACACCTGCACCTGCACCCTGTTTTGATTTGGACCCATCACATTTTAACGTCCACATGCCATCCTTCCTTTTCTGATCTTTTACCTTGGCATACTTTGTCTCTTTTATTGCCTGTGGGGTGTTGTCTTGTTGATTCATGGGTTTTTCCGCTTGGTTATCTTGCATATGTGTGCTTGTAGTTTGCAACTCAGAAAGATAACTACCCTCATCTTCTATTTCTTTTCCTAAATCTGGGATCAAGGCACTTATATTATTCTGAACATATCTCTGTGTTAGATCAGGATGCTCATTTTTCTCTTGTGACTCTACCTTCCCTATGCACTTCTTGTATTCATATTCAATGATGTCTTTGCATATTTCACAATTCTCCTCAGAATGCTGCCTATCATGGACTCTACACCTATTTTTATATAACTTACATTGGACTGGGAGATTGTGTGTAACGCATTTTTCCACCTCTTGTCTAATGGTATGACCAAATTTGCCTATTGCATTGTTTTCCTCATCTGAAGAATTTCCGTCAGACTCAATGAATAGTGCTGTTCTATTGCTGACATACTTCTTCCTAATGTTTAACATCATGATCTCTTCAATCTGCATCCCATTGTTGGTAACTCTATAGACACCTGGTTCAACAGCAGCATATAATATTTCATTGGTTCGATTATACTCTGTTATCATATGTTTCATTCTGGGCTCTGCCCCTATTCTGATCTGGTTTGGGATGCCTCTCCATGGTAACCACATGTGTGAAAAGTCAGTAGCCATATACCCGTTTAATGTCTTGGACCAATCCCTACTCAGCAACATTCCATAATTTACGGGTATATCCACTACTTGGATGTCAATGATTTGGCTCACCCTAGGGTCTGAAGCTAACTGTACCTGTATGTTCATGAGTTCTCCTATCACACTAACCTCAGTCTTATCTAATTGTGTGACAACCTTGGCAGATTTGGTGGGAGTCAGCCCGAGAGTTTTACATATTCCTAAGGGCATTACGTTGGCTGAAGCACCAGAATCTACCATGCAATTGTGTATATTCTTCCCACACAACCTAACAGTTAACAAGAAAGGTTGAGTATCCCTCTTATCCGCATGTATTACTACATTGGTGTTGGAAGGCTGCTCAACTTTCTTACCTTTCTCCTTAGGTGGTGAATCACTACTAGGAACAGTTATATCAGCAGACACCATGTTTGTTATGGATGTATCCAGGGATTTTAAAAAAGCATTTCTGATCCCTGGGGTCTTCAATAATTCATTTAGAGGTATGCTGACCTTCATTTTCTTTATTTCCTCTGACAAGTAATTCATTAGTCTTGTTGTCTCTACTGCTTCTGTCTTACTTGTTTGATCCTTTTGCACTGCTGTTCCGTTATTTGTGTGCTGACTAGCTTTAAGTATGGCAGGATTGTTGCTAGCATTCTGATCTGGGGGTGTATTGATGTTATTCGGAGGAGTGGAAGTGGTGAAAGGTCCTCCCGGCCTAGGGTTGTTCCTCAAATGGTAGGTGTGGCTTTTATTTGTCTGTTGAAAGGCCTGCACCTCCTCTGTTTCATTTAATATCTCGTTTTCAGATTCAAAAGGAAACTGAAAAGCATTTAACACAAAGGCTGATTCGGGATAAAGACTTTCACAATAGTATGGTTCATCCTCTAGCAATTCATCCTCCCTCTCTTCTGCAGTTGCAAAGGTAAACGTTTCTAAGACTAATGCTGTGTCATATTCTGAGGGTACTACCTCATTACCCTTAGGAATGAGAAATTCTGAGGTAGGAGGCTGTACATCTACGTTGAAGATACTAGCTGCCAAGTGGAACTGTGGACAGTCATGCTCAGCATGGGCATTAGTATTGTGAAATCTGCACCAATTTTTGGGTGCTGTATTGGCCATTTGTATGTTAGTTATTTGTTTTGCACCATGATTATCCATATTCTCGAAAGGAGAAGCCAGAGTACCGTTGTTGGGCCCAGTGTTCCATGTCTTGGGTGGCCTAGGTTGATTCTGGTTCTTGTTATTATTGCCCTAGGTCCTATTATCTATCACTGGCCCCCTATTTTGCATTGGTTGCCCCTGACTGGGGCCTTGATGCTGATTGTAGTTTTGGTTCTGATTGTACTGCTGGTTCTGGTTGAGACTATAATTCTGATTTTGGCCTTGGTTGTGACCTTGAGGTGGATTGTAGTTTTGGTTGCTTCTGCCATAGAGATTCTCATTTCTTAGCTGTGTCACTTCGGTTGTTAATCTCTTCAGATGTGCAGTAATTTCTTTGATGTCTTCCCTATCATCTTGTGCTTTTGCCACAGTTACATCCCTAGGAAGTTGGAAGAAAGGCTGACCATTATTTTGACTGTTATTGGAAGTACTAGCCGTGTAAGGAGTTATAGCCTGGATTGGAGTAGGATTATACACAGGTGTGTAAGAAGGAACCGGATTTATTAGTGGAGCATGCTGCACAGGGACTCCATTCCATGGGTGTGTCTGATTCTGCACCCCAAAATTTCCTCCAAATGGACTATAGGCTGTATGTCTCATTTCTTGGTTCACTGAGGCTGCCTCTTTATAGGCTTTGGATACTGAATCTATGTCAGGTTTCCTTTTGACAAACATGGCAGTTAAAGGATCCAAAGCAGCATAGTACATAGCCAACAAGGGAGCATCAGCTATGGTATAAGGGGCTGCTAGCCTAGAATAGGCCTTTTGGAATCTGTCATTGAAATTATCAATTAACTCTCCCTCACCTCGTTTTATAGCAGCCAACTTATGATACAAAGCACAAGGGTCAATGGGTCCTCTAAATCTTGACAGAAATGCTTCTTCCATAAGTGCCCAGGAAGAAATGTAACTATTGGGTAAGTTTACATACCAGCTAGAGGCCTGCTCATTAAAGGTGTAAGGAAACAACCTACACACAACATCCTCGTGCTCTAACATAGCCCTAAAACATGCTTCCTTAAATATTCTAATATGATCTTCTGGGTCTTGATGCAACTGGTATTTGGGACATATCTTTTCCGGATTTTTTGGCATGTCATGATAATCATTGAAGAATATGGGAGAATTGACATCGAAATAAGCCATTGCAGGTGTTTGAGCTTGACTTGAACTTGCAGAAATACCTGGATTGATTGGTGGATTAGGATTTAGAGGAGGATTGAGACCTCCAGAAGTGCCTGAACCAAGATTTAAAGATCTGAACAGTGATCTATCAGGACTTATAATACTACGGATGTTAAAAGGTGACCCAGGAGGTGTTCCAGATGAACTACCTGCTTGTGATATCTTTGGATTCCAAATTAAAGGGCTTTTACTTCGCCTTGTATCAGTTAGTTGCACAAATATATCTCCTGAACTGGACCTAGACCTAGTCACTCTGTTACTGTCGTTAGCCAGTTTGAAATGAAACCTAACTCAGGCAGGCCCTCCTTCTAGCGCCAGAAAACTGTTGATGACTGTTTTGATGCAATCATAACAATAAGTTAAAATTCACATGACATGAACTGAAACTATACTTGAAAGACAAGAAGGAATCATTTGGTGATTCAACTAATCCCAAGTCTACAATGGTTCGGTTGGTCAAGTTCAGTTGGTCAATGTGAAGCTGTAATGTTCAAGGGGCCTTACGTAGTTTAGGTTTGTTCTGTGGTTTACTGGCCTAAGAATATGCAAAGAGGTCATGAGATATGTCAATAATCTTCATTCCTTTGCATAAAGGTGCTACTGTGCTGCAAGTTTCAAATGGTTTTTTTTTTGGATTTATGCAGCTTCCTTCTTCATGTACTTATGAAAACTGTCTACTTAGACTCTGTTTTGCATGCTTCTTCAGATTTGAGACAATTTCCTTTAGATTTCTGCATTTTTAGCTAGATAATTCAGATGGGTTGGGAAAAGTTAGAGAGATCTAATCTATACTTCATCTAATCTACAGAAGGATCTAATTGTTTCTGTTATCCACTATGTAAATACCACAGTAATCTGATCAAATCCACAGTAAAAACCTTAAATGTAAGTCCTGAGCATTTTCACAAACATACATTTAAAATTGCAAGCTCTCAAAGAAGATATTTCAAAACACAAAGAAGAGCAGGAGAACACTCAGAAGATAGATGCAGAACTCCAGATTCTATTGCATTAGAAACGAATAGCCATACATGATTTACAATGTAAGAATGACTCTTAGTTTCATTGATCATACTACAGAGAACTTACAAGCTTTACAGATACAGTAAGGCAGCCAGACATTCCACGCGCACCTTACTGCAGACAAACAGGCGACCTCCTTCTTCTGCTTCTAAACTATGCTAAGCTAACTTGCTGTATTTTCCTAGAATCTCTGTTGTGTAGCCCCTGTTGTAAAGTATTACAGTGTAGAGAGGCACAATATATAGCATCCTGATTGTCCTCACTACAGCAAAAAACCTAACTGAACCCCTGGTTCAAACCTCTAGTTACAGCAATAAATGCAGGTGAACCAGTTCTCAAAAATATCTCTGAGCTGTGGTCAAATCTGGGCGAAATATTGCCCCTTCTGAGAAGTTCCAGCAGCTGAGCAATAACTTCTGTTTGTCTTTTGCAGAAATACCTGCAGCTGCGACCTTCCTCTTCACTGGAATGGCTTTGACTTTTTGCATTTCATCTCTATCTTCTTGCTCCTGAGATCTGATCTTCTGCCTCCATGAGGTCACTGTATTGACTTTCCAGCTGCTTCCTCAACTGCAAGCCTGCAAGGCAGGACTAGCAATAAGTTTCACATTTATCACAAAAAACAGCAGGAAACTAGAATAAGCGTTTAAATCCAAGTGACTGCGCAAGATCGCGGAAATCAGATCCAAAATCCGCTCAAAACGCGTGAAAAATGCGCCCAAGCTGCTCAAAATTGATGGGTCAACCATCGCTGACTGAAAAAATGTCAGAGGCGCCAAAAAAAACACTTAAAAACTCCACCGCTTCATTTCCCGCCCATCGGCATGATATCCGCAGTCGGTGCGTCAAAAAAACAGGTAGTCGATATACCTCATCATCATGATATTCTGGAAATAGCATTCCCTCCTGAAGGTCCAGATGAATGTCATCATGATGTTTCGCCTCTGCATATTGGAGAAAAGAACAACAACATCATCATCATATTTGAAGGAGAATAGGAGGATGCGACTATAATCATGCTGTCGAGGAGAGGAAGATGATGGTGACGTCATCATGATATTCGGGCTTCATTGAAATGCTAAGGATGACGTCATCATGATATTCGGTTAAGATCAAGGGGATATTTGATATCGGGTCACCTAAGGAGCATGATCAGGATGATGAAGTGAATATGATCCTTTCGCGGCCAAGGTGACCCTCTCGAGAAAATCAGCATGATGAAGATCATCATCATATTTGAGGCGTATGTCGAACTGGGAAAAGGACGTCATCATCATGATCGGGAGCCGGATCGGGTTTGGAAAATATATCCTGCTCGAAGGAAAAATGATGATGATGACCATCAGGAGGATATTTGTTTTGTCGAACACAGAAGAAGACATCATCATCATATTCGGGAGACGGATCGGGTCTTAGAAAATATCCTGCTGAAAGAAAGAAAATGATGATGATGATGATCAGGATGTTTACTTCTCATCGATTTATCATGATGACGTCATCATGATATTTTGTCTTCGAAGCACAAGGATAAGTTGGTCATCATGATATTTCGACTAGGGTGATATTACGAAATATGATGATGCTGTTGAAGAAATGCGATATCGACCACCTCTTAATAGATAGGCTGATCATCATGATGTTTCGGCAAACGGATATCAGGAGGATATGAAGATGATGATCCTCCTTCGAAATTATCATGATGATGTCTTCATTACTTAGCAAATTTCAGCGAATGTTCTGTGAAAGATCAGGGGGATAGATCAAGAAGCCGTCATCATCATATTCGAAGTTCAGGAAATATCATGATGATGACCTTGCGATAGGTAGACCAGGAGGATATGAAGTCGTCGTCATCATCATATTTCGAATGCCAGCAAATATCATGATGATGCTCGCGATACAAAGGCCGCTCGACAGGGGGAACTTACCTCGACTTAAAGTTAACGTCATCATGATAATTCGAACCTCAGGATATTATCGGGGGGGGGGGTTTAAATATGATGATGATGACGTTTATACAGCAAAACCGAGTTTATAGCATGACCTTCCTAAAAGATATCATGATGCTGCATAATGCGAAGATCATGATGATCCTGTCAACATGACTTAGAATAAAAAATAAAATGATGATGCTCCTGCGAATATCAGGTTTGACCAAGACTTTGACCGTGCATAACTTTCACATATGGTCAAATTTTCAAGTGAAGTAAAAGGCAAACCTGCATGAAATTTCAAGCTCTTTCAAAATATGAGGTCACAGAAACAAAATATGAACTTTGACAAACAGACCTCATGATGATGACCTACCCTATGCAATATCATGATGATGATGCACCTGACCTTCATTTTTACCAGACTGCCAGAAAGCAGAAAAAACACAAGCAGAAGCAAAAAGCAAGACATCAGCAGGGGTCCTCGTTTTGCTAAGGAGCAAAATGGGGCGTGTTGTGAACATCACAACACATTCCCTATTTCACCAGGATAGGAAACCCATAATGTTGCAAGAAATGATGCAATCTTCAAAGGATCCTTATGATTTTCAAATTGCATTCACTCATTAAACACCTAGACAATGACGCAGCTTAACTAGTGAAATGCAATCGAACTATATTCAATGACAGGGCCCAGACTATCTATACACATCAACTTACCATCAGCATGCACTAATAGTATGGACCAAAGCATTCATCAGATATCTTAACATTTACCCATCATTGCGAAAGCACAACTAATTAAATTCAGATTGATATGAACCATGAAAACAAAAGAGGATGACACAAGAACACAAATTCTGAGCAACCTGTAAAACTTGGTTTGTATTGATCACAATTTGGCAGAGTCTCAACAATTCAGTATCTAATCTTACTTATTACAATGAGAGAATGATGGCCCTTTTATAGACAAGGCACCATACCGAGTTTTGGAATGGACGGTGGAGATTAACTCAACACCAATGGTCCAAATTACATGGCATTTAATGAGATATATCAGTTTGTTATATTTTCAGATTTTCTTTTGTCCTTTAAGAAAAAGACAAAAAAAATAATAGCTTACAAATACATTGAATCTGGACAAAATGGATACCCATTTGGTTGTATATGATGAAAAGTCAAATTTCAAGGCCTAATAAAGCTAAAATAGAGTCACATGACACTTGAAAACTTGAACTGATCTGGATTCATGGGATTCCAAGTGCTGAGTGGACCAAGGGGAGTATGTGGCACATTTTTGGTGAAAGTGTATCCAATTAGATGTTTGTTGGACCAACATTGCATGACTAGATGACTGGGACAACTCTGAACAAGTCCTAGACATTGGACTAGATTTGCAGGAACAACAGTGATTTGGCACGATCTTCTATGTCTTTCAGCTCCTAAGACTTGTCTTTATCATCTTGGATATTATACTGATCTTCTCTTATAGGTGTAGCATCAATTTGGTTGATAGAAAGAAGTTTCTGCATTTCTGGGTCAGCACTACATATCTGTGTATACATCCTTCCAAGATGGCTCCAACAAGCTCCTGTGTCCTCCAAGACCTGCAATTCACAATGCAAAGCATCAATTTCATCTTAACAAGTCATTTTTCATCAATTTGGATCAAAACATTTTATTTGCAATCATGGATTAGTAAAAAACAACTCAAACTTAATGTTACTTCCTTATAGTCCTCTTCACAAATTTAGTGATTTTTGCATGATTTTTTAAGTTTTTTACCATTTTCAAGTAGCCATTTGGCCAATATATTGATCTAGGAAGTTTTTGTGGTCATTATAATTGATTTGCAAACTTTTATTTCATGTTTTTCTAGCCTTTTCTGCAAAAAGTGGGATTTTTGGGGGTTACAGACTTTTCATGCGCAATATCATTAATTGTCGTAAAACATGCCAAAAATCCACACAAACTTGGTAAAATGTTCATTATGATATGCCAACTAGTTGTGTAATTCAAATTCATCAAGAAAATCCAAGTTGTACCTTAAAAAACTCAATTCTTGGGCCAAAATGTCAAAAAGTGTGGGTTTTGGGGGTCACTGACCTTAGCGCTAATTCTAGGTGTCACTGACTAAAACTTAGTTGGAGGTGATTTTAGCACAAGGTCAATTAGAGCCTGTTTTAGCACAAAAATGTATAAGCGATACTTTTGAGCATCACTAACTTGCGTGGATTTTAGGGGGTACAGACTAAAAGTCAATCAGAAGTGATTTTGGCACAGGTCAGAGAGACCTATTTTTAGCGCAGAATGTTCTATGTGCAACTGATGGGGAATTTGGTGCCATCAGACCTAGCATGAATTTTGAAGGCATCCAACCAAAGTTGGTTGAGGTCATTTCGAGTGCAAGTCAGGCAGGGCCTTTTTCAGCATTGCAGGGTTTTTTGAAGTGGTCGACCTGTGTGAGTTTTGACACCAACCGACCTATGTGACTTAAGTCAGTGGAAGGCCATTTCAGCGCAAGTTGATAAAAGGCAATTTTAGCGCAAGGTGTAGTGAGAGGCAGTTTTAACGCAAAGTGCAGTAGAGGTTATTTTTAGTGCCATATTTTGAATTGGCCAGGGTGAAAGTATATTTAAAAATATATTTAACTTATACTTTAAATATTTTTAAATATACTTTCAGGATGTTTGAGATGGGTTCCAGATCCATATGATTTCATATGCAGATTCTAGAATTTTGAGGTTCCACCAGATTTCAGACTTAGCCATTTTCAAGATTTTTAGAGTTTTAGACTTAGCCAAATCAAGGCTTTAGGAACACGTATCAGGGTGAAAGTATATGAACCCCTTAGTGAAATCTAGTGGAATTTGACACAATTTTGCAACTCTAAGACCTAGAAACTAAGAATTTCAACTTGACACATCCTACAGTAGCAATTTCAAAGGCAATATCCAATGATATAAGATTTTGGAGCAAAATGCAGTAACACCCATTTTCAGTGCAAAAGGCAATGCAAATGACTATCTTTCAAGCACAAGACCACTCAATACACTTCCAAATCAATCATGCACCACATCAAATGACTCCAAGCATGCAAAATACTCAATATGGAACAAATCTTGCATTCTAAGTACAAATTCACCCTCTCATCATCATAAGTAACAAAGGTTGAGTTTCCAAGCCAAAGTGAAAGAGGGGGTCTCCATTTGTCAAAATGGGGCATGTGTGCAAGGCACAACAAATGGTGACTCTGTTGGGGAAATGCTCTAGAGCATTTCAAAGATAAACTTCAGTTTCAAACCTAAAATCTCTATGTTTCTCACATGCTAAACAAGAAGACATGATATCCTATCAAAGAAGCAGAGCTCAATAACCAAGTGCAACCATTCATATCCTAAAAACTTGAGTGTGTGTAATTGCGTTAATTCCCAACCCTTGGAAACTAAGCTCATCTAAGATCCTTTACATTAAGCTACATAATTAGTACACACCTTCTAAACTACGTGGACATTGCTCCGCTGCCAGTGAGCACCTATAGCCCCAATGGGTTTGTCTTAAAATTCCACTCAAGCAGAGCCCTACTGCCGGTTAGGCATCCATAGCCCCGGTATAGTTTACTTGATTGTCCATCCAATTGAGTTATAGTGTGTGATTGTGATTTTCCTTTGTTTTTCTTTCTTTGATTGATGGATTGATATTTCATTGAACTTAAATTGGCAGAGTACAATGCAATACCGCTACCTTTGTGATAACTTAGCTAGCTAGGTGTGGACTTCCGATGGAAGCAAAGGTGGACCTTAGATTTTTCACTTAATGCAAGATCACCAAGACTCACTTAGCTACTTCAAGATTATTTTAAAGTGTGAGAGATATATGGTTAGAAAATATTTTAGGTGCACCAGCTAATGACTCCTTTCTAATTAACAGACATCATACTCCTTGGTGTAATAGCGAAACCCACAAGAAGACCTAGGTAAAAACTTTGGCTTCTCAAAAAAATACTCCAAACTACTTACCCAACAAAGAAGCACTTGTGGGATTGCACAATTACCACCACGTTCAAGAAATGGAGAACCCCATGAAAACAAGCGCAGGAAACAAAATCAAAGAAAGTGAAATAGCTATCCTAAGCAAAGTAGACTACTCCAACCAAAGCAAACAGAAAACAAAAAGCAACAACTAACAACTACTAACAACTAATAACTAACAACTAAGGAAACACAAAAACAAGAGGCAAAAACTAAACTAGGATAGCAATAAACTACCAAAACCTAACTAAAAACAAGCAAGAGTATGTACCAAAAGCTTTGGACAGTAGGTATTTACACTTCCCTGTGATTTATTTCTTAGGACATGTAGAAGTAACAAGGTGTAGGTCAGTGTCCTAAGTCTGGTAAATTCATCTTTGTACTCTGAACAGTAAGGTGTAGGTAGGTTGGGTTCATGTTCAGGGTACTGGTTATGTAGAATCAGTAGTTGGGGCAGTTCATTAGGGCCATGATCAATCCATATGCAGGTTATATTACCTAAATCACCATAATCAAATTGATAATTGGAACTAAGTGAAGAAAAGGAAGATACAACCTGATTTGCAGTACCATCAGTTAGAGATGTAAGTTCATCACCTTGCTACATCACACCACTAACTTTTTCATCTTCAGGAGGTCTCAGTTTACACTGGGTCATATCATGTGCATCAAATACCTCTGGATCACTAAATACTGCAGCAATCTCCCAAGCAAACAAGAATTATAGACACCCTTCTTTAGAATGTGGATCATCTAGATGAACTCTGCATGAATCAGTCAAGGCAAAGTCTGTCATATGCGGTGAATTCCCATGCAGTAGCATATCCTTGCTCATTCTTGATATCAACTCAATAATGTGATCAAGTGATTGACATGAAAAAACTTCCACGCCATCGTTTTGCATGATTGTTTGATTTTTATTCTTAGATTGTAGACTTTTGCCCTCATTTCTTATCATTTGATTAGCATCAACCATGTGGAGACCTTCAATGCAAGTATAACTGGATCAGCTTGATGAATATGTGTTATACTTGAATCTACTTCATCAAAATCAGTCACATGCTCGAATAAAACTTCCTCTGCATTAATCAACAATCTTCATGTTTGAATGAAGGGCTGGCATTGGGTCGACAATTCACTGTCTGCAGCAACAACAAGGTCTCTTTCTTCTTGCATAGCTTGATTTATGATGTCAATGTTGTCTTGGAGTGGTACATTTTCCTGCTTGTCCTCATTTGACTTAGCTTGAGACCCTTCTGCAACAATTATATCAACCTGATATGGCTGATCATGATGATTTATTGGGCTGATATAGTCAAAAGTTTGATCACTTTTCTTTGGATAATATGATTGTGGCTCAAATATGTCAACTAGAACGACTTCCTGCATTGCTGTCCATGACTGTTCTTCATCTAGAGGACTGATTTTTTCTTGTTCTTGCATATTTCTGATCTGAACAACCTGCTGTTCTAACTCTGAACTATCAGTAGTCTGAAATGGACTGTTGTTCTCCACCTCTGCAGCAACAAATTTAGTCTTAGAACATGATATTTTTGAAGCACTTGATTTTTGATCCGCTTCCCCAACATGATTATTCATTAAATCTGCTTCATCATTCCTCTTATCTACATCCCCAGTAGTAGAAATTTGATCTTGCACATTGTTCTATTCATTGTCCTGTAACTGAAAACTAGGCTTCAACCATGCTGAAAGGTCCAGTGAATGAAAACTAGGTTTTAACCAATTAGGGATTGTATACTTCTTAGTTGGGTGACCCTTTTGACTATGATCAACTATGAATGGTGGATTTATAGCCTCTACAACCGTAGTTCTTTGGATGCTCTCAACTGAGACATGATCACATGCATATGCATCCATCTATGTTGCAACTCCTTGTGAGGTCTTACTCTAAATATGAATATGTCTGTCATGCCTATATCCCACTTCAAGCTTGTAAATCTCAAAGATAAGGAGCGGTCCTTTTAAGTGCAAATCCAACCTTTGGAGAAAAGTTAAACAATCAATCTTGTCATGCAACTCTCCAGGATGTACAGTGTAGACCTAAGGTGAACTAAAATCAAGCAAAGTTAATGGAGGATTCACTCTAATCTACCTATCTAACACTTCTTTAAAAAGTGGGATGTTCACTTGGAAGTTCTCTTCATGATATGACTATTGTGACAGTGTTCTGAAGAATGAAGGAGTCTCATGACTGAAACCCTTTTGTGTATCTATTGGAGCTAAATCTTCAAATTTTAATTCATTTCAGCATGTGTGATGAACCAACAAAACTGAAAGCCTGCATAAAATCTTTGTTCAGCCCTCCTTCTAGCGCCAATTTTGTTGATGGTGGTTTTAGCACACAACAATGTAGGTATGATTGCTAGTATCACACCTCTCTTGAAAAAGGTATCCTATCCAAGATAGGACTACCCCAAGGATAATATAGCTAGGTCTTAGCTTGCTTAGAATGACTCAGTGGTATGTCTAGTTGTGCCAACAAGGGGCCTTACATAAAATGTAGGGTTTATGGAATATGATAGCAGTATGTATGTAGAATCCCTATGATACTGTAGACACCTAAAAATGTCTGCATCATCAAATTGGCTCCCGACATCTCTAAACATACCAGTTTCCCTTCTAATAAATTAATTAAATTTTTATTTAATTAATTATCCCTTCATCACCTAATTTTTCATCATTTTATCCCCAACAATTGGATTAATTTTATTAATTCAATAGTTCAACCTTAGCCAATTAATTAAATAAATATGCAATATTTATTTGGTTAATTTTCCCCTCCTCATTAAATCTAATTAACTAGGTAAATCATGTTTAACTAATTAATTCATTCTATTAATTAACCTATCCCTATCCTAGGTAATTAAATAGTCATTATTTAATTGCCTACCCTAGCTTATCTCATCCTAGCCTTAGGATTAATTATGTAACACATTATTTAATTAATCTTAACATCCCATTAAAGTGGTCAAACCTAGCTTAACACCCTTCCCCACATCCTCCAAATAAAAAATTGAAATATATCCCACATAAATCATTTTTTTATAAAAATGTGTCCAACATCACATTTAATACCTCTTACACCCCTTACCCATGCCATGCCTCATTTATATCCACTCTTCTCCAAATGAATTTTTAATTCATTATACCCTTCCCCATGTGAATTTTTAATTCACAAATAATCCATCTCACCTAACCTCATTTAATTCACCCCTTTCCCAAAAAGAATATAAAATTCATCTTTATTCCTAGCCCTCCATCCTCCAAGATGAAATCTAGGCCCTCCACATCATCTTCATCCTCCACCATTGATCTCCCAAATCAATCTCAACCCTTGGATCAAAATCTCTCCAAAATGTCTATAAATACAACATCCTCCAAGCCATTTGATCATCCAATTTCTAAGTAATGTTACTATGTCAAAATATCTATTGAGCTAGCTTGTTAGTTGCATTAGATAGAGCATTTCACATTGAATCCATTATCTAGGGTATATCTAGGAGCTCTTGGGTGCATGCTTCTACAACCCTATCTTGGATTTGTGAGTCATAGTGAGGTATAACATTTATTTTTATGCACTTGTTTTGTGTTTTCTATCTCATTTCGATTTCACTAATCACATTGGCATGCCCGGTGGGACCTGCAAGGTCTCAATCTAATTTTTTTTTGTGAGTTTTGTTGTTTGAGCCATGTTTTACAGGAGTGGCGCTATCTACCTGCACAGTGGTGCCATTTGTGGTGCATTTCAGTGCTATTTTCTATTTTAGCACTATTTAACATGGCACTTTTTCTCTTAAATTTCACACATGTTTGTTTGATTTTTAGTCTTCCTATCATTTTCCTAGGTCATCTACTCTCTATTTTTGCAGGCATCTTACACAAAGAGGGGGAGGTCATGCCAAAATTTTCTTAAGGACCAAACATACACTGTTGCTTTCAACTTGTTTTGGCTTCCTTTCACTAAGTATACAAGACTAACAAGACCCCTTTCTTTGCAGTCTAACCTGCTGTTTTGGCTAGGAAGACCTTTGTTTTGCAGGCTTGACAAGTTCAACCTCGTATCAATGCTATCAGCACCCAGAGTGGTGCTACATTACACTGTCAACCAGATCATTCAAACGTACGCGCAGTGGCACCTTGTTCCATATATATTAGCATCATATTTAGTTTTAGTTCCCCCTGTAATGTCTTAGCGCTATCTGTTATTCTGGCGCATTCTGTATCTTGTTGTAGCGCTATCTTTTACTATGGCGCATTCTGTATCTTGTTTTAGCGCTATGTTGTATATCAACGCTACCTATACGTATATTAGTGCTAAGTTTTAGGGTGTCAGGTTTTTAGGTCAGTTATTGTCAGTAGCACCATTTACAGTCTAAGGTGGCACCATTTGATCTCTGTTTTAGTGCTATGTTTGTAGGCTAACTTTGGGTTCTGTGCAAGGATTGGTAAGTTGTTTGCAGGTCATCACCATCATTCTAGAGCCACTAAAAAGTTCTTGCAGGGTTTTTATCTTTAGATTAAACAAACACATTCAATTGGTGCTTAAAAAGAACCCTTGTATGTTAGCTTAGAAACAACATTTTAATTTGGTGCACTAAAATTGATCAACAACAAACAAACAACAAACAACAAACAAAATCTTTGTGTGCCTTAGCTTAAACAAACATTTGAATTTGGTGCTCTAAAATTAACAAGTGCGTGCCAACAATCTACAAACATTTTGATTTTGGGCTTAAAAAGAACCACAAAGTGCATCATAACTCATCGGATTAAAAAGAACAACAATCTACATTTCTCACTCATCTAAACAAGAAAACAAATCAATTGTGTGAAGTGTTTTGTGATGATGTTTGTGTGGTGAAAAGTGTATTCTCTTCCCTCGCACCATCGATGATCTTGGGAATCAAAAGCTTCTCACAACACTTGCATAAATCACCCCCAAAATAATCTAAGAACTAAAATGAACCTTGTTGAGTGTAACCCAAGCACAAAGTATACGTATGCTCTCCCCTCGCATCCTTGTACGAACTTGGGGATCAAAAGTATTTTTGTGTTTGTGTTGTTTTTGTTAAACCTTTAGAGGGCCTACCACCCCACTTCGAAAGGTGGGAACGACCCAAGTGAAAACAAGCTAAAGCCAAGCCCTTTCAAGCTGCTATATAAAATAATGTGTTTGTGATGAAAGTCACAAGAAACAGGTGTTGTTGTGTCATACTAACAACCAACCTCCCCCAAAACCCTCCAAGGTGTAACCCTTGGAGGTTGGGAGACTCCATAACAGAGAGTAGCACTGCCGGATGTATGGCCACCTAAACGAATGCACTTACTATGAACCTTTGTTTTAGCAAGCCAAAAACCTTTTATTTGTTGACGCAGAAGGGTAACCTTTGAAGCGGCCCTGATTCATGCGGTTCTTAGCCAAGGTAGCAGGGAAAATCCTAAGGTTTGGTGAGGGATAGGCCTTCGTGGAAACCCAGATCTTGGTATGCATGAGAAGTGAGTGCACTGTAAGGGGGAGCTGGTGCTACCAAGATCCTGGAGCTACCCGCTTTGAATAGGTGCAGCTAGGGGATTCAACAAATATTATCATATCTTACCTTAGGTTGTACAAAGTGCTTGTTCAAACCTCTCACATCTTTTCACAAACAAAATCTTGGTTATTGTATGTTATTGCGCTTAAAGTGCTTTCAAGAAACTTGCTAAGAGACAATAAAAATCATTTGATCAAACTGCATATCAATACAAATCCAAATTTGTCATCAAAATCCATCTTTTCAGAGCCTCGATCAACACTGACCTGTTTCAACGCCATCTCTACCTGTTTTTGGCACCATTTCACCTATGGGTTGGCGCTATTTGCAGACGGCCCTGCCTGAAGCTAAGAAAAATTCCATTGTGATCTTTAGGGCCTGCCTGACCATAATCCATAATCACCTTCCCAAAAATCCATCAATACCCCATTCATTTTCTTCAAAAGAAAATTCTAATCATACCTTCATTTTGACCTTAGAGAATCAATCATTATCATTATCGGACCCCTTGCCATACCATAATCTACTCAATTCCATATCCATTCATCCTCATTAATCTTTGCATACCTTTTGGACCAAACAAATATCCTTGTTACAAAAAAATCATTACAAAATCCTTTCGCTTCTCTCATCAAAAACATATCCAAAATCTTTTGAATCCAAACACCCATCAAAAAAGTCATCAACCAAAACTCATCATCCCTTTGAGCTAAACCTAGATCTAGATTTCATCTTTTATATCATATTTTGCTTGGAGAGTCATTAGTCAACCTTTCAAGCGAAATAATCATCCTTCTTTGTGTAAGGTCATTAGTCTACCCCAAACAAAGAGAAACATCCATTTGTGCAACACGAAACTAGATCTTCCTTCAGCTCATTTGTTGACCCTCAAATCCTTTTCAAAAATATCATACCTAACATCTAGTTCATCTAAAAATTTCACCCTCCAAATCAACATCAAAAATCCTTTCCATCAAATCATCTTCAAGCAATCATCTACCTTTTTCATCCAAATTTGTGTAAAAAAATCAATATCACCCACTCTTATCATCCTTAGATTGACACTTTTTTGAAGACTCATCTCCTAGAAGTGAAAATCTATCATTTTATCATGCTACAATCACCCTTTCATCTTTTATTCCATTCCACTACCACATCCTCTTTAGGTCCAACAAATCAATCTGGATTGTCTAAGGTCTCCATCCCCCTTTCATCCACCTCAAAATCAAATCCATACACTTGCATGCTCATAACTAGATCACAACACAAGAAGAATCAAGCAATGGCAGACTTTGGACAATATATGGGTATAAGAATGCCTAATACCAATGACAACAACCTACCAATCAACCAATCACACAACCCACCTTCGGTCTTTCAAATCCTGACATATAATCCCAATGAAAATCCCTTCCATTTCTTGCAACCACCACCACCACCCATCCCAAATGTTACCATCATGTCCCAAGATGATCAAGATGTCTTAAACTTTACACAAGATGCTGATAACATGGACCTACTTGACAAAATCCTAAGGTCGGATCCAAATAGATATCTTGACTACCTCCTCAAAATTGGTGCCCAACCACCCCACAACACAACGTCATCCCAACCATCGACCTCTAACAAAAATCCTAACACATCCTTCTAACCATCTACATCAAACACCCAACCTACCATCTCTCAAACCTCAACTCCTACTGTACCTACCACCCCCACAAGCTCTAATGTTACCACATCTACGATTCCCACAAGTGTCTCCAATCCTAGCACCTCCCAACCCGTCATCACATCCACTACCGTAACTAACGTAAACCCGTCCGTTCCGCAAATCACCTTGGGCATCCAAGGAAATCCCACGCACGCAAGTGTGTCCACAAGTGTGCCTCCACTCAATCCTCAAACCATAGCCTACATGAGACAATTCTTTTCACAACCACCTTACAACACGACCAACCCATCTAATGTCAATACATCTCATGTCAATCTATCCAATGTCAATCCGTCTAATCTCACGTATCTACAAAACCCCCTAGCGTCATCAACACAACATAATCCCAATCCTCAAATACCTTCCCACATTCTCCAACAAATCCACACTTACCAACATCTCACAGAACTCAACCAAAACACCACCCCATAGTACCAAAAAATGATCTCCCAAAACCTCCAACATCAAATCCCACCCAATCTCCAACATCTCATCAATCAGCAAACCTACACACCACAACCGCAACCAACCCCGGATCTAACAAGCATTGTACAAGCCTTGATTCAAAAAGTAGATGATATACAAACTAGGGGCAAATGCAAACATTATTCTTTTGAGGATATTTGTCCCTATCCATTCGATCAAACACTGTACATGCCCCCTTTCCCCAAAAATTTTGAAATGCCCAAATTTGACAAATACAAGGGAAAGGGAGACCCTAGGGATCATCTTAGGGAGTTCTACGACGCTTGGTTAGAATTATCGAACAACAATACATATCTAATGAGACTATTTCCAAGAAGTTTCGGTGGTCAAGCCACTGAATGGTTCGTACATCTTCTCCCGGGCATTAGGTCTTTCCCCGAGCTCACAAAAAAAATTGTCAATCATTTCTCCTATAATTTTGAACATGAAATATCTATGACAGACCTTTGCAATACAAAACAAAAGAGTGGAGAATCCTTCTTTTCCTTCTTGTAGAGGTGGAGAGGCCTCGCAAGCAAACTCCCTTGGCCAAATCCTGAGAAATAATTAGTCACCATGGTTGTGACTAACCTAAATCAAGAAATAGGGTTTCATCTACAGATCCTTTGTGTGTCTACCTTCGAAGAAGTCATTGACAAAGGTACTACCACAGAAAGGGCCCTTATCGCCAAGGGTTCAATCAAATTATATGACAAGTCCTACAGCAACAACAACAACAACAACAACAAACTCAATATCAACGTCCCCAATGCAAACAACAACACACAATCAAACGACAAGCCACACTTTTGGGGAAAGAACAAAAACATCTTGAATGACGGTGTCACTGATGTGAAGGCCGTCCAACATGTACATAATCAAACACCCTCAAGTACATATACCACTAATGTAAATATCCCAAGGGGGCAATCTAAACAAAACAAACCTCGAAGACAATTCACACCTTTGGGGAACCAATCGAGGATATTCTTAACAGATGTCTAAAGAAAGGTTTGATAACTCTCTATAGACACCTAAAATTGGCTTGCTTCGCAAAATAATTTCCCATTTCTCGACACCAATTTATCCCTCCTATTAATTAAATAAATTCATTTTATTTAATTAAGTTATCCCTAACCATCTGTCTATCCCTTGTGATCAATTAACTCACTTAATTTATCACTAGACCTTACAACACTATCCCTCATTAATCAAATAAATACTCCCATTATTTATTTAGTTCAATTCTCCTTTTCCCTAATCCTCATTAATTAGATAAATCATGCTTATCTAATTAATCTAGCCTACTAATTGACCTACCCTACCCTACCCTACCTCATCCTAGCCCTAGGATTAATTAAACAAAACCTATGTTTAATTATTCTTAACCTCTCATTTGGGTGGTCAAACCTAGTTTAACACCCTTCCCCACATCCTCCAAATAAAAAATTAAAATAAATCACACATCACATATACTTCTCTTACAAACCCCTTACCTCATCCATCCTCATTCATTACCTCTTATCCCCAATTCATTTCCATTCCCCAAATGAATTCTTAATTCATTTCCCATTCTTTCACACCCATAACTCATTTATCACCCCTTTTCCCAAAATGAATAAAAGATTTACTTTTATTCCTAGCCCTTGATCTCATCTTTTGATCCTCACCCTCCATCCTCATTTCCAAAACTCTATAAATAATACCCCTCTCTAAGCCATTGGGAGGAACTTCTTCATGCATCAAACCTCTGCCAAAATCACTCCACAATCTCCTCATCATACCACCATAATGTCAAAATTATCCCTCATCTCCATATCAATCTCTATCTGAATCCACTTGTCTCTCATGCTATTGTGTTGAAAAGCATTGAGCAATCCACACATACATTCTAGTCTTGGGTAAAATCTGAGGAGCTCGTGGGTGCAACTCCTTCCCTCTTGGATTTGTGAGTCAAAAGGAAGGTATAATCATTGTATTTGCATTTGATTCATATTTAATCTTCATTTTGTTCTCATTGATCATATTGGCATGCCCGGTCTTGGATCTAATTGTCAGTTTTTGAAGGTTTTGTTGTCAAAATCTTCGTTTTCTAACTCTCGTTTTGTGAAGTTTTGCAAGTTCAGTGGCTAAATCATTAGAGGTTGTGTCCTCAACAAAAACTAACCTCACCATTGTGATCAGGATGTCGATTCCATGAATTTTGACTATAAATTCGACTATGTTCTGTGACTGGAATTTTTGAAAATTTTTGAAAATTTTTTAGGGGCCACAGGCCGTACCGTATAGAACCCGCGACCCTTGGTGTACTGATCTCTGGTTTTGTGAAGTTTTTCTTGTTTTGTAGGTTAATAGCCTCTATGCAGGTCTAAGGGTCAAAATTGCAAGTTTTTTGGGTCGCTGCCCAAACCGCCGCCCGATCTACCGCTTCACCTCCCTTGGTCTCCACGCCCTAAACCACTGCCCTAAATACTCCAGCCACGGTCGCCGCCTACACAAACCCTTGTTGTCACCATTGGTAGGGCTGAAGATTCTGTCACCTCTTACTAACAACCCCACTTTTGCCATCTCCTAAAACCCTTACCACTGCTGTCCTCCGTCAGGATCCCTCCTGCCAAGCCACGATCGCCGCCTGTGAGGTTTTCTCCGCCCCGTCAACACTTACCTTCCAACCCATACCCACCACCACCGCTTGTGTCGACCTCTAGTCGACACCCCGCTACACCCCCTACATAATCTCTGCCTCCCCCACAGCCTACACTTCCCCGCCACCATACTCACCAATCGCCACCACTGTCATCGACCTCTGCAGACCTTCCAACTCCTGACCTCCGCTAACCTCTCACCCGCAGCTCCCAAATCCTCCACTGCTCACCACCATCTCCTCACTACTTTGCCCACTGGTAACCTCCCCATCTGCGACCAAGACTTCCTCCACCGCCTGAGCCTCTTCCCGCCGACCTCCACCTACTACCTTTCACAGTCGTAACCGCCCACCGATATCTTCAACTTATCTCTGCCAAACCCTAAACTGCCACTATAAACCCTAAACTTGCTTCACCTTTGATAGTCTTGGGACATACATAGTAGTCGCAGTCTTTTTTGACTGCTTAGATAAGTCTGTGGTCTCCTGGGCGATCAAGGGGAGGGGGCTTGCTTTCAGCCCCCTTTTGTTTTATTCACTTTTTATTTTTCTTTCACCTTTGCCCCTAGTCATATGAATGACCAAGAGCTATTTAGAAACCTGTTTGAACTTAACTACAAATATTAACCGCTAGGAGACAATAGATGTGACCAAGTCAACACTAACCGCCGGTGGTTAAATTAAACCGTCAAAGCTAACCTCTTGTGCTTCCTATAAGCCATAATAGGCTATTTTTTTCAAACTCACACAACTTTCACATATGGAGTCAAAAATTAGCAAACAAGGACTTTCTGAAAAGCTGACAAGGCAAACTACATAGTTGTGAGGAAATTTTTAGGTGACTGTACCTTTTTCTTGCCTTTTTTATCAGTCAAAGTCAAACCTACTTCAAAACTTCAAATGCTCATATCTATTGCAAATTTGATCCTTTTTCAGCGAATTTTTTTTTCAAATTGCATAGAATTTTGCATAGAATTTGTTTATGAACTTATTTTTTCTATATCAGTTCATTCTTTATCAAATTTTATCAGATTATCAATTTTCGCATAACAATCTCCTATGCTAGTCTACTTGCTTCATTTTCAATTTCGTGACTTGCAGGTGATCTAACGGAGCTGGAACAACATCAGGAATAGAAAATACAACAATTTGGATAGTGAATTAATCAGGCGCACTCATTCTATTGCTCATTTCTTCATAATCTTGTTTGCATACACACTTCAATTTGGGACACAAAATGAATCATTGTTTGCAAGCACATTTCAATTTGGGCTTCTAAAATGAACATTGCTTGATCACACATCATTGAAATTAGGCTTAAAACAAATCAGTGTCTTCATCACATTTCAATTTCTAAGGGCAATTAACCAAGTGCGAGTGTGAGTCAAGTGTGCATGTGTATGCTCTCTCCTCGCACTGCAAGGTGACCTTGGAGATCAAAAACACGTCACTTGATTCACTTTTATTTACCCTTTCCTAGGAGGCCTGCTAGGGGATTTCATCACCCCTAGGGACGACCTCATCTGAGGTTGAATCAAAAGACACCCTCATTAAAATTAGAATCTTGTCACTCTTGGCTAAGCCCCAAAGAACTTTCTACCTTTGGGAAGTGAAGGTGAAGGGTGGGTTACCCCCTTCTCCCGACTGTGTGACAGGATTTCAATTTCAATTCTTAGTCAACCTCGTGTAAACATTGCCCAAACCTAATCGGCCATACCCCATCAAACTAGACATTAGGGCTTGTTGAGGTGTCTTCCACATGTGCTTGTCTAATCATCATCATATTCTTCAAATTCAAAATTCAAAATTGCTTGTGTCTTGTGTGACTGATTCATGATTGTACATGTGTGATCATTTCATTGAACATTGCCAAATCAAGCTAAACATCAAACACATAAGACAAATCATTCAACTCATTCATTCAACACATTCAAATCCAATCACATTCATCACTAATCACTCATTTTCTACCACTTCATTCCTAATCACATCCAAGTCATCCTAAATAAATCCTAATCATATCTTTCTCATTCTACATCATCAATCATCATCATTCTATCTAAATCATTATCCAAACAACATCATTCTAATCATTACACTTCATTATTATCTACATTCTTATCAAATCAACCTCAATCCCAATCATCCCTAAGCACAGCCTAGTCACAACTCCATCCTTCATCCTCATCCTATCAACATCATCTTAATCATTCTCCTAATCCTCCCTAATCATTCCATATCAAAGCCTAATCATATCCAAGTCATCATCACATCATATCAACATTGATCCCAATCATTATCCAAATCCCCCAACATCATTATCATCCCAATCCAAAATCCAAATCAACCCAATCAAAAAAATCAAGACCTTAGTTGATCACATCAACCCTCTTGCTTAAGATCATTAGTCTATCAAAAGCATAGAGAACCATCCAACAAAAACAAATCAAATCAAATCATCTTAAGGTCTTGAAATTTTGATCCCAATATCACAATCATCCATTATCATCCATTTCATCTCATATCTTTCCAACAAAATGGATCCTTATGACGCAATGCAACACTTACAAAGACTTAGAAAAGTCTATGAGAACATGGACCCTAATGCTAAGGAAAAATGCAAAAATGACATTATAAATATGCCCTTAGCACACCTCATCATTGGAGAATCCCAAGCCCCTACCCAACCTTCATCATATCAACAAACATCCTACACATCATCCCCATCCACATCATATCAATCTTCGTTCTTTCAACCTTCATATCAACCTTCAACATCCTACATATCCACACCTTCAACCTCATACCAACTTCCATCATATCAACCTTCATCATATCAACCTTTACGCTCATATCAATCACCATCCCCTTACAAATCCATGCCATCATACTTATCCAATCAATCAATACCTCCAACTTATCCATCCCCCAACCTTTGTCATGTTAACTTTGATCAAGGGAACACCAATCTATCACACCTTATATCTGAAATCCAAACCTTATATCAACAACCATTTCCCCATACAAATCCCTCATCCTCTAATCCCCATCCTACCAACCTTAATCCATCACCTTACCTACCTTACAATCCATCAATCCCAACCCCCCCAACACAATGTTCCTCCAATCTTAATCCATCACCCTATGCATCTCCCAATCCACCAATCCCTATCACCCATCCACCACCTAATCCACCATCAAATCTTCCAAGTCCTAAGCCCATGACATCCAAAGAATCCTTGTGGGATTTCCTCCAAAGAACATCACCAAGCAAAGAAATGGAATCCCCCAAATCCCCCACCCCTCCAACACCACCATCTAGTCCCACACCTATCCTTGAACCCATCCGAGAACCATCATTACCTAATCCCATCACCCACCTATCCAATCCCAATCCTAATCCCACACCAACCACCATCATTATCCATCCATTACATTGTTCTTCAACCCATACACTCATGAAGGATGCCATCCATTGGCTATTAGCAAGGAATCAAACACCCTCATGCAATCCAACACCCACCAAACCTCTTGAAAAATCTCCTATCATAACTCAAGAACCATCATGTAGCCATATTCAAGCACCTATCACATCCATCCAAACACCTATCACATCCATCCAAGCACCCACCACATCTATCCAAATCACTTCCACTTCTATCCAAGCACATGATCTATGTCAAGAATCAAATCCAAAGCATGTTGAAACATCAACCCCTTCTCCTAATCAAGATCTAACCATCCCATCTAATCCCATCCCCGATCCCCTCCCATCTATTGATCAACTTATTGATCCTACACCATCTTCTACCACCCCTTCACCATCCCCCATCAATCCTTTACCTCCATTAACCAATCCCCTCCCAAATCCATCCCCTTATCCACTTGGACAAAGCACTTTCATCCGTGGTGACTCCCTTGTAAGAGGTGAACAACTTCCATCCACCACCTATCCTCTTCCAACAAATAATAGACTTGCATCTTGTTTCCAAAGCACCAAACATCCCATTGCATGTCGCATGATCCAACATATGAACTATCAAGGCAAAGGCTTAGGCCTTCATGAACAAGGCATCTTGGAGCCCATCCACACCACATTCCATTCATCCTCGCATGACCTCAGCTATACATCCCAAGACAAACAAAATGAACATGTTGGTACCACCCACACACCTAAAATCCATTCATCCAATCCGAAACATGGTGCATCACATCACACTCCAAAAACATATGTCACCATCCCTCCTCCATCATCCTATCATTTGCAAAAGCATGTGACCATCCATCTTCCTCCATCAAATTTACCTCCACTACTTCCAACTCCAAATATTCCTATTAAATCCGCTTTGCCTCCTATCCTACCACCTCCTAATATCCCCATCCACAAATCCCCTCATTGATTTATTCATAAATCCACTTTTTACCCCTCCACCCATCAACCCCCTAAATTTCCCAATCAAGACCAACAAAGGCACACATCTTTCAAATATGAAGCTTCTCCCAAATCCATGGGATTCAAGAGTAATAATTTGAATGCCTCAATGCATAAAGCACAAAAGCCTAAAGATGTTATCCCTTCCAAGCAAAATCAAAAATCCAAAAGGCTATCAAATCCCACACCATCACAAGAAAAAGCAAAAAAAAATGGTGTGGGTCCCTAAGAAAAGATCAATCAAAACAAATGAGGCATCCACATCCCAATCTACCCCACAATCCCAAACATCCCCCTCCCCATCTAAAAATCCCATAATTTCTAATTCTATTTGGGTCCCTAAAACCCCAAATTGACCATCCAAAAATCCCCCATCCAGATCCCCATTACTCCCAACTCCACATCCAAAGTACAAGCTTCCAAATACATCACGGTGTGTGCAACCATTGGTCTTGGTTCTCCTCCACCACTTAACATTCCCACATACCCCCATCTCTCCATCTTTCGTTCACTATCCTACATATCTTCCCCATCACATTCCTATGGTCCACGCTTTTGCATAATCCACATTATAATCCACATAATCCACATCATAATCCATTCCATCTTCTCCTATCTACCAACAATCCATGCAATCATCATCCATAATGCTATCCAACATGGGACCATCTTCACCTTGCTATGGAAACAGACGCTAGAGTCCCCCTTCCATCAAAAAAGTAAAAAATCAAGAAAATAGTAAAGAGAAAAATCTGTCCAATGGTAAAAACCACTCCTCATGGCACTTTGGGCAAGTACCATGATGAAAACCCCTTGTAGGCATCATGTGTAATCCCTTCTCCATCCATTTTGTATCCCTACACTTGGGGCCAAAACCATATCCTTCATCCACATCCATGATATCCTTTGCACATCTTATCCACTATCTTATCCTTATCCTCTCACATTCCTATCCACCATCCCCTATTTATCCTATCATTCCCCATCCATCATATCCATTATATCTTGCTTTTACCATCTCCCACCTTAGATCTTGATAAAGACAAGGGGCAAAATATCAACAACATGCTTTGGAAACCTCTTGGCATACTCCCTTTTAAAGTATATCCTCCATCCATCCACTGCAAAGTCCATCCATTCAAACATGAGCCCATCATGCAAAATTCTAAGCATTGGGGCATATGATTCCTTGCAACCTAGCCCTTGGAGAAAATCCTAAAACCCCCCATCCATTTATCATCCATACCTATCCTATCCCTCATTCCTATCTTCTATCTATCTAACATGCATCCCTATCGCTTGTCCATTCATCTATCATGAATCAGCTATCCATCATCTTTCATCGCCAATCCCTCTATCCAACCCCATCACTTTCACCTCTAGACTTGGTGTTCCCTTGTCATTGGTATCTAGCATAAAGGTTATCCAAACAAAATCCAATGCAACCATCTCATAATAAACCATTCCTTTTCCAAAAATCAAAAAATCAAAAAAAAAAATCAAAAATCCAAAAACACCAAAAAAATTGAAAAATCCAAAAACACCAAAAAAATCCAAAAAATCCAAAAAACCAAAAAAAAATTAAAAAAATCAGAAAATCCAAAAAATCAAAAAAATCAAAATATCAAAATATCAAAATATCAAAATATCAAAAAATCAAAAAATCAAAAAATCCAAAAAAATAAAAAAATCAGAAAATCCATCCAAGCATCACATCACTTATCAAAGCATTGTCCCTTAACAAAAATCATCAACTATCAAATCAGCATCCACCATAACTTGTCACCATCATATCTTGAGCCAATCTTACAACATCAACTAAGCATGATCTAATCATCCATCGATTCCTGCCTTAGGATATATCTTTCCTACAATAGGCAGAATCTATCGAATCATTATCCATCTTGGCAAGAGATACAATGGCTACTTGTTTGGTTTGTTGATCTTTTAGTTTTTTATTTTTATCTTTTGTCCTATTCGAAGATCACATCAAAGCTACCTTGGTCTCACTATATCATGGTATGTGGCGAAAACATCTAGAATGGGGCATAGTCTTGCTTTTGTATGCTATGCTTGTGGGTTGGTTTCATTACTCCAAGTTGGTATTCATATCTTGTTGATCATAGGGTCGGTTCTAGCATATTGATCTCCTTGTGCATCTAAGGTTCATCATACCTTTTGTGTATTAAGGGCTTATGCTATGAGTCTCCTTCCCTTGTCAGGACAAGGTTGTACTATCTTGGGCATGCATGAGATCATCCCTTTGATTGCGTGTCTAGTCCATGCAAATGTTGGATACACATCATCACCCCGGTCTTCTATACCTTGGTGAAAATATCCACTTTCCTATATCAAACCTAGGATTGCTCTAAATCATTTTCAGCACAATGATCATCCACCAATAAATCTCCCATCATCATCATCCTTTCATCTCACCACTTATCCTCCAACCACTTCAACCAATCTCTTCCATCCATTTCAAGAGCACAACCGTGTTCTTGCAACCCACCTATCCTCTCGAGGGGGCATCATCCTTACCAATTATCCCCAAAACCTTACCCTATTCTTCTAAGCCAAAATCTTTTTTCTATCCAATCCAACTTATGTTTTAACTTCTTTGAAATGATGTTACTTAGCAGCAACACCATCTCAAAGAGGGGCAAATGTAGACACCTAAAATCGGCTTGCTTTGCAAAACAATTTCCCATGTCTCGACACCAATTGATACCTCGTATTAATTAAATAAATTTATTTTATTTAATTAAGTTATCCCTAACCATCTGTCTATCCCTTGTGATCAATTAACTCACTTAATTTATCACTAGACCTTACAACACTATCCCTCATTAATCAAATAAATATTCCCAATATTTATTTAGTTCAATTCTCCTTTTCCCTAATCCTCATTAATTAGATAAACCATGCTTATCTAATTAATCTAGCCTACTAATTGACCTACCCTACCCTACCATATCCTACCTCATCCTAGCCCTATGTTTAATTAATCCTAACCTCTCATTTGGGTGGTCAAACCTAGTTTAACACCCTTCCCCACATCCTCCAAATAAAAAATTAAAATAAATCACACATCACATTTACTTCTCTTACAAACCCCTTACCTCATCCATCCTCATTGATTACCTCTTATCCCCAAATGAATTCTTAATTCATTTCCCATTCTTTCACACCCATACCTCTTTTATCACCCCTTTTCCCAAAATGAATAAAATATTTACTTTTATTCCTAGCCCTTGATCTTATCTTTTGATCCTCACCCTCCATCCTCATTTCCAAAACTCTATAAATAAGATCCCTCTCTAAGCCATTGGGAGGAACTTCTTCATGCATCAAACCTCTACCAAAATCACTCCACAATCTCCTCATCATACCACCATAATGTCAAAATTATCCCTCATCTCCATCTTAATCTCTATTTGAATCCACTTGTCTCTCATCCTAATGTGTTGAAAAGCATTGAGCAATCCACACATACATTCTAGTCTTGGGTAAAATCTGAGGAGCTCGTGGGTGCAACTCCTTCCCTCTTGGATTTGTGAGTCAAAAGGAAGGTATAATCGTTGTATTTGCATTTGATTCATATTTAATCTTCATTTTGTTCTCATTGATCACACTCTCCCACCTGTTAAACCCCACCAAGAGAGTGAACTCAAAGTTGCGTGGTACAATGAAAACGATTATTATGACTACCATCGCATTGTGGGCCATAAGACCACTAATTGCATGAATTTAAAGCATTGTGTCCAAGACCTCATCGATCAGAACAAAGTCAATCCTGAACAAAACATCCAACCATCACCTAACGCTAATCTAGGAGCTTACAAGGATCCACTGCCCAACCATAACAAGGCCTCATCATCTAATCAAGCCTACAATGTCACGCTACCAGCCGCATCCTATGACTCTATTGTGGGGTGGATAGAACCATCATCTAACCATATCAACACAATCACCATTCGGGCTCAAGCACCTGATTGCACCATCACAACCCGCTGTGGCCACGTATCCATCTGCACAACCCCTACCACTGATCAAATGCCCGAATCCACGTCTGACTCCCTACCCAATCGTCCAACTATGTGCCCATTGCTTTCCAATAAATACAACCTCCTGGAACATCTAGGAAAGATCCCTGCGCAAATCTCCATACTTGAGCTGCTCCACACGTCACCTCTCCATAAAGAAGTCCTTGATAAAGCACTCTTGGAAACCCAAGTACCTGCCAACCTAAACGTGAATCAATTCCAAGCCATGGTGGGCCATATCGCCGCACCGTATCATCTCACCTTCTCAGAAAAGGATCTTCCCGCATTTGAAAACTAACATAATGATGCCTTGCATATCGAAGTCCGCATCCACAAGCACATCATCAAGAGAGTCTTAATAGATGGTGGCTCTAGCCTAAACCTATGCACTCTTAAATTACTTAAACACTTGGGATACTCAGATGTGGTTGTAGACACCAGTGAATGCATAACAATCAAAGGGTATGATGACACTGAACAACTATTTGAGGGTACTATCAAGCTCCCTATTCAAGTGGGACAAAAGATAATGGAAACAAAATGTCAGGTCCTTGATCTTGATCTCCCCTACAACATTCTTCTCAGCCAACCATGGATCCATACCATGCAAGAAGTCCCCTCTACATTCCATTAATGTCTAAAATTCCCTCACAATGGCACGGAAGTAACTATCTATGCTGATCCCCGCCCCTTCCAATACTGTAGTTTCTTGGAAGGCAATGACCACACCTTCTGTACATATAACAAAGCCATCACAAAAGCCCATCCCACAACATTCACCTCATACATCAACCCCACCAACATTGCCACCACTTCATCTCAAACACCTCCATCGCCTGAGGTCAAGATCAAGCTTAGTGACATGGGATGTGGGGAATACGACCTACATGGCACCTTTTGTGTGGGCACATTACCAAACCCTAAAATGTTCAACATCCCAAAGAAGGAAGATGCCAATACAGTTGTCATCAAATGTAAACCCTCACCTATCTTTGAGAAGAAACATCTCCTTGATCAAGATGTTCTCGAAGACGTATCATCCTGGCTATATAAAGATGAAGAAATAGAGCAAGAAGCTCCCACTCTACCAACATAGATCTATGGCAAAGGGTCAGAGATTGTCAAAAACATGGGCTATAAAGGACAAGGCAATATTGGCCTTCATGAACAAGGGATCATGGAACCAGTCCAAGCGACAAGAAATCCTTATACTCAAGGGTTAGGATATGGTCAATGACAATGTATCCTCACTACTGGTGAATGTATCCTAGCCGAGGTCACTAAGGTCTCCCTTGAAGTTGATAATGTCAACAAAATGGGCCGTCAAGACTCCTTTAGCGACTTCGCCAATTTCTTCGAATCATCCATATGTACCATATACACAGTCACCACCCTAACCTCTTCATCCAATGACTTATCCCTTTTATAACCAGACCTCATAGACTGGGACCAATAGGGACCTCCTGTCTTCGACATAGCACTAAATGACGAAGCAATTGCTGAAATAATGGGAGTTAGAGATCACTTCCTCCTAGGAGATCATAAAGTAGGATACATCATGGAACTTGATATGACTGCCTATTTTGGGGAGATAACCCCTGCTTCTAGTCGTAAAAATATAAAAATCAAACATGGATCTGATGGTGAAAACCATTCCGCAGTAGTGTCAGATCCCAAAAAGGTAAAAATAAAAGACATATCTCCTAGTGAAAACCTCCACGATGTGCTAGGAGATGGAAGCGTGGGCCTTCTTGAGATAGAGAAGGTATACCCCAACACATCACCCATCTTGGTAGAGCCAGCTCAAGAGATGAATCTTGGGACGAAAGAAGAGCCAAAAATCACCTTCAGGGTAGAATCTCTCAGTGCAATAGAGTAAGAAAACTTCTTAGCCTTCTTCAAACATAGAAATCACAATTTTATGTGGGCTTATGCAGACATGCCAAGGCTCAATCCCACTTTGGTCATCCATCACCTTGCAGTACGACCTGATGCAAAACCAGTGAAACAGAAGCTCAGAAAAATGAACCCTCAGGTGGCCCTCCTAGTCAAAGCAGAATTGAAGAAACTACTGGATGTCGGGTTCATCTGACCAATTGATTATCCTGAATGGGTTTCCAACCTAGTACCATTCACCAAACCTGATGGCCGAATCCGTTGCTGTACCGACTTCTGAGATCTTAACAAAGCCTACCTGAAGGATGACTTCCATTTACCAAACATTGACATGATAGTGGATCTTACGGCAGGACACGAGATGTTATCCCTAATGGATGGTTTTTCAGGGTATAATCAAATCAGGATTGCAGAAGAGGACCAACATAAGACATCTTTTATATGTCCATGGGGGACGTACTACTGGGTGCTAATGCCATTTGGCCTAAAGAATGCTGGAGCCACATATTAACGTGCCATGACTGTCATCTTCCATGATCTTTTCCACCACATCATGGAAGACTATGTGGATGACTTGCTAGGAAAATCAAAGACAAGGGAGGAACACCTAGATGTATTAGCAAAGATCTACGATCGACTGGAGCAATACAATGTTTGCCTAAATCCAAAGAAATGTGTCTTTGGCATCACCTTCGAAAAACTTTTGGGATACATAGTCTCCAGAAGGGGAATGGAAGTAGACCCTGCAAAAGTCAAGGCCATCACTAAAATGCCTCCTCTAAAAATACTAAAATAGCTAAGACGTCTACAAGGGAAACTCCAATCCATTCATCGGTTTATTGCTCAACTTGCCGATAAATGTCACCCATTCCAACATCTACTTAGAAAGGATACAACTTTTGTCTAGAACAATCAGTGTCAGGTTGCCTTCAACCAGCTAAAAGAATACCTAGCTAACCCCCCTATTCTAACTTCGCCAAGGCAAGGAGAACCCCTCCTATTATACATCTCAGCAATAGAAACAACTATTGGAGCTTTATTAGCACAGCATGATGAGCACAAGAAGGAAAGAGCCATATATTACATCAACCACACCTTGATATCCTACGAGCTAAACTATACACTAATTAAATGAGCATGTCTAGCCTTGGTCTTTACTTCAAAAAAATTAAGACAGTACACGATCAATCACAAAACTAAACTCATCACCAAGATCGATCCACTAAAATATCTACTAAACAGAGCCGCTCTTACTGGGAGAATGGAAAAATGGGTCATGATCCTCACTGAATTTGACATTGAATATACTAAGAAAAAGCTATCAAAGGATAGGTTATTACTGATCAGTTGGCTAAAGCACCCATTCCTGTAGAATGTCTGACACTGGCAAAGTTCCCTGATGAAACCATCTTGACAATAACGCCGGCAACAGAAACATGGAAAATGTACTTCGATGGGTCATATACACACAGAGGCTTGGGGGCAGGCATCTTGTTTGTTACCCCTCAAGGTGACACCATCCCCAAATCATTCAAAATTACATTCCCATGTACCAACAACGTGGTAGAGTATGAGGCCCTTATCATAGGTCTCTGAATGGCAATCAAATGGAGAATTGAGAAGTTGACAGTGTATGGAGACTCTCAACTGGTCATCCGGCAAGTAAACAATGAGTACAAGACCAAGGATGATAAACTCCTACCTTATAAAAAGATGGTCGATGACTTTAAAGACTATTTTGATGACATCCATTTTGAACAGATCCCAAGACTAAACAACAAAGCTATAGACACCATGGCCACCATCGGATCCCTGGTCAACATGAAGAAAGATAGCAAGAAGTATGAATTCCTGATAGAAGAGCTCCCTATTCCAGCATATGATGTTCCCCAATCAGAGCTAGTATGTGAAGTCATTAGTCCCTTATCCCCATGGTATCAAGAAACCTATCTATATCTCCATGACAGAATCATCTCTCCTAACCTATCCACCTCACAATGAAAAACTTTCATCCGCCAAGCCTCCCACTTCACCCTTGTAGGAGATACCCTATACAAAAGGAGTCTTGATGACATGCTTTTACGATGTTTAGAATCTAGGGAAGCTAAAGTGGCCTTGCAAGAGGTACATGAAGGCATCTGTGGGGCACATTCAAGTGGACCCACTCTTGCTAAAAAGATCCTGAGGACTGGATACTATTGGCCAACCATGGAACGAGATGCCTACCAGTTTGTAAAAAAAATGCCTTCCATGTCAATAGCATGGAGATTTCATTCACGTACCAGCATAGGAACTACAACCAATCATGGCGTTGTGGCCTTTCTCACAGTGGGGACTCGACCTCATAGGCAAAATACATCAACCATCATCCAATGGCCATAAATTCATCATCACATCTATCAAATACTTCACTAAGTGGGTGGAAACAATACCACTCACCTTCACCACTGGAACCGAGATATCCAAGTTCATCCTCCATTATATCATGTCATTATAATATCCCTCATTCCATAATCACCGACAATGGAAAACCATTCAAGAACCAAGAAGTCCGCACTTTGTATGAAAAATTTCAAATCCAACACCACTTCTCCACTCCATATTACCCTCAAGAAAACGGTCAAGCAGAAGATTCAAATAAAACTATCCTCTGCATTCTAAAGAACACAAATTAATGAAGTCGGTCGTGATTGGCACCTCCAGCTCAACCCTGCCCTATGGGCCTATCGCATAAGCATCCGTACCCCCACAGGAGCCACCCCATTTTCCCTTGTATTTGGATCCAAAGCCATTTTACCTATTGAGGTTGAGCTCCCATCCCTAAGAGTATCTCTACAAAATATAATCAATGATGAGGAATACTGAGTCGCAAGGCTGCATGAGCTAGAATTACTGGATAAGAAACATCTGGATACGTTAAACCACCTATAGGCCTATCAAAATCACCTCAGAAGAAGCTATCACAAGAAAATCAGAAACCAAAAATTTGAAGTAGGTGACCTTGTCCTTATGGAAAACCAGAAAAACTTACAGGAGCGCCCTAAGAAAGGAAAATTTGAGCCCAATTGGCCAAGACCCTATGTCATCACAACCAGCTATGGATCAGGAGCATACTAGCTTACAACACATGAGGGGAAGCCTCTGGATGAGCCTATGAACATTCTACACCTAAAGAAATTCTATGCATAACCCATCGAGTATCCCAAGCAAAAAATCAAAAAAAAAAAAATCAAAAAATCAAAAAAATCAAAAAATAAAAAAAATCAAGAAAAACCTGAGTGCAATAAAGACTTCCAATGGTGAAAATCACTTCGGTGATGCTTTGGATTGGTACCATGGTGAAAAACTGTCTCAGGCGCCATGTGTAGTGGCCGGTTCTACCCTCTAATAAGTCCTCTTTCCGTCACAACACTCCATATTGCACACATCCCATGGCTTGGAATTCTGAAACATCAAATCTGATTGCCCACCCCACATTACCCCACCCAAAGCTAATTCATGGAACGAGGATCCTTGTAAGCTTCCATCTGTACAGTTAAAAATTAAAAAATCCAAAAACAATAGAAAATCAAAAAGTCCAAAAATAATAGAAAATAAAAAAATCCAAAAATAATAGAAAATCAAAAATCCAAAAACAATAGAAACATTACGAAAATCCAAAAATCATTTTTAATGATTTGTTGCAAATCACCCCCCATGCATCAATCCATAACAATACTCTCTGCAAATCGTGACCATCAACATCCATCAATCAGCATCGCACCCATCCTAAACCATTCCCACATCATCAAGTCTTGCCATAACTACATATTCATCTCGCCTGCATCTTGAAAGTGCCTTGATCTCATGGACACAAGGTATGTAGGCAGTCTAGAATATGAAGGATGTATCTAGTACTTAGGTATATAAGATGCACCCATCCAACCTGTTTGGATGGTCCCCATTCGCTAAGCTTCCTGGACCCAATAAATGAGACACACGCTAAGTATACACTTGAAGCATGGTCCCTAATGCAAAAATCATCAATCAACATACCAACTATAACCCAACACATAGCTTGACTGTCCTTTTTCCCACCTTTCAAAAAGTATCCAACAAAATCCAACTGATTCACATCCTAGGATATATCATTCCTACAATGGACAAGAATATGTCATCCTATCAACATTTATCTTGGCAAGAGCACACAATGGCTATTTGTATCTTTTTGTTGGTCTTTTTTATTATTGATTTTTATCTTTTTGTCTCACTCTAGGTCATTTCCAAAGCCACCTTGATCTCATTATATCATGGTAAGTGGTGGACAACACCTGGAGTAGACATGGTCATTATTTCTGTATGTTGTGCTTGTGGGTTGGTTTCATTACTCTAAGAATAGTATTCATATCTTGAAGCCTGGGTTAGTTCTAGCATGATGTGCCTCATTTGTGTATATAGGCATCAATACCATATATGTACTATGAGCACTCATCACTATGAGTCCCCTTCCTCAGCTAGGCAAGGTTATACTACCTTGGGCACGCATGAAATCAATCTATTGTTTGTGGGTCTAGTCCATGCAATCATGTGATACATATCATCACCTAGGTCATCTCATACCTTTGTGAACTATATCTTACATTGCTATAATAAATTAAGAAATGCTCTCACTTAAACTGATGCAACTACTATGGCTAGCTCAAATCATCTCTCTACCACCCATTCAACCATACTATCTAGGCCTAGATTTTTCACCCCCCATCTATTCACCTCCCATCCTCCATTCTTCTAACTAACCTATCTTCTTACTGATTTCCAATCCATCCTGAACCAAACCAAATCCCCCCGTCAATGACATGGTGTTTCATGACCTAGCAATTTCCTCATCTCCCAAACCCCCCCAATCTAACCATAGCCAATCATTTCTGTACCCAAGTCATCAACCCTTATCTCCTCCACACCTATTCCCCCATCACACAGCCCCACCACCCAGGGTTCAATGAAGAACATCATGTGTATCAAGGCTTAATAATTTGCATTTAATTCAGGTTCATTCTAGAATCATGTAGTTTGCATATCATATATCATTTAATTTGCACTTCATTTAGGTTCATTTTAGAATCCTTTAGTTTGCATATCATATCTCATTTAATTTGTAGTTCATTTTAGAATCCTTTAGTTGTATTTCATATCATTTGGTTTCCATCTCATATATCATTTAATTTGCAATCACCTAGGTACATTTTAGAATCCTTTAGTTGCATATCATAAACATTTAGTTTGCAATCATTTAGATGCACTTTAAAATCATTTAGTAAAATTTCATAAAATCATTACATTGCATTCCATATATCATTTCATAATCATTTAGTTACATTGCATAATCATAATCATTTAGTTGCATTTTATAACCATCTAGTTGCATATCCATACATAACATGTGTTTATTAAGATAAACATACATTTCCATTGCATTACATTTTACACCCATAATAAATGTTTATTAATCTGAACATTTATTTGCATTATTTTCATCATCGTCCATAAATCACACACATGCATATATCAAAATAAATAAACCATCATTACATCCATCATATTACATCAATAAGTACATCCATAACATCATCATACTACATCCCATAAACACAACACATCCATAGCATATAATCCATAAAGCATACTGCATCCATCAACATAAACATCATCATAATCATATATAAGCATCATAGTTAAACAAATAGGCCATCAAAGAGCATCATCTCATATATGATCATCGTAAAAATTCATATCGCTCATGTAGATACATCAAAAATAATAATATGTCATGATACAATGCCTCCAAGGGCCAAAATGATACAACTGTCACATAGAGGACCCTCTCTCTGACCCAGTCGGGGATCCTGGTCATGGTGGGGGCTGTGGCTATGGCTGTGGTCCTACCTGTGGCTGTAGTTGTGGCTGTGGCTAAACCTGTACCTGTGTGACCTGCCCGGGCACATGAGATGGGGGACCCATCGCCTGCTGAACAAACTAAACTGATCTCGACCTATGTGACCGAGACGCCCTGGATCCACTGACTTGACTATAGCTCGGTGTACACTGCTCTGTAGGCACTGCCACATGATAGAGGGCTCGATAGCAATCCATTTGTCCTTAGGCCTCTAACAACTATCCCTGTACCTAAGACAACTGTCCCTGTGCCTAGGACAACTATGTCTGCATCAATGTCAAAACTGGGGCCATACCAGCACTTGAAGCCTATAAAATAGCCACGATAGCCTCCGCCTGCCAAGCTCTTGCAAGGGCTGCATCCCATTCTCCTATCAAAACTGCTATCTCACCCTATACTTGGGATAACTGCATCTGCAATGCAGCTATCTGTACCATCTAACAATGCAATTGTACCTTGCAGCTGCACCAACTCTACCTCCTGCAGGTTGGCTACCTGTGCCCTCAGAGTCTCAACCTCCTCCTCGTCTCCATTCTGAGGCCATCGATGATATGAGGAGCCTTCAAACCCTGACTCTCCACTTGCCACTGAGGTGCCCACCTCTGCCTATCATCCTACTGCAATAACCTGCTACTGCTGCAATACTTGTGGTGGGGGTAGAACACCCCTACCTACCCTCAACAGTCCCCCATGCTGTCGCGGTCCTCCCTACCTCCATACCACTCCAATCTGGACTTGCTCAATAGGTACCTTCTATACAGGTACCCTCTTGTCGCACCTACCTGCCCCTCTCCCCCGCCCCTGACCTGTCTAGCTGCTGCTGCTGCCAACACATCCATCGGCTCCCCGTCTCTCCCAATCTCTCTCTCCTCCCCATCCCCCCAACCTCCACAAGATAGTCTGCTATAATCTCCTCACCCTCCTCCAGGAAATCATCTCCATCAAAATCATCATCCCCATCCTCCTCAGACTCCTCATCCACTAATCCCGTTGCCTCCTCCGCGGGAACTACCTCATCTGCAGGGTCAGTGAACCGAGTCAGTCGCCACATCTGCCACCATGTCTCATACGTAGGAGTAGTTCCGGCATCCCTGACCACACTCTCCCAATCCCACATCAATGGCTCCAAAGCTGCAAAATCCTCCAGGGAAACCTGGGGCTGTATGGCTGTAGACCAATAACGGACATCTTGACGGGTGTGTGCAAAAATCTCCATCTGCTATGGAGCATCCTGTCGTAACCCAAACTATCGCATAACTCACGACAGTAGATACATATCGATTATATGGTCTCCTCGACCTATCAAGTAGCGTTGCTGGAAAGTGAAAGGCATGTGCACATCATCATCTAGCCACGGCTCCACTCTGATGTAGGGTCACCAAGTAACCCGAATGACGTCATCCAACACCTGTCTCCAATACCGAACCTGCCCGATGTATGTATACTCGGCATCTCGATACAGGAAAATAAAGGCCTCAAACAGACAACGATAGTATCCACATCTCAACAGAGTGACCGAAATATGCTCCTAGATCCACATATGCAACAAAGTAACCCCAGCTGATAAAGCTGAATCATAATGATAAACCACTGTATGCATCTCATGATAGAGCTATGCTAACATCGACAGTCCCCAAGCATACACAGTCTCATGTCTGACCATCCCCTCAATCACCTCTCCCCATCCACCCAGAAATCCCCTACCTCTCCTATCTGGCATCACTATGCCACCGATCAATGCACACAGGAATAAAGCAAACTGATCTGCACCTGCCGCCAGTGTCCCCTCATAGTTCATCTCCCTCCTATTTGCTGATAAAATAATGTGATCACGGCCAAATATGCTAACCAAGGCCCTCTGTCCCCTCCTCGTGTCATGTCACCCGACGTCCATGAATCGGTAGCTTGAGGATGCGATAAACATCCTCAAGAGTGATGGTGATCTCGCCAGTAGGAAGTAAAAATGTACAAGTCTCTGGCCGATACAGCTCTATGACCGCTATAATAAGAGCTCTATGAGCTTGCAACAATGGCATCGACGCAGCTGTCAAGAGCCCTAACCTCGCTAGCCAAGCCCGGGTGGCATCATCAAACTGATGAAATAGCGCCATCACAGATGGCATGCGCCACTCCCACGAGGACACTATAAATGACCTCATATCCTACAACCACAGTTTTCTGGTAAAAAATCTACCTATCTTTTTCAAAACCCTCCTTTTTCTTCTAATGTTGAAAGCCAAAAACATTTTGGTGCCACAACAGAACATATTTTGCACCATTTCTAATGATGGTGCTACCACATTTCCCTAGGGCGCTAATTCACAATATAGCACCACTGCGCAGCCTCTTTGTGCCATTTATACAAATGGTGCCACCCTTCCACTTGGCACCAATCTAACGAATGGCACCACCCCTCCCGATAATGCATATATCAGATTTAGTGCTACTTCTCCACATGGCGCTAATCCTAGATATAGTGCCACTTTCCAGCATAGCGCTTATCTAGAAGATAGCACTACCCTTCTCCCTAATTGGTGCCAAAATGTTAAAACCCTAACCCTTGCACACATTGCGTTAATACAGACGATAGCGCCAAAACATTAAACACATGGTGCCAATCCGCCTCTGTTTTACCCTAGTGGATATCACCAATCTAGAGGATTGCACTAATCCGCTTATTTTTAGCATCGCACGATCTTGCAATAGCGTCACCACGCCAATCCCCAATTCCTGAACCCAAAAATCTGACAAAATAAAAAAATCACAAAGCTAGGGTTAGGCCCTACCTGGGGTCCAACCTCTAGTGCTTAGCCATACAATCAGAAAAGCTTAGAAATTTGAGTAAGTTGCGGGAACCTAGGATTGTGCTCTGCCATCTCTCCTTTGCTCCTTCTTCTCAAGAATTCAATGTGTGCAAATGTGGCACGCTTAGGGCCCACTAGTCTAAATATAGTAAGCCATGTCATCCTTCCGCCCACTCTTTTCCCCTCCAGGGTGCAGATCACAACCTTTCTCCTCTGTTTTTCTTCCCTTCATCTTCTTTTTCCATCCTCTATCGAACCTTCACTCCCGTCGCATCCTTTCAAGAGCTCGCCTTAATTTTTTTTATTTTTTCAGCAACCTCTCGAGGGGGCATCCCTCCCCCATCTTATTTCTTCCTGGTAGATGGGGCATATTTTTTTTTTCTTTGAACTAAGGCCACTTCCCTGCTAGGTCTAGACACCACATCAAAGAGGGGCAAATGTAGACACCTAAAAATATCTTCATCATCAAACTAGCTCCCGACATCCCTAAACATACCAGTTTCCCTTCTAATCAATTAATTAAATTTTTATTTAATTAATTATCCCTTCATCACCTAATTTTTCATCATTCTATCCCCAACAATTGGATTAATTTTATTAATTCAATATTCAACCTTAGCCAATTAATTAAATAAATATGCAATATTTATTTGGTTAATTTTCCCCTCATTAAATCCAATTAATTAGGTAACTCATGTTTAACTAATTAATTCAGCCTATTAATTAACCTATCCCTACCCTAGGTAATTAAATAGTCATTATTTAATTACCTACCCTAGCCTATCTCATCCTAGCCTTAGGATTAATTAAATAAAACCTTATTTAATTAATCTTAACCTCCCATTAAAGTGGTCAAACCTAGATTAACACCCTTCCCCACATCCTCCAAATAAAAAATTGAAATATATCCCACATAAATCAATTTTTTTATAAAAATGTGTCCAACATCACATTTAATACCTCTTACACCCCTTACCCATGCCATGCCTCATTTATATCCACTCTTCCCCAAATGAATTTTTAATTCATTTTACCCTTCCCTATGTGAATTTTTAATTTACAAATAATCCATCTCACCCAACCTCATTTAATTCACCCCTTTCCCAAAAAGAATATAAAATTCATCTTTATTCCTAGTCCTCCATCCTCCAAGATGAAATCTAGGCCCTCCACATCATCTTCATTCTCCACCATTGATCTCTCAAATCAATCTCAACCCTTGGATCAAAATCTCTCCAAAATGTCTATAAATACAACATCCTCCAAGCCATTTGATCATCCAATTTCTAAGTAATGTTACCATGTCAAAACATCTATTGAGCTAGCTTGTGAGTTGCATTAGATAGAGCATTTTACATTGAATCCATTATCTAGGGTATATCAAGGAGCTCTTGGGTACATGCTTCTACAACCCTATCTTGGATTTGTGAGTCATAGTGAGGTATAACATTTGTTTTTATGCACTTGTTTTGTGTTTTCTATCTCATTTCGATTTCACTAATCACAAATACTTTTAGCAGATTTGTAACGTAGATGATGCTTATAACCTAACCTAACAAACTTGATATAAATAAAATGCAAAAGGAAAAGGAGAGAGAGAAGGGATAAGAGATCCTAAGTGACAGTTACAACGGGGTAAAATGCTACAAATAGATAAATACTTTCAATAAACCACTCCCTATTTCACCAGGATAGGAAACCCACAATGCTGCAAGAAATGATGCAATCTTCAAAGGATCCTTATGATTTTCAAATTGCATTCACTCATTAAACACCCGGATAATGGTGTAGCTTAACTTGTGGAATGCAACTGAACTATATTCAATGACAGGGCCCAAGATAACTATAGACAACAACTTACCATCAGCAAGCACTAATAGATATCTTAACATTTACCCATGATTGCAAAAGCACAACTAATTAAATTCAGATTGATATGAACCATGACAACCAAAGAGGATAACACAAGAACACAAATTCCCAAGAACCTGCAAAACTTGCTTTGTATTAATCACAATTTGGCAGAGTCTCAACAATTCAATATCTAATCTTACTTATTACAATGAGAGAATGATGGTCCTTTTATAGAAAAGGCACCATACCGAGTTTTTGAATGGACGGTGGAGATTAACTCAACACCAACGATCTAGATTACATGACATTTAATGAGATATATCAGTTTGTTACATTTTTGGATTTGCCTTTGTCATTTAGGAAAAAGACAAAAAACAATAGCTTACAAATAAATTGAATCTGGACAAAATGGATACCCATTTGGTTGTATATGATAAAAAGTCAATTTTCAAGGCCTAATAAAGCTAAAATAGAGTCACATGACACTTGAAAACTTGAGCTGATGTGGATTCACGGGATTCCAAGTGCTGAGTGGACCAAGGGGAGTATGTGGCACATTTTTGGTGAAAGTGTATCCAACTAGATGTTTGTTGGACCAACATTGCATGACTGGATGACTGGGACAACTCTGAACAAGTCTTGGACATTGGACTAGATCTACAGGAACAATAGTGATTTGGCATGATCTTCTATGTCTTTCAACTCCTAAGACTCATCTTTATCATCTTGGACATTATATTGATCTTCTCTTATAGGTGTAGCAGCAATTTGGTTGATAGAATGAAGTTTCTGCATTTCTGGGTCAGCACTGCATATCTGTGTGTACATCCTTCCAAGACGGCTCTAACAAGCTCCTGTGTCCTCCAAGATCTGCAATTCACAATGTAAAGCATCAATTTCATCTTAACAAGTAATTTTTCATCAATTTGGATTAAAACATGTTCATTTGTAGTCATGGATCAATAAAAAATAGCTCAAACTTAATGTTACTTCCTTATAGTCCTCTTCACAAATCTAGTGATTTTTGCATGATTTTTTAAGTTTTTTACCATTTTCAAGTATCCATTTGGCCAATATATTGATCTAAGAATTTTTTGTGGTCATTAGAATCCATTTGCAGACTTTTATTTCATGTTTTTCTGGCCTTTTCTACAAAAAGTTGGATTTTTGGGGGTCACAGACTTTTCATGTAGAGTAGTGTTAATTATCGTAAAACATGCCAAAAATTTACACAAACTTGGTAAAATGTTCATTATGATATGCCAACTAGTTGTGCAATTCAAATTCATCAAGAAAATGCAAGTTGTACCTTGTAAAATTCAATTCTTGGGCCAAAATGTCAAAAAGCACAAGTTTTTGGGGTCACTGACTTTAGCGCTGATTCTAGGTGTCACTAACTAAAAGTCAGTCAAAGGCTGTTTTAGCAAAAAAATGTAAAAGCACTACTTTTGAGCATCACTGACTTGCGCGGATTTCATGAGATACTGACTAAAAGTCAGTCGGAAGTGATTTTCCGCACAGGTCCGAGAGACCTATTTTTAGCATAGAATGTTATATGTGTAGCCGGTGGGGAATTTGGTGCCATCAGATCTAGAGAAAATTTTGAAGGCATCCGACCAAAGTCTTTTGAGGTCATTTCAAGTGCAAGTCAGATTGGGCCATTTTTAACACTGTAGGGTTTTTTGAAGTGACTGACTTGCATGAGTTTTAGCACCGACCGACCTGTGTGACTTAAGTCGGTGGAAGGCCATTTCAGCACAAGTCGGTAGAAGGCAATTTTAGCACAAGGTGCATTGAGAGGCAGTTTTAGTGCAAGTCGGTAGAAGGCAATTTTAGCACAAGGTGCATTGAGAGGTAGTTTTAGCGCAAGTCGGTAGAAGGCAATTTTAGCACAAGGTGCATTGTGAGGCAATTTTAGCTTAAAGTGCAGTAGAGGTTGTTTTTAGTGCCAGATTTTGAATTGGCCAGGGTGAAAGTATATTTAAAAATATATTTAAGTATAAGAAATTGAATTTCTTATACTTTAAATATTTTTAAATATACTTCTAGGATGTTTGAGATGGGTTCCAGATCCATAGGATTTCATATGCAGATTCTAGAATTTTGAGGTTCCACCAGATTTTAGACTTAGCCATTTTTCTAGATTTTTAGGGTTTCAGACTTAGCCAAATCAGGGCTTTAGGAACATGTATCAGGGTGAAAGTATATGACCCCCTTAGTAAAATCTAGTGGAATTTGACATGATTTTGCAACTCTAAGACCTGGAAACTAGGAATTTCAACTTGACAAATCCTGTAGTAGCAATTTCAAAGGCAATATCCAGTGACATGAGATTTTGGAGCAAAATGCAGTAACACCCATTTTCAGGGCAAAAGGAAACAAATGGCTATCTTTCAAGCACAAGATCACTCAATACACTTCCAAATCAATCATGCACCACATCAAATGACTCCAAGCATGCAAAATACTCAACTATGGAATAGATCCTACATTTTAAGCACAAATTCACCCTCTCATCATCATAAGTAACAAAGGTCAAGATTCTAAGCCAAAGTGAAAGAGGGGCTCTCCATTTGTCAAAATGGGGCATGTGTGCAAGGCACAACATGATTCCCATACCATTCCTACCATGATGAGTTGTTAATTATAAGAGATAAGGCATGGATAGGGAACAAGACAAGTGCTCTACTAAGTATGCCACTTTGGTGGATGTCAAGGTCCTGCCACCAAAGCCAGGAGGGCCAAAGTTCTACTCTTGGGCTTAGTATGAGTAGTTGAGTCAAACCTATCATGTCCTTATCCCTATGTGTTGATAGTAATAGAAATATTGAAGTTGAATTCTAAATTTACTATATGCTTGGTTAACCCTAACAATGATATTGGTTTATATGTATATATGTATGCACTTGTGTTTTCTATGTGATGAGTGCAAGGTTTATATTCAAGAACATAAGGAAGAAATAACCACCTATAAGTCATCTTCCTAACCCTAATTTATCATAATTGTGATTGTAGAGTTTAATCTAGGGCAAATCTAGAAGGGGACATTACAATTGGTATCAGAGCATGTTCCTGCTGGCCTGCAGGACATATCTACTGTAACTGCCATTCAATTAGAATTAACTATTCAAAGTAGGCCAATCTTGCATTTTTATAGGAGTGTGCTTCCATGTGTATACTTTGTGACTTATGAACTTGTGTGAATACTTTGTGTATTACGTGTATGCTTCATGCTTGTTGTGTATAATCATGTGTATGTTTGGTGACCTTGGGATGGTGGATGGATCCACGGTGTAGTATGGGATGCACTGAATCCCCTTCCCAATTGTTCGATGGTATACTTACATGTGTTAGTGCACCTCATGTGCATTCATATTTTATGACTCCATGTATTTACGAGTGAATACTCTATGACTTTGTATACTCTATGACTTTGTATTCAAGTGAATACTTCATGACTATGCATTTGAGTATCAACTCTATGACTTTGTATTCAAGTGTATGCTTCATGACTGTGCATTTGAATGTAAACTCTATGAATTTGTATACACTATGACTTTGTATTCAAATGTATACTTCATGACTGTGCATTCGAGTGTAAACTCTATGACTTTGTATACTCTATGATTTTGTATTTGTATTCAAGTGTATACTCTATGACTCTGTATTTGTATTCAAGTGTATACTCTATGACTTTGTATTCAAGTATGATTATGTATTCAAGTGAATACTCTATGACTTAGTATTTGTATTCAAATGTATACTCTATGTATTTGTATTCAAGTATGATTATGTATACTCTATGACTTTGTATTTTTATTCAAGTGTATACTCTATGACTTTGTATTCAAGTATGATTATGTATTTAAGTGTATACTCTATGACTTTGTACTCAAGTATGATTATGCATTCATGTGAATACTCTATGACTTAGTATTTGTATTCAAATGTATACTCTATGTATTTGTATTCAAGTATGATTATGTATACTCTATGACTTTGTATTTTTATTCAAGTGTATACTCTATAACTTTGTATTCAAGTATGATTGTATATTCAAGTGTATACTCTATGACTTTGTATTCAAGTATGATGACTTGTATTTGTATTCGAGTGTATTCAAGTGTATTCTTTGCAACATACATTCATGTGTATACCTTGTGACTTGTAGTCATACCTTGTGAATTATGTGTATTCATGTGAACACTTGTGTGCACTTGGTGACTTTGTGTATTCACACTTTGTGGCTTATATGTATTATGCATTTTTTTGACTCTATGTATTTACAAGTGTACTTCATGACTTATGCATGCTTCATGTATTATGTGCATTCACATATATGGTTCATGCTTCCTATGTGTACTTTATGTAGTGAATACTTGGTGACTTATGTGTATTCATACTTGTGACTTACGTGTATTCATTATAACTTACTTGTGTTCATGTGTATACTTTGCGACTTGCGTGCATATGAACACTTTGGAACTTATGTAGTTATACTTTGTGACTGGCATATACTTCATGACTTATGTATTTCAATGTATACTCTGTGACTCATGTGTATGACTTATATGCTCAGTGGCTTACATGTATTCAAGTGTATACTTTGTGACTTGCATGTATGCTCCATGACTTATGTATTTTCATGCACGTATGTTTTGAGACTTATGTGACTCATGTACAGACTTCATGCATTTAAGTGTATGTTTCACATTTTGTATCTTATGTATATTCATACGAATACTTCTTATACTTCATGCTTCATGTACTACACGTATTCTTGTGTATACTTTGTACTTCACACTTTGCATCCTACATGAATCATGCTTAATGTGTTATATGTGTATGCTTCATTCTTGTGTATTACGTACATATATTTTGTATACTTCATACTTTGTGTATCAAGCATATGCTATACGTTTCAAGTATTATGTATGTATACTTGTGTATTATACACTATGTTTATGCTTCATGCTTCGTATACTTTTGTGTATTATGTGTATGTTCCATATTCCATAAGCTTTGTGTATGCTTCATATATTACACTTGGTGTTTACATGTATACTTCATATATCACATGTACGATTTATGTTTCACATATAATTGTGTATTCTATATATCTATGTATATGCTTCATATATGTATACCTCGTGTATCACATACACTTCATATATTACGTATATTTATCTGTATGCTTCACACTTTGTGTAACACATATGCTTCATGTATTACGTGTGCTTCATATCTAGGGTTTGTTCGACAAATTTACTTCATGTGTGTTTAAGATTACTTTATGTTTATTGGAAATGTTGAATCTATCAAAACTTTATTGTCAAACACTTCTTGAACCGGTAAGTTCCCAAATGGGGGTACAAGGATAAATCAATTCATTGGCATCATCACTCACCTATCCTTCAAGAAATCAAACAATCAAAATATCCAAAAAGATTTCATAGGAGGGAACAATCATAACAACTCAATATAGTTAACGATAAAATCTAACGATCTAACTTAACTATAGAAACTCACATTACTATCACTAGTTGTGACGAAAACTTAGACATAACTAAAGATACAAAGAGGAATTAAGATTATCTTTCAAGCTTTGAGATAAGCATATTGAGATATATGTTATCACTGGGAATTGCACCTGTATGCAAGGCTGGAAAAACTCTGCAATTCCGTGTAACATGGGACTAATTTTAGGTTGTGGGTGCCCTAAAATGAAATTAGACCTCTAGATTGTGGGTTGGTTCCCTTAAAATATTCTATTGGAATGTATGATTTTTCTATTTTGGAAAAAGGTAAGAAGGAAACTATAAAGAAATGAAATTACAAAAATTGGTGATGCACCTAATATGGGTAAAAAAATCCAATCTGATCCACAATATAACTCAGAAATCTGACTCACACAATCCAATCTTGGCATAAATATCACAAAAGTATTTCTAAGGAAGGCTTGAAAATAGGCTTTCTATGAAGGAAAAGGATTTTTCACAACACAAAAAGGATTATTTTCATTAACACTACCTAAGACCTGCAATAACACTATGCTTAATATTACAAGCAAAAGTGAGACAATAATTTTAAAGGTTTAATAATTAAACATAGTAAAACTTCATCAAATCACTTCAAACAATTAGCATTAAATGGAAAGGTAACTATTTGATTTCAAAAGAACAAAGGAAATGTTGCAAAGGAGACAAAAATGGAACCTGTAACCTATTGATCTCTCTATAAAACTGTAAAAATTAAGCTACAAAACCTTCTTCTCTCAAAGTGTATAAGAGCAAAAAGGCACAAACTAGCAAAACCAAGTTTTTGCTTTACAATATATAGGCTTTTCTCTCACAAGAGGCATGCAAAAATATGAACTGTAGCTAGCTGCCTCTAAAAATAATCTCTCACGAGCAACCTCAAAAGCCCTCAAAAATAGGGGTTCAAACTATCACAAATTGAGCAAAAATAGCTATAATTTGGACCTCTCCATATGCTTGACCAAAACGTTGACTAAGAACTCTAAAAATACTCCCCAAATCATGCAAAAACCTCCTAGGTGGCCTAGTTAACTCAACTCATCAATTTTCATGATTTTGCTTTTGCAAAATTGATTGTGAGTAAATAATAAAGTAATTAGAATAATTACTCTATTATTGGTTACAATTTGTACTTATTTGACTTTATAGTTTGTGAAAAACAATAAAGTAATTTGAAAAATATTACTTTATTATTTATTTACAATTAATTTGTTTGTAAAATCATGCATGAAAATATAACTCCTTATCACTCCTAATACATATGCCTAATTTGCATGATTTGAGCAAAAAAAAGGACTTAGAGAAAAATACAATCCCCTTATAGCTCCTTGTGAGAAAATATACCCATTTGATGTCAAAATGCCCTAGGGGAAAAATACACCCTTATCTCTCCAAATACATTATCAAAAATGCATAAAAAAATAAGGCACTTCATACTACACTTATAACTCCATATTTGATTCTAAAGAAAACAAATATTCTTCTCTGCCTTATATAACTCCAATCACATAGAAAAATATCTCATTGCTACATATATATTATGCAAAATAAAAATGCATACCCTCTGCCATATCTCATCTCCAATATACACATGCAAAAAACAACTCCTCTACCACATACACCCATCATGCAAATATATTCTATTTGGCACCTTCTCTGCCACCTTGAACCTCAAACTATTTTTTTACCTTCATGCACTTCTTGTTTTGACCTTTTGATGATAATTTTATAAGGCATAAAATCATATCCTTTGACCCTATTCGGTCATCCTGCATGATACATGTGACATGAAGGGAAACTTGTCTTATCTACAAACAAATGAGGACAAGGAAACATCTTATGTAATGTCAACCATGAGGAAGATGAGTGTCTTTTGGCTATGTGATATTCGACCTTCAAGGAAAGAAAGTTTGTTCGAAATACATAAGGCATAAGACTTACCCTTATTACTACCGACCACCATTTGATATGTAAGGCATCCCCATTGTCGGCCACTCCTTATGATCATTGCTAGGAAAGCATTATTAGAATTGTTGACCCTAGTTGACATTTTAGATATAGTAATAATTTTCTTTTTAGAAGTCAAAAAAGAAAGATGGGAAAGAAGCTTCGAACAAAACAAGAAGGAACCCTAAACTTGTTATTCACTTTCACTCTTTTCTCTTTCCTGGCCGCTGCTCTGCAACTCCATTGCACTAGGGTTTTGACTGGTTTTCATGGCTTCTATCTCTCAATTTTTTCTCTGTCTTTCATCATGATTCCTTGCATTGAGGAATGACAAGAGGTGGTAAGTATTGTATCCTTCATCTTTAACTGGTATTTCTTTCTTTCTATGAGGCTTCTTTCATGGCCGTGGCCATTTCTACTCTTTATGCTGCTTCTATAGCATTTCTTTGATATATTATTGCTTTCTATGTGTTATTTCTCTCCGTGTGTTGGATAAAAATGTGAGGAAATATGCAAGAAATGATAAAGACTTATCAACAAGAGGTCGTGGCCATTAAAGTCTTACTCTCAGCACAAGGTAGCTCCTCTTTACTAGCAATACCTTTCTTTCATTGTATGTTTTGAAGATACAAGAATCTCGTTCCTCTCCATATGGGTATCTTGAATGCCTTTTTCTTTCTGTATGGCCGTGGCCATGGCACTTCCTATAGCAGATTTGATAGTGCTAATGGTTTCCCTGCTATAAAAATTGAAGTCTCTAGGTTTTGTCATGAGGGTATCTTCAAAAATGCATTCAAATGCATTTCCCATGCACGGCCATTCCTGTAAACACACCGTACAAGCATCATTCTTTCCTTGAAAATGTAGAAAAATGCTAGGGTTTCTCAAAAATCTATATGGGTATTTTTATTTCTCTTCTTTAGGCATGGCTATGATAGAAACAATATTTCTCTATAGCTTTTTCTTTCTACTGTGCAAAATGAGGATGAAGGGTTTGTTTGAAAGAATGAGAGATTCTTGAAAAATTCAAAACATGCTCCTTCAGGTCATGGCTAAGGCAGGAACACACTGTATGCATAGTGTATGTTAGGGTCTCAAACCCTCATGTAGCAATTTACATCTATATGAATTCTATAGCTTGTTCTCTTTATCTTTGAACACTTCTTAGTGATGATAAATTTATTTCTCTATAATTCTGAGCAACATATGTGTTCATTTCTACAAAAGTAGTACAAGTCTTGATGGCATCCATTCTACATTTTCTATAGCATACTTTTACCTTCTTAAGCATGTTCAATATGTATCCTTCATTCTTGTCCTCTTTTATTCTTCAATCTGGAGCATGTTCAGTATGTCATTTATCTTCTTTTTGTACATGGCATATACCTATATATTTTTGAGATTGTAAGACCGTAGCATTCCAATGATCTTATCTTGACATGCTTTCATTTTTAATTGCATCAGTTAGATGGTCTCTTCTTGATGTATATTTTTCAAATGTGACTTGGTGGCTGCCTATCATATGCTCTCCATGATAAACTATGTATCTTGATTGTTCTGATCATGAACAACAACTCATCTCCAGATTTCATATTTGTCATTCCTCAAGTTCTTAGGATGTCCTTCATTAGCATATACCTATACATCTTTGAGACTGGCTTTCACTTGATCATTGTGAATACCTGCAACATGAGATTTGCTTACTATTCTATGCTTATAATCAGATGAATCCTTTGATGTATTCTGTAGCTCATGTTCATAAGTCTATTTCCTGTAAGCACTATTCTATCACTCTTTTTCATCATCAAATAGTAATGTGAACACTTATATGATAGTGAATAAAAAGACATGCATAAGTTTGATTATGTCATTTGTCCTCTCCCATAAACATCATATGCATAACAATAAAGGCTCCTGTAGCCTGTTCCTTCCATCTGATATGCAATAGAAATCTGCTTGACATATGTGGTCATGTATGCACTTGATGAATGTACTTGATCATTTCTGTTACTTATCTCTTTTCACTCTTCTGCCATTTCTTAATTCTGATTTGGTGAAATGTGACAAGAAACAAGACATCAATAAAGTACTCTGATAATGACATGAAAGAGATAAATACCTTTTATGGCTGCATTTCTGTTTTGTGCATTTTGCCAACTTGATTCAGGCATTCTAAATTGATTTGACTTGTTGAATGTCATGATAACATAGCTTCTTGTAACTTGATTAATGATGCATGATGTAACTTGAATGATGCATCCTATATTTTCTGATACTCTTTTTCAAATGAAAAAGAAAACATGCTAGTCTCAAACCCTTGTGGGAGCCACATTTAATCCACATGTTTATTTGTCTTCAAATAAGCAACATTACTTGTCCTATACCTACACAGTGAACAAACAAGTTAGCATAAAAAATATACTTGATGGTATTGATTGATCCTCTTCATGATTTTTTCTAATTTGTAGCACTTATCTAATCTGATCTTTCATATGCAATGCATGATATGATAAGAAGATATATCTGCTTGATAAAAGAATATGATAACCTTAAACATCCGGAGTGCTAACAGGGCTGTCCCCAAATTTTTTGCAGGTTCAACTGATAATGGGAGCTGGAGATAAAGACTGAAGACTGAAGACCGGCATCAACAAAACAACCTCCTTGCTTAGGCAATGATGGATTTTTATTTTTATCATGTGTTTATTTCATTTCTTTTATCATTCAAATGTATAGCTTGCATGTCTACAATTGCTCAGTCCAGTTACTCCCACGGCTTGTGTGGGACACATTTGAACACTTCTTTTAAATGTGATAAGTTAATTTATCTTATGCACTTGATGTATGTGTATTTCTTTTTCAATCAATGCATAGGATAAAGTAACAGATATTGGATGTATGTTCAAAACATGACATGAAATAACAATTCAAAACAAATATCTTTCTTCTTTACTTCAAATCTAATTAACTGAATAATAAATCTAACTTATAACTCTTGAAAGATAACACTATGCAAAAACAACTATATTTCATGAAAGATTGATACCTTGGCAACCTTATTCTCTTGTCATAATGACTCATCAGTCTTGATTAGACTGATGGGTTGTCCTATCAACTGAAGTCCATTTCTGTTCTATCAAGATATCAATTGTTCATTAAATGCATAACTTCAAAGTTTTCTTTTATTCCTTCTGAATAACTACACTTAGGTCTAACTAATTTTAGTGTGAGCAAAAAATTAGTAACAATATCATCTTGGCCTAGGATCGTCAATCTCTTAAAAGCCAACAATTCAATCCTTTAGGAACCTAGAATTTGAATTGTTGAGAGATCTTACAAGAAATATTGGAAATCTATCATAAGATATATTCATCAGGCTTCCAAAAGGAGGACCATAATTAAGAGTAGGTTGTTCTATTTCCTTTAGAAATAAGATCAAATATACAAGCAAGTGATCTATCCCACACTCATTGAAACAACTTGCAATACAACCCGGTCCATAACACATATGATCATTCTTGAAAATTGACTTAATGAACTTTGTAGATCATTTCATCCAAGGGGTTAAGTTCCTTTTCTTGATTAGAGTAATGTAGAGTTACAACAAAGTTGCTAATAAGCGTATACAAAGTTACAAATCCCCAGGTCAGAAATGAAAGAAAGGATTATGAGGACATACCATGATACTCCATGAGAGGGTCATCAAGACTACTCTAGAATATACAAATTAGTAAGACCAAAAAAATATATCAAAAAAGAATATTGCATTTGAGGTCATAGATGTGTGTCGTACTAATATAGGAGAAATTCTTGGACTCAAAGGATATCCATGTACAACAATTGGGCCAAATCAGTTTCCTCTCCCTGAGATGAGAGAAACTTGTCTTAAGTTAGGGACCTTACCAGTTACTAACTCTTGGTTTTGTTGTTGAGAAATATTGGGATTCTAGTAACTCCAAGAGCATCCTAGTGTGTAATTGCTTGAGGACAAGCAATTTTGGGAAGGGTGGACTATGATGTCCCCTCCTCTATAAGCTCACTAAAGACATTACACACATCAATGATAAGGGGAACATTGGTTGTCTTATATGATTAAGTCAAGGTGCTTGTCTAGTGAGCAATGATTTTATTAAGAGTAGCGATTACTCTATATTCTGGTGACAACAATGACCTGTTCATCAATTATTTATAATATTCAATGGTATAATTATTATCTTATAACATAAAATGTAAGACAAGTTGTCTCATTCACTGTAAGCAAGAATTGGTTTAGAGGATAATTTGAATCAATAATAAATACACAAGTCATTAATAAGAGATGCGATCTTATGAAAGGTCGCCACCCTTAGAAAGAAGCTATCCATTCGCATATACATGAAGTCATATATATCACTGAGGATGGGAATTCTTTGGGGAGCAAGCATCAGAGATATTAGAGCATTCAACTCAAAAAGAAAAAAGCATCAGAAATATAAAAAGTATTAGTTGTGGGAGATAAAGGCAGACTGTAGTATTTAGAGATTCAGTCTCAGATCTATAGGGACACATATATTATATACAAAGAAAGAGAAGAAGACAAAGAACTTAGAATCAGACTAAGTAACATATATTATTAATAATTTGTAAGTCTGATAATATAGTAGTAATCAAGAATTAATATCCCTTGCAATTTTCATTACTTATTTATGATGAATAATGTATAGAATATGAATACAACTTAACAGAAAATGCTTGTATTTATTATGAATCAATGTATTTTAGATATAAATTGTATTGAACCTCATCATGGAGGAAAGGAAGGAGATGTAGGTAAGAGGGTATACAGTTTCCATCTAAGTACGCCACCTTGGATGGATGTCAAAGCCCTACCATCAAAGCCAAGAGGGTCAAAGTGCCACTCTTGGGCTTAGATTGGATAAACTGAGAACCCTACTATGATCCCCATACCATTCTTACCATGATGAATTGTTAATTATAAGAGATAAGACATGGATAGGGAACAAGACAAGTGCTCTACTAAGTACACCACTTTGGTGGATGTCAAAGTCCTGCCACCAAAGCCAAGAGGGCCAAAGTTCTGCTCTTGGGCTTAGTATGAGTAGCTGAGTCAAACCTATCATGTCCTTATCCCTATGTGTTGATAGTAATAGAAATATTGAAGTTGAATTCTAAATTTACTATATGCTTGGTTAACCCTAACAATGATATTGGTTTATATGTATATATGCATGCACTTGTGTTTTCTATGTGATGAGTGCAGGGTTTATATTCAATAACATAAGGAAGAAATAACCACTTGTAAGTCATCTTCCTAACCCTAATTTATCATAATTGTGATTGTAGAGTTTAATCTAGGGCAAATCTAGAAGGGTACATTACACAAGACCTTGTATTGTGGTTGATGCTTCTAGTATGTTTTCAAGACTTTCCCATAATTCATCAACATCCCTAATCAAATACCAAACTCTAGCCTTAAAATTTCCATTTGCAAAGTCTTCCACATTTTTATTGGATTTTGCTTTTTTATCCTTAACTAATGCCTTCAATCTATTCACTTCATTTTGTAGTAATTGAACATCTTGTGGAGAACTAGGGGAGGAGGTAATGCCTTTCTTTCCATGCTTTTCAACTATTCCCCAAGCCTATTTATTGTTGATTATTTATTGGTTAGCATCTTCTTGAGTATTACCAACTTGGCCTGGGCCCTCTCATTCTCTTTGTATAATCCTTTGGAGGTGACTTCACTAAATTGTGTTATATGTACAACTATATGTTCAAAATTGAGGGAAGATACTTCCCCTACTTTCTTTACAATAAGTTTTCCCTTTAAATTAGGAGGAAGATAGTTCAAATTGGGTTTAATTTCCACACTAGCAATTGCCTAGATAACAAGAGCTTCATTTTGTGGATCAAATTTTAATCCCTCCAAGAACTTACTTGTCTCCTGTAGGTTGTCAAATAATTCATCATTTCTTCTCCTAATGGTATAAAAAAAAATTGCATCAAAGATGCTCCATCTTGGCAATAGGAGGCTACCACTCTTCTTTAGATCATCATTCTTCCTTGTTCAAGCCAACAAGTTGACAACCATATTGACAACCAACAAGTTGTCAATATGTTGTCAATGAGGATACATCAAAAGTAGGAGAAAGACTTAAATTCTCTATTAAATGTTGGACATCCTCCCCTAGTAATGCATTATGTTTCTTCTTCTCCTCCAAAAGTATCTTATCCTTGATCTTTAAAGACAATGCAAAATCTTAGAACTCCTTAGTCTTAATGAAAGAGTCATCAGCTAAAAACTCATCACATACTTTTTACCCCACATCCTTCATGTACACTACTTGGACCAATTCATGCATTAACATAGGAGTTGAGGGAGGGATCAAACTTTTGATGTGTCCTTCATAAGCCTAAACATTTGCAACTCTACCCTCCTCCATGCCTGATCAACTTCTCATGTGCATTTAGTCATCTCATAATAAAATAAAGTCATAACCTTGCCCTGAGCTTATTCCAATGGTACCACTAGTTTATTTTGCACTATCATGGTTTATTTCATTGGTGAAGTATTTGATATTTTCCCAATTAATTTTTGGGGATTCATTTCATTTCCCTCAGTTTGTTCCTCCTCAATGAGTTACACCCTTGATGTGGATGAGGCTCTTGCAATGGAAAAACTTGGTGAAAAGGGAGAATCAACTAGGGGCTTTGGTAATAAAACAACTTAAGATGAATGTGGTTTAGGTACTCTTGAAAGATGATTTGCATTCTCCAACATTTTCTTCATTTTTCCAAGGGGTCCTCAATATCTAGAAGTGTAACCTTATAATCTGGATCTAATTCTTTTCTTTTACTTTCTACATACATAAAGGTTATCACCTACTCTACCTAACCACACATGATTTGTTCATTTAGAAGAGTGTTAAGTTTCAAGAGAGTCCTGCCAACTCTATACTTAACATTTCTCCTTCTATTGCAGACTCATCCTGAGGTAGAGTCTTCTTCTTCTTCTTCCAGTTTTGATAGCGAGGATAGTGATCAGGAGTCATCCTCATCCAATTGTAGACTTGTTTTTGAGGTTGATATTTCAGCACCTGACTCACCCACATCTCATCCTCTTTGGGCTAGATAGACACTTTAGAGTGCAAGCATTTGGGTAGCAAATCTAGTAGATGATAGACATACTCAATTAGACTATTAGAGTGGGCCACATGCTTTCTATGCCTCAGCCTCCAATCCACAGACATTTTAAGAGGCATAAGGCATACCTAAGTGTGAAAATGCTATGCATGAGGAATATGATTCCTCAATCAAAATTCATACTTGGGACTTGACCAAGTTTTCATACATCTCATAGCAATATAGGGTATGATAGTGAATTGCCACTTGACCCTAGATCCTTGAATGTAAAGTGGAAAGGCGGATTTAAACACCAAAACAACAAAACATTAACAAATCCAATTTTCCACTAAATATTTTGGTGAACCCATGTTTTTGGACATAAATTGCAACTTACTAAGTGTGTTTCTTTAGATTTGGATTGATTTCATTCATTCATATAGTCATTCATTTTATTGCATTGAGAAAAATTTGAAAAAATTGCATTGTTTGGCTTAATAAATTGCATCAATTCTTTCTAAATTTTCCTAATTCATAATTTTTACATCAGATCTGATATAAACTACAAAAAAACACAAAAATTCAAAAAATTGCATTGCATTTTCATCATTAATTTGCTAGGCTTTTGTAGAAATTTTGACAAGTTTCATTAAACCTCGTAATTCCAAAATCTAGGGTTAGTAGGTAAAATCTTATTTCAGATTTTTATACTTATTTTAGAGGCTCACTCAAATTTTCATTTGGCTGTTGTCTTGCATTTTAGTGTAAATTTGCATTTAGATTTAAAATATTTGCATTTTTGCATAGAAAATTTCAACAAAAACTAACAAAAAGTTTCATGCATTTTCATTAGATTTGCATTGGCATTTTGCATATTAAGGCTTGGAAATCATTTTCAGATATGAGAGTAATTCATTTCCATCATAAATAAGACTTAAAAATATTTACATAGAATTTTGTCCCAAGATCTCAAACCTAGGGCTTCAAAAACAATGATTTTCACTAAATTTGGCCTTATCGACTCTGTAAACTTGCACCATAGGCATGTTGTGAAAAGTATTTTTGCATTAATTAGTTGTTATCAGGGTAATTATTTTATTTCCCTCATAAAAATCTTCACAACACCCTTCTATTGGGCTCTTGTAGTGAAAATTTGGTGAAAAACTACACATTTTGACCATTTTTGCCCTAGGGTTTGACCTAGTTTGCATTCCAAGTGTGTTGTGATAAATTTTATGGATTGAGGTGACTAATACCATCAATTTTATTTGCTGCACCTCCTGAAATTCATTACAACACCTATTTTGCTAGGTCTTGGAATTGAAAAACCGTGAAAAATAGCCTATTTTTGCTATATTTTCACTAGGGTTTTACCTTAAATGGCACTAAAATCATGTTGTGTTGGGTATTTTGGCACCAAGTGGCTGTTATTACTGATATTATTTTTTGTCCATCATCATTTTCCTCACAACACCTTTTGTTATGCTTTGTTGCATTGAGTTTTGGTGAAAAAAGTGCCTAGTTTGACATATTTTCACTATAGTTGACTTGGCATTATCTTGGATTTGCATCAAGAGTGTGTTGAGAAGGATCTTATTGCTGTTTTAGACTGATATCAGACATATAATTTTCTGTTCTTGACCAAAATTCTTACAACATCCTTTTGTTTCATTCATTTGCATTGAAAAGAGTACAAGAAACCAAGCATTTTGGTTGTCAATCATATCCTTCTCCTAGGATTTGTTCTCTTAGTCTGTGCATTGTGTGTTGTATGCTTTTATATAAGATTTATGACATGCTGTCCTAAATACAATATCCCTTTGAGAAGAAGTAAAAGGTTAATGGGATCTAGTGCTCTTGAAAACGACATTCTTACCTCTAATAATCCTTTGAGCACCTTCTTTACAAAGGGAGAAACTCAAATTGTGTAAGATATTATACATCCTCCAACCATAATGGAAGAACAAAATTTTCATGATGTTGATAATACTATTGTGGCAACAGGATATGTATCTGATGAGCAAATAGAAAAATTGGATAAAGAGTTAGCTGAATTTCAATCATTTATGGAAAATGAGAGAATAGATGAAGAAGTTGTCCCTATAATTCATAATATAAGAGAATTGATAAAAGAGGGACAAGATGATGTAAATGCAATTCATGGTCTAGCACATATTGTACAAACCAATATAATTCCAATGACCGAATGTGCACAAGCAATAACTAACACTTTATCACCATCTCATACTCAAGTATCCATACCTATACCAACTATGAGAATATCGATTTTTACATCAACAATCTTAACAATTGATGCAAATGCTTGTAGTAATGCTACCACTAGTATTGGAGTATCTAATGGCACTAATTACAAATCTTTGGAATTTGATTATCAAAATTTGGTTCCTAAAGGGACCTCCTCTATGCATAATTGTTCTCAACCACCTATCTATTCCACTCATTTCCAACCACCTATTACCTACTCACAACCATCTTCTGCCTATCACTATGTTCAACCACCATTAACATATTCCCAACCTCTACCTATTGTATCTCAAGCTCATTCACCTCCTCACTTTGGTTCTAATTCCTCACAACAAACTGCATCTCCCAATGTTGTCATCCTAAACCAACTTTTACAGGGCATGATTGCTTTACAACAAAAGGTAACAAACTTGACAAATTCGTCGCAACCTAGTCTACCAACATATCATGCCCATAATCCCCTGTCCTATATAATCTTGAGAACTCCTATGCCTGAGAGGTTTGAGACCCCCCGCTTTGAAAATTATGGTGGAAAAGGTGATCCTAATATTCATGTGGCAGCATTTACAGCTATGTGTAGTGATTTTTATTTTGAAGAGGAGTTGTTAGAAAAACTTTTCCTATGATCTCTCAAAGATACTGCTTTAGAATGGTTTTTCTCATTGCCTCCAAATTTAATACACTCCTTTTCACAGTTGATTGATCAATTTTTACAACATTTTCAAGCAATATCAGACCCCAAGTCACTCTTATTGACTTGGTTCAATGCAAACAAGATCCCAAAGAAAAGTTGACTGAATTCATTAGTCGATATCAAGGAATTTATGCACAGATTCAGTATCAGATGAAAGATGAAGATGTTTAAAAGATATTCATTACAAATTTACAACCTAACATTCATGATAAGATTCTCTTGATGAAATATAACTCCTTTCAACATTTATACACCGCCCTTCGTGATTATCAACTTTCGTCTCATCAGTATGAAAACCAAAACTCATCGGCTCAAGTTGGTCAATCCATGGGTGGATCATCACAAAATAATTTTAAGAGAAACAATAATAGGAGTTTCATAAAGATCAATGGACCAAATACGAATGTGTCTGCTATAAATAATCCAAAGAAAGCATCATGTCAACCAAGAAAGTTTACTTGGATATCTGAGTCCTATCATTCTATCATGAACCAAGCTTTGAGTAATAACATTATGAAACTTCCCTCGATCAACCCTGTTGATCCTAGTAAACAAGGCCTTACTTTGATGCTAATGCCTTTTGTCATTATCATCAGACACAAGGACATGACACTGAATGATGTATGCATCTTAAACATGAGATACAAGACATTATTGATTCAAATGTCATCAAGGTATCAGGTGTGAATGATAATGGAAATAAGTCGGTTGCTCCACCAAATTAGAATGTACAAATCTTCACTAATCCTTTCCAACATACTAAAAATAATATGGTGGAACAGGGTTTAAGGGAAGTAGACAAGGATGATTGCTTGGACTATGATAGTATCATTGGAATGATTGAAGTGGATAAGAAACAAGTGGATAATCCACCTCGTCCACACAGAAATGGAATTTATGCTAAGCTTCCTCCTCTGTTATCCTTATATAGATCGAGAGATATTCAAAATACATTAGAAAAGCAAGAACAACAACCGATACATATGAGCAAGATGGTACAGGATGATTCCCATTACCGTTCTAGAAAGATTCAACAACAAAAACTCACTAAAAATTAGAAAAGAGCAAGATGACAATCAACAGTCGGAAATAATAGTGGTTCTCCTCCTCACAAGCAACAAAATGTCTCATTTAAACAAGGATTTAAGGAACAAGCATCATATGATAACAAACAAGACCTTCATAAGAACCACTCAAATTTTGCATTAAATATGATCGAGTACCTCTCCAAGGGGTTTGCAAGCTCCAAGATATAATATGAAGACCATACCAGGTGAGTATCTCTAACCCTTTATCTCTATCGTAATGTGCTTCCCCTGTGATGTGTTATATGTTGTTTAGGCCTCTTGGGATGATCTCAGATTCTCTCATAAGGTCTGGGATACCAAGAGACCACCTCTATTGTGATCTTCTTCTATTTGTATCATCATTCTTATAAATTGCCTCTCTCTCTGATTTCATCGTTGTGTCTTACGGACATAGTGTCGCGGTTGGTGACACTGGGGACACCCTCCTACATGACTATCCCTAAGACACTTGCTTCTCCTCTCTTATTTATTATTTCCCTTCCTCTACTATTTCCACCTAGCGGGTAGATGACGACAAACATTTATACTGATGTGGACCTAGTGTCCCTTTCGAGAGCAATTAAAAAATGGACTTAGTTCCTAATATGACGATGGGGTTGTATATCTTATCTGATGCTTGGCTAGTGGGAGCACTCGTGCTTTCTACGTAGTGATGATTTTGATGGTTTTCTATCTCATTTACAAATCATAAACAATATTTCTACTCCGTGCACTTTGTCTACCTCGAATCTTGCATACCTCAGATTTCATATGCATTGACGCTGATGCTTATCATGATTTTATAGACACTAACATATTTCTTGTAGGGATGTGTTTGTGGGAACATTTGGTGATTGTAAAGTACATGTCACCTCTGGGGGGCATGGGCTTTGTGAAAGCTGGTGTTCCCTTGTGTGTTTTCTTCCTACCTTAACATGCTTGATATTGATACCTAATATCAACCACCTTAAGGTGGGGACATATATAAGGTAAGCTATCTGTTATAGATGTTAGCAATGTGTTTGACCTCAGATGCAAAGACCTGCACCTTAGGGTAGTGCATCATGCATCTTGAGTTTATTTGCAATCAATCAATCAATCATGTAAGCCCTTTGCGGAGGTGGGATATTGAGCATATCATTTTTCTTAAGCCCTCTGCGGAGGCAGGATATTGAGCATATCCTTTTTCTTAAGCCCTCTACAGAGGCGGGGATGATGTACTTCTTGAAGCATATTGCATCATCCTATCATTTTCAAAAGTCCTCTGTGGAGGTAGGGAACGATTATGTCACTAACTCAACCCTTAAGCATGTCTTTGGTGATTGTTGTGGCGAAGCCAAATCATTAGTGTGTGCCTGTAATGTGCCTGAGATGTTGTTAGACCTAGAAATAGGTACACTCCATCGCTTGTCTACCATGTCTTCAAGTGTGTGTGTTTTGGCGTGCTTGTTTGTGTGGCGTGTTTGTTGCCCCATATGCAGAATAAAGATCAACGCCTTTGGGTAGTGCTTCCTGCATTTTGGGAGGTTTTGCGTGTCTTGCGTGTGTGTTGCCCCATATATACAGAGACCTACGCCCTAGGGTAGTGCATCCTGTATTATGGGAGGTTTGTTTACTTTCCAGTACTTGCATCTGCATTTCATATATATGAAAGAAAAAAGAAAAGAAAATAAATCATGCCTATCTTCCATGCATTAATGTGTCTTCTATACATTGACTATCTTCTCCATGTTCTACATGACTATAACTGTCTTCTTCGTGTTTTGTGTGCCTATTACTATCTTCTATGTGATTGGCATGTCTTCTTCATGCTTGACGTGTTTGCTATGATTGTGACCATACTTTAATGCATGTATTGGCATTGCATTTATACATACATTAAAGTGGGTGCTAAATGTAACGTCGAAAAATGTCCCCTTGGGGGCTTTTCCCTCATAAGGATTAGCTCCCAGGTCTTCTGCATGCATTTAGGACATCTTAGTTCATATTTTGGCATCCTGATGGAATGAGACCTAGGTTTCATGGCAAAGCGGACCTAGGAGGACCCCTTGACCTTAACCCTACCCAAAATAAGGGGTAGGACTTGGGCACCCGTGCCCTAGTCCTACCTTATTTTGGGTCAGGCCCAAAATTTAAGTGTCAATTTATGACCGTTATTTGGTCCCTTTGCCAACACGGTAAGTTTTGATTTTCAAAATCTTGGCGGGAATGTTTGTAGTTGCATATAAAAGCATGCTTAGGCATTCATTTAGAAACTAGATTATGTTCATGTGATTTTTGCATCCTAAGGTGATTCAAGGCTTTCATAGTGTTGCAAGAGTAGGCCCTTGTTTTGTTTATGTGTTTGTATTTGCAGATTTGAGCATTCATCTCCCCATGGAATGAAGTGCATCTTCCTCCCATGAGATCTTCACTACAATGTGATATCATTGTGCTTTTTATCATTATTTCATTTGGATTTGGCCTCTAACTCACAAGGGCATGGTCTCTCTATCTGACAAAGGTGTTTGGAAGACTTAAGTATCCTTCCAGGGCTTGACTGAGGCAAGCTTCTAAACACCACAACCCCCAAACCAAGTTTTCATGATTACAGGTTAAAGGTTGAGGAGTTGGACTGAGTGGAGTTACAGAGGAGCATATTGGAGTGTCTGAAGTGCAGGAAAGGAAGAAAATATGCCCCCTAGACTAGGGTGCCTGCTCCCTAGTCCCCGAATTTCCGTTTCAAGAAAATATCTGATACAAAAGATTCAGGTTGCAGATCTTGTTGCCAGATCCAAATAGAAAATAGGGCCTTGGACTTGGGCACCTACTCCTGTGTCCCTGACTTTTCTGCCTCGGGTCCCCAAAAATAAGTACTCTATAATTTAGTATTTTGCTTCTGTCTGTAGTAGCATTTTCTATAATTCATCAGTTTACTTCTGTTTTTACATAATTAGGGTTTTAATGGTTAATTGAGCATAAGAGAGAGAAAATTAACAATTAAATTCCCTAATCCAAGTTTCCCTACATCTCACAATGATCTAGGGTATGATAGTGAATTGCCACTCGACCCTAGATCCTTGAATGTAAAGTGGAAAGGCGGATTTAAACACCAAAACACCAAAACATTAACAAATCCAATTTTCCACTAAATAGAACGATTGATTATCATAGATAAATCTAGATCATTGGATCTTTGTAACTAACTCTCATCCTTGTTCTATAAAAGGATAGAGAGTCTCATTTGTAAGATTATTAGAAGCTTAATTGAGATTGGATTGTTGAATGTCATGGTTCATTCTCAAGGTCAATTGTAAATGTATATTCCTTTTGCATACTTCAATAAAAATGAAGACTTTTGATTACAAATTATCATAAATCTTGCATAATCTGTGGATGATATCTCAAAATTCCTTTGATTTGTTGCATCCCTTGGAGTGCATTTCAATCTATGAATGTTGTTGTTATCCTTTCCTTTGAAGATAGGCATCAATCATATGTAGCTGTGGAATGTCCTGGTGAAATGTGGTTTGATTTTCTTTTTGTTCATGAAAGTACCTAGGATATATATCGATCAGTGATCAAACTTCATTCATTTTAGTAAAGTTGGAATTTAATTTCTATTTCTTTAAATTTCATTAAATCACCATCATCATAGCTACAATATACTGATAAATAGAAAGCATAACATTAAATATGCAGACATTCGTATAAACATGAATATCATAGGCATATTTGAACAAATTGCATGCAAAATTACAAATATCATGCAAATAATCATGAATAATGATAGCAATCATAGAAATATCTACTTATCGGCACATTATTTAGAATAATTTGAAGTGTAGATGTAAAATCAAGTACATATTAGTTCAAATTAGAGTAAATTGGAGATAGTTTCAGAAGAACTAATCAAAATAATCATGGATAGTCTTAACCAGAGTGACAATTAGAATAATTGATCAAACTTAAGATAAATATCTGCATGATGTGGTTAGATATTATAAGATTTAACATCATTTGTTAAGAATTTACAGAGAACAGATGGAATAGGGTAAATATCAACATATTAGGATACAAATTATACTTCAAATTCAAGCATAAGGCCCCAAATGGAAAACAACAATTCACATCAAACTGACTGAGAGATTATCAGAAGGTTATGAACTAACTAATAGAGACTTGGATTCATCATTTCATCCTAAATTGATCGTACTTTTCAAGAAGATAAGGTTTGCTTTGTGAATTTTATCATTGTTGTTATGACTAACATAATCATCAACAATCAACTCTATTAATGTAGTGAGAGATATGCCTAAGATAACCAAGCTTGCAAACACATTATGTAAGAAATGTAAAATGTGAAAGAAGACAAAGACAAATTTCAAGAACAAGGAGTATTCTTCTTCAATGCCATTATAAATGATTCACATTAACCTGTGGCCCTACAAGAATGAAGAGTCAACAAGGTGTAAGGTATTTTATATTACTTATTGATGATTATTCTAGAATGACTTGGGTTAATTTTTTAAGAGAAAAGTCAGATGCCTTTGATAAGTTTAAGGTTTTCAAAGCAATGGTTGAGAATAAGATGGATTCTAAGACCAAATGTTTAAGGTTTGATATAGGAGGTGAGTTTACTTTAAATGAATTTGAAAAGGTTTGTGAAGATCATGGTATTAGGAGACATCTGTCAGCTCCTAGGACCCCTCAATAAAATGGGGTAGTTGAAAGAAAGAATAGGACTGTGCAAGAGATGGCTAGAGCAATGTTGAAAGATACAGATTTGCTTGATATGTATTGGAAGGAAGTAGCCCAGACTGTTGTCTATCTGATCAACAGAGTAAAATTGAGGGTCAATAGCACTAAGACTCCTTATGAGCTACGGCATGGAAGACCTCCCACTATTAGATACTTCAAGATCTTTGACATCAAATGTCTTATCAAAAGAGATAAAGAAGACCTAGGAAAGTTTGATTCAAGGAGTGATGAAGTGATCTTTATTTGGTTACTCAACTAGAAGAAAGGCCTATAGATGCTACAACAAGAGATTGGGAAAGATGATTGAAAGCACAAATGTCAGGGTAGATGAAGACTTGTATTAGATCTCACAAGAATTAGAGGAAGAAGAAGAAGATTATGAGAAAGAAGAGAAGGAACAAGAACTAGAGAAGATCCCTAAGACTCTAGCAAAGTATGTTCAGAGGAACCATTCAATTGATTAGATCATTGAAGATAAGAATTATGGTGTGCAGTCTAGGAGAAGGTTTGCTAAGAAAAGTGAGCAAGTGAATTTGTGTTTATTATCAAAGGTAGAGCCCAAAAACTTCGTTGATGCTAGCAAAGATGATGGATGGATGAAGGTAATAGAATAAGAATTAAATCAAATAGAGAAGAATCAAACATGGGATTTGCTTCCCAGACCATCCAATAAGAATGTTATAGGAACAAAGTGGGTGTCCCAGAACAAACTAAATGAAGATGGTGAAGTTGCACGAGGAACAAAGCAAGATTGGTGTGCAAGGGATACTCACAAGTTGAAGGCATTGATTCTGAGGAGAATTATGCTCTGGTAGCTAGGATGGAGGCAATCAGGATGTTTCTTGCCCTTGCTGCTCACAAGAACTTCAAGGTTTATCAAATGGATGTCAAGTCAACATTATTGAATGGTTATCTAGAGGAAGAGGTCTACATTGAGTAACTAGATGGATTTCAGTTGTTAGAAGATCTAGAAATGGTGTGCAGACTCAAAAAGGCTTTATATGGTCTTAAGCAAGCACCTAGAGCTTGGTATGCTAAATTGGATAAGTACTTACTTCAACAAGGCTTCAAGAAAGGTACCACAGATAGTAATCTTTACATTAAGGAAGAAGAAGAGATGATTTTGATAGTTGCAGTATATGTTGATGATATCGTCTTTGGTGAAGATGATAGTATGTGTAAGTGGTTTGCAGAAGAGATGCAAAAAGAGCTTGAGATGTCTATGATTGGTGAGATGTCTTTCTTCCCTAGGCTTCAAATTGCTTAGCTAGATGATGGTATTTTTATCTCTTAGGCTAAGTATGTTAGAGAAGTGTTGAAGAAGTTTAGTATGGAGGATTCTAAGCTAGTGAGTACTCCTATGGTTATTGGTTGTCACTTGAGCAAGAATGATGAGTCTTCAGAGGCTGATCAGACTCTTTATACATCTATGATTGGAGGATTGTTGTACTTGACTACTTCTAGACCTAATATTATGCATGCAGTATGTGTGGTTGCCATATATCAAGCTAATCCTAAGCAAACACATGAGAAGGTAGTGAAAAGAATATTTAGATACTCGAAGGGAACTTTGGATTATGGCTTGTGGTATCTAAGAAGCAATGACTTTGATCTAAGTGCTTACACTGATGCTGATTGGGCTGGTTGTGTTGATGATAGAAGAAGTACAAGTGGTGGTGCTTTCTTTTTAGAAGGCAGATTGGTTCCATGGCAGAACAAGAAACAAGATTTAGTATCATTATCAACTGCAGAGGTAGAGAACATTACAACAGCATCTTGCCGTACACAAATATTGTGGATGAAGCAAACTTTGAAGGATATCAAGGTATTGTATGATGAACATATTCCTATTTTGTGTGATAATTCAAGTGCTATCAATATTTCTAAGAATCCAGTGATGCATTCTTGAACCATACTTTGAAGGATATCAAGGTATTGTTGAACCATATCAAGGTTTGAAGGAATACAGATAAGGAAGTAAAGTTGGAATATGTTCCAACAAAGGATCAGATTGTAGATATTTTTACAAAGGCTCTTGCAAAGGATACTTTTGAAGATCTCTGACAGAAGTTAGGGCTAATTGCCCCTCCTTCTTGCTAAAGGCATAAGTGGTGCATCTATCCAAGAGGAGTTCATGCTATATCTTTTTTCCTGGACTGATTGTGGCTACCTCTCAGGGGGAGCAGGTAGTGGTTCCTGCTGACAAGGGGAGCCTTGAGTTATTTCAAGAAGAAGTGTATGAACATCAAAAGGGGAAGAAAGATAAAATGTGCACCTTAGGGGAAGAGAAGCAGTTGCCTTTTGTCTTTGATGTCAAAGGAGGAGAGAGAGAAATATACATCTAAGGGGGAATATGTGTTGCCATCAATGATAAAGGAGGAGATTGTTGGAAATATGTGTTGTCATTGATGTCAACACTTAGAGTCAGCTCAGCACTTAGTTTGTGATGATGATATACCAGTGTAGTAACAAAGATACAGTGAGATGCAATGATGATGCTGAGGTTCATGGTTGGATGTCATGCCTTGATTAATGTCAAGAAAAGGTGTATTGAGCTTGCTTATGGTCATCAAAGATAATTTCATGATGAAATATTAAGATGGGAATTAGAAGCATAAAGATGAATGATGATATATTAAGAAGGGAATTAGAAGCTATGTTAAGGATCAGAAGATGTTGCTGATGACCTATAGCATGTTTTATGCTCTTTCCTGATGATCTTAAGAAAGTATGAGTTTCTATAAGAAGGTTCTGGCCTCTGGATGTTAGTGAAGGTTGCTGTTGCAGGAAGCTTCCTGGAAGACTGTCTGGTAAAATACTCCACATTCCTCCGCATTTGAAGATATGGTCATGCAGTTTAAAAGTTAAGTTTAGTATGTTGTAAAGGTGTTAAATCCAAAGTTTCAAATCATTTGCTCCTTCATAGTGAAAGTTATAAGTAATTGAGTTCCAGTCTGTGCTCTTGCAGAGTAAAGTGGTGATGAAGGCTAATTGGCATACTCTATATTCCTTCGCAAATGAAGATTTTCTTATGTGGTTTTGAGGATATGTTCAGAGCAGTGCATGAGTGCATCCATATGTGTTTCATGTGGTTTGGAGGTTCACATGCTTAGTTTTCAAATGACAATTGTGATACAGATAGTTCCAGATGCCTAGTTATTCTCAGGACATTTGCTGATGATGTATGCCAACTTGTGTGGCATGAAATGGTACATTGACTGATGGAAGATTCTCTTGATGCTCTTGTGTTGTCTCTAGTTTCTCTGCAAGATGTTTTTCTTCTCTCTCTAGAACTGGCTGAGGTTCAGAATGATGATATTGCCAGGCTATGCCTCTGCCTAGCTGACTAAAGAAGGTTGAAGGTGTACGTCATAAAGTTCTTTTTGTATCAAGTTCAAGAAGTGTTTGGAGATAGTGTATAGGTCCTTTTGACTCACCTGGAAGAAGCGCAAACAATGTTCAATATTGCATGAGTATAACCAAGTTGAAATGACTATTGAGATACAAGCTTCATGTGTTCTTGCTTAAGGGAGACCTAATTCAAATTTGTGAAGCATGCAGATGTTATTCCTTGAAGAATGATGTTGTGAAGGATGTTTAGGACTGGGCTAAGGATGTTTTGGGATTTGCAAGGCATGTGTTTCCTTCTAGAGTGGCGTGTAGTTCATGATAGGGCTTGCCCTAAGCATGTTTCATGTTGTGTGATTTTTGGTCGACTTGTAAAATGTAATTTTCTTGTTGTATTGGTTGACTTGTAATGAAATCAATGTAATGTCATGTATATATTGTAAACCCAGTTGGTCTAGGTGGAGTATGATTGTGAAAATGAGAATATGAATGTGTAAAGAGCAGAATATGAACATGGTATGCATTGTGATATGTGATTGAAGGAGAAAGAGAAGAAGTAATATAAGTGCTTTCCTGATTCATCTTGAAGACATTTATGTGACAAGAGGGAAGTGAAGAGTGTACCTAATTGATCCAATCATCAGAAGAAGCAGAATTGTAATCATTAAAGGTGTGAGCTTCAATGTTAGTTTTCAGGCAGTAGAAGGACTTTCATACTGTAATTATCTTTGAGTTTATTCTCATTTCAAGGAGTAGTTGTTTCCTTGGGTTGTAGCCCTAAAACAAAGTTTTCTAGCAGTTGTAGCTTCCTTGGGAGTGACCCTAAAACAAAGTCTTCAGGGAGTAGTAGCTTCCTTGGGATGTAGACCTAAAATAAAGTCAACAAGGAGTAGTACTAGCTTCCTTGGGTTGTAGCCCTAAAACAAAGTTGTAATTTTTGAGCTTCATATATTGTGAGTTAATCCTCACCATGGTTTTTCCCCTTTTGTGGATTTCCACATATATTTGGTGTTATGTGTTGATGTGCATTGTGCTGATCTTTCATGTTCGTGTTAATGCTGTAATGTTTATGTTTTAATCTGCTCCAGAGGATTTCAAGTTTGATTGGATACTGATTCAATCCCCACTCTTAGTATCCTAGTGTGTTCAACTATTTGGCATTCCATTCAGGTAGCCCATAGTCATCTATTGTGACAACCAGAGCACCATCTAGATATGCAAGAATCAGTCTAGCACTAGCGGACCAAACACATTGAGATTCACATGCATTTTATTCAGGAGCTTATTTAAGGTCAGATCATTGACTTAGTTTTTTGCCAATCTTTAGAGTAGGTTGTTGATATCTTCACAAAACCTTTTACCGAGAGCAAGTTCAATCATCTATGAGCTCTTCTTAGGGTGAGGTCTACTTCAACAACAACATCATCTTCACAGGGGATTCTAGTACTCTTCACCTTCTTTTCTCTCTTTTGGGGGGAAGTATTTTCCCATTGGATTTTCTCCATCTCTCTACTTTGTGAGAGATTGAATTGTACTTGGGTACCTCGTCAGGCCTAGTTGTTGGGACCTAGTTTTTTGTACCCACCTAAGCTATGCTTAAGGGGGGTGTTAGTGTATATATTATCTCATGCACTTCATGTACATGGATTATTCCACATGACGTTAAGCCTACTTAGGTGTCCTAGTTAGTGGGAGTTAGCTTGCCATTTATTGCGAGTCTTGAGTAAGTTAACTCACCACCAATTCTAGTTAGTGGGAGTCGACTGCCTAGTCTTCTCCACTAATTCTGCATGGTAGTTTCTTCCCTCTCTCTTATATATGTACATCTCTTTTCATGGTAAATCATCGTGGTTGGATCCAATTTGGTGCATATCTTTTGCTTTGCATATTCTATGTTTTCTAATTTGCAGGGACATGTGATTGCTTGACTTTCATTGCCTAACCAGTATTGGCATTCTCTCCAAAGTATCCTGGCATTCCAACAATCCTCAATCCTAACAATAGGGAGCATGAATCCAACCTTCTTGTCTTTGTTGAAATATTCAAAATTCAAAGAATTTAATTGCCTCATTGCTTCAAGGTAAACAATTCTGTTAGGAACATGTGGAGGTAGGATGCAAGGGGAAACCATAGCTTCATATATTTTTATGATTGTACTCCTTGGGAAAAGGTACCAATCACCACAATTATTCTTTATATTCCCATTAGTCACCATTTGGAATGACCAGAGAAATAACTAAACTTCATCTAACAACCTTGGTCTAACAAAACCTATGTTTTCAATACATGTGTGAAAAATATTTTTAAACATCGTATATGAAGCATGACGATAGTTCCTATCCATGTTGTCCATAGTTGTAAAGGTTTAAAATCATCAATATATAGCAACTTCAACCTCATAGCCAAATCATGTTAAAAGTCACCCATCATAGAGAATAGGAATAAGTAATCCAATAATGAGTTCATCTTAAATGTTTTATCAAGGATGGGACAAGAGGAGATTATTAAAAGCAGCCAAGACACTATGCAAGTGTTCTACTAAGAAAGATCCATAACTAAATAAAGTATTTGCATACATATTTTGATTGTCATCGCAAAAAGCTAGTATTCCCATATTCAGCCTATCATCTACATCTATTCCTAAATTCTGGCATAGGCCTTGATAAACCTCTTGAAAGTACCTTTCAAATTGTGTTGTACCCAATGGCTTTTAAATCTCTCCTTGGAGTATGGGAACAAGTGGGGCTTTTGTTTGTCTAGGCTTGAACCTTGGCAACTTAACAAACCTATATAGACAATAATCCTTCCTATAAATTTCAACCAAATTTCTTCTGAATCAATAATCTATTTAGGGTAAATATAACATTCCCTAAATTGTCCTTCATTTGCCTATGTTTGTCATCATACTATTTGGCAACCCATATTACAATGTTAGCGCTGACAAAATAGTTGGGTAACACAACCTTAGCAAAGTCTAATTGCCATGTATTACTATTTGGTCTCTACTTATTCCTCTTACAAAATATCTCCATGAACAAGTCTCTTCCAAAAATGGTGGTCAAGACATCTCTAATGCCTTCCTTATCATCAATAAAATGCTTTGTTAGTAACCCTCCTTTCCTAGTGATTTTCTTGCATTTTTTGGAGGCCCAAGAAATTTCCATAGAGATCATTTCTAATCCAGTCCTCTTAGAACCCATTGTAATGTAACTAGGTTTCTTACAACAATGCTAAGTTTATGGGATAATTGGACTTTTATTGTAGTAGAGGTATGGTTTGATTTTTTTTGAAAAGCCATCCTGACACACACTTGTTTGGAATGGAACAATTTCAATAAAACCCTACTACCATGAGATAGAGGATAACTTAATGCATTAAGGATTGACAACTACTTTCTACCTATACTCGGATTTCATTACATAGAGGTAACCGACATGAGCTTAGCTTAACTTACCGAGAACGAGCTATTTTCCACAACAAAAGATTATGGTAGCACTATTGTTCATAGACAAAGCATTCTGTGCGGGAACTCTACCAATTCACCCAAGCTTCGAGTAGCTCATGTTACTTGAATTCAGCTTTCCCAAAGGAGATATCACTACAAGCTTTGATTTCCAATGCTTCAAAGGAATTTGTAGAGGGTAATGGTTGTTTACTTCACATAGGAGATTCAAGAGGCAGGCGTAGGACCTTTTACGGCTAAGAGAAGACAATGCACAAATTGTAGCCAATTCATTAAGGGCATAGCTCCTTCATTTGTGTCACTTCAATGTTTAACGCCTTGGAATTTCCTACTAGTAGGATCAACGGTGGAGATATATCTTAAAGATTGCATTTTAAATCAAATGGCCAGCTCATAAGGGCTAATCACAAAGTCGAGGTGTCTTATTTGCCTACAGAGACTAAGGTTTGTAATTGGCAGTACTATGGTCACATGCGATCTTCTCCTGGTATCTTTCCTTTTGAGTGCTTCAACCATTGCACGATTGCCATCTAGGAGATAATGGGTCCTGCTATTTATGAATGATGCACAACACACAATGGCCAATCAAAATTTTGGCTTGAGGGCGATGAGCCACTGAGGCACTAATTAGTTGCTGGATAATGGGTGAGGGCCACATGCACACAACTTGGAGACAATAACTCATTCATTGACAAGTGGACAATGAGAAGGATTAAATGCCAATGGTTTAGTGCATTATGGCCAATTGGGAGTTGCAAAGAATTTGATTGGCCACTCAACAAGAACCGTTGCCGAGTGGAAGGATGCCAAGTAGCCAAGAACAAGACAAGGGGCGGCACACAATGGCTAATCAAAACGGGATTTGAATAGGGATTATGTGCTAATAAAGGAGACCACGAGATGGCTGGTTGACAAAGGCTTAAAGACACTTGCCGCGGTAATCCTCAAGGTGGTGACCGAAACAAGAAATCAACTCCAAAACATGGGTAATGTAGGGGAGATTTATCACATGAAAAAATTTCGAACACTTAAACCTTTGGTTTGGTTTGGTTTGGTTTGTTTGTTTTTAATCAAAGAAAGGAGGAATATGTATATGCAACCTTTTGACACAAGGTTATATTTTAGGGTCAAAACCAAATAGGATACTAACATTATCTATCTCAATTTTATGTAGAATTAGAATTGTCTCTAAGTGAAATCTACAATTCTGGGTCACTACTATGAGTGCAAATCTATCTTGGAGTCCACATATTTGATTTAAAAATTATTGCTCTTCCACTTTTGGATTAAGTCTAATCTCCACTCCTTGATGATTGATAAGAACTAGTGGTATTTACAAATACCTTTAGGAGGCTTTCAAATCCACTAGAGTCAAGTTCTACTAGGTCACCTCCTGGGATGGTTGGCTTTATGAACTTCATAAATATTGGAAAACATCAAGCAAGCATGTAAATGTCCTAGGATGTGAATTCTAATCCCAATAAATTCTTTTGAGCACTCAATTGAAGTGTTCCTATAATGAATGCTCCATGTATGGTCTAGGATTTTGAATTATTTCTAGATGGTACTTGGATGTAAATGAATGTCTTTAAATAGCACTACATAGCAATAATCACATGAAAAATGTACCAAGTTAGTTCATGGCGAGAAACAAATGGGTAGAAGTTGGCAAAATTTATATTTTAAATTTTTGAATTTTGAGGGTGAGTTTTGCATGCACAAGATTCATTCCACACTTATGGGATTATCCTGGGATAATAGAATGGTAATTTTGATCTAGGGAATGAATGTCAGACATGAGGGTGCAATAAATGTGACATGTATGGGATAATGTGTAGAAACATATGAGATAACGTATGCAATGTGAGAATGTATGTAAATGGAGATAAATGAAGGATATGAGAATGAACCCAACTTCCCTCAAGATTATGCCATTTCTTGATATGCAATTATATTAGGCTATTCTCTCAAAATAAACCAAAAACTAAATAAGAACTAACATGGATATACAAATTTCACCATTACAATATTAAAAAGGGAAAACCATCCACATTCTAACCATTTTAAAAATATATTTTACCACTTATTCTAGCAATTTTAAAGCTTTTTTCATATATTATATACTTTGTATAGTGTTAATAGTTGTATACTTTGTCTATAACTTAGTGTGTAGGGTTAGTTTAGTTTCTTAGGGAGCTTCCTCTTATGATTTGAGGAGAGGATTTACCTAACCACATACTATTCTATTTTATGTTGTACTGAAAGGTACAAATTAAAATGCTAATAGACAATATGCTAATTTCTATTTATAGATACATAAGGCTTACAAATATCAAATCAAATTTATAGTCAAAGGTTATTTCCACAAGTCAAAGGGCAGTTCTATAGTTAAATCTTGTTTTCATGAATCTCAGGTAAAAAAACCCAATATGAGAGTGACCTTAAACAAGTTTTTAGAACTTAATTTAAATTTATTGTTCTACTTCCAATACATCCAAATATAAGAAACTATGAACTACAGTTAAAAAGTTATAATCAACATAATAGACAACTACCTATTGACAAACTATTACATAATCTATAACAAGAAGTATATTCTAAATTTATAAATTTATATACATTTAATTAACCTACATAATTAAAAAGAATTATTTTATTTCTTTTCAATATACAACTCATCAATTTATTGCAACATCCTATGGAACCCAAAGTCAAATCTTTATTTTCATGAATCTCAGGTAAAAAACCCAATATGAGAGTGACCTTAAACAAGTTTTTAGAACTTAATTTAAATTTGTTGTTCTACTTCCAATACATCCAAATATAAGATACTATGAACTACAGTTAAAAAGTTATAATCAACATAATAGACAACTACCTATTGACAAACTATTACATAATCTATAACAAGAAGTATATTCTAAATTTATAAATTTATATACATTTAATTAGCTTACTTAATTAAAAAAAATTATTTTATTTCTTTTCAATATACAACTCATCAATTTATTGCAACATCCTATGGAACCTAAAGTCAAATCTTTATTTATTTCTTTTCAATATACAACTCATCAATTTATTGCAACATCCTATGGAACCCAAAGTCAAATCTTTATACCTAATATATTATGTAAACGAAGATGATCTTTGCCTTGTTATTCATATCAATGTCCTCATGTCATATCTCAGGAGGACAAAGATGTTATCAGCAATTGGCAATGACGAGGACAAGATGTCTTTCTGGATTTTTCTTTGCAGCTGTATGCTGCCTTACTTTCTATGCATTCTGTCTTGCTTTGATTCAATACCAAAATAAAAATGATGAGATAGCTCCATTTTTCCCTCGAAATGTACTTCCTTAATAAAATTAAGACAGTCCTACAACTTTAAATTATCAATTATCCCATCCACTCAAGCTTATTTACCTCCAGACTTTATCTCTCCTGATAATATACAGAGAGTTAATGCCAAAGCGTTGGGGAAAAAATTTAAATATTTTATTACCAGATCTGAAACGGGTTTGGAGAACTCGTTTTTCAATCCCTTTTGTATTTGTCCTTATCGTGACTCAGAAATTCTGCCTTGAATTTTTATTTATAGGTGAAGTGCCAAGAGCAATCTTTGTCATCTGCAAAGGGAAGGAAAGAAAGGAAGAAAGGCAATGGGGTTTGAAAGAAATGTGGAGGTGGGGAAAGGCGAGAAAGAGGAGGAAGAGAATTCGCCAGTGGAGCAAGTGGCCTCCACTGTGAGCACAGACGACGATCCAACACTTCCAGTATGGACTTTTCGCATGTGGTTTGTGGGGCTGCTGTCGTGCATAACACTGTCTTTTATGAATCAATTATTTTCGTACAGGACGGAGACTCTGGTCGTTACACAGATATCAGTGCAGGTGATAGCACTTCCCATTGGACGCTTCATGGCTTCCGTTCTGCCCACTACAAAATACAGAGTGCCTCTCTTGGGGCACTTGTCGTTGAATCCCGGCCCTTTCAATATGAAAGAGCATGTTCTCATTACAATCTTTGCAAACGCAGGCTCTGCGTTTGGCAGTGGGTCTGCCTATGCTGTGGGGATTGTTAATATTGTCAAGGCCTTTTACAAGAGAGAGATACCCGTTCTGGCTAGTTGGCTCATCATAATCACCACACAGGTAATTCAGCTCTAAGTTTCCGAATTCTTTCATGTTTTTTGGAATATGGTTTTTAATAGTCCTCGGTGTAACGCAGGTTTTGGGATATGGATGGGCTGGGCTTCTTAGGAAGTATGTAGTAGACCCTGCACAAATGTGGTGGCCTTCCACCCTGGTTCAGGTGTCTCTCTTCAGGTACAACATGCCACGTTCTGTTTAGTTGAAAGTTAATGTTTGTTGTATATTTCTTGACTGTAAAATTAATTGTTATATTTTTGGGAATTGATTTCATGGACTAACCGGTACCGCCCACTGTAAACAGTTTGGCACATTGTTTGACTCTGTATCTGTCGACAAATACTGTCGACCTCTTCATTGCAATACTGTCTACCAGTTTAATGACCATGATTGTCGACTGATTTGTTGAAAAGATCTTCGTCCATGGGATTTCGACCAGCCCGGTCGTTTTATAACACACCGGTTGGTTAAGCTTTACCTAATTGAAGTTTGGAAAGTTCACTAACACTTGCAAGTTTTGGTGTAATGACTAATCTACATTAATGATTATTAATTATTAATTATTATTTAAATGGGATGTGATTTCTATTAAGATCAAGATATTCTCATAATCTTGAATCGGATTCACTTATCAATTACATAAGCTCTTTCTCTGGTTCCCTAGTGTTTATTATTGGATCTTATTATCTGAGACTATTCTCCTAATAACATTCCTTGTCTTAATAAGATTCTGTCTTAATGGACAACATTCATAATGGTTTGAGTAAAGTTTCTCATAATTTAAACTATTTTATCATGTTCTCTATTGGGTGAAGAATTTCTTCTCTTTTCTTCCATAGGTCTTTGGAGACGTTCCTCTTGTCCATTCTCAGTGAGCTCTACTCTGTTAAGTCATTTGTAGATATCAATCAATACTTTATTTCCTTCCTTTTCTTGTTGTCGAAGAAGGGATTACACATCGCTTGAATTGAATTGGTGTTGGCAGGGCATTGCACGAGAAGCACAATGGAAAGGACGTGTCTCGTGCGAAGTTCTTCTTTATTGCAATGACCTGCAGCTTTTGTTATTACGTATATCCTGGGTATCTATTTTCCACCTTGTCAAGCATGGCATGGGTCTGCTGGATTTGGCCTCGTTCAGTGACAGCACATCAGATTGGATCTCGATTGAAGGGGCTTGGACTTGGTACGGTTGCTTTGGATTGGAACACAATAGTAGCATTCCTCTCGAGTCCTTTGGTTTCTCCGTTCTTTGCTATTGTAAATGTGGCGGTCGGCTTTTTGTTGGTGGTATACTTTGCTATGCCTCTGGCTTACTGGGGAAGTAATACATACAATGCCAAGAACTTTCCTATTTTCAGTTCACACTTATTCAATGCTCAAGGCCTAAACTACAATATTACAGCTATTGTGAACAATCGATTTGTGCTGGATGAAGCAGCCTACGAGGAAAATGGTCAGATACATTTGAGCTTGTTTTTCGCTTTGACCTATGGATTTGGTTTCGCAACCATAGCTTCCACAGTTACATGGGTTTCTCTTTTCTATGGAAGGTACGTTTTGGGTAAAGAGGATTTTATGGTTGTGTCTTTTTAAGGGTACCCAATACTTTGCTTTTGATTTTTGACACCGCAATGTTTGTTTTGTTTTGATGTCCATTGTTCAGGGAAATATGGCAACGGGCCACAGCATCTAGAAGCAGTCCGCCTGATATCCATACTAAATTGATGAGCAAGTACGAAGACATCCCACAGTGGTGGTTCTATTCGCTTCTGACTGTTACTTTCGCTGTTTCCATTATACTGTGCAAAGTTTACAAGGAACAGGTGCAGCTTCCTTGGTGGGGTTTAATCCTGGCTTGCGCTTTAGCATCATTATTCACTTTACCCATCAGTGTTATAACTGCCACCACTAACCAGGTAAACTGAAATATATTTAGGAAGAATGTTTATGGTTGTTAATTTGTTGTATATTCTTTAAATGCATAAATGATCCTAATTTTAGTTACTGTACAGACACCGGGGCTGAACATCATTACGGAATACATAATGGGATATATTCTTCCTGGAAAGCCCATAGCTAATGTTTGCTTCAAGGTTTATGGATACATAAGTATGACGCAGGCGATTTCATTCTTGTCAGACTTCAAGTTGGGGCATTATATGAAAATCCCACCTCGCTCCATGTTTCTTGTGCAGGTATGTTCTTAAAACCCGCTCCTTTACAGTGGAATCTCATATTCACCAAGGACACAGAGCATGGCGTATTGTGCCTTCGAATCTCAGATTCACCAAGGAAATGACGTGCAGTTTGGGATCTTCTTTGGTGAATGGAATGGAATCCTTTTAAAATGAAAATAATCGTCACAAAGTGAATCTTCTTGACCCATCCTTCACGATGGAAGTGAAGTGAATCATCCCATGTTGATTATGGCACTTTTACATTTCCATGAAGGCCATGGCATGGAGTCAATCTTCTTAACCTATTTTTTTTTAATTGATGGAGTCAATAGTCATATCATTCCGGTTGACTATTCTTTTGTACATATTAATGGCCATTATCAAATAGAATTAAGCTTCTTGGTTGTTAAAATGCAGTTTATAGGCACAATAGTGGCTGGAACGGTGAACTTGGGAGTTGCATGGTGGTTGCTGGAGTCCATAGCCAATATATGCCAGGATTATCTTCTTCGTCCGAACAGCCCTTGGACATGCCCAAACGACCGTGTATTTTTTGATGCTTCAGTTATATGGGGTCTAGTGGGTCCCAAAAGAATATTTGGCACACTTGGAGTTTATCCCAAGCTAAACTGGTTCTTCTTAGGGGGAGCAGTTGCTCCCATAATTGTTTGGTTGTTGCATAATACCAACTGTGACATGGATTCCTCTCATCAACATGCCAGTGTTGTTGGAAGCGACAGCTTCAATGCCTCCAGCAACTAGCGTGAACTATACATCATGGATCATTGTTGGAACTATCTTCAATTTCTTTATCTTCCGCTATAAAAAGTCATGGTGGCAGCGCTACAACTATGTGTTGTCGGCAGCGCTAGATGCAGGGTTGGCATTCATGCTAGTATTGTTGTACTTTGCACTAGGCCTTGAGAACAAAGGCATGGCATGGTGGGGCACCGATGGTGAGCACTGCCCTTTAGCCACCTGCCCAATTGCTAAGGGCAACAATGTTGATGGATGCCCTATATCTTGAATCCCATTCCCTTCCTCTTCATATAATTATTATTAGTGATGGCACTATAAAGTGCAATGGGTATGTTCATAGGTATTTATAAATTAGTAAGTCTATGATTTGAATTTATTGTAGATAAATCTTTTAAATTAAATCTTGAATCTTGTGAGGCCCACTCTTGTTTTACAATTTTATTCACACTTGATAGGCCTAGATTGGATATTGGTACTCACCAAGTTACACATTTGTTTTTGGATTTTGATTACAATTACAAATTGTATGGATATTGACACTATGCTTAGAATAGTTTAATTTTCATGAAATCATTGTGATGATGATGATTGTGGTTTATTCATATTATTTATGTGAATTCTTTTAGGGTTACTGCATTCTCTCTAATATTATGATTTAATTTTGTGTATGGATTCAATTAGACATGGTGAATATCAATCTAATCTAATTTTAATTTGGAAGTGATAATTTAAATAGGGATGTTTGATCATGGTAAAAAATTGAAAGAAAATTATAAAATAATTGTGTGTGTATGATTGTGTTAGTTGAATTTAAATTATGATTATTGTTGAATAGTGTTTTATATCAATCCACGTGTCACCAAGAGGACTGCTGCTAAGAGGTCATATTTACATGCTTACATGTATGTGTTTAGGACTACAACTCATCATCAAATTACCATGTAGGCTCATACGCTTTTTTAGTGCTTACAGTCATCACAATGCGTATTAAGTTAGGAAAAAGGATGGGACCCATGGTGTAGCATGAGATGCATCGACATTCATTTTTTCTTTTTAGGAGGTATTTAAGGGCTTATGTGTTAATGAACTAGGTAATGGGAAAATGCATGCAGTTGGTTGCATCCATTTCCTATTACTGGTCGATCACTATGTATGTGTGAGTTTATTACTATGTGCATCTATAATAATGACATTATGTGTTGTGTGTTGATACACTTGAGCCCTTGCCATTGATGATTGCATGTAGTATGTGATGCTTGTTTGCCATCATAGTTGGCAGTGAACCAGAAAAAAGAATCCAGAGCCATGGTGTAGCATGAGATGCATTGACATTCCTTTTTCTAGTTGGGATATATTTAAGGGCTTATGGGTTAGTGAACCAAGTAAAGGGAAAGATGTTTGTAGTAAGGTTGCAACCGTTCCTTTTTGCTAGTAGGTAACTATGTGTACCTGTGATGTGTATATGAGCTAGTCACATTGTGTACATGTGATGTTTGCACGAGTTATTCACATTGTGTATATGTGATGTATGTGTGAATTAGTCACATTATGTATAGGTGATGCCTACACAAGCTATTCACATTGTATATATATGATGTATGTATGAACTAATCACATTGTGTATATACGTGTATGCATGAGCTAGTCACACTGTATATGTGTGACACATGCATGAGTTAGTCACATTGTGCATATGTGATGTATATGTGAACTAATCACATTTTGTATATGTGGGTATGTATGAGCTAGTCACACTATGTATATGTGACACATGCATGAGTTAGTCACATTGTGTATATGTGATGTATGCTTGAGCCAATCACTATGTGTGAACAACTAATGTTTAAATGAGCTAGTCACTATGTCATTTTATGTATCTTCGTATATTGATGTTGGCATTGAACCAACATTTGACTAGACTGTATTTTCTATTACATTATTGTGTATGAACTAAATTGGATTCATAAGATTCCCTTAAAGGCTATGATTTAAAAGTGAGATCAAAGGAGAGGATGAAGTCTTTCTATTATTGGTATATGAACTACATAGCCTTTGATTCCCAGGAAGGGTTAGGTAGGTAGGGCCATTATGAATGAACCCTTGAGGTTTAGGTTTGGGCCTAGGGATGACCTTGACATTGGGATCTTTCCATATTTAGTGTGAGTATATGAGTTGTTGTATAGAGTTATTGTCATGGCTATGGTTGGTAATGCTTTGAAGTTGGCATTTCTACATTAGATCAAAGTTTCTTGGTTGATTAAGTTAGTACTTGATTTATAATGTGAGAAAAAAATGTAGTAGTTCTAGGATGGTTATTACAACACTCTCTTGCATCAACATTTTATTTATTAAGTTTCCTATTCAAATATACAATCAAACAAAAGACAATGTTTTAGACAAAGTATCATGTTTATTTCATGACTTAAAAATTACTATTGGAAATAGATTTAGTAGGGTGAGATGTCCTTAGGTTTATGGGCATCCATTTTCCTTTGATGGTTCCTCATCCAACAAAAGAGAGTATTAGATCACTATTCCTTTGTCTTTTACAAATTAATTTTAAATATGCATTAATGTGTGGTTGCAATGCATGTTTATTATTCTTATATTTTACATGATTAAATTTTTCATGAAGAATATTTATTTTATTGTAAGAAGATGATGCTTGCCATTGTGGCTTTAAAAATTGAAAATTTTATGTAGGCATTATATTTCCTCATGGACTTCCTACATGTTCAAAAGAGTGTAGGTTCTATTTGGAAGGCTCTTAAGATGGTCAAAGATTGGTCAAATTATTTCTAAGGGGGTCATAGGAAAGATTAGAAGTTTTGGATCTTTTATTAGAGAAGATCTATGCATAGATCTTTGTCTTCTTTGAATAACATGTATTTATTATAGACATGACATTTCTACAATCCATATATATAAATTAGAATACTTGGTATATCTAATTTCTCTACTCCACTTAATTTTGGCTATGATTAAACCATAATACTTTCACTTTTTGGTACCTGCCTTCAACAATACTATTGAAACCATAAGCTATTAACTAGTGATTAATAGGTTTACATGAACACCAATAAGAAAAAAACTATTTAATATTGGAAAACAACTGACAAAGTCAGGGGTAAAGTACAAAATTGAAAAATATTTATTATTAATATTTTAAAAACTGAAGATGTTAAATGTTTAACAAAAAATTAATAAAAAAATCATTAATTTTGTTATTGGTTCCAATCTTTGAGGTTATAATTCATTGGCCAAAAACTTTGCATCTTATGGGTGGATTTTGTTGGAGTTGATAATTAACTCAAGCCACCAAGATCACCTACAAAACCTAAGATTTACCTTCCACAAGAGAAAAAAGCAAAGAGATATAATTTGCACAATATTGGATGAATTAATGAAATGGATTAATGAATTACATGTGACAACTTGCTTTTATATTTGCAAGTTAAATAAAACCCTAATATGACTTAATAATAACCTAAGACTAAAAATAAGCTCTAAGTAAACTTATTAAAGTGTAATTAAATATTTAATTACACCAACACCCCCCATAAGTGCAACTCAGGGAGAAATGAAAAGCATGCAACTAATGCAAGAATGGGTCCCATCTACAAGGCCATGTTAGGTACCCATGAACAACAAGAATCTCTCATAAAGTGGAGAGAAAGGAGAAAAACCCAGTGGGAAAAAAAACCCTCTCCAAAATAGACAACAACAAGTACATGAACATGTGATGGAAGAAGGACGAATACTAAGACCCCCCAAGAGCTGAATCCATCACAAAAGTACAATTATGAATTCCCCCCATAAGAGAATGAAAAGAGAGAAGGTCTGATGACCCCCCAGAAGTGAGAAGGATGAAACCCCATGCAAGGAAATGCTCCCTCCCAAAATAGAGATGAGAAGAGAGACCATGCAGCTGCTCCTCAAGATGACTCCTACAGTATTGGAAGATGCTCGACACAGAATAAAGATGAAGACCCATGAACATCGAACAACATTCCTCCCATTGGGAAGAAATAGAACTGCAGATGTGTGCATAATGTCTTCCCATTCCAGATAGGAATATACAGGAAGAAGGATAAATGTCTCTGAACTCTGCACATGATCTAAAGACAATAATGATGCTCCTAAAAACTGTTCAAATGTCTCCAATCCACTGCTAAATTGTGATTGAAGAGGAGGAGGATGAAGAACATGTTAGACTTAAGGCATACAACTGAGAGGGAGGGTGAATCAGTTGTACAAAACTTTCTCCAAGTTTACACACTTAAATCTTCTAAGTAATTAGCAGTATATTAAACATGAAACATAATGCATTCAAATCAAAAGTAGAAACTCATCAACACATAAGACACCAAGATTTTGATGTGGAAAACCTGGTTAAGGGAAAAATCATAGGGTGATTAACCCAAGAATGTATTCTCTGTTAGAAGAATAGAAGGAACAAAAATGGCACATGCCAATTAGGGCTCACTGCCCGAACACACTGCTCACAAGAGGCTCATTACTTACAAGAGACACACTGTCTACAAAGAAATAAGAATCACCTTCATGAACTGGAGAATAGCATCTTCACCATGCTTGAATCAGTTCCATTTAAGATCAATACTCCTGCTCTACCTTTCGCTCTGCTCTTCGCTACCACACTCTCATCACCACAAGGTACTCTTTGAAATGACTTCACAATCCTTTATTTATACACGACATCGACTTAGGAACAATCATCTAAGTTAGCAAACACTTACAAGAATATCCGCAAGACGGTAATACATCCAGTCGGCTAGTCTCAGGAAGAACACCAACATCCGGTGGTTATTCTTCAAATACGAACCTTAACTTCAATGCGGACCACCAACATGAACTGGAAATGATCCACAGATCACCACAAGCTTTCCTGAATCACCAAGAACATCTGCACTTCATCTGCTTACTAGAATCCTTCTCTCCTTCATCTGGAACCTTGAGAACATAGTCTGTCATCACTGTCATAAAAGAATAGAATCTTCCAAACCTTCAAACCATGAGCCAATCGACTTGACACTTTATAAGGACATTCTCAACACTTCCTCAAATCTGTAAAATGGGATAGTGCATTTCCAGATCTCACGGGACCTATCTATGTCACTCTGTCACCTTTGAATGCCTGCTGAAACCTGTTCTACTTGAGAGACCATAACTTCTTCTGATCTTCATGCAGACCTCTGAAAACTTGACTGGAACATCTCAAGACTTATATCTACAAACCCTTTAAATTGCATCCTCTTATCCTTAACCTATCTTGGACTTTTACCTTTTTGTCATCACTGTTCTTCACTATTCCTGATTGAGACTAATTTTCTCAATATCCTCAGCACACAGCTCATCCAATCCTTCTCATTAATGCAACATGAGTATGTTGCCATCAATGACAACATCGGTTAGACCCATACTTGCAACAATCTCCCCCTTTGTCATTGATGGCAACATATGATGTGAAAAACCATCAAGACAAGAACTTCTCCTTACTGTCACAACTCCCCCTATCAACAACTATTCACATGTCTTCTCTTCCTTTACTACTCCCCCTTTGATCATCAACCACTTGTTTTTCACATGTCTTCTCTCCCCCTTTGACATCAATGGCAAAGGGCTCATACTTACAATTCCAATACTTCAGAATCATACCTACTGCTCCCCCTGAGCAGCAGCTCCCCATCATCAATCCAGATCACAAGATATGACTGTGATATCCACCGGACTAATGCACATTAGTGCATCCTAGTTCATCACCAGAGGGGCAATAACCCCTAACTTCTCCTTGAGATACTCAAAAGAGTCCTTGGGAAGAAGTTTAGTGAAGATATCTACAATCTGATCCTTGGAGGGCACAAACTCCAGTCTGACTTCATCCTTGTTCACTTGCTCTCTCAGAAAGTGAAGCTTGATAGATATATGCTTAGTCTTAGAATGCAACACCGGATTCTTAGAAATTGTTTATTGCACTTGAATTATCACAGAAGATTGTGATAGGCTCCTCATACTCTACTTTAATATCTCTTAGCATCTGCTTCATCCACAAAACTTGAGTGCAACTACCTGCTGCTGCAATGTATTTTTCTTTAGTTGTAGACAGGGATATTGCCTCTTGTTTCTTGCTTAGCCAAGAAACCAATCTCTTTCCCAAAAAGAAAGCTCCACCACTGGTACTCTTTCGGTCATCCACATTTCCTACCCAATCAGCATCTGTATATGCATGAAGAGAGAAATCATGATCTCTAGGATACCACAGACCATACTCAACCGTCTCTTTTAGATATCTAAAGATCCTTTTGATTGCCATGACATGAGATTCTCTAGGATCAGCCTGGAATCTTGCAACAAGACCAACAGCCTGTATTATATCTAGTCTAATTTGAGTGAGATACAACAATTCTCCAATCATTGATCTGTACTTTGTCTGGTCTGCCTTAGGAGAGTCATCATCTTTGCTCAACTTACATTCAGTTTCCATGGGAGTATTCATTGGCTTTGAATCTTCCATTCCAAATTTCCTCAACAATTCTTTCACATATTTGGTCTAAGAAATAAAGATTCCTTTCTTTGTTTGAGTAGTTTGCAGACCCAAGAAGAAATTCATTTCACCAAGCATTGACATCTCAAACTCACTTTTCATTTTGTTTGCAAAAGTTTTACACATACTATCTCTTCCTCCAAAGATGATATCATCAACAAATACTTCAACAATCAAGATGTTCTTATGATCAATTTTGAAATATAAGTTACTGTCAACAGTATCTTTGTTGAAACCAATCTTCAAAAGATGTTTGTCCAATCTTTCATACTAGGCTCTTGGGGCTTGTTTTAGTCCATACAATGCCTTCTTCAATTTGCAAACCATATCACCATGCTCAGATAATTGAAATCCATTCGGATGTTCAATGTACACTTCTTCTTCTAAGTCACCATTCAAGAAAGCAGACTTGACATCCATCTGATACACCTTGAAATCCTTGAAGGAAGCAAAGGCAAGGAATAATTTGACTGCTTCAACTCTTGCCACCAGAGAAAAAGTTTCTTCAAAATCAATTCCTTCTATTTGAGAGTAGCCCTTGCAGACCAATCTGGCTTTATTTTTGATTACTTCACCAACTTCATTTAGTTTGTTCCGGAAGACCCATTTAGTTCCAATCATAATCTTGTTTCTAAGTTTGGGAACAAGATCCCAAGTGTGATTTTTCTCAATTTGCATCAACTCTTCCTCCATTGCTTTGGTCCAGTTTTCATCATTGCAGGCTTCATTTATTGTCTGAGGTTCAATCTTTGAAATCAAACAGTATTCATCTAAATTTTGAGCAATTTTCCTTCTAGTTTGCACACCTTTGCTTTTGTTACCTATGATCTGATCTTCAGAGTGGTTCAGTCTTATATACCTTGGAACTTTGGGAGGTTCTTGCACTTGTGCTTCTTGATTAGGCTCATTCAGACCTATCTCTTCTTCCTGATTTACCGGATCAGTTTGAATCTAATTTTCAGAAGAGGATTGAACTCCTTGAACCAGAACACCATTCTGATCATCTTCATCATATTCATAGAACCTTGAGGGTTTCTCTATTCCCTCATCAACCTTCACATTTGTACTTTCTAACATCTTTATTAGTCTCTTGTTATAACACCGGTATGCTTTGCTTTGAGTAGAGTAACCCAAGAATATTCCTTCATCACTTCTAACATCAAACTTGCCTAGATCTTCATCTCTTTTGATGTAACATTTGCTACCAAAGACTCTAAAATATCTTACAGTAGGAGTAATGCCAAACCAAAGTTCATAAGGGGTCTTACAAGTATTGCTTCTAATTTGAACTTGATTGAGAGTATAGACTGCAGTGTTGACAACTTCTCTCCAATAGATTTGAGGGACATTTGCTTCCATCATCATGGTCCTAGATGCTTCCTGGATGGTCTGGTTCTTTCTCTCCACTACTCCATTCTGCTGTGGAGTCCTAGGAGCAGACAATTGTCTCTTAATTCCATGTTTCTCATAGAACTCTATGAACCCATCGAATGTGAATTCTCCACCTCTATCAGACCTCAGACTTTTCAACTTTAATCCTATTTCATTCTCTACCATAGCCTTTAATATTTTGAATTTCTCAAGAGCTTCTGATTTCTCCTTTAGAAAGGTTACCCACATCATCTCGGAATAGTCATCAATTAGAAGCATGAAGTATTTATCTCCTTGAATACTCCTGGTTCTTGTTGGACCACAAAGATCAGTGTGAACTAAGTCCAATAATCTGGTAGAGGACAGTTCCTTGCTTTTGAATGAGACTCTGCTTAGCTTACCCAACTGACATTCCTTGCACAAGCTGTTAGTAGGTTTCACCAATTTTGGAAGATCTCTTACATCCTGAGTATTGCTTATCTAGATGATATTATCAAAATTCACATGACACATACTTCTATTGCATAAACAACTTTGATCAATTTGAACAAATAAGCATCTTTTACCAGTACTAACCAAGTGGAAGATATTACCTTTAGTTTGAGTACCGAATGCAATCTCTGTTCCAAATCTTTCAAAGATTTTGCATTTTCCATCCTTGAATCGGAGATCATAGCCTTTGTCCACCAACTGTCCAACACTGAGAAGATTGTGCTTCAAACCTTCAACATATAGTACATTACCAGTTTTGTTTCTTCCATCAAAAGAAATAGTTCCTCTTCCTCTGATTCTACCAGAAGAATTATCACCAAACTTTGCCACTCCTCCTTCATACCTTTCCAAATCTACAAACTTATTTTTGTCACTTGTCATATGGTGAGAGCATCCACTATCAATGACCCAATCATCCTTCTCTTCAATTTGGGCAGCCAAAGCTCTTTCCACAGTCTTAAGATTGATAGATACAGAGGACAATGTATCTTCTTCCTTGATGGCAATGAACACCCATTCATTTCTGGATTTGTTTCCTATCTCTGATTCATCATCTGTTACTCGTTCATTATCATCATCTTCATGTACATAGTAACAGTTCTTTTGGAACCTTGGTTTGTTAGGATTTTACCTTGAAGATCTTTCTGGACACCTTGAGGAAAAATGACCAATCTTATTGTAGTTAAAACACTTAAAAGGTAATTTTCGTTCATACTTACTAGATCCTCTTGGTAGCCTCTTTGCAACAAGGGCTTCAAGTTGAGTAGTTTCTACTTCTTCTTCTTCCAAATCTTTTCTTGCTTTTTCATACCATGACAATTTCCTTGAAGAATTCTCTCCCAGATCAAACCTTTGTTTACCTTTAACATAAGCACTAGCTTTGAATGCTGATTCAGTCTTGGGGGGTCATCTCCAAACTTTGTCATTTCAAATGCAGCCAATTTTCTAGCCAATTGATCTCTTGTGATAGTTGTATGGGCTCTGAATTCTTCAATGGCAGCAGCCTTGATTTTGTAAGAAGCGGGAAGGGATCTGAGAATTTTACCAACAATCTCATTTTCATCCAAGACTCCACCAGCATTTCTAATTCCACAAACCCGCTCATTCACTCTTGGCATAAAAAGCGGTTATATTTTCATCATCTCTCATCTTTAATTTTTCAAATTTCCCTTGTAGACTCTATAACCTTACACATTTAACATACTGGTCTCCTTCATGCAAAAGTTCCAGTTTATTCCAAATCTCAAAGGCAGTTGGTAGGTCAATAACATTTGAGAGCTCAGAGTCAGATAATGTGCTTAGAAGAGCCTCTTTGGTCCGCAGATTATTTTCAGCATCTGTGATTTCATTTAGGGTTGTTGGACCACCCTGTGGAGGTGCATACACTTTTGTAACCATGGACCAATACGCCATTCCCATACACTGCAAGTGACATTTCATGTGACCTTTCCAAAGAGCAAAGTTGGTTCCATCAAACTTTGGACTATCCTTCTTGTAAGACGACATCCTAGATCTCCTCAAGCAGTTAAGCTCCTTTTAGACGAACTTGGCTCTGATACCAATTGTTCGACTTAGGGCATACAACTGAGAGGGGGGGTGAATCAGTTGTACAAAACTTTCTCTAAATTTACACACTTAAATCTTCTGAGAAATTAGCAGTATATTAAACATGAAACATAATGCATTCAAGTCAAAAGCAGAAACTCATCAACACATAAGACACCAAGATTTTGACATGGAAAACCTAGTTAAGGGAAAAACCATGGGGTGATTAACCCAAGAATGTATTCTCTATTAGAAGAATAGAAGGAACAAAAATGGCACATGCCAATTAGGGCTCACTGCCCGAGCACACTGGTCACAAGAGGCTCACTGCCTACAAGAGACACACTGTCTACAAAGAAATAAGAATCACCTTCATGAACTGGAGAATAGCATCTTCACCATGCTTGAATCAGTTCCATTTAAGCCCAATACTCCTACTCTGTCTTTCACTCTACTCTTCGCTAGCACACTCTCATCACCATAAGGCACTCTTTGAAATGACTTCACAATCCCTTATTTATACATGACATCAACTTAGGAACAATCATCTAAGTCGGCAAACACCTACAAGAACATCTGCAAGACATGTAATACATCCGGTCGACCAATCTCAGGAAGAACACCAACATTCGGTGGTTATTCTTTAAATACAAACCTTAACTTCAATGCAGACCACCAACATGAATTGGAAACAATCCACAGATCACCACAAGCTTTCCTAAATCACCAAGAACATCCACACTTCATCTGCTTACTGGAATCCTTCTCTCCTTCTTCCGAAACCTTGAGAACATAGTCTGTCATCACTGTCACAAAAGAATAGATTCTTCCGGACCTTCAAACCACAAGCCAATTGACTTGACACTTCATAAGGATGTTCTCAACACTTCCTCAAATCCACAAAATAGGATAGTGCATTTTTGGATCTCACCGGACCTATCTGTGTCACTCTATCATCTCTGAACATCTGCCAAAACTGGTTCTACTTGAGCGACCATAACTTCTTCTGATCTTCATGCGGACCTCTGAAAACTTGACTGGAACATCTCAAGACTTATATCTACAAACCCTTTAAACCACATCCTCTGATCCTCAACCTATCTTGGACTTTTACATTGTTGTCATCACTGTTCTTCACTGTTCTTGATTAAGACTAATATTTTTAGTATCCTCAGCACACAGATCATCCAATCCTTCTCATTAATGCAACATGAGTATGTTGCTATCAATGACAAAACTGGGTAGACCCATACTTGCAACAGAACAATCTCTGAAGTAGATGATGGTGATGCAACTCCATCAAAGCTGTCATCAAATAGAAGACAAATGTACCCTCAATGTGGTCCTGCAAATCTACAAGGTGGGACTCTATAAACAACAATGATATGTCTGGTAGATATGTGTCCTAATGAGCTATCTCTGGAAGATTGATAATGTTTTGTTACAAAGAATCTGATGTAGCAATAGGTGATACAGATGTGATCTCGATAAGAGGAGAAGGAGAAGCAAGTGAAGTCTCTGTGTCATTTGAACTAGAAAGACTTGTCAAATATGCAATCTCCTCAATTGTATCATCATCAAAAGGTATGCAATCTACATCATCAAGGGTTGTGTGGCAATCCATAGCAAGATCATCTAGGAATGGAGAGATATGTGGGTCTTCATAGATCTCCCAAATGCTAGTCCAAAGAGCATGTGGGCACTCAATATGTGAGATAAAACACATAGTGTCATAATCAACACTAGAACTCATCAAACCTACAATATGATCAACATAATTTCCCCATGTAGATTTCCTCCTAGGTGTGTCTGTTTCAGGTATGAGTCCATAAAGATAAGACAAAAGATTAAGCCACCCGAGATGTGTCAAGATGCCCTTTTGCCAAGACTCATAATTATCCTTACCCAATGTAACCATAGAAGGGTGAATAGAAAAATTGATGATATCTCCTCAAATAAATCATATCAGAGATCAACAATCTGAATATGTATTAATGCTGATAAATGAAGCCCAACAAAATAAACTAAACTTCTCTAGGTGCCAAAATGTCCAGAATATCAACCAGAAGCCATAAACCTGACAAACTGAATAAATAATGCCTAGGGCTAAATCTGGAAGAATTTCATAGATGTCTATGTAGAGCTCCTCAATACCTTTCTAATGTCATAATAATCACAAAAATTGGAGATTGTGGTAAAAAGATACGAGCTTGGAGGCCAAAACCTGTATCTAGACTTCAAACAGCAATAAATTGTACCAATCAGAAAAATCTAGAAAAAATACATACACCAATGGATTGTACTCAGAACTAGCTTTTTGACACTTATTTGTTTTCAAAAATCTGACTCTGTATGCTCAAGATATGCCCGATTTACCAAAACTACTCTTTTAGGGCAAAGAGGCAAAAAAAAGCACTATTGAAGCTCCTGGACACCCATGTGACCAGGGGTTGAGTCTCTGGGCACTGGTGGCTAGGGCATTGGTCACTCATATGACTAGGAGCTGAGTCTCTGGGGGTTGGCGCCTAGAAGCTAGGAGCTGGTCCCCCATGCGACCAGGGGTTAAACCAAAAAAATCTTTTTTATTAAGAAATTAATAAAAAACTCAGCTGTACTTGTGCACAGAAATTGAGATGGCACAGAAATCGAGATGACATGCAAACCAAGGCAACTCCAAAATCAAAATCAACTTAAATGAGAATGACATGGAAATCGAGGCACTGTACGACCGTATGGATTCCGTACATGTCGTACGGATTTCACAAAACCAATTTTTTTGAAACCCTAAAAAAACACCCAGAATTTTTCTATCAGCAAAATATAGAGTGCCTTATATGAAAACAGGGGTTTTTGGACCTTCTGAGTGTAATGGTGAGGTCTGTTTTACTCAAAAATGCATCCTACAAAAGCTCTTGCTTAAAATTTTCCCAGATCTGAGAAGGGGCTTATAGATCCAGAGCTCTGATACCATGTTGTAGTTGATAATTAACTCAAGCCACCAAGATCACCTGCAAAACCTAAGATTTACCTTCCATAAGGAAAAAAAGTGAAGAGATATAATTTGCACAATATTAGATGAATTAATGAAATGGATTAATGAATTACATGTGACAACTTGCTTTTATATTTGCAAGTTAAATAAAACCCTAATATGACTTAATAATAACCTAAGACTAAAAATAAGCCCTAAGTAAACTTATTAAAGTGTAATTAAATATTTAATTACACTAACAGATTTTTCCGAATTACTATTTTTTAGTGTAACAAAAACACTAAAATGAAGGAGTCTTGCTCATAAACACCTTTTTTTATGAACACAAACACCTAAAATTTAAGGAAGGATAAATTTAAACATTAATCTTACGTCTCACAAATTATCTCACAAATTAACTGAAAACAATATTATTGGGACTAAAATTGAAATTAAATGAAAAACATAAATTTATATAGGGAAATTTCCCTTTTATTATTTTTAGTTATTATTTTTATTTAACTATTGGAAGTTTTTAGTTCACCGAAACATAAGTGGGTAGTAAATATTGGGAACAATATTAGTTTTTTTGAATTGAAGAACTTATAGCAATATATTCAAAAAAGGTATTGTTTACAGTTAAGTGGCCAAGAAGGCCACTGAGAGTCATACATTTACAATATCTTCAAATTCTAAAAAGGCAATCCAAAAAAATAACATCATAAATTCTGGCTTGTTACAACACGAGTAGTAATGTTCACTAACAACATTCATAACAAAAAACACAAATGATCATCATAGTATATTTTTATTTATCCAAATTTTCTTGAGATATTATTCTTGAGACTTGTAGTTATTCTTGCTCAGATGTCAAAAAATTGGTTACTTCCTTTTATGTTCATCAACTTCCTCTGCCCCTTCTAACACTTCATCTTGCCAGTTTCCACTACATACTTACCTCTCTGGTTCCTGTCCTTACTCTTCATCATCTAATACCATGTTTTGGATATAATTCCTATTATCATTGACCTTATAGGAATCCACTTCTTTGAATGTGCCCAAGGGAGGTGAGATATGTGAGCAACTTTTATCTTTGCCAAAGTTTTGAAAGGTATTTTCTAAACCAATCATCTCTTCGTCCCTCCTTAATTCATATTGGTGTTGCTTAATGTATTGAATATGGAAATCAAGATATTCATTTTTAAACTTATCATCGACTCTTCTCAAATCATGTGGCTAGAATTGTGCATATTTAACAGGGTAAAAGTACAAAGTAGTGTCACACTTTGAGCTAAAAGAATAATTTCGATCGAGTGGTTTTAGGTCGAGTAGTAGTCAGCCGAGTAGGATTTGATCAAATCGACTTGGCACCGACGTGGTGTGTATTTGGTGCCGATGTGGCTGCATTTATTTAGTCGAGTGGTTATGGGCCGAGAACCTTTCGATCGAATCCATCAAACATAAAAAGAGAAAAAACAAAGCTGTGGCGGTCATTTGTTGTGTTTTCAGTCGAGTGTGTTGCATGTGGATGCTAGTCTACTGAATACCTGGAACCTACAAAGCCTGCATAAGACTTTTTTTGCTCTCATAACTGTACATTGCATTTTTAATTTAAGACTTTTTTTGCTCTATTCTGCGCTGTGTTTAATTCAGTTATTACCATGATTGCATTTGTTTATTTTGTAAATTCGAATGATATTTACATGTTAAGGGTTTTTATTATTTTTGTGAAGCACTGTCTATGTGCTTGTGAACAAATTTTTCTATTTTAATTAAATTTATTTAAAACCCTAGTCAGGCCATGATTATGGTACATTTTTTCATAGTTAAACACTAAACACTGATAGACATCAGATTTCCACAGTCCATAATTAGGGCAGAGTAAAACACAATTTATATTGGAATGGAATTTTTTTTTAAAACCCTAGCCGGGCCATGATTAGGGTAGAGTTTTCTTCATGTTAGAACCTTGTTTTTCCTTTCAACATTTTAATGTGCTCTGCATTCAAGTGACCTTCCATCTTCAAGTAATATTAAAGATTCCTAATATGCATAATCCTGGAGGCACTGTTCATCTCATTGCAATAGTTTCTCAGTTGCTGCTTAAGCTTAATCAGTAAGTCCTAAACTTTGAGAAGGATGCAACATAGAATCCATCAGATGAAATAAGGTTTATAGATAATTATGAATTATCATTAAGTACAATTCACTACCTCATTTTAATGCAGTGCACCAATATATCAATTAGGACATGTAAGTAGGAAATAGACTTGATTTAGATATTATGATAGAGTGTGCATCTAGTACATATTGCAACACTTGATTTTTTTCCCTAATTTCCTTTTGTTTGCATAGGGAGTTCATATTTACTCATACCCATTTTCTCTTGTTGAACTTGTTTCTTCACTCATAGACATTTGCATTTGCACTATTATGTTTTGAAGGATCAACATTAGTTGAAGGGACTTGTTCTTTCTTAGTATTTCCACATGTATCTTTTGCATTAAATGATTTTTTGATTAAGGGTTCTTTTATTTTCTTGAGTCTTTATTTGTGAAATATTTATTTCAACCTCTACATTAGCTTTATTTTTTCCTTTATCATCATTAGGATTAGAAGTATATGATTTAACAACAACCTTTGAGTTGGGAGAAATGCCTATTTGCCTATTTCTAAAATAATAGTCACTTCAAACTTGTACAACCATGACTTGTGCTAAAGCCTACATAATATCTTTAGATAAAGGTCATGCCCTTTTGCATCTCTATTTCATGAGATCCTTGAGATGGAGATTGTCATGTCTAGGTATCTTATATTGGTCGTAATAACTGATATGATCATACTCATTGATTTCTTCATTAGCAAAACAAGCATCATATTCACTTTGGTCAAATGTTTCAACATAATCACATGTATATACCTCCTCATAATTTTTAGGTTCATACTCTTATTCATAAAGTTCTTAATCCCTTGCTTCTTCCTTCTCTAAAATTATTGTGGCTATTGCACATTTAGTGGAGTCATGTAGCATATGAAAAAGCTCACACTAATTCACCTCTTTTTACATATTGATATCATCCTTTCTCAATGTGTTAGAAGTATCTTTTTCATGTACTCAACAATTTCATTTTCTTTGTGCTAATTATTTTCCACATGGAATAGGTTTCTTAGACCAATCATTATTTTGCTTGGCTTCTCACGATTATAACTCTTCTCTTGGGAACCAATTGACACCTCTTAATAATTTGTTCTGCAAACTGAACATTGTCCATGTAGCATTTCTTCTTCTCTTTGTTTTCTGTGAACGATTATAATTGTTGCGATGCTTTTATTCTTTCAACATGTTAATATCCTCTACAATTAAGTCCCCCTTTTCCATCTTGAAGTAGTAGATTAGATTGCTGATATGCAAAATATTGGAGGCATCTATCATCTCATAAAACCTCTCCAACGGGTTTTACCTCATGCATTCATTGTAATGATTTCACAGTTGTAGCTCATCTTAGATTGATGTTGATTATCCTTAACTTTCAGAAGGAGGCTATGAAGAATACATCAAGTGATCAAATGGGATTTATAGATAATTATCTTCAATTACATTTCACTGTCTACATATTAATGCAATGCAACCAATGAATATAACATTTTTTAAGGAATATCAAAAGCTACACCTAGCACAAGTGTTTTTGTCCTCTGTCAAGGAGTAGAGCTCATGCTTATCGTGTTTTTCTTGGCTTCTCACAATTGTAACTTTCTTTTACCTGGGAACCAATTGACACCTAATAATTTGTTCTTAAAACTTAATATTGTCCACAGTATTCCATCTTCTGTTTATTTTCTGTGCATGACTTTGACCATGAACCTCAATAGGCATGCAATCTTTTAGCTACCAGAAAGCTTGGATTCTTTTTTTTTGGTTACGTTCCTTTAATGATGTCTAGTATGATAGGAGCCTCTTTTGAGCATCATTTGGTCATGAGAGGCATCAAGAACTGCATTTTCTGTGGAGTTTGAAGAATTGTTCTCCTTTGATTTTGTAGGATGGATATAAGTAGAAGGATTGAAGTGTTTGATTATTTCTCACCTTAGATATTAGAGATCTACATGTAGTGCATATTCTTACCCAACTTGGATATTAGAGATCTAGGTGTAGTGTATCTTCTTACTCACCTTGGATATGAAAGATCTAGGTGTAGTATGTCTCCAAGATTTACCTTTAGATATTAGAGATATAAGGTGGATAACCACGCCATGCAAGCCTTAGACTACCATTGTAATCCTTCCTTTTGGAATCATATATGATTCATCATGTGTTAATAAAACCATGACCAAGTGTGTTTCTTCATTTCCACTTGAGTGATTGTATTTTGTGTATGCTATTCATAGCTCATTCCCATAGTCAAGAGGGGTGGGCCTTTGGGTTCAACATGTTGAGTGGCAGACTCACCATTGTTGGTTTATGGAATGGAGTCATGACGATTAATTGTGGAGCTTGAGGATCTCATTAGAGCTACGGAGGTCTCACTTACAACTTGGAAGAATTTTGCAGCTTTCATTTATTAATTTTTGTATTTTTTTATTGAGAAAAGTTGTAAAATGGTAATTATTGTTCTTACAAAATTGAAATTATGTAATGATGATTGAAGCTATGAGTTAGCAATCCCCTTTGTAATATCATTTTGAGTTAGCAATCCCCTTTGATCAAGTGTTGAACCATATTGAACTATTTATAATGTACTCGTCTACTTACTGTAAAGCTTGGCTCATTTGTGTTGGCGTACTTTCTTTCTAAAATAAATCTTCAGGCAATCCCCATAACATAATTGTTATAAGTTAATTATTTGGAAGAGCAACTGTTCAATATGGTTCAGCACTTTGTCAAAATCACCTAACATAATTATCATTAAGTACAATTCACTACCTGCATTTGGTATTGAATATTTAATGATGATCGTGAGTCAAGTTTGTTTTAAATATACACTTTTAATCTATGAAATGTAAGTATAATTCCAAATTTCAATCTATGAAATGTCAATGAAAATAATTGTTGGTAACTTCAATTCTCTTTATTTTATAATAGATTAATTAGATTTCTTCCATTATAGTTATGAAAACCATTATATACTTATGAAAAGTTGAATCTTGTAAATTGTCCAAGCTTATCTTTGAATCCTTTTCCTTTGCATGCAAATATAAACTTTGTGTTTATTTAGATGATCTACATGTTGTATTTTTATATTTTTGTATGCTTAAAAGAAAAATGCTTGTACATATTTAATTTTTTTGTTTTAATTAACTGCAGATCTCTTTACATAGTTTTATCTAAATATGGCTGATGATCAGGGATCTCATCATTCCACGCAGTCTCAGTGCGAAGCTGAGGCTAGGAATAATTTTTATAATGATAGCATTTCTAGATTAGATAATGCTTTGAAATGTTTGGATCAAACTATACAGAACTCCCAAAATTTGGCTAATAGAGATAGATTAGTTAATATTCGGTGCGAGATTAGACATATGATTGAGACAATAAAATCATACAATCCATATGATGATATTAGCACTGAGGAGTTTTATAGGTCCCTTGCTAGGACTGTTAATGGCACTGAGAATATCAAAACTATTTCTGATAGAGTTTCATTACATAATGTGCATACTATGTTCCCTTTTTATACTGGGAAAGACAAAGTTAGAGGTTATACTGTTACCAGGTGTACAGATCCGCTAGTTGGTCTATTTATATATCCTAGATTTTTGGCAGCCAATCATAGATGGCCTCATAATGACGAGTTGCCACTATATTTTTGCAAACAATTATATGCTAAGTTTCATTTAGGATTATCTGTGGATTACACATCTATGCCTGCACATGCTGGACAGGGCAAGGGGAGATTTGCTGATAAACCTCAATTTAGACGCCTAAATTTGCCACCGCCAGAAAATAAGAGAGCATTAGTTGGTCCAAACCTTTTGGTTCTTCCAAAATGTTTGGAATTAGCAGCAACAGGAGATACAACAATCACACCGACTAGATCCAGGGTTTTTGACAAGATGACCACCATTGCTACGCAAGTTGATCAGATGTCATCTAATCGTGTAGGGAGATACTTACTACGTCCATGGATTGGCCTTCCTCCCACTGAGGCTACATCCATGAATTATGACCCCTACATTCGTGCAGATCTACCATCCCCATCAGATGTGACCCATATGAGTGACACCATTGTACGTAATGTTGCTTCAGCTTCCATTCTTGATTTACTATCAACATACCATTTTATTAGTGTTGAGTATGGTATTCCTTTGGATGCTGTATCGACTCATATTAGATGACATACTAGTAGACAATCACGTCAGGGTGAGGCAGCTTCAAAGGACCAGAATATTCTAGATCAGCCTACAGCCCCCACATAGCATTAGGGTGCACCTAATGTACATGGCACATATAGCACACTTCTCTTTGGCACTGGTCCTTTGCCTTCAGATATAGGTGTTCCTAATTTTACCATTCATTCATCTGAGATTAGTGGGATTGGTAGAGTGCTCTAGGATGTGCAGGTACTTGAATAATTTCTATATTTTGCATTCTACAAATGCACATGTGTATATATTAAATAAACTTGACTTAAAAGTAGCTCTCACTATTCATTGAAATCTTGTATTTGAAAATTTATAGCAACAAGGGGATAATTTGTCGTGCTTCAGAGATATAGAGCATGCAGAGGATCCCGTGCATGATACATTTGAGGTACATTATATATATATATATATATATATATATATATATATATATATATATATATATATATATATATATATATATATATTACATGATAAATTCACACATGTTGAGAGTACAAAACTTTAAGATGATTTTACATATATAAACACATGTACATTAAATTAAATTATGTACTTCCTTGTGCAGGGAGGTGCATCAAGTCATGGATGAGCTTCCAAAGAGAGATCGAGGCATGGATCCACACATGGATCAGGATCGAGAGAGAGATCGAGATGTAGATCCATACATGGATCGAGAGATTGATCTAGATCTTATTATGTTTGACATTATCTAGTTTGACATTTGACATTATGGTTTGACATTTTATATTATGGTTTGACATTTGACTTTGTGGTTTGACATTATGGTTTGACATTGGACATTATGGTTTGACATTTTATATTATGGTTTGACATTTTATATTATGGTTTAAACATTATATACATTTTATATTATATACAAATTGAACATTTTGGCAATGTGGTAACATTCAATTCTATAGGTACTTAGTCCCTCAATGATTTTCATTTCAAATTCCAGTTGTATGCAAGTCCTCTTTAAACAACCTTTTTTTAATTTTTTCTCATATCAAGACATTCTCCATGAATTGTATTATATTTAAAAATACAAAGGATAGTTTGAATGAAAGTATGCAATAATAGTCTCTGCTACAACAAGATCTAATTGGTGCAATTTGGAAGCAAATAGGGAATCACTACTCTAATTAGACATCACTACATTAGGATTTGAATAAATAATAAATTTGATTCATGAGAAAATCATAAATGATTCTTGTTTAATCCTTGCATGCCAAGAAATACATTAGATTTAAATAAATAATTGGAAAAGATAAAATTATTGTTCTAAAAGTAGTTAACAAATCTCTTTCTCAACAATTGTTATGTGCTTTGTGATTCCAATTCATGTCTTTTAGAAATTTAGTTCATGTTTGTGGCTCATAGCTAGCCTTGTAAGACATTCATTGTATTCTTGATCATAGGGATTAAATATCACTAGAAATAGGAATTTGTAATATCTAAAATGATAAAAAATGAAAAATGGATGATATATGCTTCTAAATTAGAGCATACATTCATTTACTTATTTGTAATATAATAGAGGCCAATGTTTTATAATAGATATTACAAATAGGATTTTTTTTAATATGGTAAATGCACTATATATTAATGTTTTATAAACAAATTTTGGATCTAGATTAAACCCTAAAATGTTAATATGAAACCATAAAATGTCAAATTGAAACCCTAATATATAAATTTGAAACTCTAATACATGAATTTTGAAACCCTAAAAAATCTGTTTGAAACACTATTTCCATCTATTTTGAAACCCTAAAATGTGGATGTCAAACCATGATAATATTTTAATTGTGTATTCTTAAGTATGAGAATAGATTTATGATTATCTTTAAGTAGGGCTTGAAATTATGGTTTTGGGAGCTTTCTAGAAAGAGATATTTTATAAAAGATAAGAAATTAATAGAACACATAGTGATATACATAGTTTTGGTATACATAGTGATATGCCTCTTTATCCCTTCACCCCACCCTAAGATATTCATCACTATGGCTCCTTTTAAGGTATCTTCCTTGATAGTTTACATGAATGCATATGCAATTTTGAATTATTCTTATCATATAGATCACATTATATAGATCTATTCTCGATAGACTTGTGACCTTCTATGTTAGGCATATGCATGTGTTTTCTATGGATTTGCATATGCATGTGTTTTCTATGGATTTTTTGTTTCATCGTGTCTTATCTTTTATATCCTTCATTAAGTTGGTTAGTGCCTACCCTCTTATGTTATAGATACAAGTGATAGTTATGCATACTTTCCATAAGGATTTTATGCCTTATGATTACATTGAACATCCATGTACAAAGAATCTACCATGTGATCCCACACCACTTTTACTTATGCATAACATTGGACACTTTTTCATGATACATTTGTTACATGTCATGCTATCACTATGCCCATGTAGGTTTATATCATTTCAATGCATTATCCCCTTTCATACATAATACTGTGCATAGTGATGATCATATTTCCCTTGTTGAATCTATGAATTCTTGTGATAGCATTTCATCTTATCTTTCCTTACATGATGATAGCTTATACATAAATGACAATTTACTAACTTCTCAAGTACACCCCATTGATGCTTCACTACCTTGCTCTACATTGTATGATGATATTCTAAGCCTTAGTGAAGAACTATTGCATGATGACTATGATGGATCCAATGATGCATATTTACATGTGAAATCATTCTTGCTTGACTCCTCACATAGTAGAGATTTACAAGGGTTTGACTCCTCTTGTTTTCTTACACTCCCTTTATGACTTTGGCCTATGCTTTCATTATATAATTTTTGGTCCCTAACTCACATATAAGGATAACATAAATTTGGAAATGATCTCTCATGATTTATTTCTTGACCAAATTTCTACCAACATGGATTAAATGTCTCATATAACTTACTTTCATGGAACCCTAGATTCACATGATTATAACTTAGTGCGGCGAACACTCCAAAGGTTAGGAAGAGGATGAGATGTCAACTACCACCACCTATCCTACCAACTAAAAAACTTATTTAACCTCCTAGGCCTCAATGCACATCTAAAATAAAGGAGTATGACATTATTCAACAAATTCCAACAATCGAAGCCAAGATATGCCTATGGGACCCAATATGCACATCATTTTATTATAGATATAATGAAAAAATCTGTAGAGAAGATTTAATTTGGGTACAACACTACTCCACAATTAGTTAAATCTTTTATTAAGTATATTTTCCACAAGGAAAAAAAGGCTATATCATTTGATGATAAGGAGATTCCACCTAAGGATGTCCTTAAAGAACTATACCTTCACATCATGGTGAAGTGTAGAAATATTTTTATTAAATGACAAATTATCTAACAGTGGATTTGACCTTAACATGTTCATTGATAATTTCTTGAAAATTTTGAAAGTAGACATGTCAAAGGGATGACCCTTAAACCTTACCATTAGAGGATTTGATAATATGACTAGATCTTGCATGGGTACCATCATATTTCAAATTCATATTGAACCACACAAGTTAGACATATTATTCCATGTAATGCTTGGAAAATTAACTTACAACATCCTTCTTGGGAATCCATGGTTGTTTAGAGCTCTACTCTTCATCTACCCCTTGAGGTGATTTTGTATCAATATTTTTCATTGTCTTCCTTTTTCCCTTACAATATTTGTTCCCTTCTAGCTATGTCTAGTATTCTTGTTTTCTTGGATTTTTTATTGTACATATATTTTCTTAGTTGGGTTGGGAATGGAAATTTTAGGGTCTATTTTTACTTTTTAACTTTCTAGAGCATGAGTTATTTTTGTATGATGAGTTTATCTCTTGTTTGAAAGTTACATGACTAGTTTGGTATACTGGTTTTGTAGTGAGATATAAATTGGAACTTAATCCCATGCTACTAATTAGAGTAGATGTATGCATTTACTTAGCCTTGTAATGTACTTATTTGTAATATCTATTTTAGTGCATTTACCATATTACAAATTCCTATTTTTCATTTTTTACATGTCTAAATTATATCTAAAATGATAATAAGTACATGATAACAATTGGATCATGTGCAATGTACTACTCCAAAAGAAAGAAAATATGAAGCAAAGGCCAACTCCATGCCATCCATAACAAACTCAATAAAATTTCATTCACTTGTATAGACACAATTACATTGAATTTGGATATTTAGATAAAAGAAATATCTATCTAAGTATAACAATATATATATCACTAACATTAATTTATTAAAGACTAAAATTAAAGGTTAGATGATTTCCTTGCTTGAGTTATGTATGAATTAAATAATAAATAAATTAGAAAAGCTAATATTTCATTAATAGATGTTTTCTAAGTAAAATGCATGAATAAAAAAAGAGTAAATTTAATTTATTATCACTCAAAAATTATTACTTAAATATTATTAACTAAGATTTATTTCTACTTGATTAGATATGTGAAGTAAAAGTGAAATTATACTTGGATTAAAACGAAAGAGAATTTTAGTAAGATGCTAAATTATACAAGTTTGAAGATTGAACTATCATTTGGCTAATTGTACAAGCTATTTAACTAAATTGGTCTTGAGATTGGCATTCCCTACCCTCAAGAACTAAGCTTATACCATAGAGTCATTACAAAATAACTCAAATCACCAACATGTTGATTTAACAAATAACTTGGTGAACACATAAATGACTACACACATGCATCATACTCAATCATGTCTAGAATTTTTGAACCTATAAAATAGTTTATTAGGCCTTAAAAACTAAACTTTATCATGACATTCAAAAATAACTCAATTCAATTAAGCTACATTAAGATAAAATAAGATAGCCAATAACTTTATCATGACATCTAGAATTTACGAGCCATAGAGGATAGCCTAGATAATTTCATCGAATCACAATATCTTAGGATGACCTGAATATTAGGTAAGATTTGAACACCAAAATGTAGGAAAAAGAAACATATGAGCTGCAATTAATTGATGACCTATCTATTTCGATGATTAAGAAAAAAGTAATGTATCACACATTGAATGAAATTATTTGAATTCAACATAAAATAAATTGTCATAGAAAATATATACATGTACAAAAATAGCTTAAAGTTCTTGGTACATATAATCTGGATCCTCTCTGTCTTTTATTATCTCTAAAATCTTTTCATGATCTTCAATAGGCAACCTCCACCTTTGTTTGGCACGTCCTCTTTTTGGTAAAGTTTCAAGATTTATTCATGTTACTATAACTAAGTGACTATAATGCAGAACCTTTTGACTTGGCATATAATCAATAAATATAATACCATTTGTATTTATCTTTGTTTGTTGATAGTATGTGACTTCAACAACCACTGATCCAGTTGGATACTCTTGTCCATCACCATTTGTCATTGATTCTGAAAATTTACATTTTGGTTGCGTACATCTTAGTAGATAGTGATCTACATCTTCTATATTAATAGGGTCTGCAAGAACAACAAAAATATCTCCTGTACACACCATGTAGTACAAGTTAAAATTTAATTTAAAAATTTAAAAAATTATAAATTAAATGTACAAGTTAAAATTCAATTTAAAAATTTAAAAAATTTACCTGTAACAACTAAATCTGATACACGTTTTTAATCAACTAAATACAAAGGATTATAGACATCTACAATGTCATTATCTTCAAAAGGGTTCGACGTGGCCACTAATTGTTTTATTTCCCATTCTGAAACATACCCATCTCTAATATTCTCACATTGTAGAGTATTTGCATTGTTCTTAATGCAATCAACACAAAAACATGATTTTTCTCTCACTTGAATTACAGGAGGCCTACTATGTCCTATTGTCATGATTTGATGCAAACTTCTAATACCACTAATTGTTTGATAATTAGTAAGAGTTGATCGATCAATATCTATTTAAATTTCAATCATCCAATTAAAAAGTGTATAAAATTGAAAATTCAATTCATGTACACACATTGAAATTCAAAACAAAATATTTATGTACCTTTAACTTCCCAAAAATAGTGTGTGTTGTATATTGAGTCACGGACGGTAAAATGACTTTTGCACCATTCAACAATTTCATTTGCATTCCTTATGGCATTACCTACAAGTTCATGTTGGTGAAATGTCAGGTTAAACTTGGTTTTCTAGTTGAAAGGAAAAGACAATCTCAAAAAATATAATTATATTTTTTTAAAAATCCAACAGGAGAAATATTAAAAATCTGCAACATTGGATATATATCAAAACCATTAAATTGCACAATGGCTTAAGCTTCCACTTCTCAACACATGCAATATATTGAGATCTACACTTTTTTCCTAATAGGTTTAAATTTATTTAAAATATATTTAAGAATTTAAATTTGTATTCCATATTGTATTACCTACAAGTTCATGTTGTCGAAGTGCATGCTTCACACATGCTCCAGCTCCATCATGCTCTCCTTTTCCATGTCCACTCTCATAGAAATTCCAAAAAAATTGAATGTTCCGTTTAATATGTTGTTGGCTTAACCAATTAAAAGCTTTTGCAGACTTAAATTATCCTATGAAGTTACAAACAATTTCAAATTTAAAACCAAAATTTAAAAAAAAAACTATATGCATTGAGGTACAACATATTTAAGTAACTGAATAATTCAAGTCTACAAGTTAATTACGCAAATAAATATAATATAATTTAAAAAAATAATTAAATCAACACTTACCAGCACATCCATCAGACCATATCCAATGTTGTGAAGCATCATTTTGATGTCGTCTTAGGTCTTCAAAAAACATTGCAAAACAGTGGGCTACACAGCTTCTATCATAACATGTATCATCACTGATATAAAAGTGAACCTCTTTGATGATAATTCGTTCATCTTTGCTACTTTGTACACCATCCACATGTTCTTCATCATGCCTATAACAAACTTGTACAAATATTGCAACTTGATCTGAATGATAATATTGACTTTGAATCTCACTTTGAGGACTAAATGTATAGTTCTCAGAGAAATCAACAATAGATAGAATACAACCTGGTGGAAAGCAATTCTTTGAGTCACGAAATTGCTTAGCTTGGCATCTAGCACCATGACAATGTTCAATATGTGGATATATGATATTGCAAAAAAATTTCATAAACTCATTGCTTGACAATTCACTCTCTTTGAGAACAATTTTTCTGCTCTCAACTCCTAACTTTGTTGAGTACTTCTCATAGTCAAATCTCTTCCACATAACTTGCATCGAATGATCAATATTGTCAACCTGTACAAGATTCTTCAAATTTCCACAATCATTACATATATTTTTTATACACTGCACTTTGAATTCATCTTAATCTTCTGATTTTTCACATAGAAGAGTTTTCACAAATTGTGTTGTACTTCTAGGGATGACTATATTTGGATTAATTACTGCCATAGCTTTTTTATATGACTGTAGGTGTAGATGAAATTTGACATGATTTCGACAACAACAAGTCTCACGTACCTTATTTATATGTATAAAACTTGGTCGTAGACTCTCAAACATCCTTTGACAAATCGTCACATCTGAAAATTCTTGCTTGAATGCTTCAAAAAGTTCACTTTGTGTTGTATCTATAAAATGTTTTGGATGTGAAATTTTTGTACCATCTTCACCTTTTATCTATATAGTGTCCCTTCTATTGGAACAAACACGAGAGTGGATGGTCCAATATTCAATCACCTGTTCCTTTACATCTTCTGAGATTCTATCTTTTCGGGGAACCTTGCAAATATTTACCCAATTTTTCTCAACATTTTCATCCAATCTATTTCTCTTTGCAATATATCTTTGAATAGTTCTCCTAGAAACATTGAGTAATTGGAAAATTGCTTAAACTTGTCTTCTATGTGATAATTTCTTACTAGAAATTACAGTCATTAATGCTCTACATGTAGCACTTAAATCAATAGCTCGACTCTTTCTTTCAATAGATTTCAATGCTTCTTGTAGGTTTTCAACTATTGTTTTCTTTAATGAACCTGATGACTTTTTCTTATTATCAACCCCTAACAACTCCAAAACAAGGGTCGTCTCTTTCTTCCTAAATAACTTTGCAAATAACTATGCTCTTCTAATTATAGACTTATTTTCAAAAAATTCGTCCCATATTTTTTTAGAGTGTAATTTTACTGTGCTTTTAGGTACCATATCTTTAGATGAAATATTTTTGAAAAGAGAATCCTCATCCATCTCCATCATATTTTCCATACGAAGGAAAAAATTTCTATCACCACCTTCAATTTGTTCTCGTACTTGTACTCCTTGGTCATCAACAATTTCCATGGGTTGTTCTTGAGTAGATGTTCCTTCATTGACATTTGTAGTATCTCTTCTTCGATCATACAACTTTTTTCTTATCTTTTTATTGCCCATCACAAATTGATCAAATTTGAGTTCACTTGCATGCAAAAATAACACATGTACAAACACTTTAACCTCTATTTTTTGAAGATCTAGGTCTACATTCAATAAATCAATCGTTTTAATCAATTACACGTTTTAGAGCATGGTACCTAAGAATAAAACTCTGCCCTGTTGAAATCAATGGTTCTTTTTTCTCCAAATTTCTATCATTTAATAATTTAAAAAAACTCCCCAACCAGTTAAAAAAACTAAAAAATGCATTAAAAAAACACTTTCAGATCATTGTGTTTTTTAATATGACTTTTCCCTTGTTCAAATCAGTGGTTCTTTTTTTTCCAAATTTTTATAATTTATTCATTTAAAAAAGCTAAAAAAATTTAAAAAACTAAAAAAAACTTAAAAAAGGCATTAAATAAACACTTTCACATGATTGTGTTTTTCAAGATGACTCTTCCCTTTGAAATCCCTTTTTTAAATTTTATTGTAATTCATTAATTAAAAAATAATAAAAAAGCCACAAATTTTTAAAATTTAAAAAAAACAAAGGAGTAGATTCGACCAAATGGGATTAGGCCACATACCATTAGGTAGAATCCCATTCGATCAAATCTATCTATGTGGCATCGTACTAGACAACAAAGTCACCATTTTCTCATACTTTCTCAAACTTCCAACTTCTGCTCAATATTTTTACAATCAAAATTAATTTAAAAAAAAATACCCTTTTGTAGAGCTCAGAGTGCTAAATGTGGATATATATATATATATATATATATATATATATATATATATATATATTTTGAGTAATTTTAGGATATAAATATTTGAAAAAAATTCAAGTAGGTTGTTCAAGTTCAAAAAGAGGCTAATTTGAAACTAAAAAAAAATAGTAAAACATCATTTTAAAATTTGGCAAATATATGATGCCCTAGAGGAGACAATCCTCTTCAAAAGGGTATAATTTGTTTTTTGAAAATGAAAAAAAAATTAAACAATAGTTGACGTTAACTGAAAACTATCAAAATCGGGTAAGTTTGACTTTAAAACGTTATTACGAGAAAAATATAGATCAAAAATTCTTTTTTTTTCCCATGCCCTAAATAATGAAGTCACCTATTTGAGGAAAAAAAATAGGGGAAAATGTATTTTTTTAAATTTATTTATTGACGTCAACTGAACGTCACTTTTTCTTCAAATTTTTAGCATTTCAAAATCTGCTCTTAAATTGATAAAAAAGAAATCAAAACAATTTTTAAAAAAATCTCAAGAATTAGACTAATAAACTTTAACAAGAGAACTACATTTTCTTAGTTTACATCATTTTGAAATTCAAAACATAAAGACCACTTTTATGTGGTCGAAGTTGAGATGTTTTTTTGATGTTGGCCAATTCCTTTATAAAGTGTGACACAGGTTTGTGCTTTTACCCAACATCTGCTATGTAAAGAGTGTCTGATCCTTCCTCTAGTATTTTCATGAATCTCTCCATAGGAAGCTCCAATGTCATCCTAACCTATAAAATAATATTAGAGAGTGCGAGTCTATTAATAGACTCATTAAGGACTCTTTCTCTACCTTGGTAGTAATTCTCATTCCTATTTTTCCATAAAAGCCACAAGATTTCAAAGGATAAGGAAAACCAAAACATATTAGACTTACTAGTGATGCCCTTGACAAAACCACAAAGAACCTCTTTCCATGACATTTTGTAGCCCAATATCCCATTCTTTTAAATTCCCCATAAAATACAACCAAACGGACCTAACATAAGGGCAATAAAAGAAAATATGCTCAATATTTTCCAACTCATTACAAAATGAACATAAGTTTTTATCATATCCTACTGCTAGGATTTTTAACAATAGTCCACCACCTAAAACACCTTCTTTTGGTTCAATATGTTCATACCAAATGACTTTAAAGGATTTAAAAAGTTGTGTGATCAAAGTTTATATGCCAAACATAGTTAATATGTTATTAAACCTCTTGGGATTCGGTAACCATGCTGTACATTTTTTTAGGTTTCATCTCCACAAACCTTGTTCCCTCTTTCCATGTAATTCTACTAAAATTCTCAAGATCATTTATCAAATTAAATTCCTTATTCGTTATACAAATGGCCTTATTTAGAATAGAGTATGTTCTCTTCTATGATTCAGGGAGACCATACTCTATTCTCAAATAGTCCCAACTTTTGAAATTTTCATTGTCAAATAGATCCTTAAAATTAATTATGCCTTTCTTATTCCAATTTAGAGCATAGCACCCTTGTAACTGAGCCAAGGGTTTGGATTTATGTTCCAAATTCTATCATATGAACTTGAATCCATAGATTACATTATCCTTTCTATTGTAGCATCACTGTTACCCACATAATGCTTAATAGATTCCCAAGCTTTCTAGTTACTAGAAAACACCACAGAGCCTGAAGGTTTAGAAGAGAATTTACATAGAACAATATCATGCAAATGTATATTGGACCAGTGTTTGGCTCTTTTAGGTACCACCTCCTTTAAATTGTTCCTCACAAGAACCTTCCATGGTTCATCCCCCTCCATGGCCTTGATGATCCACTTTGTATCTAATGCAACACCTTGGATTTTCAAGTCTTTTAAACCCATACCACCATATTCCTTATTCAAACAACACCAATTCCACTTCACAGCATGCCTTAACCTCTTTCCTTTTCCATCAAACCAAAGGAAGTTCCTGATAATATTTTGAATACTATAAGTTTGATAACAAGAAAACATCCACATAGAAGCATAGTAAATAGTATAAGCTGACAAAATCTTCTGGCAAACTTGAATTCTACCAGCTAGGGAAAAGAATTTATTATTCCCATTCCTAAGTTTCCTTACAATCTTTGCATACATCTACTCCCACATTTCTTTCAAGGAAGGGCTCATGTAGCGAAAGGGATACCAAGAAACATAACAATTTTGTTTAGACCACCCCAATGTCAAGGAGTGTGAATGAGCCAGTTAGGTGGATTTTTACTCCAACCTAGAAGCAAGGATTTGGCAGTAGAAATTTTTGCACCCAAAGCCCTAAAAAAAGATTGTAATATTTTTTTAATATTCTCCAAATTCTCCTTTTACAAGATAGGAAATAATGCAGTATCATCTGCGAATTGCATATCAATCAAATGTTTCTTGTTATGTAGCTCAATACCTTTCAAATCTCCTTGTCTATATTTTGTTCTAAGTAGATAATGTAAAGCTTCTAATGCAATGAAAAATAAGGCAATGGCAAGATGACAACCCTACCTAATTGATCTTTGAATCACAAAGGGTTTAGAAAGTTCTCCATTAACCTCCACTTGTGTTGTAACATCTTGGAACAACATCTTAACCATCTCACAATATTTTTTAGGAAATCCCAAAGCATCTAAAACTATAAGGACAAAAGACCATTCAATTCTATCATATGCCTTTTCAAAATCTAGTAGCAAAATACCAACATCTTGCCTAGTACTCTTGGCCCAATGCATAGATTCCCAACTGGTAATGAGGTTTTCAAGAATATATCTTGTTTTGATAAAACTTGTTTGTGTATGACTTATGATTTTTGGCAAAATATCAGGTAATCTCAAGGTTAAAATTTTTGCAATGATTTTATACGAAATATTAAATAAAGTAATTGGTCTCCAGTTCCTCTTGTTACTTTGGTCTCCTTCTTTGGGTAACAATTTAGTAATACCTTTATTAATTTATTTTCCTAGTGATCCTTTATCTATGGCTTCTTTGTACATATCATATAATTCATCTATAATCCATTCTTGTGTACTTTTGTAAAACTCTATAGGTATGCCATCTACCCCTAGGGATTTACCATTCTCCATAGAGTAAATGGCCCTCTTGATATTCTCTAACTTAATTTTTCAGCCATATCCACACTAATCTTCTTTGGTATAATTTTTTTACAAAGTTCTTGCACCTGTCTAGTTTCAAAATTTCTATCTTCAGTAGTAAAGAGATCTTAATAGAAGGATCTAAAGATATATTTAATATCTTTATTCTTATGATCGGTGACATTTTTATATACAATAGGGCCAATAGCCTCATTCCTTATTTTGGATTTCAACATATCAAAATAAAATTTCTACGTCTATCACAATCTTTCAGCCAACTAATCTTAGCTCTAATTCTTGCTCCTTGAGCTCTCCTTGATTGAAAATTCCTTAACTCATGCCTAACTTCCCCTAGTCAGTCAATCAAATCTTGATTAAGAGAGTTCTTTTGCAACAAATCTTCAAGTCTATTTAAATCTTCTTGGAGACAGTTTTCAAATTTTTCTATCTAGTGCATACTTTTTCCCTATAGTTTGGAAAATTTTCTTGTAGTTGTCCATCAAGAGTTTCCAATGTTGAATTGGGTTCTTGTTAGCTTTCATCAATCTGGTAATATTCCTAATGGAACTAATCCCATCAATGCATTGAGACCTTAAGAAACTATATATTTAATTTAAATAAATTATCCTTTTTTATTCTACTACTGGAATCATGATTCTTGAAAAAAAAATACTTCTATTGGATGATGGTCAAAAAGAGTATACGGTATAACCTAGACCTCATCAGCATCCTTTTCTTCTATAAAGTAAAATGTCTCTTTATTAACATGAAATCTATCCAATCTGCAATATATCCTTTTTCTATTCTGCTGATAATTACACCAAGAATACCATATACTTCTACTTTTTTTCTTATTTCCTTCTAGTGGGTCAAAAATTTTAAGAAATTTTGAAACTATTTTTTTAAGCGATTCACTCCCAACATTTTCAGTATAGAAGCTACTCTTATTATTAAAGTTTTTAATAATTGGACAATCTTTTTTCTGGTGCCTGTCCCTTTTACATAAGAAACATGCATTAAGGGAGCCCAGGCTCATAATTTCACATAGAAAGGTTTTGTCTTCAATATTAATTTTAATCTCTTTCAAGATAGGGGCTCTAGTATTTAGTGAAATCAAAACTCTCACATCCATATGCGGGAGTGTAGTTCTTGTATTCTCAATTTTGAGGACATTACTTATTGTTTTAAGCATTTGTTGTAAAAACACCCAAAGTTGTGTCAGAACTGTTTTAACTAGAATCCATTTGGGTGCAGAACAAAACATCACTTCTTCATTGGATGTCTCGGGAGCCCAAGGAAAGGCTCTGAAGACGATTAGCCCTAAGTTCCAGAATCCCCTATCAATAACTCTTCTTTGTATGTTGCTATTTTTCAGGGAAATGACAAAGAGACTAGAATGCAACATTCTGCAAAAATACACATATATCCCTAACTTCTCCCCCCCCACTGTTGTAAGACAATTATCAAAAAAATTCCTCAAGGGCATTTTTTCAATGTTCAAACAAGCAAAAAATATTGCCACATTCTTCAATCTAACTTCCTCTTTTTTAATTGCAGACAACATTTCATCATTAGGAATAATGTTTAACTCCTTGGCTAAGAAAGATTCCTTGCCATTTTTTTCCTCCTTTGTATCCATTGTATCTCGTCCTCCGATGCCATCTCCACTGTAGATTCTGACGTCCTCATAGACCTTGAAATGAGCATCTTTGGATGGAGCTTTGGCATGGTGGACACCTAGAATAGTTCTATAGGATTTCTTGCCCTCATTTCCTCCTCCGCTCTCAAAACACTTATCTATTAATCACTCATGACTGAGCAATAATTGCTTCGGTTGGAGGGTTACCGAATCCCAAGGGTCATACTGATAATTAACTTATATAAGTCACAACACTTAATACTTTAAATCTCCAAGCAAGAACACACTAAAACAATGCAAGGAAACATGCAAAAACAATATAGATTCAAATTCAAAATAGACCATAAACATAAACATCCCACCTAACAAGAGAGCAACAATAACACCAAGATATCTAATACTACAAATAATACTAAGAGAATTACTACCAATGTAGAGAAGGCCCCTACCAGGAAGATCATGGAGGGCATCAATTCCCTCGATCATCCTCAGAGCCCTTCATGAATCATATTAACCCCCTTTAGATAAATTAGAATTCCTATCCAATATTGAAATTAAATAAAAATAATAAATTTATAATAAAAATTGTAATGGAATATAATTTATTTTTTGGATATTTTAACCATGACTTAGAATAAAACTCATTACAATAGAATATAATATTATAAAATTTTAAAAAATTATAAATAAAATATCTATATTTATTAAGAATAATTTAAACATGTATAATATTTATCTAATTTTTTAAATTGTATTTTCCTTTTAAGATGATTTAAAATTTAGTCACAAATATAAGATATCATAGAGGTATACTAAAATCTTTGCTTTACTTGAATATATATCATATAGGTATAGAAATAATCATATATTTATTAAGACTAAAACTAAGATATAGATATATATGTATGTTGTCAATGGTTATAATACATGAACAAAAATTGGATGGTGCACAAGCATGGCACAACAAAGGAAGAATAAGAATTATTTATACTTAGATTTGTTATGTGGTGTATATTGTAATTGTATATGTAGTACTATATTTTTCAACTTTATATTTCACTTTTTATCTTTATTTGAATTCTCTTAGTTTTAATTTATCTAATAATAGAATAAAATAAAAATATATCTATCCACTAATATTATTTTATCTTTTTTTCTTTATAAATAATTTTATAACATACATTTATTAATATAAAGCTTAAATATATCTATATAGTATTATATTTATGTATTATGTATGTAGTACTAGGTATATTTACCTATTTCACTTTTCGTATTTTATACTAGCATAGATATCTTAAATACATCTATCTAAAAGACACCTAATAGATGTATTTAAGATATCTATGCTAGTTTAATAATTTTATTAATTTATTAGTTTTAATATTATTTATATATATTTTTATTTTCTTCATTTTATATATTTAAATATAAATATTACCCATTATATTACATAAATATATATTTAAATTAAAATATGTCTGAGTAATACAATATATAATTATAATTTTATAATGGAATTAATCCTCATAATAAAAATTTAAAACAAAAGTCATTAAATTATATATTAATTTTCTTTGTGACTTTTAAAGATTGAAGAACCTAACCCTATGCTTCATTAAACTAAAGTAAATAATTTACCTTGTCAATTAATTTTTCTTTGTCTAATGTAGGGGCAATTCTTAGCTCTAACAATTAGTTTTGAATAGAATAATTTTCAATAATTTAATCCAAATGATACCAAAAACTTAATTATAATTTTTTAAAGGAATTAATTCCCATAGTAAAAATCAACAAAGGTCATTAAACTAAATATTAATTTCCTTTCCTTTGTGGCTTTTAAATATTAAAGAACCCTAACCCTAACTCTCATTAACTAAAGTAAATAATTTAGCCTCCCATTAATTTTTTTGTAGTTTTCAAAGATTTGTTTATGTCGGAAAGATATTAAATAAATTATAATTTATAGGTTCCATAATTTAAGCTGCACTTTAATGCAATTTTCTTTTTATTTTAATGAAAAGAGAATAAATACACATTGCATCCCTAATTTGATTTTTCTCAAATTTATGTTTGAGTACTACTTGTATTTATACACATTATTTTATTGGCTTTATTTTTATGTTCATTGATTTAATAAAACTATGTCAGCTCTATTTTATTTTTATGTACAGTCATCCTCTTAATGCCACTGTAATTATTTTTATATGTAGGCTCTTTAATAGTTTTTGTTAATTACACTCCACCCCTTGTTGCCACTATAGTTATGCCTAGAGTTAGGCATTTTTGTTGTAAAATACAATCGAACTTTTACAAAGACTGTATCATATGAAAGGAGAGACTTCATGTTGGAATAGCCAAGGATACTTTGCAACTTGATATGCACTCTCACAATATGGAAATCAACAATACGAGATAAGAAATCAATGATATCGATAAACCTAATTGAGCATAAACTTATATTGATCTCACTTGATAATTTACATAGGAATGTCTTATTATATAGGCATGGATGATGCAATCCACCTTGCATGTGGATTGATAAGTGCCCCATGATGTGACACATGCAAGTAGACAAGTGTCCTATAAGGTGTCAACCTTTGGATCACTTAGAATGTGCAAACCAACAACCTTGTGTGACAAGTGTTGGATGACTACAAAGTGTCTTTTGAGGTGAGATGGAAAGTCTTCCAACCTCAAAAGGTATGCACATGAGATTTACTAAACAACTAGGTAACCTCTAACCTCTAAAAGATTGCACGTTTAGTTAGACAAGATGTTGTCTAACCTCATCAACCTAAGTACACTTAAGCTATAGTGAATAGATAAATTATTCACTCTAACACCCTTTCTTAAGTGATACTTGGGGAGATCACAAAAGTGCAAGAGATACATAAATATGGGTCCCAGCTACTAGGCCATGTTAGGTACCCATATACAAAGTTTCTCATAATGTGGAGTAAAGGAGAAAACCTTGTGGGAACAAAATTCCTCTCCAGAAAGAGAAACAAAATGCATGAAAAAGAAAACAAGTGAAGAAGGCCTTATTTCATGACCCCCCTAGGACAACTTCTATCACATGTGTACAATAAATTTCCCCAAAATAGGAGATACAAAGAGAGACTTGGAAGTCCCCCCATAAGATATGTTGTAGTGCATGTAGATGCTCATTGAAGTATGCTGAAGAGAATCCAAGAATGTTGAACCACATTCTCCCCTTAGGAAGAAATTGAACCATAGAGGTGTGCAAGTAATCTTCCCATTCCTGATAGGAACATACATGAAGAAGTAGGAGTGTCTCTGAATTTTGCACATGATTCAAAGATGTAGATGATGCTCATAATGTCTTCGAAGATATATATATATATATATATATATATATATATATATATGATTTACTTAAGGGTACCATTGAATAGATAATTGTAAAAAAAAAATGCTTGACAAGCAAGGTCCACTATCAAATTTAAACCCTGTGTATAATATTTATATATTTATTTAAATTGTATTTTCTTTTTTAAATGATTAAAAATATAGTCACAAATATAAGATATCGTAGAGTTTAAAATATTTACTTTACTTGAATATTTATCATATAGGTATAGAAATGATACTAAGATTAGTAGGAAAATATGTTATTGTTACCTATTTCATATATAAGTATTAATCTAATGTTTTTACTTTAAATTATATTGTTATTTGAAAATGTTTAGCTTATCTCTTTTCATTATTTAATTATAAAAAATAGGTAAGAACTAGATTTTTCTAAGATAACTATACTAGTTATTTGTGTTTGTGTGTCGATGTATGTGTGTGTGTGTCTATATTTATATGTGAACACATAAATTTTAATTTGCTTAAAATATAATCATCTTCCTTTGCACTAAAACCAAGGGATTTAATATTTGATTTTATTGTTGCTATGGACTCTCTTTATCCAACCTTCAATTTATTAAAAATCATTTTCATATTTCTCATAGCCAAACTTAAAATTTAATTGCACTTGCAAGGCTCCCAATTTGTTGAGTGCTTCTACCCCTCACCCCTCCCATGAGTCTCATGATAAAGAAAAAACAATGGGTTAAAAGATTAAAAAATAACTCTTAACTAAGTAGATATGATCTTTTCTTCACAAATTCTTCATTAGAGTTACATTATTTTCTATTTACAAAACAAGTTTAATTATTACAATACTATAAAGGCAACTACATGGCACTTGTTTTTATTAAACATAAATATATATGAACTAATTTTTATTATAAAATGTAAACCCTTATTATGGCGGAGAAAAGCGGGGAAAGGAGCGTGGGTTTGAGCGGGAATTCATTTGAACTGACACAAGATATGAGTGATCTTGGCAATGATGGGGGAGAGACTGATGATGAGGATGGTGTCGAGGTTGATCCAGATAGTGAAGGAGAAGCTGAAGATTGGTTTGGGTCATTCAATGAGGGAGAGGACATGTATTTGCTTGACTTATGGCTCGATACCTATAAGAGTGTCAGTTTTGCTTCCTCCAGGAAAATCTGTGACACCTCCCATGTGGATTCTGGTGCTTTGTAGGACACAAAGAAGGTAATTTCTATTGGTACTGAGGGCCATCATCTCTGCAAAGGGTTTCTCCTTCCCTCCCATACATGAGTGGATAGTTTGTGTGAAAGGGCATCTTGCCATATGGTTAACACGGGTAGTTTTTCTGGTAATGGAGAGATCTTGAGAGACCCTTGTATCTTTTCCAACGAGGGTTTGCCTCCTTCCTGTTCTCTTGGGTCAATAATTGTGGGTGGCTCGAAAGAGCCTTCTAAGACTTCGGGCCTACTATCTTGCCCTAGCCCAATCGTGCCTTCCCCTGTTATGATGGAAGGGCAAGGTACTGAGGTGGTTCTTCTCAATCCACCTGTTATGATGGATGCTCCTAAAGTTGGAGGGAGTTATTCTACTCTGCAGTGTCAGGCCTTGTCGTCTGAGCTAGGTCCTTTGCCTAGGGCCTCATTCTCTGTGGTTGCTTCTGGGGAGTCACAGATTTACGTTCCTGACTCTGTTATTGATAGATCTATTCCATGGCTCTGGAGCTCTCTGGTTGGGAGATTTTGTGGTAATTGTCCCAATATCGATGTGGTCAGAAGGTGGGTGCTTCAAAAGTGGAAGATTAAGGGATAGATAGAGGTGATATCTTTGTTGAATAACTTCTTCCTTTTTTCATTTTCAAACCTAGAAGATAGTTCAAAGATTCTTTTGGGCAGTCTCTAGTTCCTGTGGCAGAATGGACTTTTTAAAAATTTGGTCCCCTAGCTTCAACCCAGAGGAAGATTGTATCAACAAGTTTCTGGTTTGGGTGAGGCTGGTAGGGCTTCCTTTAGAATATTTGGATGAGGACGTTTTTATGGGCATTGCTAGTGCCTTTGGATAGTACATTGCGGTGGATGTTGTTACAAAATTCAAGAGAAGTTTGTTGTTCACTAGATTTTATGTTTATGTGGAGACGGATAGGGTGATCCCTCCTCATATTAGTATATCCTCCAAGCTAGGTAATTGGATGCAACAGATTGAATTTGAGAACTCTTCAGTCATATGTGATTGTTGCCTCAAAGTGGGTCATGTTGCTGCTATTTACCTGAGATTCAACATAAACCATTTAGTGTGGAGGTAAAGGGAGTAAGCATCTGATAGTGCTTGCAAAACCTCTTATGAGGATGTGTTGAAGGAGACAAGTAGGGAGAAGGAGGACCCAAAAGCTATGATGATGACTCTTTCGATGATGGTGCAACAATAGAAGGATTTCAGTTTTATGGACAAGTTGAAGGAGCGATGTGATACTGGGACCCCAAGTGGACCTTTGGATTTTTCTAGTTCTGCCAAGAAGAAGAGATCCAAGAGCAAGGATTTCAAGTTCAAGATGCAAAGATCCTTGGAGCAATTTGGTTTCAAATCACCTTGATTTTCGGTTGGTTGGTTGCTTGGGGCACATGACCCTTCATCTATTTTTCTAATTGTTTTGCTCGTATTGTGTTGTTTGTTTGTTGGTATTTCCGTTTAGTCTTGTTAGACTTCATTGTTATATCTGTTCTTTTGTACAAGGGTCTGGGCCCTTTAAAAATCTTTGCTTACCTTATTCAAAAACAATACTTTTATTATAAAATTATATTAATATTTAATTAATAAAAAAATCAAACAAACATTTTCTATTATAAATGAGTCATAACCATGTAAAAATTGTGAAATAAAAAAATTATATTAAAATTGATTTTACTTCAGAAATAAAAATAATAAATGTTTATTGAAAGTTTGTGCACCTAAAAATTGTTAAAAAAAAAGGAATACATTAAAGTATGCAAATGATGTTCTTTTTAAGACTTTAAAAATAAACCAAAATCTAAAGTAATTATTTTTTTTCACATGAATAATTATATAAGCATTCTTAATTAATAATATAATAAAAAATAAAAGAATTTTTACCAGAAAATAAATAATATTTATTGATATCATATAAAAGTACGTTCTTTTCTATGAAAGAACAAAATAGTGAGATATTCAATCTTTTGCTTGTTAAAACCCAAAATTTTAATAAACATTTTCGGTTGTGAGATGAGTAGAGTCACAACCGTTTGTGTAACCGCTTCATGTTATAAAGAGAAGAAAGTGCTTGCAGTCAAAAATTATCATTTACATTTCAGTAGTGGCTGGCTACAACAGAAAAAAGAAAAGAAAAAAAAAACTGTTTCATCTCTCCTCTGTGTCTTCTATTCTATTTTTATACTAAATTGTTTATACAACCACTTGTGTAGCCGCTTCATATTATAAAGAGTGCAGAAAAAAGAAAAGAAAAAAAAACTGTTTCGTCTCTCCTCTGTGTCTTCTATTCTATTTTTATACTAAATTGTTTATACAACCACTTGTGTAGCCGCTTCATATTATAAAGAGAGTGCTTGCAGTAAAAAATTATCTTGTACATTTTAGTAGTGGCTGGCTGCAACAGGAATTACGATTGTTTCAGAAAACAGTTAAAAGGAAAAAATATCTGTTTCATCTCTCATATAATAAAGAAGGTATGTGTCTTCTATTCTATATATATAATTTTTTTTTTTGTTTAGAGATGCTCTCCCTTAACCTATTCTACTGGAATTTATATTAAACCCATTATTTTCTTTTAAATATTTCAATTTCAATTTCAAACTGTAATTTTTACTAAATATTTCAATTTCAATTTCAACAAGGTATGAGAAATAAGAAGGTGACTTTTGTATAGTTTTTGGGCAGGTTTAGGCAGTGTACAATATGCCTCCAAAGGGGAAGGGTAATAAAAGTAAAAAGGACAGTAGCATTAAGAGTAATAGCAGTAAATTTCCTTCACCCAAAGAAAATAAGGTTGTTACAGATTCTCAGATGAGGAAAGAGAGAGATTCCAATCAACGTCTTGTTTCAAGAAACATTTTTTTAAAAAAAGAAAAAGAAAAGTGGTTAAAGAAGGAGAAGGAATACCAACATGCAATCTCTGAAGTAGAGGAGAAAGTGAAGGAATTCGAGCAACAGTTGACACAAGAAAATGCAACTAGAGAAAGAATAGTTTCGGCAGAGGCAGCAGACAAGAAAAAACTACAGAATGAGATTCTGAAATTGGAAGAACAAATTAAGGCAGTGAAAAAGGAACACCAGGAGGCTTGTATATCTTGGGAAGCCAAGAAAACAGAGCTTACGGAAAATTTTGCAGCATCAAACAATGCTTGTGATGAAATTCTTCTCGATAATCACAGACTTCAGAAGGAGATTCAAGACTTCAATTATAAGGAATATGATTTGAGGAAAGAGCACATTGGCAAGAAAGCCAAGCTTGAGAATGAAAGTCAAGAGCTGAGGAAGAAGATTGAACATGAGAAACAAGTGTTTGACTCTTTGAATAAAGACAAGTCTTATCTTGCCTACCAGAAAGATTTCCTTGTAGAAAGTCTTGAGAAAGCACTCCAGGAATACGAAGAAAGTTCAGAAAGAAGTGGTCAAATTATTGGGAGATTAACAGGCATAAGAGATGACTTTTCTGATTTGTTTACTGACTTAACTAAAACAAAGTCAGAGTTTAATGCAGCATCAGAGGAATTAAAAACTGTACTTAACATACAAGCAAGTGAAATGTGGGAGAGATCCAAAAAGAAGCCTGCTGTGGATATTTATACATAGATTGATTGATAGAGTTTTGTAGTTTATTTGAAGAGAGTTGCAAAGTTTAATCTTTATTTGTAAAAGCTAAATGAACTGCTGGCTGTAGCTACTGGAAACAATGGGTACTTTTTTAAATATCATTATAATAATTAAGTAGATTTGATTTTTAGTTGTAATTTTTATGTTTTATGTACATGCATTTTTGAACTTTGAAATTCAGAGATCATGTTAATATCAGTTGGTAAATGTTCTGTAGCTGTTTAGCAGTTTCTGATTACTGTATTTCTTGACTGTTAACATTCTGTCTGGAGTGTGAGAAATTTGAAATAAATTCTCTTGTAGGCTTTAATACCAAAATAACCAAATCTCTAAAAATAATTTTAAAAGTTAAAAAAGCATAAACACTTAAAAGTCTCTATATTACCTTCATATGCAGAAGAACTAGTGAATCAAGTGTATCGTTTAATTTTAGAAAGACAAGAAGATATGTAGAGGGTTCTCAAATTAAGATTATAGAAATTGGAATATGTAACACCACCTACCAATAAATAATGAAAGGAAGGAGTAAGACCATGGAATGGCGGATCATACCTATTTAAGATCATATGCTTAGATAGGAGTGCAACTAAAAGAAAATTTTGAAGTCCTTTAATAAGAATAGTTTGTAATAAAGGAACTTTTTAAAGAAATTCAAAGAAAAATTATAAGAATAATAAATGGATTTTAAAGATAAATTAATAAATATATTAAAGTGGGATGTTTAAGAAATTATTGTTCTAAAAATTAAATTAAATTTATTTGCACTAGTTTAAGAAAAAGCTAAAATAAATGGTTCAAATAAGGATGTAAATTTAATTACAATAACTTTTAAGGTAATCCAAGGAGAGTTTCTTAATAAAAAAATAATACATTTGACTCCCAATTTTTTTGGAAGCACGGTGAAAAGGTCATATCCAATACTTATGTATAGATTTTCAAAGGAGAATTTTGGCCACCATGTTGGATGTGCAAATGACACAGGTAGACCATCCCTCTTTCTAGTGCCAATTTGTTAGTTGTACAAATGACATGCCAATGTCAGTAGATGATGCTAAGATAGCTCAAAGGCTTCCCTTGGATTGTGAGCTAATTAAATATTTTGATAGCAGGTCCATACTTCATCAAGTATGAAATTCAAATCTATTATGTGCTTGATTATATTCATTCAAATGCTAAGCAGTCACCAACCACATGAACAAGTCTACTGAATCTCATCCTATATCCACCATTGTAATTTAAATACTTGGTGTTCAGTACAAATTCTAGTCAACCCAAGAATTTTATGCTGCAAGTGACCCAAGTACTCATGGTTTTAAGATGGTCTGAGTAACATCCAGCAAGTATAATCTTGTACACGAAGAAGTGAATTAAAATCTCCAACAATTATTGATAAAGCTATCCAATATCAAATTCATCAAATCAGTTCAGTAATTAGTTTTAATTCATCAAGGTTCGGGCAAGAAATCTAATTTCTAAAAGAAAAACAGAGATAATAGAAACACAAAATATTACTTCTTCTTACATAAATTTAAATCTTTACACTGCGCACACAAAAAAAACATAGCTATTTCCTTTTTCTCAGTTCCATATATTTTCCTCACACTTCAATAGTTTGTCTGAGTCTACACAACCTCAGTCTACACTAGGAGGAATTTCAATCGCTGAAGGCACGCAGGTGCTCTTTCTTATGCTTTCATTGAATCACAATACATCTCTGTAGGGGAAAGATCCTCCCCATAATTTTCACATCTTCCAGCAATAAAAATCAGTCCTTTTAGCTGAGTATGCTGAACAAGAGAAATTATATCTATAGTCAGGAAGATCAAATTTTCTCCCCTATTTTACATACATATCAGAGGCTTTTTACTGTATATACATTCTGCAGAAGGTATGGGCTGCAACTAAAATTATTAGAGTATAATAGGATGGACGTAGGGAGGGAAAAATAGTCACAAACAAAAGTGACTTCAATTAAATAGAGAAGTGGTGCCATGCTGATATTATATGCTAGATGATACATAAGACCAAAAATAAATGACGGTGGTTGGGATTACATAGTCCAACACTTCCTTAATCACAACTACCGCCATCTAAGATGTCTAAACAGTCTTTTAGATACTTAAATCTTTCTTTTTCTAATGGTTTGGTGAAGATGTCTGTTGGATCTGTAGAATTCTAAATAAATTTATTTATTGTTGATTAATTCTTTGATGAAATGGTATTTGGTGTCTATATGCTTATTCTTCTTGTGAAATATATGATTTTTGGATAGTGCAATTGTTCAGTTGTGTGGCATAAAATCTTTGTTGCTTCTTCTTATTTGTGCATCAAATCTTCTAACATTCTTCTTATCTGAATTGTTTGACATGCTACTCTTGTTGCTACTATGTACTCTACTGCACTTGTTCCAAAATGAAAAACACAATTAGACTGTTTGTGAATTCTATGAGTTTGAACTCATTCAACATTGAGTACAAAATTCTATGATTTCTGGTTCCACACATATCAAAAAAAAAAAAATTCAAGCTTGCCAATGAGAGTCTTTTATCATTGAAATTCCATGAACCTTGAAATAAGACTAACACCATACATTATATCTGGCCTTGTGGCTATCAAGTATATCAAAATGTCAATGAGTTTTTTATATACTGCGTAATGAAATAATTTGCACAAGAGAAGAATATAATAAAAAATATGCTACAAATATTTCATAATAATAAAGAATAATGAACCACTTCGAGGGGGCAAACTTCTAGATATCTCCAATGAGAACACAATTCACAATATGATGAATAAACTTACCAATATCTCTTATATATATCTAATTATGCCATTGTTGCCATTCGGGTTGACTTAGATATTTAAATATAACCTTTATGATGACCAAACTACTTATATATGACTATACTTTATATACTTAATTAAAAGTTAAGATAGCCACAAGCTGACTATTCATAACTTTAAACACACTATAGGATTAAGGGTATAGCATATCCCTTCTTCAAAAAAGCATTGTCCTTAGTACTGATCAACTATGAATACTTTTGCATACAATCCTCATTTTTCAATGTAGCATCTTCAACTAGAGAGTTCTTCAATTTTATCAAATATTTTGCGATTTCCCTTGTCTACAACCTCTTGATGCATGTTTGAAGAATTCCTTTAGGATCCAAAACTATTCTTCCCTCTTCATCAAGCTCTAGTTACTGGTAACTCAATATGTGCCACAACTTTCTACCCAATAACCTTCTTCAAGCATGAAACATGGACGACTGGATGAATTTTTGTTGACATAGGTAACTCCAATTTATATGCTACATGACTGATATTTTGCAACACCTTATAAGAACAATAGTACTTGGGTTCAAGCTTGTTATCCTTCTATTGTTGTTTTAGAGACATTTGCTTATATGGTTGTAATTGCACAAAGACCCAATCTCCCAATTCAAAATTCCTTTCACTACAGGTTGGTTAGCCTATTGTTTCATTATGTTTTGTGCCGTTGCCAAGTCCTTTCGAAGACTAAAAAGTACCTCTTGTTTATGTTGAATGTGTTCAACTGTTTGAACCTTTGGGTACGCTCTCAATGAAGAGATGATTGATGGCGACTGGTACCCATATAGTGTCAATAATGAAGACATCTTGGAAGAAGTATGAAAGGAAGTGTTATACTACCATTTTGCTAATGGTAGCCATTGCACCCATCTGTCTTGTTTATTCGAAGCAAAACATTGAAGGAACCCTTCCAAGTATTTGTTGGCGACCTTAGTCTATCCATCAGATTATGGATTATATAACAATCCATGAACAAGATGAGTGCCCAAACATGAAAATAATTCAATTAAAAAATTACTTGTAAATATAGGATCATGTAAACACTGATATTATATTTGGAATAGTAGTTGATTAATGGTTGTGAACATGAATTGATCGATTAATTATGGACTTGTTCATATTTTCTAGATTAGAGTTTACAAATTATAATTAATTTATTACTATGAATTTATTTTAGAATGAACATAATTGTGTATGATAAATCTAAGTTGTATTTGGTTAAATGCTATATGTTTATGCGATTTTGTATTAATATGGTGAATTAAACTTGTTATTTAATTTTCATTTAATTATGATAACATTGTTAAATTATGAAATATTGAGGATGCATATATTAATTTAATTATGAATATTGCTTTGTCTATTATCTCAGATATATTAATGCTTGTGTGCAAGTACACAAATTTAGTTTCATGACCAATGGAAAAATCATGGAGGCATTCCCTAGATGTTATCCTAAGAGAAGATAAAGGCATTTATATGTTAAATATTGTGAGTGTGAATATGTTATTAGATTTCTTATTTGACTTTTGTCATTTTATGTTGAAGTATGAGAAATTATCTTAAATGTTAAATCTCGGATTTGAATTTAAGAGAAAGTTTAAAGGGCTATAAAGTGTCATATTACTTATTAATAGTGTAAAATTAAACCTCTTTAGTGGTAGTTTACTAGTGGAGCTTATATTTTAATGTTTAAAAGATGTTTTAGAAGCATCTAGAGGGCGAAAATGAGTTATTATTGAAGGGTGATGATATTGGGAGTTATGATATTCTATGTAGAGAAGATTCTAGAGTTACAATTTCTCTCTTAGATCACCCCCACTCTTTTGGACTATTTTATTCTATCATTTTTGCATGTTGAGGGATCTTATGTTTTCTTCTTTCTTTTGAAAAGAAAAGTGTTGTAGATTTTCTAGCTACTGAGAAATAGTTCATGATTTTGAAAGAGAAAGGTTTTGAATGAGCATTAGAGCTTGGAGAGAGACATAAAAGATATTGGATCAAATCTTTTCATGACTTGGTAGAAATGTGAGATAGGGTTTTGAGCATTCATTGTTCTTTCTTGAAAAATTTGTAAAAAATGCAATACTATTTGATTGATGAATCTTGTATGAAAATTATTGTATATGTGTGGAAATATTTTTATGTGTACTTGTATATATTTGTTGTGATTTTGTTTGTATTGGGTGCAAATCTTCCCTATTAGGTTTAAGAGCCACCCATGTGTTGAGGTTAAGAGAGGTGTGGACTCGCTCTTGGAGAAATGAATCTTGTGATTTGTTGGCCATGATTGCCCTTGTGATTTGTGATTTGTGTTGGATATGTTGTACATATTCCTTGGAGAGTTGTGGTTGTTGGGTTTTGTGGAGATGGAGAAATTTGTATATGATCATAGCCATGAGTTGTGCAGAGGTTTGATTATTTAGTTGTGATGGTTTCTCAGAGCATTGTGGATCTTAATGTTGAGGAGACGGTTGTTGCATTTGCTTCTTCCCCAAGAGGGGTGTGATCTCCTCATCTCCCCCTATTCATGGATTTTGTGAAGATCCATTGTGTGTGAGTTGGCCTTATGGGTAGATGTAAAATTTGTTATTTGATGTGTTTGTGTTGTATAATCTGATTTCTTAGAAGTCTCCTAGATTGGGGTGGACATTCTTGCAAGTCCTATGGATGGGTGGTGAGCTAGTCTTGGTCATGAGAGGATTTGTGGTTATTTGTGTTGCAGATTTGGACTACTTTATAGATGGAAATTTTTTTGTGAAGATTTAAAAAGTATATGCATTTTTTCTTACTTGAAAAATTAATTGTTTTGAGATAGAGGACAAAAATGTTTTAACCATAACTTTTAATTGGTCAACTGGGTTGGCCCAATGTTTGGATATGTTGTTCTAAACTAAGTAATAGTGAAACTCTTTAAATTTTAGCTCTCAATTCTATGTCTATCATTCTCTATCATTAGGTATATAGGACTATTTTTCAACAGTTTACTATTTGAGATAGAAGACTTGACAATGTTTGGATCATATTAATTTTTTATTGGTCAAATTGGGTTGGCCTAATTTTAGATATGTTGTTTTGAGCTAAGCATTAGAAAAACCATTTAAATTTTATCTCTCAATACAATTTCAGTCACTCTCTATGAATAAATTTAGTGGACAGTTTTACAATAGTTTTGTAGCAAACTATTATGTAGACCATTAGACCTTTTGTTGTTTATAAACCAATGTAAATTTTGTAAAATAATTTTTGCATTTTGTAGTACTTTAAGTGTTCTTTCTATTACATATTAAAAGTCAAAAAAATGTTATGTTTTGATCATGTTATGATAATCTTACTCTAGGTTGTAATTGTGTGATTACAGTCTCATTTTGCACGATCTACTAAGTTAACTTATTTACACCATTCGAAAGGTCTTGAAAGTCTTAGATGTTTGAATTTTTTTTAAAAGGTTTCTAAAGTCTTTTCAACCAATTAATTTGACATTTATCTCACTTTCATGGAATTCAACATGACCACTATTCTTGCAAGTGTACCATCTAACCATTTCTATGCCTCTTTACACTTGAGATTCTTTGAAATATTTGGTCAAACAAATTGCATGTCTTTGTTATACGTACACATTTCATGAGGCATTTTTTTCCAGAAATTCACTTGCATTCATATTTGGCATGGAAGTTTACTTGGGTGATTGTAATAATAGCTTTTATACTAAATCTATTTATATAAGCTTTTGTGAATGTCCTCAAATCATATCTTCCATCACAAAAGTTGTTAATTTTTAGGTCCAATTATTTTTAATTGATAATATCTATTGTGGTGCCTTCTCTTTTGCATTGAGTCTAGCTTGTAAATGGCACACCATTGTGAAAGATGGCCATGCTTTGATTTCTCCCATTGGTGTTTATTATTTTACACATCATTTCACATGGTTATTATTTTGGATTTGACTATGCCCCACCTTGATTCTTACTTTCTTGATCCATGTATGAAATATACAAAAATAATAATTGCTTGTTCAAATGCTTCTTGTGTCTCTTTGAATTGCTTAAGACTTGAAGGTTCATGCCAAGTTTCATGCTTTCTCAACTTGTGTGGGATCTTTATATGACCAAGTCATTGAATTTTATATTTCTAATGAGAATTAACTTGCTGGCCTGATGTTGTATTGAGAAAAAAAACATAGTAGACATCAATAACCCTAAGTTCATGGAGAGAGCATACCTACAATATCATTGTGCACTACACTTCAGTGTATGAGTTTAGCAAATTTGGTAACTAAAAATAATGTGGAATAATTTATTAGTATGTTTTTCTGCAACATATCTAAATACTAAAATTAGATAGTAGAAAAGTTATTGTAATTCTTGTCTTGCTCCTTGGTTTATGATTAAAGCTTGTAAAATGAGATTGGCCGGTAAATGATGAGTTTGTCTTATTATTATTTAATTAGTTAGCTATAAATTTTATAGCTGACTAATCTTTTATTTTATGATTTATTTAAGTGGCATAAATTTATGCTGTTCATTTATGTTTTAATTGCATAATTAAATATAAGAAAATAAACTAAAAGTAAGTATTACTTAAATTAATATAGAAAGGTATATTATAATATGTGTTGAATCTTTTTAGCCAACTTTAAATTTATTTATCTATGTAGTCAATGACTATCTATTTACTCCTTAAATATATTGTAGTCATTACAAATTAAATTGTGAGTGGCAATATTTCTCATCAATTTCATTAAATTGTAATTGAGTTTAAAGACTATTAAAATAATGCTAAATGTCTAGTTAGATTTGATATTAAATTAGGTTTGTTTTTTTGGACTCTTAGAATTTATTGGTCAAGTTGCTTTAAGGTGACGATGAATTATCACTTCCTCTTAGGAAGCTTTGGGGAAAAATACTCATGTGAGTTTCCCCCTTTGTGATGTCATGCATAATAATGTTGACATTTTCTTAGATTATCTCCACTTTTCTAGGGTGTTATGAATGGGGTGCTTTTGTTATTGTTTCTCTTTCTCTTGAGTGGTGTGCCCTCATACTGATTTCATGTGCAATAATGTCAAATGTACATAATTCACCAATGTGGGAAGTGTAACCTTTAATATCGAAGTGTGGTAAAAAAAATAAAAAATAGTTAGTTGCATTGTGTTTATGCCCATTTGTATATATGTGTATATGGGTGGGCATGATATTTGCTACAATGCTTTCTACCAATGGGTGTGTGAAAGTAAAAAAGTGTGCATATTTGGTGAGATGATCCACAACAACCATGATAACATTTTTGCTTTACATTTAGGCAAACATGTGATGAAATCTATAGATTCCCATTGTTGACTTGGGATATATAAGGGTTGCAAAAGACCTGGAGTCTAAATTTTCTCTCTTTTATTTTGTTGACATACCATGCATTCTACTACGAATATTTGAACATCCCCTTTAGCCCCTCCCAAAAGGAATCTTTCTTGATTCTATGATAAGTTTGAAAGAATCTAGAGTGCCCACCTACTGGAGAAACATGTAGTTCAGACAACACCTTAAACTTAAGGGTGAAATTCCTACAAAGGTACAACTTATCCAGAACATTTTCTTTCCATGCAAATTTGTTTGATACACTTGAATCTTGCTGGAGTTTCTCAATGAGACTTTGAGTATCTAAGTCCTCCTCCCAATCTCCTCTTGCCTCATTTATCCAATCTTCTTTTAATATAGAAATGGCATACAATAGTGACTTTGTGGGTTCATCCCACTTTAATAGAGCATCAACCACAATATTCTCCTTGCCTTTCTTATATATGATCTAAAATTCATATCCCAACATCTTTGTGACCCATTTTTATTGTTCTTTAGATGACAACCTCTATTCCAAAAAATATTTGAGACTATCATGATTTGTCTTTACCTTAAAGTGTCTTCCCATTAGATAAGGTCACTATTGTTTGATTGCATGCAAGATAGCCAACATTTCCTTCTCATAAATTGGCTTTAACATATTATTACCTTTGAATTGATAACTCATATGCTATGGGTCTTCCTTCTTGCATGAGTACTACTCCTATACCATGGCCTAAAGCATCACATTCCATAATGAATGTTTTTAAAAATATGGGGTAGCTAGGGTTGGAGTAGTGCACATGGCTTCCTTTAGCTAATCAAATTCCCTTGTAGCTACCTCATTCAACTGGAAGGATATTTCTTCAAAAGATTTGTGAGAGGTGATGCTATGCTAACATAGTTATTTACAAATCAACTATAATTAACCTATAAGCCCTAATAAACCTTGTAGATTCTTGAGGGTCCTATGCATTTTCCACTCTATAATAGCCCTGATATTATGAGGGTCTACCTTGACTCCCTCATGAGACACAGTATGACCTAGGTATTCTACTTCTTTGACTCCAAACACACACTTGGATGACTTAGCATACAACTGATGTTTCCCAAGAATATCAAAAACTTTATTTACATGTTGCAAGTGTTCCTCCCAATTTTTATTATATATTAAAATGCTATCAAAAATACCAAAATATTTTTTTTGTAGAAATGTCCTGACAATAGAGCTCATCAAACTTTTCAAATGTCAATGATGCATTTGTGAGAGAAAAAGGCATTGCCAAAAATTCAAAGTGGCCCTCATGGGTTTGAAAAGCTATTGTATGCATAATAAAATGAACATAAAAAATATTTTAACATATTTCATTCATAATCTAATGCAATCTCATGATTGAACTAAAAGGAATGCATAAACAAATGATGAAGGAGCACCCTGGGCGAATTGGAAATCAATATCAACAAAAAAAAATTACAAGTTAACTTGATATCATTAGACTTCAGTCAGAATCTTCCATTTCATTGAAAAGTTCACTCATTAGAGCTGCAGTGTAGTGTGGAGTCTTTTTGAAGTCACATATTCTCTTTCCATTTCAAATGTAAATACGAGGAGGAGATATTTAAACAAGTTCAAACATTCCAATAGAGTGGACGCATGGGCAAAATATAATTGGTTCCAGTGTAACTCCCAGTGTAAATGAGCTAAGAAGGCCTAATGATGCTATCAATATGTCTAGAGCATGCAAAGGTAACTATTTCTATGAATTGTAGGTCACTAATTCTTCATGGATTAACTCAAAATAACTATCACAAGATGGTAATTCAAGTCACTAGCCATCCACTCGATGGGATTATTGGTTCAAATAGAGCCCGGAAGTTTGGGATCCTATTTCAAGCAGGTAAGGTGATGTAGTTTTGAAAGTAAATTTTGTTGCAAGTGGACAATTGAGCAATGGAAAAGGTCCCTCATCTAGGGCAAATAAAAGGCATCTTGTTACAGTAGAGTAGTATTGATCCAAGTGCATCCATTTGTGGCCTTAGGCCAAAGGAAAGCAAACTTACATTTGAGACAAGTATTAAAAAGCAGAATCATGAAATAGAAAAGGTCAATGTATGCCAATCTACTAGAGATGGTAGTAATAAAATTATCTTTTCTAGTGCCATGGAGTTTCTTCCACTTGATGACAATATTCAACAGGTAATGGTTAATGGAATTGAAGGCACGTTGATTCAAACAAATGGTTAACCTACGGATGGCATTATGGATTTGATAGATTACAAGACCAAATTCATAACTTTGTTTTATTGAGCACAAACAAGAAGTATATTGATTCCCCTCCAACTTATATGATCACATTATTCATAGTTGCCGGACAACAGACATGAGAGAAGATGTTCTTCCCACAATGGCATCGAATAGGAGAGTTCAACATCTTTAATGAGTTTGTTGATTTGCTTTCTGAATATGAATTTCCCACGTACCATTCCTCTATAGTGTCATTTCATTTGACCATGAAGTGATTGGTCAATATTAAATGTTTTGAACATTATATGATACAAAGAGGCACAACCAAGAATAGAGGTAGTAGAATAAAATAATGAAAAAAAAACAAAAGGAGGGGAGGCAACGACTCATGTATTAGAGGTCAAAGAATTTGAAAAGTTAAAAGATATTCATACGAAGGGGCAAAAGGAAGGAAGGTGACCAGTTTTGTGGATGAGTGGAAGAAGAGGAGCCGCATAGCTTAGGAAATAAAAATTTAAAAGACAAAGACAAGGATAGAGGGGAAAAAAAGGTGGCCCAACACTAGTGACAGGGAGGATGTCAATAAAAACTACTACAAGAAAGTAGATAGGGGGATCGCCTCATTGACATAGCCTAAGATAAATGATGCAGATTTAATGGAGAGAAGTGCAGACATTGGAGAGTCATGAAACTACTAGGGAGTTGTAGATGTGAGAGAGGCCACTGAAGGCTTGAAATGTACATTTGATTTTAGTTTTGATTTGAATAAATAAATCTAAATTATGTTGAAATATTCATTGTTTTGAAGCAAAGTGTTGTCTTTGTAATTCTGTGTGCTTGGGAACTTGTGAATTGTGTGTGTTGGTAGAGGGGTTGTTTTTCTATTTGCATCAAATGGTATCTGAGCTAGAGGTCTTGAGCATGGAGAGGATCCACTAGGACCTGTGAGAGAGAAGGCGGTTGTGAAGAGCTCAAGAGATTGTTGCAGGTAGAGAGGAGTCCTGAGCAAGTGAGTGCTAGGAAGCCGCAAAGAGGATTTTGTTTGCAGATTGCAGAGCATGGGATGTGGATTGTGGAAGATTGCAACAACAAGTGAGATGTAAATATTTTTGAGAAAGAAGCCCATCCTATGGGATGGATGGAGGTAGTATGAAGAGAGGAAGATTTTGGCAATGTTAGCAGATATACATACAAGGATGGATCGAATAGAGGTTATGTAGTGTGCGAGTAATGAGATAGCAACAAAGGAGAAGAGAGATTAAATGGAGAATATACCTACAATAGTGGTGAAAGATGACAAAGCTGATGCAAGTGCAGAGATTGCAGCTATTGATAAGATTGTCACAATGGAATACGAAGAAATTGCAGTAGTTGTCGATGACAAATATGATTTGTGGTTGAAGATGCTAGCGATAGAAGAAGAATGTATGGAAAAGATTGTCATAGTAGCGAAGGATAAAGAAGGAAAAGTCATAGCTGATGGTGATGAGGAAGATGTTGCATCCATGAAGGAGGATAAGATAAATTTGTTTGATGATGATATTGTTTTGTTTTCAAATATGATGATAGAAGAGGAAAAGTATGCAGAAAAAATGGAGATTGTTGTAGAGAAAGATTTGTGTTTAGATGCTATGAGTTTATGCATAGATCTTGCCAGGTTTTGGTGGAGGTGGTCGGTATGCATGAAGGTGAAGGAGGGGAAGAGAGGAGTGAGGATGTGGAAGAGAAGGAGAGTTAGCATTTGGTGGAGAAGGATGGATGATGGTGGGAAAATGAGGTCGGCATATAATGGGTGGAGGACAGTACTTTTACCAGCTAAGTGCTGGAAGAGGCAGAAGATGTTTTCTACACCTAGATCAGTGATGGAGTTCGCTACAAGTCATTTACAACCTAAAAGGGTATTTCTAATACCCAACTCTATTTTGTGAGTCCTACTCACAAAATTTTCCTACCTGGTGTGTCTGATGCAGGAGCACCCCAGGCGAATCGGCAATCAACATCAACAAAAAAAATTTCCAAGTTGACTTGATATCAGTAGACTTCAGCTGGTATCTTCCATTTCATTGAAAAGTTCACTCATTAGAGCTACAATGCAGCATGGAGTCTATTTTGAAGTCACATATTCTCTTTCCATTTCAAATGTAAATGCGAGGAGGGAGATATTTAAACAAGTTCAAACATTGGTAGAGTGGACGCATGGATAAAATATAATTGGTTCTAGTGCAGCTCCCAATGTAAATAAACTGAGAGGACCTAATGATGTTATCAATATGTCTAGAGCATGCAAAGGTAGCTATTTCTATGAATTGCAGGTCACTAAATCCTCGTGGATTAACTCAAAAGAACTGTTAAAAGATGGCAATTCAAGTCACTAGCCATCCACTTGATGGGATTATTGGTTCAAATAGAACCTAGAAGTTTGGGATCCTATTTCAAGCAGGGAAGGTGATGTAGTTTTGAAAGCAAATCTCATTGCAAGTCGACAATTGAACAATGAAAAATGTTCCTCATCTAGGACAAAGAAAAGGCATCTTGTTACATCAGAGTAGTATTGATCCAAGTGCATCCATTTGTGGCCTTAAGCCAAAGGAAAGCAAACTTACATTTGAGACAAGTATTAAAGAGCAAAGTCATGGAATAGAAAAGGTTAGTGTATGCCAATCTACTAGAGATGGTAGCAATAAATTTAGCTTTTCTAGTGCCATGGAGTTTCTTCCACTTGATGAAAATATTTAACAAGTAATGGTTAATGGTATTGAAGGCATGTTGATTTGGACAGATGGTGAACTTGCGGATGGGATTATAGATTTGACAGATTACAAGACCAAATTCATAACTTTGTTTTATTGAGCACAAACAAGGCGGATTCCCCTCCATCTTATATGATCACATTATTCATAGTTGCTAGACAACAAACATGAGAGAAGATGTTCTTCTAGCAATGGAATCAACGTCTTTAATGATTTTGTTGATTTGCTTTATGAATATGAATTTCCCACGTACCATTCCTCTATAGTGTTGTTTCATTTTACAATGAAGTGATCGGTCAATATTAAATGTTTTGAACATTATATGATACAAAGGGGCATGACCAAGAATAGAGGTAGAAGAATAAAATAATGAAAATAAACAAAAGAAGTGGAGGCGACGACTCATGTATTAGAGGTCAAAGAATTTGAAAAATTAAAAGATATTCATATGAAGGGGCAAAAGGAAGGAAGGTGGCCAGTTTGGTGGATGAGTGGAAGAAGAGGAGCCATGTAGCTTAGGAAATAAAAATTTAAAAGACAAAGACAAGGATAGAGGGAAAAAAGGCAGCCCAACACCAGTGACAAGGAGGATGTCAATAAAAACTGCTACAAGAAAGCAAATAGGGGGATCGCCTCATTGACATAGCCTAATATAAATGATGCAAATTTAATGGAGAGAACTGTAGACATTGGAGAGCCACGAAACTGCTAGGAAGTTGTAGATGTCAGAGAGGCCACTAAAGGTCTAAAATGTACATTTGATTTGAATAAATAAATCTGAATTATGTTGCAATATTCATTATTTTGAAGCAAAGTGTTGTCTCTGTAATTCTGTGTGCTTGGGAACTTGTGAATTGTGTGTGTTGGTAGAGGGGTTGTTTTTTTGTTTGCATCAACAAAGTACCTATAAATGTAAACCTTGATTGTTTTGGTTGTGCTCTTAAAATATGATTTCTCCTCAAACTACTAGCATAAAATTGCATAACTTGGAGATTTAAAAATGACTTGGTTTGATGACTATTTATAGATTTTTGGATGGACAATTGAAGGGCTGGGATTGATTTGGAGGATCAATGACTCATATTGGGTAAGAGAATTCATTTGATGAGAGGCAACCAAGTGGCATGATGGCATTGGAGAATAAAGGGAGTCCTTGGATTGAGGAAGGATCAATAGTGGAGGAGTGTGTTGAATAAAGTGAATGGATGAGGTTTAAAAGGGACAAAGGATGTTTTTTAGAGAGATGTGCAAAGAACTTGCCCATCTCTTTGTAAGAGGACCCATGTGATTTGTACAAGGACCCATACCTTTGTAAATTTTAAGGAATGTGAGGGGTTTGAATGGATTAATGAAGGATTTGGCATGTGCAAGTGAGGGATTAAGTTAATTAATTAGTTTTTAGTCAACTTGATGAAAAGTGAACAAAATAAGAATTAAATAAATATGAAAATATTTATTTAATTTTTGGGATGAGGATGAGGGACTTAGGTAGATACATATTTGGATTTATTTACCTAATTTGGACTATAGAATAATGATGATAAATGATTAGGAGGAGGTATGGATGAATAGTGCATGAATAGTGATTTTATTATTAAATAATAAAATATTATTTAATTAATTTCGAAAGGGGAATTAGTTAATTAATTTTATAAATAAGGATTTATCCAATTAATTATAGAAGAAATGGTATATATGTCCTAATTATGGCTAGAATTGAGATGAGGCAATTTTAGGTGTCAACATTTTTCTGGGTTCTTTGAGATGGTATTGTGAAGCAATCATTTCAAAGAAGAATAAAATTGTTAAGTAGAGAAAAGGGGGATGAGATGCAAAGCATGTGAGAACACTAGATCTAACCCTCATTTCACTACAACATTCAAAGACAAAACCAAGCTAAGTCACTACAAGATGGAAGAGGACTCAGCTACTAATTTCATGAGCTCTTGTTTGTAGAGGAAAGATGTGATTCAACCATGCCTTTTATCAAACCCTAGGCCAATCAATGCACTAAACCCTAGAATTATGATAATCATCTTATAACAGAGAAATATAAACAACAAGTAAAGATTTGAAAGCACTAGGATGAGCAGTAAGATGTCCAAACCTGTTCCTTAGAAGATAAAATGTCAGAAGACTCCGGGGCTAGCACCCAAGTCTAGAAAGTCTTGATCTCTAATATCTCAAAACTAGAAAAATATTATAAATGATGCTCTGATGCTGAATTTAGGGTTTATTTATGCTATTGGACACTAGGGCTAGCACCCAAGTCTACTACGAGTGAATTTATGAACTCTATTTTCAGATCTTGAATCTTGATCTCCAAAGAAAACCTCCCTGTACCTTCACTTCTGCAATTCTCGCACATGTAACCTACACACAAGAAAAAAGGGGTTTGGGGGTTGTGGTGTTTAGTAATTTGCCTTAGTCAAATCTCAGGTTAGCATTCAAGCTTTCCCAACATCGTTGTTAATGAGAGAGCATGTCATTGTAGGATAGAGGCTAAAGATAATCCAAATGACGATAAAATGATTCAAACAAAATGATAACATTGTCACCTTGGTGGTGAAGCCCTTAGGAGGATGAAGATTCTTCAACTCATAAGGATGTTGATGATGATTCCAAATATGCAACAAACATAATACTAACACAAGTTTGCAACAAATACAATGAATGCCTTGAATTCATCTTTGCACAATATCATAACCTTGCTATCACCAACTTGTTACAAAATGCTTTCAAAAACTTGTTTATATGTTTATCCATTAAACTTTCACAAACCAATTGAAAGAGACAACAAGGGAGGACCCATTTAAAAGTCCTATACTGACATACTTAAATTTCACCCCGACCAATCAGGGTGGACTTGGGCATGACAACCCAAGTCCCATGGGGCCCTTTTGGTTAGAACTTAAGCTTTAAATGCCCCCCTAGTTCCCATTTGACATGGGTTTTGAGGGATTTCTCATCGGGATGAATAATTTTGTTGTAGAGTGTAAACACGGGGACGTAGGAGCTAAACTAGGAGGTAAAAAGGCATGTGTCCACTTTTTACTCCATAACATTTAGCCCCCACTATATTGTGTCTGTGATCCTACGATACAACACATGCATTAAAGTACGGTCGAAGAATATTAAATACATCAAACACTAGAATGAATACACACCCTAATCTTGAAGGACTATTTCTAGCCCCCAAACTTAGGCAAACATAAAAAAACACTTGATGCTCACATAAGACACAGTGAATATAGTAAGGAAGTACACAATACACGAAGAAAATAGTGGAATCATGCAATACTTGGAGAAGACATGAGAATAGTCACGCAATAAATAAAGAATACATGAAGAGAAGACATGTTTAAGTAATTACATATCTATATATAATGCTAACTAAAGTAAACAAAACACACATGTAAAGACACACAAAACACATACAGCATGGGGAGGGACTCATCGCCACACAACTTTACACCACACAACAAACATGCAAGACATGAAAGGAAGACACATAAAACAAATGGAAGACACGAGCACCACATAGTATGTCATAGGCACACTATATGTCTTATACACGACAAACATGAGTGATAGGAAGGAGATCATCACTACACTCCACTATCTAAAACATGCCAAACACACTTGACGGTTGAGCTATTCTACCACAACCACCAAAGACACGCTTAAGGGTGAATGACTCAAGATCCAACCTCACCTCGGAATGAGGACTTTTTATAAAAGGATGTGCACTAGCTCAAGAGATACACCATCCTACCTCGCGATGAGGGCTTTAAAATGCAACCCCACCTGTATCATAGAGATGCCTTATAGTGAAAAGGAAGCATGTGCTCAAAGTATACAACCCCACCCACATCACATAAACACCTTACAATGAAAAGGAGGTATATGTAATAGATCAAATACACAACCCCACCCGCATCATAGAGATGCCTTATGGTGAAAATGAAGTGTACACAAACACATTTTGTCAGTGTAAAAGATAATCAAGAAGATACCATTATATATTCCCCCATCTTAAGGTGGTTGATCCTGCTTTCTAGTATCAAGAACATTAAGGTAGAGTGAAAATATGCAAGGGAACAAGAGCTTTCTCAAAGCCTATGCCCCCAAAGGTGACATGTGCCATGATTGTCAAATGTTCCCACAAACACATCGATATGATTTTCTAGGATAATCAACAAGATATAAGCCTTGGTTAGAAAATCTTACTCTAAGATAATAACCAAATCCATTCATGAAAGGTATGTAGAAATCATATATTAAATCACATCAAAGACCAAGGCTACACTTGCGGGTTCAGAATTGAGTATACCCGTTGAGCTATACTATAGGTATCTCAAAACCGAGTGTAGCAACAAGGTGAGATACAAAACAATCCAAAGTGTGTTGAAGCAAATTGAGAGCATTGCAAAGGTTTGTTACAACAAATACCACAACATAGAGTGATTCTACTAGTCAAGTGTTGGATATATATATATATATATATATATATCAACCCCATGTTCATATATGGACTGGGTCTATTTTTTCTTTCTTTCTAAAGGGACACATAGTCCTTATCAATATTTACATTTGTTTTCATCATCCATCGACTAGGTAGAGTCACTGAAGAATTTAAACAATAAAAATGAGAGAGGAGACAAGAGTGACTAGGGTTTACAACACAAGAAGATGCTCCCAAGACACAACACACAACAATAAAATAGAGGAGAGGAAAGTAGAGAAATGGAGAAACATATAGAAGAATGGTCACAATAGAGGTGGTCTCCTTATATCCTTGACCTTACAAGAGTGTCAAGGGTCATCCAAAGAGACCTAAAAAAAAATAACACAACACGGGGGAACACAATACAACATATATAAATATATCTATCTAAGAGGAAGCTATTCTTGTGAGCATCTTAGAGAGGCGATCCATCAAGTGTGGCAAATTGTTTGAAGAATACATACCTGATTGATTCTTTTTTCCAGGATGGTCATACAGTACTTGCTTCTCAAGACCCTGTATGTTTGAAATATTTTGATGCTCATGAGGAGGGGAATCAATTCTATTTCCCACCGATGACAATCTCCATGTTCTTTTTCATCCTTTTGCTTGCTTTTGCTGCTTTATGATCCTTTCACAGTGAAATGGAATGCTTCTCATCGACACCACTTTCTCTTGCTTCAAGTGATTATATAATGGTTGTTCTAGTGGCATATCTTGTGCATGTTGGTTATCTCCCAATCCATAAATGGATAACAGAGGAGGAACCTCAACATAGATATATTTTCTGTGTGGACAAGAGTGATCTTCACTTGTTTCCTTATCCACTTCTGACATACCCACTATGCCATCATAGTCAAGGTAGTCATCTTCAACCTCCATAGTATTATGTTCCACCATATTATTGTTGCTATTCTTAGGAAAAGGATCAATGAAGGTTTGTAGATTTTGATTTAGAGGAGCTACCTTGACTTATTTCTATTGTCATTCACACCAGTAACTTGTATCATATTAGAATTGATGAGGTCTTGAATTTCATGTTTAAGATGCATACATCTTTCAGTATCATGTCTTGAAGAGTAGTGATAGTGACAATAAGCATTAGCAACGAATGAAGGTCCTTGTGGCCTATTATTGTCGAAAGGACAAATAGGAGGAAGCTTCAAAAGATTGTTGTTCACTACTTGAGTCATTACCAAATGGAGAGAGTGTGATAATGGAGTAAATTGTCTCTATTCATGTTTGAATTGAAATGGAGGAGGCTTTGAAATAGCAAACACTTGTGAGTGAAAATTATTTGAATGTTGCCCATTTATCTTGATGAAATTTCTATTGTTCTTCTTGAATGAATTATGATAAACAACTTATAACAGAGAAACATAAACAACAAGTCAAGATCTAAAAGCACCAAGATGATCAATAAGATGTCCAAACCTGCCCCTTAGAAGTTGAAATGTCGAAGGACTTTGGCGCTAGCACCCACATCTGAAAAGTCTTGATCTCTGATAACTCAAAACTAGAAAAATATCGTAAATGATGCTCTAATGTTGAATTCAACGTTTATTTATGTTGCTGGACACTAACACTAGCACCCAAGTCTACTACAGGTGAATATTTGAACTCTATTTTCAGATCTTGAATCTTGATCTCTAAAGAAACCTCCCTGTACTTCCACTTCTGCAATTCCTGCACTTGTAACTTGCACACAAGAAAAAAAGGGGTTTTGGGGTTGTGGTGTTTAGGGATTTGCCTCAGTCAAATCCTAGGTTAGTACTCAAGCTTTCCCAACACCATTGTTAATGAGAGAGCATGTCCTTGTAGGACAAAGGCTAAAGATAATCCAAATGATGATGAAATGATTCAAACACAATGATAATATCACCTTGATGGTGAAGCCCTTAAGAAGATGAAAATTCTTCAACTCATAAGGGTGTTGATGATGATTCCAAATCTGCAACAAACACAATGAATGCCTTGAATTTGCATTTGCTCAATATCATAACCTTTCTATCACCAACTTGTTACAAAATGAATTCAAAAACTTGTTTATATATGCTTATCCGTTAAACTTTCACAAACTAATTGAAAGACTCGAAAAGGGAGGAACCATTTAAAAGTGGACTATGCTGACATACTTAAATTTCACCTCGACCAATTAGGGTGGACTTGGGCACTTGCCTTTATGGTTGGGATTTAAGCTTTAAATGTACCCCTAGTTCCCATTTGACATGGGTTTCAAGAGATTTCTCATCAGGATGAATAATTTTCTTGTAGAGTGTAAACACGAGGACCTAGGAGCTAAACTAGGAGGTAAAAAGGCATGTGTCCACATTTTACTCTATAACAAATACATAGTGCTAGGTCAGATGAGAAGAAGATGGTTAGATTATGGATGATAATGCCCCAACCAATAGAAGTGAGAGTGAGAAGGAGGGATAATGGTAGGGATGATGCCCTCTCGAGATGGTAGGCATGTTCGAAGAAGATATGTGTGCTCTCAAAATGGGACAAGAGGGGATTGTAGAAAAATGAGAGTGGAATTTAAAGAAAATAGATTTGGGGGATGGAAGAGATTAAATGTCGAGGGTTGGAGGAAATCAGTGATGGAGGATAAATGATTAGATAAAAGTGATGAAAGGATTAGGGGGGATAGATTGATGGGGTTGGGAAGATGGTTGAAAAAGGATGTATGGGGGGTAAATGGATGGATGAAGGGATGTGTCATGTTACATAGGATTTAAGCAATCTTAGAGTTGATATAGCATGAGACATTATGCACTAGGGTATAAGAAATTAGGGTGATAATTTGTCTCATGTGTAGCAGATAAAAGGATACCCAAGCATATCACAAGGTATTTGATGACCTTGGTGGTTATTATGATGACACAACTAATAAGGTCACAAGAAATCTTATGTTGTATAAAACCATGATATAGAAGACCATGATACCATTGTGATAGTTAGGTTCTAGGGACCGATGCAAATGCAAGACAAAATTATAATGCACACAAAAAAGTAATCAAGAATGCACAAAATGGTACTAAGACAAACACGATGTTGCCCAGGTTGGTTATCTAAAAAGTCAAAGATGGACAGATTGATGATGGATAGTGTTGTTCAGGATAAGAACAACATGAGGATTATGAACAATATATCTTGATTATAATAAGGGAAGCTTTGTTCAAGGCTTGTAGCAAGGCTAGGAACAAGACTGAAGGATGCAATTGGAGGATTCTTCTTAGATTTCTTAGTTTGATATGCATGTATTAGGATTTACTTGTGGTCTTTTGGATTTCTAGGAGAGATGGCGTTGGTTTTCATTTGGATTGCCTTTAGTTGTGGACCAATTACAAGAGAAAATTGAGTATATGGACAAGGGATGGGAGGATGATGGGATGGGGTGATTTGTCATGCCCACATTTCCCATACGGTCATGACATGCAACACATGTGTCATGTCCACATTTGACATGTGGTCATGACATGAAATATCAAAAACTTTACCACATGTCCCTAGAAACCCCCTCTCACGCGCCTGCATGCTTGGTGGTAACACGCATAAAGCATAAACATGTCAAGCATATTTGGGGAAGTGCATCTACCTATGCAATCCCCTGTGTGATGAAAGCTGACTAGGGGGTTATGCGATGTGATGCACGTCGCTTCTAAGGTTAGAACGGATTTAATTCAAACCCTAAACTTCCTAGGCGAAAGAGATGATTTCGACTGAATCAAAATCAAACCTTAACTCTAATGCATAACATATCGAATATAAAAAATACATCCAATGGTATGATGGTCACATGATAAAATGGAGTGATTAAATGAAAGTCACCAAAATGTCATAAAAATAAAACCCTAAAATCTAGGAAAATTTTGACAGCATAACGCGTTTTCAATAAATGAAATAAATATTTTTAAAAGAAAACCACTAGAAGTAGATTAATGCAAAATTAAAATCATCAAAATAATATAAGGGCAAATTAAATAAAATCCAAGGTCAAATGAATTTAACCACTCGAACTTACAACCATGTGTGTAGCTAATCCAAGATAAAGAAGAAGAAAATCATCATTCAGAAAAAGAAGAGGAAGTTCAAGTGGAAGAAGAAACTCCTGAAAAGCCTATTGAATCAAAAGCCAAAACTCCTTCAAAGACATTGCAAAGAGATCAACCAAAAGAGCTGATTATTGGAGATAAAGATATTCGTGTGTCAATAAGGAGAAGACTTGCTACTACAAATAATCAAGCACATGTTTGTTTGATATCAGAAATGGAGCCAAAAACCTATGCAGAGGCTAGCAAGGATGAAGCTTGAAATAAAGCTATTGAGAAGGAATTAAATAAAAAAGAGAAGAACAAGAGATTGGACCTTGTGCCAAGACCTAAAGGTAAAAATGTTATTGGTGCAAAATGTGTATTTAGAAACAAACTTGATGATAAGGGCAAAGTTGTTAGAAATAAAGCTAGATTGGTTTGTAAAGGTTACTCTCAAATTGAGGGGATTGATTTTGATGAAACTTTTACACCTGTGGCTAGACTAGAGGCAATAAGAATGTTCTTAGTTTTTTTAGTTTATAAGAATTTCAAGGTGTTCCAAATGGATGTCAAATTGGCCTTTCTAAATGGTGATCTCGAAGAAGAAGTTTACATGGAGGAGCCTAAAGGTTTTGAATGCAAAGACAAATCAAATTATGTATACATGTTGAAAAAGGCCTTGTATGGCTTGAAACAAGCCCCAAGAGCATGGTACTACAGGTTGGGTAATTACTAGCAAGAACAAAGATTTACTAAAGGATGTGTGGATATAAATTTGTACTATATTTCCAAAGGTGAGGATATCTTGGTTGTAGTGGTTTATGTTGATGATATCATTTTTGGAAGTAATAATGATGATATGAGCGATTCCTTTCCTAACATCATGAAGTTAGAATTTGAAATGTCTATGTTGGGAGAATTATATTTCTTCCTGGGTTTACAAGTTTCTCAAATTGAAAAGGGGGTTTTCATCTCACAAACCAAGTATGCCAAAGAAATGCTTAAGAGGTTTCAAATGGATGAATGTAAACCATTGGGTACTCCTATGGAAACAGGGCACAAACTAAGCTAAAATGATGATTCACCTAAGGTGGAACAGTCCCTATATAGATCCATGATTGGCAGCCTTCTATATCTAACTGCTTCTAGGTAGCCTTCTATATATAACTGCTTCTAGGCTCGATATCATGCAGACAATTTGCTTAGTGGCAAGATTTCAAGCATGTCCTTAACAATCTCATTTAAATGTTGTTAAGAGGATTTTTAGATACCTTAAAGGCGCTCTTGATTTTGGTTTGTGGTATCCTAGACACAATGATTTCACTCTTCTTGCATATATAGAGGTTGATTGGGTAGGTTGTCTTGATGACAGAAAGAGCACAAGTGGAGCAACCTCCTTTCTTGGTGGTAGACTAGTAGCTTGGCATAGTAAGAAGCAAGATTGTGTCTCTTTATCTATAGCTGAACCTAAATATGTTGTAGCATCTTCTTCTTGTACTCAGATTCTTTGGATGGTTCAGTCACTCCAAGACATCAAAGTGGAGGTATCTAAACCTGAACCTATTATTTGTGACAATACAAGTTCCATTAACTTGTCCAAGAATCCAATCATGCATTCTAGGGCCAAGCATATTACCATTAGATATCATTTTCTAAGAGAAAAGGTACTTGCAAATGATGTGGTGTTGGATTATGTTCATACCTCTGATCAACTGGCTGATATCTTTACAAAACCTTTTCAAAAAGAAGTATTTGAATCCTTGAGATAGAGGCCTGGGATTTTATCATTTTCCTCTGTTTAGTGAGTTCATAATGATAATAGATTTAGGGGGAGTAATTCTTTGTATATAAACTCCTGAAATCCAATCAATGTTATTGTTTTTATTTTCAAAGTTTTCATAAAGTTGTAGGGTAGCCATGATAAGTTGCAAGACAGTATCTCTGAATATTGAAGTTTGGAATAGCATGGGACAACATTTCTTCATGGTTTGATGTTTGGAATATCTAGGGAAGCATTTCTTATCTCAGATGCAGTAGAATACAATTTTTTATGAACATAGATACATATTTAGTTTTGCATTTTTTGTGACAGTCTTAGTTGTGGCAGTTTGGACTATTGTGATTGTGATTTAGTTTCACTTTACTAGATAAAGGCAGTGATTTTTGTTCATTTCTTCTTGTTCTTCATTGAATGCTTGGTAGAGTCCTTGTTAAGGATAAATGGTTCATAACTCTAAGATAAAGACAGAAGGTGTTTGACAGGATGACATGTATTTTAGTTGACAGTGTGAGTGTGACATCATTCTTTCATTTTTTTAAACAGTCAATTAATCTTCTAAGACTTCATTCTCATGAGACAAGGGAGTAAGAGGAAAGATGATAGTTTTATTTCATCTTTTAAACTATGTGAGACAAGGGGTCAGTAAACTGAAGTCAGAAGTTTGGTGCAGCAGCATACTGTCAGTAGATAGAGGTATGATATCATTCATTCTTTAGCTGTATTGAAAGGCAGTCTTTGCAATTGATTGCCAAAAAGGGGGAGAAAAATGATATTGGAAAGGTGATATGTTTTTGACATCAATGCCAAATCCAAAGGGGGACTTTGTTAAGTTGGCATGAGGCATAATGGTTGTCTTGCCATTGATGTCAAAATGGTTGTAAGGTTGATCTCCCAGGTTCTTGTTTTCATGTCTCAAGCAATCAGGATGTTGTCATATGGTGTGATGTCTTCAAGGGTTGAAAGGTCATGCAAGTTGATGTCTTAAAGGTGAAGTCTTGAAGTCATTTTTCTTGATTGTGGTTACATGTTACTGTACAAAGAAAGAGGGATTTTAAATGTGATCATCTGATTGTTTTAGAAAGAAGCATGTTGCATATATTGCAGAGTAATCTGAGTCAGAGTTTAGAGTTTCTGAAAAGACCTATATTCCAAACTCTAGTTCTTCTTGACATAGTCTTTCTTTCATTTTTCAAGGTCTTCATTCATACTCTATCATACCATTAAAGTTCATGTTATCACCTACAAAAATCCTTAAGAAATTAGGGTTACCTAGTGTCTAAATTCTCAAATCCTATTCTATATCTAAGACTCTATCCTTAAACTAAAGCTAAAACCCTAAAATGCCTTTCAATAAAACCTAAGTTTGAGTTTCTAAATCTCTAAGACTCCCATCATACACTTTATGTCTTTGTTTGTGTTGACTAGCTCAACCAATAATAAATAACTTAAGTTATAACTTATGGGTATCGACCCCGTGAGGTGACCGGCCCCATCCACCTAGGGCACCGAACAAAAAAGGTTAGCGAAGATTTTGAGTGCCATAAATCACATAAGATGGTCCAAAACAAAAGGCACAATGGAATGAAGTAAAGATTGAATGAACAATGTTCAATTTGCCTTTTGAAGCCCAACAGACAATTGGGCATTCTAATTTTGACGTTCACTATTCTATATAAGGAATGAAAACTAATTTTTTCTCTCTTGTAGCATGCAAAAAGACTAGTGAATTCGGTATTAAGTTTTGTGTGATGTATCTTTGTAATTTGGATGTTACTCTAAATTGAAAAAGACATTCTCAATATGCAGGATTTAATCAAGGTTAGTATGTCTTGAATAATGAAGATGAATTATGATGTGGAGATGATTTTCAATGCACAAGAGAAATATGCAAATGCAGAGATAATTGTTTCAATGTCTTTGTGAAGGAATTGTTAAGTTCATGTGTATGTTAATTAGTTTATGAAGAAATTTTGCAGAGACCAATCTTTTAGAGTCTTCTAATGACTTTGTGTAACAGAAAATTTTCTATAGAGCTATGTATTGTGATTTTGCAGACTGTGATTCTTGTTGTGAGATAGTGAAATTGTCATTTACTTGCCTACATAAAATTGACCATTCTTGTGTAGAAAATTGAATGCAAAATGGTAATTGCATAACGATATCTATAACAAAGTTGTTTGGTATTTGAAGTAAGGAGATTACAATGTGATATGTTGAGTTTGTAGAGTTTGTTGCATGAGACTTAAAGTATACAGAGCTTCAAGAATTGCAACTTGACTGATGTGAAATTGAAGAAAATTGTGTAGAGTGAAAAACAAAAAGAGAAATAAGATTTTGTGATGGAGTGAAATAGGGTAAACCCCTGAGCCATTTTGCTTTGTATTCAAGGTTTTTTCATCAAGTCAGTGAGACTTTCTATTTGCCAGTGAGGCATTCATAAGTCAGTGAGACTTTTATTTTGTAAATGAAGCATTCATAAGTCAGTGAGACTTTGTACATGGTGATATTTTCATGCTTAAGCTAGTGAGGTAGTTTTGAATGGTTTTTCTACCCCAGGAGGGTTTTCCACTCGTAAAATCTTTTGTGTCTGGTCTCAAGTCTTGTGTGAATTCAATTGTCCTATATGTTTGAACATGTAGTTTTATTTGTTTAGTATTTAACTCACTTCTTTGATAAAGTTTATTGTCAAGTTTGATAAGTTCTAAAATCTTGTTTTTAGATACAACACTAATTCACCCCCCCTCTCAGTGTTGATTGTACTCGTACAATCTTTACATAAAGGAAGAAGGAGACATGATATTGATAATTGCATTATATGTCGATGACATCATCTTTGATGGAGATGATGATATGTGTAAGAGGTTTGTAGAGGAGATGCAAAAAGAGTTTGAGATGCCTATGATGTTGATAACTGAGAGGGGGGGTGAATTAGTTATCTTAATTACTTCAACTCTTCTGATTTTCCTTAACAATTAATACAACATCAAATCATTTAGGCAAACATAATCATGAAATAGAAATAACATCAATACACATGAAACAATGATTTTGACGTGGAAAACCTTGTTAAGGGAAAAACCATGGGGTGATTAACCCAAGATTGTATTCTCTGTTAAAAGAATTAGATAGTACAAAATGACACTTGCCAATTCGGGCTCATTGCCTGAGCACACTGCTCACAAGAGGCTCACTGCCTATAAGAGACTCACTGTCTACAAAGTATTGTTTCAAGTATGAGGATAACCAGTGTTGTCATTGATATCAACATACTCATGTTGCATTAATGAGAAGGATTAGATGAGCTGTGTACTAAGGATATTGAGAAAATAAGTCTCAATCAAAAATAGTGAAGAACAGTGATGACAAGAAGGTAAAAGTCCTCAATAGGTTGAGGATCAGAGGATATGGTTTAAAGGGTTTGTAGATGTACGTCTTGAGATGCTCCAGTCAAGATTTCAGAGGTCCACATAAAGATCTGAAGAAGTTATGGTTGCTCAAGTAGAACCAGTTCCAGCAGATGTTCAGAGATGACAGAGGGCCACAGAAAGGTCCGGTGAGATCCGGTATTTCATTATCCCATTCTACAAATTTGAGGGAGTGTTGAGGATGTCCCTGTGAAGTATCAACTAGATTAGTTCGTGGGTTGAAGGTCTGAAAGTGCCTATTCATTTGTGACAGTGATGACAGACTGTGTTCTTGTAGCTCTAGATGAAGAAAAGAAGAATTCCAATAGGATGATGAAGTGCGGATGTTTTTGGTGATTCAGGGAAGGTTATGATGATCGTTGGATCATGTCCAATTAATGTTGGTGGTCCACATTGAAGTTAAAGTTTGCATTTGAAGAATAACCATGAATATTGGTGTTCTTCTTGAGACTGGCCGACCAGATGTATTACACGTCTTGCGGATGATTTTGTAGGTGTTTGCCGACTTAGATAATTGTTCCTAAGTTGATGCCTTGTATAAATAAGGGATTGTGAATTCATTTTGAAGTGTGTCTTGAGGTGATGAGTGTGTGGTAGCGAAGAGAAGTGTGAAAGGCAGAGCAGGAGTTTCTGGGCTTAAATGGAACTGATCCAGGCATGGTAAAGATGTCAATCTCTAGTTCAAGTTTGTAATACTTGTTACTTTATAGACAGTGTGTCTATTGTAGGTAGTGTGCCTCTTGTGAGCAGTGTGCTCGGGCAGTGAGCCCTAATTGGCATGTGCCATCTATTTTTCTTATTCTTCTAACATAGAATAATCCTTGGGTTAATCACCCTGTGGTTTTTCCCTTGACTGGGTTTTCCATGTCAAAATCTTGGTGTCTCATGTGTTGATATGTTTCTGCTCTGGTGTTTATGCTTTATGCTTTCATGAGTGATTAATTGATATGCTATTAAATAACAAAGTGGATTTAAGTGTTTGAATTGTAAGCAAGTTTTGGACAACTGATTCACCCCCCCTCTTAGTTGTTTGTCATGAATCCAACAATTGGTATCAGAGCTAATTTCCTCTAAAAGGAGCTTAACCGCTTGAGGAGATCCAGGATGTCGTCATACAAGAAGGATAGTCTGAAGTTTGATGGAACCAACTTCTCTCTTTGGAAAGGTCACATGAAATGTCACTTGCAGTGTATGGCAAAGGCGTACTGGTCCATGGTCACAAAAGTGTATGCACCTCCACAGGGTGGTCCGACAACCCTAAATGAAATCACAGATGCTAAAAACAATCTGCGGACCAAAGAGGCTCTTCTAAGCGCATTAACTAACTTAGAGCTCTCAAATGTTATTGATCTACCAACTACCTATGAGATCTGGATAAAACTGGAACTTCTACATGAAGGAGACGAGTATGTTAAATGTGCAAGGTTATAGAGTCTAAAAGGGAAATTTGAAAAACTAAAGATGAGAGATGATGAAAATATTACCACTTTTATGCCAAGAGTGAATGAGCTAGTTTGTGGAATTAGGAATTCTGGTGGAGTCTTGGATGAAAATGAGATTGTTGGTAAGATTCTCAAATCCCTTCCTACCTCTTACAAAATCAAGGTTACTGCCATTGATGAATTCAGATCCCATACAACTATCACAAGAGACCAATTGGCTAGCAAACTGGCTGCTTTTGAAATGACTGAATTTGGAGATGATCCCCCCAAAACTGAATCTGCATTCAAGCTAGTGCCTCTGTGAAAGGTAAACAAGGATTTGATCTGGGAGAGAACTCTTCAAGGAATTTGTCATGGTATGGAAAAGCAAGAAAAGACCTAGAAGAAGAAGAAGTAGAAACTACTCAACTTGAAGCTCTCATTGTAAAGAGACTACCAAGAGGGTCTGGTAAGTATGAAGGAAAATTGCCTTTTAAGTGTTTTAACTGCAATAAGATTGGTCATTTTGCCTCAAAATGTCTGGAAAGATTTTCAAAGCCAAATCCCAACAGATCAAGGTTCCAAAAGAATTGTTACTATGTTCATGAAGAAGATGATAATGAAAGAGTAACAGATGATGAATCAGAGACAGGAAACAAATCTGGAAGTGAATGGGTGTTTATTGCCATCAAGGAAGAAGAACCAATATCCTCTATATCTATCAATCATAAAGTTGTAGAAAGAGCTCTGGCTGCCCAAGTTGAAGAAAAGAATGATTGGGTCATTGACAATGGTTGCTCTCACCACATGATAGGTGACAAGAATAAGTTCATAGATCTGGAAAGGTATGAAGGAGGAGTGGTGAAGTTTGGTGATAATTCTGCTAGTAGAATCAGAGGAAGAGGAACTGTTTCTTTTAATGGAAGAAACAAAACTGGTAATGTACTATATGTTGAAGGTTTGAAGCACAATCTTCTTAGTGTTGGACAGTTGGTGGACAAAGGCTATGATCTCTAATTCAAAGATGGAAAATGCAAAATCTTTGAAAGATCCAGAATAGAGATTCCATCTGGTACTCAAACTAAAGGTAATATCTTCCACTTGGTTGGTATTGGTAAAAGCTACTTATTTGTTCAAGTTGATCAGAGTTGTTTATGGCATAGAAGGATGTGCCATGTGAATTTTGATAATATCATCAAGATAAGAAATACTCAGGCTGTAAGAGATCTTCCAAAATTGGTGAAACCTACTAACAGCTTATGCAAGGAATGTTAGTTGGGTAAGATGAGTAGAGTGACATTCAAAAGCAAGAAACTGTCCTCTACCGGACTATTGGACTTAGTTCACACTGATCTTTGTGGCCCGGCAAGAACCAGAAGTATTCAAGGTGATAGGTACTTCATGCTGCTAATAGATGACTATTCCCAGATGATGTGGGTAACCTTTCTAAAGGAGAAATCAGAAGCTCTTGAGAAATTCAAAATATTCAAGGCTATGGTAGAGAATGAAACAAGAATAAAGTTGAAATGTTCAAGGTTTGATAGAGGTGGAGAATTCACATCTGGTGAGTTCATAGAATTTTGTAAGAAACATGGAATTAAGAGACAGTTGTCTACTCCGAGGACTCCATAGCAGAATGGAGTAGTGGAGAGAAAGAACCGGACCATCCAAGAAGCATCTAGGACTATGATGATGGAAGCAAATGTTCCACAGATCTATTGGAGAGAAGCTGTCAGCACTGCAGTCTATACTCTTAATCGAGTTCAAATCAGAAGCAGTACCAGTAAGACCCCTTATGAACTCTGGTTTGGCATTACTCCCACTGTAAGATATTTCAGAGTCTTTGGTAGCAAGTGTTACATCAAAAGAGATGAAGATTTAGGCAAGTTTGATGCTAGAAGTGATGAAGGAATATTCTTGGGTTACTCTACTCAAAGTAAAGCATATCGGTGTTACAACAAGAGACTAAGAAAGATGATAGAAAGTACAAATGTGAAGGTTGATGAGGGAATAGAGAAACCCTCAAGGTTTTATGAGTATGATGAAGATGATCAGAATGATGTTCTGGTTCAAGGAGCTCAATCCTCTCCTGAAAGTCAGATTCAGACTAATCTGGTAAATCAGGAAGAAGAGATAGGTCTGAATGAGCCTGATCAAGAAGCAGAAGTGCAAGAAACTCCCAAATTTCCAAGGTATGTAAGACTCAACCATTCTGAAGATCAGATCATAGGTGACAAAAGTAAAGGTGTGCAAACTAGAAGGAAAATTGCTCAAAATTTAGATGAATGTTGTCTGATTTCAAAGATTGAACCTAAGACAATAAATGAAGCCTGCAATGATGAAAATTGGACCAAAGCAATGGAGGAAGAGTTGATGCAAATTGAGAAAAATCACACTTGGGATCTTGTTTCTACACCTAGAAAGAAGAATGTGATTGGAACCAAATGGTTCTTCAAGAAAAAAACTAAATGAAGTTGGTGAAGTAATCATAAATAAAGCCAGATTAGTCTGCAAAGGCTACTCTCAAATAGAAGGGATTGATTTTGAGGAAACCTTTGCTCCGGTAGCAAGAATTGAAGCAGTCAGACTATTTCTTGCATTTGCTACCTTCAAAGATTTCAAAGTGTATCAGATGGATGTCAAATCTACTTTCCTGAATGGTGACTTAGAAGAAGAAGTGTACATTAAACAACCGGATGGATTTCAGTTATCTGAGCATGGTGATATGGTCTGCAAATTAAAGAAGGCACTGTATGGTCTAAAGCAAGCCCTAAGAGCATGGTATGAAAGGCTGGACAAATATCTTTTGAAGATTGGTTTCAACAAAGGTACTGCTGATAGTAATCTATATTTCAAAATTGATCATGAAAACATCTTGCTTGTTGAAGTATTTGTTGATGATATCATCTTTGGAGGAAGAGACAGTATGTGTAAAACCTTTGCAAATCAAATGAAAAGTGAGTTTGAAATGTCAATGCTCAGTGAAATGAATTTCTTCTTGGGTCTGCAAATTACTCAGACAAAGAACAGAATCTTTATCTCTCAGACCAAATATGTGAAAGAATTATTGAGGAAATTTGGAATGGAAGATTCAAAGCCAATGAACACTCCCATGGCAACTGGATGTAAGTTGAGCAAAGATGATGGCTCTCCTAAGATAGATCAAACCAAGTACATATCAATGATTAGAGGATTATTGTATCTCACTCAAACTAGACCAGATATAATGTAGGCTACTGGTCTTGTGGCAAGATTCCAGGCTGATCCCAGACAATCTCATGTCATGGCAATCAAAAGAATTTATAGGTACTTAAAAGGAACAGTTGAGTATGGTCTATGGTATCCTAGAGATCATAATTTTTCTCTTCATGAATATATAGATGCAGATTGGGTAGGAGATGTGAATGTTAGGAAGAGTACAAGAGGAGGAGCATTCTTTTTGGGAAAAAGGTTGGTTTCTTGGCTAAGCAAGAAACAAGAGGCAATATCCCTATCTACAACTGAAGCAGAATACATTGCAGCAGCAGGAAGTTGCACTCAAGTTTTGTGGATGAAGCAGATGCTAAGAGATATTCAAGTAGAATATGAGGAGCCTATCACAATTTTTGTGATAATTCAAGTGCAATAAATATTTCTAAGAATTCAGTGTTGCATTCTAAGACTAAGCATATATCTATCAAATTTCACTTTTTGAGAGAGCAAGTGAACAAGGGTGAAGTCCAATTGGAGTATGTGCCCTCCAAGGATCAGCTTGCAGATATTTTTACTAAACCTCTTCCCAAGGACTCTTTTGAGTATCTCAGGGAGAAGTTAGGGGTTATTGCCCCTCCGGTGATGGACTAGGATGCATTGATGTGCATCAATCTAGTGGATATCACAGTCATATCTTGTGATCTGGATTGATGATAAGAGAGCTGCTACTTAGGGGGAGTAGATGGTATGATTCTGATGTGTTAAAATTGCAAGTATGAGCCCTTTGCCATTGATGTCAAAGGGGGAGAGAAGACATGTGAAAAACAAGTGGTTGATGATCAAAGGGGGAGTAGTAAAGAAAGAGAAGACATGTGAAGAATTGTTGCTAATAGGGGGAGCTATGATAGAAAGGAGAAGTTCTTGTCTTGATGGTTTTTCACATCATATGTTGCCATCAATGACAAAGGGGGAAATTGTTGCAAGTATGAGGATAACCAGTGTTGTCATTGATGTCAATATACTCATGTTGCATTAATGAGAAGGATTAGATGAGCTGTGTGCTGAGGATATTGGGAAAATAAGTCTCAATCAGGAACAGTGAAGAATAATGATGACAAGAAGGTAAAAGTCCTCAATAGGTTGAGGATCAGAGGATGCGGTTTAAAGGGTTTGTAGATATAAGTCTTGAGATGCTCCAGTCAAGATTTCGGAGGTCCGCATAAAGATCTGAAGAAGTTATGGTTGCTCAAGTAGAACTGGTTCTAGCAGATGTTCAGAGATGACAGAGGGCCACAGAAAAGTCCAGTGAGATCCGGTATTTCATTATCCCATTCTGCGGATTTGAGGGAGTGTTGAGGACATCCCTATGAAGTATAAACTAGGTTAGTTCATGGGTTGAAGGTCTAGAAGTGCCTATTCATTTGTGACAGTGATGATAGATTGTGTTCTTGTAGCTCCGGATGAAGAAAAGAAGAATTCCAATAGGATGATGAAGTGTGGATGTTTTTGGTGATTCAGGGAAGGTTATGATGATTGTTGGATCATGTACAATTAATTTTGGTGGTCCACATTGAAGTTAGGTTTGCATTTGAAGAATAACCATGAATATTGGTGTTCTTCTTGAGACTGGCCGACCGGATGTATTACATGTCTTGCGGATGATCTTGTAGGTGTTTGCCGACTTAGATGATTGTTCCTAAGTCGATGCCTTGTATAAATAAGGTATTGTGAATTCATTTTAAAGTGTGTCTTGAGGTGATGAGTGTGTGGTAGCAAAGAGAATTGCGAAAGGTAGAGCAGGAGTTTTTGGGCTTAAATGGAACTGATCCAGGCATGGTAAAGATGTCAATCTCCAGTTCAAGTTTGTAATACTTGTTACTTTGTAGACAGTGTGTCTCTTGTAGGCAGTGTGCCTCTTGTGAGCAGTGTGCTCGGGTAGTGAGCCCTAATTGGCATGTGCCATCTATTTTTCTTATTCTTCTAACAGAGAATAATCCTTGGGTTAATCACCCCATGGTTTTTCCCTTGACCGGGTTTTCCATGTCAAAATCTTGGTGTCTCATGTGTTGATATGTTTCTGCTTTGGTGTTTATGCTTTATGCTTTCATGAGTGATTAATTGATATGCTATTAAATAATAAAGTGGATTTAAGTGTTTGAATTGTAAGCAAGTTTTGGACAACTGATTCACCCCCCCTCTCAGTTGTCTGTCCTAAATCCAACAAGTATAAGGTAACAAGATACTTGAACTGATAAAAATCATCCACACATGTTGAGGTTTAGTTCCTGTTAGGCTCAATACACTGATCTGCAGCACTTCATTCTTCCTCTTCTTAGGTACTGTTGTCCAGTCACATACCAGACCTGAATTACTACTTCCAAATAGTTCTCTACTTTTCTTCGCACTACTCACTCTACACCACACACTCCTTCACATCCAAATCCATCTGGTATATATATCCAAACCAATGATTTCAACACCTTTCTAGTCAGCACCCGGAGTAGTCAATATTTTCCCAAACTCTAATCTGTCGGTTGAATCCTTACTTATCAAGTGATGCATATCCAAGAAATGCTTATAGAAGTCATCAATCATGTTGGCCAATCATGAATGATACCTTAAGAAAATTGATCACCATTAATAACAGATCCGAATTAAGGTTTGAGGCTCTGCTGGTCAGTTCTCCCTCTGTCAACTCTGCCAAACAGGAACCCAACACTTAGGTGCTCATATCTCTTCACTCTTTCATCACCGGAGGCTCAATCTCTGGAATGTATTAGTCAAGGTACACCTTTTGACTTCCCCAAGTCCGCACTTTACTAAGATACTTCCTCTGAGAGATCTGGACCTGACTGTTGGACCTTGCCACATGCTCTGTTCTTGCTTACCGGACCACAACACTCTTCAATCTGACTTTTGGTAGGCACACTATGTCCTGCAGATGGGTGGGAAGAACTTTGTTGCCATCAATGACAACACTCATGAAGCTACATTGTATCTCTTGCCAACAATCTCCCCCTTTGGCATTGATGACAACACTTAGTGAAAAATGACTAAGTGTCACACTACACTCCCCCTTGGCTAATGCTCCATTCTAGTGTACACTTTACCGAAGCTCCCCCTTAGCTGGATTCCACATTTTTCACTACTCCTCACTCCCCCTTTGACATCAAGGGCAAAGGGTAGGGTCCGCACACCAAAATTTTCAAGAAAAAAAAAAATCTATACATATCTGCATAAGTATCTATACAAGTTGTACTTACATATACTTAAGTATGTCTGCAAAAGTATTCTTCAACTGTACAACTTCTATCACCCAACTCTGCTTCATCCTGTCCAAAATTGACATGTGACCACTCAACAGGAATGCAAAAACTTCTACCTTCTTAAGATCTGTCAGATCATTGGTCTGGGCTATGGTCTGAGCATCAGTTAGGGCCTCATGCATGGCCTCTAACTTAGGGATAATGATCCCTCTCAGTTCACTTAACCTATTTATTCTATTTTTCTTCTCCTTCTCAAGCTTCTTTATTTCATCTATAACTACAATAGTCTGACACTCTTGATTTACTATCGAGGAGGAGAGAGGATCAAAACTTTGAGATAAACTTAATAGTGTATCCTCTTGCTCTTTTACTTTCTTCTCAATATCCTTGGTCACTTTAGGCTAGGATAAACAAAATTTATAGATATCTTTGCCATCTTTAAGAGCATTTTCTAAGCTCTTTATTCCAATATCCATAACTCTCCTATCATTTTTTATTATACCTTGTACTTCAGAGAGTCTCTTTTCCAAAAACTCCTTCTGGACCTTTTCTTCTGGTGACTTTTCTAAGGAATCAAAATGTGAATGAACAGAATTTACAAGAGACTTTAGATTACCGGATGTGGAGGCCAAAGGATCCTTTTGGAAGGATGGCATGATCTTCTCCAATACACTGGATGTAGTTTCTATGAGCTTGCAGTCTTCCATGTGAGACTTCAGAAGTTTTTCTTTTGCCTTTGCTTGAGTAAGGATGCTAGCTTCATGGTTTGAATCGGGGAGAGGGAGTCAAAATTGAATGGTCCTTGAAGAAGTTCTAGTTCATCAAATTCCATCATCTCTTTAGTTAAGAAATCTTTGACTACTTCTGCTGTGTCTCTTGTCAGTGATAGGGTTTTCTCCCCTTCTGTAGCCTTAGCACTGTCATCTGAGTTTTTCTCTATTTGACCTTTTTCTTTTTCTTGTACTTCTTCTCCTTGACTAGTTTTCTCCTTTATTCTTTCTTCTCCTTTAGATCTAGAGTTTGTAGGGGAAACTAGAGAGGAGATGTTTTCTTGTTCATGAACTTCCTCTTCCAGAGTAGAGGAATCTAAGTCCTTAGTTTTCTCTTCACTTGTCTCCTTTTACTCTTCTCCATTTTTTACAGTAGATTCTTCTTCTTCATCCACGGTAGAGGGTTCATTACCTAGGTCCTCTATAACAGGAATATTGAATCTTTCAAAATAATTCTAGAGGATATCTTCTGTTTCTTTTGCCACTTTGTTAGTTTCTCCAAGCATGAGCTGATTCATTCTATCCTTACTCCAGAACTCTTCCTTGCAATCTTTGAAGATCATACCCATTTGTTTCGAACTAATTGAAGGATAGAGCTAAATGGCTATCTATTCTCTAATTTCTAAGTCCTTTGCCTTAGCATTTTCCTTTCTCATTTCAAGTTCTTTCTCTAAACTTTTGGGAATTAGAGAGATGATTTCAATAAATGCTTTATTGTATATGTTCAAATACTTAACTGTGGCTTCCTCCAAAGCCTTTTTATCTACATCATTATACTCATCATAGAATTCTATTATTGATTGCAAATTCCCATCCATAGTGACTACTTTGACTACATCATCAATGGATAGAGTAGGCTTCTCAACAAACTCTTCTGTCCGTTCTTCAATAGAGGGTTCACTGGATGTTTTTTTTTTCTTCTTCATTTTCTTTACTTTCTCATCTGATTCTATCTCTTCATCATCCTTTTGGCTTGTATAAGACCTTGTTGCCTTTTTCTTGGTTCTCTTTTCTCCTTTTCCGGATGTCTGAGCTTCCAATTTTGAGGCTTTTTGACTCTTGGAAGTGGCAGGTGTAGAGCTTTTGGATGATTTGGTCCAAGAGGGGGCTTGTACCAGGGCACCTTCTTTTTCTGTCTATTGCCTTCCTTTTTCTTCCCTTTCCATCTTCTCTCTGTTGGCATCAAGTGCCTCCTTTGATATCCCATGCCTCTTGGTAAATTCTTCTACTTCCCTCCTCATTTTTCTTTTCATTTCCAGTTGTCTTAGTTCCACATGGATCTTCACACTCAACTCTTCAAAGGTTCCAAACCTTTCTGCCTTAGGATCCTTGGGTTGACTAAGCATGTGTTGAACATGTAGCTCTACAATTTTCTCATCTATTTCATATCCCATTGGCATGATCTAGACTGTCCTTGGTTCTACTACCTCCATTAGGCATTGATCAGTTTCTACCATAAAGCATACTGTATCCTTATACTTTTCAACTAGAGATTGGGGAATTCTCTCTCTGACTTGCATCATACTATGAAAGTTCTTGAAATAGCCCCAGATTGCTGTATTCTGTGCCTTGGCATCACCAAGCCCATGTATATAATCTCTGATTTGAATGGCTACTGGTCTATCATTCTGCCATACCCAACCACTCGATCTGGGAAGCTCATTCATGAAGTAAAAGAACAAACATAATATCAACCCACCATACTTGAATGAATTCTTCTTGTCCTTTTTGATCTTTTGTAGGTTCTCCAACAGTTGGTTTAGAAGAAGTTCACAAAGATCATAGTCAACATTTTCTTTTAGCATCTGATAAGCTATGTAAATTGTAGTTCCAGATATTGAATTTTCCTTGCTGGAGTGATATATCTTGTAACCAATTATCATGGATGCAAATTTGATATCCGGATCAGTGATATCTTTAATTGTCATGGCTCTCTTGTCAAATTTTGATCTAGTTGCCTCACTCACTGTCTGATTCTTGACAGATTTGAGAGCAGGTATCCCATCAGATGAGTGCAATCTGGTAACCGCCCTAATGGCATCCTTGGTTATCTTGAATGGCTTCATCAACCATATAAAGTTATCATGCATTCTACTTAGAACATATCAAACCCATTCATCTTCTACAAAATAGGGGAAATGAATGCACTATGCAAAATGTTTATCTCGGTTAGCCTTATATTGAGGTTTGAGTTCAAAAGAGTCATCTATTAACTGATTGTGATAGATATCTATCAGCTTGGATTCTCCAAATTCTTCAATGTTTGCATGAATGTATGCCCTAATGTATTCAACATGCAAAACCCCATGCAGAATGCTGGAAAATGCACCTAAGGGATCCACTTCTAGAGATTTGTAGGGATGTTTATTAAATTTAGGTCGTGGCCTATCATAAATATTCACAACATTTAGAGTAGCCACTTAAAGATTCAGAGAGAGTTTGATCAAGAGAAGAAAATACCTTTTTACGCTTCTAGGTTTCATGGAATGAGCTGGATCGGATTGCTGGAAGATTTGACTTCTGTGGTTGGTCTTTGAGAGACTTGTGACAATTTGTTTGCAGAGCTCTTTTTCTTCTTCTTCTCGAATGCAAATGTACAAATGATGAACAAAAGAACCCTTTTATTTCTGTGCAAACCCTAATTTCATTTGCAATAAATGCATACCTTCAGTTATTCTAGTTGCTCTATTCTCTTTGTCCTAAGAGATTTTTCTGGATCACTAAGATGCCCTTTAAAGTTATTCTTGGTGGATATTAACAATCTATCTACCTTTCACAATCATTCCATTTATCTGTAGATCAAGATACCTCAAATTCAAATCATACTGGATCTAACTGTGAAAGTCCTATTCTTACTGGATGACTATTGAACCAGATCAATCTTGGAAGATTAATCTTTTCCAAAACTTCTTCCAGATCTTTCATATCTTTTACCATGGCTTATTTAGATATTTATTTGAGAACCTCTTTGATCCACAACCTTTCATGTGCCAATTTCAGGCACCTATTGACTGGCTAGGGGAAAAAGTTTTTCTTTTGTTACTCCCCCTGAGCCAGAGCTCATCTATTTAGTTTCTGGAAGGAATATCAGCACCAGATTCTCGTGCGGATCCATCTTCAACATTATCGGTACTCCTCTTCACCCAAATTTTGTTCATCTCCCTTTGAATTTCATCCACATTCATTTTTCCTTTTCCTTTGTCTTGGTTTTGAATATGATGTACCGGACCTTTATTGTTCTGATTCTTACTTCTGCAGAATTTGGCAATATGACCGGATCTATTGCAATTGTAGCAAACAACATTTCTTTGCATATTTGACTGATATCCTTTTGATCTACACTGATTAGCCATATGTCCCATTCTATTGCATGCAAAGCATGTTCCATTGAATGAATTGTTCATTTGCATATTTATACACTCATGAGATTTGTGACCATACCATTTGCAATTGAAACACTGTCCGGAGAAGGTTGAATTTGTCTGGATCATTCATCTTCTACATTGATTTGCTTTATGACCAAAGTTGTTGCACTATCCATTGAAAGATGGATATCTTTGAGAATTTAGTTGCCTTACCAGAGGTCTTCTAGGTCTGTTCCTTGGATTTCCTGATCCAGAGTTCTTCTGACCAGATCCTGAGCTTTCACCTTTCTCATACCCCAAGCCTTGTTTGTCATCTACTCTTTTCTGGCTTTGAAGAAGAACTTCAAGTTGAGTAGAGCTTATCTTGAATTTCTCTTTGTATTCATTTGCTATTGAAAGATCCCTTTTAAGAGTGTCAATCTGATTCTTAAGTTGTTCTTCATTATCTCTAGCTTCTTCAAGATCAGATTCTAGATGCCTGATTATTCTATTTGTTTTGTGGTAGTCTTCTGATTTCTCCTTGAGAGATTGTCTTAGATCATCTTTAGTTTTTCTTTTCTCTTCAATTTCTTGGGTGAATTTCATAACTCCTGATTCCATTTCATGTCTTACCATAATGACCTCTTTTGATAACTTTTCACATAACTTGGTTTTATCCTTCAGATCTTCATTTGAATCATTTGCTTCACCTTGACTTGCTAATTGCTGAAGAAGTTCCTTTCTCTTCTTCATAGAGATACTTAGTTTATCTTTTAGTTCATTTATGAAATCATCAGCCTGTTTGAGTCTTTCCTTCAAGTTGTTGACTTCGGAGTGAGATTGCTCAAGATCATCTAGGGCAGACTGAAGTTGTTCTCTCATACCATACATATCTATTGAGATTCCCAGATCTTCCTCAAGTTGTTAGGCTCTATTTGGAGGAACTTGGCTCTGATACCAATTGTTGATAACTAAGAGAGGAGGTGAATCAGTTATCTTAATTACTTCAACTCTTCTGATTTTCCTTAACAATTAATAGAGCATCAAATCATTCAGGCAAACATAATCATGAAATATAAATGACATCAATACACATGACATAATAATTTTGACGTGGAAAACCCTGTTAAGGGAAAAACCACGGGGTGATTAACCCAAGATTGTATTCTCTATTAAAAGAATAAGATAGTACAAAATGATACTTGCCAATTAGGGCTCACTGCCCGAGCACACTACTCACAAGAGGCTCACTGCCTATAAGAGACTCACTGTCTACAAAGTATAAGGTAACAAGATACTTGAACTGATAAAAAGCATCCACACATGCTGAGGTTCAGTTCCAGTTAGGCTTAATACACTAATCTATTGTACTTCATTCTTCCTCTTCTTAGGTACTGTTGTCCAGTCACATACCGAACCTGAATTACTACTTCCAAATAGTTCTCTACTTTTCTTCACACTACTCACTCTACACCACACACTCCTTCACATCTGAATCCATCTGGTATATATATCCGCACCAATGATTTCAACACCTTACTAGTCGGCATCTGGAGTAGTCAATATTTTCCCAAACTCTGATCTGTCGGCTGAATCCTTACTTATCAAGTGATGCATATCCAAGAGATGCTTATAGAAGTCATCAATCATCTCATCCAATCATGAATGATACCTTAAGAAACTTGATCACCTTAAATAACAGATCCAGATTAAGGTCTGATGCTCTGCCGGTTAGTTCTCCCTCTATCAGCTCTACCAAATAGGAACCCAACACTTAGGTGCTCATATCTCTTCACTCTTTCATCATCGGAGGCTCAATCTCTGGAATGTATTATTCAAGGTACACCTGACTTCCCCAAGTCCGCACTTTACTAAGATACTTCCTCTGAGAGATCCAGACCTGACTATCGGACCTTGCCACATGCTCTGTTCTTGCTTATCGGACCACAACACTCTTCAATCTAACTTCCAGTAGGCACACTATGTCCTGCGGATGGGTGGGAAGAACTTTGTTGCCATCAATGAAAACACTCATGAAGCTACACTGTATCTCTTGCCAACATATGATTGGTGAGATGTCTTTCTTCCTTGGACTTCAAATTTCTCATCTAGATGATGGTATCTTTATTTCTCAAGCTAAGTATGTCAAATCTAGTTGTTGAAGAAGTTTGGTATGGAGGATTCTAAACTAGTGAGTACTCCCATTGTCACTAGATGTCACTTGAGTAAGGATGATGAGTCTTCGTAGGTTGATCAGACTTCCTATAGATCTATGATTGGAGGATTGTTGTACTTAACTACTTCTAGATCTGATATTATGCATGCAATATGTGTGGTTGCTAGATATCAAGATAATCCCAAGAAAACAGATGAGAAGGCAATGAAAATAATATTTTTTAGGAATTAAGGTGTCTCAGCCTTTGCAAGTTCCTAATGTTGTATTTATTTATTCAGCACTATGTTGTAAGATCCCATGTTGAGTTGGCATAGTCGGCACCTTGTTGACATACAATAGGATAAATTTTGGTGACTTTGGTAGCCATGGTTTTCCCCTTGAATAATTAATGGGGGTTTGGGGGCAGCACCCCCAAGACAGGGTTAAGGGGCAGTGCCAGTGGTTAATTTTGCTAATTGACAAAATAAAAAATGACATTGTAAAGCCCTAATTTTTGGAAACTTCTAAAAGCTTATTATAAGTAGTTGGAGAGTGTGAAAGGTCATGGGATGTGAATGAGAATCAACAGTGTGTACTCCTAAAAGAACTTGCATTACAAGTGTGTTGTAATCATCTTTTTGATTTGATAATACATTGTGCAGGTTTTGGAGTGTGGGGTTTTTCACCTGAAAGGGTTTTGCCCACGTATATCTTGTGTTGTGAGTTTTGTTTGCATTTAAATGTTATTACCTTCCTATTAATGTGCATCTTAATCTGTAACTATAAAAGGTTAAAATTTGCATAAATCTTTCCTTCGTAGATCAATGTAGGAAGCATTTTCAGCGTACCTTTCTTCCTTTCAATATTCAAATACTTGAAAGGAACTTTCGATTATGGCCTAAGGTATCCAAGAGGTAATGACTTTGATCTGAGTGCCTTTACTGATGTCAATTGGGCTGGTTGTGTTGATGATAGAACAAGTACAAGTGGTGGTACTTTCTTTTTAGGAAGTAGGTTGGTTTCATGGTAGAGCAAGAAATAGGATTCAGTGTCATTATCAACTGCAGAGGTAGAGTATACTGCAATAGCATCCTACTGTACACAAGTGTTGTGGATGAAGCAAACCCTAAATGATATCAAGGTATTGTATGATGAGCCTATTCCTAATTTGTGTGACAATACAAGTGCTATCAATATTTCCAAGAAACTAGTGATGCATTCTAGAACCAAGCATATAGCAATCAGGTATCACTTTTTGAGAGAGAAGGTTGCAGATAAGGAAGTAAGATTGGAATATGTTCCAACAAAGAATTAGATTGTAGATATTTTTACAAAGGCTCTTGCAAAGGTCACCTTTGAGGATCTCTGACAAAGGTTAGGGGTAATTGCCCCTCCCTCTTCTTGCTAGATGCATAGTGGTGCATCTATTTAGGGGAAGTGGTTCATGTTATATCTTTCTCTTAGACTGATGGTGGCTACCTCTTAGGGGGAACATGTAGTGGTTACTAATGATAGGGGGAGTCTAGTTGTTGCAAGAAGAAGTCATGCCCTTAGAAAGAAGTTTCCCTTTGTCCTTGATGTCAAAGGGGGAGAATGTGTAGGTATGTGTTGCCATCAATGCCAAAGGGGAAGACTGTTGGCATTTGGTTGTCATTGATATCAAAACTATCATGGATGTGTGATGGTGTTCATGGTTGAATGTCATATCCTAAAGAAGATACATTAAGATGGGAATTAGAAGTTCATGGTTGGATGTCATGTCTTATCCAATGACAACAAAGAAAAGATATTAAGATGGGAATTAGAAGTTCATGGTTGGATGTCATTTCCTATCCAGCAGAGAAGATATAGTTCAGTTGGATGCCATGTTCTCACATTAAGATGAGAATTAGAAGCACTAAAATGAATGATGATACTTTAATCTATGCTGAGGATGAAAACTTATTACTGATGGCCTGTAGCATGTTGTTTGATCCTTCCTGTTGTTCTTAAGAATGTATGTGTTGTCACAAGAAGGTTTTGATCTCTAGAAAGTGATGAAGACTTCTACCACATAAAGCTACCTGGGAGACTAGTTGGTAAATTGCTCCACATTCCTCTGCATTTGTAGATATGATCATGCAGTTTAGAATCTAAGTTTATTATACTGTGAAGATGTCATATCTAAGAGATAAAGTTTGTATGCCCTTAGAAACTAAACTTATGAAACACAGAGTTCTGGCCTATGTTTTGGCAGAGGAAAATGAAAATGAAGACTTGTTAAAATGCTTTGCACTCTTTTGGATGTGAATATTTTCCAATAAAACTTTGTGAACATGTTCAGAGGGGCTCAATTCATACTTTTGTAATGTATCTAGGGATTTGGTGTACCACAAGTAATGGTTAATCTTCTATGTGTACAATTGTACTACATGCTACATGTGTTCTTACTTAAGGGTGACCTATTTCAAATAGTTGTGACTTGTGGATGTTATTCCTTGAAGAATGATGCTGTGAATGATGTTTAGGACCAAACTAAGCATGTTTTGGGATCCACAAGACATGTGTTTTCTCCTAGAGTAGCATGTAGTTCATGATAGGGCCTACCCTATGCATGTTTCATGTTGTGTGATCTATAGCCAACTTGCAAAATGTAATATTCTTATTGTATTAGATGACTTGTAATGAAATCAATGTAATGACATGTATATATTGTAAACCTAGTTGGTCTAGGTGTGGTATGATTGAGAAGATGAATATATGAGAGTGCGAAGAATAGAATATGAATATCACATGCATTGTGATGTGCAACTAAAGGATAAAGAGTAGAAGAGTTAGAGGCTATCTTGATTCATCTTGAAGATACTTTTGGGATAGGAGGGAAGTAAAGAGTGTGCCTAATTGATCCAATCATTAGAAGCAAAATTGTAATCATCAAAGGTGTGAGATTTAATGTCAGTTTTTAGGCAGTAGGACTATTATAATGTAACCATTTCTAAGTTTGTTCTTAGATCAGGGAGTAGTTTCTTCCTTGGGTTGTAGGCCTAAAACAAAGTCTATAGGGAGTTGTGTCTTCCTTGGGAGTGGCCTTAAGGAAAATTTTTTAGGGAGTAGTAGATTCCTTGGGTTGTAGCCCTAAAACAAAGTCAACAAGGAGTAGTAGCTTCATTGGGTTGTAGCTCTAAAATAAAGTTATTATTTTGAGCTTAATATATTGTGAGTTGATCCTCACCATGATTTTTCCCTTCTTGGGTTTTCCATGTATATCTGGTGTTATGTGTTGATGTGCATTGTGTTGATCTTTCATGTTTATGTTAATGTTGTAATGCTTAAGTTTTAATCTGCTCTGGAGGATTTGAAGTTTGGTTAGATATTGATTCACCCCCTCTCAATATCCTAGTGTGTTCAATAGAAATGAAACCTCCCCTAGCATTTACCCACCCACCCTGATGTGTTGGTGTAGTCAGTTTGGCCCCGTGACCTATGGAATACAAAATTTCACTCCTAACACCTTTCGACTTTGCTGGTAGCTTGCAATCCATAATGACTGAGATACTTGATGCATGAAACAAGACCTCCCCTAGCATTTACCCACCCACCTCGATGTGTTGGTGCAATCGGTTTGGCCCCATGACCTATGGAATGCAAAATTTCAGTCCTAACACCTTTTAACTTTTCTTGTAGCTTGCAGTCCAGAATGATTGAGACACTTGGTGCATGAAAATAGACCTCCCCTAGCATTTACCCACCCACCCAAATGCATTAGCATAGTCGGTTCGGCCCCACAAGCTATGGAATGGAAAATTTCACTCCTAGAACCTTTCAATTTTACTGGTAGCTTATAGCTGGGAATGATTGAACACTTGGTGCACAAAACAAGATCAACCCTAGGATTTATCCACCCACCCCGATGTGTTGGCACAATCATTTTAGCCCCATGAACTGAGGAATACAAAATCTCACTCCTAGCACATTCCACTACATGAAACTGATTTGATTTTGGCATGGTCAAATGGATTGGAGTTGACCAAAAATGAGAAAGGTTATTATGTATGGACCCCATGTGTACATGTAGGTGCAAACGAAACAATCCCAGCTACCACAAATTTTAAGAATTGCTCCATCAAAGTTTGGCAATTTTTTTCTTAAGTGACTTTGTCAATAGCCTGCAGTTGGGAATGACTATGACACTTGGTACACAATATGAGACCTCCCCTAGAATTTACCTACCCACCACGATGCGTTGGCATAGTTAGTTTGACCCCATGAGCTGTGGAATGCAAAATCTAACTCCTAACACCTTTCCACTACATGAAACTGATTTGATTCTGGCATGGTAAAATGGATTGGAGTTGACCAAAACTGAGAGAGGTTATTGTGGATAGAGCCCACATGCACCTATAGGTCAAAATAGAACAATCCCAGCTACCACAAATTTAAAGAGTTTCTACGTCAAAGTTTGGTAGTTTTTTGCTCTTAGGGATCTTAACTAACTTTGTTGGTAGCCTGCTACCCCGAACGACTGCGATGCTTGGTCCATGAAAAAAGACCTCCCCTAGCATTTACCTACCCACTCCAATGTGTTGGTGTAGTCAGTTTGGCCTCATGAGCTATGGAATACAAAATCTCACTCCTAGCACCTTTCCACTACATGAAACTAAAGCATTTTGTAATAATGCATTTGATTTCAGTATGGTCAAATAGATTGGAGTTGACCAAAACTGAGAGGTTATTTTGGATAGACCCCATGTGCACCTATAGGTACAAATAAAACATTCCCAATTGCCACAAATTCTGGGAATTGCTCTGTCAAAGATTGGTAGTTTTTTGCTCTTAGGGATCTTAAGTGACTTTGTTGATAGCCTGCTACCTCGAATGACTGCGACACTTGGCACATGAAACGAGACCTCCCCTAGCATTTACCCACCCAAATCAATGCATTGACACTATTGGTTCAGCCCCACAAGCTATGGAATGCAAAATCTCACTCCTAGTTCATTTTCACTACATGAAACTAGAGCATTTTTCAAACAATGTGTTCCTTGTCACCATAGGCAAATGAAATTGATTTAAAAAAAAAATGAGGTAGTTTTTTGTAGGTGGATCTGCATCCACCTATACATGCAAAGAAGATGTTCCTAGGTGTCACAGTTTGATGGAACAACTGGTCCAAAGTTTGACATCTTTTATGTCTTAGGGCTCTTAAGAGATTGTCTCTATCCAATGTAGTCGAGAATGAGCAGGAGGCTTTAGCACTAAAAACACATCTCCACTAGTGTTTACCCACCCACCCAAACATGTTGGCATCATCCGTTTGGCCCCAAGAGATCCCAAATATAAAAATTTAGTCCTAATACCTTTCTAGTAGATGAAAATGCAGCACTATAAAGGTGTTCTCACTTGATCCAATGTCTTGTAGGGAATCAATTAAGGCTACCCTTACCACTACTATCAATTGTTAGCACCAAATGTGAAGAAACAAATGAGGGTTTGTCATTAAAACTCATAGTAACATCATTAAAACTCATTATGAAATAGTAACTAAAGGACATATCATCATGAAATAATCATGAAAACCTACCTTACTTTCCTTCCAAAGGCAGCTTCATAAGGATTATGCCTACCTCCATCATACTCAAATCTTGCATGCAAATGCAATTGCATTATTTGCCTAAAATGAGTACACTAATGAACTAGAGCTAAAATGAAACAAAGCTAATCAACCAAGACCAAGGAGCACATATAAGAAGGCAAGATATGTGTCAAATATATAGAAGGTGAAATGAGGATAGAAAAGAAACATAACATACCTTTCTATCATTCCACTGATTCAATCTAATGAACCATCTAGGTCTGCTCTACTCTTTATTGTTTTGAGTAATGCCTCATGGTCAAACTTATGAACCTTTGACAAGGTCCTATTCAATGGTCTTACCCCATAGTTGATTAAATGAATGTTTGATGCCACAACAAGGTTAGAATAATGAAGAATCTTCCCATGTGTGTCAAAATCATCGAACAACCACACATCAGACTTTATCATTAGGTACCTTCTAAGCCATGTTCCAGTAACAACTACTGATCCTATAGGATACTTGATGTTTTCTCCATCTATAACAGGGGCATCTAATTTATTTTTTGCCTCAACACAATGACACAAATAATAATTTGTTCCTTCTTCATTGTCTTTAACTGCAGTAACTACATAAACATGTCCTATATTGATATGTGCATTCAATTCGATGAATACAATCAACAATACAAAAAAAAATACAAACTAAGATGGAATATTGAATTTTATTAAATTTGAATGCTGATAACACCTGGTTGAACTAGATCTAAAACATGATCAAATTCAATCAATGATTCAATCTGTGTGAGTTGTAGTGTTGTTGGGAGTTGATACATGTCAATCTGGCTTAGGCTTCTTGTACACCATTCATCAACCCAGTCCTTTGACTCACAATCATACCAAGCTTGATTTGTACCTGAAGAACAAAAGCATACCATTCACCATGTATGAATACTCCATGAACTTGCATTAGAACTTCTAAAAGAGTGTAACTCACTCGATCTTGTCAATGTATGACAATCCTCATATTTTGTAATGTTAGTATCATCAACCAACCAAAAATATCTATGAACTATAGACTTACCTTCATTACCTAGACCCATTGTAGTGTTACACCATTCGACAATAGATTTCACATCTATCAAATTTACATTATGCTCCCCCTTTCCATGCCTGGCCTCACAAAAATTCCACATATGTTGAACACCATTCATCCTATGCATCCTGCTCAACCAATAGAACATCCACAAGTTCTTAAATTGTGATGCACAATTATCTGACCATATGATTTGTTGATCAAATGATATGCTCCTTCTAGCCAAATCACAGTAGAACATCTGAAAGCAACCTTGCATGAATGCTGTAGAATGTGTACGATCATCACTGATATAAAAATGATACTGCCTCGAGATCTTCATGTCATCCTCTGTATTGTCATCTGCATGAATGAACGCTATATGCACAAATATAGCAACCTACATAGAGTTGTAATACAATGATTTCACCTCATTTTGTAGCTGTAGTGCGTAGTTATCTACAAAGTCAACAACTGATATCATGGTACCTAGTGGAAACATGTCCTTGCATAACTTGGATTGTAAGTCCAACCATCGAGCTCTATGGGTATGCCTTGCACACTCGTAAACTATATTTTCTTAGAAAATAGAGATAAACTAATACACTAGAATCTTTTCAATGACCAATTCACACCTTTTTTTTCTTTACCATCTTTTAGACTATATGCCACTATCTTATATTTGCCAAAACTCACTAGTTCATTCCCAATTGCATGTGTGTTCTCCATATGTTCACAAATAGACAAATGTTACAACCCACCACAATGGTCACATGTGCCATCCAAGCATAAGTTCTTGTAAAATAATTGACCATCCACTCTTTGACATAAGATGCTCGATATGAAATCTCTTGAAGATCTAGTTGGACACTTTATATTACACTCCTGCACAACATCGTTAGTATGCAAATCTACACATATACATCTATAAACATCATAATGATTAAAAACCTAAATATGTAATATACAACAACAAGTTGTGCATGTGTGATTTGTTTCGACATAAAAAGGATTTGCCATATCAAAATACCTTTGACTAATTTTGATTTGAGGATACATCTCTTGAAATTTCTTGAAAATTGTGTTTGAGTCACATCCAAAAAATGCTTTGGATGTGGCTCACAGTTTCAACAACCAATTCTTCAATGAGGGATCTCAAGACTTCAACAACAACTTTATCTTTCCATGGGATTCCCTCAAAGAATGCCCACAATTCATTGGTATTTGGATCCTCAACTCTTTCACACCTTCCAATGGCTCTCATTAGAGTTTTTATACTTATTTTCAATGTTTCACTTGTCTTTCTAATGAGGTGAGATTTCTTTGTTTGATGGCTTACTATTGTCAATATAATGACATGTCATGTGACATTACTATCCTTGGTATGTGAGGTGGAACCCACACTCTGATATTCACTCATTAGATTCTTTAGAACTGATTTTTCACTTGAAGCATCGAATGTTCTTAGGCCAAGAAACTACATAATGGGCTTGAATTTTAGATTTCTCATCAATTCAACAAATAGTTGACATCTTTTGGTTTCATTTAAGTTCTCAAAGAATGATTTCCATATTTGGCATATCTTTGTCAAGTATGCTTGGGAATCTCATCCCACATGGACTTTAAAACATTCTCATCGATATCAATTAGAAACTTAGACTTTCTATGCAAAAATTCTAGGAGGTGTTTTCAATGGTAAAGTTGACTCAGTATTAGGAATTTCTTCAATATTTACTTGATATGGGGTAGATGGCATACCTTCAATTAGAGATGGAAAAGATTGAAAACTTTGAAGTTGAGATGGAGAATATGGTGTACCTTCAACTTGACATGTGAGTGATGGCATGACTCCAACTTGATAAGAGAATGAAGATGTACCTTCAATTTGACCCGTGAAAGATGGAGTGCCTCCAATTTGAGAAGAGAATGATGGTGTACCTTCAACTTGACCTGTGAAAGATGGAGTGCCTCCAACTTCGAGATTCAATTTCTTTGTTGAATGGAGGTTTTGTATCCATTACCTTTGTGTTGTCAATTCCATCTCTCTCTTAACTTGATTAGATAATTCTTGTTTTTCTTGAATTGGCAATGGTGGCATGCCTTCTTCTATGGTTGACAATTTCCTACTTTTACGAATTTGCCTCATTCTTTCTCTTTTCTTTTCATTCTCAACTTCACGCTCTTCTGGAGTTAGAGTCTTTGCTCATTTCCTCAACATGATGATGATTTCTATATGCATCATGAATAAGACATAGATAAATTAGTCCATCTTGGTACAATAGAGTAAAGTAATCTCATACACAAATCTCAAAATATAATCATATAATTAAAGTGAATAAATTATTATAAATATGAAAATTTATAGTTTCCTAGGGTGGTCCAACCTGAAACACAAAGATTGCACACATGTCATATACTAGCAGTCTTTTACAAATCAAGATTAATCTAGGATAACATTCAAATTAAAAGGCAAGATGACATATATCATACAATTCTTGTACTTCATGGAGTAACTAACATTCATCGTTCAGATCATATTTAAGAACGTATCATAGAAATGTGAGGGAACTATTCCAACACTTACAATGTATTTTAGCTCTCTCTCTCTCTCTCTATAGAAATCAACTTTTCCATACTAAGTTTTTAGTATTACATCAATGGCCAAGATATGGTCACCATTTACAAATGGTGGTAGGTACAATCTCTAGGTTAATTTCACATTTTCTTAACATATCTTCTCAAACATTTTTCTTGATCTTGTCTTAGGTTCTCTTTTAGTACTTTCTTCCTCTATTTTCAACTTCTTGCCAGCATACTTCCACTTTTTGGTCAAAAAGTGGACTCAACTTCTTTGTCAAAATGATAATCCTCACTTCCCTCATGAATGTCCTATAAAATGAGATTTCATGCTTTAACATAATCATAAAGTGAAGTAAATGAATACATAAAGAACATACCTTAGATTTCGAGATTTGAGTTGCCCAATCCTCAAAATTTTGGCTTCAAAATCCTCAAAAAATTGATCTTTTGGCAAGTTCCTTCGTATTCAATGTTGAATTCTATATAAATCTAATAGGATTAGTGAAAATTAATAAAAAATAAACATATATGATCAAATTCAATCTAAGTACATGGAAATTAGCATTGAAAGAATATGAAACATGAAACTATTAGTTTAAATAATCAAATTTTGTCTAAAAACATCTAATTTACTTCTTCTACATTGAAAAACCAAAAAAAGGTGGTGGATTAAGAAAATAATAATTATCAAAATGTCAACACCATAAAAAAGCATTTTCTTGTCCGATTGTGCATGAAAAGTAGGGAAAAATAAGCATGTGGTTCTGGATCACGAATCCCACATGTTTTTTGTCAATTTTTTTGGTTCACCAAAGTGTACTTATGTTATAATGTGAGCTTGTTTTGTCAAGCATGGAAAGTTTAAGTGCTTTCATGCATGGAAAGTCTTAAGTATTGTCATGCATGGAAAGTTATAAGTGTTTTAAGTGCATGGAAAGTGGGGAGGAAGGTAGAGGGGAGAGAGAGAGAGAGAGAGAGAGAGAGTTCTTTTGACATGCAACCCTAAACCCTAAACTTGAGCAACCCTAAAGCTCTCCTAAACCCTAAATAATGCTCCTAAAGCCTAAACTCAAGCAACCCTAAACCTCTAAACCATAAATAATGCCCCTAAACCCTAACCCATAAAACCTAAACCCAACCAACCCTAAACCTCTATCTCTCTATCTCTATCATCCCTCTACCTCTCAATCTCTCTCCCTATGTCTCTGGCCATGTCCCTCACTCTATATCTCCTCTATATCTCCCTATCAATCCACTCTCTCTAAACCGTAAACCATATACCTCTAAACCTTAACCCCTAACCCCTAAACATTAATCCTTAACCTCTAAACCATAAACCTGAGAAACCCTAAACCCCTAAACCCTAAACCCTAAACCTCTATCTCCCTAGATCTCTCCCCTATCTCCCTATCTATATCATCCCTCTACCTCTGAATCTCTCTCCCTATGTCTTTGTCCATGTCCCTCACTCTCTATCTCCCTATCTCTCCCCTTAGTCTCCTCTATATCTCCCTATCAGTCCTTTCTCTCCATCAGTTCTCTCTCTCCCTCTCTAAAACCTAAACCCTAATCCTCTAAACCTTGACCCCTAACCCCTAAACCATAAACCCTACATAATGTCCATAAACCCTAACCCCTAACCATAAACCTGAGCAACCCTAAACCTCTAAACCCCAAACCCCTAAACACTAAACCCAAACAACCATTAACCTCTATCTCTCTATTTGTCCCCTATCTCCCTTTCCCTATCATCCCTCTACCTCTCAATCTCTCTCCTTATGTCTCTGGACATGTCCCTCACTCTCTATCTCCCTATGTCTCTCCCTCTGTCTCCTTTATCTCTCCCAATCTCTATCAGTCCCCTCTCTCTATCTCCCTCTAAACCCTAAACTAGAGCAACCCTAAACCCTAACCTCTAAACCCTAAACCCTAAACCCTAAACCTGAGAAATCCTAAACCCCTAACCCCTAACCCCTAACCCCTAAATCCTAAACCCTAAACTCATAAACTCTAAATAATGCCCCTAAACCCTGACCACTAACCCCTAGACCCTAAATGTCTCTCTCTCTCTCTCTCCAAACCCTTAAACCATAAATAATGCCCATAACCCCTAACCCCTATCTATCGCTCACTCTATATCTCCCTATCTCTCCCCTCTATCTCCTCTATCTCTCCCTATCTATCTCCTCTCTCTACCTATCTATCTCTCCCTATCTCCCCATCTCTTGCCTCTCTCTCTCCCTATCATTCCTCTATCTCTCTATATCTCCACTTTATCTCTCCCTCTCCCTTATCAACAAAGGAAATGGAAACAAGAAAACTAGGAGGTGGAGAGGGGAGGGAAGTAGAGAGTGAGAGAGTGGGTAAGAGGTAGAGAGGGGAGGGAAGTAGAGATTGAGAGAGAGGGTAGGAGGTAGAGAGGGGAGGGAAGTAAATAGTGAGAGAGAGGGTAGGAGGTAGAGAGGGGAGGGAAGTAAATAGTGAGAGAGAGGGTAGGAGGTAGAGAGGGGAGGGAAGTAGATAGTGAGAGAGAAGGTAGGAGGTAGAGAGGGGAGGGAATAAGAGAGTGAGAGAGAGGGTAAGAGATAGAGAGGGAAGGGAAGTAGAGAGTGAGAGAGGGTAGGAGGTAGAGAGGGGAGGGAAGTAGAGAGTGAGAGAGAGGGTAGGAGGTAGAGAGGGTAGGAGGTAGAGAGGGGAGGGAAGTAGAGAGTGAGAGAGGGTAGGAGGAAGAGAGGGGAGGGAAGTAGATAGTGAGAGAGAAGGTAGGAGGTAGAGAGGGGAGGGAATAAGAGAGTGAGAGAGAGGGTAAGAGATAGAGAGGGAAGGGAAGTAGAGAGTGAGAGAGGGTAGGAGGTAGAGAGGGGAGGGAAGTAGAGAGTGAGAGAGAGAGAGAGAGGAGGGAAGTAGAGGTGAGAAAGAGAGAGGAGGGGAGGGAGTGAGATGTTTTATTTCAGCATAATGCAAGTGTGTTATAATGCGCTCACGCATTGGGCTTCCAAACCAAAGGCTTAGACTATGCTTGCCTTGGGCTTCCAACCCAAAGGCTTGGACTATGTTTTGGATATCCAAAGACATGTTTTTCCAAATGATAACAAAAATTACATAATCTGGAGCGTGCTCTCCATAAGGTTTACACGTGTTCCAATGTCAAGTCGAAAAAATACCACCATAATCTTAAGCTCTCTCTTAGCTTTCTAACCATATAATTTTTTTCACGTTTTGAGTTGTTAAGGATTTGATCTTTAATTTCTTTTGTTAGTATATCTATTTTTTTGTCAAAAACTAGTGTGGTATTTTTTACTTTTTTTTAAACATTCATCAAAATTTCAAATAGATTACATTATTAGAAACTAGACTCCATTCTACACGTATTTAAATAAATTGGATTTTTGATTAGTTTTCAAAAAAATTAGGGGGAGCACACTCAATTTTCTATTTTTTAGGATGTGTCCACTTTGAAAATTAGTAAAAAATCAATTATTCAAGAAAAAATTATTAGAAAAATCAAAGGATAAACTACATGGTGTTAGCTAATTTCTAACCAAAGTGAGTTTTGAAATACTAACAAAAAGTTAACATTTTAGGGGGAGCACACCAGATGCTATGTTATGCTTTTTTGAAAAAATAAGGACCAATTTGTGTGCTCCTCCTTTTTGAATGCCTTAATCTCAACCCTTTTTGAAAAAAAATAGTAGTTTAGAAACTAGATTCGGAGCAATACGACTCTTGTTTTTGTTGTATCTTCAAAATTTGAGTGTAACTATATTCAATTTCTTATCCAATATCAGTCTTTCCTAATTTTAGAAAAAAAGTGGCATCTTAAGACCCCCTTTTGGTCCACTATCTTTGTGCACTTACCTGTTTTACAACTCTCACCTTATCAGTTCCCTTGTAACTATTTTGGAGTATTTCCCATGCCTCTTTTGCATAGCTAGCTACTGCTATTTTAGGGAAAATAACCTCTATCAAGACTGACTCAATCAAACTAAGGTTTTTTGCATCATTTTTCCTTGTCTCCTTCAACTAATTCTTTTGAGCATTGCCAATGTTGCATATGCATTTGGGTCAATCACATATGTGAACCCGTTTACTACTAATTCCCACAAATCATTTGCAACTAAAATGGTCTTCATTTTCTTTACCTAGATGTCATAATTTTTACCATCAAACATATGTGGCTGCTACCAACTCCTATTATCTCCTCCATTCATTTTTCAAAATGGGGAAGACTGCTAATACCCATAAAACTAGAGTTTTGCTCACTACCTAGAAAGCTAGGGCTTTACCACTAATTGCCGAGAAAACTTAGGGCTTTGATACCAATCTATTAGAAAAAGTTTCAATTAAATTGAGAGAAGAAGAACAAATGAGAGAATAAAACACAAGTACAAAGAGGGTAAGTGCACAAAGATGAGGGACCAAAATGGCGTCTTAAGTTGCCACTTTTTTTTTGAAATCAGGAAACATTGATGTTGGATGAGAAATTGAAGATAGCTACACTCAAAATTTGAAGATGGAATGAAAACAAGAGTTATAGTGCTCCAAGTCTAGTTTCTAAACTACTAATTTTTTCCAAAAATGGTTGAGATTAAGGGGTTAAAAAAGGGGGAGCACACAAATTGGTCTTGTTTTTCTAAAAAAAACATAACATAGCATTTGGTGTGCTCCCCCTAAAATGTTAACTTTTTTTTTTAATATTTCAATAATCACTCCAGTGAGAAATTAGGTAACGCCATGTAGTTTATCCCTGATTTTTCTGATAAATTTTTAATGAATAATTGATTTTTTTTTTGAATTCATGTAGAATGGAGAATAGTTTCTAAAAATATAACTTATTTCAATTTTTTATGAATGGTTAAAAAAAATTCAAAAATACTAGAGACTAGTTTTTGACAAAAACTGGACACACTAACAAAAGAAATTCAAGATGAAACACTAAATGTACTCAAAATGTGAAAAAATATATATGGTTAGATAGCTAACCGAGAGATTTAGATTATGGTGGTATTTTTTTGAGTTTTCATTGAAAAAAGTGCCATCCTGGTGGGGAGCACGCTCCAGATTATCTCCAGATTTCGCTAAAAACTGATAAAAACACGTCAAACAAAGCTAAGCATAATTGGCAATACACATGCCAATTGCATTTGCTTGAAAGTTTCTAAAGCCTTTTCAACAAATCTATTTTTTGCATATCTTGCAATCATTGCATTCCATTATAGAACATCTATTTGAGGTGTTACGTCTTACAATTGACATGCCTTGTCTATGCTTCCACACTTTACATACATGTCTACAAGGGTAGCTACACTTCCTATTGTCTATCTCTCTATTTATCTCCCCTCTCTACGTCCTACCCTTTCTCTGAGTCTTTGCTTCCCTCCCCTCTCTACCTCCCACCTTCTCTCTCACTCTCTTCTTCCCTCCCCTATCTATCTTCTACTGTCTCTCGCACTCTCTACTTCCCTCTCCTATCTACCTCCTACCCTCTTTCTGAGTCTTTACTTCCCTTGCCTCTCTACCTCCTACCTTCTCTCTCACTCTCTTCTCCCCCTCCCTCTCTACCTCTTACCCTCTCTCTCAATTTCTACTTCCCTCCCCTGTTTACCTAGTGATACAGAGAGAGAGATAGAGAGTCCTAGTTTTCTTATTTTGGAGACAGAGAGGGTGGGTCAGGTTTATGAGTTTAGGGTTGCTTAAGTTTAGGGTTTAGGGGTTTAGGGCTGCTCAAGTTCAAGGTTTAGGGTTTTGGGTTAGGGTTTAGGAGAATTATTTAGGGTTTAGGGGTTTACAGTTGCTTAGGTTTATGGTTTAGGGGTTAGGGATTAGGTGTTAGGGATTTAGGGTTGCTCATGTTTAGGGTTGTGAGGGGATTGATAGATATTGGGAGAGATCTAGGGAGATAAAGGTTTAGAGTTGCTTCCAGGTTTTATGGTTTAGAGGTTTGGGGTTTAGGGTTGCTCAGTTTTAGGGTTTAGGGGTTAGGGGTTAAGGTTTAGTGGCATTATTTAGTGTAACTTAAGGTTTATGTTTTAGGGGTTAGGGGTTGAGGTTTAGAGGTTTAGGCTAGGGTTTAGAGAGAGAGGACCAATAGGGAGATATAAAGGAGACCAAGGGGAGACATAGGGAGATAGAGGGTGAGGGACATGACTAGAGACATAGGCAAAGAGATTGAGAGATATAGGGATGATAGAGACAAGGAGATAGGGTTTAGGGTTGATCAGATTTAGGGTTGATCAGGCTAGGGTTTAGGGGTTAGGAGTTTAGAGAGGGAGAGATATGGAGATAGAGGGTGAGGGACATGACTAGAGACATAGCCATAGAGATTGAGAGGTAGAGAGATGATAGAGACAAGGAGATAGGGGTTTAGGGTTGATCGGGTTTAGAGTTTAGGGGTTAGTAGTTTAGAGAGGGAGAGATAGCAAGATAGAGGGTGATGGACATGGACAAAGACAGGCAAAGAGATTGAGGGGTAGAGGGATGATAGAGACAAGGAGATAAGGCTTTGGGGTTGATCAAGTTTAGGGTTGATCAGGTTTAGGGTTTATGGTTGGTATATATGATGTATAGAATGGTGTAAATGACTAACATATTGGTGCTTATGATGTTCTGATTGCTCCCATGGCTGGCATAGGGTGGAATGACACCTGTGACTGGCTAGGTATAGAACGAGGTTTGTGATTGATAGGTAGGTGCTACTAAGGAGCATATTGGCACATACTATATACAAAATGGTGCAAATGACTAAGAGATTGGCACTATGATCTTCTAATGGCTCCTAGTGAGGTATTTGTTTGATTTTGATTATTTTTGGGATCATTTGAGATGGAGCTTAGATTGATTTGGGATGGAGTTGGGATGAAATGGATTGGTTTAGGGATGATGAGAGGTGAAAAGGACTAGATTAGGAATGATTTGGGAATGATTAGAATGGTTTTAGGGATGGTCTAAAGTGGTTTAGTGCTGATTAGGGAATGATTAGAATGATTTAGGAATAGTTTAGGGATGGTATTTGAGATGAAATCTAGGTTGATTGGAAAATGATTAGGGATGAAGTTAAATTGATTTGGATGTGATTTGGGATGGTGTGAAGTGGTTTAGGGCTGATTAGAAGTGGTTTAGGGATGATTAGAGATGAAATTGAATGGATTAGGGATGATTTGGGATTGATTAGGAATGAATTTGGTTGGAATGAAAGTTTAATGTTTTCATGTTTTCACATTATAGAGATTGGGAGAGATAGGGAGATAGAGGTTTAGGGTTGCTTCCAGGTTTTATGGTTTAGGGGTTAGGGGTTTAGGGTTTCTCATTTTTATGGTTTAGGGGTTAGGGGTAAGGGTTCAGGGGCATTATTTATGGTTTAGGGTTTATGGTTTAGGGGTTAGGGGTTAAGGTTTAGGTTTATGGTTTAGGTAGAGAGGTGAATAGGGAGATACAGAGGAGACTGAGCCTGGGAGTGATATCTATGTCTCCTTTATCCCTCTCTCTAACTATACCTACCTCTCTCTCTCTCTCTCTCTCCCTATCTCTCTATCTTTCTAGATCTCTTTTGATCCCCTCTCTCTAACTCTACCTTTCTATCTCTCTCTCCCTCACTATTTGAGGTTTACATGAGTTTAGGGTTTCTCAAGTAAATATGGTTTAGCTTTTAGGGTAAGGGTTTAGGGGAATTATTTTGGATTTAGGGGTTTAGGGATGCTCAAGTTTAGGGTTTAGGGTCTAGGGGTTAGGGTTTATGGGTTTACGGGTTAGGGGTTTAGGGTTTCTTGAGTTTAGGGGTTAAGGTTTAGGGTTTAGAGAGAGATAGAGTGAGGGGACCAATAGAGATTGGGAGATATAGGGAGATAGAGATTTAGGGTTGCTTCTAGGTTTTATGGTTTAGGGACCTTAGGGGTTTTGGGGTTTAGGGTTGCTCATTTTTAGAGATTAGGGGTTAGGGGTTAGGATTTAGGGACATTATTTAGGGTTTAGGGTTTACAGTTTAGGGGTTAGGGGTTAAGGTTTAGAGGTTTAGGTTTATGGTTTAGGTAGAGAGGTGAATAGGGAGATATAGAGGAGACCGAGCCTAAGAGAGATATCTTTGTCTCCTCTATTCCTCTCTCTAACTATACATACCTTTTGCTTCCAGGTTTTATGGTTTAGGGACCTTAGGGGTTTAGGGGTTTAGGGGTTTAGGGTTTAGGGTTAGGGGTTTAGGGTTTAGGGTTTATGGTTTAGAGGTTTAGGTTTATGGTTTAGGTAGAGGGGAGAATAGGGATCCCTTAATCTATCCCTCGCTACCTCTCTCTCCTCCTCTTTATCTCTCTCCCCATCCTTCTAGCTCTTGAAATCTCTCTCCCTATGTCTCTAGACCTCTCTTGATCTCTTTCCCTATCAATCTATCTATCCTCATAACCCCATCTCTTAATATACCCCTTTCTATCTCTCTATGTATTTCCCTATCTATCTCTCCCTTGCTAGATCTATCTCCCTATATCCCCCCTCTCTATATATATGTATCTCTATCTTTCTCCCTCTATAGATCCCTTTCTCTATCTTGATTCCCATCTCCCCCTTTCCCCATCTCTATCTCCATCTATCCTCTCTATCTCCATGTCCCTCTCTATCTCTCCATGTCTCCTAATCCCTCTTTATATATAGGATAGAGAAATGAAGAGAGAGAGAGAGACTCTCATGTAGATACAAGGTTACCTTTATGTTATCATGCTTCCCATAACGTGACCCCACATGCCTGTTATTCCTCCTTTTCACGAGTATATCAAACAAAAAAATGCTTTTCATGTTGGTTGACTAATTGAGAATAATTTTAATATGAATACGCTACCTTTTTTATTTTTTCAATGTAGAAGAAGTGATTTTTCATGTTTTTAGAGAAAATTTGATTATTTAAACTGAAAGTTTCATGTTTCATGTGTGATTTTGTTTCAAAGCTAATTACCATTGATAAATAGATTGAATTTAATGATATATGTTTATTTTTTACATAAATTTTACTAATCCTATTCTAGAATTATATAGAATTCATAATCAAACTTGAGAAAAACAAGAATTTGAGGATTTTGAAGCCATCTTTTGGAGAATTGGTCAACTGCAATGTCAAATTCTAAGTTATGTTCAATTTTAATTCACATATATATATGTTCTTATGTTCTTTATGTCTTTAAATGTCTTTATGTTTTATATGTTCTTTATGTTCTTCTTGACCTATATGTGTCTAGGTATATCAGTTATTTCAGTCAAAGAGACTCCAAATTCCTCATGTTTCCACCTTGTTTCGGCCCTTCATGCCTTTATTTCACTTATTTTCAGCTATACAAGATAAAAACATTATCAAATACTTCATAAAAAAATTTTAGTGAACAATTGTTTGTCATACTCATATTCGAGTGTATACATGGAGCCAAAATTGATTTTGGAAGACTCTTAATTTTATCCCTAGGATGACATAAGATGATACAAAGGGAGTTACAAGGAGATAAAACACTAAAAAGGAGGTTTTCATGAGTGTAGGACAGTCATGTAAGTCTATATAATAGTCCACTATCATAGTCTATATATAACCCTGCTGCCATGTATGATCCTCCTTGCATTTGAAGGTCATTTTACAATGCTATGAAAGTTATAATTTATTACAAAGTGCTCCTTCTTATTGCATCTATGTACAATGAAATTCATATATTTATAAACTGTTTACAATGAATGTGTAAAGAGTTCTCTTCCTACAACTATGCACATGCTATAGCTGAGATAAGAGTTTGTGCACATTACAATAATGAAAACCATCACTGTTATGCTACAACATGCTACAAGTCATCTATGTTACATGCTACAACATTTATGTTACTATGGAACACAAATGTGCATGCTTACAACACCTAAAACATGTCATCACTAGATCTTACATTATCTATTTTCCTTGTCCTTTCTTGACCTCCAAGTGGCCATACTTCTCATACTCACCCATAGTGAGTGAAACATACTACTTGCTTGCTCTACAATGAAAAACTTGAACACAACTCAATCCATAGGAAAAACTTGGAGTGCTAATCAAATGCCCCTACAAATGAAAGCAACTCACACTTATCTCCTTTTCAAATCAAGTAAATACTCTATCCAAATATCATTACATACTAACATTATTGAATGTTGATGTAGAGTAATGTGAGAGTTGTTCTCTCTTTGAATTTGATGTTTTAGTGTGCTTCTTTTTCCTTTGTGGTTGCTTACTTTTGTGTTTGTCATTTGGGTGAATCTCTAGATGAAGCTCCCAACACTTGTCATAACAATATCCTCCAACCTTGAAATAAGACCAATAGTTGTTCACCAACTAGAACCAACTAAACCACTTTTTAAGTCACAAGGATCCCCTCTTAGCAACCAATCTACCCAAGCCCTCAAATCCTAGTAGCCCTACTTAAGGGGTTTTTCTAACTTATTTTTGCCATAAGGTTTCAAACCCAAACTTCAATGAATGTTTAGAATACCCATTACCAAGTTGCATAGCATATATTGAACTTAGTATAGACTTCTTTGGACAATATGCCTCAAAAATGACCTTATTCATTGTCCTAAAAGGGTTAATTAGGCCTATATTACAAAGGAACTTGCCTTCAAACTTTCCACAAACCCCTAAACTCAGTAAACAGTCCTTATTCAGGTTGCCAAACTCCCAAATCCACACTCACATTCTAGTGGCATGATCATTTATGATGTAGACACAAGAAGGAATTCAAAGCATTGATACCATATTTCACAAATCAACTCAACCATAAACCAAAATCTTACAATGGCCCAACTAGGTGCTTAAGGGCATCATAAGGCATAAGGGCTCCAAGCTATTCCCCAACCCTAACACAAGCATACACCATGTCAATATAATGTTTTCAAACCAATTTTGTCACTTTTAGTGCCTAGAAACATCAACCAATGTCTGATCCACAAATCACTCCTTAAGGCCTAGTAGCCTTCCAAACTTGAAAAATGTGCATAAATTTGTGTAAACTTAGCCAAACCACAAACCAAAAATTATTTAGACACCCATTATGGAGTAGAACAACATATCAAAAGATTTCATGCCCTTGTTTCAAGAAAAATGTGATTTCTATGACTGACCCTCTCTAGAAATAGGTCTAATTTGGTCCAATTAACAAAGCAACTACCCTAGGATCATTCAATAAACACTCCAAACCCCAAAACAACAGATCTATATGTCACAAAACTTCAAATTCCACCATTGGTTAGTATAGCCATGCTCATCTAGGGTGCAAACTAGAAAACCCTTCATTTCTTCACAAATAAGGGGGGTTTTAATGAAAATATCATATCCACTCCAACCCAGAACAAACTAACACTTGATTCACCTTTAAATAGGCCTGCATATGCTATAGAAACACTTACTTGGCTAGGTTTCATTAAAATTCACAAAGAACCACTATTTAGCCACCCTTTCCACTTGGAAAATGCATGAAAACAAGGTATAACGAGTTACAACAGAAAAATAGGGTATAACTTCTTATTTCTTCCTCCAAGTTCATCCTCCTCTCTTCTAGTCAAACTAGATTCAAGTGTATATGTGTGTTCAAATGCATACTCCATGACTTATGTATGTTCAAGTTATCTTGATATGAGGTGTCTTATTCAGAAGTTTGCAAAACTTTGTTATTCATTCTGACTATGCTATTCATTGTCATTATAAAATTTCTAATGATCATTGTCTTATTCTTCATGCTTGTAGAAATCATCATGCCAAGTAAAAGAGCAAAGACTCTAACACCAGAAGAGTGTGAAGCTGAGAATGAGAGGAAAAGAGAAAGAATGAGGCGAATTCGGGAAAGTAGGAAATTGTCAACCATACAAGAAGATATTCCACCATTGCCACTTGAAGAGGAACGTGACACGTCTAACAAAGCTAAGAAAGATATGGAATTGGTAGCACAAAGGGAATGAATGCAAAACCTCCGCGCAATGAGGAAAGTGAATTTCCAAGTTGGAGGGACTCCATCGTCCACAGGTCAAGTTGAAGGAACACCATCATTATCTTCTCGAATTGGAGACACTCCATCTTTCATAGGTGAAGTAGAAGGTACATCTACATTTTCTTCTCAAGTTGGTCACACACCATCATTCACACCTTAAGTTGAAGGTATGTCATTTTCAACCTTTTCACCTCCAATCAAAGGTACGTCATCTATCCCATCTCAAGTAAATATTGAAGAAATTCCTAATGTTTAGTCTACTTTACCAAATAAAACACCTCCTAGAATTTTGCATAGGAGGCCTAAGTTTCTAATTGATATTGATGAGAATGTATTGGAGCCCATGCAGGATAAGATTCCCATGCGCACTTGCCAAAGATATGCAAATAAGATATGGAAATTATTCTTTGAGAATTTAAATGAAACTAGAAGATGTCAACTCTTTGTTGAACTGATGAGAAATCTAAAATTTAGGCCCACTATGAAGATTCTTGGCCTAAGAACATCGAATGTATCAAGTGAAATATTAATTGTTAGGAACTAATGAGTGCGTATGAGAGTGTGGGTTCCAAGTCACGCACCAAGGATAGTAATGTCACACATTGTGTCATTACATCGACAATTGTAAGCCAACAAACAAAAAAAATTTGCCTCATTAGAAAGACAAGTCAAGCATTGAAAATAAATAGAAAAACTCTAATGAGAGTTATTGGAAGACGTCAAAGAGTTGAGGATCTAAGCACTAATGAACTGTGGGCATTCTTTGGGAGACTCCCATAAAAAGACAAAGTTATTGTTGAAGCTTTGAGATCACTAATTAAAGACTTTTGGAAGAATTACACAAGGGTATCTCTAAATCAAAGGGATGTGGTAAGAAGGAGAATTGGTAGTCGAAACTATGAGCCACATCCAAAGCATTTTTTGGATATGACTCAAACAGAGTTTTTTGGTAAATTTCTAGAGAAGTATCCTTAAATTAAAATTTATCAAAAATATTTTGAAATGCTAAAACCTTTCTTTGTCAAAATAAATCACAAACGCACTACTTGTTGTTGTAGATTACATATTGATTTTTCTAACCATTTTGATGTTTATCAGTCTATATGTTTAGATTTGCATACTAACAATGTTTTGCAGGATTGTGGCATATGTGCTCCACCAACTACCTCAATAGACTTTATATCAATGATTTTATGTGATAGAGAGGAAGGTCAATTATTCTATAGGAAATTATGCTTGGATGGCACATGTTAGCATTGCGGTGGCTTGCAACATATGCCAATATGTGAACATATGGAAATAACACATGCAGTTGGAAATGAACTAGTAGAGTTCAACAAGTATAAAACAGTGGCATACAATACAAAAGATGGTAAAGAAGCAAAGAGGTGTGAATATGTTATTCAGAAGATTCTAGTGTATCAGTTTATGTCTATATTTTGTGACAACATAGTGTATGAGTATGTAAGACATGCCCATAGAGCTCAATGGTTCGACTTGCAATTCAAGTTATGCAAGGACACATTTCCAGTTGATAGCATTGTTTCAGTCATCAACTTTGCAGAGAACTACAGTCTATAGCCACAGTGTGAGGTACAAACCTAATACTATAACTTGACACAGGTTTCTATATTTGTGCACATCGCATTCATTCATGTGAATGATAGTATAGACGATGATAGAAAGATCATAAGGGAGTATCATTTTTATATAAGTGATGATCGTATGCATTCCGCAGAGTTCGTGCAAGGTTGTTTTCAGGTGTTCTACAATGATCTGGCTAGAAGGGGCATATCATTTAGTCAGCATATCATATGGTTGGATAACTGTGCATCACAATTAAAGAACTCACAAAATTTCTATTGGCTGAGCAGGAGGCATAATATTATAGGTGTTCAGCATATGTGGAACTTTTGTGAGGCTAGGCATGGAAAGGGGGAGCATGATGGTGCAGAAGCATGTATCAAAAGAGCCATAACATGAGAACGGTTAAAGTATAAAGACAATGCAAAGGTAACAGATGTAAAATCAATCGTTGATTGGTGTAATGCTTTGATGGGTCCAGGTAATCAAGGTAAGTCTTTAGTTCATAGTTTTTTTGGTTGATAGATGATACTAACATTGCACCATATGAGGACTGTTGTACACTAACAAGATCAAGTGAGCTACACTCTATTAGAAGATCAATTGCAAGTTCATGGAGTATACATATGTGGAAGATGGCGTGCTTTTGTTCTACATGTACAATCAAGCCTGGAATGAGTGCGAGTCAATGAAGTGGGTTAACGAATGAAAGTTTAGTTATCTTTGCCCACTTGACATGTATCGACCCCCGACGACACTGGGATTGAAAGAGATGGAATTGTCAGTTGACTTTGACCATATATTAGATCTAGTTCAACCAGGTAATATATCTACTTGCATAGTTAAATTTAAAATTCCTAATGTTATCTTAAACTTTGTAGTATTTTTGTAATGTTGATTAATTTCATCTAATTTATTGCACATATCATTGTAGGGTATGTTTATGCAGTTATTACAGATGAAGATAACGAAGAGGGAACAGATTATTACTTATGTGATTATGTTGAGGCCAAAAAGAAATTGGAGGCCCCAGTTACAGATGGAGAAAACATCGAATACCCTACAGGATCAGTGGTTGTTACTGGAACATGGCTTAGAAGGTACCCACATAAGAGTCTTAATGTTTGGCTGTTTGAGGACTTTGACACGTATCAGAAGATTCTTCATTACTCTAACCTTGTCATGGAAACCAATGTTCATTTGATACAATATCGAGGTAGACCTTTGAACAAGACCTTGTGGAAGGTGTGTGACTCTGACCATGAGGCCATACTTGACACAATAAAGAGTAGAGAAGACCCAGATGGTTCGTTGGATTAATTTGTAAGTATGAATAAAAATTTCTTAGATGGATACTTGTACTTTGTTTTGTATATAAATAGTAGTATGAATTGCTTCCCTCTAGTATATTTATGTTTAGTCAATTTTGCTTTTTGATACTTCTCACAAGAGGTCACAACTCCAGTCCATCCAACTATGAACAAAGAAGCTTGAGAAAAGATGATGGAGAGTGATCATCTGATGGCAGTAAGAATTCAATTACATAAGTGATGCTATGTATTTCATGTACATTTTGTTTGATTTGTTTCAGTGTCTTCATGCTTTCAGGAGTTAGATTGGGTTGTGGTTCTTCCTTGTGTTTGGAAAGGTGCTAGGAGTGACATTTTGCATTCCATAGCTCGTGGGGCCGAACGGACTTCACTAACGTGTCGAGGTGGGCAGGTAAATGCCAAGGGAGGTCTCATTTCATCTAGCAAGCATCGCATTCATTCAAGGCAGCAAGCTACCAGCAAAGTCCCTTAAGCTCCTTAAGATGAAAAAATTGCCAAACTTTAACAGGATAGTTCTCAAAATTTGTAGTAGATGGGAATGTTCTGTTTGGACCTACAGGTGAACGTGGAGTCCATCCATAATAAACTCTCTTGGTTTTGTTCAACTCCAGTCCATTTGACTGTGCCGAAATCAAACGCATTCTTGCAAAATGCTTCAGTTTCATGCAGTGGAAAGGTGCTAGGAGTGAAATTTTGCATTCCATAGCTCGTGGGGCTGAATGGACTTTACCAACATGTCGAGGTTGGCAGGTAAATGCTAAGGGAGGTCTCATATCATGTGCTAAGCGTCACATTCATTCTGGGCAGTAGGCTACCAGCAAAGTCCCTTAAGCTCCCTAAGATGAAAAAAGTGCCAAACTTTGACGGGACAGTTCTCAGAATTCATGGTAGATGAGAATGTTTTGTTTGAACCTACAAGTGTATGTGGAGTCCATCCATAATAACCTCTCTCAGTTTCATTCAACTCCTATCCATTTGACCGTGCAAGAATCAAACACATTCTTGCAAAATGCTTCAGTTTCATGCTGTGGAAAGGTGCTAGGAGCAACATTTTGCATTCCATAGCTCATAAGGCTGAATGGACTTTTCCAATGCATCAAGGTGGGTGTGTAAATGCTAGGGGAGGTCTTGTTTCATGTGCCAAGTGTCACATTCATTTGGGGCAGCAGGCTACCGGCAAAGTCCCTTAAGTTCCCTAAGATGAAAAAATTACAAAACTTTGACGGGATAGTTCTCAAAATTCATGGTAGGTGAGAATGTTTTGTTTGGACTGACAAGTGAATGTGGATTCTGTACACAATAACCTCTCTCGGTTTTGTTCAACTCCAGTCCGTTTGACTGTGCCGAAATCAAACGCATTCTTACAAAATGCTTCAGTTTCATGCAGTGGAAAGGTTGCCAAGTGCCATATTTTTTGTTCTGCTCATCGTGGGGCCAAATGGACTATGCCAAAATGTTGGGGTGGGTGGGTAAATGCTAGGGGAGGTCTCATTTTGTGTGCCAAGTGTCTCAGTTGTTCTATCCTGCAAGCTACCGAGACCTAGCACTTTTTGAATTTAGCGGTAGCTTGCAGCTCAGAATGATTGAGACACTTGGCGCATGAAACAAGACATCCCCTATCATTTACCCACCCACCCTAACGTGTTGGCACAGTCGATTCATCCCCACGATGAGCAAAACAAAAAATATGGCACCTGGCAACCTCTCCACTGCATGAAACTGAAGCATTTTGCAAGAATACATTTGATTTCAGTACGGTCAAACGGACTGGAGTTGAACGAAACTGAGAGAGGTTATTATGGACGGACTCCATGTACACCTATAGGTCCAAATGAAATGTTCCCAGCTTCCACAAATTCTGAGAACTGTACCGTCAAAGTTTGGCAATTTTTTCGTCTTAGGGAGCTTAAGAGACTTTGCCGGTAGCTTGCTGCACCGAATGAATGTGATGCTTGGCACACAAAATGAGACCACCCCTAGCATTTACCCACCTACCTCAATGTCTTGCCAAATTTTGTTTAGCCCAATGAGCTATGGAATGCAAAATGTCACTCCTAGCACCTTTCCACAACATGAAACTGAAGCATTTTGCAAGAATGCACTTAATTCTGGCACGGTCAAACAGATAGGAGTTGAATGAAACTGAGAGAGGTTATTTTGGATAGACTCCACATACACCTGTAGGTCTAAATGGAACATTCCCAGCTACCACAAATTCTGAGAACTATCTTGTCAAAGTTTGGCACTTTTTTCATCTTAGGGAGCTTAAGGAACTTTGCCGGTAGCCTCTTGCCTTGAACAAATGTAATTCTTGACACATGAAAGGAGACCTCCTCTGGCATTTACCTGCCCACCTCGATGTGTTGGCAAAGTCCGTTCAGCCCCACGAGCTATGGAATGCAAAATGTCACTCCTAGCACCTTTCCACAGCATGAAACTGAAGCATTTTGCAAGAATGTGTTTGATTTTGGCACGATCAAATGGATAGGAGTTGAATGAAACTGAGAGAGGTTATTGTGGATAGACTCCACATGGACTTGTAGGTTGAAACATAACATTCCCAGCTGCCACAAATTCTAAGAACTGTCTCGTCAAAGTTTGGCACTTTTTTCATCTTAGGGAGCTCAAGGGACTTTGCCAGTAGCTTGCTACCTCCAACACTTGGCATAGGAAATGAGACCTCCATTGGCATTTAACCTCCCACCCTAATGCCTTGGCGAAGTCCATTTGGCCCCACAAGTAATGGAATGCAAAATGTCACTCCTAGTACCTTTCCATTGCATGAAACTAAAGTAGTTTGCAAGCATGCGTTTGATTTTAGCACAGTCAAACAGACTGGAGTTGAACGAAACTAAGAGAGGTTATTGTGGACAGATTCTATGTACACCTGTAAGTCTAAACAGAACATTCCCAGCTACCATGAATTCTGAGAACTGTCCTATCAAAGTTTGGCAATTTTTTCATCTTAGGGAGCTTAAGGGACTTTGCTGGTAGCCTACTACCCCGAACGAATGCGATGCTTGGCACACGAAATGAGACCTCCCCTGGCATTTACCTACCCACCCCGACATGTTGGCAAAGTCCGTTCAGCCCCACGAGCTATGGAATGCAAAATGTCACTCCTAGCACCTTTCCACTACATGAAATTGAAGCATTTTGCAAGAATGCATTTGATTCTGGCATGGTCAAACAGATAGGAGTTGAACGAAACCAAGAGAGGTTATTGTAGACGGACCCCAATTACACCTATAGGTTCAAACAGAATATTCCCAGTTGCCACAAATTCTAAGAACTGCTCCATCAAAGTTTGGCAATTTTTTTGTCTTAGAGATCTTAAGGGACTTTGCGAGTAACCTGTTGCCCCAAATGAATGCGATGCTTGGTACATGAAACGAGACCTCCCTTGGCATTTACCCACCCACCCCGACGCGTTGATGAAGTCTGTTTGGCCCCACAGCTATGAAATACAAAATTTGAATCCTAGCACCTTTCCACTGCATGAAACTAAAGCATTCTGCAAGAATTTGTTTGATTTTGGCATGGTCAAACAGACTGAAATTGAACGAAACCAAGAGAGGTTATTGTGGATAGACTCCACATGCACCTGTAGATCTAAACAAAATGTTCACAGATTCCATGAATTTTGAGAACTGTCCCATCAAAGTTTGGCAATTTTTTCGTCTTAGGGAGCTTAAGGGACTTTGCCGGTAGTCTACTCCCCTGAATGAATGCGATGCTTAGCACACAAAACAAGACCTTGATGTGTGTGAAGATTTTTATACATGTTTACAATAGTTCTAGTTGATCATAACTGACTTTCAACCTATTTGATCATTGGGTAACCTCCTTATTACATGATTTGTTAAGTTGATAAAACAACTTCTTACCACTACTTGCATTATTAGGCGTTTTGTTTGACAACAACATAAAACATCACTCCAAATATAAATGACATTGGTCATTTGACCTTATTACATGTAAAATGATGACACAAGACCATCAACTTGTCCTATGATGTCCAAGGACCTTGTCATGAATGCTCCTAGCCGAGATTGGCTATGGCTAAGGTGCTCCTGCACCATGAAATATGTTTCCATGGTGTTGAGTCATCTTCCTTACCTACTACATCACCCTTGTAGACATGTATGCAAAGTGTGGAAGCATAGACAAGGTATGTGAACTATTTGGCATGATGCCCCAAATAAATGTCACCTCATTGAATGCAATGATTGCAAGATATGAACAAAATGGATTTTTTGATAAGGCATTAGCAACTTTCAAGGAAATGTGATTAGCGAGTGTAAAGAAAAATTTCACAACCTTAGCCAGTATCCTCCTTGCCTATGCCAAAATGGACATCCATCAAAAGGATAAAACATATGGGAATTTTGTTAGATGTTGTAGTTGCAACTACCCTCAGAGACATGTATGCAAAGTGTGGAAGCATAGACAAGGCACGTGAACTATTTGGCATGATGCCTCAAAGAAATGTCACCTCATGCAATACAATGATTGCAAGATATGAACAAAAATAGATTTACTGATAAGCCTTTAGAAAGTTCCAAGAAAATGCAATTGGCAAGTGTAAAGCCAAATTCCACAACCTTAGAAATGGTATGTTTGGAGCATAGTATAGACATCCATCAAAGCATAAAGGATATAGGAATGCTGTCAAATGTCGTAGTTGTAAGTACCCTGCAAGACATGTATGCAACTTGTCTGGAAGCATATATAATGAACATGAACTGTTAGACACGATGCCTCAATGAAATGTTGTCTCATGGAATGCAATGATTGTAAGATATGCACAAAATGAATTTTTTATAAGGCTTTAAAAACTCTCAAGCAAATGCACAAAAATTTTTTTCAACCATTTATGTAAATTTTGGCACATCTAAAACCAAATTGCACAACCTTAACCAGCTTCCTCCTTGCCTATGCTATAATGGGATCTAGAGAACATGGTGTGGATAACCATCAAAGCATAAATGATATAGGAATTTTCTCACATGTATTGTATTTGCAAAGTTGCCCTTGTAGACATGTATGGAAAGTATGCAAGCATAGACAAGGCATGTGAACTATTTAAAATGACGCCTCAAAGAAATGTACAATCCGATAAAATTCAATGATTGCAAGATATGCACAAAATAGATTATTTAAAAATGATTCATAAACTTTCAAGCAAATGCAATTGGCACTTGTAAAACCAAATTCCTATAACAATAATTGATTATCATATTAAATATTTAATATAAACTGTGATATATACATATGTCATGAACATAACATCTAGTTTATATAAAAATCCATATAGGAATGTCCAAACAAAGCCATATAGGCAAATATACAAAAATATACATCAAATCAACATACAAAAGTATGTATACAAAGCCATCTAGGCATACAGAAAAGTTTTCCAAAACTAGTTTCCTGTGGAGTTTTAAGAAATAATCAGCGGCCCTTCTTTGACTGTGAAGATGGAGAGCCAGTCAGTGACACAACCTATCTCTGCCATTGAGTAGACCTCTTCGAATAAAGTTCATCCAGCTGCACCTTTTAATACAAACAAACAATATGTGCATTAGTATAAAAAATGTATGAAATATATAACATCACATATGCACTTGATCACTTACTGCCAACTGATGATCGGTCTCCATCATCATGACTCTCTCTTTGTCCATAGTTGGATGGACTGGAGTTGTGACCTCCTATGAGAAGCATCAAGAAGCAAAATTGACTAAACATAAATATCATTTATGTACATCAAATGACATGAGATAAAAAAGAAATACAAAATTATGATATTTTCATATTATTGGCTCATACCCCAATCAAAGGATTTGCAGACATCATGGCTACATCAATGCCTATCTATGCTGACTCATGAAGATGAGGAGGAGTATCCACTATATCCAGCATCTGAAAATCAAGTTCAAGATTGTTAAAACAAAATTAATACATAACATTATTTTTAAAATGCATAATGATTAGAAATGGTTAAATTTACCTTAGTAAAAGTGGTGGTTTGGCATCTAGGAGACCAAGGAAATTATGGAGACCTACTGGTGACTGTTGAAATCATCAAATCAAGTCACAAAATAATATTACCATTGACATATCTACAATAATTACGAATATGTGATAAATTACATACCTGCTGACTTGACCTCTGCTCATATGCCATCAATGAACGGTTAACAGAGGCAGGATGAAGACTCTGACCCTGGAATTTCATTGTACAAACAATTACATACATTATTTTTGACTTATAATATAGATAATCATATAAAATTAATTACAAATTTCTAATAACAATATACTAAATCAAGATGAAACTTGTAACAAATTACCTGAGAGTCAATACCAAATGTATGTTGTAAGAGATCGTCACTTAGAACAAGATCATCCAATATGTCATGCCCCTGTGTTGCATAATGCTGCCCATGTGTCACAACATGCTGCCTTTGTGTCGCAGAGTCCTGTCGTGCCTCCTGCATCCCATAATCACATAGGTTCCCACATGTACTGCACAAATGTGGGGACACATGATGCCTATTACTCTCACCCTCATCGCCCTGGGTAAAATCATCCGCATGCTGTGATAGAGTTTGGGTGAGAGTAGTTAGTGAATGTAAAGTCTCCAGCTCAACACTCCTTCAAAGACAAAGGGAGTGACCTACACTCTGGCCTCCCTCAGGGTATAGGCACATGTTGTTCATCTCATTGAGCCTCGGGTCTATCTTGGGCAGAGCCACCACCTCTACCCTAGAAATTACGAATATCAAAATCATTTAGAATCTTGTTGAGGACGAACTCACAATAGGGTTTCCTCAAAAAATATTGTGGTACCTCATCATTGTTGCATGGCTGCTCATTGAAGACCATGTACCATCTATCCCAAAAGTATTGGGATATGTCTTCATTCCTACACCAATGTATAGGAAATTGTTTACAAGTTTCCTCTAATGTTTGGCCGGTTTTGGGATTAGTAAATTATGCACATAATTGAGATTTTGTAATTTTTTCCTTCTTCACTTGTTCATATGACAACTTGTCGGCATAATATTGCCAATTCCTCTCCCTATAGTCTTGGAAATCAGTGATTTGTTTCGTCACCAAATACGTGTGGGAAACAATCTCTTATAGTGATTTTGCAAGTGCCCTCCTATGCTCAGTGGTTTCACTTGGATTGTTTAGGGTTTGAATAATAGTTTCAAGATGTTTCTTATTTTCTTCTATTATCCCTAAGTAGTGTTCTTGATTATCCCTTACATGAAAAGGAGGTGAAGGTGGGTTTTGAGGGTTTGGAGGGTTTTGGGATTGTTTTCACCCTCCTCAACTGGATTTAGATTTTCTGCTTCTCCAATAACTGTAAATGCAATATAAACATAAATGAAACATTGCAAAACTAAAAAATTGTTCTAAAACTAACAAAATTAGACAAACCCTACCTTCTTCCTTTGCTGGAGCCTCCAAATTTGCACGACGATGTCTTTAGCGGTGAGGTGGCATTATAAATTTCTTGTTTTCTCACATGCACTTGATTGAATCTCCTTTTCTTCAACGCGATCACATTTTGCTCAGTTTTTTTGCTGCTGTCAAGAGAGAAGTCGCGGGTGAATGTGTAGAAAATGTTTTTTGTTTCTTTTATTAAAAGCAAAATGCGAGTGTTTAATTTTGGAGATGGTGGCGACTTTTTGGTCCCCCATCTCTTTGCATTTACCCAGGAGAACCAAGGAGATAGAAAACTATATTTGCATTTATATTCAAAATATACATTCAAGGAATGATTACAAACAAAATCTCAAAGCTATGGCTCTGTATTTCCTTCTTATAATAAACTGCACACCTTTCCGGAGCTACCAGAGATGACTAGACTGATTCTATGTGCTTCTATAGTTCTTCTCTGCACATTCTTGAGCTGCATTCTATTCTGGAGCTGTCTGCCTCTGTCCTATGTTTTCTATTGCTGCTGCAGGTTCATTCATTAATTATCTCTAACTAAACATTCTCTCTGTTCATTTCTTTGTTTTGTCTTTCTATGGCTTTCAAAACAATTGTCACTCAATTCAAATTCACCCATCGAATTAATTCTCTACAAAATGTATTAAGTGTGCCAGCTGGTGTCAGACACGGTAGGGGGAAATGGATCCCAACAGATCACTCTGGTGTTGCATTAAGTGTGGTGGTTGGGCTTAGGGTTAAATATTTCCAACACTGGCTTAGAGGTATGACAAATGCTAGAGCTGTCCTTTGGTTGTAATTAGGGAGGTTGTCTGTCAATTTCAAAAATATCATAAATTCATGTTAGGATGAACAATATAAAAAGAAATAGAAGCACCTCTTTTATCAACGATGTGGAGCTCAAATTACCAAACGCATAAAGTGCAGATTCATTCTAGATAGCTCGGAGTGCATGTACACCCGTCCTGTACATAGTCTTAGCAAATCTATGTGCATTGTCTGTTGCTCAATACAACAATATAAACGATCAAATCTAAATGATTTGAAAATCCATTTAACAACATACACTAACCAAACTCAATGGAGGAAAATTCTAAATGACCATATAACAATAACACAACTATTTACAATCGCGCTAGATCAAGGGTTCCAAATCAAGCCATAACAATATAAACAATGAAAGTGGTGATAAAAATAAAAGAAACGACAGTGAATATATGGTTGCGAGTGAAAACAGTGCCAAGGATTCGAAGTCTGTGGTTGTGTTTGAATGGGGGCTGCAAAATAACTACAATAGGTTTCGGGATTGGTTGCTACTACACAACATATGCACACTGGGCAGATTACTCTACTTAACCCTACTTTCATATCTTTTTCCATATACACTGCACAAATCAAGAACTAATTATCTGACACTAAACTAAACATCTCGGCTATGGATTCAAGAAATTGAGATTGCAAGCTATGAATCAATTCATTGAAAGTATATTTCTTTAGCCTGAAAAATGTTAAAAGTGGCCTTTTAACTGTACAGAGAATTAAAGTGTTGGGTTTTAATAGTCATTTTTGTAACTGTTTACAATTTTTCATAGCGTGTTGTTCAGAATTTTTAGAAGTTTTTACAAGCTGGTGGTTCATAAATTAGACAAGTTTGAATTTATTGATGGGAATTTAAAAATTATAAATGAATGGTGACATGGTAGCAAATTTTTTTAATCTTGGTGGAAGAAATTTCTAGTTCCACCTCTGAAAATTTAAAAAACTAAAAAGTAGGGACTCCTATTTTCCTAGGCAAGATTCTAATTTATCCTGTAGTAAACTTTTTTTTTATCTCATAAGACTCCTAATCCATAAAAATAGTTCTGAAATAGATGCCAGACCACAAGCTGTTGATAATAAAAGACAAAATAACAATGATAATTAAAGAGATGACACAAATATTACTACAATTTTACTACTTGTTATTATTGCCATGACACAAATATATATCAATCAACATTTCATTTTACTATGTTTTACTAATTATTATTATAAAATAATATTAATTATATTATTTTATAGATATTAAGAATATCAATATTATAATTAAAATGAAGGAAAATTAAATAATCATTTAATATGAATATTACACAATATAATATATTAATATTTAGATGACTAAAATATATTAATATTTAATATTTACACACAAATATATATCAATATTTCATTTTACTATAATATAACATAAATATAAATACATTATAATGATAATTCTATTTATTTATATAATCAATAATTTATTATAAATTTTATTATTAATATATTATTCTATTGATATTTCAAATAAAAATTTCCTAATTAATATATAATGAAACAATCATATTAATATGAATATTATACAATATAATATATTAATATTTAGATCACTACAATATTTTAATTTTTAATATTTATAAAAAATATAATGGTTATAAATGAATTATAATATTGAATATGAATATGAAATATTGAATATTTTAGGTGTTCTCTCAACTGTAGTCTACATTTTCATGATTATTAATACATAATAAATGATGTGATGTACTTCTTACAAAATTTTCTCAAATAATATGAATTAATGTACCCTTTTCACATTAACTTTCTTGTATTGCTCTTATTCACATATACTCAAATATTAGTTGTTAGTAATTTTATGTTCTCTAAGATTGCTTCACTATTATTACTAAAAAAAACTTTCTTATACATTTAAATGCTATTATTTACATCTTCAAATTGCAAATGCTCCTAGCATACATGTCTTTAGAAAAATCTATCCAAAATATGTCAAAAGATATCCATCACTTTATAGCCTATAAGTTGAATAGGTGCCTCGAGAAGGATATCTCTCGGCATATTTTAGATATATTTTTCTAAATATATGTATGCTATTTTAAATATTAATAAAATAATGTAATTAACACTATTTTTATAATAAAATTTATTATAAAATAGTAGAATGAAATATTCATGTGTTTATAATTTCTCCATTGATTGAAATAGAGCAAATTAAAAGAAATATGAAACTTCTGCTTGCTGCTGAAAATACCGAATCTGTCGATCGCTTCATGCCCTAGGGTTTCTGTGCGTGACACAGTCGCTATTCTTGATGCCTCCTCTGGTGCTACTTCGATCAAGGATTTTACTACGTAGGATGCCAAGTCAAAGGATCCGCGAGACTTTTTGGGAGATAGAGATTTCTCTTCTGGGCAGGGGTCATCGAAGATCAAAATTGCGTTTATGGAGGCAGTTAAGTATGAAAAGGAGTCGACTCCTCTCAACCTTATCCCACCTTTGATTGAGAGTGAAGGAATTATCATTGGCCGTGGTCACAGAGATGTGACATCTAAGGAGAATAAGGTTTGCCCTACTCAGTCACATAGGCCACCAAGGCAGGGGTCAATGGAAAATTATAACACCACGGTTTTAGAAGTGGCGAAGTCTGGTTCCCACTCCTCCCCAGGATCATCTCAAAATTCAAAGAATAGCATGGGTAACATAAGAATCGTTGAGTGCTTGGGGGAACCCTTAACTCTGGACTTCGATGCCAATTTGACAAAGGAAATACAAGAAAATGAATCTTTTTTCTTAGAGAATGGCTTGATTGGTAGATTTAACCATTTTTGGCCCAGCCTCCCAGATCTCCATGACTAGATGACAAAATATTGGCTTCCTCTTATGGATGGAGGTTTAGAAATCTACCCCTATGCAAAGGGTTTCTTCATTGTGGTTTTTGATGGTAAGAAAGACAAAAACACCATTCTCAATTTCGTTTCCCAATGGGAAGGAAATTTGTTGCAGTTAAAATCTTGGCATCCAAATTTTGATTCGAATATGGAATCATTTTCAGTTTTGCCGATCTGGGTTCATCTCCCAAATCTTCCCCTTCACTACTAGTTCAAATCATGCTTTGCTACAATCAGAAACTCTATGGGTAAATTTGTGTATATGGATGGAAACTCAAGAAATTTTATCCACACAACTTATGCCAGGATTTTGGTGGAATTGGACATCTCAAAGGATCTACTGGTAGAAATTATCTTGAGGGCTAATGGACAATGCTAGAATCAGCCTCTAGATTATGAAGGTTTAATTTTTAGATGTAGAAGATGTTTCCAAACTGGTCACATTGCTACTGAGTGCCCAACTATCAAGACTCAACCAAATCGAGTGGCTTCTTGGTGGAAGGATTCTTCCCCCAAACATTATTCAGTTTTGAAAGCTTTGAAAGAGAATCTCTCCTCTTCAAAACTAGATTCCAAGAAGCAAAATGTGGATTTGGTCAATGAGTTACCACCAGAGTCAAAGGCATCAGAAAAGATTCTCCAACCATGTGACCCAAGCTGCCAGGAAAGGGCAAAAAATTCTCTGAGGTCCTCGCTTACTATTTCTTCTAAAACAACAAATAACCAACCTTTGAACTCCCCTAATTTGGTTGTGTGGCTATAGAATGTGGAAGCGACATTGAAATCCTCAAATGGGTCAGAATGTGTAGGAATCCCAGATGTGAACAATTTTTCTCAAGATTGAGTTGGATAGAAGTTAAGAGGAGAAAATTTACTACTCATCAGAAGACTTTGAGGCCCTCCAAGAAGGGGGACAAGTTGGCAACATGATCTCCTCTTTCAAGCTTTTGGGCTGACTAGTTTTGTTCTGCATCTTGCTTAGATGTAGGATTTTTGTGCATCATTATTGTAAGTAGCAACAATAATTCTTTTCTTTGTAAGTTTCCATTTGGGGACCTTATTTGTACCCCCTATTTTAGGGCTAATGTGTCTTTCTCCTTTTTATTCCATATATGGGAGTGGACCTCATGTCCACATTTTATTACAGATAAAAAGAAAAGAAATATTCATGTGTATTTGTTTATTATCAAAACCATAATATATCTGGATCGACACTCAAACTGAGAAACACAACATGAATTTCAAAATATAATATGCCCCATACTTTTATGCATCCTAGTATACTAACTTCAACATAGGTGAGTTTTGTTGCACTGAAGGGCATGCATGCTTATTATCATACTAGAAAATTATAATGAAAACTTTAAATTTTGAACAATATGGACTATTTATGCCATGAAATCTTGAACTGAATATTATGCCATGAAAGAATATGTGAGAAAAAAATGGGATTATAAAATTATTTTTTCTAATGAAAACTTAAAATTTTGAACAATATGGAATATTTATGCCATGAAATCTTGAACCCTATGCAATATTTATCCCATGAAAGTCTATCACCTAATGTTGGAATTAATTATATTATTCTATAGATATTTATAATATCAATATTATAATTACAATGAAGAAAAATAAATAATCATATTAATATGAATATTACACAATATAATATATTAATATTTTGATCACTAAAATATTTAAATATTTAATACTTCTACACAATATATCAATATTTTATTTTACTATAATATAACATAAATTTAAATACATTATAATGATAATTCCATATATTTGTATAATTAATAATTTAATATAAATATTATTAATTATATTATTCTATTGATATTTAAAATAAGAATTTTATAATTAATATATACAATAAATAAAAATTAAATATTAATATGAATATTACACAATATAATATATTAATATTTACATCAATATATTATTTCAATATTTAATATTTATACACAAATATATATTAATATTTTATTTTACTATAATATAACATAAATATAAATACATTATAATGATAATTCTACTAATTTGTATAATCAATAATTTAATATACATTTAAATTTTTTTGCTATGTAAGAGATGAGTTTATATTATTGCGAGAATTTTAGCCTGGCCCGCACCAAGGGAAATCACAGTAGAGGGATCTCATCCTCATAGTTTGAACATTACATCTAAGTTATTTAGCCAAGGTCATGCAAGACCAAACAATCTCAACCTACTTGTTCCTAAAGCCACTATCAGAAACCATGCCTACTCTAGATTAAACTAGCCTACCCACACATGGAGACTAAACCAAGGGTTTTGTACCACTGATCAAAACACACCAGGTTATATACCAAAATCTTGGCAAGTGCTATAACTCTTAAAAACCTTTAAATTTGCTAGCATTTTCACTGACTGAGTGCCTGTAATTTAATCTTAATTGCCTCCATTTTGTGGATGGTAAATTCCTCTTTATGCTTTGTATTCCACTCATCCCCCCCATTATTTTGTTCTTTTGCACCAGATTTGGGGTGAGACTATAGCTGCACTCTATTGCAAACATCCATACATTTGTTGGCCCTCCTTTTCTTTTTATGTATTATTTTCCATTCATTTTTTCTATTTCCAACATTTGAATCCTTAAGATCTTGAAAAGGAGCTTGGGAGGTGGAGCTCTCAACCCTAGTGGTGAGAGGTTCCAAATCAGATACAGTAGGGCCTATAGGTTGATTAGTTGATGTAGCAGCATTGTCCAAAGGAGGGGTAGATTGCTTCTCTTCCCACAACACGATTTGAACAACAAGAGTCGCTCAAAAGAAGCAAGTCTTGTTCACACTTTGATTCTATTGTAAACTCATCACTCTTCAAGTTGCTTGAATCACACGGCTGGAGTAATTTTTGAATTGCCTTTGGCACCGAAGAAAATTTATTGACCGAATCCTTATTTTTCTTCATGGTAGCCAACTTTGTAGGAGAAATATTCTATTTGGGAGAGTTCATAATAGAATAATGTTTGGGGGAAGAATCCTTCCACCAAGAGGCCTCCTAAATTGGCTAGGATTTGATAGTAGGGCAATCAGCTACAATGTGCCTAGTTTGAAAACATCTACACCTAAAAATTAGGCCTTCATAATCCAAAGGCTAATTCCAACATTGACAATTGGCCCTCAAGACAATTTCTACCGGGAGATCCTTAGAGATGTCTAGTTCCACCAAGATCCTGGCATAGGTTGTGTGGATAAAATTTATTGAGTTGTCATCCATATCCACAAAATTTCTCAGGGAGTTTTTGATAGCTGTAAAACAAGATTCGAACCAGTAGTGAAGGGGGAGATTTGGGAGACAAACCCAAATCGGTAAAACTAAGAATGATTTAGAAGACGAATCAAATTTTGGATGCCAAGGTTTCAACTGCAAGAAATTTGCTTTCCAAAACCATACATAGCTGAGAATGGTATTTTTGTCTTTCTTGCAATTGAAAACCATTGTGAAGAAACCTCTCGCTCTAGGGTGAATTTCAAATTTTCCTTCCATGACAAGAAGCCAATATTTTGAAATCCAGTCATGGAGATTTGGAAGATTGGGCTAGAGGTGATTGAATCTGCTAATTAAACCATTATTTGAAAAGAATTTTTCATTTTCACATAGCTTCATCATCAAAGTGGCATCGAAGCCTAAGGATAAGGGTTTACTAGAGCATTGAACAATCCTTCTATACCCTGTGTAATTCTTTGGTTTTTTCGTAGAACCTGGAGGGGGGAGGGAACCTGACTTGGCTGCCTCAAAAAATGAAGTATTATTTTCACTTTCGACCTCTACCCATGAGGCAAACCACTGCACTCCAGATCTTGCGCTATTGATCCACTAAATGTGTTAATCCCAATCCATTATGATCGAAACCAGCAACATTCCCCTATGGTCGAGTAAGTGTGGGGTGTTGTGGAGAGGTGGACACAGATCCAAGTTCTCCATACAACTGAGGGAAGCATTAGAAGGCATTGAAGAGACCAAGATGGAGGCTGATACCTCTGGTAAATCACCTGCCATACCCCATAAATCTAAAAAGCTCCATGATCCTGAGCCAATGGTGGCCTTTGCAGCTAAAACCCTTGCCATAATTAATGTTGAGAGGCATTCTACAATGGTAGCAAGGGGTGGAGTGTAATGGCATGAGTGTGTTAATAAAAACTATTACCTTTTACCGCAGCCATTTACATGTCAAATTATTAATATTTAGTAGTAAATATAATATAAATCCAAAATAAGATATGTTCTCATCAATAGGCAACTTTGGATAATCATCATTCTTCTCATTTTCAAAGTGTAGCAAGAAAGTCAAGAAAAATGTTAGAAAATCAAATATTGTTAAATGAATCAAGTTTTTAAAACTTTATGGGCTAAGAAAGAAAATATTTGATTTCTTAATTTGAGATTTTTTTTAATTTGTTAATTATAGTTGAGAAATTGATGGACATAGGGTTGAGTGAAGAAAAAAATGTCAAACACATATCAATTTGAAATAAAATAACTTAAAGTACATAAAACAACTTCAAATTAATATCTCTTGCAATTTAATATTAATATTTAATAATAAACAAACTATTAGAAAATCAAAACATTACTTTATATATATTAAATGAAAGAAAAGTGATGCAAAAAAAATGTTAGAAAATGGAACATTACTTTATATTATTAAATGAATGAAAAGGGCTGTAATTTATTTTGTGTACTGTTAGAAATAATTTCAATAAAAAGTTTAAATTTTAATCAATAAAAAGTTTAAATTTGATTTGTTAATTAATTTGATGGGCAAGATATAAACCTTAAAAAATTAAATAATTAACCAAAATTATGTATATAATAAATAAAATGGTTCTAATGTGAAATAAATAAAATAGCTTCATATCTATCCGCATTTTTTTTAAATAGATGTATTTAAGATATCTATACTAGTTTAATATATAAATAATTATATTATTTCATTAATATTTAAAATACCAATCTTATAAATAATATATACAATAAATCAAAATTCAATAATCACATTAATATGAATATTATATTAATATATATATTTCAATTTTTGTTATAATATTTGCATAGGCCTAAAGAAAAAAGTATTATTTGTTTAACATAAAAATTTATTTATTTAATAACCAAATTCTCAGCAAGACTTTAGCCACTCAGAATTTAATTAAACAAGTTAATCTAGTGTATTTTTCTCCATGTGTTTGTTTTACTTAAAATAGTATTTGTACAAAATCCGTCACTCAAATTTAAAGCCAACACATATAAATGATTTTCCTAATATTTTTTGTTGATTGATTTACTTAGATTAAACATTAAATAAAAAACCATTACAATAATACTGCTAAGACAAGTACTAAAAAAACCTCATTAAAAACATAAATTAAGAATTAATAAGAATTTATTTATGATAAAATAAGTGATGTTTATTTAAGTTATATAGATCAAATGAAAGTAAAGCGAATATGATTTCCATTTTTATTTTGAAACATGACAATTGAGAGATGAGGACTCGAGGAGAGTCACAACCGCTTGTGTGGCCACTGGCCACTTCCACTTCATAATATAAATAGAAAGTGCTTGGATTCTCAAATTCGCCTCCACGTTTTAGCAGTGTCTCAAGTTCTCAGCCAGCACTTCAGGAAAAAGTAAATAAGGTATGTGTCTTTTATATGGCTTTTATATTTTTATATTAAATTACTTTTAAGGTATATATATATTTTTAATTAATTTTTATGTATATATTTTTTTCATGTTCTTTAACAATTAATTTATATGTATATATTAGTTTAGTTTTTTAATATTGTAATATTAATTTAATATAGCATATATTATTTTGATTTATAAATTTTATAGAATTATTGTTTTAACAAGTTGTGATTTGTTTCTAAATAATATTTAATATTTTAAAAATTTGTAATACAATTTTAGCTTTATAAAATTAGAAGATCTTTATTTTTTAAATTTGTGGCTCAAGTTATCTTCCTCTTTACCCTGAGGACTAATTATATTTAAAAAATTATACCTTATTTATTTTTATTTTTTAAAATTTGGCAGTTATTAAGGATTAAAAATATGGGTGGAAGGGCAAGGGGAGCGGCTAATTCACCAAGGAAAACTACTGAGATAGCCATTTTGGCAAATCAAAACACCGCTATTTCGATTGAAAATAAATCAATAGAAGAAGAAAAAAATCTCTGGGTAGTGAAGGAAAATGAATATAAATCCAGAACTTCAGAAGCCCAAGAAAAACTAGCCAAATGTGAAGAAAAGTTGAAGGAAGAAAAAGTCAGTACAGAAGTAGTGAGAGCAGACTTAATAGCAGAAAAATGTAATCTTGCAGATCGTGTCATACATTTGCGAGAAGAACTGGAGGCTATGAAAAATCAATTAGAGGATGTTTATAAATTATGGGAAGGTGAAATGGCCAATCTTTTAAGAAATGATGATGGAGCAAAAAGTGTAATGGATCTCTACAGAAGAGAAAATAATGATCTTAAAAAAGACTTTGGGGAGTTACCTAATAAGGAACCAAAATTGAAGAAAGATCTTCAAGATGAGTTAGATAAGTTGACGAATCAAACTAAAGAACAACGAGAATTACTTGAACAACAGAAAAAAGACAATGAGGAAATTATTAAGCAGAAGTCTGAAATTTTGAGTGAGAAGGAGTTCATTGTTAGGGGTCTTAAAGATGCAATCCATAAATATAGAAAGATTTCAGACAAGAATGGGGATATAATGAGGGCAGTGACAGAAATAAGGGAGGAGTTAAATGAATTTCACAGAGAGTTAGGTAAAGAAAACTCAGTTGTTGACGCAACTACAACTGAGTTGATAAATATTATTAATACACCAGCCAGTGAGGTGTGGGAGAAAAGTAAAAAGAGGGTTGCCTCTGATAGATATTATATATAGATGATTGAAATACTTTTCAACCATAAACATTTTCAGATCTTCTGGACATGGAAATTGTTTTTATGTATCCATGAAGAAGCACTTGGTTGTCAATCTATTGTACATGTTGGTTAAACAATACATATGCCATGAATCTGAAAAGTCTTTTTCAGCTGTATCTGTTACATAGCTTTTGAAATTAGATTTATAACTTTAATGGTTAGTTTTATAATGATAAATCTCCTGGAATTCAAGGCTTTCCTATTCTATAAATATTCAGAATGTTTACAAGATGTTAGAGAGTAATGAATAACTGTACCAGTATTCCTTTGTCTCTCGTAACTTAGTGCTAAATGTGCACTGAAGTGTTGGGTGTAGTGTATGTTTATTCTTATTTATGTCAGACCTCATCTAAAGTCATATATGACCATCTAGCCAAACTTTAACATGATTTTCTTTTGCCAAGATGTCTATAGAGTGGTGTGGGATATTTGTTTCCTTCCTAGTGGATGGTTATTGCTTTTGGTGCCCTTTAAGATTAAAAATTCTACATAGGACTTATAATTTCTTAGGTATCCTTGTATGTTCAAAAGAGTTTAGGTTTAAACAATTACATTTGGAAGGTCTTTAAGATGGTCAAATTACTTCTCAAGTGGGTTTGGGATGGATTTTGTATGAGCATTTTTTCTAATGAATATAAATTTTGTTAGTCTCTATTGTTGGTAATGGAATCCTTCCTTAAGTATAAAAACCCTAAGATAAAATTCCTTTACTTTTTTAAGACAAGCATTAATATTTTGTGGGACTAATTGTCTCTTCTTGAGATTGGGTTCCATGGCCACTCTTATAAAAAAAAGTTCAAACTCATCCTCTTTGACTTCCTTTCCATTTTGAGAATGTAGTAGCTTACAACAAATGTTATGCTTCATAAGCTTGGAATGCAACCCCCTCGTGATAAGCAAAGGAAATTTGATATTCCATCTAAGAATTACTCTTCTTGGTTCTTTACAAATTACTAAGCCCCTTCTCCTCATATTTTCACAAGAACTGATTAGCTCATGGGAAATATTCACCTTGAATATAGTTGTAACACCTTAGCCTCATTTGGGAGATGAAGATTGAGTCCAAATCAACTCATTTTCTATGGTCTCTAGTTTATTAAGACCTTCCTTTAGAAGAAAGGCTTCATGTATAAGGCTTGTTCATACTAAATGTGTGTCTTGCACTTAATCTGAAAGCTAGATTTCATTCACTAGTTATTGAATTACAACTCTCAGATCTTGTCGCACAGGTGACTCACATCACTATTGTGAAATGATAATTAAAGTACAATTACATTACTAAACACTACTTCATTGTAATGACCTCTAAGATCTTCCTATATATTGTGTATTATTATCTTCCTCAAGATTACACTCTACATCATACTCCTATTCCCTCACATTGCCTCTTATAGCTCATGTTCCGTCTCTCCTTCCCTCATTGTTGAAACTCACTCACTACTCTCCTACTTCATTTTGTCTTCTTCTCTTTCTTTCAAAGAAATCTCAACTATGTATAAATACCATTATCAAGTTTTACCAATGATCTACATTAACTTTAAGATGGTGCAAATTCCAATACCATATGAAATGTATCATTGACTAGAAATTACAAACTTCCCAAATATAGATGGTAAAATGGTGGAAAATCTCCACGTGGTACTCAACATTCATCCTCAATAGTACAATAAATCCTTACAAATATTTATTTGTTGGCACAAGCTCCAAGTAACTTAATGTAGTCATGGATGAAGGTTCCAATGAATGACTATCCAACCATGCAGCCAAAACATTAGTCAACACAAATAATATAGAATTTCACAAAATGTCAATAACATCCTTATTGATTTCACATTTTCATGATTACAAGCATTATTGTAACCTTCACAAGTTTGTCATGATGGGCCCTCTTACATGCCATCTTGCAACTATTTGATTCACTAGTTATTAAATTACAACTCCAAGATCTTGTTGCACAAGTGACTCACATCACTATTATGAAGTGATAATTTTAGTACAATTACATTACTAAACACTACTCTATTGCAATGACCTCCAATATCTTACTATATACCACACTACAAGCTTGTTCAAGATTGCACTCTACATCATATTCCTTTTCCCTCACTTTGCCTCTTAGACCTCATTCCCTCTCTCCTTCCTTCACTATTTAAACTCAATCACTACTCTCCTCTATTTTGTCTTCTTCTATTTCTTTCAAACAACTCTCAACTATGTATAAATAGCATTCCCAAGTTTTTTGAATGATCTTTGTTAGCTTTAAGATGACACAAATCCCAATACCACATGAAATGTGCTAAGAAACAAAAATAACTCTATTACATCAGGAGAAAGGTTGTAAAATCTAGCCATGCCTTTAAGATAACCTAGAACGACAATGACTCCTTTAATCAATTCCACAAACCTCAACTTGATATGACATTGTCTACATCTTTTCAACACATTATGAATTAATATATGAGTCAACTAAGAAAGGAATAGATTTGAAAGAAACCTTAGAAATCATGAAAAAAAACATATGTGTAGGTTGAAAAACACAATGTTTATTTCAAATTACAACTTTGTATAGAAAATAAAATCATAACACAACAAATCAAATGTAATAATTTCTATACAACCCTAAAAAGCATAACATTAGGCAACCACTTTGGTTGGGATGAACATAGCTTTGTTAGATCAAGATAAAGGTTACGAAATCTAACCATGCATTTGAGATAACATCAAATAATGACAACTCCTTTCATTAAAACCACAAACCTCAAATTAATACCACATTGTATACATATTTTGAACATGTTATCAATAAATATATGATTCAAGTAAGAAATGCATAAATTTGAAAGACATCTTAGAAATCATGAACTGAACTTGTGTAGGTTGAAAAAGAAAATGTGTATTTTACCTAGAAAAATTGTATACAAAATCAAATCTAATAATTTTTATACAACCCTACCAAACATAATATTAGGAATCCCCTTTAATTGGGGATACACTTTGGTGCATAGAACTCCATGTATCAAGAGAAAGGTTGTGAAATCAGATGGGGGATTCTATGGAAGAGAGGATGGATGTGTAGAGGTCTCAATTTATTTTTATTCAAAAATAGAATGAGACCTTTACACATCCATGATTTTCCAAGCAAGTGATTAAGTTGAACAAACCTAATTATTTTTAAAACAAAGAATAGAATCCAATACAGAGTTAAAATTGAGCACATGACTATTTAAACTTTGAGTGCCAAAGTGGACTTTAAGTCAACAATTGTATAAATAGAGACATAATGTTAATAAAAGCCCAGTTTTAAATGAATAAAGAATAATTTATAAAACATTTTAAGCAAAAATGTGCAGATGTCTCATTTTATTTTGATTTAAAAAAAAATGTGACCCATACACATCCATGATTTTCCAAGCAAGTGATTAACTTGAAACCTAAATGGTTTTAAAATAAATCATAGAATCCAATGTAAAATTAAAACAGAGCACATGACTATTTAAAGTTTGAGTGAGAAAGTGGACATTAAATCAACCATTGCATTCTTAGAGATATAACCTTAATAAAATCTTAATTTCAAATGAATAAAGCATAATTTATAAGGGTGAAATTTCAAACCTATGTCACACTTTTGGCCAAATAAATTTAGTTTCTATAGAAACAATTTTTCTCTAAATAGTTCCTGGCGGAACAATTTCACCCAGAACCACATAGCACTTATGTGGCATTGTGTGGCATAAAGAGTTTCAAGCAGAACCTTTTCGCCCAAATTTTTTAAATCTATATAATATTATTTTGACTTTGAAAATTATATTTATTTGCATAGAAAGTTTTGGGTGGTAAAGTTTCACCCAAAACCTTTTCGGGTAAGACTGTATCGCTTGAAACTGCCTATGTGGCATCCCATGTGGCAACCAACACCCGTATTTTAAAAAAATGAACAAAATTTCAAGTTCAACTCCAAATTTCTCCAACCAAAATGTACTTTTATGAAAATCTAAAAATACCCTTTGGTAAATCTCAGAGTCTAGACCATAGATATATATAATTTTTTTTAATATTTTGATTAGTTATATTAGCATTATTTTTTAATTTATTACAAGTAACTTATTATAATCAAATATATAGCTGATTAGAAATTAAAAATAAATAGGTAAATATATTAAAAGAATTTTAAAAATATATGGTGCACTAGAGGAGAGAATTTTCTTCAAGAGGGTTTTAAAAAAAAAAGAAAATTAAAAAATTATACAAAAGTTGACGTCCCATAAAAACTACATCGTTCTGATTAAATTTGATTTTAAAAAAATATAAAAAATAATTATTCATCAAAAATTAAAAAAATTATTCCATGCACTAGATATTTGAGTTTCCTAATGAGGAAAAAAAAAGTTAATTTTACTACATTTTTCTTGACGTCCCATCAACGTCACTTTTTAAAAAATATGAGCAATTAAAATTCATCTATTAAAATCATAAAAAAAATATATCCAACTAATTTTGAAAAAATTTAAAAAATCATAATCATAAACTACATTAAAATGTCTACATTTCATTAGTTTATGCCATTTAAAAATTAAAAACATACATGACTTTTTTGTCATTTAAGTTGGAAAACTATATTTGTGTTGGTTGTTTCCTTTATAAAGTGTGACACAGTTCTGAACTTTCACCCATAAAAGATTTTAAGCACAAATGTGCAAAAGTATCATTTTATTTTGATTCAAAAATAAAATGAGATCTTTACACATCCACAATCTTCCAAGAAAGTGATTAAGTTGAACAAACCCAATTGGTTTTAAAACAAAGCACAAAATCCAATGCAAATTAAAATAGAGAACATGACTATTTAAACCTTGAGTGCCAAAGTGGACTTTAAATAAACCATTAAATTAATATAGATATAACCTGAAAAAAAAACCCAATTGCAAATGAATAAAGCATAATTTATAAAAGATTTTAAGCACAAATAGACATGTTTTAGGACATGCTCAAGGCAATAAGCCAAAGGGTCAAGAATTTAAATAATACCATGAGACCAAAATCAAATGAAAATGATAACAATTGCCAAAGGAGATTTTAATGAATCCACACAACAAGAAGCACCCTTTGTGTCAGTGACCAACCTATATAGAATCCTTATACCAATTATGTTGAAATGTTACCAACACAATTGGGATACCTTAGTTAAAATAAACATACCCAGTTACAATAAACATACCTAGTTACTTGCAAGTGCATACAAAAGAAGATATTTTGAACACCTAGAGGACCCCATGAGAGTAGTTAAGGAAATCCCTCAAACAATTTCATGGATGTCATAAGTAAACCCTTGCCTTTGCACTATTCAATGAAAATGGCATCCCAAAGAATATATTTAAAGACCTAGAGAGCCCCATGAAAGAGGTTGAGGATATCCCTCAAAAAAATTCATGAAACCCATGGGTAAACCCTTGTCTTTGTAGTATTCAATGAAAATGGCATCTAAAAGAAGATATTTTAAAGACCTAGATGACCCCATGAGATCCATTCATGAAATCCCTCAAATAATTTCATTGAACCAATAGGTAAACCCTTGATTTTGTAGCATTCAACAAAAATACTTGACAATAAACTTGCAAAATCACATGTGTAATAACCACACTGGTTACTACCATTTTTTTAGTCATCAAGTACTAACTTAAATGTTCAAGTATCTTCTACCTAATTTAGAAGTGCCAATTTCAAAGATTTACCATCCATAGTCATGGAAACAAATCTAGATGCACAACTCATATACTCATACTAGAGTATGGCAAGCTCCAAAGGTCAAGGTCATCCCTAGACCTAGACCTAAACCTTGAGGGTTCATTTGTAATAGCCCTGCCTATGTATCCCTTCATGGAAATCAGAGGCTTCGTAGTTCACACATCAACAATAGAGAGGCTTCATCCTCTCCTTTGATCTGAGACCTTTAATCTCACTTTTAAATCATATCTTTTAAGTAAATCTTATTATTCCTTGAATCAATTCATATGAAATATTATGATAGAAAATGCATTGAGGTCAAAGGTTAGTTCAATGTCAACATCAAGGTACGATAACACATAAAACCACATAGTGACCAGCTCATATAAATGTCACTTGATCAAACATAGTGATTGGCTCAAGCATACATTATATGTACACAATGTGACTATGTATCACATGGGTCACACATAAATAGTGTGACTAGCTCAGGGGTACAACCCATTTAAACAATATGAATAACTCATGAATGTGTCACATATACTCCAAGTGACTAGCTCATGCATGCCACATAGACATAGAATGAATAACTCATGCATATGTCACATACAACCAAAGTGACTATCTCATGCATACAACACATACACACAAGGAAAATAATTCATGCATGTGTCACATAAACATAGAGTGACTAGCTCACACATACAACACATATACACAGTGTGATTAGTTCCTACCTATATCCCATACACAATGTGAATAGCTTAGGAATGCATCATATATACACAATGTGACTAATTCACATATACACAATGTGATTAGCTCATGCAAGCAACATTTATACATAAGGTGACTAGATCATATGCACGTCATGGGTACACATAGTGACCAGGTAGCAAAAGGAAAGGTTGTAAGCATGTTGCAAGCATTTCCCCCTTTGCCTGATTCACTAGCCTATAAGTCCTCAAATATATCCCAACAAGAAATAGGAAAGTTGGTATATCTAAGGATACACCATGGGTTCCATTATTTTTCTTGATTTACAGCCAACTATGATGAAAAGCAAGCATCCCATACTACTTGAGGTCATCATTGGCAAGGACTCAAGTGCGACAATGCACAACACATAGGGTCCTTAATACAGATGTACATAGGGATTGACTCACAAATATATAGTGAAAATCTAGTAAGAGGAAGTACATAAAACCTACTACATGCATATTCCCATTACCTAGTGTACTAACACAAAAGCTCATGAATACCTCCTAACAAGAAAAAGGAATATCAATGCATCTCATGCTACACCATGGATCCCATCCTTTTTCCTAGTGAACAACCAACTATAATGACAACCAAGCATCCCATACTACTTGTTTTCATCACTGGCTAAGGAGTAGGTGTAACAATATACATATTCAAAACCAACTGTGATGACAAGAAAGCCTCCCATACTACTTGTTGTCATCACTGGATAAGAAGTAGGTGTAACAAGATACATCACATATTGCCATTAATAAGATTTCCATAGCCTGCTGAACTTGTCGAGTTGGTGGATCATGATGTCTATCACCTCCATGCCACTGGTGAAAGTTGGTACAACCTAGTATGGGGTAGCTCCTAGAATCTATCACCTATGTGGTACTAGTGAAAGCCATCTAATCCCTATCATATCAATAGATATCTCTTGGCATCCATCACCTTTGTGGTACTGGTGACAATCGACTACCCTAAGATATGGAGGATAGCACCTGGTATCTATCACCTCCATGGTATTGGTGACAACCATCTAAACTACACCTATCTCATAACATAGATGGCTCCTAGTATCTTTCACATCCATGCTACTGGCAACAACTAACTCATCCTAAGATATAGTTTATAACTCCTGGCATCCTTCACCTGCACAATATTGGTGAAAACTGGCTATTTGCACCTATATCAAACTTGGTTCTGACATGTGGGTGATCTTATGGCTAGGTACACACACATCAAGGATATAAAAAACATTCACTGACACTGGTTAGGTTGACCTAATTACATACCACATATAGGTCTATAAACCAATACACATGGTCTTATATGTTCAGGGGTCTAAATTATAGGTCAACACTCAATAAATATATTGAACCCACATGAGCTGGACTCTATATGGTCACATATGCATAAACATATTCAAACTCATAATATAATATCAATGGCCATTCCATACATTTATTTGTCACTTGGAAACACAGTATGCATCATACAAAAGTCAAACCTAGAATAGCAATTTCAAACATTATTCTATTTTTGATTGCATAAAATTTGCATATTAACAATCACAATCTCAATATACAATTATCCATCACCTCTAGATGTAAAGGATAAATACCACACATAGTTGGTAATTCCCACCATCAATTTCCCATAGTGTTCAACATGCAAAACACTAATGATTTTAGTCTAGACAAGTCCAAAGGCACCTTTATATATAACACTATAGATAAATTATGAAGATAACAATTATAAAAGTTCAACCAAGATTGGTGCAGATTTATAGAACCCTACCCAACAAAATTAGAGTAAAGGAGCTTAGTGCTGATAGAGTGCCTTTTACTGGCTCAAGCCTATATAATGGGGACTTATTAATTAGATGGTGAGTTCACAATCATCTAATGTAGTTTAAGCCTTGAGCTAAAACATACCAAAGAGGGAAGGTTAATCAAGTTTAGGAACACCCCATATCTCGGAGTCACTCCCCAAAACCCCTCCCCTATGGACTTGAGGTCCAGGGGCATCCTTTTCCCAAGAACTGCCTACATACCCAATTTCAAATGGGGTCAAAGTCACATGTAGTTCTCCTCACATGATCTCTCAAGGGTTAAACACCTAGGTCCTATCCTCCGGGTTTCATAGTCATCCCAATATCATATCAATGCTTACTAATATTCCCATTAAAAAGTTCATAAAAATAAATGATCATAACGTAACCAACTTAAAAGAAGTCTCATCATATCCAAACATATGACAATAGAAATAAAAATATCTTCACAATACAATAGTTATACAGAGCATTGATACAACCCTAAAACAAGTCTTGTCATATGGGATTTTATGATATCAAGTATCATGACTATATCAATTATAACATCCTTCACTAATCTTACCCAGACTTGTGAAACAAAACATCATATTGTATACCATTTTCCTTTAACTAATGTTAGTAAGCATGGTAAGAAACTTATGTCATAGTCTATAGAATTGGATTCTTCAAGATAAATACACCATATAAACTATGGTGCAATATTCAACTAAAAAGTAGCATTATTATCTTAGTCAATTACACACAATAGCATGAACTTCACAACTAGTGATATCCATAGTCTTAATATTTAATAATCTCTAGTGTTAGTAATACTTAACAATCAATACTAGCATATAAGAATCGGCCTAGTACAACACACTAGATTACTAAGAATAGCAATAGCATGTAGATAATCCATGCTAGTATAATAGACATTAATTCCCAACAACTACTTCTCTTTACTCCCCCTAATAGATGGGGTTTTACTAACATTAGTAATAGTATATTCATTATGAATGTAATGTTTCTACTACGTAGTATGGGCAAGGTATAACTTTTATTGCCACATAACTTCAGTATTCCAAATGTGCAACTCAATAGGCATGATAATAGAATAAACCTTTCCTTTCATAAACACAATTTTAACTTTCACAATGCTACATATAAAGTGACCCCAATTTTGACTAAGTTCCATTTTAATGATCTATGAATTAACTGAACTTCAATTATATGTATACATAAATGACTATATCTCATATTCTTTGGATAGAAAGTTATGCACTTTAAGCATGCACTGCTAATGTACACCTAAATTGACACACTATCCATAGACAACAATCCCCTATTCCCTAACCATGTGCATGATTACATTTATGCATCTTTGTCTTAAGGTATAGTAGTATTTACTTTACATAGAACATTGATAACCAATCTTTAACAGGAAAAGGAAAAGATTTTCCATAGAAACTCATTATACTCTGCCCTAGTCATCTAGGGTCCAACATGGGTTGGAGATAATTATGAAAGTATTTTAGGCTTAAATATTTCTAGTATAACAAATCATTCCAGTCGCTAAAATTAATACAAGCATTTGTCGTACTACAACATACATTTAAATGGGTACCCCTATTACTTAGGATAATGGCAATCGACAAGTAGGTCTAGATATTTCATTCCATAATAAGATATTAGAGGCTTATATTGAAAAGTAATAAAACATTAAACTCTAGTTCTTGTGAATTTATCTTCAATACAAAATAATGTTCGCCTTAACAATTACAACCTCCAATAGAAGTCCATTTTCAATTATGGTTTGATGGCATCCATACCCTCTACCTAAGCTCCACTTTGAGCATAGGCAGGTAGAACATTGATTGCATTTAATTATATGTTTTTAAGACCTTTTAACAAACCCTTTTGAACATATCGGATTTATAAATACATGCAGAACCATTTCGTGGAGCTATATATATTTATACCAATTAGAAGTAAAGGCATATTATCTGGTAATAGATTACTTTTCTAATTTTGAACTTATGTATCAATAGTTTTACATATACCTATCAACATGCATTATTCTAAGATAAATGATCTATTATTTTCACAAAAAGATTTATGAATGCAATGCTAACTTATGGGTTGGGAAATAATCCAAGGAGGGGTCGTCCACCGCCATAGTTCACTACACAAATCTCTTGGCTTGTTTAGCCAATCCATGTGAGTGGAACAACCCTTATACATGACCACCCAATAGAATGTATGGATAAAATTGCAGTATATAACCTTACGAGAAATCCATTTAAATCAGAAGATCAACCAATATAATAGTCATAATGATTTAAACTGATGCGCCCAAAACTTCACAAAGAATGGTGATAAAATCACTTACCCATGGCACCAAAATACTCCAAAATCTCACTCTCAAATGAAATTTGTCTTATACTAACAACCAAATGCCCATGCACCAGCCTCTAAAATGGGTCCAATTGCAAGTATGCATCATGGGTTTATTTTTTTATCATTAGCACATCCCATACACATGTAAATTTGTCTAAATTTACAGAATATAATTGAAGCTGAAATTGGCAGGGTTGAAATTAGTATTATCCAACTTAATCACTCTTTCCTTCTATGGCGATGTAATCTACTAGCTTGTAAGTACTGACCATATCATCATTAGTAATGATACCTAGAGAATTGACCAGGAGTATCATTCTCCTCCATTCCTACCACGCCAACTCCCATCTCTCTAACCTCTCCTCATATCACCTTCTGATAAAAATCCTTTTTTTATTTTTGGCTTTGATGGATGTCTCTCCCTTGTAGCATTCCCCGGCTACCACTTTTTGTATTTCATGATTATAAGAAGACTTGAGTGTTAATTTTTATGTACCTTGGACAGGTGTTCTAGTCTCAGGTGGTGATTATGAGGCTGGAAACACAACTGGAATAATTATCTCCATACCTAGAAAATTGATTTCTCGAGAGACTTCTAGATATTAGGGTTTGTTAGAGTCTAATTAATCCTAGCCATTGATTGAGATTAAATCATGGCCATTGGTTTTCAATGAGAGGATTATAAAAGAGGATCAATGGGCATTTGGAGAACACAAATCCGAGAAGTATTTGCAGCAATAGCAATTAAATAAATTTGTAGCAATAGCAAATTAATTTGCAGTGAGAGCAAGGACGCAGTGATAGAGTTGGATACAGCAGCAGTGGAATTTTTGCAGGATAAATTGGGAGAAGAATTTCTGAAGGAGAACATTGCTGGAGCTCTGCCAGTAAGAGGCAAGTAGTCTATGTATCTCTTGATTTGATTTAATAAATTCCTCATCTACAGTACTGGTTTTCCCTTTGGGGTTTTTCCAGGGACAATTTGTCCAAAATATTATGTTCATTTTATTTTTCTATCTCCGTGATTTTCCGTGAAGTTGCAGCTATGTTATTATTTGATATTTGCTGTAAATTAATTAATTTTTCAGTAGCCAAATAATCTACATAAGATAGGAAATTAATAATCAGTAGCTGCAATAGATTTTTCACATGGTATTAGAGCGGATCTGAGGGCAGAACAGGCACAGGGAGAAAGGAAAAATAATAAATAAAAAATTTAGGGTTTATAAAACCCAGTTTGACCTCTTCAAAATTATTATTTTCTTTTGAGATGGCCTCAGTAGGTTTAAGAGATCAGGACAAATTGGATGGAGTCTCAAATTTTGGTGTCTGGAAAGCCAGAATTTCTTTATTACTAGAAGAGAATGGTATCAAGGAATATGTGACCACTGTTGTACCTATACCTATAGATGCAACACAGCTCTTAGCATATAAGAAGGAAGATGCCAAGGCGAGGAGGCTGATTCTTGACGGTGTTAAGGATCATATTATTCTGCATATTGCAGAGTTAGATATAGCAAAGACGATGTGGGACGCCATTATGAATCTGTACCAGAATGCTACCCTTAACTAGAAGTTGATTCTCAGAGAAAAGTTAAGGAATACCCAGATGAATAAGGGAGAAGACGTCACAAGTTACCTCACCAGACTTAGACTTGTCAAGGATGAATTGGCAGCTATTGGAGACAAACCAAAGGATGATGAGCTAGTACGAATAGCCCTGAATGGGTTTACTAAGCAGTGGGATGTCTTTGTTCAAGTTATTAATGGACGAGACACCTTACCGAGTTGGGATCGACTATGGAGTGACTTCACTCAGGAGGAGCTTAGACTAAGTCTTGTCAATGGAACCAGCAGTAATAGTCAGAAAAGTGAGGTGGAACAGGAAAATGTTGCCCTAGCAGGAAAAGGGAAAGCAAAGAAGGGGTCTGGTAAAGGATCAAATCTAAAAAGTGAGAAGAAGAAGGACTTATCTAAGATCAAATGCTATGGCTATCATGAGTTTGGCCACTATGTCAGTGATTGCCCATAAAGGAAGAAAAATGAAAAGAAAGGCAAAAAGCAGATGGCAGCTTCAGCAAGTGTAGATGAGCTTTCTAGCAGAATGGAGGATGAGTTTGCACTCATAGCTTGCCTAACTAGCTCAACCTCATAGGGTGTTTGGTATATAGACAGTGGGGCATCATTTCATATGACAGGAGTGAGGGAGTACTTCTCCAGCTACAAGGAGGAGGACATCAGATTCTAGATTCATATGGGGAACAAGTCCAAGTGTAATCTAGTTGGGAGAGGGACTATTCTATTTCAGAGGGAGAATGGCAAGCCTATTTCCATTCATGATGTGTTGTATGTGCCAGGCTTGGGCATGAATCTAATTTCCGTATCTGTCCTTCAGGATAAAGGCTACAATGTACTCTTTAGAGGGGCGCATATTTTAATCAAGCATAAGGATTGGAAATCACCCATAGCTATTGGAGTTAGGAGCGGCCAACTTTATAGGTTGCAGTTTGATACTCCTAAGGCACTAGTGAGTAACAGTAATCCTAGAGATCAAGGAGAGCTATGGCATAGGAGGATGGGCCATATACATCATGGAGCACTTAAATTGCTTCGTGAGATAGTGACAGGTGTTCTAGACGTGAGCACAGAGCATGATGATGTATGTAAGGGATGTGTATTGGGGAAGTTTGTGAAAGCAACTTTTCCAAGGAGTGACACCAGATCCAAAGGGGTTCTTGATCTAGTACATTCAGATATATGTGGACCAATGTCAATGAAGTCTGTAAGAGGATATGAGTACTTTGTTACTTTTATTGATGATTTATCCAGGAAGACCTGGATATACTTCTTGAAGACTAAGGATGAGGTCTTCAGTCACTTCCAGGAGTTCAAAGCTCTTGTGGAGAATTTGACAAGCAGGAAGGTAAAGGTTCTTCGGTCAGACAATGGGGGCGAGTACAAAGGGAAAGAGTTCCAGGAGTTCTGTACCAGGGAAGGAATCAAGAGAGAGTGGACTGTTCCTTACAACCCACAACAGAATGGGGTTGCTAAGAGGAAGAATCATTCTATATCAGAGGCAGCAAGGGCTATGTTATATGACCAAGATATGCCACGTTACTTATGGGCAGAGGCATGCAGTATAGCGGTATACATACAAAATAGGGTTCCACATAAGGTATTGGGCAAGATGACACTAGAGGAGGCATTCTCAGGGAAGAAGCCAGATGTCAGTCACTTCAGGATATTTGGGAGTTTGGCATTTTGTCACATTCTAGGGACTACACGTTCCAAGTTAGATCAGACTGCAGAGAGAGGGTACTTTGTGGGGTATAGCGAGACCTCAAAGGCATATCAGATATTTATTCCAGGGACCAGGAGGATTATTGTCAAGTGTGAAGTCAAATTCATGGAGGACAAGGCATATAGGAGGTCCAGAGATTTGCCAGCAGATGATCAGAATGAGTAGCCAACAGAAGCTCCAAGGATTGTTCAACCAAAATAGGGGTAGCGAAGCATGAGTACAGTTACTAGTACAAGCACAGGCTCAGGTGCTAAGAGTTTGCAGAGTATGGAGCAACAAATACAACAAATCCAAGAGATGCATCAAGAAGATATGGAGTTTGATATTTCATCCTCTATAGTTGACAGGAGGAACCGTGAGGTTCAACAGACACATAAGGATACTCAGGAGTTTGTGGGAGCTCCTAGGATGAGTAGTAGACAACGGAAACAACTAGCCAGGTATAATGACTATGTGGCATTGGTTAGTCAGTTGGTAGATAGCGAGCCTTCCAGCTATCAGGAGGCTGCACAGCAACAGGTGTGGCAAGATGCGATGGTTGAGGAATATACCTCAATAATGCAGAATGATGTGTGGGAGGTTGTGCCTAGACCGATAGATAGGGCAGTGGTTGGATCACGCTGGATCTATAAGATTAAGCATGGTGCAGATGGTAGCATCGAAAAATACAAGGCAAGGTTCGTGGCTAAGGGGTTCTCTCAAAAGGAGGGAATAGACTATGAGGATACATTCACTCTAGTGGCCAGGTATACTTCTATACGAGCTGTAATCTCACTTGCAGCACATATGGGATGGCAAATCCATCAAATGGATGTCAAGATGGCATTTCTTAATGGTGAATTGTTAGAAGAGGTATACATAGAACAACCAGAGGGCTTTGTAGCACACAGCAGTGAAACCCACATGTGTAGATTGAAGAAAGCTTTGTATGGACTCAAGTAGCTCCCAGAGCGTGGTATGAGTGCATTGATAGATACTTGTAGGGAATAGGCTTTGTGAAGAGTGAGGTGGATGCTAACCTCTACTACTTGATGGTTGGGGGTGAAGTGCTCATTCTTGTTCTATATGTGGATGACTTGTTTTTAACATGTTCACTAGGTCTCATAGAGGAGTGCAAGAGGGACCTTGCAGCAGAGTTCGAGATGAAGGATTTGGGGCTTATGCACTACTTTCTAGGCATGGAAGTGTGGTAGACAGATGGAGAGATTTTCCTTGGACAAGGGAAATACTGCATTGAAATCTTGAAGAGGTTTGAGATGCAAGATTGCAGAGCCATGTCTACACCTATGATCACGAATTGGAAGAAGGTAGACTCATCCAAGGAAAAGGATGTTGATTGGATCTCTCATGTATTTGGTCAACACTAGGCCAGATATATCCTTTGCAGTAAACTCTCTTAGTCAGTTCATGGTTGAGCCGAAGAGAGTGCATTGGATAGCGGTAAAGCATGTATTGCGGTATTTGTGTGGTACAATTGAGTATGGGATCAGATATGCTCGAGGTGATGGTATCAAGTTGATAGGCTATACTGATGCAGATTGGGCAGGTAGTGCAGTGGACAGGAAAAGCACTTCAGGGTGTTGCTTTAGTTTGGGATCAAGAGTTGTCTCGGGTACAGCAGGAAGCAAAAGTCCGTGCCTCTGAGTTCTGCAGAAGTAGAATACATAGCAGCTAGCATGGCAGTGTGTGAGGCTATATGGATTTAGAAGTTGCTGGTAGCCTTGTTTGGTCAGAGGGTTGAGACTACAGTGATACACTGTGACAATCAGAGTTGCATTAAATTATCTGAGAATTCAGTGTTTCATGATAGGTCTAAGCATATAGACATCAGGTATCATTTCATCAGGGATTGTGTACAGTGGAGGATTGTTCAGCTACACTATATACCTACAGATCAGTAGGTAGCAGACATTTTGACAAAGGCATTGGGGAAGACGAAATTCATCTTCTGCAGAGAGAAGTTGGGTGTTATGCAGAACACCTTCCTCGCTAAGAGGGAGTGTTAATTTTTATGTAGCTTGGACAGGTGTTCTAGTCTTGGGTGGTGATTACGAGGCTGGAAACACAGTTGGAATAATTATCTCCATACCTAGAAAATTGATTTCTTGAGAGACTTCTAGATATTAGGGTTTGTTAGAGTCTAATTAATCCTAGCCATTGATTGAGATTAAATCATGGCCATTGGTTTTCAATGAGAGGATTATAAAAGAGGATCAATGGGCATTTGGAGAACACAGATCTGAGAAGTATTTGCAGCGATAGCAAATAAATAAATTTGCAGCAATAGAAAATTAATTTGCAGTGACAGCAAGGATGCAGTGATAGCGTTGGATACAGCAGCAGTGGAATTTCTGCAGGATAAATTGGGAGAAGAATTTCCGGAGGAGAACATTACCGGAGCTCTACCAGTAAGAGGCAAGCAGTCTATGTATCTCTTGATTTGATTTAATAAATTCCTCATCTGCAGTACTGGTTTTCCCTTTGGGGTTTTTACAGGGACAATTTGTCTAAAATATTGTGTTCATTTTATTTTTCTATCTCCGTGATTTTTCGTGAAGTTGCAGTTGTGTTATTATTTGATATTTGCTGTAAATTAATTAATTTTTTGGCAGCCAAATAATCTACATAAGATAGGAAATTAATGATCAGTAGCTGCAATAGATTTTTCACATTGAGCACACTGTGCAACAATTTCACTCTGCACCCTTCGACATCCTCATCACTAAATCCTTGCCGAAGTTTATGCAAGAATGAAAATTAGAGGAACTACCAAGTTGTTATGTAGATGTATTTGGTTGGCTTGAAGATGTTGGTCAATGATGGAGATTAAGTGGTCAAGATGAGTGAGATCTTACACTAGATTTCTTCAAGATGCCCCAACTCCATTATAATTTCTTTTTCTAAGGAACAAAACACAAAGAAGCAATTATTTCCCATTGCAAGAGACTAAATAGAAGACTGGAGAGGTAAGGGTAAAGAGATGGAGAGAATATTTAAAAAGGATTCATGGTATGATAAAAATCAATTTGTCAATTGCTTAGAGAGAGCTCTCGCGATTGAGGAGGTGGCGTGAAACTTTCATGGTATGAACTATGATGTGAATGGTAGTGTGTTCATACCATTCACCTCTTGGTTGATTGTCTATAGCTCATGGGAATCAACAACCCATCCATCTCTCCATCTTTTCATCATTTCATTCCTCTATCATTAATGTTTTGATAGATGTCCACCTATTATTTCCCAATCCCCTACAATATCATGTCAATCAAATTTATTAGATAAGGTTTCCCATGCTTCGCTACAGTTGGGCATCATATCCTCTTCAATGGAGTGGAAGATAGTTTCCCCCTCTCACGAAAACCTATCACTCTTATTCTATGAGGCCCATGATTGTAATTAAATTTAGGACTTCTTCTTTGACCAATTTGTTGGATTTTACAAATCTCTTTATAATTTATTTTTATTTTGGCCCTTAGAAATGTCCAATGTGGAGTGGTACTTCCATGGAGATGTGCCAACATGACAAGGTTAAACACGATCTTAAAATGTACACAATCCTAAAATTCATATAACATTGGCCAATGGAGGAAGTAGTAGGAGAAGGTAGCAGTCTGCAGAAGAACAGTGGGTTTGCTGATGGAGGAATCTTGGTAGAAGGTCGTTCAGCTGATGGGATGCATTTAGACAAGGAGGACCGAGTTGTTGGTGTAGTTCCAAATGGGACTAGGGAAGGGGATAATCCTGCAGACCCAGGTGGTACATTAGCAGGTGAGATACCCAAGATTATTGACCTAGAGCTCTGTGATGAGGGACAAAAGAGTGCAAACAACCTGGCAAAGGACCTCTTCTCAAGGGAGTAGGGTAATTGTTGGACAACACTTTTCAAAGTATGCCCTAAAGGGAAAGGTACCTCTGAACTAACCTGACTCTACTTAGACCCTATTTTAGGTGAGTGCTCTCTTTCTGTTCCTAATAGTATAGTGGATAAAGGTGTATCTCTAATGGAGATGACTTTGGTGGAAAAAATTTTGGGGCTGAAACCAAATGTTGAGTTGGTCAAATCTTGGGAGCCTTAAGAAATGGAGAAATAAAGGGCAAGTGAACATTGCTATGGCCAAGGCTTTTTCTTCTTTCTCCTTTTCTTGTGAAGAAGATCTCTACAATGTGCTAGCGGGGGGACCCTGGCTATTTGGAAAATCAATCCTTGTTTTGAAGAAGTGGGAACCAAGATTTTATGCTTCTAAGAGTTCTTTTAATGTAGCCTCGATTTGGGTGTGGCTACATAGGTTACCCTTGGAATTCTGGGATGAAGAGGTTTTTAAGGGTATAGTGAGTGCATTTGGTTAGCTCCTAACCATAGACTCTATAACTGCTAATAGACAATGTATTGTTTATGATAGGATCTTTGTGTGTGGAGCAAACAACAAACTTGATGGTCTCTATTAAGCTTATTTCTAAATTTGGTGAATGGAACCAATCTATGGAATTCAAATCCATCCCTTTTGCTTGTTTTCTCTGTAAAAAGGTGGGGCATTAGGTAAAGCATTGCCCTAATAAAAACAAGAAAATTGTGTAGAGATTTTGGAGGGAGAAAAAAGTTTTTGGGCCTATCCCTGATGTTGAGGGGGGCCCTATAGATCCTAACGACGAGAAAGAGTCAGAGTTTAAAGACTCGATTATAGCAAAAATTGGTCACAAGGGGGTTCAAGAAAATCTTGGAATTATGGAAACAAAGATTTTTGTCTGAGAAAAAGAAGAGGATGTGATTTAGGAGGGACAATAGTTTCCAAAGCCATCTAAGCAACCCCTAGTGGAAAGCCCCCCAGGGAGCTAAATGAAATGAGTAGTGAGGAGGTTTTGATTTAGGTAGATGATTCCTTTATGGAGGACCCTATCATGGAGACAAGAGTACTATCACGGGCTTCTTTATCCAAAGATCAGAGCGCTAGAAGTAGGGGGAACAACTGGGCTGTTTGTAAGGAGAGCCAAGTCGAGGAGCCTTTTACTCTGGTTAAATGGAAAAAGAAGAAAATCTAGTCTTTACTAGTGGCTAACCAAAGAATGACCACTAGAAATAAGATCAAAGCAAATTGTAGATCAAAATAGAAAGCCCAAGGAAGACTATCCTTGACAAAGATTAGGGAGAGAGAAAGTAAGAGAGATATTGCAGGAGGGGTGTAGAAAAACTTGTTTGATATGTGCCTAGTGGGCACTCCCAATCAGTTTTTATGAAGATTGTCTTGTGTAACATCAGGGGGATGAACAACTCTCACAAACATGAATTCCTAATGAATTTGGCTCATGATCACAAACTTGATATAGTTTTGATTCAAGAGATGAAAATGCAAACTAAAAAGTTCATGGCTTTGAAGAATAAAGTCTTTAAATATAGTGGTTTTCAAGGGTTTAATGATGTTGGGGCTTCTGGGGGGTTGCTACTTTTTGGAACCCTCAGTATGTGAGGGGAGAGGCTCTTATGAAGGATAATAATCATGTTTCTACTCAGTTTGTCCACATTAGGGATGGGTCCTCTTGGATTATTTCTAATGTTTATGCTCATAATATTAAAAATTCTAGGAAAAAACTTTGGAATAGGTTGGGTCAATTCAAAAGATATTAAGTTGAAGTTAAATGGCTAGCTATGGGAGACTTTAACATGCCTCTCAAAGAGAATAAAAAATGGGTGGTTCCCAATCATTTAAGGATAGTAGGATGGATTTGATGGAGTTCATTATTGATCAAGCCTTATATGATGTGGAGCTCTACGGAAATGAGTTCACTTGGTCTAATTATAGAGTGGGAGAGGACCTTATCTAGGTTAAACTAAATCGTGTCATCATCTCTATGTACTAGTTTAAGGAGTATTCATGTTCCTTAATGGCCTAGACTAGATTACGCTCAAATCATTACCCTATTTCCTTCTCGACGATGATTGATCCCCGAGAAGAATGAATGGGCTAATATCTTTAAATAGAAATACCTTGTTGGGCATCACAACTTTCGTGAGGTGTTGGATCTTGACAAAGTGTTTTCCTGAGGGCTCCAGTTTGGAGAATTATTGTGGACAACGAAAGTTTAATTAAACTTGGTATCAAATGGAAGGTTGGGAATGGAGTCTCCATAAAGTTATGGGAGGATCTTTGGTGTGGTGATGTTCCTTTGTCTGACCTTGAGTGGGCCAAACCTATCAAAGATTTATGTCTCAATACAGGTTGGGTCACTGGGTGGCAGGTTATATGGAGAATGGGGTTTCAAAGAATCTCTTTGAGATTGACCCTATTTTGGCCAATCTCCAAGTGTTCTTGTCTTAGTTCCACTTGCCTTATTCACTAATGGTTGATGAATTGGTTTGGAAGATTTTCCCCATGGGAAATATCTTAGTGGCTTCTAGGTTTGAGTTATTGCTTCCTATGCAACTATCCCCCCTTTTGGGAAAAACTTTAGATCTTGGCTCTCATTCCTAAAATAAATATCTTCTTATGGCTCATGGCTCAAAAAAGGTTCTAACCATTGACAATCTTTGTAAATGATGTTTTTCCCTCCCCAACAGATGTGTCTTGTATTTGAATCAATTGGAGTCTACGTACCACTTGTTAGCTAGATGTGTCTTCTCTAGGGATATCTGGGGCAAGATCCTCTCTCTTTGGAACTTGGATTGGGTGTTTCCCAACTCCTTTCAAAATCTGATTGGTCAGTGGATTGCGCCCTCTCCAAACCTCTCCTTGATGTTCTTGTGAGCCCTCATTCTACCCCATGTTGCTAGGGGTGTGTGGGAAGAGAGAAACAATAGGATCTTTCATGAGACTTCAGTGCTTGCTGATGGTGTTTCAGTGAAGATTATAAGAGCTATCAAGGAAAATTTTATTCAAGGAGTGGTGGATAAAATCCATAGTGGCCTAAAAGTGGATGTCTCTAATTATGATAAGAGGGTTATAAAGTGTTGGAACTTACAATATGATATCTCTATTCTATTCAAGAAGATGAAAAATGCCAAAGATAAGATTTCTTGGAAATCCCCCCTATTGGGATGGGTTAAGCGCAACCTTGATGGGGCGATTAAGGGTAACCCTGGGCCTACTAGTAGTGGGGGAGTGTTAAGGGATGAAAAAGGTAGGTTTATTTCAGCTGTGACACTCCCATTGGGTATCCATTCTAATCACTATGCTGAATCTATGACAGCCTACCATAGCATCAAATTAGCCTATACCAAAGGGTATATAAGAGTGTGGATAGAAGGGGACTCCCTAAACATTATAAAGTGCTTAAAGGAATCTCTATTTCCAAATTGGACCATTCAAATGCTAGTTAAAGACTCGATCTCCATGATCAATTCTTTTGAAGAGTTTTATATATTTCATATATATCGGGAGGGAAATGGCATTGCCGATGTCATGGCTAATGTGGGGGTTAATATCCATGCTCTTAAACGATGGGAATTGTACTCTGATTTTCCATGTGGAGCTCAATCCATTATTTCTAATGAAGGCCAAAGAGGATGAGGTAATTATTTTTATTGGAGAGGCTAATGTCATGATTACTACCAAAAAGACCACACGCTTTCTAGGTGATTTGAAGACCTTACTTTTCAGAACCTATTAGTTTGTGTTTAACCTTTCAAAAAAGTTGTGTTGGAAATATGATAAAGACAAAATTACTATGACTGATATGGGAGGAGAAAGGAATTGGGTGGAGCCCCTATCTTGTGATGGGGCCTGCAGGAAGTGCCAAGTTTGGAAGGTAGTGGAGTAAGGGGGGCTCGTCCATTTCATGGAAATGTTGCATGGTTTGGATTTGATAGCCACCAATTTATTTGTCAAAAGTTGGCAGGATAGGAATGGTTAAAGTTTATGGGGTTGAATTGGAGATCACTGAGGAGCTTAGTGCTCAAATCACTAATTTGTTAAAGGATGACAAGAAGGTGTTCAAAGACTGCAAAGTTGGTGAGGAAGCACTCAAGGTTTTCTTCAAAGGAAAAGAGAGAACCTAGTTAGTGAAGTTCCATTCAAGCAACTACAAATGCAAGTCTATAAAACCTATATGGGCGGAGTTAGATGAGGTACTAATGTGATATATATCCTTGGAAGGTAGGTCCACTACAATATTTAGCTACCATTTTATGCTATTGAACCATTTTAGGCACAAAATGGTAGTTTCCTTCCCCTTCTATCTACTTTCATCAATGGATTTCACCATTAAGGAAAATAAGAGAAACCCTAAGCTCCCCATTCTTCATGAGGGGTTGATCTTGTTAATTATGTAGAATATCAAATCCCAAGTTCCCAGCTTGGAGGTTAGGGGTAGCACTATGAAGAAGGGTAAAAATCCTATTGTGGACTACATTGAATCTACTAATTGTGAGATGGGTGAGGAGAAGTAGGACTCTAGTTAGGTTGAGGAGGAGGATTCAGTGGAGGTTCTATCTACTCCATGGTCATTTCAGTTTGAGGGTGACAGTTCAAGAAAAAGGAAGAGAAGTGAGGGGAAAAGTACCCTTATGAACCACAGTCAAAAGGAGAGTGGTTCTTGGTCTACTAATTCTCCCCTTGAGAAGGATTTAATGTTAAAGAGAATAGAAAGGAGAAGGGGTCCCAAGAAAGAAATCTTAAGGATAAAAGGGGTACCTTTTGTTAGAAAGCCAATGATAATCCTAGAGGGGAGCTTGTCAGTGGGAATAAGAAAGGTAAGGATAAGGAGATTATTTAGAAGTGGCTGGAAGGGAAGCCCAAAGGTAAGCAAAAATGTCTCGAAGACATTATTACTAATGAACTAGGTGTTGGGGTTCCTTTCCCTTTGATTTTTGACCCTTCATGTAATTTACCTAAGAATTTGTCTTTCTTACTTTCTTCTACTACCAATAGGGAGGATCTTTCAGAGGTCCTGGGTATGGTTAAGGATGCTGTGGATAGCCAAAACCACATGACCAAATGTTTTTTTATTGAAATCAAAATAATTAACATTAAGTTGAGTGTGTTGCAAGAGAAAATGGGCATTAGGGTGGATTTAGATGACTGACTTGATTTAGAAATTCAACTCACTTGGGAAGCCATTCCTAGGGTGGGATAGCTGGAGAAGGAGTTAGAGAAATGCATCCAAGACTTTGATATCCACATTGCTAAGGTGGAGAAGGAGTTTAATGACATCAATAAGAACTTAGAGAGGGTGGTTGAAGTTAGTAAATTTACCATTAATTATAGCACCAAGGGGATGAGAATTCTAACTGATAAATTGAAGGAGCTCAGAGAGCAGTAGATTATTGGAAAGGATAGTTAGAAGGATGATGGAGTAAAGTGTAGATAAGTGGTGGAATTGGTAAACATGACAAGATCATTGAGCAGGGTGGTTTGAGTTCTCATACTCAAGGTAGCAAGAAGAAGTCTTTGAAGCCAAGAAATAGGAACTCTTGGGTTTTGTCAATTTGCATGAGGAGTTCTACAAATAGGATTTATAAGTGGTCGAGACCCTTAAGAAGATGTGACCTTGTTGGTGGTTTTCTATTGGTTTGTTGTTTGTTTATTGATTTATGTCTTTTGGCAGCTAGTGTGAACTAGTTTAATTGTAGGGCTGCTTTTGTTGTTGGTTTTTGTCTTCTATTTGCTAGCTGCCAACTTGCTTTGTTTATTCCTTGGGGAAGAATTGTGATGTAAGGGTTTCAAGGTCCCTTCAAAACCTGTTTTACCCCTTTTATCAAAAACATGACAAGGTTAAACAAAATAGAACACTTAAATTTTTAGTTTTTCAACATGAAATTAATGTCTCTTCACAATTTCAACAAAAAATCTCTACAACACATGTCAGCTAGTAGATATACCTAGATATACCTACCAAGAAGAGTAGATGCAACTCATCCATCATCAAGTCATGCTCGCAGTCATATACAAAAATAGGGAACATGCCATTTAAATTTTTTTCACATGAATTTGACTCTACTTCATAATTGGAGCAAATTATCTAGACAAAACACATTCACAAAGACCAAATAAAGCTATTCACAACACTTATGGTCAATTGCAACATGGGTTTTTGGCTCTTCCTCATATGCAACTTGTCCCTTGAAGCTGGAAATGGTGGATGTGTTTGATACAACTCTGCTAGCATTTTATTGCTTAATTAAAAAAATGACATTGATCCTTGAAAGCTCCACAAATTTGAATGTGCTAGTGAAAGGTGGGTCTCATCATTGGCAGTGTATACACCTAAAAATGACTTGAGTCGAATTAAATAAATATTTTAATATTTATTTTATTCCTATTCTTCTATCAATAAATAAATATCCTAATTTATTTATCTAATTCACATTCATCTTAATCTTCCAAAAATTAAATAAAAATCAATTTATTTAATTAAGTCATCCAAATTCCTCTAAATCACCCCTAATTAAATAATCCCAAATTATTTAATTAATCATCATCTATCCCAAGTCCTAATTCTATAATTCCACATCACTTCCACCTCACTTTACACCTCATCATGTTGCACACATAATTAAATATTTTTAATATTTTATTATATAGTTATCCTCACCCACATGTCCTTTTTATCCTCTAATCATCCCTAGTTCTTCTCCACATGTGTCCTATTATTTCTGAATCATCTCCATGGTCAAAGACACTTGTCTTTCAAATCCTAGTTTATCTCTCACATTCCAACAAATCAAGAGTCCTTCCACAATCTGCTCATAGTCTTCAACTTTTAACTCACAGGTCTTTGTGAGCACAATGACATGTGGCTTATGGATCCACATATTCCTCTACCTTGTAAATGTAGTAGGAACATTTCCCATGATTATCTCCCTCATCCCAACCAACTCCATCTCAACCGTACATGTCATAGATAACTCCTCCAATCGGGGATCTTATGACACTTGGAATTGGTCCATCCTTAGCCTATAAAAGCAAGGTTCTAATGTAGAGCATCTAGGACTACAGAAGCATACTTCAAAACTTCAATGAAAAGACTCACAATGCTCACTGTCTCTGACAGAAATCTAGCTCCTCATAATATAGGGTTTTAACACAACACTATGCATGTTCATGACACAAGAGTGAGAGGACTTTAAGACTCATCTTCCAGGACACTTAAATTCATCTAAGATCCTATCCAACCCACTATGCATGGTCTGCAAGACAATAATCTTGCCAATGTCTTCAAAAGACAATCATAACCTTACTACTCCAATGGGATAACAGTCACAATATCCTTCTCATGGTGATCTCTATTAGGACAACTCAATCTTATTCAACCTACCAAACCAATGACATGCCAACATACTTAATGCCTTCACAAATCAATAACACACCACTTACCTAGTGTCTTCCTTGTGGTGGCTATTTTCTGGGAGGATTGTCAGAGACAACATAAGGCAAAATGGATTGTTGTCTTAGAGAAATCCCTTCCTACTCCTTGTCATAGATCATTACAAGATTAGGAGCCCTTTATGTTGGGCACAATGCATGGCTTTTCACTGACTAACCACTGAACACAGACAATACTACCACCTAGTTGCTGCTGCCCTTCACTCCATTCCTAATACATGGATTTGCAGAGTCATTTACATGGAAACCTCAGTCCCAACCATCCTCCTACCCCAAAACCTTCACAAGCCTCAGCATTAACTATCATACAACCCATTCCACTAATCATAAACAGGAAAGATCAGTGGAATGAAGAGAGATCCATCGGGTTCCTCAGAAGAACCCTAACTTAGGTTTTAGGACAGTCAATAGAAAACTAACGATTTCTTCCTTCTAGTGCAGTGTCAAGTCTCCAAACAAGATTCAAATCCAAGCTATCTTACAGCTCTAACTATCCACTACATTCATGGGTTATGACAAATCCATACAGGCGTAGGTACGGACTGGAAAAGTAGAAAAAAGGCAGGAAAATAGTTGTTTTTGTTATTTCTTGCAAACCATCAGATGTCTCCTCCAAAAATGAATCCTTTCTACCTTAAATAAGGCCTCCTACATTGCATGAAGTTGATTTGGAGTGGTTGGGGTTGATGAAACTGCCCCAACCATCGGGCTTCTTCTTGATTTCTAACTGCAACACTAAATGACTGTTTTAGTAACTGTCCTCTACACTGACTGTTTTATGTTTGAAACTGCTTTCCAACATTTGGAGAACCTTGGACAATGTTCTAACACACCCTTTACATGCTAACAAACATGAGGATTGCCTCCTACATACCCTAGGAGGGCTACAAATGCAAAGAAACCTATGACTACCTCTTACCACATGACTGTCCTCATTAAGACTTACAACATGAGAATAGATTCTAGTTCTTTGGACATAGTCCATTACAAGCATGGCTTTCAAGCCTTATTACAACATTGAATGGTCTCAAGGACCTTATTGAACCAGACAAAACAACTTGAAAATCAAACAAGTCCTAGATATCTTGGTGCTCCTGCACCAGGTTCTCACACTCATTTTACACCACTCAAGCTTTAGCAAACTTACTCTACAAAAATTCCACCATAGTTATCAAGCATGCCTTTGGCTCCCCTCATTTGCATTGTCATCTCATTATCCTCATTGCATAATCTTCATCCATGGCTTCATATCATCATATCCTTCATTCATCTTAGTGTTGCATTGTAGAAAACATTCACATTGCATAATCCTCCACAAAGCCATTCTATCTTTGTCATCTTAAAATAACAAGGAAGTATACTTCTGAAAGCTCAATCATATTCTACAAGATCATTGAAGAGATAGGCAATAATGGAAGACACGAGGTAGATCGGTTCGGTAAGTTATATCTTTGTTTTATTGCATTTATCTTATTTTCATTGAAGTTATTGAATATATAGGTAGTTTCTACTGTAATTTAGAAATTCAATCACATTTTGGCACCTACCGTGGGGTAACTGCCCCATTTTTAATCTCCATTTTTAGTTTTTGGTGAAGTTGCAGTCATGATAGGTCGTTCCGGCGCATTCAATTTCTAGTCTTGTGCATCCATGATGAAAAGTGCAGTTCGGTGCATATGAAACTTCTTTCTATGCATCTGACCATTCTTTCTGCGCTTTTAATCTTCCTATCCATTTAAGACTTCTTTCTGCGTATTTGCAAGTTCTTTCTGCCCATCTATCTTTCTACACATTTAATATATCTTCCTATGCATCCATTGTCTGTTTTAGCACATCTGATTCCTATTAGAGATTTGTATTGATTTTTGTAAAATTTTTGATACTAACTTTGGTTGTAGGTATTATCAATCATCAATGGAGGCTATTGATAGAATGTTATTGCATGTTTAAGAGCTAGTTTAGGCATTTTTAGTTACATATTGAATACAAACCTTCATCTAGTTTCTAATTAGGAGTAAATCATTGTTCATGCAACTTGCATACAAATCTTCATCTGGTTTTAATTAGGAGTAAATCGCATCATTGCTCATACAAATTGCATACAAATTTCACATAGTCCCAAACTAGGTGGTTAAAATGGAACAAATCTTTCATGCAAATCTTGCATTTACAAATTCACATCTAGTATAAGTATGGGAATGTAACTTGATCAAATCTTCAACAACAACCTTCACATAGTTTGTTTAGGATGTTAAAATCAACCATCTTTTCATTTTATACTATCATGTCAAATTTGTGCTTGGTAGATTAAATCACATTTAGATTAACTCTAGAAGGTTAATGAACCAGTGTCTACTATGTTTGTAAAATGGTGATAGGCCTATGCTCTCCCTATCTTGGGTGACCAAAATGCCAAACCCATCATTTCATTTGTTTAACCTCTAGAAGAGGCCTGCCCTTGGGATTGTGTTTCTTCCAAGTGGGATGACCTCGAGCAGTAATGGGCTAAAGCCAAGCCACTTTCAAGCTGCTATAAATAAATGTGTTTGTGATGAAAGTAATAAACAATAGGTGTTGATGTGTTATACCGATGAATATTTTCTACAGTACCCTTGTGGTGCATTTAATCCTATAGAGCCTAACCTCTACAGATTGGGAAGCCTCCTAAACAGAGCGAATCGCCACATGTATAACCACATGAATGAATGCACTTACTAAGAACCACTATTTTTAGAAGCCCAAATACTTCTATTTGTTGACGTAGGAGGTCAAACCTCTAAAGCCGCCCAACATATTCACTAATCATGTGTAGAGACAGAACATTCAACTCGTCAGAGGAATTGTAACTTGGTATGCCAGAGAATTGAGTGCCGTGCAAGGGGGAGCCAGTGCTACCAAGTTGCTAATTGTCTGCCTTGATTTAAGTGGTTGGAGAAATCCAAGTCAGGACTCAATAAATATTGTCCTTGCCAACCACAAGAATTGAACTTGTTTGCAAAATGTTTATCAAAAATTTGTATAACACCATGAGATCTTCTTGTCTGCTGTGTTTTCTTGCAACAAACTGAAACAAAATCATCAACAAAAACACTCAGGTTGCTTAGAAAAATGTCCTTGAAAATAAGAAAATTTGATCAAACTCTGTAAAAGTACAGAACTGTGCATTCGAGACTTTTTCCTGCGCATTTGACAGATCTTTCAGTGCATCTAATTTCTGCCATGCATTTAAACCTTTTTGCTACGCATTTGCAAAATCTTTCAGCGCATGCATAATTCAGCGCATTCAAATAGAAGAACTATGCATTCAGAACTGCGCATACAATCCACAGAAGCATGCATTTACACTTTATTTCAGTGCAATTAAACCTGCACATCCGTGATAGTGGATTGTTCCCAACATTTTGAGAGAAAAGCAAAAACATTTTTAGGTACCCATTACTTCTTAATATTCAATTTATGAACTCAGTTATACCATAGAAGTTCATTTCATACATGTTTCCAAAACATTCCACTTACCATAGCATACCTAGCCATCCAAAAATCAAACAAAACCAAGATTTCCACTAAGGTATCATTGAGATCCTCTAAATCAAACAACCTAGTTAGTTTCCTATCAGGATTAATCATCCTCTACCTCGAAACTACACTAGAGCATCTTGATAAAGATCTATTCTACATCAATAGCGGTTACTAATGATCCCTATTGGACTTTCTTTATATCAACACTTTGATAGCTAATACCATTTTAGCTCAAGACCTTTTTGTTTGACCAAATAGATCAAGAGAAAACCTTAGAAAATCTTATCACAAAAACTTCCAAATCCAATCAACCATACATTAACCACATCTTTCCAAAAACATTTCATTTACTTTCACAAGTATTTCATCCAACTTCACCCATATCCAAAAATCTTATGGTTCAAACTAGATCCCAAACCAACAAAAACAAAGAAATGGATACCTCAAACCATAGCATTCACTCCGCTTCATCTAGCGATGATGAGGAAGAAATCCCACATGAGGAACTTGTTAGTGCCTTACAAGATCCCAAATTCCAAAGAATGATGGACAAGGTCATGGCCATGGACCCCCAAAAATACTTCCTCATGCTAGCACAACAAGGAGCTAAATTACCCCCTAATTTTGATGTCTCAAAATTGAGAGAAGCAACCCCATCTAATTACTCCAATGCTCCCAAAAATAACAATACTAAGGATATATCAAACCCTTTGGACACACTAACCCAACAAATCCAAGTCTTGTAACAACTTGTGGACATTCAAATCGTAACTTCCACAAAGAACTACTCAATTGAGGATATCCTGCTATATCCTTTTGACAAAAGTTTGGTCATGATACCTTTTCCCTCAAGATTTGAGGTTCCAAAATTTGATAAATATAGAGGAAAAGGTGACCCATGTGACCATATAAGAGAATTTAGTGCTACTTGCTTAGCAGTCACTCATAATGAAACATACCTTATGCGACTATTTCCACGCAGCCTAGGAGGACAAGCAATGGAATGGTTATCCTGATTACCTCCCGGCATCTGAACCTTTAATGAACTAGTGGATAAATTTGTGACCCATTTCTCCTACAACATTGAACATGAAATTTTAATGTTAGACCTTTGTAACAACAAACAAAAAGGTGGATAATCTTTCGCCTCCTTTTTACAAAGATGAAGACAACTTGCTAGCAAGTGTCCATACCAGGTCCTAGAGAAACAAATGATTGAGATGTTTGTCCACAACTTAAACACTGACTTGAGCTATCAAATACAAATACAATGTCCTACTTCCTATAGTAAGGTCATTGAAATGGGGTTACTCATTGAGAAAGCCTTGATAGCTAAGGGACAAATCAAACTCTACAAAGACACCCCTAGTTCAAGTAATAACATGGACAAGACAAGGTTTTGGACCAAAAACAAAAACATTGTAAATGATGGTGTTGTTGATGATAAACATGTGGTACCGAAACAACCAATCTTTAATCTATCAAATCCACAAAATAACACACCATCAAACAAACCACAAAACAATGAACCATGATCCATAAAATTTCCTACTCATCAAAAGTTTACACCATTAGGGGAATCAATTGAATCTTCCCTAAGGAAGCTCATATCAAACAATCTCATAACGCTTCCAATGGTGTGAGATTATGAACCTAAATTTAAACCTTCTTGGTGGAAAGACTCAAACTTTTGTGAATATCATAGAAACAAGGGTCACAAAACCAATGATTGCCAAAGACTAAAGAATACCATCTAAGACTTGATTGATAAAAAAGTAATATCAATTGATGGACACATATCCAATGATGACCATTTGGAATTCAAGCATCCTCTCCCCAACTATGAGAAGGGAGGTCCTTCAAAGCAAAAAAATAATGGTGATAACAATGCCAACTACACAAATGTGTCATGATTATGTTGTTAACCACATCTCTGAAAGTGACTCACATGTAAATGTGATCACTATAAATAAAAAGCCCGATTGTAATGTAACTACTCATGGTGGAAAGATTACTCTCCAAGGGGCTCCATCCAAACCATCCTCCACGTCTAACCAATACAACATCCTTGACCAATTCCAAAGAACACCTACACATATATCCATTTTGGAGCTTTTGTGTCTATCTCCATCTCACAAAGCCATCCTCAAAAAATCTCTCTTGGAAACTACTATCCCAACCAATCTAGCTGAAGAGCAATTTCAAGCCATGGTAGGTCATCTAACTACACCCCATTTCTTATCTTTCATAGAAAAAGTTGATATGTCTATCACCCAACCACACAATGTGTCCCTCCATATTGAAACCTTCATCCATAAACATAAAATAAAATGGGTCCTAATAGATGGAGGGGCGGGTTTAAATATCTGTACATTAAAACTAATCCTTACATTGGGGTTTTAGAGAATGCCATTGATCCTAAGAAGAAAATTACAATTAAGGCATACGATGAAGAAGAAAGGATATCAAAATGAACCGTTGTTTTGCCAATAAGAGTGGGACCAATAGTGAAAGTTGTGGTGTGCTAAGTGCTTGACATGGAACTAGCATACAATATTCTTCTTGGTCAACCTTGGATACACACAATGAAGGTTGTGCCATCCACCTACCATCAATGTATCAAGTTTCCTCATAATGGCCAAGAAATAACTATCCAAGGTGATCCTGATCTATCCCAATATTGCAATTCCATCCAATCCAAGCCCAAAGTTGTAATCCCCACCAACCATGCATCTTCCTCATCTTCATCCTGTGTTGACCCAGCCTCACTACCTTCTACATCCAAGACATCCAAACTCAAAGTCAAGCTCAAAGACAAGGGTGTAGGAGAGTATACCATCACGCAAACCTTCTACCTACCTTAGCTACCCATATTTCCCAAGTCCTATGAAAACCATCCATGAACAAACCCAAGTCGTTAGAGACTCCTAAAGGTCCTTTTGTTAAATGGGGAGGCCTATCAAATGAGAGTGATGAGAAGGATATTCTACAATGGCTATATAAAGATGAGGATAGTGAATCCAAACCACAATACCCTCAATCCAAATTGCAAACCAAACAATATGGCCAAGGGTTCTCTATCTTATGAAGAATGGGATATGACGGTCATGGTCCCATAGTATTAAGGAAAGAAGGTATCATCAAACCTAGACAACCTTCTTCTTTAACAGCTTGAGACACTACAGGGCTCAGATACAAAGGCCAAGAAAATATCAAAGGTAAAGAAACACATAAAGGAAAAGACAGGGAAACAACTACTACTAACTTAGTAGAGCAGATTCACCGACTACAAGAATGGAGTGAGATGGACTCAAATGAATATGAATGGGATAGTCTTTCTGAACTATCTTGTGAAGACAAACGTGTTGATGTGGTTCAACAATATAGCTCTAGCCATACAACTCATGAGGGACAAAGGTCTAGGTCTAGACGTCTAGAGTTTGATTCGCAAAATATTGAAAGTGAGTTTCGCGAGGAAGGTATGATGTCACACTTGATAGATCAACTTGATGAGAGTACCATCATAGACATTATCAATACTTCCACTAAGCTATACAACTCCTCCATCTTAACCATCACTAGCCTTGAACCAGACCAACCTGATGACCCATTACCATTGGTACATCTTGAACTCATAGATTGGGATTTGCAAGACGTCACCCCTAAGCTAGATACTTTCCAAAATGAGGATGCTATCATAGATTATCCAGAACTTAGAGACCATCTATCCGCAGGGGATCACAAAGTTGGCTATGCTATAGAACTCAATGACAAGGCTTATTTTGGAGAGAGTGCCAAGCCTTTTAGTCATAAAAACGTAAAAATAAAAGATAGATCTAATGGTGAAAACCTCTATGTGATAGTGTTAGACCATGAAAATAGTAAAAAAATAAAAGATGGGTCCGATGGTGAAAACCTCTCTGAGGCATCGAAGGATGAAATGCTTGACACTCTTCTCAATCTGACATATTAGGAGAGCTCCTCAATTTTGATAGAACCAATAGAACCTGTCAGCATTGGCATAGAAGATAATTCAAGGATAATCCATAAGGAAGAATCTTTATCTAAACATGAAAAACCAGAATTCATCAACTTCTTCAAGCAGAGAAAGATTAACTTTGCTTGGTCATATGCAGATATGCCAGGGCTAGATCCAAATCTTATAATACATCATTTGTCACTAGCTCCAAGAGCTAAGCTAGTCAAACAAAAACTAAGGAAGCTGCATCCACATATCACACTGCTCATGAAAGAAGAATTGAAGAAGATGCTAGATGTTGGGTTTATCAAACCAATTGACTATCCAGAATAGATTTCAAATATTGTTCCTGTATCAAAACTAGATGGAAGGATCAGAATTTGCAATGACTTTAGAGACTTGAACAAAGCTTGCCCAAAGGATGACTTTCCTTTGCCCAACATTGACATCAATCTAGATCTAATAGCAGGGCACACTATGTTGTCACTAATGGATAGATTTTCTGGCTATAATCAAATAAAAATAGCACCAGAAGATCAACATAAGAGCACATTCACATGTCCATGGGTACCTATTGTTGGTGCGTCATGCGATTTGGACTAAAAAATGTGAGGGCAATAGATCAAAGAGCCATGACTACAATCTTTCATGACATGATGCACACCATCATGGAAGATTATGTAGATGATATTCTAGCCAAGTCTATTACTAGAGAAGGAGACTTGCAGGTCTTAGACAAAATCTTTTAGAGATTAGAGCAATTCAACATATGCTTAAATCCAAAGAAGTGTGTTTTTAGAGTCACATCCGGCAAACTTCTAGGATATATAGTGTTAGCTAATGGAATTGAGGTGGACTTGGCTAAAGTAAAAGCAATCATGGACATGCCATCACCCAAGAATCTCAATTAGCTAAGGTCATTACAGGGAAAGCTATAATCCATCCAATGGTTTATCTCTCAACTAGCCAACAAATGTCATCCGTTCATACATCTCCTGCACAAGAATATTCCTTTCAAATGGGATGACTCATGTGAACAAGCCTTTCAGTATCTCAAAGAGTATCTAATGAATCCACCGATCTTGATGCTTCCAATCCAGGGCAAACCACTTCTACTTTATATTTCAGCTACGCCAACTACTCTAGGAGATTTACTGGCACAATAGAACTATGAAGGAAAGGAGCAAGCTATTTACTACATCAATCGGACACTGGTAGGTGTGATGGGTAAAATGTGGGAATAATCAAATCAATAACAAACTTAAAACATCAATGAAATATGAAGGTAAAAAGGATTTAATAATAAAGAAGAAATACTTACAACCTTTACCTTACACCTTCCATTGTTCACCTTTTCTTTCTTGAACTTGTGGTGATGAAGATGGCCCTCAGGAAGTTTGTTTCCTTGCTTCGATTCCTCAAGATGACAGGGAGAAGATCTATCCACTTCCATTCAAGAAGACCAAGAGCTATGTCAAGAGCACACCTTAGAGCATGTGGAAACATCCACCCTTTGTCTAAATCAAGATCAGAACACCCCAATCCAATTTCAAACCATTCATAACCTTCATCTCTTCCATGATCAAGATAATATCTATGAAGAAGATGTCCTTGAACAACTTGATCCCATACCCATCTGTGAGCAAGAAACCTCCATTACTTCTATCCTCTTCCATCTAATCCCATCCATGATCCAACAACTTTCTCTTCCTCTAATGAGATACTTGCCTCCCAAGTGCACATGAATATCAACCCAATAACTTAGATCCTAAAGAGCATAATGATGATCAAGATTCTAGTGATCCTTCACCATCCATTATTGACCAAGCTACAAATCTGTCGTCCTATATCCTTGGGATTACTACCTTCATGCATGAATGTTCTTCCTTAGAACACCAATAACCATTATCTCCTATCTCACCTTCCTCATCCAATAAGGAACTCGCTTCTCGTGCACCTATACATAATCCCATGGTCCACCGCATACTTCAGAATATGAACTATCAAGGTAAAGGCTTAGGCCTTCATGAACAAGGTATTTTAGAGCCTGTCCATGTCAATGTTCCTCCACCTTCATACAGCCTTGGATACATACCCCAAGGTGAGCAATCTCAAGATGTTGGTACTTCCTCCACTCCTCCTAAGTCCACCACTTTCCATCACAAACCCTATCATGTCCCCAAAATATATGTTGCCATTCCACCTCCATCATCCTACAATTGTCAAAAGCATGTGACCATACACCTTCCACCATCCAATCTACCTCCACTACTTCCAACACCTACTACCCCTCCATGCATTTTACCACTTCTTCCAACAACTTATTCATCATCCTCTAAATATCCCAATCATGATCAATAAATGCACATATTGTCTAAACAATGAGATTCCAATAACCTCACTTCCACCATCCCAAGAGAATTAAACAACAAAAATTTGGATGCCTCTACCTATAATGTCAAAAATCCTAGCTGTCCTAATGACCTAGGATACAAAAGCCAAGAATCAAAGAACTATCCATATCAAAAGTCGCATACACCCATACACCTCAATGCCAAACTGAAAAAGGTGTGGGTCCCCAAGCAACAACTAATCACCTATGAAGCTGCATATACCCAAGCCCATACCTTCATAGGTAAAATCTAAAAGCAAAATGGTTTGGGTACCCAAGCAAAAATCCCTAAAGTTACATGAGGCATCCACCTCTCAAGAATTCCAACCATTCACTTTCTCCCATTCCATCCAAAAGTATCCAATTCCTCCATCCCAGAAGACAAGAAAAAATCAGAAAAATACTAAGTCTATGTGGGTCCCTAAATTCCTAAATCATTCATCCACCAAGCAAAAATCTCCATTGCTTCCCACACCACTTGCCTCTCATAAGCTTCAATGTTTATCACAGCATGTGCAACTGTTGGTCATGGTTCCCTTCCATTCCACAACACTTCTGTATAACTTCATCTCCCCTCCCTTCCACTACTATCCTACATATCTTCCTCATCCTATGGTCCATGCTTTTGCATAAACCTTCCTTCCATCTTTGCATAAGTCCTTCTGTATTCCACATCATCATCCATTGTGGCACCTTCCATTATCCAATATCTACCTTCTCCATCTCACTTTCATGCAATTCCATACCAACATCTGTGAGAACACTTGACATCGTCCAAGCGACAACATCCATCTAGCAGGACTATCACCTTTTAGGGAACTAGATACTTGAGTCTCTCCTTTTCCATATCCACCTTCTCCCATCCGAATATTTCAAATATATATAGAAGATTTTGAAGATTTTTTAAAAGATAAGAAAGCATAATTAAATAAATTGATTTATTTAATTATTTTGTAGATAATTTGACGGAATAAATAAAATATTTACTTATATTTTATTTTTGTGGAGATTTAAGATTTTATTTAAATAAAATTGCATTTTATTTAAATTTGGAAGAATAAAAGATTTTAATTAAATAATTAAAATTATTTAATTATTTAGAAGAATGAGGTTGGTATAGATGAATTTAATTAATTAAATAATGTAATTTATTTATTTATTGATAGAGGAACATGAAGGTGAAATAAATATTTAAAATATTTATCTAAGTATAGTCATGTCATTTTTAGGTCTATACAGTAGGTTATGAGATTCAATACACACCCATAAAATGAGCATGTCTTGTAGTAGTTTTTGCATCACAGAAGCTAAGGCACTATATGCTCACTCATTCCATCAAATTGGTAGCCAAGATAGATCCATTGAAGTACTGACTCAGCAAGGATACTCTAACAGGTAGGCTATCAAAGTGGGTGATGATACTCAGTGAGTTTGACATCAAGTATGTAGATAGACGAGCTACTAAAAATTAGGTGATTGCAGATCAGTTCATAGATGCACCATTAACAGATGAGAATCCATTAACCTTCAAGTTTCTAGATGAATCCATCTTTAACATCACAACCCAAGCATGGAAACTTTATTTTGATGGATCATATACTCAGCATGGGTCCGGAGCAGGTATCTTGTTGGTCACACCTAATGGAGACATAATTCCAAAGTCATACAAACTACTCTTTCCATGTACCAATAATGTGGCAGAGTATGAAGCACTAGTCATTGGCATCAAAATGGTAGTAGAATGGAAAGTTAGAGAACTTCATGTGTATGTAGATTCATAACTTGTCATCAACTAGGTGAATGATGATTATCAAACCAAGGATGAGAAGTTAATACCGTACAAGCGTATGGTAGATGACTTCAAAGATACTTTGTGGTGATTTCTTTTGAGTAGATACCTAGACTAGAGAACAAAGAAGAAGACACCATGGCAACCATTGCATCTCTCCTTGATATACTTGAAAGCCAGACACGTTACGAGTTCTTGGTGGAGACAGTATCCCATCCTGCATATGACACCCCTGAAACCAACATCATATGTCATATCATAGGATCGAATTCTCCCTTGTACGAAAAAGTATATACTTATTTGAAAGAGAACACCCTACCACCTAATCTATCTAATAACCAAAAAAAGAACCTTCATCTGCCAAGCCTCCCGTTATAGCATAATTGTTAACACCCTGTATCGAAGAGGACTAGATGGTACTCTCCTTAGGTCTCTCGATAGTGAGGAATATCAAACTACCCTAAGCAAATTTCATGAAGGTATATGTGGTACCCACTCTAGTGGTCCTACTTTGGCAAAGAAACTCATACGTATGGGATACTATTGGCCAACTATGGAAAGGGACTCCTATAATTTTGTGAAAAGGTGTAAGAAATGACAAATTCATGGGAACCTGATACATGCACCAGCACAAGAGCTACAACCTTTAACGACTCCTTGGCCTTTCTATCAATGGGGACTTGACTTAGTGGGCAAGATACACCTCACGTCATCCAACAACCATAAATTCATAATCACCGCCACTGAGTACTTTACGAAGTGGATCGAAGTCGTACCCCTAGCTAATGTCATAGGCAAACAAATCACCTCTTTCATCCTAAATTATATCATTTTCTGCTATGGCATTCTCCTATCCATTATCACTAATAATGGTAGACCCTTTAAAAATTATGATGTCAAATAACTATGTGACAAATTCCACATCCAACATTACTTTTCCACCCCGTAATACCCCCAAGGAAATGGCCAGGCAAAGGCATCTAATAAAACCATCTTGAAAATCCTAAAGAAGATTGTCAATGATGCCAGCTATGATTCGCATATCCAACTGAATCCTGTTCTGTGGGCCTACCATACAAGTATCCACACACCCACAGGTGCAACACCATATTCCCTAGTCTATGGCTCTGAAGCCATCTTGCCCATTGAAGTTGAGTTACCATCCTTATGAGTATCATTAAAAGGCCTAATATCTGATGAAGAATACAGGGTTTCCAGACTTCAGGAGTTAGAGCTGCTGGAGGAAAGAAGAAAACATGTCTTTAATCATCTGAAATCCTACCAACAAAGGATGTCAAGAAGTTACAACCACAGAGTCAAACCCTGAGTCTTTCAAGTTGGTGACCTGGTCCTCGAAGAGAATCCCAGAAATCAATAGGACAGGGAGAAGAAAGGCAAGTAATCGTTGCTTCCTATGGATCAAGAGCTTATCAATTAGCCACATGAGGAGGTGAACTGTTCGATGATCCCATCAACAACATGCATCTTCACAAGTTCTATACCTAAACCCCAATGCAAGGGAGTAAAAAAAAGCAAGTAGTGAAAACTTGGAAATAGGCACTATTTGTGATAAATCATGCAAATAAAAGCAAGTAGTGAAAACCTCAAAAAGGGCACTATTTGTGATAAATCACTTCCTCCATCTTTTAGGATTTTAGTCCTTTCATCCATCTTTTCTTCCACATCCATTAAATCACATCAGGATACCTATCATGGCTTGTTGTTTGCTCACTCTTATCACCTTATTCACATCAAGTTGTCAATCCAATCCTTCATCCATCTTGTCATCTATCGTGACCCTATCATTAGTATCATTATCAAACTATGTCACCTCTAAGCTATCACGTAGGCAAGGCCATGTTTGATGGGCCCCCAAGGCTTCCCATCCGTTCCATCCCTTATCACCCATCCTTTTATCCATCCAATTCAACCTAATTCCCACCATCTAGGTCTTAGGTCCATGGTGTAGTCACGGTAGGAGGGTTCATAGAATAAACTATCTGAACCATGTAGCAAGAGTAAACACAATAGAAACAACTCAAAGAAGTGGAACAAATGCATATTCAGTCATTTAATATATCATAGAATTCAAATAGAGATCGGTTAGCAACATACAGGGTTACAATTAGGGCTCATAGGCCTGATTACATACATGTGCAAGATAAGACTTTGAAGCTCCTTCACAAAAATCCAAACTATTAGCTATCGCTATGTTATGAACTTGATCACTCCTTTCCTAAGGATCTATTACATCAATATATATCAAATCCATACCAATATATTTCTCTGTGTTGACCAAGGAAGATCACAAATTCCAAAGAAGAGATGTAACGTGTGCACACAGATATGCCAAACCTAAATGCATAGAACACTTCTGGTAAATGAATGGAATGATGTGTGAATCTCCAAGGAAGGTTGGCCATGAACCAAAGAACATTGAATGATGTGTCAATAGGCTTTAAAGATCAGGAAATGCTTCCACAAGTTTCTCCTTCAACTGATTGCCAGTGAATATTAGGATGCTCGGCTCTGAGAAACAGTCAACTTCTGATAGCGATATCTTTTTGGTATTAACATGTGGATCTCTAAATTTTGGATATGATGTAGAAGAATGAATTTAGATGCTAAATCCAGCTCCATAGGATCTAAAATGCTACTGGATCAAAAATACATAATCTGCTTCTGACTGAACTGCTTGAACTGAACTGAAAGAAATAACTGAACTGCAAACAAAATGAAATGCAAATGTTTTTGGTTGATGCAAGATCGCTCTTGAACCAGGGATGCTTTTGCATTAGTCCACATGGTCCACACCCTAAACTATGTTGCCTCTTCATTGTCACATAGGCGAGGCCATCATCAATGAGCCCTTGAGGCACTAGGTCAGTCCCTTAGGGCCTATTGCATCAATTCTACCATCTGTCAATCCACATGTCCATCCATAATGAATCGATCCTTTATTTGACTGGGGGAAAAATCCTCAACCTAGTTGATAATTGGATTCCTGAATGCCACAAATCTTAGAGGATAACAAACCAGATTGCGATATTATCTCTAGACAACATGTAGCATTACAAATGCACATGTTCAATAGAATGCTCGACACAAGAATTTGACTTATATCAGACAACAATGTGCCTAAACTATCATGATGAATATATATGTTTTCGTTACAAGAAAACATATCTATGGCAAGAAGATTTGATGCTTGTTATACATTTGAGTCTCAGAGTCTTGATTTTTTTTATTATGTTTTCTATGCTACTCGAGGATGTCTAAAAACTAGAGCGGCTATGATGGGGGCATGATTATTTTCCTTTGTTTGCTGTTTGTGGATCAATCTTTAGTAATGTGATGACTTTGCCTAATGACATGATCAACAAAAGATCATCGAGGACGTTATGGGTCTAAGCATGAAAAAGTGCAATCCTTGTTTATTGATACATGCAAGAAATACTCAGGTCATCTCGGATCAATTTTTACTAGATGCTTGTATTAACTTACTAAGTCAAAATCCATGTAAGAGATACTCAGGTCATCATGGTTTAATTATACCTAGATGCTTGTATTTTCTTACAACATTTTAAAAGTGCAATCATGAAAAAATACTTCAAATACTTGCATACAAGATGAAAAAAAGCCTCATTAGTGCATGTTAGGTTTGCATTTCATCTCATTTATAAGCATTCCACAAATACCATTTATCCAAGTTTCATAAGATCGAAATTGTGTCTTTTAGTTATCCATATTATCCATTTGTTCAAATCATTCTTCTAAGTTGTTCATCATATCCAAATCTTTTATCTAAATTCTTCCAAGTGTTGTTTCATTTATGACTGAGTTTACTTGGCATAACAAAAACAATAAATCATTAGCATTTTGCATATTCTAAGTGTATCCATCATTAGTTCATTATCATTTAAGTGCATTAGTTGTATCGAACATTTAGATCATGATAGTGATAGCATTTATCCACATAGATTGCATAGCATTTTGTTAGTGTAGGTTTTTTATTTTCCTTAGGGATATTTCTTTTTCCTACACATTATTAAGCTTGCTTAGGTTTATTATAAGTGGTTAATCTTGCTTAGGTTTATTATAAGTGGTTAATATGAGGACACGTGGCGAAATACATCAGCTACTTGTGTAACTCTCTCCCACACATGGGTAGTTGAGTTACACATTCTTTTTTGGCTTTTTGTGCCACCTCTCATAACCACTATTTTGTCCTTACCTAAGTAGGTTATGGGGTATTGTGCCACATGGGGTATTGTGCCACCTCTCATAACCACTATTTTATCCTTATTATGGGGTAGTTAGAGTTCTCACACTCTTTTGTCTTTATGTGCCACCCCTTGATAACTCCTTTTTTGTTTTTATGTAAGGAGGTTATGCCACATGTTTTGGCATTTACCAAGTAGGTTAAATCTCCCACCTTTTATGGGATATGGGAGTTATTACACCTCTTGGATGTTTATGCTCCACATGTTTTGGCATTTACCAAGTAGGTAAGATCTTCCACCTTTTATGGGATATGGGAGTTATTACACCTCTTGGATGTATATGCCCTATTTTTGCTATATATACAATACTCTCCTCTCACAACTTTATGAGCAAGTTCACAAGCTGAAGTTCATAAGCTTGAATATCAGTTCAGTGATAGCTTGGTGAGAGTATTGAGAGTCTTCTCAAAATTCTCTTTCTTTGTCTCTTTTTTTCTCTCATTTCAGATATCTCTTTATTCTACTATTTTGATATTCAATCATCTGTTGAGTGGAGGCGCATATAATCTACGACCGACATCAGATCTTGGCTCAGTTCTTGCTTCTCGTAGAATCTAACATGGTATCAGAGCCGTGTTGTCTGGTATAGCTCATTATTTTTTTCTAATTTATTTGAGAGATTTGAGATTGTTAGATCGCTAATATTTTTCTTAAAAACCAAGTATGCTCTTCTCCTGCATCCTTGAATGAACTAGAGAATCAGAACAGTTTAAAGGAAAATAGGCATCTAGGTAATCTGGTTTGCATATATGTGTTCTTGTGAGATTTGGGTGATTGCAGCTTTGTGGTAATATTGGAGGCATCTTTTAGTACTTCCAGAGTGTCCAGAAGGCTTGAGAAAGTCAAAAGTGACTTTGACTCCACCAAAATCAAAGATTGGAGGACACGGTAACAAATCGGGATTATTTTTTTTTTTAAATTTTATTGGAGCTGTTTTCATTTGTGCTTCAAATTTCCAGCTTCTACTCATTTTCAGAAAAAAAAGATTTCTGGGTTTTGTTCCTAAGGTCGAAAAAATTTACTGGTATCTATTAGTTTTTGCATATAGCTTATATATTTTGTAGAGATGATGTCAAAAAGCTACAGCAAAACCCCTCTCCATTGGTGTTTTGAAAATTGCAATTCAACTTCCAAAGGCCATAACTCAGGCTCTCGACCTCAGATTTCCGAGCTTCTTTTTTTATTTTGGCTAATTTTTCGTGCTCTACATGCTAGTACAATCATTTTTTGATTTTAATGTACAGATTTTTTAGAAATTGTAGACTCTCAGTCATGACATTACACAGTTCTCATTTTTGGGAACTTCAGAGGATCATAACTTTCACATACGACCTCATATTGAGGCGATTCTTTTTTTGAAAGTGCATGATTTTTCGAGTAGATCGCAGTGGTACTGTTTATTTCTTTAGATATTGTGCAAAAGTTATAGTTTCAGCATATGCTCTTCATGAGGGTTTTGTAATGCATTGAAATCAAGACCACTTAGTATTTCTTGCTAGTGGCAGCTGTAAATGCACTAAATATAAAGTGCCAAATCAAATTTTCTTGGGGGGGTTCTTTGATTGAGTGGAAAAGGGGGTGTCTTATGTGCTCTCTTTGAGTCACATCTTTTATGGGGTTATTGTAATCATTTTGGGGGTTCATCATGGATTTCGGTTATTTCTATCCTTCTTTTGTTAAGTTAACCTCAGAGAACTATTTGTCTTGGAAACAAGGGATAAAGAATCAATGCCTTGAGGAGGATCTATTGCCCTATCTCCTTGGACTCGTTCCTGAGCCAAATGACTATAAACAAAGAATGCATGCTTTAACAATAATGACATGGTCTATGGACTAATATGTATTACTATTTCTGAAGATATTCTACATCACATAGAGCACATTGAGTGCCCTTTCACTGCTTGGACCATCATCCAGTAGTTGTATGGAGACTTTGGATCTTCATCTAATAGTGATGTTTCCTTGGATGACCAAGCTATGGTGGATGATACTAAGTCTTCTTTTACCCCATCTTTAGATACATCACCTGTTGCTTTATCAGATTCTAGAGATGCTTCTTTGAGAGCTTCCAGTGATTCTTTATAGCAGGATCATTACAGTCTTCCTGATTGGGATTCCTATTTATTAGCCATTGCATCTTTGTTTGTGGAGTCTCACATTTCAGATTTGGAGGACACATTTGAGGGGCTATCTCTCCTCTTTCATGACAATTATTTTGTCCTTGCACCTGTTGTTACTATAGAGTTCAGAGAGGCTTCTTCAAGGGCTTCCAATGATTCTTTGTAGCAGGATCATATAATTTGTCTTCTAGATTCACTTCATTGGGACCAATTTCTACCAGACATCTCTTGTTTGTTTGTAGAGTCTCACATTTCAGATTTAGATGACACTCTTGAGGACATTCAACTCCTCTTTAATGACAGTCATTTCATCACTGTTATCCCATCTTCCTTGTCTTTGGATCTTGTACCTCCTGGTTGTACACATGGGATTGGATTGCTTCTACCTTCGTGCATTGAGGCATCTTTTGATATTCACATGGGGACACTTGAGCAGAGTTCTGAGATAGGATACATCTTGAGATTTCCTTCCTCACCTTGCTTCTTTGAGTGGGAGTTACTTCGACATTCACCATTGGAGTTGTTTCTTCCTAAGGGGAGAAATGTCATTTGTCACAAATGGATCATCTTCAACATTCATATATGGGCATCCTCTTTTGGCACAGGAGCTACTTTGTTGTGGGGGGGTTTCATAGTCTCTTTCACTCTCTCTATTTTTTTTGGGGGGGGGGGCTTTTCTCTCTCTTTGGGGGGAATTTTTTGTACATGGGTACCTAACATGGCCTAGTAGCCGGGACCCATCTTTTCACCCACCTAAGCTATGCTTAAGGGGGGGTGTTAGTGTAGGTTTTTTATTTTCCTTAGGGATATTTCTTTTTCCTACACATTATTAAGCTTACTTAGGTTTATTATAAGTGGTTAATCTTGCTTAGGTTTATTATAAGTGGTTAATATGAGGACACGTGGGGAAATACATCAGCTACATGTGTAACTCTCTCCCACACATGGGTAGTTGAGTTACACATCCTTTTTTGGCTTTTTGTGCCACCTCTCATAACCACTATTTTGTCCTTACCTAAGTAGGTTATGGGGTATTGTGTCACCTCTCATAACCACTCTTTTGTCCTTACCTAAGTAGGTTATGGGGTATTGTGCCACCTCTCATAACCACTCTGTTGTCCTTACCTAAGTAGGTTATGGGGTATTGTGCCACCTCTCATAACCACTATTTTATCCTTATTATGGGGTAGTTAGAGTTCTCACACTCTTTTGTCTTTATGTGCCACCCCTTAATAACTCCTTTTTTGTTTTTATGTAAGGAGTTTATGCCACATGTTTTGGCATTTACCAAGTAGGTAA